>OX438986.1:22500-1344995 GCA_949316085.1 Hypercompe scribonia
CATTTTGAAAATAAATTTTCGAGTGAGGGATTTTGACTGGCAAGGTGCTGGGACAAATTACCAAAGACCTAATAAAAGTATACATCGTCACTAAATGTGCTCTACATAGAACGAAAAATTTTTTGTACTCATCAAGTCTCGAAAAATCTAAATTAGTCAAAATTCAAACAGTGTATACCTTACTACGCTCTGCACTGTGAATGTAGAGCCATTCCAGATACACCTGTGTACGTCTTCCTGCTTTAAACTGTACTTACGCTGCGTACCGTGTTTTTTGACCGGTACGCATAGAATTAGTCTGTAGAGATAGACACAGACTCTACATAGAGTAGTCTCTATTTCTTTTTATTTTGTCTTCTTTTTTGACTTTGAACATTTTTTTTGTTTTATTTTATTCTTTACATATATATTCCTTATTGACTCTATGTTATACTATCTTGTGGGACCTGTATGTTAAACATATACCGACTCTTGTCGTTGACAAGCACCAACGTAACGCAGCAACTAATTTTGATGCTGGGCACTGTTATAATATTGCGAAAACAAGAGTGACTCTATATAGAGTCATTATATACTCCATAATAATATTGTGTTGTCCCAGTTCCTATTATTGACCTACACCACATACATAGTCGTTTTCGGCTATACTTCGACTCTATATATATTTTATTATCTTGACGCATATCTCTAACACGATGATCGGTATCAGGACCCCGGTCAAGAGGCCCCAGCAAGGAGTGCAGTCACCACTAGAGACGAATGCCTCGGTCTCACCGCGAGAGGCGCGCCCGAGTGGGGAGGCAAGCGGGACACAGCGCGACTCGAAGGTTAGGAGGAGCATTGGGGAGTGGGAGTTAGGGAAACCTGAATCAAGACCCTCCACCCCTTCTCCTCCAAAAAGAGGTATACGCGCTGTTTCTCAGCCGGCGTCGCGCGAGATCCCCTCGCAGGGAAGGCGCGGGACGCCGACGGCCCCGACCGAAAGCCCTCCAAAAACCGCAGGGTTGGAGCAAGTGAGTAGAGTCGTGGAAGCCAGGCAGTGCCTAAATAAGGCCAAGCTTCACCTTAATGCCTCGCGTAACCTTAAAGCAGACATTAAGGCTGGAGTCCTGCAGGCGGTGGACAGACTCTACTTGCTGGTAAAGGAGGCTGAGCAGCAAGGGAGAGTACAAGTGTCCTCTTCTGATACTTGGAGGCAAACGCGAAGAGATGGCAGCGATGGAGGCCAAGATCTGGAGAAAGAGAGAGATGTTTTGAAACAATCCATAAGAGAGCATAACGACCTACTCCATCGCTGTGTGGATGAGACCCAAAAGTTGAAGGAGAACCTCAGGATGATAAGCGAAGTGACGGTAGCACACAGAGGGGTCATGGAGGACTGCGCAAAATATGGCCAAACTCTGGACAGCCAGCTAAAAGAGTCCTCAAGACACTTTGTGGCTGGAAGGAGTCCCTCCTTTGCGGAGGTAACGGCGAATCCTGCGAGGACCTCAACAGTCCAAAAGCCTCTGCATTCGGTGGTAGTGTCATCTACGGATGAGAACGACACTAGTGCAGAGGTCATAGCAAAAATAAGGACGGCTGTCGACGCTAGGAAGGAGGGAATAAGGGTGGATAAATTAAGAAAGGCTAGAGACCAGAAAGTTGTTATTGGCTTCAACACCAAAGAAGAACTAAACAAGGTAAAAGACAGGATAGGAAGGTCAGGTAACCTAAAGGTAGAGGAGGTCAAAAATAAGCATCCCCTTGTCATCCTGAGGGACGTCCTTGCATATAACTCAGACGACGAAGTGGTGACGGCATTGCGAAACCAAAACGCCCACTTGCTGGGGGACATTAAACCGGACGACCAAAAACTAGTCGTCAAATACAGGCGGAAGGCTCGTAATCCCCTCATGAGCCATGTGGTCATGCAGGTATCTCCCCTTGTCTGGCAGCGTCTGACCGAGGCTGGAAGTGTCCACGTGGACCTCCAGCGAATACGGGTATACGACCAGTCCCCGTTGGTACAGTGTTCAATCTGCCTGGGGTATGGACACGGAAGGAAGTACTGTAGGGACAGTGTCCCCCTGTGCAGTCACTGCGGGGACCCGCATATGCGGACGGATTGCCCGGCACTGTTGGCAGGTGACGCACCACAGTGTAGAAACTGCGCCGCGACCAGGAGTAACAAGGCGGACCACAATGCGTTTGACGCGGAATGCCCGATCCGCAAGAGATGGGACGCACTAGCCAGGTCATCGGTGGCGTATTGCTGAGAGCGTCCAAGGCAATATAAAACAGTATGCACTCATACAGGCGAACCTCCAACGAAAAAAGGTCGCGACCGATGAGGTTCTATTGGAGGCTGGGAAGCGCGGTGTCGCGGCGGCTCTTCTGCAGGAGCCTTACGTGGGGGGAGCGAGGGAGATGAAGGGCTACAGGGGCGTGCGGATCTTCCAGAGCACTGCCACAGGAGAGGGGACTGTGAAGGCGGCGATCGCCGTCTTAGACGAAAATTTGAAAGTCGTCCAGTACCCGACTCTAACCACAAACAACATCGTTGTGGTGAAGATTCAAACACATGCCTGGGAAGTGGCTCTCGTCTCCTTTTATTTCGAGCCAGACAGCCCCATAGAGCCACATCTAGAACACTTGGCGAAAATAGCTGAGGAGTTGAGCTTTGAGAGACTTATCGTTGGAGGCGACGCCAACGCGAAAAGCGCATGGTGGGGTAGTCCTGCCACGGACAACAGGGGAGACGCCATGTCCGGAGTGCTCGAAGAACTGAGCTTAAACGTACTCAACAAAGGGGAAATTCCGACCTTCGACACAGTTAGAGGAGGACGGCGATTCAGCAGTCATGTTGACGTAACAGCCTGTTCAACAGACTTGCTGGACCTGGTAGACGACTGGAAAGTGGATGAGGGTCTGACCAGCTCCGACCACAACGGCATACTCTTTAAAATTCACCTAGAAAAATCAAAGGGATTTCAAGTAAACAGAACCACAAGACAATACAACACCAAGAAAGCGAATTGGGCTGAGTTTAGTGTGAAACTTCAGCAAAATTTGTTATTAAACCATATCACCCAAATGGAAATAAATAAAATAAATGGTACAGGAGAAATAAATACGGTTACAAATACACTTACTAAAGTAATAAAAGATACATGCGAAGCAACAATACCCAGCAAGAAATCCAAACAAACACTAACCTTGCCGTGGTGGACCAAAGAACTGGCGGATATGAAGAAGAAGGTCGCTACCAGGAAACGCAGGATAAGATGCGCCGCTCCAGTGCGAAGGTCGAAGGTCGTCGAAGAGTACCTGAAACAGAAACAAGAGTATGAGATGGCCGTCGCCAAGGCGCAAACAGAAAGCTGGAAGGCGTTTTGCGCAAAACAGGACAGAGAGAGCGTCTGGGACGGGGTTTATAGGGTGATAGGCAGAACGACGAAGAGAGTGGAGGACTTGCCTTTGGAGAGCGACGGCAAGATCTTGGATGCCAAAGGCTCAGTCAAACTTCTGGCTGAGATTTTCTATCCGGAGGACCTCAGGCAGAATGAAAACTCTCACCATCGTAATACAAGAAAACAGGCTGAAAGGGTAAACGACGGTGAAAAAGATGAACTAAGTGACCCACCCTTTACGATGGCGGAATTGAAAAAGGCATACAAGTCCTTCAACCCTAAGAAGGCCCCGGGGGCAGACGGACTCACGGCTGACATTTGTTCCAAGTTCCTGGAACTTGGTGCCGAGCTGTTCCTGGCGCTGCTGAACAGGTGTCTTGAGGCGCAGTACTTCCCTGAGACCTGGAAGGATGCCGTGGTTGTGGTGCTCAGGAAACCAGGTAAAGTAAACTATACGCACCCGAAATCATATCGTCCCATTGGGCTTCTCCCCATACTTGGTAAGATCTTCGAGAAGATGCTGGTGGCCCGCCTCAGGTTCTACTTAACACCAAGGACGAGTGCCCGCCAATATGGATTCATGCCCCAGAGGAGCGCCGAGGACTCCCTCTATGACCTAATGCAGCACATCAATAAGAAATTAGACCAAAAGAAAATTATAATACTAGTATCATTGGACATAGAGGGAGCCTTCGACAGCGCCTGGTGGCCGGCCATAAGAGTTCGTTTGGCGGAAGAGAAAGTCCCACTGAGCCTGAGGAGGGTTATGGACAGCTACCTCGCAAACAGAAAAGTAAGGGTCAGGTATGCGGGAGAGGAGCACATCAGAAATGCGGAAAAGGGTTGCGTTCAGGGGTCCATTGCGGGTCCAATACTGTGGAACCTCTTGCTGGACCCACTTCTTAGGTGTTTGGAGTCGGGAGGCACCTATTGCCAGGCTTTCGCGGACGATGTCGTCCTGGTATTTGACGGACACACGGCGATAGCGATCGAGGACCAGGCAAATGCAGCTCTCGAACGTGTTTGGGCGTGGGGTATTCAAAATAAGTTAAAGTTTGCGCCACACAAGACCATGGGAATGGTCATCACGCGCAAACTGAAATTTGACGCCCCACGCCTGAAGATGGGCGGGATGGACATAACCATGTCCGAAGAGATCAAACTCCTCGGAGTTATATTCGACCGTAAACTCTCCTTCAATGCGCACGTGTCAAATGTATGTCGCAAGGCCATTGGGGTCTACAAGCAACTGACAAGGGCGGCAAAGACGAGTTGGGGGCTCCATCCGGAGGTTATAAAAACAATTTATGTGGCGGCAATTGAACCGATTGTCCTGTACGCCGCCAGTGTATGGGCGCCGGCGGCTGGTAGAGTGGGAATTAAAGGACAGCTGAACACGGTCCAGCGTGGGATCGCGCAGAGGATGTGCAAGGCCTACCGCACGGTTTCACTAAACTCGGCGCTGGTGCTGGCCGGGATGCTCCCCTTGGATCTCCGAGTCCGGGAAGCGGCCTCACTATACGAGGCCAAGAGGGGGGTGCCTTGGCCTGCACTGGCGGGGAGGGAGGTGGAACGAAGGGTACCAATTATCGAGGCTCCTCATCCTGCAGAGCAGGACGACCTAATTATAATTAACCTGGCGGACCAGAGAGATGTCAGTGCACATAGCGCGCACGACATCCGCATATTCACGGACGGGAGTAGGATTGCGGGTCGTGTTGGGGCCGCGCTGTCCTTGTGGAATGACGAAACTGAGACTGCGGCTATCAGACTTGCTCTGCCTTCGTATTGCACGGTCTATCAGGCTGAACTGCTGGCTGTCTGTAGGGCAACCACAGAGATATTGAAACAAAAGGCGAAAACGTTCGGCGTCTATAGTGACTCCATGGCTGCCCTCTTAACCGTTAAAAACCACGACTGCCTCCATCCCCTGGCAGTGGAAGCAAGACAGAATTTAAGATCCGCATCTCTCCAGAACAAGGCTGTGACCTTGTTCTGGATAAAAGCACACGCAGGATTGGAGGGCAACGAGAGGGCAGACGAACTGGCGAGGATGGCAGCCGTGAAGTCGAAACGGACGCCGGATTACGACCGATGCCCTGTCTCATTCGTCAAGCGCAGCCTGAGAGTGGAATCGCTTGACGAGTGGAACAGAAGATACGCTACTGGCGATACCGCATCGACCACAAAAATCTTTTTTCCGGACGCGATATTAGCCTACAAAACGGTTAGAAAAATGAAGATCACAAGCGAAGGTACTCAGGTCATGACGGGTCATGGAGGATTCGGTGAATATCTGAACCGCTTCAAGTGCAGGGAAAGTTCCTCCTGCATATGTGACCCGGCAAAAGCTGAGACAGTCCCACACATTCTATTCAGCTGCCCGATTTACGACCTGGAGCGCTATAATTTGGAGAGGGAACTGGACACTCGCCTTAACCCAAATGTAGTGAGCGAAATAATTACTGGAGAAAATAGAGAAATATTCTTAGAGTACTGTGTCAAATTAGCCAAAAAAGTCATTAAAAGAAACAAGACTAGGTAAAAGTGTATGTTTTCGCAATATTGTAGCAATATTAGGAGAAAACATAACGGTAAACAAACAGTAAGCAATGTATAGTAAAATAGTATTGACAGTTAGTCTAGTATAGAAATATAGTATAGAAACATAATATAGAAATAAGAAATAGCACATAAGTAGAATACATTCTGTTACATCTTTTCTAAGTAAGAGTATGAACAGAATGTCATAGATTAGTAATATAGTAAGTTGTACCTATAATTGATAAGTAGTTCATAAGGCAGTGTTTAGTGTATAAGTTGTTGTGTATAAGTTAATTAAATAGAACTAAGTACTGATAAGTATGAATAAATAAACGAAAAGTGTCACTCTCATTAACCTCAAGCCTAGAAATAATAAAAAATGGATAGATAGTAGATAGAGGGGCATCCCACCCCTAAAAAGGATTGAAAGAAATGAAGGATAAAAGAAAGAATCAGTATGCAGCATAAAAGTGCGAGCGGAATAAATGCGAGAACTGGTATGAAAGAGTACCCGTAAACACAGCCTCCGATTATGTTGGAGATATAAGAATTTAAAAAAAAAAAAAAAAAAAAAAAAAAAAAAAAAAAAAAAAAAAAAACCTAACCTAACCTAACCTAACCTAACCTAACCTAACCTAACCTAACCTAACCTAACCTAACCTACCTGCGGGCAGAGAGTATCCTCTCAAACAGTTTACCCGCCTCGTCCAGCAACACGATGGGCCTATAGGCCGCTACCGATTCGGCTGGCCGTCCCGGCTTCCTCAATAGGACCAGCTTCCCGCTTTTCCAGCACTCAGGGAAGCGTCCAGACGCCAAGCTAGCGTCCAGGACCTCCCTGAGACGGGCCGACATGTGTTCGAGGGCTCGGGCCAGCACTCGGGCAGGTACCCCGTCTGGCCCGGGGGCGGTGTTTTTAGAGCGGATCCGTAGAACAACCGCCCCTACCTCCGATTCCCTGACGGGCGGAACACTGTCCTCGCTCGCCCCGTCGTCTCCGACCGTGAAGGCCATCGACGGGGGTGTGTGATCCACCCGCTGCGGGAAAAGGCCCTCGACCACATCCCGCAGGAAGCTGGGCTGGAGTGTCTCTGTAAGGGGGGGGCCCGACGTGCGGAGCTTTTGTCGCGCCGCACGATAAGGGCGACCCCAGGGGTCACGATCGAGACCCTCCAGCATCTCCTTACGCTTAATTTCCTTGGCGCGGCTGATGGCCAGCTTCAGAGTTTTCCGCGCCTCTCGGT
Source organism: Hypercompe scribonia (assembly GCA_949316085.1). Lineage (NCBI taxonomy): Eukaryota > Metazoa > Arthropoda > Insecta > Lepidoptera > Erebidae > Hypercompe > Hypercompe scribonia. Next base: position 29,681 of record OX438986.1, read on the forward strand.
ACTCCTCATGAAGCTGGTCTTCCCCGCCCTCTTCGCGGTGTCGCCGCCGACCACGGGTGTAGGACCTCCGGGCACGAGTACAGGCCGCGCGGAGGTCCGCCAACTCCTGGGACCACCAGTAAACTTCCCTCCGTGGAGGCCGATAACCTCGTATGCGGGGCATGGCCGCATCGCAGATTTGCGTAATCGCATCGCGGAAACGACCAGCCCCCATGTCGACCTCCTCGATGGGAGCCTGCGGAGACAGCCAAGAGTGAATAATGGCTGCCTCCTCCAGTAGGTCCCTATTCAGTTTGGCTATAGCCCACCGCGGAAAGCGAGAAGAACGCCGCGCCGCGTGACCCCTACTGGGGCCCTGGGAGCGGGAGAGCTCAAATCGGATATAGAGATGATCCGAGAGCGTCTCAACCTCTTCCAGGACACGCCAGTTCCTTACTCGTGCGGCGAGGGCAGGGGTAGCGAACGAAAGGTCCACTATCGACCCTCCCTGCTGTCGCACGCACGTGTTGGTGGAGCCCCTGTTTAGTAAACAGAGGCCCACCGAGGCCGCCCACTCCTCTACGGCCTCGCCCCTAGCGTCCGTCCTGGGAGAACCCCACGCAATGGACTTTGCGTTGAAGTCCCCCAGCACTAAGACGTGCCCAGACGTTAGACGCCGCATCGAGGTTTCCAAGTTGTTAAGGAAAACCTCGAAGTCGTTCAAACTCCGGTTGGGGGAGAAGTATACACCATATACAGTGATCCCCCCCCACTCGGCAGCAACATATCCAGTGCCCTTGTCTCTTAGCGACAAGGGCGGGGAATGAGCCGCCGTGGAGCCGACGACTGCCACGGAACCGTCCCGGTCACCCAACCAGTTTGGACGGGGAGGAACATAATAGGGTTCCGCGGCTACGGCAACACCGATCGACCACTGTGCCATGGTTTGCAGAAAAAGGTCCTGCGCCGCGGCACAGTGGTTCAGGTTAGTCTGGACAAGGAGGTTGGAGACTTGGGCCATTACTCGACCGTCTCTACAGCCTCCTCCATGGGCGACGGTATAGATGCACGAACGACGTCAGAAGCAGCCTGGGCCGACTGGCTGAACGAGGGGAGGGAACTCCCTACAAAAGTGCTGAGTCCCTCAACCAAGGCAATACTGTAGAGAGACTCGAGTTCTGGTCTATGACCGGCTCGGCAGATCCACAGGCACACCGGGTGGGTAGTGTCTGTACTGGTCATACTGGAGGGGAATCTCGCACCGCAGAACTAACTAACAGTTCTGTCCTGGAGCTTGGGCAACTGGTGGCGGTGGATGCTAATGACACTGATGAGGCTCTATCTGACGCCGAGAGCCACATGAGCTGGAGGAGCGGAAGAGCTAGCATGCTGCCTCCCGTGGGCAAATTCGTGGGCGTCGCGATGGACCTGGCCACCGTTCGAGCAAATAGGCTGCTCCAGGACGGTAAAGAAGCTCTGGAAAAAGCTACCAACATGCGCCGCGACTGTAAAACAGAGGCGCTCGAATGCATGCAGGCACTGTATGAAACAGTGCTGGGCGTGTCAGACTCGCGAAACAGACACCGGGTGGCGCTGGAGGAGGAGCGCACGCGAGCCGCAAAGGAGTTGGTACGCGTTGAAAGGGCACACACCCGTAGAGTAGCCGACATCAGTAGTCGTACGATGGAGCAGCTGGCCGAGACCCAGCGCCTTATATCGGAGCAGCGCGAGCTGCTGGAGGGCATCCAAAGGTGGCTCAACTATGAGATGGATGCTCCTATCAAAACAATAGGGAGCATCCACTTGGAGCTTCAGAGGGCGACAGCCGGACGCCTCCCGCGTCCAGAACGAGAACCGTCAACCGGTGGGGCCCCGCGGGTGCAGAGCTTGACCCCGGGCCCCCACCCGGATCCGGAACTGCTTTCCCTGGGTCCAAAGATGCAGGGACTGCTGGACCAGTTCAGGGTCCTGCAGGTCGACGTCGACAAGTGGCGTCTGGAGGTGGCGGATATGGTGCGCGGTCAGGCGAGGGCGGACGGTTCTCCTGTTGGGCCCGCCGCGCCGGAGGGGAGCTGCATCCTCGAGGCAATGGGGGGAATGAGCCGACAGCTGGAGCAGCTGCGGGAGGCGGTAAACAGAAATACCGCAATAGTAGAGAAGGAGCGTTCGGCCTCGCCGCCTGTGCCCCGCGGGGACTCACGTGGGGATACCGCGGGGACAAAGGAACACACAGCTGAGATGTTCCGATCTATCAGGGCTGATATAGCGGAGGTCAAAGACCTCATCCTAACGGTGCCCAGGGGACCTGAAGCTCCGATGAACCTCGGAGCTGAAATTACCCAAACAGGTACAAAAGAGATAATAGAGGGAGCTATTAAACCGCTAAAATCAAAGATAGACAATCTAGCGGATCGTACGGCGGACATAGGCGAGAAGGTTCGTACGTACGCGTCGGTGATTGGGAGTGCCCCGGCTTCCGGTCGGCGCCCGGGTCCCCGGGTGGGACCTTCAGTGGCGCCTGGCGCTCCGGCCGACGTCGACGCGACGTACGGACTCATCGTGGAGTCCATAAACCCGCTGCACTCCGGTGGCGATGTCATCGACGCGCTTAAGAAAAGCGTGGACGTCGTCTCTCTGGGAGTGGGGGTGAAGGGCCTCAGAAGGATCAGGAAAGGTAAGGTGGTAGCGGAATGTGCGTCGCAGGAAGAACGGCGGGTACTTGGTAATGCCATCAAGGCGTCCAAGGTCGGACTTTCGGCGGTGAACGCGCCGAAGAAGCCGCCGCACCTACGACTGATAGGAGTAGCCCATCACCTCACCGATGAGAAAATCGGAGTGGCGGTCCTGAGCCAAAACAGTGGTCTGCTGGAGGGGGTTCCGGAGAAACAGAGGCGTGCAAGGGTTGTTCGCAGGGTTAAGGGAAGAACGGGTGTAACTAATAATGTTATACTGGAGGTAAGCCCACAGACATGGTAGACTCTACAGAATAGAAAGGTACGCATTGGGTACCAAATGGTGCCCGCAGTCGACCAATCCCCGGTAGTCCAGTGCTACCGGTGTTTAGGATTTGGTCACCGAGCGTCCGAATGCAAGAGCAAGAGTCCTACTTGTGCTTACTGCTCAGAGACCCATGACACACGCACATGTACCCGGAGGAACCAGACACCCAAGTGCGCCAACTGCGGACACGGAGCCAACCATCCGGCATATTCCACTGAGTGTCCAGTCTGGCAAAAGTGGGATAAGATAGCTCGCACAGCCGTTAGCTATTGCTGAGGGCCCCCAACAGGAACAACAACCAAAGATAAAGATCGTTCAGGCAAACCTGGGAAGGGGTTTCGCAGCGACGAAGGATTTGATAAGAGTGGCAGCTAAGGAGGGAGTATCTCTTCTGCTGCTTCAGGAACCATACGTGGGCGCCTCGAAAAGACTGGAAGTGGCGGGCGTCAGAGTATTCCAGGGTGACGCGAGTGACCTACCATCTAAGGCAGCAATAGTGGTCATGGATGATCGGCTGCGGGTGTCCTCGGAACCAGACTGTGCAGCGCACAACATGGTCGGTATTAGGGTCTCTCTGGGGGGCCTTGTAGTGGCGGCCATAAGCGTATACCTAGAGGGGGACTCTAACCTTAACGAGGACCTGCCCAAGCTGAGGAGTATCAGGACCGCTCTGCGCGCCGATCACTGCCTATTGGCCGGTGACATGAACGCCAAGAGCCCCTGGTGGGGCTGTGACTACGAGGACGTAAGGGGGGTTTCGCTGGCGGAGTTCATGGCGCAAGAGTCACTCCAGGTAATCAACGAGGGGACCGCGCCCACGTTCTCAGCGTTTAGACTGGGTCGCCACTATACCAGCATTGTGGACGTCACCATGGCTTCGGACCGCCTTGCGCCGAGGATCGCGGGCTGGAAGGTGGATGCGGACTTGTCAGATCTCTCTGACCACCGTCCGATTTCCTTCTGCGTGGCGGTCGACGGCGGGCCAGTGGCGCCCCCTAAGCCGACTACCAAGCGGTACAACACCAAAGGGGCGGACTGGGAACAGTTCGACAGCGAGCTGGCAGAAGCCTTGGACAGGCGTGGCCTTACCCCAGACCTACTGGAGGCAGCTTCAAGAGCGGAGGAACTGGAGGAGCTGGTAGCATCGATTACCGACTCTGTTGGTGATGCATGCACAGCGGCGATGCCTCCTGCCTCCTCCGGTAGGAAAAAACGTCTCGGGGCGCACTGGTGGACGGATGAACTGCAGGAGAAGAAGGCCTCTACAAACAGGCTGCGCAACAGGATCAAGAACGCGAACGCAGAGCGCAGACAGTTCGCCGTTGACCGCTACCTGGAGGCAAAAAAGGAATACAAGGAGGCTATCCAAGAGGCCATCACCCGGAGCTGGAGAGAGTTCTGCGGCAGACAGGAGAAGGAATCCGTGTGGGACGGGATATATAGAGTCATCCGCGTGTGTGGCGAAATTAAACAGGATGAGTCCTTGAGGGACCCCACCTCGCCCGGCGCTACATTGGATGCCCTCGCTTCGGCGCGGCTTCTAACTAAGACCTTCTATCCCCCGGACTTAAGGGAAACGGACACTCAAGAACAACGAGAGCGGAGGGCGGCAGTGACGGAGAGTCTGAAGCTCATAAACGAGGGAACCTTAAACTTCGTAGAGTTCACCGCTTCGGAAGTCTGGACGGTTCTGAAAGCTATGAACCCGAGAAAGGCTCCGGGGCGCGACGGACTCACCTCGGACATCTGCTCGAGAGTTATGTTGAGTAGGCCTGCGCTGTTGTTATCAACATACAACGCTTGTCTGAGATTGGGCTACTTTCCGCGGGCTTGGAAGAGAGCGGTTATCCGCATAGTTCCCAAGCCGGGCAAAGAAACATACGATGAACCAAAGTCGTACAGACCTATCGGCTTGTTGCCGGTTTTCGGGAAGGTTCTCGAAAAGTTATTTGCCACTAGACTCCTCTGGGAGCTGGGTAGCGGCTCCAAGCTCAGCCCCAGACAGTACGGCTTCATGCCGCAGCGCAGCACAGAAAACGCCCTGTACGACGTCGTCAACATGATACGAAGGCTCAGGAGCGACAGGCAGCTGGTAGTCGTCATCTCCCTCGATATCGAGGGGGCCTTTGACAATGCCTGGTGGCCTGCTGTTATGGGAGAGCTCCTCAACAAAAAGACCGAACCCTCAACCCTGAGGCTGCTCTCGAGCTACCTCAGCGACAGGGAGGTCACCGTGCAGTATGCGGGAGAATCGGTCACCTGCGAAACCAACAAAGGATGCATACAGGGATCCACCTGCGGTCCTCTCCTGTGGAACGTGCAGCTCGACCCACTACTGAGAGCGGCTGAAAAATTGAAAGCCCACATTCAGGCTTTCGCCGACGACATCTTAGTCGTCGCCTCAGGAAGGACCACAGAGGAGGTGCGACTTAGCGCACAGCGGGCGCTGGATACTGTTGCGGACTGGGGGAAGGCATATAAGATGCGCTTCGCTGCCCACAAGACTCAGGCCATTTTTACAACGCGCAAACTAAAAGCTACTGCGCCGCAACTAACCTTAAATGGCACTGAGCTACATTACAGAGACTCCCTAAAGGTCTTGGGACTCACCATCGACAGTCAGCTCAATTTCAGGGAACACTTGGCCGGTGCACATCGGAGGGCGGTTGCACTCTATAAAAGAGTCGCGAGAACGGCCTCGGCGGGATGGGGCCTAAACTCTAATGTGCTGCGAATTATATACCGGGCTGTGGTTGAACCTACAGTCCTGTATGCAGCCAGTGTTTGGGCGGAAGTCGCCAAGAAAAAGTACAATCGGGTAGTGCTGGACAGAATCAACAGACAGTTTGCAATCCTGATTGCAAAGGCTCATCGGACCACCTCCTTCACATCAGCAGCCGTTCTGTCGGGAATTCTCCCTCTGGACCTGAGAGCACAAGAACAGCTCAAACTCTACGAGGTTCGGAGGGGGCGCTCCCTGTCTGCACTGCCCGACTACACAATGGAGAGGCGCCTCAGCCCTTTCGCTCTTCCCCATCCCGCTCTTAGAAGGGGGTTGACTCATCTGCGCGTGTCATCGCTGGAGGAACTCGACCAGCTGGACCCAGATAGGGTCCACATATACACGGATGGCAGCAAGATAGAGGGTCATGTCGGGGGGGGCGTCACGGTATGGCGAGGAGGGCGAGAGGTCGGGCACGCCCGCTTCAGACTCTCCGATCACTGCAGTGTATTTCAGGCGGAGCTTGTGGCCATCACCCGAGCTCTCTCGATGGCGAAAAAAGACTCCAATACCAAGAAGACGTACATCCTGAGTGACTCAAGATCGGCACTGGAGACCCTGGCTGATCCAGCTTCCCTTCATCCAATCACCAACCACATTAAGAACCAGCTCACCGAACTAGAAGAGAAGGGAGGGGATGTTCAGTGGGTGTGGATCAAGGCACATGCGGGATTACCAGGCAACGAGAGAGCTGACGAGTTGGCTAAAGAAGGAGCCCTAAAGGACAAGAGAGCCCCAGTGTACACCGACTTCCCGTTGTCCAGAGCCAGGTACCTCATCAGAAGAGCAACGATTGAGGAGTGGCAGTTGAGATACGAAGAGTCTCCCACCGGGAAAACCACGCAACTCTTCCTTGAAGATGTGCAAGAAGCCTTCAAGATATTCGGAACCCGCAACCACACCAATGTGGGGTCCCAACTGCTTACTGGTCACGGGGGTGTCAGAGAATACCTGCACCGGTTCAAACTTGCTGATTCCCCGCGGTGCATCTGTGACGACGTGACAATAGAGACAGTCGAACATCTCATCAGACACTGTCCGAGATATATGTCACTACGTCACGACTGTGAGAGTAGCCTCGGGATCGACCTCAGCACATGCAACCTGGCTGAGCTCGTCAGGCACGAGGCAAGCAGAGACCGGTTTCTTCGGTACGGAGCACGAGTCATGAGAGCTGCGGGCAGAACAAACGGCTCAAGATTGTAGTCAATGGTAGTTAAAGTTGGTCTAAGTTTAATATTGTATAATTTTTGCATCTTATCTATTAAATTTTTAAGTTTATTATATTAAATGTTCAAGTTAACTCTAGTCCTATATTAATCTTGTATAATTTTTGCATCTTATTTTTAAAATTGTAATAAACTGCATGTCAAATAAATATTAGTGCATGGTACTCAACAAAAAAAAAAAAAAAAAAAATATAGGTGCGTGAAAATAAAGGCACGTACAACACACAGCACTAATTGAAAAAAAAATTTTCAAATGACGTAATAACACATAACGTCAAAAACACAGAAAACAAAAAAAAAAAAAAAAAAAAAAACCTAACCTAACCTAACCTAACCTAACCTAACCTAACCTAACCTAACCTAACCTAACCTAACCTAACCTAACCTAACCTAACCTAACCTAACCCAGTACTGTGCCCTCCGCCGCCGCGTAAGCAGCACTTTTAAGTCGCTCCGTAATGAAAAAATAGTACAAGAGGTAAAAGTTGTGAAAAGTATAGAGTGTGATACATCAAACTATTCGAAATCGCGAGTTTTACTTGATAGTGAAAACCGTGTGAAAATCCGTTGGAAATTGCGGATTTTTTCCTAACAAGGACCGATTTTTATTTGAAAAATTGTAATGTACCGCGAATAACGGCGAATCTAGATCGATAACTCATATTTTTTGAACTGTGGAAAGGAGCGCCTTGTGGAGGCCTATTATTTCGGACCCTTTTCGGATTTTTCCGATAAAAATTGGAAAAGTTAGAGAACTTTTTCAAAAAAGGGTGTGGCCACGAGGTCCGTGATCCGGAGGTTTCCGGAGGTGAAAATTATATACAAAATATTCAAAATCGTGACTTCTGTAAAAAAGTGAAAATTGCGAGAAAATCGAGTGAAAATTGTGGATTTTCTCCATACAAAAACTTTTTTGTGGGTTATACAAAAGTGAAAGAACTTATAAAACTCCGGAAAGTGATCGACGACCCCTGTGTTTTTTGCTGTGGGAGGGTGTGTCTCGAGGTAACACAACTTCTGAGACCCCTACCAGGTTTTTCCGGTTGTTTTCCGGGAAGTTATAAGGTTTTTTCCGAAAACCACGTGGCCACGAGGTCCTGGATCCCGTGCTTTGAAGACATAGCGGATAGCGGGTCAAGTTGCAGGTCGTTGGCCAGACCCGGATCCGTTTCAAGCAATTAAAAAAGTTAAGTGATTCCAGTCCTATGACAATTTTAATTATAGCTTTTTATTTTCAACCCTAACTTTAAGGGTTGATCGACAACCCCCACTTTTTACTTTCTTAAGTGATAGTGTACAAAGTGTAGACAATTTTAGAACTTTTTCAAGAGGATTTAGAACCTATAGTGGTCAAATAAAAGTCAAGAAACTTTTTAAAATTTTAAATTTACAACTAACTGACGAAAGGGTTGGAAAAACCACCCCTTTACAAAAATTAATTTTGTGCTGTGATAGACGACGCGAAACACCTCCGTTGGACACTTTTTTCATCAAAATCGCACCATAAACCACGGAGATAAAGAGACTCTAAATTCTAGGTTTTAAGTAGTGCTAAAGAGAAACCTAAAAGTTTGCAGGCCTGTAGCAGCTTCAGAAACAGTATTTTGAAAGTTTTTTCTCCAGGCCCTGTAGGCTAGGACTTTCAACTGTGAAGCACCGATAACAGTTGATTTTTAAAACAAAATTAACACTACTAAAATAGAGTTAAAACAAGACCTAACCAAAATACCCAGCATACTGGGTATCGAAACTTTGAAGGGCCATAACTTAGGCACTAGATATCCGAGTAGAGATCTAAAACCGTCGAGGTCATTTTTTATGCTGTGGGAAACTGACGAGCGGTCAAAATTAATTCTATCATGATTTTTGGGGGGGGGGTCAAAATTAGTTTCATATTACGAAACGACAATTCAGGTGAAAACTTTAAACCGCAATAACTCAGCGACCACTGCTCCGATCGGCAAAATCTTGGTGTCTAAGAACTAGCCCGCGACGAGACCTATCCAGTGGCACCACGAGTGAGAGTCTACGTAGAGTGATTTCGGATTTGGGTTTTTATGCGTGGTGTTTTCGAGGGGTGAAGAGCTGTAACTTGGGAAGGAAGCCTGTAAAATTGTGACCTGACATTTTAGAGACTCTACAAATTTGGTTTATTTATTTTAAATGTTATTTTTATTTTATTTTATATACATTTTTCGTGACAGGGACTTTACATCCCTAGAGACTACATACAGCTCTGCCGAGCTTAGACGCAGCCCTCTGACTGTGTAGAGACCCACTCGAGAATATTTAGAGGGAAATTTTTAGTTATAATTGGTAAACAGAGTTTTGACAGGGACTATACATCCCTTAAAAGACAGAGACAACTCTGCTGTGCAGAGAAGAACGACTCTACATAGAGATACTAGTTATTCGTTTCTTATTTAGCTTTTATTATTTTTGTTTTATATTGTATATGACAGGGACCTTACATCCCTATATTATTGACAACTTTGAGAGGCAAAGTTGGACGGCTCTATATAGAGCAAAACTTTTCTTTTTTTTGAAATTATTAATTGTATAGACACACAGAAATTGTTTATTATTGTAGCAGCAGCCTGTCCCTGGTCTTGGTATATTGGTAGTGTAAGATTGGAGTATTGACGTGATAATAGCTAGGAGTGATTATTAACTGTACCTGTACTCACGTAGTGTGTCCATTTACATCACACTGAACATTGAACAGCTTGTGACTAAAGATGCTTGGAATTAGAACACCAGTGAAAAAAGCGATGGATGCTTCTCCAGGAACTGCAAACACCGAGGACGTCACAGAGATACAGTCGAGGTCATCATCACAGACTTCAAATGTGAGGCGAAGTATTGGGGAATGGGAAGTTGGTAAACCAGCATCCAAAACATCACCCATTAAATCCCCGACTAAAAAACCCCTCGGGGCCCCAATCAAAACAAAAAGTAAAGTAGCCCCTCTCCCAAATGAGACCCGAGCACCAATGCGCAGGGCATCAACTGAAGCGCAGACTCAGTCGCCGCCAGTAACAAAACCAAAGTATGCCTCAAGAAGTGCCGAGGCTAAAGCTCATCTAGTGAAAGCCAAAATATTGCTTGGCCAATCCAGGAATATCAGAGCCGACATAAAGGCAGACGTGACAGTGGCGATCGAGAGATTGTATGAGTTGGTCAAGGAAGGAGAAAACAAAAAGAAGGGACACGAAATTGATGTACAAACGCAACCAGCTGATGATGTGATGAGTGAGGATCGATTAACGATAGTGCTGAGGGAGCACATGAGGTCTATCCAGGAGCACACCGAAAGGATGAGAAATCTGGAAAAGATGTTGGAAGCACGGCGTACCGATGACCAGGAAAAAACTGCCCCCCTTTCTTACGCAGAAGCGGTCACCAGTCAAGGTGTAAACAGCCTCAGGGCAGCAGTAAATGGCACCCTTCACTCTGTAATAGTGACCTCAAAGGAAGAAACAGAGACAGGAGAGGAGGTCCTAAACAGAATTAGGAAAGCGGTGGATGCAAAGGAGGGCTGGGTCAAGGTAGAGAGGGTAAGAAAGGCTAAAGACAGGAAAGTTATCTTGGGTTTCAGTTCCAGGGAGGAGAGAAATAGAGCCCGAGAGAGACTGGAAAGAGACGGTGTCCATCTACGAGTCGAGGAGGTGAAGAACAGGGACCCTCTTCTGATGTTTAAGGACGTCTTGTCTGTTAACACGGATGAAGATGTAATAAAAGCCTTCCGGAATCAGAATAGTGAGATCTTTCACGGACTCGAAAAGGGGGAAGATAGAATAACGATCAAGTATCGGAAGAGGGCTAGAAATCCCCACACTTGCCACATAATTCTTGGTGTCTCGCCCGTCATTTGGGGGAGAACCCTAAAAGCCGGATCACTGCATATTGATCTGCAGCGGGTCCGAGTGGAGGACCAATCCCCACTGGTTCAGTGCACCCGCTGTCTGGGCTATGGACATGGGAAGCGCTTCTGTAAGGAACCGGCGGATTTGTGCAGTCACTGTGGTGGTCTACACCTAAACCAGGATTGCGCCGAACGGCTTGCAGGTGGGAAGCCAAACTGCCGAAACTGTACCAAGGCGCAAATTGACAAAACGGACCATAACGCCTTCTATCTTGAGTGTCCTACAAGGAGAAAATGGGACCGACTTGCTCGATCGACAGTAGCATATCGCTAACACAGCTACGGACGATAAAACAACCTATCGTATAATACAGGCGAACCTCCAGCGAAAGAAACTAGCCACGAATGAGGTGCTACTTGAAGCAAGTAAGAGGAAAGTTGCAATAGCCCTACTACAAGAACCGTATGTAGGCGGAGCCAAAGAGATGAGGAGTCATCAGGGAGTGCGTATATTCCAAAACACGAATTGTGGGGAGGGTACGGTGAAGGCAGCAATAGCAGTCTTCGACCCAAACCTCAGGATTAAGCAATATTCGAGTCTTACCACAAATAACATCATTGTTTTGAGTATACAAACAGGCACTTGGGAAGTTGCACTCATCTCTTTTTATTTTGAGCCGGATCAACCAATACAACCGTACTTGGAGCACCTCAAAAACATAGACGCCAAATTAGGGAAAAGGTGGGTCGCTGGAGGGGATGCAAACGCGAAGAGCTGCTGGTGGGGAGGTCCCAAGACCGATAGAAGAGGAGAAGAGCTTTTTGGAATGCTGCATGAATTGGATCTTCATATTCTGAACAACGGGGAAACTCCTACATTCGACACCGTGAGGGGTGGCCGGCGTTTCACCAGCTACGTAGACGTAACCATCTGTACCACCGATATCTTAGATATCGTGGACAGCTGGGCAGTAGATGAAAGTCTTACGAGCTCGGACCACAACGGCGTGATATTTAGTGTTAACCTTCAAAAAAGTAGAGGAATAGAAATAAGTAGAACCACTAGAATTTACAATACCAGGAAAGCAAATTGGACTCTATTTCATAAGAAATTGGAACAATTAAAGCTAAAACAGGAAATAACCGTAACAGAAATTAGTAAAATAGAATCAGTAGAACAGATAGAAATAGTCGTTAATAAATTTAATAACATCATAACTAAAACATGTGATAATTCAATACCCAAAATTATAAATAAGAAACAACTTACCATGCCGTGGTGGTCACAGAAGCTAAGCCAGATGAAGAAGAAAGTAGCCACGCTGAAGAACAGAATACGCTGTGCCGCTCCGGTGCGTAGACAGAAGGTAGTAGAGGAGTACCTGAAAGAGAAAGAAGAATATGAGATGGCAGCCTCAAAAGCGCAAATAGAGAGCTGGAAGGAGTTTTGTGGCAAGCAGGACAGAGAGAGCGTGTGGGACGGGATTTACAGGGTGATCGGACGAACAACCGTCAGAGCTGAGGATTTGCACTTGTGGAGGGACGGGGAGGAGCTGGATGCGAGTGAGTCGGCGAAACTCATAGCGGAGACATTCTATCCGGCAGATTTAGAAGACACGGATAATGCCCATCATCGCCAAATAAGACAAAGAGCGGAAATGGTGAACACTGGAGAGCAAGGTGAATCTTGGGATCGCGAGTTCACACTATTCGAGCTTAAGGCGTCAGTGGATTCCTTCAATCCACGGAAAGCACCTGGGGCGGATGGCTTTACCGCGGATATTTGTCGACACGCTATCGAGAGTGATCCTGAGGTGTTTCTGGGGCTCTTGAACAAGTGCCTAGCTATGCATCACTTCCCGAGACCTTGGAAAGAGGCAATCGTGGTGGTACTTAGGAAACCCGGAAAAAGCGACTACACAACTCCCAAATGTTTAAGACCGATAGGCTTGTTACCAGTACTCGGAAAAATTTTCGAAAAGATGCTAGTCGGACGTCTTAGGCATTACTTGCTGCCCAGAATGAGTACACTGCAGTATGGTTTTATGCCCCAAAGGAGCACCGAAGACTCTCTCTATGACCTAATGCAGCACATCCGCAAAAAACTTCGTTCAAAACAAATTGTAACAGTCGTTTCACTGGACATAGAGGGAGCATTCGACAGTGCATGGTGGCCAGCCATTAGAGTAAGATTGGCCGAAGAAAAATGCCCTATAAACCTCCGGCGGTTGATGGACAGTTACCTAAAACATAGAAGTGTTAGAGTCCGATACGCCGGAGAGGAACACAGAAAAGAAACTCACAAAGGCTGTGTACAGGGTTCAATAGGGGGCCCTATCCTGTGGAATCTTTCATTGGATCCACTCCTGAAGAGCCTAGAAACCAGGGGAGACTACTGCCAGGCTTTTGCAGATGACATTGTGCTCATATTCCACGGAGAAACCGCAGGTGAAATCCAAGGACGCGCCAATGCGGCCCTTGGGCATGTTTGGGAGTGGGGAGTCGTCAACAAATTGAAATTCGCGCCGCAAAAGACTATGGCAATGACCATAACAAACAAGCTACGGTACGACATCCCACGACTGAGCATGGGCGATGTCGGCATTGGGGCGACCAAGGAAATGAAACTGTTAGGGGTCATAATTGACGAAAAGCTGACTTTCAATAGCCACATCACCTATGCCTGTAAGAAAGCAATAGGAGTTTACAGGCAACTGACCAGAGCAGCCAGAACCAGTTGGGGACTGCATCCAGAAGTCACTCGCATGATTTACATGGCAACTATGGAGCCTATTGTCCTTTACGGGGCCAGTGCCTGGTCATCGGCCGTAAACAAACTAGGTGTTAGGAAGCAGCTTAACGTATTGCAACGTGGAGTAGCCCAAAAACTATGTCGAGCCTATCGCACAGTCTCCTTAAACTCAGCACTGGTGTTGGCGGGGATTCTCCCCCTCGACCTTCGGGTGCGTGAGGCCGCCTTGTTATACGAAAGTAAGAGGGGAATAGCCTGGGAAGCATTGAAGGATAGGGAGATAGAACGTATGGTGAGGAGCGTAAACGCTCCTCACCCTGCTGAGCATATGGCCTTATATATAAAACCTATTGTTGACCAGGAGCAGTACTTGCAGAGTGGAAATGCGGCAATAAAAATTTTTACCGATGGGAGCAAGATAGCGGGTAAAGTCGGAGCCGCCTTGACAATCTGGACAAACGAGATGGAAATTGACATCATCAAGCTTGCTTTACCAAGTTACTGCACAGTGTACCAGGCTGAACTGCTGGCACTTTGCAGGGCAACAAGAGAAACCACCATACGTGATGGCAATACGTTTGGAGTATATAGCGACTCGATGGCCGCTCTTCAAACCCTGCAAAATCCTCGTTCCTTGCATCCGTTAGCGGTGAGAGCTAGAGAACATTTGAAACGAGCGTTTCTCCAGAGCAAAGCTGTGACCTTGTTCTGGATTAAAGCCCACGTGGGGTTGCAGGGTAACGAGAGAGCTGACGAGCTGGCTAAGTCGGCGGCTGAGGGCTCAAAACGTAAACCGGACTACGATTTATGCCCTGTTTCATTCGTCAAGGGTAGCATCCGAAGTGCAACCCTTGACGAGTGGAACGAGAGGTATCAAACCGAAAAAACAGCTTCGGTAACTAAGATATTCTTGCCTGATGCAAGACAAGCGTATAGAGTGGTTAGGAAATTTGAGGCCACTGGTGTTAAGACCCAGGTCATGACGGGGCACGGCGGGTTCTCCGAGTATCTGAACCGCTTCCGATGCAAGGAGAGCCCGTCGTGCGTCTGTGACCCAGGAGTTTGTGAAACAGTGCAACATATTTTGTTCGAGTGCCCGGTACACATGAGGGAACGGCACGAGGTTGAACACCGATTAGGCCTAAAAATAGAAGCTACAAACATAGCGAGTATTATGCTGAGCAAAGATAGGGGCACGTTGCTAGACTACTGCGTCAAAATTGCTAACATAGTTATAAAAAGAAATAAAACTAAGCTATAGTAAATATGCTGTCACAATATACTAAGTTATATCATCGTACAGCATAAAATAAGATTTAGAATAAGTACATTGACTAGTGTGTAAGCGGTAGTTTAAGTTAAATTGTATCATAGTTCGTAGTACTATTGTTAAGAAATAAGTGATGTTTTAGAAAATAAGTAGACTAAGGCTTATGTATATTGTATTAGACAGTAGTGTAGTGATTTGGTGATGTTGAGAGACGTATAAGAGCGAGATGTATAAACAGTATCTGGTGGAAACAGGCTCCAATTATGTTGGAGGACCTAGGACCAGGCAGCAACACCCTGCGATGGCGGGTGCCTGTTTATAAAAAAAAAAAAAAAAAAAAAAAAATATCAAAAGACGTAGAAAAGCGAGATCTACGCTTTAGTGAAAACCGCGAACAAATCGGACGAAAATTGTGGATTTTTCCCTAAGAAAAACTAAATTTTTGTGTGAAATTGTGACACTGAGTGATATATCCGCGGAACAAGATCGACGACCCACACTTTTTGAACTGTGGAAAGGAGCGCCCTGCGGAGACCTATCGTCTCGGCCCCCTTTTGGAATTTTCCGACTACAATTGGAAAAGTTACAGGACTTTTTCCAAAAAGGGTGTGGCCACGAGGTCCCTGATCCGGAGGTTTCCGGAGGCGATAAGTGTACACAAAATCTGTAGAATCACGAACTCTGTACAACAGTGAAAACCCCGGGAAAATTGTGTGAAAATTGTGGTTTTTCCTAGAACAAAAACTTTTTTGGGGGTTAATTTTAGTTGAACAAAGTGATAAAACTCCGGAAATCGATCGACGACCCCTGTGTTTTTTGCTGTGGGAGGGTGTGTCTCGGGGATACCCATCTTCTGAGACCCCTTTCATATTTTTCTGGCCACGTTCGGGAAAGCTACAGCGGTTTTTCCGAAAACCGCGTGGCCACGAGGTCCCTGATCCCGAACTTCCAGGAAAAAATTGAGCGGTGAATCTGGTGCAGGACTCAATGTTGACAAGGAATCCACTTCAAGAACACAAAAAAGTTAAGTGGTCTTATTTTTATTAAAGTGCAAAGTGTTACAAACTACTGACAGCCCTAACTTTTAATTTAAAGCGACGACCCTAACCTTTTCAAGTTTTCGCTTAAAGTGTACAAACCACAGATTGTTTTAAAATTTAATTTGTCCAAATCGCTTCACAAACTTTCAAAATACAGCACAAAATACATTCAGTGAAAGTGAAAATAAGACTAAGGCTGTTAAGGGTTGAATATTGCACCCCCAACCCCACACTAACTATTCTTAATTAAAGATCAACATAAGACAATTAACCAGAAACTTCTTCGTTCAAAATCGGTGTTAAAACAACGAAGATATAAGGATTTTAAATTTTTAGGTTGTAGTTAGTGCATAAGTAATTACTAGAAACTAAGCAGTGATTAGTCATAAGATAGTGGACTTTAAGACAGTATTTTTTCAGGCCCTGTTGCCTGAACAACTTAAGTTTTGTTTGTGCCTATTTTAAAAATTTTTAGGATAAGGGTTATTAGTTAGAAATATAATTAAATAAGACCTAAGTTGGACCTAGAGAAATTGTTTGATACAATTTCTCCAAAACTTCAGGAGGCTGTAAATCCTAAGTCTGCGGCTGGATTCGTAATCTGAAACCGTAGATATTATTTTTTTGGGTAACTTGACCCGACGCGTCAAAGAAATTTGACCTAACCAAATTTTTCAGGGGGGTCGAAATCGGTTTCAGATTACGAAACCGTAATTTTGAAGCAAACTTTGAGCCGTAATAACTAGGCCATTTCTGGTCCGATTTGCTCAATCTTGGTGTCAAAAAACAACCCCGCATCGAGACCCATCCGCTGCTGCCGTCGTGACGACTCTATATAGAGCCGTTTCGAAAGTAGTTTTTTGGGGGGTGTGTTTGGGCCGGGGAAGCACTGTAGCGAATCGCCAAAGACTTAAAACGGGTGTGGCTCGATACCAAAGCTGCTGTGTAAATGTAGAGTCATTCCCCCCGTCTGCAGCTTCCTGTTTTAAATTGTTATACGCTGTGTACCGCGTCTATTGACAGGTACACATAGTTTAAACACTAGGATAGACACAACTCTACATAGAGTTGTCTGTATATTGTTTTCTTTTAATTTTGTTTTTCTCCCTGACCTTTGAACATTTTCTTGTTCTCTTTTTATTTTACATATTTTTGACCCTTCTTGTTTTTATTTTTTATTTTTTATTATTTGTGTGACCTGTGTGTTGATGGTACATTGACGCTCGTCGGAGACGAGCACCAGTGTGACGCAATAACCAGTGTTGGTGCTGGAAATTGTAGTAATATTGCGAAAACAGGTGCGACTCTATATAGAGTTGCTATATATTTTATTATATTATTGTGTTGTCCTGTTTCTGATTGCTGACCTATACCAAATACACAGTCGTTTTCGGCTGAAACTTTTGAGTCTATATACCATTTTATAAACTTGACGCATATCTCCAACATCATGATCGGCATCAGGACCCCGGTCAAAAGAACCCAACAAGGCGTGAAGTCACCACCAGGGACAAACACCTCGGTCTCATCACAGGAGGCAGGCGGGATGCAGTGCGACTCGAAAGTCAGGAGAAGCATAGGGGAGTGGGAGTCAGGGAGACCTGAGACTAGACCCGCTACCCCTTCCCCTCCAAGCAGAGGAGCACGTGCTGCCTCTCAGCCGACATCATGCGAGGTGCCTCCGCGGGGGAAGCGCGGGACACCGGTGACCTCGACGGAGAGTCCCCCAAAGACCATAAGGGTGGAGCAAGTGAGTAGAGTCGTGGAAGCCAGGGAGTGCCTGAATAAGGCCAAGCTTCATCTTAATGCCTCACGTAATTTAAAGGCAGATATAAAGGCTGGAGTTCTGCAGGCGGTGGACAGGCTCTACTTGCTGGTGAAGGAGGCCGAGCAGCAGAGGAGAGCACAGGTGTCCCCCTCTGATCCTCAGAGGCGGGCGCAGGGGGATGGCGGCGATGGAAGTCAAGACCCGGAGAGAGAGAGGGATGCTTTAAAACGGTCAATACAAGATCATAGCGAACTGCTCCATCAGTGCATGGAAGAGACACAGAAATTAAAAGTAAACCTCAGGATGATAAGCGAGGTGACGGTGGCACACAGGGGTGTCATGGAGGACTGCGCAAAGCATGGCCAGGCTTTGGACAACCAGCTTAAGCAGTCCTCGGGACACTACGTCGCTGGAAGGAGTCCCTCCTTTGCAGAGGTAGCAGCGAACCCCGCGAAGATATCAGCGGTTCAAAAGCCTCTGCACTCGGTGGTTGTGTCATCCATGGATGAAAACGACACCAGTGCGGAGGTCATAGCGAAAATCAGGACCGCTGTCGACGCCAGGAAGGAGGGAATAAGGGTGGACAAACTGAGGAAGGCTAGAGACCAAAAAGTCGTAATTGGTTTCAATACAAAAGAGGAACTAAACAGGGTGAGGGACAGGATAGGGAGAACAGGCAACCTAAAGGTAGAGGAGGTTAAGAATAAGCATCCTCTCGTCATTCTGAGGGACGTGTTGGCATACAACACGGACGACGAGGTGGTGACGGCATTAAAAAATCAAAATGCCCACCTGCTGGGAGACATCAAAACGGACGACGAAAATCTGGTCGTTAAATACAGAAGGAAGGCTCGAAACCCACTCATGAGCCACGTTGTCATGCAGGTGTCCCCCCCCGTCTGGCAGCGTCTGATCGGAGCTGGAAGTGTCCACATAGACCTCCAGCGAGTGCGGGTCTACGACCAGTCGCCGTTGGTGCAGTGCTCGACGTGCCTGGGCTACGGACACAGCAGGAAGTATTGCAAGGACAGCGTCCCACTATGCAGCCACTGCGGGGACCCACATATGCGGGTGGAATGCCCGGCGCTATTGGCGGGTGATGTGCCGCAGTGCAGAAACTGCGTTGCGGCAAAGAACGCCAAGGCAGACCACAACGCCTTCGACGCAGAGTGCCCAATCCGGAAACGATGGGATGCATTGGCGAGATCGTCGGTGGCGTACTGCTGAGGGCGTCCAGGGCAAACCAACACGATACGCGCTTATACAGGCAAACCTCCAACGCAAAAAGCTCGCAACCAGCGAGGTATTATTAGAGGCCAGGAAACTTGGTGCCGCGGCGGCTCTTCTCCAGGAGCCTTATGTGGGTGGAGCGAGGGAGATGAGGAGCTACAGGGGCGTACGGATTTTTCAGAGCGCTGCCACAGAGGAAGGGACTGTGAAAGCGGCGATAGCTGTCTTAGACAATGACGTTAACGTCGCCCAGTACCCGACCCTCAGCACAAACAACATGGTCGTGGTGAAAATCCGAACAAATGCCTGGGAGATCGCCCTCGTCTCCTTCTACTTCGAACCAGACAGCCCCATAGAGCCATACCTGGAACACCTGAGGAGAATAGCGGAAGAAATGAGCTTCTGCAGAATGATCGTTGGAGGCGACGCCAACGCGAAAAGTGCGTGGTGGGGTAGTCCTGCTACGGATCATAGAGGGGATATCGTGTCTGGGGTACTTGAAGAGCTGAACCTAAATATACTGAATAATGGGGAAATTCCGACCTTCGACACGGTTAGAGGAGGACAGCGATTCAGCAGCTACGTTGACATAACAGCTTGCTCAACGGATATGCTGGACCTGGTAGAGGACTGGAGAGTGGACGAAAGCCTGACAAGCTCTGACCACAACGGCATACTTTTTAAAATTCGGCTTGATAAATCAAAGGGATTGCATATAAATAGAACTACTAGGCAATATAACACCAAAAAAGCAAATTGGGCTGAGTTTCGTGAGAAACTACAGCAAAATTTGTTGCAAAACCAAATTACCCAAATAAACATAAACAAAATTAATAGTTCAGAAGAAATAGACATAATAACAAACACATTTACAAGAGCAATAAAAGACACATGTAGAGCAACAATACCCAGCAAAAAATTAAAAGAAACACTAACCTTGCCGTGGTGGTCCAAAGAGCTGTCGGAGATGAAGAGGAAGGTCGCTACCAGGAAACGCCGAGTAAGATGCGCTGCTCCAACACGAAGGTCGAGGGTCGTCGAAGAGTACCTAAAACTAAAGGAAGAGTATGAAACGGCAGCAGCCAAGGCGCAGACAGAGAGCTGGAAGAGGTTTTGTGCGAAGCAGGACAGGGAAAGTATGTGGGACGGGATATACAGGGTGATAGGAAAAACAATGAAGAGATCGGAGGACCTGCCACTGGAGAGCCATGGCGTGGTTCTGGACACAAAAGACTCCGCAAAACTTTTGGCCGAAACCTTTTACCCGGAGGACCTCAAGCATAACGAAAGCTCTCACCATCAAAAAATAAGAATTGAGGCAGAAAAGGTGAACAGTGGTGAACAACACGAACCTGGCGACCCACTGTTCACAATGGCGGAGCTTGAGAGAGCTTACAAGTCCTTCAACCCGAAGAAAGCCCCGGGAGCGGACGGACTTACCGCTGATATATGCTCCGAAGTCCTGAAACTTTACCCTGAACTGTTCTTGGCAATGCTCAACAAGTGCCTGGCAAGGCAGTATTTCCCTGGGATATGGAAGGAGGCTGTAGTGGTGGCGCTCAGAAAGCCTGGGAAAGCAAGGTACACTTGCCCAAAATCCTACCGACCGATTGGACTTCTCCCCATACTTGGCAAGATCTATGAGAAGATGCTGGTGGCTCGCCTCAGATTCTACCTAACACCAAAGATGAGCGCTCACCAGTACGGATTCATGCCCCAGAGGAGCGCCGAGGACTCCCTCTATGACCTAATGCAATACATCCACAACAAGCTAGACCAAAAGGAGATCATAACACTGATATCATTGGACATAGAGGGAGCCTTCGACAGCGCCTGGTGGCCGGCCATACGAGTCCGATTGGCTAAAGAGGAAGTCCCATTGAATCTGAGGAGGGTGATTGATAGCTACCTCGAAAATAGAAAGGTAAGGGTCAGGTATGCGGGAGAAGAACACATCAAAACGACAGAAAAAGGCTGCATCCAGGGGTCCATCGCGGGTCCTATATTGTGGAACCTCCTGCTGGACCCACTTCTTAAAGAGTTGGAGGCTGAGGGCACTTACTGCCAGGCTTTCGCGGACGATGTTGTCCTGGCCTTTAGTGGTCATACGGCGAGGACAATTGAGGGACATGCAAATGCCGCCCTCGAACGTGTTGGGGCGTGGGGTGAGCAAAACAAATTAAAGTTTGCACCACAAAAGACCGTGGGCATGGTTATAACAAGAAAACAAAAATTTGACACCCCACGCCTGAGGATGAGCGGGATCGGCATAGGCATGTCCAATGAAATCAAAATACTCGGAGTAACAATTGAGAACAAACTCACATTCAACGCGCACGTGTCTGGGGTGTGTCGGAAGGCCATCGGGATTTACAAGCAGCTGACCAGGGCGGCAAAAGCAAGTTGGGGCCTCAACCCAGAGGTCATCAGGACGATATACTTGGCGACTGTGGAGCCGATCGTCCTCTATGCCGCCAGTGTATGGGCGTCAGCGGCTTGTAAATTGGGAATCAAGAGGCAGCTGGACACGGTCCAGCGCGGAATCGTGCAGAGAATGTGCAAGGCCTACCGTACGGTATCGCTGAACTCGGCGCTGGTGCTGGCCGGGATGCTCCCTCTCGATCTCCGAGTCCGGGAAGCGGCTCTGTTGTACGAAGCCAAGAGAGGGGTACCTTGGCCTGCGCTAGCGGGGAGGGAGGTGGAGCGAAGGGCACCGGTCTCTGGGGTTCCTCATCCGGCGGAGCTTGACAACCTGCGGATCACAAGTTTGGCGGACCGGGACGACGTCAGGGCACATAGCGGGTATGAAGTCCGCATATTTACGGACGGGAGTAGGATCGCGGGCCGTGTCGGGGCTGCAATGTCCCTGTGGAGTGGCGAGGCCGAAACCAGGGCTTTCAAGTTCGCCCTGCCGTCGTACTGCACAAACTACCAAGCCGAACTGTTGGCGATATGCAGAGCAACGTCGGAGATAAAAAAGCACAAGGCGAAAACTTTTGGCGTCTATAGTGACTCCATGGCTGCCCTCTTAACCGTGAAAAACCACGGCTGTCTCCATCCCCTGGCAGTGGAAGCCCGAGAGAACATAAGAGCAGTATCTCTCCAGAACAAAGCTGTGTCTTTGTTCTGGATAAAGGCCCACGCAGGACTAGAGGGAAATGAGAGGGCGGACTAATTAGCGAGGATGGCAGCCATAAACTCCTAGCGAACACCAGACTATGACAAGTTTCCTGTCTCATTCGTCAAGCGCAGCCTAAGAATGGAGTCGCTTGACGAATGGAACAAACGATACAAAACCGGTGACACTGCATCCGTCACGAAGATATTCTTCCCGGATGCACTGTTGGCTTACAGAATAGTCAGAAAAATTAACATCTGTAATGAGAGTACACAAATCATGACGGGCCACGGAGGATTCGCCGAGTACCTGAACCGCTTTAAATGCAAAGAAAGCTCCTCGTGCATATGCGACCCAGCGGTGGCAGAGACGGTCCCGCATATATTGTTCAGCTGCCCAGTCTACGACCGCGCGCGATATGAAATAGAGAGAACGCTGGACACTCGTCTCGGTCCATCTGTGGTGGGTGAAATTATGACGGGCGAAAATCGCAAAATATTTATGGATTATTGTATCAGGATAGCAAAAGGGGTAATCAAAAGAAATAGGACAAAGCAATAGAGTATGTTTTCGTAATATTGTGAGAATATTATTAGAAAGCATAACAACATACATAGTGTAAACTAGTAATAATCATAAGTTGCGCGTAAACATAATGTTAAATAAAGATTAAGTATCGTAGAAATTAGAAATAGCAAGTAAGAACGTAAAGGTAACGTAAAAATCTGTATTAAGTAACGTAGAAATAGAACGTCATAATTTTAAATATAAGTTACACCTACATCTAACAAGTAAGTGTAAATAAATGAGTAATATATAAGTTCAATAATGTAAGTATAGAAATAAGCAAGTTGTTTCATCAAAATAAATAAAACGCCTTATAGTTATTAACCCTGAGCCTAAAGACACATAACATAGAATAGATAGATAGCAGATAGAAGGGCATCCCACCCTTAAAAAAGATTGAAAGATGATGAACATAAGAAAGATTCGTATGCGGAATGAAAGTGCGAGAGAAAAACAAGCGAGAACTGGTATGACAGAGAAATTGTAGTCACAGTCTCCGATTATGTTGGAGATACTAGAATAAAAAAAAAAAAAAAAAAAAAAAAAAAAAACCTAACCTTTCTTTTTTTTTTTTTTTTTTTAACGTGTGGAAACCCCCTCGGGCCGTCACCCCACTGGGGTTTACGGCGGGGTGGTGTGTCGGAATCGGACCGACTAAAACCACACGGTGTGCCACTCTGCGCCTGACATAGGAGGGATCCGGGAACAGCTGTTATTACGACATCCAGATCCCTCCTGGCGCCTGCCCGCTAGCGCGGGCACCTTCTGCGGATAACCTCTCCATTTAGGCGACGTACGGCACACGCGGACGTCACCTCCTCGCGGTTGGCCACTATAGCGGATGGAGGGGAAAACCCGTCCCGTCCACCCGCGGCCACATTCAAGGCGGCATGAGGCGCTGGTACGCGCGCCTCCGCCGCCCGGTTCGCCGGCGGCGGATTGGGTCCGAGTGGAGGTCGTCCTCCCGGGCCCTCTCCGCCGTCTCCTTCCGCGAAATTACGTCTTCGCAGAAGGTTGCGACCGCGGTAAAACAACTGTCGCTACCGACCATGGAGCGTATGACGACCGGTAGCGAGAGATCTCCTCCAATAACTGCAGTGAGGACCCCACGCTGCGCCGCCCAGGCGGAACAAACCGCCAGCGTGTGCTGAGCCGAGTCCTCACTGCAGTCGCAGTGGTGACAGGCGGGACTCAATTCCCTCCTGGCGACCGAGTGCAGATACTTCCCGAAGCAACCGTGCCCGGAAAGGATCTGCGTCAGTCGGAAGGAAAGGGTCCCGTGCTGTCGCCCCGCCCACTCGGCGATGACCGGCTGGAGAGCCTCCACGGTGGCAAAGCCAGCACGTGGAGCCTCCAGCCGGGACGACCAACGAGCCATCGTGGCTTGACGAGCGGCCTCTCGCCACTCGCGTATCTCTTCGGGCGGGGGCCGGATGCCGCTACTCACCCGGAAGTCTGCCGTTCGCCGATAAACTTCGGCGAGCACTTCCGCCTCCAAATCCCACGGGGGAGTTCCGGCTAAGGCGCACGCCGCCTCCGTCGATATAGTGCGGTAACCGCGTATGGCTCTAACCGCCAATATCCTCTGAGGACGCCAGAGGCGAGTCCTATTCTGGGCGGTAAGAGCCGCCGCCCACACTGGTGCACCATACAGCGCCATTGACCGGACAACCCCCGTGTATAGCCGTCTCGTCGCGACGCTGGCTCCACCCAAATTGGGCAAAAGTCGCCCAAGGGCAGAAGCAGCGCCGACCAGCTTTGGAGTAAGCTGTCGGAAGTGCTCGTCGAAGAGCCACCTGCCGTCAAGGATCAGGCCCAGATACTTCATCTGGGCCTGAACCGGTACGAGGACCGAATTGACTACGATGGAGGCGCCGGAGGGTGGACCACGACGGGGCCCATGGAACAAAAGGGCCTCCGTCTTGTCCAGGGCCACCCGCAAACCCAGCGCCTCAATACGCCCGACCACCAGAGAGACACCCGTGGTGGCCAGGCGCGCCGCCTCTGCAAAGTTCATTCCCCGAGCCGTGACCAATGTGTCATCTGCGTAACAAATTACGCCCAGCCCGGGAGGAAGACGACCTCGAAGGGCCCAGTCATATCCCATATTCCACAGGAGTGGTCCGAGGACAGACCCCTGTGGAACACCGCACGACATGAGCCGCCGCCTCAGAACACCGTCTCGGTCCTCGTACATGACGGTACGCTCCTGTACGTGGGCACGTGTACAGGCCGCACGGAGGTCCGCCAACTCCTGGGACCACCAGTAAACCCTCCTCCGTGGAGGCCGACAACCTCGGATGCGGGGCATGGCCGCATCGCAGATCTGCGTAATCGCATCGCGGAAGCGACCAGCCCCCATGTCAACCTCCTCGGCCGGGGCCTGTGGAGACAGCCAAGAATAGATGACGGCCGCCTCCTCTAGTAGGTCCCTATTTAGTTTGGCTATAGCCCACCGCGGAAAACGAGAAGAACGCCGCGCCGCGTGACCCCTACTGGGGTCCTGGGTCCGGGAGAGCTCGAATCGGATGTACAGGTGATCCGAGAGCGTCTCAACCTCTTCCAAGACGCGCCAGTTCCTTACTCGTGCGGCGAGGGCAGGGGTAGCGAAGGAAAGGTCCACTATTGACCCCCCCTGCTGTCGCACGCACGTGTTGGTGGAGCCTCTGTTTAATAAACAGAGGCCCACCGAGGCCGCCCACTCCTCTACGGCCTCGCCCCTAGCGTCCGTCCTGGGGGAACCCCACGCGATGGATTTTGCGTTGAAGTCCCCCAGCACCAGAACGTGCCCAGACGTTAGTCGCCGTATCGAGGTTTCCAAGTTGTTAAGGAAAACCTCGAAGTCGCTCACACTCCGGTTGGGGGAGAAGTAGACACCATATATGGTGATCCCCCCCCACTCAGCAGCAACATATCCAGTGCCCTTGTCTTTTAGCGACAAGGGTGGGGAATGAGCCGCCGTGGAGGCAACGACTGCCACGGAGCCGTCCCGATCACCCAACCAATTTGGGCGGGGAGGAACGTAATAGGGCTCCGCGGCTACGGCAACACCGATCGACCACTGTGCCATGGTTTGCAGGAAAAGGTCCTGCGCTGCGGCACAGTGGTTCAAGTTCGTCTGGACAAGGAGGTTGGAGACTTGGTCCATTACTTGACCGTCTCTACAACCTCCTCCATGGGCGACGATATCGACGCATGAACGATGTCAGAAGCAGCCTGGGTCGACTGGCTAGCCCCTGACACTTGCCGAGAATTGCGGGCAATGCTGGGTTTGCAGCCTCCCTGCCCAATCTGGTGATTGGCGGGCTTGTTACCCGCCGCACATACCGGGCAGTGAGGGGCGGCAGAGCATTCGGTCGCCTTGTGCCCCGGTCGACCACAGCGGAAGCATAGTCCGCTGCAGTCAAAACAGCTAACACACTTGGCGCGTGTGTGTCCCGATGACAGACACTTAAAACACCTCATTGGCCTCGGCGCCAGGACTGTAATCCTAGCGTTCACAACCCAATGAGGATCTTGCCAGCATCGCCCAAAATTTTGGCCGACGCCACGGGACAGCTGATCCACACAGCGCCAAGTCCTCCCAGACCGGGGCGGATGGTGCCGACCCTGATGCTGTCCGCGTTGCAGCCCGTCTTCTCGCTAATTGCAACGCGGACATCCTCGGTCGGTAGGAGGCAACATCTCCTGGGATGTGTCGCTCTCCTCGTCCCTGGAGCGTCCGCGTTTTCGGCTGTCGCATCGCTCAGTTTCCATAAGTTCCAGTGCGTCCTCCCTCGCACTGGAGTTACCGCCCGCGGCGGATCTGGAACGTAATCGTTCCGATGTTCTACGGCTCCCAGCAGCCATAATGACTTCTGGGAGCCCCACCGAGATAGGCATCCCAACTAGTGTTTCCTCTTCGTTGGAAGAGAAATCCTCTGCTTTTGCATTTATATCCCTCCTATTATTGATCTCCTTTCTTTCTTTAACAATATTGGTGTTTTTTGTTTTATTTAAGTTTGATTCCATTTTTGAACCCACGAGATGGGGAGAACAGAGGTCGACCCGGGCAGAGATCCCCAATACCCGGGCAAGCGTATATTTATGCCCAACCGAGGGGTCCGCAGGTGCCTCGGCTGGGAGTGCGCTTACGACTGAACTTCCCATCAGCCATGCATCCCCTGGCCACGCACCAGAACACGGGATTCGGGGTAATTTTTTATAGAGGTTTTCTTCCTCGCAGTCCGGGCGGTTAAGCCAAGACCCTCGTCCCCGATAGAAGTCGCGAGACATAACCACAACACTACTTTCGGGACTACGATATGCCGACGGTGGCAGGGAGACGACGTCTCCTGATGCCTACTCGGTGGCAGTGTAAGTACACACCGAGCCCGTCCTTCTTTTCCACCGCTGAAAGCGGAGGAACTCCGACCGAGAAAGATTTTTCTCCGCATTGCTCCGAAGAGCGAAGAGCCAACAGAGGAACCGACAAAAATGCCCGCTCTGTTGGACCAAGCCTCAACCGAACGACCGAAGAAAATGGTGTCCTCTTCTTCGTGCTAGAATATTAGCCGTTGGCGTGATGTCCTCTTCCAAATGGCACAGGAAGAAACAGTGCCGTCGCCAACGTTACCAGGGTGCACCACGTGGAGGTTTTCTAGCCCAGCACCCCAAAAAAAACCTAACCTAACCTAACCTAACCTAACCTAACCTATTTTTTTTTTTTTTTTTAACGTGTGGAAACCCCCTCGGGCCGTCACCCCACCGGGGTTTACGGCGGGGTGGTGTGTCGGAATCGGACCGACTAAAACCACACGGTGTGCCACTCTGCGCCTGACATAGGAGGGACCGGGAACAGCTGTTATTACGACATCCAGATCCCTCCTAGCGCCTGCCCGCTACCTCGGGCACCATCTGCGGATAAACTCTCTATTTTAGGCGACGTACGGCACACGCGGACGTCGCCTCCTCGCGGCTGGCCATTGTAGCGGATGGAGGGGAAAACCCATCCCGTCCACCCGCGGCCACACTCAAGGCGGCATGAGGCGCTGGTATGCTCGCCTCCGCCGCCCGGCTCGCCGGCGGCGAATTGGGTCCGAGTGGATATCGTCCTCCCGGGCCTTCTCCGCCGCCTCCTTCCGCGAAATTACGTCTTCGCAGAAGGTTGCGACCGCGGTAAAACAACTGTCGCTACCGGCCATGGAGCGTATGACGGCCGGTAGCGAGAGCTCTCCTCCAATAACTGCAGTGAGGACCCCACGCTGCGCCGCCCAGGCGGAACAAACCGCCAGCGTGTGCTGAGCTGAGTCCTCACTGCAGTCGCAGTGGTGACAGGCGGGACTCAATTCCCTCCTGGCGACCGAGTGCAGATACTTCCCGAAGCAACCGTGCCCGGAAAGGACCTGCGTCAGTCGGAAGGAAAGGGTCCCGTGCTGCCGCCCCGCCCACTCGGCGATGACCGGCTGGAGAGCTTCCACGGCGGCAAAGCCAGCACGTGGAGCCTCCAGCCGGGACGACCAACGAGCAATCGTGGCTCGACGAGCGGCCTCTCGCCACTCGCGTATCTCTTCGGGCGGGGGCCGTATGCCGCTGCCCGCCCGGAAGTCAGCCGTCCGCCGATAAACTTCGGCGAGCACTTCCGCCTCCAAATCCCACGGGGGAGTTCCGGCCAAGGCGCACGCCGCCTCCGTCGATACGGTGCGGTAACCGCGTATGGCTCTAACCGCCAATATCCTCTGAGGGCGCCAGAGGCGAGCCCTATTCTGGGCGGTCAGAGCCGCTGCCCACACCGGCGCACCATACAGCGCCATTGACCGGACAACCCCCGTGTATAGCCGTCTCGTCGCGACGCTAGCTCCACCCAAATTCGGCAAAAGTCGCCCGAGGGCAGAGGCAGCGCCGACCAGCTTTGGAGAAAGCTGTCGGAAGTGCTCGTCGAAGAGCCACCTCCCGTCAAGGATCAGGCCCAGGTACTTCATCTGGGCCTGAACCGGTACGAGGACCGAATTGACTACGATAGAGGCGCCGGGTGGTGGACCACGACGGGGCCCATGGAACAAAAGGGCCTCCGTCTTATCTAGGGCCACCCGTAAGCCCAGCGCCTCAATACGCCCGACCACCAAAGAGACTCCCGTGGTGGCTAAGCGCGCCGCCTCTTGAAAGTTCACTCCCCGGGCTGTGACCAATGTGTCATCTGCGTAACAAATTACGCCCAACCCGGGGGGAAGACGACCTCGGAGGGCCCAGTCGTATCCCATGTTCCACAGGAGTGGTCCGAGGACAGACCCCTGCGGAACACCGCACGTCATGGGCCGCCGCCTCAGAACACCGTCACGGTCCTCGTACATGACGGTACGCTCCTCAAGGTAGTCTGCCACAAGCCGCCTCAGGTACTCTGGCACCCCGTGGTAGTGGAGGGCTTCCCTGATGCAGCTAAATGGCAGACTATTAAAAGCGTTGGCGATGTCTAACGACACCGCCAACAGCACGCCGCCACAGCTCACCGCCTCTTCGGTAACGGCCCTCAGGCGCAGCACAGCATCGACCGTCGAACGCCCCGCCCGAAAACCAAATTGGGCGTCCGACAGATCGGGGCCCACCTCGCAGAGGTGCCGGACGATGCGGGCAGAGAGTATCCTCTCAAACAGTTTACCCGCCTCGTCCAGCAACACGATGGGCCTATAGGCCGCTACCAATACGGCTGGCCGTCCCGGCTTCCTCAATAGGACCAGCTTCCCGCTTTTCCAGCACTCAGGAAAGCGTCCGGACGCCAAGCTAGCGTCCAGGACCTCCCTGAGGCGGTCCGACATGTGTTCGAGGGCTCGGGCTAGCACTCGGGCAGGTATCCCGTCCGGCCCGGGGGCGGTGTTCTTAGAGCGGATCCGTAGAACAACCGCCCCTACCTCCGATTCCCTGACGGGCGGAACATTGTCTTCGTTCACCCCGTCATCTTCGACCATGAAGGCCATCGACGGGGGCGTGTGCTCCGCCCGCTGCGGGAAAAGGCCCTCGACCACTTCCCGTAGGAAGCTGGGCTGGAGTGTCTCTGTAAGGGGGGGGCCCGACGTGCGGAGCTTTTGCCGCGCCGCACGATAGGGGCGACCCCAGGGGTCACGATCGAGACCCTCCAGCATTTCCTTTCTCTTAATTTCTTTGGCGCGGCTGATGGCCAGCTTCAGAGTTTTCCGCGCCTCTCGGTACTCCTCATGAAGCTGGTTCTCCCCGCCTTCTTCGCGGTGTCGCCGCCGACTACGGGTGTAGGACCTCCGGGCACGAGTACAGGCCGCACGGAGGTCCGCCAACTCCTGGGACCACCAGTAAACCTCCTTCCGTGGAGGCCGGCAACCTCGGATGCGGGGCATGGCCGCATCACAAATCTGCGCAATGGCAAGAGTGAATAATGGCCGCCTCCTCTAGTAGGTCCCTATTTAATTTGGCTACAGCCCACCGCGGAAAGCGAGAAGAACGCCGCGCCGCGTGACCCCTACTGGCGTCCTGGGACCGGGAGAGCTCAAATCGGATATAGAGATGGTCCGAGAGCGTCTCAACCTCTTCCAGGACACGCCAGTTCCTTACTCGTGCGGCGAGGGCAGGGGTAGCGAACGAAAGGTCCACTATCGACCCTCCCTGCTGTCGCACGCACGTGTTGGTGGAGCCCCTGTTTAGTAAACAGAGGCCCACCGAGGCCGCCCACTCCTCTACGGCCTCGCCCCTAGCGTCCGTCCTGGGGGAACCCCACGCAATGGACTTTGCGTTGAAGTCCCCCAGCACTAAGACGTGCCCAGACGTTAGACGCCGCATCGAGGTTTCCAAGGTGTTAAGGAAAACCTCGAAGTCATTCAAACTCCGGTTGGGGGAGAAGTATACACCATATACAGTGATCCCCCCCCACTCGGCAGCAACATATCCAGTGTCCTTGTCTCTTAGCGACAAGGGCGGGGAATGAGCCGCCGTGGAGCCGACGACTGCCACGGAACCATCCCGGTCACCCAACCAGTTTGGACGGGGAGGAACGTAATAGGGCTCCGCGGCTACGGCAACACCGATCGACCACTGTGCCATGGTTTGCAGGAAAAGGTCCTGCGCCGCGGCACAGTGGTTCAGGTTCGTCTGGACCAGGAGGTTGGAGACTTGGGCCATTACTCGACCGTCTCTACAAC
Source organism: Hypercompe scribonia (assembly GCA_949316085.1). Classification (NCBI taxonomy): domain Eukaryota; kingdom Metazoa; phylum Arthropoda; class Insecta; order Lepidoptera; family Erebidae; genus Hypercompe; species Hypercompe scribonia. The sequence goes on from OX438986.1 coordinate 60,422, forward strand.
CTCCTCCATGGGCAACGATGCCGACATGCGGACGACATCAGAGGCAGCCTGGGTCGATTGGCTAGCCCCCGACGCTTGCCGAGAATTGTAGGGAGGTTTACAGCCTCCCTGCCCAATTTGGTGATTGGCGGGCTTGTCACCCGTCGCACACGCCGGGCAGTGAGGGGCGGCAGAGCATTCAGCTGCCTTATGCCCCGGTCGACCGCAGCGGAAACATAACCCGCTGCAGTCGAAACAACTAACGCACTTGGCGCGTGTGTGTCCCGATGCCTGGCACTTGTAACACCTCATCGGTCTCGCCGCCAGGACTGTGATCCTAGCGCTCACGAAACCGATGAGCAGCCTGCCAGCGTCGCCCAACATTTTGGCCGACGCTACGGGACAGCTGACCCACACTGCGCCAAGTCCTCCTGGACCGGGGCGGATGGTGCCGACCCTAATGTTGTCCGCGTTGCAACCCGTCCTCTCTCTTACTGCAACGCGGACATCCTCGGTCGTTATGGAGTCGTCCAGGCCCGAAATGCGCAATTCTGCGCACTTGGTGGGCCTGGCGATCTTGACACCATCCGTAGCCGCAAACATACCTCGCAGCTTCTCGGCAATTGTGTCCGCCGTCTTAGCACCTTCAACCCCAGGGAACTCGAGGACTCGAGCTCCCGTTTGGGCGAGGCGCATTCTGACACCTACTGTCCCGAAATCGTGAGCGAGACTGTCCCGGGCCCTTTTAAAAATTGTCGCGTAGGACAGCCCGCTGCTAGCTGCCTCCGGTGACACGGTGACTACCACGGCCGCGCTTTTAGGCGCCTGTAGTTTGCGCGGCGTCTTTGTGGCAGCCACTGCAGCCGATGGCGCCTGCGGGGTAGAGGCTGCTATTTGTGCAGCCTTCTTACCCCGCTTTCGGGACTTCTTAGCCCCCCCGACTACCTGCCAACCATCCGTGGAAGGGGCAGATGTGGAGGGAGCACTTGTTGAGGTGCCAGATACAGCGGTTGGAGTGGGGAGCGGAGGGAACTCCGCCCCAGTCCTTGCCGCTGTTTTGGGCCCTGACCTCGGTGCGGGCGTCCGGGCTGCTGCCTTGGCCGCCTGCCGTGCCCTCGGAGCAGTTGCAGGAGCAGCAGAAACTGCTGCCGCCGCCGCGTAGGACACGCGACCGGTCGCAACGGGAAGCGATGCTGACCCCGATGCAACCCCCGTTTTATGGCCCGCAAGCGGCGGCCGGACAACAGGAGCTGGTGGCAGCCTTGCCTCCAGGCCAGCCAGACGCCCGTCCATCATGCGCCATACTGCATCGGTTATTTGGCGCAGATGGGCATCAGGAATGCCACCGAGGCTGGAAGAGGGGGCAGACTGAGACGGGGACGTGACCGGGTCCTCTGTCGGGCGATGCGCCCGGAATTGGGCGAACTGAGCGCTGAGCTCAGCCACTTGCCCCGTCAGGCGATCGTTGGCCGCCTGGAGCCGAGCCACGTCCCCGATGAGGGTATCCACGACCCCCGCAATAGCGGAAGAGGAGTCCTTAAGGGCTTTCACAAAGGAGCCCTTAAGGTTACTCGACTTGGTGGCCACTTTGTGAATGATGGCCACCGCCGCATTCGCTCTCTCCTGCATGGACGATGGTGTTTGAGGAACTGAATCCCCCACCATCGGCTCCTTTATTTTTAGCAGGAGATCCGCAATCTCCTCCTCCGCCAAGATTTCGCCGTCTGCCCTGAGCCGTCTATAGGCTTCCGCCTTGCAGAAGACGGAGCCTGACGGGGCCGAGATCGGGGTTCGTGACCTCCCTCTGCGGCTGCTTGCTACCTTAGGAGGTAGCATCTCCTGGGATGTATCGCTCTCCTCATCCCTGGAGCGTCCGCGTTTTCGGCTGTCACACAGCTCCGTCTCCATGAAGTCCAGCACGTCCGTCCTCACACTAGAGCTTCCACCCGCGGTAGACTTGGAACGTAATCGCTCCGATGTTCTTCGGCTCCCAGCAGTCATAATAACTTCTGGGAGCCCCACCGAGGTAGGCATCCCAACCAATGCTTCCTCGTCGTTGGAAGAGAAGTCGTCAGACCTTTTTTGCTTCCCACCATCTATCTCCTTCTTTCTTTCCACAGTTTTTAGGTTTTTATTTTTGTTTGTTTGAAATTCCATTATTGAACCCACGAGATGGGGAGAATAAATGTCGACCCGGGCAGAGATCCCCAATACCCGGGCAAGCGTAAATTTATGCCCAACCGAGGGGTCCGCAGGTGCCTCGGCTGGGAGTGCGCTTACGACTGAACTACCCATCAGCCATGCATCCCCTGGCCACGCACCAGAACACGGGATTCGGGGTAATTTTTTATAGAGGTTTTCTTCCTCGCAGTCCGGGCAGCTAAGCCAAGACCCTCGCTCCCGATTGGAGTCGCGAGACTCCAACTCGGGACTACGATATGTCGACGGCGGCAGGGAGACTACGTCTCCTGATGCCTGCTCGGTGGCAGTGTAAGTGCACACCGAGCCCGTCTTACTTTTCCCACCGCTGAACGGAGGAACTTCGACCCTTGAAAGGGTCCCACCATCGTGATTTTTTACCGAGGTTTTCCTCCTCAATGCTCCGAAGAGCGAAGAACCAACAGAGGATCCGACGAACTCGCCCGCTCTGTTGGACCAAGTCTCGGCCGAATTGCCGAAGAAATGGTTTCCTCTTCGTGCTAGAATATTAGCCGTTGGCAGTGATGAACACCATCGCCAACGTTACCAGGGTGCACCACGTGGAGGTTTTCTAGCCCAGCACCCCAACCTAACCTAACCTAACCTAACCTAACCTAACCCAGTACCGCGCCCCTCGCCGTCGCGTAAACAGCACTTTTGAGTCGCTCCGTACCTTAAAAATCAAGTCGATGGTAAAAGTTTCTCAAACCATAGAGTGCTATACATCAAAAGATTCGTAAAAGTGAGACCTACGCAACTGTGAAAACCGCGTGAAAATCGGACGAAAATTACCCTATTTTTCACAACAAAAACCGTTTTTCCGTCAACGAATTTGTGTTATAACGTGATTACCGCCGGAGGTAGATCGATAACCTATAGATTTTCAATTGTGGAAACGTGCGTCTGGGCGAGGTCTATCTTTTGAGACCTCTCCCATAATTTTCCCGTGGAAATTGTGAGAGTTGTGGAACTTTTTCCGAAATTGGGTGTGGCCACGGGTACCCTATCCTGAGGTCCCAGAAGGTCAAGAGACATACCAAACGATTCGTGACAGAGTGACTATTACAACGGTGAAAACCGCGTGAAAATCGGGCTAAAAATAAGTGGTTTTTCACAACAATAAAAAAATCCCAAATTGAAGTTTGTTTACATCTTGTTTATTTTTTAAACAAGATCGGTAACCTATCTTTTTTAAATTGTCGTGGTGTGCGTCTCGGCGAGGTCTATCTTTTGAGACCTCTCCCGTAATTTTCGCGTGAAAATTGGGAAAGTTACAAACTTTTTTAAAAAAAGGGGGGTGGTCGTAAATCCCTGATCCAAGGGTGTAGGAAGTGAAATCTACACACCGAAACAATCGGGATCGCGTGTTCTGTGCAACAGTGAAAACCCCGTGGAAATCCGATAAGAATTGTGGATTTTCTAAAAATAAAAAATTTCTGAGGGTTTACTAAGGTGGCAAAATAGTGAAATAGTTGATAACTCCGGAAAACGTTTAGTGACCCCGGTGTTTTTTGCTGTGGGAGGGTGCGTCTCGGGGAGATCCAACCTTTGAGACCCCTCTCGGACTTTTCCGGTGAAAATCGGACAAGAAATAAAGGTTTTTCCGAACGGGGTGTGGCCACGAGGTCCTTGATCCGGAGTGGTGGGACTGGAACAGGTCTGACAGTCGCGTCCGGGGCTGCCTACGGAGCCGGAAGCAGCTTCAACATTTAAAAAAAGTTAAGTGGTTATCCCATAACAAAGATAATAGTGTGACTCAGTGTTAACATCCCTAACTCTGGGGGTGGCTAGGCAACCCCCTGTTTTGGTCGACCCCAACTAAGTCCAATAAGTGGTGAACGTACTCACAAAGTTCGGTGTTAAAAACATTAAAAACCGGTCAATAATACACCTGCGAACTTTCAAAAAAGTTTTTGTAAACAAACCAGCTAGGGGTTGAAAATCGCACACCTAGACGCAAACCAGGTTACTACCGGTGTAGCCCGAACGAAGACCAACAATTTAAAAGTTTTCCCAACAAAATCGGACTATAAACGGGGGAGTTATACTCCATTTCAAATTTCTAGGTCAACTTAGGAACAAAGAAAAACCTAAAGTCTAAGTACATAGATAGGGCGGTTGGGGAAAGAATTTCAAAATTCTTTCTCCAGATTCTGTTAGCTGAACTCCTTGGCTTTGAAGGTGTATATTGGTCTAGACGTAAATACAACTCCTAGTACCAAGATTACACTTTTTCGTAAAACCTAACCAAGACCTGGAAATTTGTAAACAAAATTTTTAGTAAAATTTCAAACGGCTATAACTTCAGAACCGGTTGACCGGGCGAAGTTCTAACACCGTCAAACTTATTTTTTAGACGAGATTTAACAGAGGGAATCGAAAGTTCGGCTCTATCCAGACTATTTAAGGGGGTCAATTTCGGTTTCAAATTACGAAACGACAATTTTAACGAAAATTTTAATCAAAAATATCTCAGGGACTATTGGTCCGATCGGGACAAACGGGGTATCAAAAAAATACCCCGCGTCGAGACCTTTCCCTGGCCACCATCAGAACGACTCTACCTAGAGCCGTTTTGGACTTACACTTTTTGGGTGGACTTTTTTGGGAAATTGTCGTTTCCCCCCACCAGGGATACCATAACACAACACCTACACCCTGGTTGCTCTACATAGAGCGTACACAAGTCTCCTCGAGCTCTACATTTCGAGTTTATAGCTTTGTTTTCACTTATTTTTCACACCCATGGACGCCATCGAAGCCTCCGGTAACTCCGGTTTGGGGGGACCTCAGGCTGAAGTGCAACCCCGCGCCTCTGGAACAAGGAGTGACCGGGGGGGACGCAACAAGCCGGTAGGGCCCTCTAAGCCGGTAAAGTCTGTGTCGGGGAGCCTTCGGAAGGCTACAACCGTCAAAAACGCCCAGACCACGGCGAGACGCGACGCGGCGGATCTCTCCCGAGGGCTTACCAAGGGAGAGAAGCTGGCCTCGCCTGGTCGGGTGGGGTCTCCGGCGGAGTCGATGGGGGATACCCTGGCTGGACGGGGGGAGGGAACGCCCTATAAGAGTGCTGAGTCCCTCAACCCAGGCGACAATATGGAGAGACTAGAGTTCTGGTCTATGACCGGCTCGACAGTTCCACAGGCACACCGGGAAGGTAGCGTCTATACAGGTCATAGTGGAGGGGAATCTCGCACCGTAGAATTAACCAACAGTTCTGTCCTGGAGCTTGGTCAACTGGCGGCGGTGGATGCCAACGACACCGATGAGGCTCTATCAGACGCCGAGAGCCACAGGAGTTGGAGAAGCGGCAGAGCTAGTATGCTGCCCCCTGTAGGAAAATTCGTGGGCGTCGCGATGGACCTGGCCACCGTTCGAGCAAATAGGCTGCTCCAGGACGGTAAAGAAGCCCTGGAAAAAGCCACCAACATGCGCCGCGACTGTAAAACGGAGGCGCTCGAATGCATGCAGGCACTGTATGAAACAGTGCTGGGCGTGTCAGACTCGCGAAACAGACACCGGGTGGCGCTGGAGGAGGAGCGCACGCGAGCCGCAAAGGAGTTGGTACGCGTTGAAAGGGCACACACCCGTAGAGTAGCCGACATTAGCAGTCGTACGATGGAGCAGCTGGCCGAGACCCAGCGCCTGATATCGGAGCAGCGCGAGCTGCTGGAGGGCATCCAAAGGTGGCTCAACTATGAGATGGATGCTCCTATCAAAACAATAGGGAGCATCCACTTGGAGCTTCAGAGGGCGACAGCCGGACGCCTCCCGCGTCCTGAACGAGAACCGTCAACCGGTGGGGCCCCGCGGGTGCAGAGCTTGACCCCGGGCCCCCACCCGGATCCGGAGCTGCTTTCCCTGGGTCCAAAGATGCAGGGACTGCTGGACCAGTTCAGGGTCCTGCAGGTCGACGTCGACAAGTGGCGTCTGGAGGTGGCGGATATGGTGCGCGGTCAGGCGAGGGCGGACAGTTCTCCTGTTGAGCCCGCCGCGCCGGAGGGGAGCTGCATCCTCGAGGCAATGGGGGGAATGAGCCGACAGCTGGAGCAGCTGCGGGAGGCGGTAAACAGAAATACCGCAATAGTAGAGAAGGAGCGTTCGGCCTCGCCGCCTGTGCCCCGCGGGGACTCACGTGGGGATACCGCGGGGACAAAGGAACACACAGCTGAGATGTTCCGATCTATTAGGGCTGATATAGCGGAGGTCAAAGACCTCATCCTAACGGTGCCCAGGGGACCTGAAGTTCCGATGAGCCTCGGAGCTGAAATGACCCAAACAGGTACAAAAGAGATAATAGAGGGAGCTATTAAACCTCTAAAATCAAAGATAGACAATCTAGCGGATCGTACGGCGGACATTGGCGAGAAGGTTCGTACGTACGCGTCGGTGATTGGGAGTGCCCCGGCTTCCGGTCGGCGCCCGGGTCCCCGGGTGGGACCTTCAGTGGCGCCTGGCGCTCCGGCCGACGTCGACGCGACGTACGGACTCATCGTGGAGTCCATAAACCCTCTGCACTCCGGTGGCGATGTCATCGACGCGCTTAAGAAAAGCGTGGACGTCGTCTCTCTGGGAGTGGGGGTGAAGGGCCTCAGAAGAATCAGGAGGGGTAAGGTGGTAGCGGAATGTGCGTCGCAGGAAGAACGGCGGGTACTTGGGAATGCCATCAAGGCGTCCAAGGTCGGACTTTCGGCGGTGAACGCGCCGAAGAAGCCGCCGCACCTACGACTGATAGGAGTAGCCCATCACCTCACCGATGAGAAAATCGGAGTGGCGGTCCTGAGCCAAAACAGTGGTCTGCTGGAGGGGGTTCCGGAGAAACAGAGGCGTGCAAGGGTTGTTCGCAGGGTTAAGGGAAGAACGGGCGTAACTAATAATGTTATACTGGAGGTAAGCCCACAGACATGGAAGGCTTTACAGAATAGAAAGGTACGCATTGGGTACCAAATGGTGCCCGCAGTCGACCAATCCCCAGTAGTCCAGTGCTACCGGTGTTTAGGATTTGGTCACCGAGCGTCCGAATGCAAGAGCAAGAGTCCTACTTGTGCTTACTGCTCAGAAACCCATGACACCCGCACATGTACCCGGAGGAACCAGACACCCAAGTGCGCCAACTGCGGACACGGCGCCAACCATCCGGCATATTCCACTGAGTGTCCAGTCTGGCAAAAGTGGGATAAGATAGCTCGCACAGCCGTTAGCTATTGCTGAGGGCCCCCAACAGGAACAACAACCAAAGATGAAGATCGTTCAGGCAAACCTGGGAAGGGATTTCGCAGCGACGAAGGATTTGATAAGAGTGGCAGCTAAGGAGGGAGTATCTCTTCTGCTGCTTCAGGAACCATACGTGGGCGCCTCGAAAAGACTGGAAGTGGCGGGCGTCAGAATATTCCAGGGTGACGCGAGTGACCTACCATCTAAGGCAGCAATAGTGGTCATGGATGATCGGCTGCGGGTGTCCTCGGAACCAGACTGTGCAGCGCACAACATGGTCGGTATTAGGGTCTCTCTGGGGGGCCTTGTAGTGGCGGTCATAAGTGTATACCTAGAGGGGGACTCTAACCTCAACGAGGACCTGCCCAAGCTGAGGAGTATCAGGACCGCTCTGCGCGCCGATCACTGCCTATTGGCCGGAGACATGAACGCCAAGAGCCCCTGGTGGGGCTGTGACTGCGAGGACGTAAGGGGAGTTTCGCTGGTGGAGTTCATGGCGCAAGAGTCACTCCAGGTAATCAACGAGGGGACCGCGCCCACGTTCTCAGCGTTTAGACTGGGTCGCCACTATACCAGCATTGTGGACGTCACCATGGCTTCGGACCGCCTTGCGCCGAGGATCGCGGGCTGGAAGGTGGATGCGGACTTGTCAGATCTCTCTGACCACCGTCCGATTTCCTTCTACGTGGCGGTCGACGGCGGGCCAGTGGCGCCCCCTAAGCCGACTACCAAGCGTTACAACACCAAAGGGGCGGATTGGGAACAGTTCGACAGCGAGCTGGCAGAAGCCTTGGACAGGCGTGGCCTTACCCCAGACCTACTGGAGGCAGCTTCAAGAGCGGAGGAACTGGAGGAGCTGGTAGCATCGATTACCGACTCTGTTGGTGATGCATGCACAGCGGCGATGCCTCCTGCCTCCTCCGGTAGGAAAAAACGTCTCGGGGCACACTGGTGGACGGATGAACTGCAGGAGATGAAGGCCTCTACAAACAGGCTGCGCAACAGAATCAAGAACGCAAGCGCAGAGCGCAGACAGTTCGCCGTTGACCGCTACCTGGAGGCAAAAAAGGAATACAAGGAGGCTATCCAAGAGGCCATCACCCAGAGCTGGAGAGAATTCTGCGGCAGACAGGAGAAGGAATCCGTGTGGGACGGGATATATAGAGTCATCCGCGTATGTGGCGAAATTAAACAGGATGAGTCCTTGAGGGACCCCACCTCGCCCGGCGCTACATTGGATGCCCTCGCTTCGGCGCGGCTTCTAACTAAGACCTTCTATCCCCCGGACTTAAAGGAAACGGACACCCAGGAACAACGTGAGCGGAGGGCGGCAGTGACGGAGAGTCTGAAGCTCATAAACGAGGGAACCTTAAACTTCGTAGAGTTCACCGCTCCGGAAGTCTGGACGGTTCTGAAAGCTATGAACCCGAGAAAGGCTCCGGGGCGCGACGGACTCACCTCGGACATCTGCTCGAGAGTTATGTTGAGTAGGCCTGCGCTGTTGTTATCAACATACAACGCTTGTCTGAGATTGGGCTATTTTCCGCGGGCTTGGAAGAGAGCGGTTATCCGCATAGTTCCCAAGCCGGGCAAAGAAACATACGATGAACCAAAGTCGTACAGACCTATCGGCTTGTTGCCGGTTTTCGGGAAGGTTCTCGAGAAGTTATTTGCCACTAGACTCCTCTGGGAGCTGGGTGGCGGCTCCAAGCTCAGCCCCAGACAGTACGGCTTCATGCCGCAGCGCAGCACAGAAGACGCCCTGTACGACGTCGTCAACATGATACGAAGGCTCAGGAGCGACAGGCAGCTGGTAGTCGTCATCTCCCTCGATATCGAGGGGGCCTTTGACAATGCCTGGTGGCCTGCTGTTATGGGAGAGCTCCTCAACAAAAAGACCGAACCCTCAACCCTGAGGCTGCTCTCGAGCTACCTCAGCGACAGGGAGGTCACCGTGCAGTATGCGGGAGAATCGGTCACCTGCGAAACCAACAAAGGATGCATACAGGGATCCACCTGCGGTCCTCTCCTGTGGAACGTGCAGCTCGACCCACTACTAAGAGCGGCTGAAAAATTGAAAGCCCACATTCAGGCTTTCGCCGACGACATCTTAGTCGTCGCCTCAGGAAGGACCACAGAGGAGGTGCGACTTAGCGCACAGCGGGCGCTGGATACTGTTGCGGACTGGGGGAAGGCATATAAGATGCGCTTCGCTGCCCACAAGACTCAGGCCATTTTTACAACGCGCAAACTAAAAGCTACTGCGCCGCAACTAACCTTAAATGGCACTGAGCTACATTACAGAGACTCCCTAAAGGTCTTGGGACTCACCATCGACAGTCAGCTCAATTTCAGGGAACACTTGGCCGGTGCACATCGGAAAGCGGTTGCACTCTATAAAAGAGTCGCGAGAACGGCCTCGGCGGGATGGGGCCTAAACTCTAATGTGCTGCGAATTATATACCGGGCTGTGGTTGAACCTACAGTCCTGTATGCAGCCAGTGTTTGGGCGGAAGTCGCCAAGAAAAAGTACAATCGGGTAGTGCTGGACAGAATCAACAGACAGTTTGCAATCTTGATTGCAAAGGCTCACCGGACCACCTCCTTCACATCAGCAGCCGTTCTGTCGGGGGCCCTCTGGACCTGAGAGCACAAGAACAGCTCAAACTCTACGAGGTTCGGAGGGGGCGCTCCCTGTCTGCGCTGCCCGACTACACAATGGAGAGGCGCCTCAGCCCTTTCGCTCTTCCCCATCCCGCCCTTAGAAGGGGGTTGACTCATCTGCGCGTGTCATCGCTGGAGGAACTCGACCAGCTGGACCCAGACAGGGTCTACATATACACGGATGGCAGCAAGATTGAGGGTCATGTCGGGGGGGGCGTCACAGTATGGCGAGGAGGACAGGAGATCGGGCACGCCCGCTTCAAACTCTCCGATCACTGCAGTGTATTTCAGGCGGAGCTTGTGGCCATCACCCGAGCTCTCTCGATGGCGAAAAAAGACTCCAATACCAAGAAGACGTACATCCTGAGTGACTCAAGATCGGCACTGGAGACCCTGGCTGATCCAGCTTCCCTTCATCCAATCACCAACCACATTAAGAACCAGCTCACCGAACTAGAAGAGAAGGGAGGGGATGTTCAGTGGGTGTGGATCAAGGCACATGCGGGATTACCAGGCAACGAAAGAGCTGACGAGTTGGCTAAAGAAGGAGCCCTAAAGGACAAGAGAGCCCCTGTGTACACAGACTTCCCGTTGTCCAGAGCCAGGTACCTCATCAGAAGAGCAACGATTGAGGAGTGGCAGTTGAGATACGAAGAGTCTCCCACCGGGAAAACCACTCAACTCTTCCTTGAAGATGTGCAAGAAGCCTTCAAGATATTCGGAACCCGCAACCACACCAATGTGGGGTCCCAACTGCTTACTGGTCACGGGGGTGTCAGAGAATACCTGCACCGGTTCAAGCTTGCTGATTCCCCGCGGTGCATCTGTGACGACGTGACAATAGAGACAGTCGAACATCTCATCAGACACTGTCCCAGATATATGTCACTACGTCACGACTGTGAGAGTAGCCTCGGGATCGACCTCAGCACATGCAACCTGGCTGAACTCGTCAGGCACGAGGCATGCAGAGACCGGTTTCTTCGGTACGGAGCACGAGTCATGAGAGCTGCGGGCAGAACAAACGGCTCAAGATTGTAGTCAATGGTAGTTAAAGTTAGTCTAAGTTTAATATTGTATAATTTTTGCATCTTATCTATAAAATTTTTAAGTTTATTATATTAAATGTTCAAGTTAACTTTAGTCCTATATTAATCTTGTATAATTTTTGCATCTTACTTTTAAAATTGTAATAAACTGCATGTCAAATAAATATTAGTGCATGGTACTCAAAAAAAAAAAAAAAAAAAAAAAAAAAAAAACCTAACCTAACCTACGTGATGACATATACTTAGTCTGGCCATAAATACTGTTACACTTAATTATAAAAAAATATTACATTTGAATTTCGAATCTGTCATTTTTATACGATTGTTCATTGTGTTTTCTCATTTTGGCGCCAATACATTGTAAAATATTTTGCGATATTAAAATGGTGTGGGGTGATAAAGAGAACCGAATCGGTGTGATAGCATTACACAAAGTAGGTATGGAGCCAAATGCAATTTTTAAAACTCTCCATACACTTGGTATTAGTAAAATGTTTGTGTACCGGGCTATTAATAGGTACAATGAGACCTCCTCTGTTTGTGACAGAAAAAGATCTGGCCGTCCACGTAGTGTTCGTACGAAAAAGGTGGTCAAAGCAGTAAGGGAAAGAATTCGAAGAAATCCTGTCCGAAAGCAAAAGATTTTATCTCGGGAAATGAAGATAGCACCTAGAACCATGTCGCGTATTTTAAAAGATGACTTAGGACTTGCAGCCTATAAGAGACGCACTGGCCATTTCTTAACTGATAATTTAAAGAAGAATAGGGTGGTAAAATCGAAACAACTACTGAAGCGGTACGCAAAGGGAGGTCACAGAAAAATTTTGTTTACGGATGAGAAAATTTTTACAATTGAGCAACATTTTAACAAACAAAATGACCGTATTTATGCTCAAAGCTCTAAGGAAGCTTCCCAATTAGTCGACAGAGTGCAACGTGGACATTATCCGACTTCAGTGATGGTTTGGTGGGGTGTTAGCTATGAAGGAGTGACTGAGCCATATTTTTGTGAAAAAGGTATCAAAACATCGGCACAAGTGTATCAAGATACCATTCTTGAGAAGGTAGTTAAGCCCCTTAACATCACCATGTTCAATAACCAAGTATGGTCCTTCCAGCAAGACTCGGCGCCGGGTCATAAAGCTCGGTCCACGCAGTCTTGGTTGGAATCGAACGTTTCGGACTTCATCAGAGCTGAAGACTGGCCGTCGTCTAGTCCCGATCTTAATCCGCTGGATTATGATTTGTGGTCAGTTTTAGAGAGTACAGCTTGCTCTAAACGCCATGATAATTTGGAGTCCCTAAAACAATCTATACGATTGGCAGTGAAGAATTTTCCCATGGAAAGAGTGCGTGCTTCTATTGATAACTGGCCTCATCGTTTAAAGGACTGTATTGCAGCCAATGGAGACCACTTCGAATAAGCTTTTTATATTTTTAATTGTTTTATATTTATGTATTAAACTGACACACTGTAAAAGTAATAAATGTTATTTGCAGTTAACAATTTTCTTTTTTCTTTATTACAATATTTATGGCAAGACTAGGTAGTGTTTGGTGTTTTGTATTGTAGATTTACTTAAATTTTTCATTATATTCGTAATAGTGCATAAAAAAAGGGTCATTTTTCAACTTCTTTCGCGTATATTTCGTCAACGTACCCGCCTACGTTCAATATTGTTACATATTTAGATAGAACTCGTCGAGACGCGTCTGGCGACACCTCATTTGTTAAAATCCGTCACATAGAAACTCGAAAAATAAGCCCGAAACTGCTGGTTTTTATGCCTACTCGAGGGCACGATCCAGAGTAACTATTGTTGAAAATCGACCTAACGCCTTTCGCCTCAAATCGATGTGGAACAGTGAGAACTATGTTTTTTAACAACAACGGTCGCTTTTATACACTGTTTTGAGCATGTAAGATTTTCAGCGTAAAAACTCTAAACTTGTGTGTATTGTCAAAGTAAAAGTGATGATTATAACTCGCATATCTCCCTCGTTTCTCAACGTATCCGGTTCGTTTTAGTGTTACAGTTTCGGCAAGAGAGTCACCTACGTGATGACATATAGTGTTTGGTGTTTTGTATTGTAGATTTACTAAAATTTTTCATTATATTCGTAATAGTGCATAAAAAAAGGGTCATTTTTCAACTTCTTTCGCGTATATTTCGTCAACGTACCCGCCTACGTTCAATATTGTTACATATTTAGATAGAACTCGTCGAGACGCGTCTGGCGACACCTCATTTGTTAAAATCCGTCACATAGAAACTCGAAAAATAAGCCCGAAACTGGTGGTTTTTATGCCTACTCGAGGGCACGATCCAGAGTAACTATTGTTGAAAATCGACCTAACGCCTTTCGCCTCAAATCGATGTGGAACAGTGAGAACTATGTTTTTGAACAACAACGGTCGCTTTTATACACTGTTTTGAGCATGTAAGATTTTCAGCGTAAAAACTCTAAACTTGTGTGTATTGTCAAAGTAAAAGTGATGATTATAACTCACATATCTCCCTCGTTTCTCAACGTATCCGGTTCGTTTTAGTGTTACAGTTTCGGCAAGAGTCACCTACGTGATGACATATAGTGTTTGGTGTTTTGTATTGTAGATTTACTAAAATTTTTCATTATATTCGTAATAGTGCATAAAAAAGGGTCATTTTTCAACTTCTTTCGCGTATATTTCGTCGACGTCCCCGCCTACGTTAAATATTGTTACATATTTAGATAGAACTCGTCGAGACGCGTCTGGTGACACCTCATTTGTTAAAATCCATCACATGGAAACTCGAGAAATAAGCCCGAAACTGGTGGTTTTTATGCCTACTCGAGGGCACGATCCAGAGTAACTATTGTTGAAAATCGACCTAACGCCTTTCGCCTCAAATCGATGTGGAACAGTGAGAACTATGTTTTTGAACAACAACGGTCGCTTTTATACACTGTTTTGAGCATGTAAGATTTTCAGCGTAAAAACTCTAAACTTGTGTGTATTGTCAAAGTAAAAGTGATGATTATAACTCACATATCTCCCTCGTTTCTCAACGTGTCCGGTTCGTTTTAGTGTTACAGTTTCGGCAAGAGAGTCACCTACGTGATGACAAATAGTGTTTGGTGTTTTGTATTGTAGATTTACTAAAATTTTTCATTATATTCGTAATAGTGCATAAAAAGAAGGGTCATTTTTCAAGTTCTTTCACATATATTACGTCAACCCCACGCCTTAGAAATTTTAACATATTTAGATAGGGCTCATCGAGATGCACTTTAAAAAACTACCTGCGTCAGCCGTGCAGTGAATTATTTAAGTTTCAATTTCAAGCGACGATAGCTGAATACAATCACTGCTTTATTCAGGTTTGCTGAATGAATTACATTTGAAAAAAGTTTTCTCAATACTCACGTCCATTGAGGCTCGTGTCCACAGAAGAATAGGGTTAGTCGGCGATGGTCACCGATACCTTCGTGAGTCTCTCCTTCACTGTAACGACACTCTCGATCCCCACTCAGCACGCAGGTCTCAAAGTTCTGGAAACGATCACATTGTATTTCAGGTATTTTTTTCATTGCAATTCACCTATCTTCATCGTTTCTCAACGTATCCCATTCATTTTGGTCTTACAATTTCGGTAAGAGAGTCACCTATGTGGTGACATAGTTTTTGGTGTTTCGTATTGTAGTTTTACTAAAATTTTTCATTATCTTTGTAATTGTGCATAAAAAGAAGGGTCATTTTTCAACTTCTTTCGCGTACATTTCGTCAATATTTACACCTACGTTCAAAATTGTTACTTGTTTAGATAGAGATCGTCGAGACGCGTCTTGCGACACCTCGTTTGTTAAAATCCGTCATATAGAAACTCGAAAAAATAAGCCCGACACTGGTTTTATGCCTACTTGAGGGCACGATCCAGAGTAATTATTGTTGAAAACCAAACTAACGCCTTTCGCCTCAAATCGATGTCGAACAGTAAGAACTATGTGTTTTAACAACGGTCGCTTTTATATACTGTTTTGAGCATGTAAAATTTTCAGTGTGAAAACTCTAAACTTGTATGTTTTCAAAGTGAAAATGTTGTTAGTTTACACGAATATAACTTCACATATCTCCCTCGTTTCTCAACGTACCCGGTTCGTTTTTATATTAAAGTTTCGGCAAGAGAGTTAACTACAGGTTGACTTATCGTTTTTGCGGTTTAATAATGTAGGTGTCACAAATTTTTTCATTTTCTTTGTAATTATGCAAAAAAAGAAGAGTCATTTCTCAAGTTCTTTCACATATATTACATCTACAAATATTTACTACTACTACTACTACCTATACTTCTTCAATCTAAGGAAAGACCTATGTCTAGTTGTGGACTAGTAAGAGTGTTATAATTGTTTTGCCCGTGTCACATGGTCATGAATTCCAAAATATCTTCTCACCTGATCATCTTTTCTGTGAACTGCTTGCCAAGGAAACCACCTCCTCCAGTAATGAAGATGGTAGCGCCAGAGAAGATTTGTTGTACAGGAGAATCGCCTTCTATTACTGCATTCATAAACTTCTGGCGTGCCAGTACTTCTAACTCATGTTCATGTATTTTATCTTCAATTGTATATTCATTTTCCGAGAAAACATACACAAAAGCAAATTAATTAAGTGAGCGTTTTAATCCAACATAAAACAAAAGTGGGTAGACAGTATATAGGGTGGGCCAAGCATTCGATAACATTTGAATCCAACATCCCGCGCAAACAGGTTACAGGAGTTCTTGGGACCGATGTTACAGGAAATTGCTGGCTACAATTGTAACACATGGCGTCAACAAGATGGAGCCACTTGTCACCTATCCAATGAGACCCTACCGGTGGTCAAAAGTATCCTAGTTGTAAAAATATAATAGTCTCCGGAAAAGCTGATTTTCATACGAAGCGACATTCCATGGCCACCAAGAAGTTCAGATCTACATATCTCCAGCAGACTTCTTTTTATGGGATTATTTGAAGAATCGTATCCATATAAACTAACCAAATGTACTACGTCAACTAAAAGATGAAATCAGCGAAGAGGTATTGGCGATCTCACGGTCTCTCTGCCGACGAGTATTCGAAAATTTCGGTGCTCGTTTAGAAGAGTGCAAACGTCGAAACGATGGTCATTTAGATGATGTAATTTTTATAAAAATAAATTCCATTTAATTAGATTTCTTATAAATAAACAATGTTTATACTATATCAAATGGTTCTTTTTATATTTTTTTCAAATGTTAACTAATTCGTGGCCCACCCTCAAATTTGAACAAAACTATGAACTTACTCGAACAAAGCGTAAACGTGAGACCCATGCAACCAAAGCTGTACGATAATTGTTTAACTAAATATGACACTCGTATGGCTTACCATACGAGTGTACACATACACTCATATTTTTTATTACTATGTTTGCATTATATTTCTTGTTTTTTTTTTAATTTTCTGTTCAACTTTCTGTTGGTTTTCCTTGTTTTAGGGTAAAGGTTTTAAGAATAGTAAAATGTACTAATTAACAGATAGTTATTATGTGATTTTTTCAATATTTTCTAAACTTACTGTTGCAGCAGTTTTTTTTATATTTAAAGATACTTTATTGCATATCTTGACTTTTTGAAATTCAATATTATTTATACCATAGTTCGTTCTAGATGAACTAGTTACCAGATGGCTTGCGTTTCTCAGTTGCATATTATGGCAGCAGTTTGTTGTAAAAGATAAACTTGTATGTATATTTCTGTTGAATATTTTGTATATTTATTTTGGATTCCTCATATATTTTTTGCTAGAAGTACGATAATCTTAGTAAAAAGAACCTTTACAAAGTTATTTGTGTTCGTTGTAAACATCTAAGATATTTTTACCTACCTACGATTTCCCATATTTAAATGTGAATAAAAAAATTGTTACCGTTTCCCGTAAAAACTACCAAACGGATTATAAATCTTTCTAGTAATATAGCTTATAAATAACAGTAACACGCAGGCTACTATTTACGGCGGTTAGGTGTATGTCACACACGGGTCGAGCCGCAGGAAAAGCCAATCTATTATATAAAAATGAGAAGGTGGTTTGTGTACTATAACTGAAAAAGTGCTGCACTAATTTAGATCAAATTTTGACAATATGTGAAGAGAGTTGTTATGTACTTATTTTCTTGTTGTAATGAGTGGCAACGAAGCGTGGCAGGAGGGTACAACTAGATAATAACTTAAGACATCTGTACTACGGTAACCAGACTTCTGCTAAACATACTTGAATATATTTTTATAAAAATATGCTTTCAACATCAAATGGACGTCACATCTCAAACTAGGCAGAACTTGGGCTACGGTAATCAGACTGTTGATGAACAATGATATATTTCTAAATACACGTATATCTTTGATAAAGTACGCCCAGACACAAAACAAATTACCATGCTCACCACACAATATCTGTTGTCAGTCGAAATTCAAGCCAGGAAAGCCACTACACCGACAGGTCGGTCAAGTCGAAGATGAGGGAACCCATAAATCATTATATAAGTATCACTATACGGATGGTGCGGCTACGGAACCTTGCAAGCGCTGGTTAATAATGATTGTCGAGTGTGCTTAGAAATGTCGAAGAGTTCTGAAGTATGCCGAGGTTTGCTTAGAAACGACAACGTATCGATATAGTAGTTATTGCTGTTCTTGTTGATGAAGAAGAAAAACTAACGGACTCCCGAAGATTGCTGAAACTGAAGGTTGCGTCGGTATCTTTAAGTTTATCTTGGCTTCCGAAGAATTGTGAGGTATACCAAAGCTACCTCACCGTTTCCAACTGCGCTCAATGTTGTAAATTGGGTAAAATCTTGAATGATCCACAAACGGGCGTTATTCGTGTCGTTTGTACTATCCTCCATGACACTTGATATATTTTAAATACGTGAGTCGTTTTTAAAAAAACCTATGTAGATTTATTATATGTTAAAAATAAATAATTATATTTTACCTGACTGGTATGAAGTCATTTTATTAGCACGATGACACTGTTAACCACTGAAATATGTATTCAAGACTGGCAGGACAACCGCAACGACACTCACTTAAATAAAGTATTGTAATGAGGTTACCCGTAGAAATTAATTAATCAACTACCCTCCCGTTTGTATTAGTTAGTGTCGGTATTAAATTCGAAAGTTAAGACCGACATTAAGTTTCATCCTCACCTAAGAGTGCAGCCGATGTGATATACCTGAGAATGTTCAATAATGTTATTGGCAACCGACCTAAAGTTTTTCTGCTCAAATCGACTTTGAACTGTGACAAAAACGTTTTATTACAACATCCGTAGCTTTTATATACTGTTTTTGAATATTTATACTTTTGTAAAAACACATAACCTATATATAGACTTAGTAAAATTTTCTTTTGTTTACAGTGATAGGATTTCATATATGTCTCTCGTCCCTCAACGCATCTGGATCGTTCTAGTCTTGAATTTTCGGCAACAGCGTCACCTAATATACAATACTGTAGCCGTCAATGTCTACATTGAAGGGGACGCCACAAGCGACGCCATTGACAGATTGAAGCGTTTTGGCGGCAATGAAAAAAATTTTAAGTAAAATATATTTTCTTTAATATTGATTGTATATAATATTTATTTCTGAACCTGAAAAACCAGTTATTCAAAGTTTGTCATCATGCCTATTACAATACGTGTAGGGTTATTACATAAAGGTTCCAAAATTACAACTCATTATAGTAAGTTCCTTTACATGTCTTGTAATTTTACTCGAATTGTATTATGTTTTGTATTACTATACGTTGATTTGGAATTTTTCTCATATTTGGTTTGTAAAACAATTTTTATTTTACAAAAAATTTTAACAGTGTAAGGTTGTTTTGGTGTACAGTACAATGCTCACACAAACACACACCACAAAAAGCGCTCATGCACACATTCATTCGAAATGTCGTGCATACAGTTTTACACTACGCACTTGCACATTGCTTATTAAATTTGCATAGACAGAGTACTACATTACCCTCTAAATGTTCCCAAATTGTATTATATCACTGTAAGTTGGAGAAAGGCGTCGATATCTGTCACACAGTTTATACTAGCACAGACATCGGCGTTAATCATATCTTCAGGGTGTCATGTGTAAAACATTAGTTTAGATTTACAGATAGAACATATTATGTTCCTGAATTAGGGTAATAAAGAATTATTATTGATTATTACTCAATACCGGGCGCGGTCACCAAATACTGACAATTACAACAGAACAGAATATTCCGTAATAATTATTTACTTATATTGGCTTTGGTTACTAGAAACATCGATAATACCTATACCTAGTTACTGATTCACTTGGCATCGACTTCAAAATTAAAAAATACTTATTTAATCATTTCTGTGTAACTAAATCAAAACATGTTACTTTGTGCTAAGTAAATTAATATTTACCTTTTTAGTTTACTATTTTAACGCAGTCAGTTTGTATTGAAACTAAATATTGCACGAAGCGTTTGTACAGTGTGTGTGACATGTAACCCGTGAATCTGTTGGCAAAGAATGTCCGTTACAATTGAGCAAGTCAATATTGCTACGCTAGTGCCATGGCATGGACACTTTTGCACCGGAAGCGATGCGGAACGGTATATTTAATTTGACTTGAATTTTGTAGATAAATCATTACATGTTGTAATTGTGTTGATATTGTGTTTGTTTGTGAATCATCATCATCATTAAACAGTCCGCTGTTGGACATGGATGTCACCTTAGCAAGGAGGTTTTTACCTACTACACAATTTGGTGTAGGGTTTGTTTCAATTTTTCCCTCTACTTGCAGTAGTGTTGTACTGTATATTTCGTCCCTTACTTGCTTCTTGCGACACCCATAGGATGAGTAAGAGTGGTGACACTTATTTCTTATTTCACAATATGAGTCACAATGTCAGTAATTTAAACAATCATAATAAACATGACACCACAATAAAAATATGTAAAAAAAAGAAAAAAAAAAAAATATTCATTCAAGCGTTCAGTCAATCATACGTTCTTTAGGTAATAAGTAAAAATAATAAAATCAATTAAAAGTCAAATACAGCAGAAAAATAATCAATAAAATGAATATAGTGTCAAATGCCAACAAAAACAATAAAGTTCATAAGATGTCGCCAAATTTACCAAAAATATGAATTCAGTTTTGGGGTTCACAGATCACCAATTGAGTAATAACATTTCTCTAACAGTAATCTCTTCAGTTCGTTTAAAAAATCTCTTTTACGAAATAGTTTTATTGTTTCTAATGATAATTTATTGAATATAGTGATGGATCTGTAAGATACACTCTACTTTACAACATTGAAATGTGGTATGCCTTAGGTGTTTAGATCCTTTCTCCTAGTGCTCTCCCTTATCTGTTTTTCAGTTTCGTTTTCGTACTCATGGGCATGTTTGGATGAGTGGGAGAGTAACACCAATGTATATATAAACTAGGAACTGTTAAAATTTTCATTTCTATGAAGTATGGTCTGCAAGAATCTGGTACTTTAATTCTTTTAATTATTCGAATAGCTCCTTTCTGTAAGGCCAAGGCCTTACACACATTATATTCATAACTTCCTGCCTAAAATAGGATGCTATAACACTCCATATTCTTAATTCATGACCACACGGATGTTTATGATTACCTAAATGTAAACATTATTCGCGAGACCGGAGGCCCATTGATGCAGGAGTAACAGTTATCGTGATAACTATATGAGGCTTACACTACCACGATGACTGTTATGCCTTTTACGTCTCCAAGCATGGCGTGAAAAAGCATCTCACTAGGCCGCCATAGTGTGGGTCACCACACTGTATTGTCTGCATTTGCAATGAGAATGGTGACCACAACTCTTTGGATTCTATTCATGCTTTCCATCAAGCAGAGTAGGGTCACTTTGGCAGCGGCATTCCCTGCAGCACCATCTGGAGTACTTTGAGCGTGTATCTGAAACCGATTTGCAACTGTATAATGTACCATAGAACTCACAAGTAAACTTCTAGCCTAATTTTTAGTTAGTGCAGTCCCGGTATGGCAGAAAGGAAGTGATTCTTTCAAGAATCACTTCCTTTCTTACGTTGCCATGCGTTGGTTCAGCGATTCAAACATTTCAATAATTGAAGCCCTTCTTTTTTTTTTTTTTTTTTACCTTTGGAAACCATCTGCGGATAAACTCTCTATATAGGCAACGTACGGCACACGCGCACGTCACCTCCTCGCGGCTGGCCACTATAGCGGATGGAGGGGAAAACCCGTCCCGTCCACCCGCGGCCATACTCAAGGCGGCGTGAGGCGCTGGTATGCGCGTCTCCGCCGCCCGGCTCGCCGGCGGCGAATTGGGTCCGAGTGGATATCGTCCTCCCGGGCCTTCTCCGCCGCCTCCTTCCGCGAAATTACGTCTTCGCAGAAGGTTGCGACCGCGGTAAAACAACTGTCGCTACCGGCCATGGAGCGTATGACGACCGGTAGCGAGAGATCTCCTCCAATAACTGCAGTGAGGACCCAACGCTGCGCCGCCCAGGCGGAACAAACCGCCAGCGTGTGCTGAGCCGAGTCCTCACTGCAGTCGCAGTGGTGACAGGCGGGACTCAATTCCCTCCTGGCGACCGAGTGCAGATACTTCCCGAAGCAACCGTGCCCGGAAAGGACCTGCGTCAGTCGGAAGAAAAGGGTCCCGTGCTGCCGCCCTGCCCACTCGGCGATGACCGGCTGGAGAGCCTCCACGGCGGCAAAGCCAGCACGTGGAACCTCCAGCCGGGACGACCAAGGAGCCATTGTGGCTCGACGAGCAGCGTCTCTCCAGTCGCGTATCTCTTCGGGCGGGGGCCGTATGCCGCTACCCGCCCGAAGGTCAACCGTCCGCCTATAAACTTCGGCGAGCACTTCCGCCCCCAAATCCCACGGGGGAGTTCCGGCCACGCCGCCTCCGTCGATACGGTACGGTAACCGCGTATGGCTCTAACCGCCAATATCCTCTGAGGGCGCCAAAGGCGAGCCCTATTCTGGGCGGTCAGAGCCGCCGCCCACGCCGGTGCACCATACAGTGCCATTGACCGGACAACCCCCGTGTATAGACGTCTCGTCGCGACGCTAGCTCCACCCAGATTGGGCAAAAGTCGCCCAAGGGCAGAAGCAGCGCCGACCAGCTTTGGAGAAAGCTGTCGGAAGTGCTCGTCGAAGAGCCACCTGCTGTCGAGGATCAGGCCCAGATATTTCATCTGGGCCTGAACCGGTACGAGGACCGAATTGACCACGATGGAGGCGCCGGAGGGTGGACCACGACGGGGCCCATGAAACAAAAGGGCCTCCGTCTTGTCCAGGGCCACCCGCAAACCCAGTGCCTCAATTCGCCCGACCACTAGAGAGACACCCGTGGTGGCCAGGCGCGCCGCCTCTTGAAAGTTCATCCCCCGGGCCGTGACCAATGTGTCATCTGCGTAACAAATTACGCCCAGCCCGGGGGGAAGACGACCTCGAAGGGCCCAGTCGTATCCCATGTTCCACAGGAGTGGTCCGAGGACAGACCCCTGTGGAACACCGCACGACATGAACCGCCGCCTCAGAGCACCGTCTCGGTCCTCGTACATGACGGTACGCTCCTCAAGATAGTCTGCCACAAGCCGCCTCAGGTACTTTGGCACCCCATGGTAGTGGAGTGCTTCCCTGATGCAGCTAAATGGCAGACTATTAAATGCGTTGGCGATGTCCAACGACACCGCCAACAGCACGCCGCCACAGCTCACCGCCTCTTCGGTAACGGCCCTCAGGCGCAACACGGCATCGACCGTCGAACGCCCCACCCGAAAACCAAATTGGGCGTCCGACAGATCGGGGCCCACCTCGCAGAGGCGCCGGACGATGCGGGCAGAGAGTATCCTCTCAAACAGTTTACCCGCCTCGTCCAGCAACACGATGGGCCTATAGGCCGCTACCGATTCGGCTGGCCGTCCCGGCTTCCTTAATAGGACCAGCTTCCCGCTTTTCCAGCACTCAGGGAAGCGTCCGGACGCCAAGCTAGCGTCCAGGACCTCCCTGAGGCGGACCGACATGTGTTCGAGGGCTCGGGCCAGCACTCGGGCAGGTATCCCGTCCGGCCCGGGGGCGGTGTTCTTAGAGCGGATCCGTAGAACAACCGCCCCTACCTCCGATTCCCTGACGGGTGGAACATTATCTTCGTTCACCCCGTCGTCTTCGACCATGAAGGCCATCGACGGGGGCGTGTGCTCCGCCCGCTGCGGGAAAAGGCCCTCGACCACTTTCCGCAGGAAGCTGGGCTGAAGTGTCTCTGTAAGGGGGGCGCCCGACGTGCGGAGCTTTTGTCGCGCCGCACGATAGGGGCGACCCCAGGGGTCACGATCGAGACCCTCCAGCATTTCCTTTCTCTTAATTTCTTTGGCGCGGCTGATGGCCAGCTTCAGAGTTTTCCGCGCCTCTCGGTACTCCTCATGAAGCTGGTCCTCCTCGCCTTCTTCGCGGTGTCGCCGCCGACTACGGGTGTAGGACCTCCGGGCATGAGTACAGGCCGCACTGAGGTCCGCCAACTCCTGGGACCACCAGTAAACCTCCTTCCGTGGAGGGCGGCAACCTCGGATGCGGGGCATGGCCGCATCACAAATCTGCGCAATGGCATCGCAGAAGTGACCAGCCCCCATGTCGACCTCCTCGGTCGGGGCCTGCGGAGACAGCCAAGAGTGAATAATGGCCGCCTCCTCTAGTAGGACCCTATTTAATTTGGCTACAGCCCACCGCGGCAAGCGAGAAGAACGCCGCGCCGCGTGACCCCTACTGGCGTCCTGGGACCGGGAGAGCTCAAATCGGATATAGAGATGGTCCAAGAGCGTCTCAAGCTCTTCCAGGACACGCCAGTTCCTTACTCGTGCGGCGAGGGCAGGGGTAGCGAACGAAAGGTCCACTATCGACCCTCCCTGCTGTCGCACACACGTGTTGGTGGAGCCCCTGTTTAGTAAACAGAGGCACACCGAGGCCGCCCACTCCTCTACGGCCTCGCCCCTAGCGTCCGTCCTGGGGGAACCCCACGCAATGGACTTTGCGTTGAAGTCCCCCAGCACTAAGACGTGCCCAGACGTTAGACGCCGCATCGAGGTTTCCAAGTTGTTAAGGAAACCTCGAAGTCGTTCAAACTCCGGTTGGGGGAGAAGTATACACCATATACAGTGATCCCCCCCCACTCGGCAGCGACATATCCAGTGCCCTTGTCTCTTAGCGACAAGGGCGGGGAATGAGCCGCCGTGGAGCCGACGACTGCCACTGGGACGGTTCGAACGGTTTGGACGGGGAGGAACATAATAGGGTTCCGCAGCTACGGCAACACCGATCGACCACTGTGTCATGGTTTGCAGGCAAAGGTCTTGCGCCGCGGCACAGTGGTTCAGGTTCGTGTGGACCAGGAGGTTGGAGACTTGGGCCATTACTCGACCGTCTCTACAACCTCCTCCATGGGCAACGATGCCGACATGCGAACGACATCAGAGGTAGCCTGGGTCGATTGGCTAGCCCCTGACGCTTGCCGAGAATTGTAGGGAGGTTTGCAGCCTCCCTGCCCAATTTGGTGATTGGCGGGCTTGTTACCCGCCGCACACGCCAGACAGTGAGGGGCGGCAAAGCATTCAGCCGCCCTGTGCCCCGGTCGATCGCAG
The DNA here is from genome assembly GCA_949316085.1 of Hypercompe scribonia. Taxonomy (NCBI): domain Eukaryota; kingdom Metazoa; phylum Arthropoda; class Insecta; order Lepidoptera; family Erebidae; genus Hypercompe; species Hypercompe scribonia. Next base: position 85,234 of record OX438986.1, read on the forward strand.
CGGAAACATAATCCGCTGCAGTCAAAACAGCTGACGCACTTGGCACGTGTGTGTCCCGATGCCAGACATTTAAAACATCTCATCGGTCTCGCTGCAAGGACTGTGATCCTAGCGCTCACGAAATCGATGAGCAGCCTACCGGCATCGCCCAAAATTTTGGCCGATGCTACGAGACAGCTGACCCTCACTGCGCCAAGCCCTCCTGGACCGGGCGGATGGTGCCGACCCTAATGTTGTCCGCGTTGCACCCTGTCTTCTCTCTTACTTCAACACGGACATCCTCAGCCGTTATGGAGTCGTCCAGGCCCGAGATGCGCAACTCTGCACACTTGGTAGGCCTGGCGATCTTAACACCATCCGTGGCCGCAAACATGCCCCGCAACTTTTCGGCAAACGTATTAGCCGTCTTTGCACCTGCACCTCAGCGTCCGCCCTGGGCGTACCAATCGAGCGATTGATAGACTATTATACATAGTGACTGGTAAATTTAAACTTCCCTCGAAATGAGGGTACAATAAGATAAACAAGTGTCTAATCCACTACCATCTCTGAATCATCTTGCCATTAAATAAATTGACATATTCTTTTTTGACATATTCTATTTTGACATGTTATAAATTTACGTCTTAATCATTTATTAAGTGAGTATTGGTAGGAACCATACTAAAACAAATGTTTATCCAATGAAATTGCCATTAGCATTTATTGTATTGATTGTGCATGATTTGTAAGAATTTGTTGTGGTTAAATGTATTTGAGCTTTTAGGCATTATTATTACCTGTTCAGTGCTATTGTTGCAAAATAAATCGTTTCCTATCCTTTCGGAAAAGTACGCGACTCATATCTTTTCTTAACAGATTACAGACTTGTTCACCTACTAACGAGTTTAAAATAACAATCTTTAGTGTGTTTACATTTAACGCAACGCGCAGGACACTCACCTGTCAGCGGCGGTCTCCCAGGCCACCGCCAGCATGCAGTCGATCGCCACGTCTACGGGCACCACGTCACCTCTGCAATCATTCTTAAACTTCGAAACTCGCAGGAGGCCCTGCCCAGTCGTGACTAGGACACCGGTGACGCCCGACAGACCTTCGATCCACCCAGGGAAAGGGGCCCGATGAAATGATATCACTAGAGATATGAATATCATTACACGTTGTGTGATTAAAGGAAACAGTATTGTGCTGATAGTTTCGCTTTGATGATGACCGATGATGACGATGATGATTTTACGGAAAACAGAATACATGTAATTAATTATGTAGTTCTTTAATCGTTTCGATTAACTGAGCCAACTGTAGGTACAAACTGGTCCTCACCGATGGAAGGCCGAAAGATGGCGACAGAACAGTGTCGGTGCTTCCTCGCGGCGACTACCTCCTCCACCACCGAATTCGAGAAGATGTACGTGTTGACTTTGGGGTGAATCAGCCTTTGACAGATACAGACATAAGTATCACTTAAAATAATAGCTGTATTACTGTGTGTTTGTGTACGAGTATACTCTACTGCGATTCCAACTATAGGTAAAAGTACGTACACGGTCACCCAACTGATACGCTCTTGTATACAATCTGTAAAAGTTTTTGGTATTCAATAAAGTTTATTCTATTCTAGTCTAAAAGTAACAAGCTTATGCATTTCTACACTACACTATATTTTCTCCGTTACCAACTAGTCGAGTGCGGTAACTACTATTAGTATTCAGAGAATTTGAGGGCAATTTCACTTAACTTCCCGAGTCAAAAAGTAAATTCACATTTTACCCTCAAAATCTTCAATGAGGTTTTCGAGGGTGAGCTTGATTTTTTTTAGATTGGATTTAACATAGAAAGTAGTCTCAGTTTTTACCTCAAAATCCTACTTACCGACGGTTTTACAACTTTGAGGGTAAAATCAGAACTATAGAATCAACATTTGACCCTCAAAACCTCAAATCATATAAAAATTATCCTATACGGCTTTGAACCTCAAAAACCTCGTATGATGTAACCTCCCATTAAATTTACCCCCACTCCTTTTATGTAGAGGAGTATTCCATACCAAATCGGATAATTAAAAAAAAAAATTTTTTTTATTTTTTCTCTTTTGACATTCCGATGTATGAGTGTTTTGAGGGTAAAGTTAAGATTTCAAATCTATGGGTAATTCATATTTAAACCTCATAGCCTTCAATGAGGGTTTTGAGTGTTAAAATAGAGTTACTTTTTGTGCGGCAAATAAAATATCAAAGGAATTGAAGATTTTGAGGTCAAAAATGGAACTTGTTTTTTGACTCGGGTTACCTTAGTTTGACTTAAATGAAGTTGACACATCAGTGTATCGTGGAGTCAGAAATAGTGTCACCACTTTGTATACGTACTTGGGTATCAAGTGTTGCACCGTGTTCTCGGAAGTGGTATCCAGAAGAGTGAGAAGATCTGTCAGCGTAAACGCGCTCCTCAACGTGGGGCAGCTCTGCCTTTGTATAGGCAGTGGAAACGTTTTTTTTTTTTTTTAACGTGAGGAAACTCCCTCGGGCCGTCACCCCACCGGTGTTTACGGTGGGGTGGTGTGTGTGGAATCAGACATTTTAGTGGGAAGTTTTTCACTTTTTCAAAACTTCCTACTAAAAGATTGTGGGTTTCATGATAAACTCAAATTCAATTTTTCACTCTTTTTTCAATTTGTGTCGGACCCCTGTGCAAACTTTTAAAAGATTTTTTATTATTGATTACTAAACACCGGCTTTGTAAGGCCTTGGTGTAGATCCGGTCCAGCGGTCGTGACGGTCCAAATGAGCTGAAACACGGCTCTAATGAAAGATTCATCAAGTAAACTACTTGTACCCATTAGGAGGAGACTGCTGGAGCTCACATTCGTTATCAGGGGACCGGTCTTGTTTAAAATATTGATAAATTAAACGCAAAACGAGTACAAGTTTGAAGCGATACTTCTGACTTGGACCCGCAGAATAAATGAGAAACAGAGGTTGATTGAGAGATTCGCTTTTATTAACAAAATTGATTGACTTACATCTACGTTAACGTTTTCTACAGTCTTGTGATGAACAACAGAAACATTTTAATTACCCTAAAATATTTTAGAGCTAAGAGTGAGTGTTGTACACATGCGTGTACAAGGTGACTTCGGTGCGATTTGTACACATTGATTGGACCGGCCCAAGCGGCCAGTTCGTCACTTACTGTGCATCCATTCGTCACGTGCTGTTTGAGCAAAACAATAGTGTAAACGAGGCAAGGTCTCACAGTGTGCCACGTGTGTGGCTTATTTTATAAAATTTACAATTTATAAATCACAATAATTTGGCACAAGTTACCTAAGTAATATTAAAGACGTATTAATACACTTTTCATTCGTTTTCCTTTTTTCTAAGTTTGATCCCACATGCAGAGTTGTTCGAGTACGAGTATTCCATCGACACAACTGCTCGCACAGGGAGCTGCCCCCTTAACCGCATACAATCGATACATCATACATATTTATACAGGAGAGTCAAGACCGTAATTATATAAACTTAAATATGGGTTCTATTTCTCAGATTACAAAACAGAAGGCAAGTGGAACGTCTACAACACTATGCTTGACATGACGCACGTATAACAACTAGTAGTGGTACTGTAGGGACTATATACTGTATCAGTATGCAGGTAACGGTGCCTTTGGGTTTCACATTTTAAGTTTCACCCACTCAACTTCTGCCAGCCTGTGGACTCCATTTGCCGAGACGTGGTCTCAACGCTAGAACTCGTTTACGTCTTTACGTCAACTTAATTTTCATATTAATTAAACAATATTGAATTATTTTTGTACCACAATCTCCGTCACTTACAAATAAAAATTATTTATAATTTTTATTTTGACTTTTTTAAATGTTGCTGTTTAGCGATAAAGCGACATCCTAAAAAATCATAAAATGTTAAAACTTAGCACAAATTATTTTACAGAAAGTGTTTGTTAAATATGCCTGTATATCATTATTATTTTGTTAATGTTCTATAGTTATATTGTAAATACTAGGGGACTGAGCTTCACCCGGTGCCTTATTCTTATAATTCACTGCAATATATAAGCTTCAAATCACATGATTGCATTATATATAAACTGTTTTTTTTTAATGTTTTAGTTTATAGTTATTTATCACAACCATAACAATTAATTTTGGTATAACTGTTCGTTTAAAATCAAATATTAGAATTTATGCTATTCAAATATTTCTCTAATTGAAGGAAAAAAAATCTTAAAAGCTGGCAATACAGTCAAACTGCAGCCGCGGTTTTGTGTGCCGACACAACCGTATGATTAGCGGGTTGATAAATAATAAAAGTAAATAAACAACATAGACTTGATTAAAGGATACTTATAAAAGGCTGTGGGTGTTGATGTAATATTCCATCGTTTTTTTTTTTGTTTTTGAGATATACATTTACAATATTTAAAAACGCGAGACGGTATTTTTAACATAAAATAAAGATCTCACGTTACGTGCAAACAGGATGACAGTCTTTTAAACACTGTTGCGAGATTGTTTTCGTTTTTTATTTGTATTTACTTTGGTGACCTCACTTTCGTGTTTGGTGCGCTCCATTTGCCTCGTGTCGTATAATCTGAGCTCTATTCCTACAAAAATTTAAATTAAAATCACATTAATTGCACAACGCAACGTCAATTATCTGCCGATAATGAATACACGCATGACTAAATAATGCAGGTATGCTTTACAGTTGCGACACGCGACCGACAGCGGGAGCGGTCTGTCGTTGGCAACGGAGGATTCAGGCTTCTCGTGCTGAGCTTCTCCTCGTGTGGACTGGCCTTCAAAAACAATATATAGTGCATAGACAGCACATTATGCTTATTCTCTATCTTAATATACAAGCTAGTAGTGGTAGCCGGTAACGTACTGAGCATTACCTAACAGAATACACTCACAATACGCTCTCATTGTTAAATGTGAATATTTGAGGGCGGGCTACAACAGCGCGGTAACGATCACTTGGTGGCCAATGTTTGTAAAATTGGTACATGTGAAAATGTTATTGCCATTTCTTTAATTTTGTATAGAGCAAATTTATGTAATGTTGCGACAGGTCGACGATGTTGTGTAAAATATAAATTGAAAGTATAAAGTAGGCCATTTTAAAGATCATATGGATCTAAAAAGATCTAACGCTCGTTCCTGATCGTTTACTATTATAATTATTTTAGGAAAAAAATTCGTAGAAAGAATATAATGCTTCACTAGCTATGCCAGTAGTTGACACCTGTTGGAACCAGAGATCAATGAATTTCGTTTCATGCTTTGAAAAGAAGTGGTTACTTGCAGTTCTGATTGTTAATTAATAAGCAAGTCGTCCCACGACTCGACCGGTGCACTGTTGTGTTCGTAAAGGTTTCCCGATGGGTGTATTCAGTGGACGACGGTGCGAACCACTGACAAGCACGCGGTTACTGCACGTCGGACACGTAGTGATGCCTTTCAATTCCACTCTGGGGAACCGTCAGAAGCGTAAATACTATGCCATCGGCTAGCGGTCTCTTATACATTAGTTAGCGAAAGTAACCTTGCTTGCGTTCAGGGAAAATAAACAACGTTCGACTAAACATGCAGGTACCGAGCACACCACGCTAAGCACTACGCACTCCGCCCACGTAGAGAGAGATATTAGACTTTTGAACTTTTCGAGAGTCCGCTCGCAGCCTACACCGTCCTTCCTACTAGGGTAGAATATTTATGATTTACGAGACGAACTAGTAGCATTAGAGCCATTTGACATACATAACGTTCCCAATCGTATCGGTACATCTGATAGTACAAATACACAAAGAATATACATATACATATAAATACTCGGGAGCAACTCGAGCAAAATCGATTAAAACTTATAAATAGAATGCGGGCTGGAGGGTCAGGCGGGGTGCGACGGCCGGGCTGGCCGGGGCGGCGCGGTGAGCAGGCGGCGGCGGCGGGGCGGCGCCACGTGACGTCACAGCAGTGCCGCGCGCTCCGGCGGCGGCGAACCCGCGCGCGCGCCCGCCAGCAGCGTCGCGTGCTCCTGCGGGACCAGCGGCACACTACAGGCCGAGTTCGTATCGCCTCACGCCTCACCGGCTACTCTTTGTGTAACTCGCACTCTACCGTCGCTATGTAACTATAAAATATTATGTAGTAACTCGACTATTTAAATATTATGTACTGGGTATTTCGATGCGATCGGGAGGCGTAGATCGGAGGAAGAGCTGCTTCGGTACGTCTCCGTCAAACTAAATTAACATTTTCTAACGATGAACACGCGTAAATTATGCTCGCTACGGATTAGAGCTAGCTTAGATTAATAGCTTACGTCTAATTCACTTCCGTTGGTGAACATTAAGAATGGCCAGTATTTAACTGTAAATCAAAAAAAACTTACATTTTACACAAAAAGAAATTCCAGTCCCAATCAATACCAGCGATGGCCCAGCGAAATAGTTAGTTACCTCAAAACTTTATTATATTAGCCACAATATCAGTTCGTGTCGTATCGTTATTATTTGAACGACTTCGCTTTTTTAACCTGACTTACTTTTCCGGTCACAGCTAGTTTCTAAAAGCGGTTTGTTCTCTTGTGGGATTGCAGTTCTAATGTAACCTAACCTACTCTTTGGAAGCAGATGAGGAGTTTTAAGTACGTCAAAGTATGTTTTTATCGTTAATAAATACAAATTCCTATTTATAATAATATTCCTAATTAACCTAAGTTCTTTAAAGCTGCTAACGAACGAAATTTCGATAAAACAAGTAAAGCATATTTCTCAGAATTTGTTCTATCACAATTGCTAACTATTACAAGTTAACTGTGCAGAGAGTGCTGTGATTTTACCTTTACCAGTTTCAAGTTCAGTTTCAAGCAAGTCAGTGTAATAAATAGCTGCCATACAGCTCGATATTACACTGACCTACAACACAAACAATACAAATAAAAAGTCATCGGCTACACCAGAAATAAAAAAACATTTTTATTTCTGGTGTAACCGACAATAGGAACCTGGTTCCTCTGAGGAGCTCGCACGATGCAAAGTTATATTTATTATATGTCTGAATTGTTTTGAAATTGACGCCATCAAAGCTGGAGCGTCCTCCACCGCCAATGTAAAATGCCAGCGCCTATAGTGCAACGCATATTTACGACCTAGCCTGACCGGAAAGTCAATTCTCGGAATAAAAATTCAGTCAAAGTCCAGTCCCGATCACACCTTTTAGCCAAGTTACGAAAATTCGTAGAAAAATAGTAAAGTATTACTATTAGCAGATCGCCGATTCAACTGCCGAGCACAATACGATGTATGTAAGCACATCACAGTCAACTCAGTTCGACTGTTTGAAATCGAGAGCTGGTCGGAACACAATTTTGGCCGAATTTACTCGTATGCTACAAGAATCGTCCTTCTGACACGCCCTCCACACGTACGTGAGTAAAATCGTCTATCCTAAAGGATATATAAATAACATTTAGTTAATAGTGTAGTTATCTATCGATTATATACCTATAGATACCTATCGATTATCCTCTGTATAGTTATTGTATAGCTCGATAGTCAGAAGAGATGACATTTAGGTTTATTATGAAATAATATTTTTTTTTTTTGAAAAGGGGTTACTTCTATTTTAATAACAATTCTTCTTGTGTTCCTTAAAAATATTAAAATCCTCATCGATCGGATAACGAGCAAGGTTAACGACGACATATATGAAGCAGTATCGTGTGAGATGCGAGCGGTCTGCCGCCCGCGGTGCCCACGCGCGCCTCGGGCGAACTGGGGAACTACCTCGTACACATTTTTAAAACGAACCATTAAAATTGTTATTAAAACACTCGCCGAGGCGGAAAAACCAAGCGTCGACCTTCTCTCGGTTCACCTTTAGCGATAGCATGCGCGACACACGTCGCCGAGTACTTTACGAGAACCGGTCGTTGACATTGTAACTTTACGAAACCTGCCAGTTTGAAAATTTGATATGAACTCTCTGTGTTATTTATGAATACATTAAGATAAATATATTTATTAACTTGCAAGTCAATTTTTTCAGAGTAACGTTATTGTTCAGTAAACTTATGCTAGTACAGGGGTGGGTTCAACTGTCGACGTTCCGTTCACATTGGGACGTGGAGGTCTCCCGGCGCAGGCGCACGTAGCGGGTCTGCGTGGGATGGGGGGTCATTACCTCGGCGATGGCGGCGCCGGGGTGGTTCTGTTGCGCAGTGTACATGCTCTCGTACACGGGGTTTGCAAAATGGTTGCCGCCGTTCTGTGAAATACACCATTGCGAGTCAAGTCGAGGAAAATATACCTATTCTCTATATTGATGTTGCGGCGAGCTCTCTACCAAAAACAAGGAAGCTAAAGAAACTATCTGTTCTCGCAATGCTTTCAAATTGCTACTACAAATGTATGCACTGTACCAGTACAACATCTCTTATCTACCTACAACGTTAACACAAAATGTTAAGAACACTTTGTGTGAACCACAAATTGGTGTTCTGAGTCTGAGCGTCCATTGTGTCTGTTTCTTGCATGTTTGCAAAGTCCACCTCGACACAGGATACATGTTTAAAGTAGGTGCAGTTCTTTTTAAAAAATATAAAAAAGACTGGAAAAAATAACTGGTCTATAAATACTGTACTAACAGTAAAACATAGGACGATTTCAAAGTTTTCGTCGTAATAATATCAATGAGGAGGTAATCTAAGCTACTTTATTGAAAATCATTAATCAACCAACAATTTAAATGGTCGTTCACGTCAAAACATCGTCCTACAGAAACACAAAACTAACTGAGATGAAACATGTAACGATACGAGTAGGTGTAACCTGGAGCATGATACATACGGTGTGCGAGTGGTCGGCGTGAGGCTCGAGCTCGTCCTCGCCCGCCAGGTACATAGGGTTGTTGATCTCCACGTTGTCGGCCAGTCGCGCGTGCACGAACGCACCGCTGCACAAATAGATACGTTACGATTATTACTTAGGGTCAACGTTTATGGGCTGTCTTTGCCAAAGGCGAGGGCGTCATGAATACATACTGTCTCCGCTTGTGCAGCACGTAGAGGGCAGCGAGCACGGCGACCAGCAGCGCCAGCAGAGCTAGTACCGCACCGGCCCACGCGCCTCCGGCGCCCGCACCCGCTGACGTGCCCCCCGCCGCTACACCGGACTGGGGAGGGGCACGCGGCGACGTACACGACGCGCCTTCTAAACAGGCGCAGTACACCTTTGTTCCGCTAGCTGCGGACGTGGCATAAAATGAGGGTTTATTATTGGCGGTATAGAGGATGCAACGACAAGAAGAAGGGTGGGCTCGACTCACCGTCAGGGCCCCAGACGCAGATCGCCGGGGGCGGGCAGGCACGTGCAGCGCACGCGTGGTCGTGGCCCACGTAGAGCGCGCACGTTGGGCCGCCCCATGCACCGGCGCACACGCACGCGCGTCCCCGGTCCGTCCACACGCAGTGACCGCCGTTCTGACACGCGCACCCCTCGTTCGTCTCGCTCGTATCGATCTCTGCAATGCAATAATATTTCTTCAGTACTGTGGTAACGTTGAGCATGATCGAAGAGTTACATCGAAAGTCGTTCTTTGGCACTCTGCATGAAAACGATAAATTTATATTTACATGATTTGATGTTGTACGCAGTAGTGGCAAGCCCTGATATTTTCTTTCTCTCTATATTTATTATGCTATCTTCATATTCATACATTACGTTATTTTTTGAGTAATATCATAAATTACATGTACGGTCCTACCGAGACTCCCCGTGTTGGTAGGGCTCGTACACGGCGGTTCGACGACCTGATGAAAGGTTGCGGGAAGCCGTTGGATGAAGGCAGCACAAGAGTAGTTATTGTATAAAGTCTTGGGGGAGGCCTATGTCCAGCTGTGGACGTCTTTGATGACGACGATAATGATGCATCATCAATGAAAACTAAATCACCTATCGCTACAAGAAATGTTGTCATGTTAAATAACCAAGAACATGTAAAGGGAACATACAGCCAGACCTGTAAAACGACATCGCGATTCTTTAATCATTACTTAATGACTACCATTTGTCTGTGTAACTATGACACCGTTACAACAAAAACAAAATGGTCTAACGTAATAACTCTGCAACTGCGGCTCTCAACGTGTGTTCACCTTGACCTATTGCACCGGTGCTCCGCTTGGCACATACCAATACATTGATAGACGTATCTGCCTTGTACTCTACTAATGTCTCTTCACTAGAGTTACTTCTGATCAGCTCTTATTTCGCGGAACAAGTACAGACACAATATTTACAATGGATCGTGCTATGGTAGCATCCTCTTTAGGAGAACGAATCACTACTAAGTGTTCGTAGGTGTCGTGATGTTTCATGCTCCGTCCCATGAGCGTCCCGCAAGACACGCCTTGGCTCGACTTTATAAGCACACACTCATCCCGGCGATGAGGCGCTAAACTGGGACACGCACGACGATGTTATGTGGATAGTAAAGGATGCCCTCAGATATTCAGATATGTTAACTCACCGCGGCGGCGGCGCCAGTCTCGTCTCCTCCCTCTGTCCATGTTGATCGCTGAACGCGGTACTCGCTCCGATCGACCGACTGCACTAAACTATTTTGCCGCCTCACAAAGTACAACCTTTGCAGATATAACTGGAAGCCAAGTTCACATTTGTTCCCGAGTGCGACCGAGTCCGTGCTTATTTTAAAATATATAGCCCTGACATTAAGTTGAGCTAAAATTGACTTATGTAAACAATAAGATTGTGAGGCACGCGGCCGCACGGGTTCTACTAGTGCGCGCCTCCACCACTCCGCTGTGACTGCACAGCGCGTTCGGCGCCCACCGCTCGGTACTCCACACCAGATCGCTTCACCGACATGGACACGTCGCCGTCATCTAGTTGCGTCACTACAATGTAAAGCGCATTAAAGCGTTTGCCAAGCAAATAAACAGGTGACCGCTAAGTATCTAAAATCCTCTTCATTTATTTAACAATACAAAAGTAATATCACTGAGTGAATTATTTACTGTGTTATTACTAGTTACTCAACATTTTAATTAAAACTACCATAAGTCTTTATCGTTATTTAAGAGCGAGTGTAGTTAACGTCTAGCAGTGTTTTTATTCGTTTATTTCACAGATGTTATTGAAAGGAAATAAAATTGCGAAATACTTAAGTATATGAATATTTAACAAATATATGTCATTGGTGAAGAAACGGCCTTAAACAGAGCTGCGGCTATTCAATAGTAAGCTATCAAAGCTAAAGGTAAAAGTACCTAATTAATAAGTAAGCGAGATGCCTATGTTTAACAGTCTGTCTGACTGTCAAAGGCTATTGGCAATCTTAAGTGTTTTGTGGATGGACCATGAACAATTGTAGATTTACTTCATAGAGTCAGCATCCGGTTCGCGACTTGTCGTTATTCAATAACTATTAGTTTGAGGAAAACGAACAATCTGAGAATCTGACAGAGATCGCGGTATTCCCACACGTGTGGACATAGGCGGCGGGTAAGCCCCAGGGGTCGCACGCACCTCTGACTGACCACACCACACTTTCTACACCGACACAAATATGAAAGTTGCAGCGCACACTTGCCGGTGTACAATATAACCCGGTAGGCACGCATTTAATAATATATTACCGAAGAAATAGTTTTGCATATAAACAAGCATATTAAATAGTTTCTTTAATCAAAATAATGCAAACTAAATATATAGATCCTGTTACAAATGTGTGCCCCACGACGGCCTAGTAAACCTTCGACAGAAACAAATGGGCCAGTGATAGTGAAGTGAATCAATGTTGTATTTGGTAACGTTCGTTTACAAACGAGATGAACAGTGTACACGGCTACACACACTCGGAGAGTGCACTTGCGGTGCCCCGCGAAAGGGTCGGCCTCGATCGCGCCGCGTACAAGGTCAAGGTCGCAAAACCAGTTTGTAGAGGATGCATTCACTGACGTAACTCTTACTTGACCCGGCGCGGCGTTGTTGAATGTTTATCAGTAGTTTGATTACCATAACACAGGCTCTCCCTAACTTGGAATCAGACAGCCGTGTGTGAGATATGTGACGTTATTTGTTATTTATTAAGACAGGGAAGAAGGGAGGGATTCTGTCATGTTCATAGATCAGTGTGAGGATCACACCCACAATATCAACAGCCTTTTACAGTCCACTGCTGAACATAGGCCTCTCCTTGTTAAGGAGGTTTTGGCCTACTATACCACGCTAGCCAACGGGTTGGAATAGGGTTTGTTTCAAGTTTTCCTTCTCTTTGTAATGATATTTTTCTGAATAGTTTGTTCCCTTAGTCGCCTCTTACGACACCTAAGGGATGAAAAGGGGTAGTGACACGATGTATTCTTAATATACGGAGGATATCTCACACGGAGGATACCGCACCTACGAGACTTGACAAAGTAGTAAGCGGCAAGATGACCGCTTTAACTACGCCATCTGTGCATTCGGCAGTTTACTTATTTTACGAATTGTCCTCCAAGGCCCCAGGCTCCCAGGTTAAGTTGCGTTCAATTTTAAATTTATGTAGTACGATACTGCTGAACTGTGATTTTTTACGAACAACGACTGTTGTTAGACCCCTACAACCCAAGTAGAAACCCAAAGAGAGAAATTATCGTTGGGCTCTATATGTATGGCAACCGGGATTGGCGGTTTGACGTGTTCTGATAGACACGGTGGGATCTCAATATGTTAAGAATGGTCAACCATCCATACACTGCCCTGGCAAAGATTGCTTAACTTTGCAATGTTTTAACCTAATCGGTAACTACAGAGCTACGATCCCCAACATCGAACAAAAAGTGGAATTTGTCTCCGTGTAGTATCTGCATCGTGTCCGCTCCTACATTGTTTACGTAACGCTAAGGAATCATCAGTCGGATCACCACGCTCATGTGAGTCTGACGAAAAATTTAATGTTTTTACTAGGAATAAACCGCTTCTCACCTTACCAAAACCGATACATGGGTAATTTTTATAGGATCTCGGTTCTGAATTCTAGTCATTTTTGACAGTATTTATGTAAGTGTCCGGAAACAGGGACAGTTCTGTGCCTCGAACGTTGCCGTGGTGCACTGTGGCAATCGGAAAGTTTTCTTTTTTTATTAAGATCTTGCAAAAGTGACTCAACTTTGCTTCATAAAAAGCATGAATAAAGTCCAGGAGTTACGGTCACCATACTCATTGTTAATACAGTCAATGCAGTATGGTGACCTAAACTATTGTGGGCAATGGAATGCTTTTTCACGTGGGAGGAAAACATATGCGCTGGTAGTAAGTTCCAAGTTTTGACTGATATGCACAGGAAATGGAAGGAAGAACGAAACCCTTTAGTTCAATGACCTATATCTTCTACTTTATAACGGTGGCTTCCAGGGCCAGCACGTGTTGTCGTGTAGGGGAGTGGAGAAGGTAGAGCCAGTTAAAAGAGCTCGTCAGAACAATCACTTTCCGTGACAAAGACGATAGAGGGGTGATATCTCTTCCAAACTGCAGAGGCTCAAGGAACTGGGTGACTTAAAGACTGTTAATGATGTGGATTGCTCGCCGCTGCAATCGATAATGTGTTGTGTGAATCTGTGTTGAAATCAACTAGATTATCGTAACCCTACTGAGAGATACGGTGTAGAACCTGGTCTAGCTTAGCGACGTCAATTTTACGTCAACGTCTGCTGGTTTGGCTTCAGGGTGTCTAAAATATCGCAGATGAACTATGCTATCGTCTGCATGGCAATGTTTGTTACCAAGGGTTAACATGTCACTGGTATGCAGAAGAAACCGTGTGGGCGACAGGACAAGAGACCTGAGGTACAGCAGCATTTATCTGCGGCGAATCAGAAGCCATGTCGTCGGCAAGGACTCTGATGCGGTGCTGGTGCAGGAAGTTGCAGAGTTTGGGGACAGACCGAACATCGCAAGTTTGGAGAGAAGTGAACCTTTCAAATAAAAATAAAAGGTCTTAGCCATGTCGGTGCTGATGCTAAAGACTCGCCATGCTTATCAATAGCCTCACCACAAAGGTGTGTGACGTACGCTAGACGATCTCCAGAGGATCGGTTCGGTCTAAAGCCATATTACCAAGGAGTTACTTAACAAGGAGTGATCCTCCGGGTAGTTGACTATTTGATTGTCCATCAAATAGTCAACTACCAGAATCCATTCGAGCACTTTACAGAGAACGGAAGTGCCGGTTATAGGTCGGTAATTGGCTGGGTTGGAGTGGTCACCTTTTTAGAGGATGGGTTGAACATCTATCTCTCTCCAGGCCTCTGGAATATTTCGTAAGGAATATTATAAAAGCACATTAATACAGGAAACACTTCCGGTGCAGAGTCCTTAAGAACCACCGTGGGGATATCGTCGGGTCCACTGACCTTCCGCACGTCGGGTAACCAAAACCCCGCACAGACATCATTCTGCTGGATACAGATAGCCCGTATTGTAGAGTTGTCGGTCGGAATAATGGATGAGTGCACAACATGGTCGCCGATTCGGGAGTTAATCTCGCAAAGAGATCAACAAACATTTTCACTTTCCTTTGCGGCTCATGGGCAAGTGATCCATCGTGATATTTCATCGATGGTAGCGAGCTTGCAGTATTTGAACTGCACGCCTTTAGCCAATCGCCAGAATTTTAGGCTACCCATAAGGTTTGCGACGAGTTTTGGCCAATACGTTCGGCATCCGCTCTAATGTAAGCCCTCTGGTATTCTCAAGTAACTTTGTTATACACCGCTTTAAGATGATCAACGTAGGTGTCGCCATGAGCGTGGACCGCGAACCGTGTATTGTAAACAGCGTGAGTGCACTCACCGTTGAATTAGGGACGAGTTTTCATGCTAGCTACTTCACTGTACTGTGCTACAGCAGACGTATTTTGCACTCCGTGGATTATGCGAGACCTGACGGGGCAACCCATCAGGATGGTTAACCGTGGCTGGCCCCCTCTATGCCGCAGGTAGCCAGCACACCGTTTTTAAGGATTTCCCTAGCCGATGGATCGATACACACCACCCTCACAGTGACTTTACAAGCATTGCAGTGCTTACACACACCACGATAACTGTCACCCCTACAATAATGGGCATCGCACTCACTAACAAAAGACGACAGCACAGACACTGTCACTTTAGGTTAGTCCTCTGGGAGAGGGTAGTACTGCCTCGGTCCGGCCCGTTCGTACTGAAATCAGTGTTACTCTGCTACTGGACAAATTAGTGTGGCTTTACTAGCTGTCATAGGGTACGTAAAGTCAAAATAATATATTTGGACAAATCGCAGAACATCGGTGATTTACTGGAACTAAATAAAAATAAATTAACGAGTAATTTAGAGCATCGCCAATATTCTTCTCGGTGATAGGACCTTCCTCTCGCTGAACCTATTTCATTTATTTCTTTTATTTCGAAAAAAGCGCTTAAAGCATCGTGTAATTACACACGATGTTTAGCTATACACTAGGCTATTTGCACTTTTCGTTAGTGTTAGTGAACTGAAACAAGGGCGTGTACAAAGTGATATCAAGGCAGTGTATTTGCTCACAATTATGCGTCGTTGTGTGTGTGGAGGACGAGACAAAAGGCTCTCATGATCGAGTAAACGTTGGCTCTACAAAATGTACACACACACACTTATATTTTTACTTATTATTTCAGATCAGCCAGGCGTGACGGCTGCGTGGGCACTTGTGTTTTTTTTAATATCATGTGTGTTGGTAAACACTTGAAGATAGTCCGTTAAAACACGTTGAATTCAACTTAACAATTGTTCGGCCGGTGACCACTTTTAAGAAATAGTGAGCACTTTTGATGTTTGATTGCCTGAAAATTAGTTTCTAAATACAATAGACATACATAATATTGAATCAAAAGGTCAGTTCTCGTGATCAAAATACCATTAAAATTCAGTACCGATGTAGTCTCGATATCAAATTACTTAAAATGTACGAATATTCTTGTAGTAAAGTATTATTTAAGACTGGCAGAATACCGATTCTACTTTCGTGACAATCATATAACAGTGAACGTTGGATTTTTAATAATTTACATATTACGAATATTGAATACTTTTTGCTTTTAGGCAACTGTAACAACTCAATCACCGAACAGGACACTACGTGGGCTGCGTTTATCGAACAGAGCTCCATCTGTTGTCCGTGTGGTGACGGATTAAGAATACATAGTATTACCATCCCTATTCATCCCGGGAGTGTCGTAAAAGGCGACTAAGGGAGCAAAGTATATTAGACCACATCATTACAAAGAGAAGGAAAACTTGGAACAAATCCTATACCAACTCGTCTGGCCAGCGTGGTATAGTAGGCCAAAACCTCCTTGTTAAGGAGAGGCCTACCTCCAGCAGTGGATTGTAAAAGGCTGATGTTGATGATGATGATGATGTTGCTCCATCTGTCTGATTATCTCCACGTTCTACAAGCGGTGGACCGCGATATTACAACAATGACTGACATCCAATGTTTTAATTACCACAAATGCTAAATTGATACAACGATGCGAGGACGCCATTAATCAGTTTAGTTTACGTGCACGTGACGCACCGTCCGTCCCAAATCGATGCACACGTAGACCCTGTTAGGTTCGAGTTGGCGTTTTGATACGCTGCACTATTATCGAAGCAACATATGACCTAAAACGTGATTCACCTAATCATTTCTGTATGCTAACTAATGCATGTATACGTGTAGTGGTGGTGTATAGATATCGGCCGTTATACATGCAGTGGGATCTAAGAATATTATTCTTATGACGCAAAAAATTCTACTACGACTGCTAGGTGGAGGTCGTGCAGTCGGTGACATCATGAAACAATGTCAGTTCACATTTGAGCAGGTATGAACAGTTCTTCATTGTGGTCGGTATTCACCCAAGGGGATTGCCACAAGAAAAAAATACTTGTAGATTAGCTATTAGCTCAAATGTGTATATTATACGTTTGCAATAAACAATTTTAGTTATTACTTAACCTTGCAGGAAACGAGGTTGCGTATAAACTTTTGAGTGTTTTAATAAAATATAATTCTGTGTTGCCTTTTTGTGTTATTATTTACATGCTCCTTTCGTTGCTTCACCTGCAGTTAATTAACGAACTAATAAAACTTTATATGTGTGTATGTAGTTATCATAACACAATATCTATAAGTTGAAATATAATGTGGCAAAAAACCCGCACTCAGTCAATTACGTTATTGTGTCGTGTCAATGCGAAGATGTTACTTGTATTATGTCGGTCAAACAGAGGAACCGACAAGAGAGTAGCTCGTCGCTGGCATGCACGCTTCACACAGATGATCACACTAAGTCACGGTTCGCGTTGGAGGCGTAAGGTGCTGCATGAGGGTATGTCAAACAACATCTGGAAGACACTGGAACTGCGTACCATAGTGACAAACACCATACACCACCAAACACAACCAACATCGCAACTGGTGGGCATATTGTTAACGATACTAGAGATACTATTAATGAAACATTGCAGTTTCACTACCCCACCTTATTGATAGGAACGAAATACGTATCTGGATCAGAGCACCACTTCTTTAAAGGATAAACCTCAAGGAAAGGATAATTTGACAAATTCACGTAGTTGTCCGAGGGTCCCGTCAAGGAATAATAATAATATCCTCACACACGGCCGACTGATCTCAAACTAGGCAAAGGCTGTACTTTGGAAACCAGACTACTGATAAACATACTTATATATTTCTCAAACATAAATATGATAGATGAATTACACCCCGACACAGAACAGACCAAGATAGCAAAACCACGCTGATGTCAGTACGAATATGGGCCCGTCATGCTTGAATACTTGTAGAGCAAGGAAGCAACACACATGTCGTGGGTGACGCCGTGCAGACGTCTGAGGTGAGCCTTGAGCCTCGAAGTACTACGTTCGAGAACGGGACGAACTTTGTAGGGGCTTCAAGCGACTTGTATCAAGTGTTTGGATTCATTAAATTTTATATCTAAAATGACGCGAAAGGAAACTAATTTGTTTTGACGGCTTAATTTGTTCAGCCCACCTTTTAAGTTATTGGCTGCTGTTAAATCCTGAAAGCATCATATAAGGAAATACTATATCTTACTGGTAACGGCTGGTTACGGGTTACAGCGTGACACAAAAATGTGCTCAATGTGATATTTAGAAAGAACATGCAAGATCGTTATTAACTCACTGTCGGGCTCAGCGGTGGTGGTTGTGCTATTGTTCGCGTTACGCGTGTTGTTGTCCTCGTGGCGCGGGGCGGAGCCGCGCGAGTGCTGCGTGGCACAGTCTGCGTCTTCGCAGGCGGGCCGTTGGCATTGCTCGCCGCTCCACGCGCGCGGGCACAAGCACGACACCGTGCCAACCGCCGACACACTACAAGTGCCCTATACACGTACATACGCACACATGAAAAAGTATGCACACAATCGAGGTGAATTGAAAGATGATTTAAATCACACAAACCTGGTTCAGACAGAAAGATTGACAAATTTTAGGTTGACACTGTTCGCCCGCACACTCGCAGAGCTTGCCCGTGAATCCCGGCGGGCACACACACTTCGCTGCGTCGCCGTGCGACGTACACGTCCCGCCGTTCTGGCAGCGAGTGCGAGAGCATGTATCCTGGGCGCCAAAAAAGATTCGATAATTCAGTGCTAGTCTTAATGGTGTTGTACTTATACTTTCAGCTCGTCGTCGACATGTATTTTGAACAATAAAATTTTGGACTGAAAATAAATAAAATAATAAGACTCACCCACGGTCGTGGGTTTCATAAATCATTTTATTTTATTGGCTTATCTGGATTCAATTTGGGCATTCGTCTATGTACATTCGTAAAACCAGTCGTGCACGCCAAGAGTATCGTGTAGGTTACCTGGGGGAAAGGAGGGGTGGTGGGAGGTATGGAGCCAAGAGGTGTTTCGCAGCGCGCGCCGCTGTAGCCGCCGTAGCACGTGCAGCGCAGCGGAACTGGCGCGGTGGGTGCGCGCGGCGCCGCCAGGTCCAGCTCGCAGCGTCCGCGCCGGTGGCAGTGCAGCGCGCAGCGATAGTGCTCGCAGTGCGTGCCAGCGAACACGGCCGGACAGCGGCACCGTGCCGAGCCGCCCTCCAGCACGCACGCGCCCGGTCCGCACGACAGCGGGCACGTCGCGTCGCCGCGAGGGGCTGCGCTCGATGTAGGACCGTCGACCTCGCCTCGAGATATGACACACTTGCGCCGCTCCTGCCGATAGTCGTAGAGGTGTACTCGGACGTAACTCAATCACAATATTGAAATACGCGCCCCACCCTTCCGAATAACGTTCGCTTTGTATTTCGGTGTAAAATTATTGAAGTTCGCGAATAATATTTTATTAGTAATGTATGTCAACTTTATTATTTTGCCTTTGCACCTACCGCATCATGTTTCTACATCACCTAAAGGTTGACTGGGAGAGAATGCCCCATGGCATTAAGTCCGCCTTTGTACAACATGTGCATCAAGTTGTACAGTTGTACGCCTGCCCACTGGCGCGGGTACCCTCTTCGGGTGTACTCTCTATTTAGGCGACGTACGGCACATGCGAACGTCGCCTCGTCGCGGCTGGCCACTGTAGTGGATGGAGGGGAAAACACGTCCCGTCCACCTGCGGCCACACTCAGGGCGGCATGAGGTGCTGACAAGCGCGCGTCTTGCGTCCGGTTCGCCGGTGGCGAATTGGGTCTAAGTGGAGATCAGCCTGCCGGGCCTTCTCTGCCACCTCCTTCTGCGAAATGACGTCTTTGCAGACAGTTGCGACCGCGCTAAAATAGTTTCCACTGCCGGCCATGGGGCCTCTGGCACCCTGTGGTTGTGAAGTGCTTCCCTGATGCAGCTAAATGGCAGACATTAAATGCGTTGAAAATGTCCAAAGACACCTCCAACAGCACGCGGCAACAGTTCGCTGTCTCTTCGGTCATGGCCCTCAGACGCAACACTGCATCGATCGTCTCGGCATCCTCAACAGGACCAGCTGCCCGCACTTCTAGCACTCAGGAAAGCGTCCGGACGCCAAGCTAGCTGTCAGAACCTCCCTGAGACGATCCGACATGTGGTCGAGGGCTCGCACCAATACTCGGGCAGGTATCCCGTCTGTCCCAGGAGCGGTGTTCTTGGATTGAATCCGTTAAACAACCGCCCCTACCTCCGATTCCATGATGGGCAAAACATTATCCTCATTCTCCCCGTCGTCTCCGACCAAGACGGCTACCACAACCCATATCCATTAATCATAACCACGTTGGGGCCAGGCCACCCGCCACCCTTACTGACATATTTTTTTCAATTGTTCTCCACTGTACTTGTTCATACAGCAAGAGGCAGCGATCATTAGGTGAAGTGGAAGTCAATGATTACACCAAAACCATAGGATTAACTAGTGGAATACAAATCACTAATAGCAGTTCCACACGATAGGTTCCCAAAACACCATATCTTAACAAAGATCAAGTCCGAATCTATAGGGTTCAAGAATTGAAACCGGAGTTTTCTCACAAGAACTAAACATGACCATATCACTAGTAATATTAAGTGAACACAGTTACACATTTCAATGCTTGTTTGTGGTAATAACTTGCGACATTATAACAATCAGCAAATCAGCAAATATCCGAAAAGCACTGGAGGATAACACAATTATCTTTAAATGTTATCAAACATTGGAGCGATTTGCGATAACACATAGAGTGCAATGGATTAATTGGTAATTCACACGGCAAAGACGTCGCACATGAAGTGGTAATTCAGTTTTGGCAATTCCAGCTACTGAAAAAACATACAGGGTGGACCAAAAATCCGTTTACATTTGAATCTCTCGCTGCGTCGAACAACTGCAGAGGGGTGTGGCGGGGGTATTACGCAACGCTAGAGCGGCTAATGGGAATTTAGTGACAAACGATGCCATCGTTTAGCGGGAAACAACGTGCGCTCTGCGTACGCGAGTACTATCGCAACAACGATTCTTTGACTCAAACGTAGCGAAAATTTTGCTCTCGTTACAACATACGGCATAAAAATAAAGCTCCATCTTATGTAAAGCACCAATAAAAAGAATAATCCATTTGGAATAACAATTGAAATTATGAAAAGTATAAAGGCTGTGATCGACAATAACAGAAAACTGACTCGTCAGCTACTGAATGATGACCGTGCATAAGAAGAAGGTTCTCGAGGCACAAAATTTGAAATAGTTTTTGGCGAAATCTTCTTCGTGAGAAACACAAAGCAGGTTATTGAAATAAGTTTAAAATTAAATAGTAGTCATATATTAAATTCTATCATTTATATCGTTTCCCCTTATTTTGCATCACCACTAAGCAAAACGCTGGGTATGCCCACTACCACGACATTGTGTACATATGTAGGTATAATTCTTAACGGTGTGAGCGTAAAACTTTTAAAAAAAAATAAAAAAACTTTATTTATTATTTTTTTAGAGACTTCCATTTAAAGTCACATAGCTAACTACGGTCTTTAGATGTAGTGTGTCGACTCTTTTAAAAAATTCGTGTACACAAATCTTTTTTTTTTGTATTTTGAATAATGGAACCTAAG
This sequence comes from Hypercompe scribonia, assembly GCA_949316085.1. NCBI lineage: Eukaryota > Metazoa > Arthropoda > Insecta > Lepidoptera > Erebidae > Hypercompe > Hypercompe scribonia. The sequence goes on from OX438986.1 coordinate 106,881, forward strand.
ATATAATAACACTCACAGTTTGATACATAAATCAGTAAAACAATAATCGATCTGTAACAATAATCAGCACAGTACAGACAGACAGTATTTTTTTCCTTCTTTTCTATTCCCTACGAATTTTTCAATTTGAAAGAACTATCAAACGATACCTCTTAGATCAGATGACCTATAATATGAAAACGAACGACATTACGATCTACGCTCTATCGTTAATTTTCCGGTAGAATGTACTTAAAACAATACGGTACTGACTCCAGCGGCGCTCTCGTCGAGAGCCACGAGGCCGTCTGGGCACAGGCATGCGTAGCCGCGAGGCGCCGCGCTCAGCACGCACAACGCGCTCGCATCGCACGCCGGCCGACCGTTGGCCGTGCACGGGTCCGGTCCACCTGCACGCACATATACACTCATATTGAAATACTCGCAACGAGCGCTCATCGTACAAGTAACGGGGGACGTACCGGCGGGCGAGAACATGACGGGGTGTAGCAGCGCGAGCGCGGTGAGCGCGCGGCGCGGCGCCTGCACGCGCGGCTGCACGCGGCGCGCGGCCCGCCGCGGCACGCGCGCCAGCCCACGCGGCCGCGCGCACCACACCCACTCCTCCCACACGGCCATGCGCAAGCACGCGCGCGAGTACACCACCGACGCGTTCGCCACCGCGGCCGCCGTCGAGTTGCCCACGTGCCGTACGTCTGCGAACCCACCGACATGCTAGTTTTATTGTCGCGAGTAAATATGTAAAGTCTCCTGGGACGAGTTACTTTCTGTCAGGTGACCCGTCCCTCGCTCGTGCGCTACCTACTTCGCAAATTAAAAAATATTTAATGAACGACTAGCCTCGAGACGACTACCGGGTTCCCGTGTTGAGTAGGCGCGTGCCGTTCGTGAAGTCGTAGTTAATAGTTCTTCTCGTTTCTAACTCCCTTAATAGGTTAATGACGACGATGACGTAGACGACGAGTTACCCTCGGCCGGCCTCACCTCCGTTAACGTAGACGTGTATCGGGAGCGAAGCGTCGGGAGGGCGTTGCGTGAACTGAGCGTGCAGCACGCGCTCGCCGCCGTCCAGCCGCACGGACTCCAACGTATCGTAGTAGGCGTCCACAAAGTACAAGCGACGCGCCCATGCGTCCAACGCCAGCGCCGTGACGCGCCGGACGCGCCTGCGCACCAGCCAGCGCGGCGCGGCCCCGTCCAGCCCCGCCGTCATCACGCCCGGCTCGGCGCCGCGCTCCGACCAGAACAGCTGGCGCGTGGCGTTGTGCAGCACCAGGTCGTCGGGTGCGCCGAGGGCGCGCGAGTGCAGAGTGACGCGGGCACGCCCGTCGAACGCGCTCACGTGCACGGCGCCGCCCGCCGTCCAATAGGCACGCCGCGACACCGGCTCCAACGCGCAGCCGCGCACCGGCGCATCCGCGGTAGCCTGCGAACCACTCGGTGTACACCACGATTCACTTTTTATTTCGTGGGCTCTGTAGCGAACGATACTCACTATGATCTCGGCGTTTTTCGCGAAGTCTTCGCCGTTCGCCGCCAGGCCGGCCGTGAGATTAGCGCGCCGCAGGTTACCCGCGTCGTCGCCCCATACTACCCACCACTCGCCCTCCACAAGCGCTCCGCTCAGACACCAAATCTCAACATCGGTACTCCTGCGTCAAGGGCGTAATAAATCGCTCGAAGTTCTCAAAGAAAAACTATAATAAAAGGTTCGAACGAAACAAACCTGTCTATATGAAGCTCGGGTTCTTCCTTGTTGGTGGTGCGGTCATGCTTGAGCGCGTGCCAGAGGCGCACGTCCCCGCCCTCAGCAACTAGCACGCGTGGTCTATCGCCACTGGCCTCGCACGTATTAGACTCGTCCGGGAGCACGCGTTGCCGGAATCCTGCCGCGCATTTGCACGTGTGAGCGTGAGTCTTGCGCAGACACAACTGCGCGCACGTGTCCCAGCGGCATGCACCTGTTCCATTTTTAATCTCTCAGTAATCTACTCATTTTGTTAGAGCCTTCACGTCCTGTACCCAACATCAAAGTCAAGCGACTGCTTGAAACAGGCATATACGATTAACTTTGGCCGATTGCAAAAGAATTTGTAATATTTTAATTTAATCTTTTTAATTCACTTTTAGAATGATGATGTACTATTTTCATGTTAGCTTTAGTAATAAACTTTATATAAGAATTGAATGACAACAAGATGTAAATCACATTAAATTCAAGGAACCAAGACAGCTAAACCAAGGGGTTTGATTCCCACCACATGTGATAACACACGCACACGATATGTTCTGTACGAGTGTGATTTGTCAATAATATGTACTCATATTTATTTAGAAATTTAAAAGTGTGTTTAAAGTGTGTATAAAAAAATTAAATATATATGCAAAGTAAAGTAAGATGTACAACGACGAAGTCATCACCGCAATACCATCAAGAAATTCCCCGTGTTACGATAATTCAGGCTTTGCAGCCAGCATGTAACTTTCTTTTTACTATTATTTCTGTTTAAGCTATAGATAGAAATTACCCCATCTACTTTCTTAAAGATGTACGGACCCAGACAATACTGAGACAAGACTCTGCCTCTGAGACGGTTTTTATTTTTATGAGGATCTTAAGAAAGCTCATAATACTGCTTCACAATTATGTTTACTTAGAATAATTGCCTAATCATAGCAAATCAATATATGGCTGGACTACACGAGTCAGAAAATACTATACTGTGAGGTTCTTATGATGGCTAACTCACATAGGCGTAGGTACAAACACGTACCGTAGTTATCACAGGACGCGTTGATAGCGACGCAGCGCCCGTCGTCGCACATAGTTTCATCTGGTTCGCACACCGATTCCTCGCCCAGCCAGCGGCGACGGTCACCTGCGCAAAAAACGCAACGAAATCAATGTCAAATGGTAATATTAGGACGAACGCTTTCTATGTCATTACAGTACATACAGAAAGATGGATTTTCATCTCCGTCGCAGTCTTCGAACCCGTCGCACACGAGGTTGAACGGTAGACACGTGTTGTCCTTGCACCTGCGTCGACGGGAAATCGAACATCAGTAACGTTCTAACGACGGGCAGTACCGTCGGTAACGCGCTGAGGGTGCCCGTACCCACCTGAACATGGGGCGCGGGCAGGCGTGCGCCTCGCACGCGGCGGGCAGCTCGTCGCGGCCGTCGGCGCAGTCCATGCGGCCGTCGCAGCGCCAGGCGGGCGGCGCGCAGGCCGAGCCGTCGCGCGCGCCGCACTGCAGCTCGTCGCTGGCGTCGTCGCAGTCCGCCTCGGCGTCGCACCACCACTCCAGCCGCACGCAGCGCCCCGAGGCGCAGGCGCGCGCGCCCGGCCCGCACGCGTGGCAGTCGCGCTCGTCGCTGGCGTCCGCGCAGTCCGGCACGCCCGAGCAGCGCAACGCGCCGCGTATGCACTCGCCCGACGCGCAGCGGAACTCCGACTCGGAGCAGGCGCGAGGCTCGCAGCGCATCTCGTCGGCGCCGTCGCCGCAGTCGTCCTCGCCGTCGCAGCGCCAGCGGCCTGGAATGCAGCGTGCGTCGGGGCAGCGGAAGTATGTGGCCTGGCAGGGCGCAGGCGCGCGTTCCGCCCCGCACTGCGCCTCGTCCTCGCGCCCGGGACAGTCCGCCTCTCCGTCGCATACCCATTCTAGTGGCACGCAGCGACCGCTGAAAGCGACCACGAAAAAACACGATTTTCTTTCTACTTTTAATTACACCTTCGGTTCGTAGGACAAGTCGATCGGGCGGAGGACGTACCTGCCGCAGCGGAACTCATCGGTGGCGCAGCTGCGAGTCGCGCATAACTCGCCGGTCTCGTCGGAACCGTCGCCGCAGTCCGAGTCCGCGTCGCACACCCACACCAATGGTACGCAACCGCCGTTCGCACACATAAACTGTAAACGGAAGTTGAAGTTTTTGCAAACAAAACAAAATTATCTTATAGAACATCAGTATCTGAAACCGACACAGAGAGGCACTCATCGAACAGAGAAATAAACATTAGAAGTGCGGTCAACGTTAAATCCCAAGAGATCCTTTGTGGCCTAGATGCACACGTGTTAGAGTCTCCACTAAGTCGTCCAAAGGACTTAATGCACATTACTCGTAATTCTAAATGTTACTTACCATACTACTAACTACAATCTTATACCTTTTAAGTTAGGTAGTGTTTCACTTGCATATTTGTGTTCCAGGAGCAGTACGGTACTTTACCAAATATTTTCGTCAAATATTTCGAAATATATTCAGTAATTTACGGAAGGTGAATCTTGTAGTGAGTACTCGTTTACATTGGAATGTTTGGTCAGTCAATGTAGATATGGCGAAGCCATAGTATTATAATAGTTTAGGTCTGTACGCGGCTACGTGCTACAGTAATTGTTTACTCAGCTGACCTACTCTTAATATTCTAAATTATTAAATAAGGAAGCATAAATAATATATTGTCAATTTAGCAATTTAAGTAAACAAGCAAACAACCTTGTACCCCCACCTAAACCTGTCCATATTACATACAAATATTATTGTATATAAACCTTAGTTTATGGTAAGAAAACAGAGTCATTATTAAATATTACAATCAACGTGTCGTCTAATTGGTTCCCTGGGCAAACACGCAACAATTGGTGACCCCGACGTGATCTATTGGTATCTAGTGCTGATATAATACCGGGACGACCGGAACCCTATATGGTGTTCAGCAGTGAATCTAGAAATCAGTAGCATTACGAAATTATCGCATCCCAAAAATGGCTCCACCAACAACTCCTTCAAGAGGCGACACTGGGTGCGAATCAGTTGCTGCTATCACGGTCACAGAAAAACTACCACAATTTTGGACAGACTCGCCACGTTTATGGTTCGCCCAGTTTGAAGCAATAATAGCACCACAAAAACAGGGCGAAGGTTACAAATATAACATGGTAATATCCAAATTACCAAAAGAGGTCGTCCATCAGGTTAGTGACATTTTAACTAACCCGCCCAGCGAAAATAAGTACTCCACCATCATGGAACGTCTAAATAAACTGCTACGAAGAGAGCGAACACCGACGTTTCCACAGACTCCTATCAGAAATGGACCTTGGAGACCAGAAGCCTTCCCAGCTCTTGAGAAAAATGAAGGAAGCCGGATGTGGAAAAATAAACGACGACACTATTCGCCTGCTGTGGCTAAGGCAACTCCCCGCTTCACTAACAGCGATATTATCAGTTACAAACAATATATCGTTAGAAAACTTGAGCGAGTTAGCCGATAAAATATACGAAAACTTGACTTACAACAAGAAAAATACTCAAGAGACAGCGGTTGACATTAACCTACTTACAAACATATCGTCACAACTTGAAGCCATGCGAATAGAAATAAATGCATTACGCAGCAAATACCAAGCACGACATACGTCACGTGCACGTTCAAGGTCGCGCCACAGAAACTCACATAGTGGGTTATGTTATTTCCATAATCGTTTCAAGCAGGATGCATATAAATGCAATAAGCCTTGTTCATGGAATACAAATAAAAATAACAGGCTAGCGGAAAACTAAAATTAGCACAGAATACGACGGGCCTCTGTGCTATCCACCCAGCAAACCGTCTAACTATAACTGACTCAAACAGTGGTTATAGATTTTTAGTCGACACGGGTGCTAACATTTCGATCGTTAAACGCTTCTCTACAGGAACCAATAAAGGGATTACTAGAGAAATACGAAGATATTACAAAGCCTAGATCAATGAATCTAGATACTAAGCACCGCACACCGCATACAATCCCGACTCACTGGGATCTGCGGACTTCAGCCCCGACTCACTGGGGATACTTCACCGCAGCACCGCGCACCGCATGCAATCCCGACTCACTGGAATCAGCGGCATTCAGTTCCGACTCACTGGAACTTGCGGCATTCAGCCCCTACTCACTGGAACTTGCGGCACTCAGTTCCGACTCACTGGAACTGATCACTCCTGGCACTGGCACGCCCCACTGGCTGTTATGACGGATGCCAGTTCTACCTGTGTAGGCGCAGTTCTACAACAAAGGCATGGACATCAACAAAATGAGCCAGATCGGCGACAAAATACAAACAAATGCGAATTTGCTAAGTCGGAGATTGATTTCCTCGGTTATCATATAACGAGCCAAGGGTTGACTCCTACTATGGAAAAGATTCAAGCTATAAACAATTACCCTAAACCGCAAACGATAAATGAGTTACGACGTTTTTTGGGTATGATTAATTTCTACAGAAGCAGTATCCCACATGCAGCAAAGCATCAAGCCCCGTTAATCCAAGAAAGCCCAAGAAAATCGAGAAGAGGCTTACGGCTATAATAAGAGATGCAAACGTGGTTTAAAGTCACACCACATTTTTTTACATGTATAATAATATTTTTTTTCTTCAAAGGGGGAATATCTATGGCGAAGCCATAGTATTATAATAGTTTAGGTCTGTACGCGGCTACGTGCTACAGTAATTGTTTACTCAGCTGACCTACTCTTAATATTCTAAATTATTAAATAAGGAAGCATAAATAATATATTGTCAATTTAGCAATTTAAGTAAACAAGCAAACAACCTTGTACCCCCACCTAAACCTGTCCATATTACATACAAATATTATTGTATATAAACCTTAGTTTATGGTAAGAAAACAGAGTCATTATTAAATATTACAATCAACGTGTCGTCTAATTGGTTCCCTGGGCAAACACGCAACATAGAGAACAGTTTATTCTCCGTGTGTGGTAGCTAATTTGTTTCTTCTCGCGTCGTTAGGTTGCCCGCATCAGAGTAACGGATAATTTATCCACTCACGTGGTAGGGAGGGCAGGTTCTCGGCGGACAGTCGTCCTCATCGTCTCCGTCATGGCAATCGCGGCGCGAGTCGCAACGAGCACTCGCAGGCACGCAACGCGCTGACACCCCCGCCGAGCTGTTGCCGCGACACTTCCATTGCGACGACAAACACGTGAACTGCGGACGGTACACTTATCGTTAGTTACTGTCGTTTTGTGAGATCTCTAAACGTACACTCGTGCGGTGCAGATATATACTTTGTCGCAATCCCTCTCGTCGGAGCCGTCGCCGCACTGTTGTGCGCCATCGCACAGGTGAGCGGGATGCACGCAACGGCCGCTATCGCATTGGAACTGGCCCGGCGAGCAGCGGAAGGGTGGACACGAGGCGGGCTCGTCCGATCTGTCACCGCAGTCGTCTTGGGTGTCGCAGCGCCACCAGAACGGAATGCACTTAAGCGCAGTAGCGCACACGAAATGTGCGGATGTGCAGTTGGGTGTGCACGAGCGTCCGTCCGGTGCCAGCACCCAATGCTCCGGGCACTCGCAGCGAGCACCTGCAGCCACACCACCCTCCCCCGCCGGCGTCAACAGGCACAAACCCGAGCAGTTCAGCGCCGCGCATAGTGCAGACAGTTCTATGCCATAGAAAAAGGTTTATTTGAGTAATAGTTTTAAGGACTATGACAGAATATAGCAGAAAAGAGCGCGGAGACTGACCAGGCGCGGGCGGTTGCCTGGCAGGGTGGTGCACACGCAGGTCCATGGGCTTGTGCACGGTGTGCAGCACGGTGCGACAGTCGTAGGCGCCACCTGTCCTCAATTCGGTGCTCACATTACTCTCCTGTCGAAAATTTGAAAAAAATTGAGTCAAAGAGCGAGACAGGAACTCTTATACAAATATATATAGAATACAAATATATTGTTTCACTAAATAAATTGAAAAATTGTAAGAACTAGATATTGCTTGTTTGCTCTTTATATCATAAAAATGGGAAATCTCAAATTTGATAACTCATGGTTCGTTTACAAAAGTTCAACTTCGAATTTAAATCAAGTATGATTATATGTATATTTTTAATAGATGAATGGCTGAGGTGTAACAAGGAAAAAATATATTTGATTTATTACTTTAAATCGCATGTCTGGGCGGCGGCGACAGCTCTCAATGGCACGCGTCTCCCAGTCGCTCCAGTACACGCGCCCCTCCCACACGCCCAGCGCGAACACGTGGTGGAGCTGAAGCCACGGCATGCGCTCTGTGTCACACATGACAGTTTGTAAAGATAATTCAGCACCAAGTGTAATTACATTCGACATACTCGTAGTACACACAAATGATCGTCTTGATGACTTCTGTTACCTCTAGAGAAGAGTATTCGGACCCTCTTGCCATCGAGGTCGGATACGGCGATGTAATCCTCCCGTGCGTCTGCGAAGTACAGCTCATCGGAGGCACTGTTGATGGCGAGTGCGTTGGGCCAGTAGAGATCCGCGGCGATGAGCACGGTGCGGCGCGAGCCGTCCATGCCGGCGCGCCCGATGTGCGGCGCGGCGCCCCAGTCTGACCAGTACAGATTACTGCCAATACCAACACACCACGTTTTAAGTATTCAATATTTTCTTTTTCTAAATTGCTCACATAACTGGACCCTAGAATTGAACCCGCGGTCTCTTGATTGACATTCGTATACGTTAATCGCTAGACCAACAAGGCAACAAAAGCTATAGAGAATACACAAGACGGGACTGATGGCCTTGGCGGTTACTGCTAAGCCAGAGGACGTGGGCACAATTGAGACTCAGCACGTATCTTTGTGTGCTAAATGCGGCAGTCCGGGGGTAACTTATTTAAATTATGTATGTATTTAGAGATATATAAGTTCGTTTATCAGCAGTCTGGAGACCTAAGTAGGTTTTGTCTAGTTTGGGATCAGACGACCGTGTGTGGGATGTGTGAGGATGTTATTATTGTTATAAAGAGAGAACAAGGAGTGGTCCACAACAGTGGTCATAATTTTCTCCTTCCTAACCTTTATTAATGCCAAGATTATTTGGGGACGAAACCGAAGGGACTTAAAATTAAATAAACATTGTAGAATAATACAAGTGATTTTATTCAATAAGTGCAGTCTGTTCCGCCAAGCGCCATCAGTAAACATTGTAAATAGACACAAAAGAAGATCTAAGTAAATTTCAGTTAAATTTTGACATCATAATAAGCTAAGGTTATCGATATCTACATTTTTTTTTCAAAAATATCTTTACCGTAAATAAGTAAATATCGCACTAAAAATATCGAACTTTTTATAAATTTGGTTATTAGGACTTTATTTTTGTACATATTTTGACTAGAGAAAGAGGGATGAGAATGTAGCATTTTGGAAACAAGTTAGGATAACCAACATCGACATGACCTCCGTCGGTCAAACAATAACTAAAGCGATCAATGAAAACGTAATCCACGGATCCATTGTATACCAAAGGAAATAATATAGTTAAACAGCAATTGCTTACCCGTGCTTGGGATGTAACGCCAGTGCTCGCGGCTCGCTTAGGTTACCGCGTAGTAAAACGCGTCGGTGAGTTCCGTCCAGCCGCGACACCTCCAGTGTGTCTGTACCCTTATCGCACCAGTACAAATTGCCACCGACCCAATCTACCGCCAGCCCATCTGGGTTCTGTAAAGTGGCGCTGTGAAGTAGTTGGTGTTGCGGCGACGCGACAGACGTAGACAGTAGCCCGGAAACCGATATCGAGTGTGAATCGGTTGAACAGGAGCGGCGAATGGAGGAGCCAAGGCGTGTGACGTCACTCCAATAGAGGCAACCGCTGGCCCAGTCCATGTCCAGCGCCACGGCGTTGGTGAGGTCGTGCACGAGCAGCTCGCTGGCTTCGTGATCACCGGCGTGCCCGATCGTGCTCAGTACGGGTGCGCGGCGAATGTAGTATCGATTCGTGAATATCAAGCTGGCGCGTACCGCTGTCACACACACACACTTTCATTTCATGAACTAGCTGTTGCTTGTGACTTTATCCGTGTGGAAATTAAAATGAAACTTTTTACCAAAAGCAACAAAACAAAAAAGGAAAATTGAGTTTGATCGATATGTGAACAAGGAACGTATAGGCGTAAATACCTAAACACATATAGCCATGTTCGCCTGTAGATTTCCTCTTACCTACTAAACAGTTTAACTGATTTTGATTTTTTTTTTATTTTCATTTTCTTTATTGTATGAGTGTTACGGTGTATTAAAATTCCACTAACAACAACATGGCATACAAAAATGCACAAGCTACGCAAAAAGTCGTGAAATCGGTTGTAAGTCAAGTAAGTCCATCTATATACAAAGTGGGCCAAGAATTCGTTAACATTTGAATCTAACGTCCAGCGTAATCAAATGAAGCGCGGGGCGCGAGAAGGTATCTGACCACTAGCTCGTTTCTCGGCAATTTTATCGCATTGAATCGCTTTTCGGTGCCGCAGCGCGCTTACTGTGTGAAACAATTTATTTTAAGCAACAGTTCACTTATTACTGTGAGACGTTAATTTCGCGTTTAATACGATTTACATGATTTAAATCAGTCCGAGTGCTTCTTTAATGAAGTAATGAGTGAAAAAGTTCGAAGAGACGGGATCTACGCCAAATGTGAAGCAAACTGGAGGCCCACGGACTTCTCGGACCGAAGAGAACGTGCAGCTAGTTTCCGCTTCCGTTCGACGGAATCCAGATTTATATATTCACAAACCCTGTTACCCCGCACATCATTACGCCGTATTTTAATATTACATTTCAAATTACATCCATATAAGATCCAGACAGCGCAGGAACGAAAACCTGATGATTTAATTTGCGCAAGTCATATGCCGAAACAATGTTAGGACGATTCAGTAATTTTGACATGTTACTTTCGGACGAAGCCCATTTTCATCCCCACGGACATGTAAACAAAAAAAAAATGCAGGTATTGGAGCAGTGAAAATCCCAATGCTAAACACGAGAGGTCATTTCATTCACCCAAGATAACTGTATGGGCTGCAATTTTAGCAAAAGGAATCGTTATTGGAGTCTATTTTTTCGAAGATTCTCGCGGCCGTTCAGGTACTCTTAATTCTGCTGAATATGTTTGACAGCTTGTGCCGTGTGGAGTTCTTGCTCCATGTAAGGTCGGTTTTGGGTGGTTCAAGATAAACGCAGATGGAGTGAAGTGACGATTTTATTGCTGCACTGTTCGTTATAACGGTTCAGTACCGACTGCCCATATCTAATAGTTAACAATACAATATAACTAGTAATGTTTATCTTACGTGACTATATCTGTAAATACAGGGTTCATCCAACTGTCCTAAATATTAGAGAGGTGATGATATCATGAGCTGATGCAATGTATGAGTAATTACGGTAACATTACTTATATGGTATACATAATTAAATTAGGTAGGTACATATGTAAAAATGTTACGGTAGTTCTTGTGACCGATGCTACTGGAATTTGCTGGCTATAATCATAACACATGGTTTCAACAAGATATAGCCACTGGTCGCACATTCAACGAGTCCCTGCCGGTGGCCAAAGGTATGTTTCCAAAAAAGCTGATTTCCAAACAAGGCGTTATTCCATGGCCACCTAGAAGTAACAGGGCTATCTCCAGCAAACTTTTTTTTTGTGAAGTTATTTAAAAAATCGTGTCTACATCAATAAACCAAGTATATTACGGCAACTAAAAGAGATGTCGGCGAAAGAATTTCGATGCTGGAGGATCACTTGCTGTTAAATGATCAGCAATACGGCTTCAGACCGATCTTGTAGCATTCTTCACACACCTTTATATGGCCAAGGCTTTCGATAGGGTCTGGCACCGTTCGTTCCTCTAAAACTGCTGGCATTCGGCCTGCTTCCCAAACTCTGTAACTAGGTGGCCGCATTTCTACACAAGCGTCGCGTTAGAGTCCACTGCGATGGCACCACCTCCGGTTTTCAGCAGGTTAACGCTGTTCAACGGTTCCGTCCTGTCACCCACACTGCTTCTTCTGCATATCAAGGACATGTTGACCCTTGGCAATATACATTACTATGCAGACGGTAGCACTGTTCATGGACGATATTATGGTCACCCTACAGCCAAGTTGGCGGACGGTGAGGAAAAACGACAAGAGCTTATCACTGAGCTCGACCGGGTTCTAGGCCACATCTCTCAATGTGGTCGTGACAATCTGGCCGAGTTTAATGCCAAGAAAATACAGACGTGTGCTCTCTCTGCCAAAAAGTCTCCATTCCTTACCCTCTCCACTTTTCATATCATTCAACTGCCACTGCAGGACAATTTCAGTATCCTGGGTATGAATATTCTCCGAGATTTCAACTCGCGTGAGTATATTGAAAGGGTCACTAAGGCGGCCTCGTGGAAGCTGGGTATACTGAACAGAGTGAGACGGTTTTTCGCACCCGAGCATCTGTGTCTTCTTTATAAGACCCAGTTACGCTCCTGCGTGGAGTACTGTTCTCATCTTTACGATAGATTCGTGCAGTATTTGCTGGACGCTTTGGATCGGTTACAGCGGCGAGCAATCCGAATTATCAATTACCCCAAAGTCACTGATTCCCTTAAGTCTCTGCAGTTACGAAGAGATGTCGTCTCTATGGCAGTCCTCTATCGCCTTTATCATGGAGAGAGTTCTGACGAACTCTTCTAACAGATCCCATCCTTTCCATTCCTCTACAGGATAATTCGTGCTGGCCTTGGAAGTCCACGTTTCAGAATGGTAGACATACGCTTCAGAACTAAACGGTTCGGCTCTTCCTTCCTGAACAAATCAGTTAAAGCCCGGAACTCATTACCAGCGCACGTGTTTCGCTCCCACTCCACTATCGGGTCCTTTAAGAGAGGCGTGAAAAAGCATTTTACTAGGCCGCCATAGCGTGGGTCGCCCTACTATACCGTCTTCATTCGTAGTGAGTATGGCGACCGCCGTTCTTGGATTCTATTTATACTTTCTAGCAGGCAGAATAGAGTCACTTTGGTAGGATTCTAAATAAAACAAAAAAAATAAGATGCTCAAATGCTTGCTTTGAAGAGTGCAAACGTCGAAACGGTGGACATTTAGATGATGTAATTTTTAAAAATAAATTTCAACTAATTAGCTTTCTTGTAAATAAACAATTTTTATAATATATCAAATGGTTTTTATTTATACGATTTTGTCAAATGTTAACTAATTCGCGGCGCACCCTGTACATGCAATTTTATCAAGTGCTATTGAGTAATCACTGTACACGATATCCAATTAAAATCCTTTATCAATAGCTACCGTTACTCTGTCCACGAATTCACACAGATTGGTTTTAGTCGCCTTCCTGCTCAAAAATCCGTGTTGTTCGAGTATCAAGATAGGTTTAATAATTGGCGTAATCACGCCACAGAGGATACATTCAAAAGCTTTGGGTTGACACTAAGGATGGGATGATCTCAAAACTGCATCCAATGATATTGCTGACATTATCCATTTTGCTGACATTTATCGACATTGTTGAAAATATCTTTCTCAAATGCTGAGCCAAAATGATTGTTAAATAGATCCGTAATAATTTTGCCACCAGAAGAGCGATCATTGTCTAATTACAGACTACCAAGAAGAGAATTCAAGACTTTGTTAGACCTGACAATGATACTTTCTGTTTTTTTGGATGTCGCTTTCATAACATTCTTTAGCAACTCTTTTTGTCTGTCTCTTCAAAGAACAAAAGTAACGCAACCACTATTTTAAGACATTCCTATTTCTTATGAAACTTTAACTCTTCCTTTATACTCTTTACTAAAGCTGAGGAGTACCGCAATGGATACTTATTACAGTGGACCCCCGGTAATTCGACAAACGTTTTGCAGGGCAGTGTTGGACTATCGAATTTGCCGGATTATAAAGTACTGCCTAAGACCCCCTACAGCCCGGATTTTTTTACAAAAGAGTACCTTGTAATCCGACAAATTATAGACAAATCATAAAATTCTATATGTTGCCTTCTGGGCTTGTGACGACGTTACTAGGTATGTATACGTAATGCACAATGAATAAATGCTAAGCTGCACCGCTATCACACAGCCAAATTCAAACTAAGCAATCGGAATTGAAACAATACCTACGCATCGAACACAAGTTGTAACCTGTTCAATCATGCACAATCTACATTAGCGAAAATTGTTTGATTGATATCGGATTACGAGGGGGTCCGGATTAGACAGGGACCGGATTACTGAGGGTCCACTGTATAATGATTATAAATTTTAATTGAGACATGAATACATCGTTTCATTAAAGACATCATAAGAAAAATTTGGAGATTTATCAATGTTATGTTCATCAATGAATAGCAGTATCCCAGACGATGTCAGAAAGAATGGCATTACTACGGTCATGGACCTAATCATGAAAGATTCGAAATATCCTCGGCGAAGTTCGTAGTGTTTTAAAGTTCATATTACAGACGGCGATATCTAAGGCGGGGTGGTTTGTAACTTCACCTACCATTGGAAATGCAGAGCTTGAGACGTACATATTGCACGTTCCACTACTTATATTTTATTGCATTACCATTACTTACCAGAGACGGGCGTGCAGGTGACGCCGTCTGCCATGAGTCGGTAACCAGCGGCGCAGGAACACATGAAGCTGCCCAGCGTGTTCCTGTAGCGCACATAACGAACACTAGCATCGATCACTTCAATCTTTTATTCGTTATCTAAACCGATTAATCGATTTTAACGAAATTTGACGTGAAGATACTTGGATAAGAAGGGACGGACATAGCTACTTTTTACCGCGATTACCGACAATTACGAGCGGGTAAGGGCTAGGACAATTAAAATCTCAGATGCCACTTATAGCGTACTTCCTTGTCCGTCGGCAACGCGCTCCTGACTACCGAGTTACAGACATTAATGGGTGGCGCTGCAGCTACTCTCAATGATCTGCTCGATTGACTCATATACTCTTATATAAAAAAGAGAAATACGAGTATGTAAACTGTTTTACTGTATTTCGGATGAACTTAAATAAGAAGGACGTTAGATACGGTAAAAACAAGAACAAGTTGCGGTGACTTAACACTACTAACCTAACAGCAACAACGAGCCTTCTTTGTTTGCGAGTGTGAGACACACCAGTGTGAGTGGACACCATTTACTATCGCTTCATCAACATTGTATGACGCTTCATCATTCACGAATCAACAGGTAGGCGGTAGTATATTCCCTTAAATTGACTAAGATTTGGAGCGACTCATAAAGTCGGTGCGACCGATCGACGCGTATAAAGAAATCGGTATAAGAGAGCGACGCTACCTGCAGTGGTGGTCGCAGGGCTCGTCCTCGGCGCACTCGTCGACGTCGCGGCAGGCGCGCGCGTCGGGCTCGCGGCGCCAGCCCGCGCGGCACCAGCACGCGCGCCCCACGGCCAGCTCCGAGCAGTTGTGCGCGCAGCCGCCGTTCTGCACCGCGCACTCCGCCACGTCTGCGCGCCACACGACCGTCAACCCACGTCTGTGCTTAGGTACGCGGCGAGACGACGCTCTATCGTACAACACGAGTGTACGATACGAGAAGAGCGTCCTTTTCCACTGTAGCGTGGGTGAGCTACGATGACTCGGCACGAAGGGGCCGGTCGACCAAAGTGATGTCGTTCACAAAAAAAACGGCGTCAAACAACTTTTTCGTGTGCTTTCGACGAGTGTTGTGTGTGAGTGAGTGAGTGAGTGAGGTTATCACGGTCTATATCCCTCCTCGAGAAACTCAAAACACTAGTGACTCTCGAGCTACAAATGTCGTAAAGACTTGGGAAGGGTCTGCTCGTTTACTCCCTTACATCATAGAAAAAAGCAGAATCAGCGCCCGCTAAAAAGTTACGCTATCGCATTAAGAATATAAATAAATATGTATAATCTTAGCACACGCTTCGGACGAAAAATCGGTGGAGAGGGTGGAGAGTGGAATTATGAACTACGCCGTCGTCGGTATACCCACTGCAGTGCCACTCGTCGGTGTAGTCGCCGCAGTCGTCGACGCCGTCGCAGAGCGCCGAGCGCGCAATGCAGGCGCCGTTCTGGCAGCGCCACTGGCCGCGCGCGCACGCCCCGCGCCACGCGCTCGCCCGGCCCGCGCCCTGCTGGCCCTCGATGCCTCCCGCTAATGAAGCTGCACAGTGACCCGGTACCGATTTACTCACTACTTTTATAATTAAATAAATAAAGCAACTGTTACCATAACCTGTGCCAAAAGTGACCTTTCGATCGTTACGTATGTTGGCGTTACATCGTAACATACACACACGCGAACAATCTATATATGTAGCTATATACAATGATCGTGGTGTACTTTTGGTACGTCGTTTTGTTTTCTCTGAGGCACGACAAATTGACAGATAGAACTCACCACATATGAGTGGATCTTCATCGGAGCCAGCCCCGTCTCCTCCGCCGTCCATGCAGTGGTCGCGGCCGTCACATACGTGTTCGCGTGGCACGCAGCGCCCTGCGCACTGCAAGGCGCCGTGTGCTCCCCCGCACAGCGCGGGGCCGGGCGGGCCCTGGAGGCCCGGTGGGTCGGGGCGTAGGGTGTGGGTCGCCGCGTGTCCAGAGGACGCTGCGCTCTTCGCCACGCAGCCTTCCGGTTCGTCGGAGCCGTCCGCGCAGTCTGCGTCTCCGTCACAGTACGTACCCTACGTATCAATATTAACTAAATATGCATCATGCATTTCTAAATCTTTAAATGAGCCTAAATATAGCGGTATCAGTAATTTCAAAATTTTGTCGCGCCGCAGAAATACGATAAGACAAAGGTTCCTAATACTCTGTGCCATCTCTCTATCTCTATCCTGTTTAAAAATGATAAATACAGCCTTATTTTCTGTAGTCTCATTTTTATTGATAAATTGAAAGATATGAAAATCGACATTACTCAGCTATTATACATTTTCAGCAGCTAGGTTGTTGTTCACTTACACCACACCGCTGAAACACCGCTCCCACGCAACACCATCTTAAATAAGGATAACTACTCGCTGTCCAGGCGTTTGCAGCTGTCAGTCAACTACAGATATCCGCGTTTACAGCTAGTTGTTAACTACGCTACCTGACATATTTTGTGATCAGTCTTTATTAAAATGTATCGCTATGTACCGATTTACAAAGCACGATCTAGCGATCATTGCTCTTTGATCTAAAGAATACCTCGAAAAATAACAGATAGCAAAGATAGCGGTTTGCAAAGACTTTGCGTGGATGATGTCCGCGCCGCCCCAGACGTAACTATTGAGTGGTGTGAGGACGATAAGTAGGCTTGCCGCGCCCTGTTTACAATTTTATGTTGTCACTTTAAAATATAACTCAGTCGTCCGATTTTAAGCTTATATTGAAATGTCCATTCGTTTAACGTGTTATATGTTGTGCTACGGCTTGATTACAAGTTACGATCGACAACACTCCTCTCTAACAAAGTTAAAATGTAGCATTGACCATTCTGGAATTTTAACAATAATAAGTAATAACCCGACATACCGGGAGAAGACAAACTCCGGTGTCGGCACAAGAGGGTGCGCCGGGCTCGCACCCGCAGCCCACCTCGTCCTCGCCGCGCTGGCAGTCCGCCACGCCGTTGCACCGTGGTACGCACACGTGCGATTCCGGACACGAAAACTGCTCCGCGCTACACGTCCTGTTGCGGTGACCTGTCAGCGGAAAAGTTCGTGCGGTGATTGCCGCCTACGAGCAATGTACGGTCTGAGGGTGGCACTCACTGCAGTGCAGCGTCTCGTCGGAGCCGTCGGCGCAGTCGCTGCGGTCATCGCAGCGCCACGCCAGCGGCACGCACTCGCCGCTACCGCATGTGAACCACTCGGCGCCACAACCATCCGGCGCTACCGCAGGTTCCAGCCGAGTGCTCGTCTCGATGGCGTTCGACTCTATGACGTATACGTACATATAGTGTATAATATACGAAATCCAAACGACATATTATATTTTAATTAAATAACTTTACCATGCCCGATTCGTACATAATTTTAAGGCCTTATACTATCTCAAAACTACTCCACGGTCACACTTGATCCTGCTGATGCTGATGCTGATGTTTTTCAGTATGATTGATTCAATACTTTAATTGATGTATTAAAGTATTGAATCAATCATACTGAAAAACATATATAGTAAAGTAAAGTAAAGTTGGGGAGATACAACAAGTCCTACGTGACGTGAAAACATGATCACTAAAAACTGCAGAAAAAAAATTACAAACTGCGCTCTGAATTTTACAAGTAAGCCGCAGAAGCTAATAAATACTTTACCGACACAAATTAAACTTGGTATACGAGTATACAGCATAGTACAATACGTGTTCTATGTGATCTGTATTAAAAATTGTTTATTTTTTCATTTTCAAAATTAAATACTAAATATTTCGTGCAAGCCGACCATAACGCCGCAAAATTCAGCCACACTCGGCGTTCGTACGTGAAACTTGTGCCTTTCGCTCATATGCCTACCTGTTTGAATATACCTAAGAAAGTACAGAGAAGGTGCGCCGGTTTGGCAACCACTGACTTTAAGTCAAGATAATAGTATTTCTGTAAGTTACATAAGCGAAAAATAAATCTTATGCATTTTATAAACATTTATCAAATTAGTCATCAGTTTTCAATTTACACAGTTTGAAACAAATTATTTATCACAGCGCCGGCAAAAAAATCGTCAATATGTGAGACGACTTAGTAGTGTGTGGTTTATTGGCGATTAAAAAAATAGTAATACTTCAAGCGGCGCTCAATACTTAATCCACGAGGTACACATATTTAATTTGTTGAATTAGAGCAATAGTTTAGTTCTTGTAAATACTTAGTTATAATTTGCTAATTTTATGCATTTTTTTATGTTTTATGATAAAATCACTTAGTCGGTAACTGAAGTGCTAATTTATGAAAAATAAATTAGAGTAAAGAAAAAACAAATTCGAATATTTTTCTTACGGTCATTGCGCAGTTATTGTACGTACTTATTCATTTCTGTAAATATATTTATTGGAACGAAGTTTCTTACCGCGCGTTGCGACGGAGGTTAGACGGAGAAAATTCAGACGAAAAGTTGTCACGACACTTTTTGCTATAGTGTAGTAAGCCCTCCGGTGTGCGCATGTTTCTCTGTCTGTCTCTCTCTCTCATAGAAAGCAAGCCAATTATTTTCGTTTCGCCTTTCTATTTTCCTTTGAGCGGTGTAGTGTCGCTGCGATTATTTTTGTTTTGTTAAATTTATACAGGTTTTTTGTACATAATAAATAATAAAATAATAGAAAATAATAAGAATGATGAATCTTGACAGTGTTTCTGCACAAGTGCCGCATATTGCTGATAGAGTTAGGTAAGTAGAGATGTTATACAGACAATAGCTTCGAGCGGTGTAGTGTCGCTACGATTATTTTTGTTTTGTTAAGTTTATACAGGTTTTTTGTACATAATAAATAATAAAATAATAGAAAATAATAACAATGATGAATCTTGACAGTGTTTCTGCACAAGTGCCGCATATTGCTGATAGAGTTAGGTAAGTAGAGATGTTATACAGACAATAACTTCGTTCCATCCGGGTCCCGTCCCTTGAGACCCCTAAACTTTTTATTTTTCTTACTATTTAATTAATACAAATTCATTGTCACTTCTCTCGTGACACCGTCCGGAGCAAAATAATGATTATAAGCCGTGAATATACCTTGACTGTATAATTTCTCCCCATTATTTAATTACCGGATCTACTACCACATGACCAAGCGCACAAAGCCGCACTGGGGTCCAAAATCGATCGGGCTTTTCCGAAATACAAGTGTGTTCAAGTAGCATTAAGTTCCAATCCGTACTTTTAGATTAGTTCTTTATGTTGCGCTGGACGACGTTATACAAATATTATAAGTCGATGTGAAAATGTTCAAGAGGTTAATGACGTTTCGTGATATTTTTACATGTAGCTTAAACGATGAGTACCAGACGTTGTGTTTTAAATCGGTGGTTATCGTGGGTTAGGTTAGTTACACATGAGTATTTTATCGGCGAACGGCTGACTTTCGGGCGGGTATCGGCATACGGCCCCCGCCCGAAGAGGTACGCAAGTGGCGTGAGGCCGCCCGTCGAACCACAATGGCTCGTTGGTCGTCCCGGTTGGGGACTCCACGTGCTGGCTTTGCCCTCGTGGAGGCTCTCCAGCCGGTCATCGCCGAGTGGGCAGGGCGGCAGCACGGGGCCCTTTCCTTCCGACTGACGCAGGTGCTTTCCGGGCACGGTTGCTTCGGGAAGTATCTGCACTCGGTCGCCAGGAGGGAATTGAGTCCCGCCTGTCACCACTGCGACTGCAGTGAGGACTCGGCTCAGCACACGCTAGCGGTTTGTTCCGCCTGGGCGGCGCAGCGTGGGGTCCTCACTGCAGTTATTGGAGGAGATCTCTCGCTACCGGCCGTCATACGCTCCATGGCCGGTAGCGACAGTTGTATTACCGCGGTCGCAACTTTCTGCGAAGACGTAATTTCGCGGAAGGAGGCGGCGGAGAAGGCCCGGGAGGACGATTTCCACTCGGATCCAATTCGCCGCCGGCGAGCCGGGCGGCGGAGGCGCGCATACCAGCGCCTCATGCCGCCTTGAGTGTGGCCGCGGGTGGACGGGACGGGTTTTCCCCTCCATCCGCTATAGTGGCCAGCCGCGAGGAGGTGACGTGCGCGTGTGCCGTACGTCGCCTAAATAGAGAGTTTATCCGCAGACGGTGCCCGCTTTAGCGGGCAGGCGCTAGGAGGGATCTGGATGTTGTAATAGTAGCTGTTCTCGGATTCCTCCTATATCAGGCGCAGAGTGGCACACCGTGTGGTTTTAGTCGGTCCGATTCCGACACACCACCCCACCGTAAACCCCGGTAGGGTGACGGCCCGAGGGGGTTTCCACACGATAAAAGAAAAATGTTACGCATGAGCATTCTTGCCGTAGAGCGATGGTTGGAAAGTTTTGGTACTGTTTGAACACGTGGAAGCGAAAGTACACGACAATTGAACCGGAGTAACTCTGGACCTCGAACTCACTCGAGCAGTCCAAAAAGTCCTGGTTACCACATCATACACAAACCACAGATACCAATGCCATGGTTTTATCAAGACGCACTAGTAAAGTCGTAATCCCGACGCGGACACGAACGACGAAAGAAGAAAATCAATTAGCTACGGCGCGTGAATCAACATAGAATAATGACAGTGTACCAACTATACGACCACGCCCGCTGACATATTGATGTCAAGCGTGCGAGTCGCGCGTCGCAGATTTTTAATTAGTATTCTGTAGGAATGTATCCCAGGCAGCTCTTCCCAACTTCGGCCACAAACTACAGGTGTCAATTTAAAATACATTTTAATACAATAGACATAATAATAATTAAAAATAGTAGTACAGTATTACTCGAACACGAAGCCGAGCGTGATTACCTGTCGTGAGCGGGTCACAGTGGTCGCCAACACAGGCCGGACAAGCACGCTCGTCAGAGCCGTCAGGGCAGTGTACGACCGAGTCGCAGCGCGCCGCTAGCGGCACGCACACGCCATCGTCGCAGCGGTAGTGCGTGGCGGGGCAGTCACACTGCGCCTCGTCTGCGCCGTCGTCGCAGTCGACGCGCCCGTCGCACACGTGCGCTGCCACCACGCAGCGCCCTCCCGCGCCGCACGGCATCGTGTCGCCCGGGCACAGCCGCGACGCTAGTACACAACCAGTCCTTTAAGTGTGCGTCGTTGAAGACGATGACATAGAGTCACGGTATCGAGAGAGACTCACTGCAGTAGTACAGGTCTTCGTCGCTCGCGTCGTTCCCTTCGCTACAGTGTGACACTCCGTCGCACACTAGTTCCTCGGGTATGCACGGTCCCTCGGCGCACGCGAAGTGCGCAGGTGGACATGTAGCGTTCGCGGGCTTGCAAGCTCGCTCGTCGGGTGCCAGCGTCCGCCCAGCGCCGCATGCGCAGACGGCCGCGCCGCGCGCGTCGTGCGTGCACAGCTCTGCACAGCCTCCGTTGAGTATCGCACAGGGATCCGACGAACCTAATCAGAAAAAATCTCTACCGTTATCCGAGGAGAAAACGAACCTTTAGCCGTTGTCTAATTGATGTTCGACCGACTCACACGTTTGATGATCGGGCGTGACAGCCACCACGGCCATAGGTCGAGGCACGTCTCGGCGCAACGCCAAGGCTCCTCCGGCGCGCTTGTCGGCCCGGAATACGCCGTGCGCGAGCCAGTCGGTCCAGAAGACCCATTCACCGGCGAGCGCGAGATCGAAGGGGTGCTCGGTGGAGGCTCGAGTGACCACAGCTCGGTGTGAACCGTCGTAGTGCATGCGCTCGATCTTGTCGAGGCGTGCGTCCGCCCAGTATACGTGCTTGGCGGCGTGGTCGAGCGCGAGGCCGTTGGGCATGAGTATATCGGTGGCGACAATCGTTCGGAGTTCGCGCCCACTCGTGTAGGCGCGCTGAATGGAGGGGTGCGATTCGTTCCAGTTGGTCCAGTACAGGCGCCGCTCGCACGGCTCGAAGTCGATGCCGCGAGGCCGGTCGCCGCGCGGCAGCCGCAGCACGGTGGACACGCGGGCGGGGCGGCGCGCCGAGGCCGCGCGCAGCAGCTCGTCCAGGCGCGCGGCGCGGACCCCCGGCGCGCTGTTGCACGTCCAGTACAGGGTGCGCGTGCTCGCGCCGAACACCATGCCCTCGACGGCGCCCACCTGCTCCACCAATACTCGGTGGCCGGTGCCGTTGAAGAGCACCGTATTGATGGAGCCGCGCTGGATATCGGAGTAGAACAGGCGCGAGCCCGCGTACTCGTACGCGAGACTGATCGCGTTGCGCATCAGTTCCCTAGACGACGCGATCGACGTTAACGGGTATCGACTACCGAATTCACTAGAATCGGTGAAGACATAAAACTTAAACTCACTTGTCACGAATGGGCGGGTAGGGCGAGTTGAGGTCCCGTTCCTCCAGATGAACGCTATCGATCTCGGTCACTCGCGAGAACATCAGAAAGGACTCGTACGCTGTACACGGATATAAAAGGAAGGCGGTGAGCGTGCGCCTGGAGAGTTATCGCACACAAACGGAGCAGCACTTACGCACGCAGGTCGCGCCGTCGGCGGCGAGGCGGCCGTGCGGGCAGGCGCAGCGGCCCGCCAGGCACAGCGCGGCGCAGGGCGGGCAGGCCGGCGCGGCGGGGCGCGGCTGCGCGCGGCGCGCCCACACCACGACGTCGCGCAGGCTGTCGCCCACGTTGTCGCGCAGCACGCGGGACGCGCTTATATTGCTCAGCGGCGCCGCCAGCACGCTGCCGCGGTTCGCCGTCCTGTGTCGCACGACCGTGCCGTAACCGAGGATCGACAGAGATTACATTAAAGTCACCTCGTTATCATCGTAACGATGATGACTCGATAAAGATGAAATGGAATTATTATGTTTTTTTTATATGGAGTCCCTATAAAAAGTTAAGAGACGCCCGTTACGCTGTGACGTGACCTCAAGTCACAGAATATTTAATTTAATGTTTTATTTAATCTCTTCGATCGATGAAAATATTTGTAATGTTTGATTTAAGTCCGCACTGTACAATAATAATAAATTATGGACTCACGTGTCGAGCCAGAATAGGGAGTCGTCGTAGACGGCGAGCGCCACGGGGTGGTGATTCGGCGGGAACTGCGCGGCCAGCTCGGCGACTCCGCCCTCGTATCGCACGCGCCGCACCTGCGCCGCGCGCGACTCCACCCAGTACACCCAGCCGCCCTGTAATGCGCCCATGAAATGCTTTCTGAATGCCGTACACGTACATTCGTTTATCGTTACTACACTATTATACTATATATAGGTTTCCCACGTGCAAAGCATTTAATCATGTCTTATCCTTACTTTCATATCGAGAGCGATGTCTGCGACTGCTGTGCCGTTGTATATTAGATCTCGTTCCGTGCCGTTCAGTCGAACGCGCTGAATCCAACCCCCACCGGCCATAAACAACCACCCACGGAGGGGATCCACGGCTAACGCTGTCAAACCGACCGTTATAATTATTATCGAACTCGGCACCTTTCAAACCTTTATTATTATAGCGACATCGACTCACAGGTCACCGGTAACGGGTCAGTGTCGAGGAGTACATAGCGATGAGTGCCGTCCAGGCGCGCCACCTGCACCAGACGCCGTCGCGGCTCCGACCAGTACACGTTCTCGTTTAACCAGTCTACCGCGAGGCCCGCGAGCCAGTCGGCCGGCTGCGCGTCGAGCGGTGCAGGCTGGCTCAGGAGCAGCTCCCGTCGAGTGCCGTCTCGCCGCACGCGCCAGACGCTGCCCGCCTCCGAGTCGAGCCAGTACAGCCACTCGCCCGCCGCGTCGTAGTCGATGCTGGCCGCCAGTGCCAGCTGAGGCACGGGCGGCAGCAGGCCGCGTCCGCCGCTGCTGGCATTCAGTGCCACGCCTCGCACCTCCCAGCTCACCGAATACACCACCACCTCGTCCACCACTGTCGAACAGAAACCGACGTGTAACTGTCGCGTACCTCGGGCGGTCCCGTCAGCGAGCGCCGGGATACGTACCGGAGCAGGAGGCGCCGTCGCGCACGTAGCCGGCGGCGCAGCGGCACTGGCTGTCGGTGGCCGACACGGGCACGCACAGCTGCGCGCACGCCGAGCGCCGCAGCGAGCACGCGCCCGCGGTGCCGCCCTGCACGCGCGCGTCGTACACGCGCAGCGAGATCACGCCCTCTGTGAAAGGTGGCCGCCGACGTTACTATACGCTTGTCACTAACTAAAACTCCATCGTGGCATACGATTGAAAGTATTATTTTAGGACGTCTCGTGCAAATTGCGACTTTCTCGATTACGATACCCGAGGCGGACGTTACCGCTTTGCGTTCAAACACCCGTGAGTGACATCGTCGTATCGCCTCCTCACGTCCGATCTGAGTCTGGCACTTACCGAAATGATCGATGACTGTGCCTCATCCTCTCACCTCATCTCGACCGGTAGGTGATGCGATATCCATCTCAACCTATCCATGCCCGAAACCCAATTTTCAGAGTTAGGAACGCACGCATAACGAAAAAATTCTCGAATAATATTGAAAGGGAACTAGCTTACGTTTGTTGTGACTGACCGGTATTGTTCCTGAGCAGTTTGTGCGTGTGGTGCGCGCAGGAGCGCTTGTCGCAGGAGCGCACGGTGTGGTCGTCGCCGTCGGCCCAGAGCAGCCGCTCGCCGTACACATCCAGGGCCACGGGCCGCGCCGCCGAGCCCTGCGTCTCCAACTGGACTCCACACACCACAACGTTACAACATTTAACGTAGCCTCAGTCCCACAATAGTCTACGTAAATTCCACTTCCGCTCGAATAGAGAGCAGGGGATTGGTGGTGGTGCAGCACACAATTGTCTATGGTACACATGTCTGATCAAATTACATTGTGTCAAAAACGGCGCAATCTGCAATGAGTGCTGCAGGCATCAGGCTCGATTCTGATCGAGTTATGGTACCCGTTTGTAGGGCTATGTACCACCACTTGTAGGTATACTATCTCATCTAAACCCGCGCAACGTGCTAAAGATACACATTAACATACATTGAGAGTTAGAACCTAACATCATCACAAAACACTGACGTAACCTAGCTCCGTTGGTCTCCTTTTGAGTCCTTAGATTTAGCTAACGAAAGCGTCACGCTGTAATGATGCACGGTATGCCGTACTTTACGTACCGTATAATACTTCTCGGTGCTCAGGTCCAGGTACTGCATGGTGGCAGAGCCCGCATTCACCCAGTACAACCGGTTGGAGTCTATGTCCACGCACATGCCTGCCGGTGTACATATTCATAATGTTTACAGTTCGAGTACAAAACACAATGAATAAATTAATAGTTTAGTTGTGAATATTTTAAGACTATTTAAAACATTTTGTGTTCATGCTGGGCCTAGTTTAGGTAAAAACGCTGATGTGTAAAATGTCCCAGTGTCTTATTTTATTATTATTCTGCTCCGAAACGAATTGAAAACTTTTTTTATTATCGTTTCAAAATGTGACAGGCAGCAAAGTGACAGGTAGCATTTGGCAAACAGTGAGAACCTCAGTGATCCAAGTAAAAAGGTAGATCGAGAGCTGTTAATTCGTATACTGACTGGTCACGCCATCTAGGAGCGGGTCGGCGACAGCGTCAAGCAAAGTGCGGCGGTTCCCGGCGTCGCCGTCTGCCACCTCGATGCGTTCACTGCGTTGCGCTAGCGCCCAGTAGAGTTTGCCACGTCGCGGGTCCACGGCGAGGGCCGTCATGTTATCCAGCCCGTCCATCAGCACGGTAGTGTACTCGCCGGCGAGGTTGCTCACCACCAGAGCCGACCCGCTGCAGTAATACAACAGACGCGCAGCCCAGTCCACGGCGAAGCCCCGGGGCAGCTCCACGCCGCTGTCGGCCACTACGCGCACCCCGCCGCCCGTCAGGCCGGTGCGCTTTATTTCGTTTGTCTATACATATCAACCAAAAACAATCATATGTAACATGACAGTTCCGTGGGTCGTTCGGCTTAAAACAAAACTAAGGGCTTTTCTTATCGTTTGTTGGGTTATCTTTGGAATTGCCGACATACATTTATTTATTTATTTCATTTATTCAAAGTAAATTATACAGGATAACAAAAGAATACAGAATAACAAAGTTTTTTTTTTCATGCGGCCGGTACCTAAAAAAGGCAAAATTATCGAGCGTTTGTCATCGCTACGGCTGTTAGTAATGGAGCGTTCACTACAAACGAATCATGTCATGTAATGAAAATGTAATGGAAAATTATCGGTTGGCCCTAAAGATACTAAAACGCAGACCTCAGTGTCAGCCCAGTAGATGGCGCTATCGGCCGCTACGAAATGTATGTTGTGCGGCGCAGTGAGCAGCGGACCCGACACCGTGGGGATCAGGTGCACGAGTGGCGCATCCAGGTCCACGCCGCGGATCTCGCCCGCGCGCCCCATCAGCAACACCTTCTCGTGCGCTGCCAACCACCACCAAACACCATATAACACACGATGCACTCGGCACTCGGGGAAATAAATATCTTTTACAGGCCCACTCTCCTCGTAACATGATGAGTTCGCAAGCGGTGCCAATCTTAGGGATCTTCGTAAAACTACAAATGAATCCATGGTTTCATGGTGGAACCAGTTGTAAAATCGAGTATTGATCGTTTAACCGGCACCATGCTGAAACTCGTATGCTTGATGGGCGTGAGGGTTGCAAAAGAATATAAGGTCTTAATATGTAAAAGAAGTGCCGTTTCCATGTAGACCCTATCGATCGTTTAACAGCGATCGAGCGACGACATCTTTACTGATATGCGAATCGGTGATAAAATAATGGACGCTATTCACCGTGTGCATGAGGTTATTACGAGCTAGACTTTCTCGATCAAAGAGGTAACGTACTTGTGACTAGCAGGATTCATGGACGGTCTCTTTCATTAAACGTCGGGTCACTCGTCTATTCGTTTGACCGTATGTCATAAAATAAAAGGGCTGACGTACGTTCGCAGGTGCGGTCGTCGGGCGCAAGGCGCATGACGTGCGGGCACGCGCATACGCGCTCGGTGGGTGAGTCGATAAGACAGAGATGCGAGCACTGGCCGTTGTGCACACCGCACGGATTGTGGTCGGCGGGCGGCTGTCGGCTCGGATGCACCACCTTCACGTCGAATGGCTGCGACAGCGTGCGCTGCACCACCGTCACGTCGCTGCCTGCGGCCAGGATTAGTTCGTGAGTTAGTGACGCTCGTGCGCGACCCGAGCGAGGGTCGATATCGACGACCGAATAGGCACACGTTATCGGCGCGCGTTACCGTTCCACTTGGTGGCTCTAAGGACGCTGTTGCTGCGCCAGTCCGTCCAGTACACGTGGCTCTCGAACACCGTGATGGCGAAGGGATGTGACAGAGATGGGTGACCGCGCAGCACCTCGCGGTGATCGCCGCCGTCATAGTCCGTTGTGTGAATCGAATCCGACCGCGCGTCGATCCAGTACAACCTGCAAACGAGGTTTTTTAATATTGAAAAGATGCCGAACGTTCACTGGTGTGGTTGGTCCGATACTGTACCTGCGCGCGCGGTAATCGAGCGAGATGCCGTTGGGCCAGGCGCCGTCAGAGAGCGAGTCCACGCGCACCACGGCGCGGCGGCGCCGACCCGCCAGAGAGGCGCGTTCCACACGCGGCGCCGCCTGTTCCCAGTCGCTCCAGAACAGGTAACCTGCACCACCCAATACACATATCACTACTTACATCGACGAACATACGATCCGCCTGACAGTTTCACCGTTTCGACTACGTAGAACTTGAAACACGCTGAGAAGTTTCAAAGTGAACCGCACTAAGAATGACTATACATTTCGCACATCGTCATTTGACATAGATACAATTTCCTTTTTTATTATAAAACAACTGCGAATGTATCTTGTGTTTTCCCAACGAAGACTAAGAAGTTTTGTCGTCAGTATGCATTAAATTCCTATGATGTAATAGTGTTAACTGAGACGTGATTAATGAATAGTGTGTCAAGTTTTGAGTGCTTCAATGATTGGTATTTAGTCTGGCGGCGAGATCGAGATTATGTACAGGGTTGATTACGAATTAGTTAACATTTGAAAAATCGTATAAAAAATCTTTTTATATATTAAAAAAAGTGTTTATTTACAGGAAAGCTAATTAGTTAGAAATTATTTTTTAAAAAATTATATCGTCTAAATGACCAACCGAACGTTTGCGCGTCGATAAATCTGGATTATGTCGAACAGATGTGTAAACTTGCTGCACGTTCTCTTCGGTCCGAGAAGCCAGTGAGCCTCCATTTTGCTTCACATTTAGCGTAGATATCGTCTTCTCGAACTTCTTCACCCATTTCTTTATTAAAACAGCACTCGGACACTAATTTGAGACGTATGAATCGTATTCAACGTGAAATAAGCGTCTCACAGTAATAAGCGAACTGTTGTTTAAATATGTACAATTGTTTTACACAGTAAGCGCGTTGCGGCTCCGTGAAGCGATCCATTGCCATAAAACTTTCGAGAAACGAGCTAGTGGTCAGATCCAAACGCGCGCCCCGCGCGACCTTTGTTTGCGCAGAATGTTACATTCAATTAACAAAAGAAAGAGAAAAAATAAAAGTGGAACAAAGGTTTATCCGTGTTATTGTTCGTTTAGTCGATAGCTAGTTAGGTAATTAGTCGATATCAGTTGCCCGGCTCATATCATAGTATAGGGAGCGACCCTCGGTGAGGCGTGCACGTACCTGCGCGCGGGTCGAGTGCGATGGCCCGTGGGCTGTCCATGTCACCCGCGATGAGCGTGCGCCGGTACTGGCCGTCCAGTCGCGCCACCTGCACAGTACACACGCACGTCTTATATAAAATACACACATGACCTGACGGGCGGTACGGTTTAAACTTAATAACCTGAAGTTTAACTGCGACCACTCCTCCTCACTGGTTAGTTTTGCAAAACTGATCGGTACAAGAAAACGACAATTAAATAATTTTATATTTCCAAAGAAATATATAACTAATGTTGCAAAACTGAAAACTTTGTTTAATTCTTTGGTCGAACGCGTTTATCTCAGGAACTGGTCTCATTTTAACACTTGTTTCAGTATCAAATAGCTCATTTATCGAGGAAGACTATAGGCTATATGTCAACGAAAAATGTAGCAAAAAAACTGGGTGTGGCGATTCCACATTATAGCACAAACGAAAAAATATAACAGCGCCATCTAGCGAAGATACATTAAATTACGAAATATGAACGAAACGTATGAATGTAATGAACTGCAATGCAACTACTAATCCTGTATCGCGGTATAGAGATTCGCGTGGCAATTAGCATATATACAACATCCCAACATCAATAGTTGGGCCGTGGCCCGCCAGGCGTGATTACCTCGCCTGATCGGAGGATCCTCTCTTTGTGTCGGAGGGACATGACACCTCGTCCCGTCACACTGGGAAAAAATATTTCTTTTGAGCGCTTCCAGTAAGTGCACTGCGTAAACGGTTAAAGTTTTGTAAAAATAATGTACGAGTATGACGGAATTGATTCACTTTAAAAATTTAAAAAAGTTTGCGACAGGATATGACTATCCTTAAAGCTCAGCTCACTACAGCCTTTTTATGGAAAACAAATTTGTTCCCAGTGTACTATACTGTAACCAAAAGGAGTCGTAGACGTAGGTTAAGGTGAGCAAGTTAACAATAATGTTCAACCAAGTACTAAATCAGCAAACAAGGCCTATACCGTTGCATCGAGGAGTGAGACTAGCAGACGTTATTTTCCCAAAATTGTTCACAAATGTAATAAAAGATATGTTTAAGATGCTGCACTGGAGGTCGTAGTATCAATATCTATGACGCGTACATCTCTCACCTGCGATTTGCAGACGATACAGACAATGACCTGGTTGACTCCTGACCTGGTCTACGGAAGATCTTAGATAAAATCAAGGTCATGTTCAATAAACATATACTACCGGCACCGATTGCCGTAAACAGGACACGTAACAACTTCGAGGAAGAGGTGAATTTAAAAATTCCGATGGGTTGGACCACATTTGGAAAACTACGTCGAGTCTTCTCATCGTCGATCCCAAAGCGCCTAAAGGCGAAAGTCTTCAATCAGTGCGTCCTAGCTGTCGTGACTTATGGCGTCGAACAATTACGGCACGGCTGATTCACAAGCTCAAAATCACAATGGAAATGGTTGAGCCTCATTGTCGTCGAGACCATGTCAGATCATTCCATCAGGAATGAGGTGATCTGATGATCCGACAGAGAACTAAGGAGATCGACATAGTGTATAGTAGTGGTAAAAGGCTGACTATATTAGCCGCAGAAGCGTAATCCTTTGGGGTAAAAGAGTTCAGAACTAGAGACCGCCGTGGTGGAGTGACGATTTGGGCAATATGGCTTTCAGGCAGCTGAATGGGAGAAGCCCAAAATTGATCTAAGTGGCGTGCGATAGGAGAAATACATGTCTAACAGTGGACTGCGACAGGCTAATGATAATGAAAAATTAATGTAATAGAAAATAAATATACCTCTATCTGCTGTAGACTGCTCTCGACCCAGTAGAGGTTACCGGCCACCCAGTCCACCGCCAGTCCTTCCGCTGTGGAAAGGCCTTGCCGCACCACCGCCTCGATACCGCTCAGCGCTGCGGGACACACAAACGTGTCAATGATGAAATTAGATGTGTCTCCGCAGTGCATATCGAGCATTATAAATATTATTTTCTAGGTTAGTATATTTTCAAGCATTCAAGTACTTATTTTATCTTATTTTGTTTTGTTTTAGTCTTTAAGGTTAACTACGTACATAATAATTTTTCGTTTTTGTGTGGGTGGAAAGTGTGTTTGTTAGAAGCGAGCAGATGCGCTACGTACCGTTGCCGACGACGAGGCCGCGATAGATGTTGTCGTCGACGACGTCGGTCCAGTAGAGCTGCACGGCGCCGGAGGCGGGGTCCCGGCGCCAGTCCAGCGCTATGGTGTTTTTGAGCGAGGATATAAGCGCGCGCGCAGTCAGCGCGGGCAACTCCACGCCGCGCACCTCGTGCCGGTTGCTGAACACCAGCAGCGGCGTTATGCCATCTGCACGTAATCAAACGGCACTAAGAGCTCACTCGATATTTGACTTTGTCTCGCTCTTTTTTTTCTATTGGATTAAATACTAACTTCGTTTTTAAATTTAGTACTTGTGTGTCTACTAAGAGTACCGTAAAATTTTGATAATGAGTGGCCGAGTGAGCCGATGACAAATATCCTTAGCTTAAATTATTTTTTAACCTACATATTCTTCAATGAATCGGGATCGAATGCTATATCGGTCACTGAAAATTCGTGCTCGTAAATTCGACAGAGGGGATTTTTTTACTCCATACGGTGAGAACGGTGCGACGGCAGACGAGGGGAGAGCGTGCGGCGCTACCTGTACTCTTGCAGGTGAAGCCGTCGTCGGCGAGGCGGTAGCCGCGGTCGCAGGTGCACTTGTAGCGGTGCTTGTGCGGCGCGCAGCCCTGCGAGCACGCGCCCCAGCTGGCGCAGGAGGCGCGCGCGCCGCACGTGGCGCCGTCGTGCAGCAGCGCCAGCTCGGCCGGGCACGCGCACACGGGGCCGCCCGGCGCCGCGTGGCAGCCGTGCGAGCACGCCGCCAGCGCGCACATCGGCTCTCCTGCGACACACGTATATAAGAACAGTCAATAAATGTATTTATGTATTTATATAAATTTTAGTATATGATAAGTTTGTACATATATGTTTACTTCTGTTATTCAACATCACCTGAAACGCACCTACTTCCTATTTTCTCTGCATCACCCAAAGGTCGACTGGTAGAGAATGCCTTAGGCATTAAGTCCGCCTATTTACATAAAGTGCATGATGTATAATAAATAAAATAAATAAAATAAACCTCTTTTACTGTTCGACCCCGCAGATTAGGATGTTCGGCAAGTCTATCCCTTGGACTAGGCAGGCCAAATATTTAGGTATAGCTGTTGACGACCGTCTAACCTTCGGTCCAAGCATCAAGGCAGTCCGCAGCCGGGCTGCCTTCGTGTTAGGACGTCTCCACAGTTTACACACCCAGTACGATCTCGAGCATACGTCGACCCAAACACGCGTTAGGGGAAGAAGACACATTACGCTCGCTCAACGTAGAGCGAACGCAGCTAGTGAAGCCATCACAAACCGTCGCGGAATACGCACCGCGTAAACCATCAAAACATGGGAGTAGGAGTCTCTCTCTCTCTCTCTCTCTTTCCTCAAATAACCCCATAAAAAGAAATCTGCTGGAGATAGATGTGGGCTTCTGGGTGGTCATGGAAAGTCGCCTAGTCTAGAAATCAGCTTTTTCGGAAACATGTCTTTAACCGCCGGCAGGGACTCATTGGATGTGTGACAAATGTCCTTATTTTATTGAAACCATGTGTTACGATTGCAGCCAGCAAATTCCAGTAGGATCTATCCCAAGAACTCTCGTAACATTTTTACATATTCTGCAGAATTAACGGTAACTGAACGGCCGCGAGAATCTTCGAAAAAGTAGGGTGCAATGATTCCTTTTGCTAAAATTGCAGCCCATACGGTTACTTTGGGAGAATGAAGTGGCCTCTCGTGTTTAGCTTTAGGATTTTCACTGTTCCAATACCTACAATTCTGTTTGTTTACATGTCCATTGAGGTGAAAATCGGCTTTGTCAGAAAATAAGACGTTTTCAAAATTACTGAATCATCCTAACATTGTTACGGCATGCGATTTGCACAAATATAAAGCATTACGTTTTAGTTTCTGCACTATCTGGATCTTGTATGGATTTAATTTCAAATGTAATTTCAAAATATGGTGTAAATCATTACAGCATATCAATGCTGGATAACTCTAATTCAGCCGAACATTAGTGTGCCAATAAATCTGGATTACATCGAACAGAAGCGAAAATTTGCTGCACGTTCTCTTCAATCCGAGAAGTCCGTGGGCCTCCAGTTTATGTCATATTTAGCATAGATCTCATCTCTTCGAACTTCTTCACCCATTTCTTTATTAAAGGAACACTCGAACACTGATTTATGTAAGTCGTGTAAATCGTATTCAACCCTTAATAAGCATCTCATAGTAGTAAGCAAACTATTGGTTAAATAAAATTGTTTCACGCAGTAAGCGCGTTGCGGCCCCATGAAGCGATCCATTGCGACAAAACTGCTGAGAAACGAGTTAGCGGTCAGACCTCTCCCCGCACCCCGCGTGAGATGTTATATTCAAATATTAACGAATTCTTGGCCCACCCTGTCCTATGACTGACTGATAGAATACTTTATGCTTTTTTTTTGTAAATAGATACATATTATACATAAAAAACACCCAAACTCCGAAACAAATATTGGCAGATCATACGAACATTTGGTCCGACCTGACTATCGAACCGAAATCGAAAATAGAATACTTCTATATTTTTTAAGCATGTGTAGTGTGTAAGTGCATAACCCATGTAATCCATGTTAATTATTTCATCATTTATAATGTACACGTGTAACCCCATTATCCTAACTATATTTAAGCAATGTTTAATATGAATAAATGTTCAGTCTTAATTATGATTTCGGTGTTTTAATTCGTCTCCTAATACACTCCGTACATGGCGACCCTGCCAGTAGCCGAGCAGCCGCGCGACTCGGTTATTTGATACGACTTTGCCTAAAACAGAGTGGAACTTTTATTAGGCTTTGTGCATAACGTAGTGGAAAATAATTGAAGCAATAATTATGGCGCGATTAGAACAAAGACATCGATCTGTCGATTCGGACGTTGCGATTACATATTATACATAGAAAACACCCACACTCCGAAACAAATATTTGTAGATCATACAAACATTTGGTCCGATTTTTGTTCTTTGGTTTGAGACGACATTGGTTTGGGCATCGAACCCGAGACTTTCGCTACCACTACGACATCAAGGCAGTCTAGTTTTTTCAGTCAATCAAAGGTTACCTTCTTTTACAAAAAACTCGTTTTTTTGGTTAGGCGATGTCTTACGCTCCCAACCTGAAGTTAAGGCAGCACGAACGCTTGCAAATGTTTATGTATCTTTTAGCTTTTAAGGTGATCTTCTTGTCGGAGTCATCAGAATAATTACTTGCCTATTCATCATTGTATGTGTTTAGAAGCGACATTAACATAGTTTGTCGATCGATCGATAGATGGCGTGTGTCGTATTTTCTGAATCGCGATATATTTTGTTTCGCATGGCGGGTTAAATACACAGGATATTTAATGTTTGTAAAAACTCTTCAAGGCACATATGCTGGTTGCTATATTTATGTGAAATATACAGTATAGTGCGATACGGTGGTTTTATTCGAATCACCCCAAGTGACGCGACAGTAGTGACAGGGAGTGCCCAGCGTACAGTATGAATATATATGTATTTATGTGTGTATGTATGTAGATATGTGTTTCCTATATTTATTTATATCATTATTATTACAAAATATTTACATTCAAATTAAAAAATCAACACTACTAACAGTACTAACTCACACATACACACCTACAATTATACACCTGCTACACACATCTCTGCATCACCCAAAGGTCGACTGGAAGAAAATACCTACGTCATTAAGTAGCAACTTATTTGCAGAAAGCATAAATAAATAAATAAATACAGTGATGAATGATAGTGAACCATATGTTATAGAGGATAAGAGTGCTACGGCAGAACCCGTTCATACTAACAGAACTAAACTGTATGTAACTAGGTGTTGACGCAAGCCTTAGGTCAATATCAATACTGTTCTATCTGAACAGTCTTCATCCATTTCCATTTTCTTATTATTGTTTATACATTATTTGGATAATTGTCACTGGTAAAATATATATGTTTTGACTATTTTATTTGTCATACTTCAATATTTTCGTCAATTGTCAAGAAATAAATGAATAAAATAGTTTTGATATCTAAGTATAATTAATGATAGTTATATCAAACAAAAGTTATATTAGCTTTTAGTCATTTAAAAGAAAATCAATTCTTTTGTTTTTATTTTAGTTCCCGAGGTTTAGTGAAGCGTACTTCATATGTTCTTGCATATTTAGCAACGAAGAGTTCTCATCTTAATAATTTACTTTTCCCAAAAAATATACCAAACAAACGTGTTGTTGGTTGTTAGATCTCAGGCCTACGAGCGCACTTGTGCTTCTGAGACAATAAATCTCCACTTTTACAACATTTTCATTACAGGTCGGCTCCTTCGGTCATACAGCTTATAGCGTTCATCGATAAATGGCATATTCGCTTTTAACAGAATCGCTTAAGCGATACACCAAAGCGCTTACCGCAGCGGTCCGCCTCGTCGGCGCCGTCCGCGCAGTCGGCCACGCCGTCGCACAGCTGCTGCAGCGGCACGCAGCGGCTGCCGTTGTCGCAGCGCACGGCGGGCGCCGAGCACGCCGGCTCATCGTGCGCCGTGCTCACGCTGGGCGGGCTCGGACTCGTGGTCGACCTGGCGTCCGGCGCGCAATCCATCTCGTCCGATCCATCCAGACAGTCAACGTGAGCGTCACATCGAAATTCCTAAAATAAATTCATCCGATTATAGTTATCAAACAAGAGTGCGCGTTATTATACCCCTGTCGCTCTAGCGTAAAATGTTCCTGATTCATTAGAGGGTCGAGGACGCTAATGTTAAAACGGCGAATATGTTGAGCGGTCTCACCTTCCGAATACACTCTGTGTTGTTGCACTGGAACTCGTGCTCCTCGCAGACCCCGTTGTCGTGATGAGAGTGGCTGGAAAAATGTCATTAACGTATTTATAAGGACCGACTCGGACAGTACTTCGTTCATTACCTACACAGTCTGCTAGGTAGTAGAGCCAAGCTGATTTCAGCACGAGCGGGCCGGCTCGACCGGGGCAGTACTACCTTTCCACAGAAGACCAACCTAAAGCGGCCGCATCCTGTTGTCGTGTTTCGTCGGTGAGTGTGAGACCGGAGGCCCATTGATGCAGGGGTGAAAGTTATCGTGGTAACTGTGTAAGTCTTACACTGTCACGATGACGGTCATGTCTTTTACGTCCCCAAACGGGGTGTGAAAAAGCATCTCATAAGGCCGCCATAGTATGGGTCACCATACTGCACTGTCTGCATTTGCAATGAGTATGGTGACCACAAGTCTTGGATTCTATTTATGCTTTCCATCAGGTAGAGTAGTCATTTTGGCAGGCTCTTAATATAGAAAAAAAAAACACGTTTTTCACGTTAAACCCTTGGACGCGTTTTAGCGAAATATATCCATACGTTCTACTGTAATCCTATTCTATTTCTTATTAGGAAGGTAGATTCGACTAGACGAAATGGAAAACGACAGCGTATCGTATCGCACGTCGTCCTAACTATCGGGAAGAGCATTTAATAAAACAATAAAGAATAATCGTATAGAAGTATAGAAGGGCGAGTGCACTGACGCGTGGTCCTGGCGCGGCGGGGGCGGCGCCGCGGAGGAGGCGGCGCGGCAGGCGCGCTCGTCGCTGGCGTCGGCGCAGTCGGCGCGGCCGTCGCAGTACAGCTCCCAGGGCAGGCAGGCGCCGTTGTCGCAGGCGAAGGTGAGCGGCGAGCAGGGCGCGCCGGCGCAGTCCAGCTCGTCGCTGAGGTCGTCGCGGCCGCAGTCGGGCGCGCCGTCGCAGCGCCACCGCGCGGGGATGCAGCGGCGCGACGCGGCGCACTGGAACTGCTGCGCGCGGCACGCCGTGCGCGCGCACGCCTCGGCCGTCTCGTCGCTGCCGTCGTTGCAGTCTGCGGACACCGATCCGGCCCTTAGTGTGTGACTCCGGCCCTCAGAGGCGTACGGGAAACTGAGCCTACCTTTCTGTGCGTCGCAGATCCAGCTGTTGAGGATACATCTGTTGTTGTCGCAACGCGTGTACTGCTCCTCGTTGCAGGTCACGTTCGCTGTAACGGTCAGGTCATCGGTTACGAGGTCGCTATGAAAGAACGTAGGCGGTATTAGCGAACGGTAAGAGATACTTCACCGCAGGGTCCGGTGGGCAGTGAGTCTTCGTCGGAGCCGTCGGAGCAATCGAGGTCTCCGTCGCACACGTACAACATGTCGATACAGCGCCTGCGCCGACCAATTCATATTTTAAAACGATTAACCGTTTAAATTACTAAGTGGAGATTTCCAAATACTGAGCTATTAAAGACGTAACACAACGCCATCTAGTGAAGACACGCGGAACTACGGAGTAATTAATCCTGCTATGACCTGCCAGGCATGATCACCTCGCCCGATCTTCTACAGTATAGAAGGATTCGTTTAGGTTAGGCGGCGCACGGGAAGCTATGTCACGTCTTCGAGTCGCCGATACCACAATCATTAGAGACCAATGTATTTAAACAGTGCTTCCTACCCGTAACGGTATAAGAAACCGATATAGGGACACTCACCATTGGACTGGTCCACAAGTTTAAAATAGCTCAACGAGCGATGCTCTAAAGATAGCAAGGATAATCAGTCCGTTGAAGTGAAAGTGGGCCGATCAAGTCTCTAGGCAAACCGATAGTCGCTGGAGCCGTAAAGTGTTAGAGTGGAGACCGCAATTAGTCTAAGGCGCACTGCAGCACGATGGACTGACCATTTGAAGAAGGTGGCTGACGGATGGATATGGATTGCCCGAGACCGGGATAATTGGCGCTCTTTATGGGAGATCTTCGTTCAGCGGTGGACGGCGAGAGGTCGGTTTGAATACTACAGTACTACTATTAATATTATCTTTTATAACATTTTTGTAGTTGTTGTTATTTTAAAATGTTCGACATATGTGGTTCGAGGATTCCAGGTTTAAGGTTATGTACATAGCAGCAGTCCATGGACAGGTCGTTCGCATTCTTGTTGTAGAGAGTCCAAAAATATAT
Source organism: Hypercompe scribonia (assembly GCA_949316085.1). NCBI lineage: Eukaryota > Metazoa > Arthropoda > Insecta > Lepidoptera > Erebidae > Hypercompe > Hypercompe scribonia. Next base: position 145,231 of record OX438986.1, read on the forward strand.
TAGAATTTTAATTTTGATTTACCTGAATAATAATCGATTGTAAGAGAGAGCTATTTGTTATTTGTTACGGGTAAAATTAATACAACAAATTTTGCGTTAATTTTAGGAAACGAAAGTTCAAGGTTTCTCAAATGTTAAATATCTAGAAAGAAATGAAACTTTGTCAAATTTACACCACCTTACAGTTCGAACTTAACTATAGCTATTATTCGAATAGTACTTAATTCAAAATAAGTTAACGCAATTGAGAAGACTAGATAGTGTAAAACCTCCAATAGAGACGACTGACCCGTGCTTGCAGGCGAAGGTCCCCGCGGGGCAGGCGGTCTTGGCCCGAGGCGCGGCGGGCTCGCAGCGCGCGGCGTCGAGCTGCGCAGGCGCGCGGCCCTCGGCGCACGCGCACACGCGGCCTCCGCCCGGCGCCGCCAGGCACAGCTCCGCGCAGCCGCCTCGCAGGAACCGGCACGCGCTGTTGCCTGAGCACGGTCAACGTTCAACACGTGTCCGACTACATGAGCCGAGTACAGGTATATCGATAAGGTTGTATCTTTACCTCGCACGTTAGAGATGGAGATGAGCTTGAGGTCATAGAGCGGCGGCGGCAGGCGGTACAACTCCGTGATGTTGCCGTCGGGCTCCAGGCGCCGCACTGCGCCCGTCCCGTGTTCGCTCCATATCACCCACCCTGAGACACGTTAACGACGTTACTGACGGACGGGTGCAGGCTGAATCAGATCGTCGCGTCGATTATTCGTGATAGTGTATAACTACCGGTATCTAAGTAGAATAACCAGTGCATGTAGCTACCGCTCGATAATAATGCGCTTTCCTCGTATCTCACTGAGGAACGGCCAAATTCGATACGATGAAGACGATCAATAGTTTCTACATCAATTTACTGTAAGATTTACTATAAGCGATACTACGACGAGAAGAAGGACGAGACGTACTATCGCTTACCGCTCACGCGTCGTTTCGACGAAAGATACTACACCTTCATAGAGTGCGAGTCCATACGGCTTGAGTATATCGGAGGAAGCTTGGTCGAGCAGGAGCGTCCTCTCCCCGGTGCGCAGCACGAGGCGCTCGATCTTGTTGAGGTAGGTGTCGCACCAGTATAACTCCTCGTAAGTGGGGGACAGCGTCAGCCCGCCCGGCCAGTGCAGCTGAGCGTCCACGAGCACCCGGCGCGAGGAACCGTCCATGTGCGCCGTCTCGATGCGGCCGCGCTCCGAGCGTGCCGACGCCCACACCGACCAGTACATGGTGCTGCACAGAGTGATGCGCCGCTTACACTGGAGGTCAGCCGGAGTCAATTAGCATCGTTTAGGCGAAGCGTGTACGTTTAGCTTTAAGGGTTTTCTCTTAAATCATTTTTTAATAGTAATACTTTTTTGTTGGAAATCGTGTTACATAAACGCTCGCAGATTTACATAGATCTATATAATACATAAATCAGTTCATTGCGGTAGTGAAATAAGGAATCGATGAGATATCACATAATTCACCAATATCAATAGAAATATAATGTCTGTTTCGACGTACGATCGGCATACGTTTTAGAAAAGGCCCCAAAGATTATTATGAAGGTGGTCCAGTTTTCATCGAGTCAAGTCTAATGAGCAAAATTACAACATGGACATTTAACGTATAAGAACCAAATTTCAGCCTGTTCGAGTTGCGCGAGTCGGTTCAAAACGGAATCGCTAGCGGCGGCATGCGTACCCGTTGGCGGGGTGCAGCGCGATGGCGCGCGGGTGGTAGGGCCGCTCGCGCGCCTCGCGCACCAGCACGCGCCGCGCGCGCGCCTCGTCCAGCCGCGCCACCGACACCTGGCCCAGCGCGTCGTCCGTCCAGTACAGGTTCCTCCCTGCGCACACCGCATCACGTTTATACGTCAATATGAGCAAGGCGGCGCGCTATATGTCAGGAGCGTAGACTTACTGTACTGGCGTAGAATAGGTATACTATTATAACGGTCTAGAGCTCCTGCGTGCGCATCGTTTTTGATGAAATGACAAAATAATAATCGTTAGGCTCGATAGCGTAAATAGCACCATGACGGAAACGTGTCTCACCGAGCCAGTCTACGGCGAGCCCTTCGCAGTTGTCCACGTCGTCACCGATGAACACCTCGCGCCCCGTGCCGTCCAGTCTCTGTCGCACTATCTCGTACCTGACATGATTTATATAAGTATTTTCATAAATTATACACATAGCTAATGTAAGCGTAAGTAAGAACAGGCCTCATCGTGCCCTCAATTCGACATACTTACATTGCCGTCAGACACTTCTTATTTCGTGTTGTAGTCTGTTTTTACGTACCTACCGACGACCACCACAACATAAAAGCAAAACCTTCGAATGCTATCGCAGATGTAATTTATAATGTTAGTTATCAGACCGTCAGTGTAAAGCGATATTGTAGTCTTTCACTAAGTGAGTGAGGCTACCGGAACTACTTGTGCTTCTTGAGCGGGGCGTGTCCTCGGACGGAGTTAACCAGCAGCAGTCACCAAGAGGTAGGCCACGTGCTCGTTTGCCCTCCTATACTATAAAAATTGTATTTTCATTTTGTTATTTTCGTCACAATGTTGTAGCTAACATTTTCCAATTTCGGTGTCATCGATCATCATCAATTTATTTAATTTTCTTGGAAAAGATTTCGAGCTTGGTTCGCGCAAGGTTACACTAGCGCAAGGTCACTGTAGCACGTGTAATGCGCACCTGTGCACGTCACAGTAGTACAAGTATCCAGCGGCCAAGTCCACGTCGGCGGCCGTGGGGCGCGCAGCGTGCGCGGCAGGCACCACGCCCTCGCCCTCCTCGCGCCCCCCTCCCCCCGCTCCGCCCTCGCCGCGCAGCGACAGCGCCGCCACCAGCGGTGGAGAGCCGCGTGCCACCACCAGGTAACTGTCCAGCTCCACACCTGCGGAAAACGCCTGAGTTATAATCACGGTTAAAATAAATTGTTAAAAAAATAATGGTTTGACTTCGACTTGGCGGTCATTTAAGGGCCAGGTCGTTTTGCATTTTTGAAGGCCCCGTTAATCTAGAATCTAAAGGTTTGTGATCCTGACTGCTAAGCTAGAAGAAGCGGGTTCCATTGACACCCAGGACACATCATTGTGTGCTGAAGATGATCATGTGTTCCGTGTCTAGGTGTAATTTATCTACAATATGGGTGTATTTGGAAATATACAAGTACGTTATCAGCAGTCTCTGTTGCCATAGTCTAGGCTTTGGCTAGTATTATAAACAGACACTTCGTTGTTATTTATTTGAATAGACGTTATAGCGCTCCGGTCCGTCCACTTCGGGTGTATATCCAAAAATAAGTGGGCAGACTGGCGCCCCGAGCCGGTCGCGGTTCAAACTCTATTCTAGAAAAAGGCAGTTGACTGCTTTAGACGACTAACGTTCGCAGCCTCCGTGGCCGGCGATTCGATACCCGTGGCGACACATGCAATGCGCGTGCGGCGCGCCGTTCCTGTAGGCCGTGACGCACACGTGCTGGCAGCCGCCGTTGTGCGCGGCGCAGGGGTGGCGCAACGGCGGCTGGCGCCGGCGGTGGAACACCAGCGCCGCCAGCGGCCGGGCCGCCAGACGCACTTCCGCGAGCGACGCCGGCGACCGCGCGTAGCGCGACACCACCGCCACGGACGAGTTGCGCCACACGGGTAGGTACAGCGACGCCTCCAGCACGGAGATCTGTTGCAGCTCCTGCGTCTGAAATGCACACCTTCAGTTTTTACAACATCCACGTACCCTATATTTAGAGCTACCGTCTCTAAAATTTGAAAACCAAGCTAAAAAACGTAGAATCCGCTTTGGAGAAAAACAAATTTTGGAGTGCAAAACGCGGACAAGTCAAGTTTTTTTTTATTTAGTCAATATAATGAAAATAATTCAAACAGTCATTAATCATTTCTTTGTTAAAAAAGTAACTTAAAATTAACTAAATAAAAATATTGTTTACTGAAATCAGAGACGAAAAATAATGTTCTCACCGTTTTGAGAAACCTTTTCAGAGCACTACTACTGATGAGATAATCTTTTTATGACTGACTTTAACAAACGAGGTGTCAATTGGTGATGGGATTTAAACCTCAGCTACTTTCCTCGAAAAAAAACCGAGATAATCGTCACGTGGTTGGTATCAAAACAAAGGTCTTGGCGAGCACATTACAAATATGTATGAATATGATATCGTTCAAGTTAAAGTATACGTTTAAAATGCGGTCGTAAAGTTCGCGTAGCCCAGTCATTCCAGTTAACGACTCGTTTAAGTAAACAACGAGCCGACATTGCGTTAAAAGATTAGATTAAAAAAGTAATATATTTATTATACAATAATTAAAATTAATACTACCACTACGTACAAAATGGTCTGAAAGGACGAAACAAGAAACAAAAATTCAGATAGAAATCCAGAAATGCATACATAGGTATAGAAATCTAAAAAAAGGTCAAGGTAGAACCGTGGTCGCACCCACTGCATATGTGCTATGATGTACGTGTCAGGAGCACCTCCATTAAATAGACATGGTAGGTATCTGGACTTCTGCCTGAATAACTTTCTTGTTTCGTCCTTTAACACCATTTTTTTACGTCGTAGGGTTGTAGTTTTCCAAACATTTTTTTAACGATAACAATAGGCTTTCACCTGTGAAATTGCCGTTCTGCAATAGGTGCTGGCCACATTAGATTAAAATATTTTATATTTTATTAAACATGTTTTAAATTAAACCTGTGGTCGTTTGAAAACTTTGATCGACACTAACAATAATAACGAAAATTACAGACGAACGCGAAAACTGACGAATCTACGGTTAAATTAGCAGCATCTTTAAACGTTAGCATATAAACTATATTGGTCCATTGGTGTCAAATGGACACGGATAGAAAGTTCACGGAGTTTGTGTTAAAATATGCTTTGTGCTGCTCAACAAATAATCTCTGCTCAAAAAACGAACGTTTTTTATTATTTTAATAGATTGCCGAAGTAACTCTACTCTGCTTGATGGAAAGCATGAATAGAATCCAAAAGTTGTAGTCACCATACTCATTTGATTTTGACCATGACCAGACCATTTGACAATGCAGTATAGTGACCCACACTATGGTGGCCTATTACGATGCTTTTTGACGCCTCACTTGGAGTCATAAAAGACATGACAGTCACCGTAGCATTGTATTGCACACACTTACCACGACAACTGTCACCCTTGCCTCAATGGGCCTCCGGTCTCGCACTCACCAACGAAACATGACAGTACGGATGCTGTCGCTTTAGGTTGGTCTTCTGTGGGAGGGTAGTACTGCCCCGGACGAGCCGGCCCATTCATACTGAAATCAGCATGGCTCTACTATTTGGTATTTGAACCCCATTGTTTTTTGACAATTGCAAGCGGCCAACAAGTTTTTTTGGAGTCTGGTTCAGCACCTAAACAATGCCCTAAAATAAAACTTACTCCTAGAAAAGTGATGGTCACTGTTTGAAAATCTAGCGCCGGTATAATTCATCACAGCTGCTTACCAAGCTGGATGAGCATTACTACAGGTGTACTTGTATTCTGTGTAGAACTGAATACCATTCTGTAACGTGTTATGCAGCGAATTACGGTGAATAGCAATACTGTCAGGAAATTGATAATCGTGTCTTTTTTTTAACAATTAGTTAGTTTTAATTTTTCTTTTATTTTCTGTCTTTCTTTATTCATTGTCGCATTTATGTGGGTGTAGCATTGTGTTCTTTAGTGTTTCAGAACCTCTATTAGCCTGTATTGTTACAGTTCTTGAAAAGTTATAATTGGCTTGATGTTGTGTATAAAACTGCCCATTGATTTTCTGTAGCTGTTGGTTTTCCAAACTTTAATAAATAATAAATAACGATAGTAGAAAAGCTCGCATGTCTCTATCCAGTGTTGGTAAATCGCCCGTCTCTACTGCTCTTATACGACAACCGACCTCATAATGCACGCAGACAGTCTCCAAGTTGTAAAAGTTGAGGTTAGAAGCTCTCCATCACCCGGCATACTTACCAGACCTTGCGTCTACAGTCTTCTACTTTTACCAGATATTGGATAACTTCTTAGCAGGAAAAAAATCAATACCCAAGAGGCAGTACAAAACGCCTTTAAAGAATTTGTTGCCTCTCGTCCAGCTGATTTCGTTAGGGCACCAATACAATGTCACTGTGTTGGCAAAAACTGCATCGATTGCATAAGTGATTACTTAGATATTGTTGTAAATAAAATGAAAAATAAGTTAATTTGTTTTGTAAAAACGGTATTTTATACGTAAATATCTAATTTATTGTATTATTACTTTTCTTAAATAAACAAAAAACATTAATATTTGACCATTAGAGAAAAACATGAGTTACATTTGAATATTCCGTGTTACGTTTTCACTGTTAGTGTTAGTTTACTGTTTTAACACAGGCTAATGACTATCTTCTTTGGAAGTTCAGCAGATCAGCAGCCATAGTTCGAACATAAGATACGTTTAACAAACTCAAGCTACTTATTATATTCTTAAAGGTTGTTTTGTTGCTTAACAACAAAACAGGAACTTCTTTTAAAGTCTCATATTATTTAATTCTTTAAAAATAAAATCTACAAATTTTATTAATTTGTCTAATAAGAGTTCTTAGAGTTATAAGAGACACAGAAACTATTCAGCCTTATTTATAATTTCTCCAAATGATTCTTGTTCCGGACTACAAATAAAACCTCACCCGGACGCTCCCCGGACGCTCTTTAAACTAGGACAAATCTTGGAAAACCCCTACGGATGGCAACCTTACCTACATCAAGTTGAAGTGAACGAGAGGAGCCACCGCGGCGGTAACGAATCATTAAACCACCGGTTCATCTACTGCTCCTGATTATCCCGAACGGTAGGAGGTCCGAGCTGGTGTGCGTGTCACTTACCGCATAACCCTTTCGCACGGTGCGTCTGTTGGCTCCGTCGTAGTCGGCCCGCTCCACGGCGTCGAGGTACGCGTCGGCCCAGTAAACCACCCTAGCGGCGAGGTCCAACGTCAGCGCCGAGGGGTACACGAGCTTGAGCGTCGCCAACGCCTGGCGGCCCGCCCCATCCAGCGCGGCGCGTTCCACACGCGGCGGCGTCGCTCCCCACACCGTCCAGAACATCCACCTGCATCCGTACGACCCATAAGTACTGTGCACGCAAACCTTATCCCCGCGATCCCAACTATTGGTGCGTCGCGTTAAGTAAACCAGTGATATATATATATATATGAAATGTGAAAGAGACGCATACTAACCCGGCAGCCGGATCGAGCGCGAAGCCGTGTACTTTGGCTAGAGCGGAGTCAACGAGCAGACGGCAATGGCGCAGGCTCACCTCGCATACGTAAAGCGCCTCGCGTCCGCTGTCTACCAGGTACCAGTTATTCGACACCCAGTCTATCGCCATGTGGCTTACGGCTGCAACGTATTGTCGTGATTTAATTTACGATGGAAAATTCGTTACTGCTGCTCGCGATGCTACACAAAATCTTAGCAAAGTAAAAAGGTTCTGCTAGATGTAAACAAGTAATTTGTTACATTCATACGTTCACACGTTATTTAATTAAGGATATAACAGAACTGTCAATGCGCACTCACCACTGACATCGGGGAAGAAGTCAGGCGCGCCGACAAATGTCCGCTTGCTGAAATCATCCGCGTCCACACACACGATGCTGGAGTTGCTGATGTTGTGGTGTACGTAGCATATCGTCCTGTTTATATATAAACTTATTAAATAAGATCAAAGGACATCGACCGTAAATGAGTCAGTTGGGTGAAGTCGATGCGCACTGACCGGTTGGTGTAGTGGAAGTCGACCGCCTTGACGTTGAGCGCGTGCAGTGTGCGATTGCGGGAGCGCGGCACGTCCAGCCACTCGCGCCGAACATCCATCTGCGTCACCACCACCAGCGAGAGCGGCTCGTCCGCTGGCTCTGCGCGACACGCACCAACATGGCCTTATTTACAGCTCTTTAACATACTACTGTACCACACACTTTTCTACCGAATAAAATACATAAATACATTTACCAGCTTCCAATGTGCTTGTTTTTTTACACATATGAAACTTGAGATTGGAAATATTAAAACATTCTACCAATTTTTCAACAATATACCATGGAACTGCACGTTTATGGAATGTCGTATGGAACGTTATATGAATGTCACCTCTGACAGCTGAACATTAGTGTACTCATATATTACTGTATGTATGTATAGTATTTTATTTTACTTTCTATTTATAAATATTTCATATATTATGTATTAGATTGGTAAAGTTTGTGTGTGTGAAATATTTCATAGACCTTTTTTATTATTCGTATTTTACTACTACAACCTTAGCTACAGTTTAAAATAAAACCAGTCCATACAACGGTTGCCTGGAAGAAATAGCTGCAAGTAATGAGGACGTTCTTTGTACATCACATTTGTTGTTATATTTATTATTGTGTTTTTGTAGTATATTTGTATAAGTCTGGTGTATAAATAAAGTGGTATTTATCTATCTATATGTGCGTGACACACAAAGCTCACACATGTAAAACTAAGTTAATAGTCACATCTATATGCGGACGTATTTTTTAAACTTTTAAAGCTATATGTTAGAGCACCAGTAGGACCAGCACCGTTAATAGCGACGCAGTTGCGTTTGTCCTCGTGCAGCGCGTACCCGTCGGCGCAGGCGCATGTGTAAGAGCCCACCGAGTTGTTGCAGAGTTGCGCGCACATGTCGTCCAGCCGGCACTCGTCAGTATCTGGAACAGGCGACTTACACTTCATACCACAGTATAACTAATCCATATGTGCGACGCTGCGACGTATGTACTTAACGACACGACATGGTATCATTACATAAGAGACCATAACAATATCATTAAGGTTCGTAATCAGATTCTTCCGATTGAAGAAGCACCTCCAGTATAGACCATTATAGAGTAATTTCTTAAGAGCTGGGTCACAGCTGGTTGTGGAACCGATACATAGAACAACTTTAAGGTATTTATTTCATTTAAAGCAAGAAAAGTGAAATTAAGTCTGGTTTATTAAATCAATATCTGTCCATTAAATGAGATGTCACTTTAATGATGTATATTAATAAAACTGGTTTCTTTTTCACTATCTCTGAATTGGAGATACGAGATAAACTCACCGACGCAGTGTCCTTTGTCATGGGGCTCGTAGCCCTCGTGGCAGTAGCACGCCAGTCCGCCGTGCGTCGGCCGACACCCCACCTCGCAGTGCAGAGCGTCGCAAGAGCTCGCCGTGACTGGTACATATATACATCACATTCGTTTATACTACTACAAATAGACGTATGATTATGTCTGAAGGACACCTCATGATATGTGTTAATCTTTAAAGATTCTCAAGACATATAAGTCCTTACACTTACATTCCGATAGAACTACCCTCGACCTCAACAACAATCTACTCACAAAAGGATATAATGACAGGCTAGTTCCACAATATACGCACAGTTATCACAGATGTCCCACTCGTCACTGGCATCTGGGCAGTGCCTTGCTCCATCACAGAAATGGTACACTGGTGCGCACGTGAACTGCCCCTCGATGGGCGTCGCACAACGTGCCCAGTTCCCTGGGCACTTAAAGTCTTTTTGACCTGAAGAAAAGAATAAGGCAAACTTATACAAAGACTATTACCGGCAACGTGTTCTGCCTACATAACCACAAAATAGATATAAGGCCAACATTCCAATAGGTACGTACAGATGTAGGGGTCCTCATCGGAAAGGTCGTTGTGGCCACAGTCAGGGTCGCCGTCGCAACGCCACGCGCGCGCCAGGCACAGATTGTTCACGGCGCACCGGAACTCGTCACCGTGGCACTGCTTGTCCGAAGCTGTTCCAGCAACAATAACAGTTCAAGCAGTGTAGTGTGACATCACAACCAGCACAGCAATAAAAGTTCCTCAAAGAATTCCAGGTATGATAATACATGGCATGAGCATACACAACAAATTTGCTTTTTAATCAACATGCTTCAATAAACTTAATATTCCGGTTTATCACCCTATCCTTCATCGTTAACTGCACAGATAACATTTATTTCTCTCTCTATGAGTGAGTGCATGCTTATATTATATTATGCCGACTATCAATAAAATCGTACCTAAATCAGTCAGCAAACAGTGCTCACTGCACCGTCATCGACTACAACCGGCACTTGCCGGTAGTAGATACCGTCGCATCTTACCTTTATCATAGACAATTATCAAAGTGAGTTCAGTTTCCCTTCGGCTTCCCCAGAAACTTAGATAAGTGCTACTTAGTAATAATTAATAAAAAAAACATAGAAAGTTACGGTTGCAGTCCAACTCGTCCGAAGCATCAGCGCAATGCGCGCGTCCGTCGCAGCGCCAGGCACGCGGCACGCAGCGCAGCGCGTCAGAACACGCCCATTCGTCATCAGAGCACACCACGCCGCCCACCACTGTAACAACATCGTGTGCTTTCCATCAGCTATCCTCTGTTCATGACATTCAATCGTCTCACTTCTCATTTCTACTTCGAATACATAGGCCGGCTCGACCGTATTATCGCGGCCTCTCAGCAAACTGCTATTAAATATAATATATGTTAAGGTTAATAGATAATTTGATAGATAGAAAACTCTTTGTTTGTACACCGTATTACAGAGTTGCAAGAGAGTAGATACAATATTAGGTTTATACGAGAGCGGTTCAATAAGTACCCGTGTTAGAAATGAAGACACCAAAAAAGTTTTTTTATTTTTCAACATAACCTCCTTTCAGAAAAATACCCCTCCCTCAACGAATTCATAACGCAGTTCATGCAATTTGGCGGCGACAACTCCGGATGAATGTGCTGGTGCGTTATCGTGGTGAAACAGCACCTTATTTCTCGCCAAATACAGCCGTGTCTCCTTCAGTTTTTTGTCAAAACGGTTCAATAACTCACTGGTGTATTGTCAAGTTATCGTTCTTCCTTTTTCTAAAAAAATCATGAGGATAAAGCCGTTCGCTTTCCAAGAAATCATCACCATGACCTTTCCGGCTGATGGCACCGTTTTCGCCTTCTTTAGAGCAGATTCACTGGGAGAAATCTATTGTTTTGATTGCTGCTTAGTATCTGGTGTGAAATGTTGAATCCAGGTTTCATCAACGGTGACAACTCGACGCAAAAAATTCTTCGAATCTCGCTTAAATTGCTCCAAACACTACTTCGAAGCTACCAGCCGCATCCGCTTGTTATCCACCGTGAGCAATCGCGTCACCCACCGGGCCAACAATTTTTTCATCGCCAGCTTTCTATTTTTTTTTCTATATTAAGAGCCTGCCAAAGTGACTCTACTCTGCCTGATGGAAAGCATGAATAGAATCCAAGAGTTGTGGTTAACTTATCATGCAAAATATTAATTGCCGTTTCATTTCGCGCCTCTGCTACTTCGCGCACTTTCATTCATCAATCAGCGAGAATCATGTCGTGGACTTTTTGAATAATTTCCTCGATGACCACGTCTGTCGGGCGTCCTGGTCGCTCTTCATCAAAAACAGATGTTCATCCATGCTTAAGTTCGTTGAACCAATACCTAACTGTAGTCATAGAGGGCGCAGTGTCCCCATAAATAGCATCCAATTTTGTTTTTGTTTCCTCGCATTTTTTCCATCCAAAAACAAAAAGCGAATTACCAAACGATACTGCTCTTTTTCCACCTTAGCGAAAATCATGAAACACGTCTTACTCGAATGGCTGCCTAATCCAAGCTAATCTATCAATCAGTCTGAAATTTGTTTTACCGTCATTCGATAAATGGTAGCACACAATAATAATACCAACTTCCCTCAGGAACGCCCTCTGTCGTCAAACACAGGTACTTATTGAACCGCCCTCGTAAACAACGGGCTACATTTTTGCCAAAATCAATCTCTTCCAGGCAATGTTAGGTTGGATTAAAATGTTTCGGAGACAGGAGTAATTGACAGTATTTTGTAATATGTTTTATTTTTATTTTAAGATCCTGCTAAAGTGGCTCTACTCTGCCTGATGGAATGCATAAATAAAATCCAAGAGTTGTGGTCACCATTCTCATTATGAATGTAAACAATGCAGAATGGTGGCCCACATCATATCGCCCTAGTGAGATGCTTTTTCGCGCCCCACTTGAGAACGTAAACGGCATGACGTGGCAGTGCAAAGCTCCCATGCTAACCACGGTAACTGTCAACCCTGAATCAATGAGCCTCCGGTCTTGCACTCACCAACGAAACACGACAGCACGGATGCTGTAGCTTTAGGTTGATCTTCTGTGAGAGGGTAGTACTGCCGATCGAGCCGGCCCGTACGTGCTGACATCAGCGTAGCTCTACTACCTTTATAAATAATTAGAAATCCCATATCCATACATATACACACATAAATATAAAACCCACACTTATACATACCGGTAGATATAAATATATACGTACATAACTATAGTTACTTCTACTCTCCACAATACTTATACTTCTATATACTATACTCTAATTCGTAACTGACTCAATTATATTGCATGAAATTCCTGAAACATTTTTTTGTGAAACTGTTTATTGTTTGCGCTTGCCTGATTTATGTCGGCAATGCATTCCGCAATCATACAGCTTCAACAGTAAAAGACTGGTCATAATATTTTGTATAATGAAGAGGTTTCTCCAGTTTTAATCATCCGATGACCTTAGCCATTTTTCATGTGTTACAAGGAACTTGAATAGTTCTTTGACGTAGGAGCTCTAGAATTGAACAAGATGTTATAGAAAAAAATTAAAATGTAAGTATCCAGTGAGAATGAATCGTAAGCTACTTGAACATCTGACGGAATTGAGATCTGTGATAATATTTTGGTAGACCAAATACAGTTCGAATACAGCGAATTTGTAGTCGTTCAAGCTTATCAAATTGTGCTTCAGTGAGATTCAGATAGCTGTTCTCGGCATAGTCGCAGTCGGAAGATAGTTACATAGTCTTCGAAGAGACCCGGCAGGTGCAAATATCTTACGACTGATGTCTTGCATCTATGAATCCCAAAATAAAGTACTATCTATCTACGTAGATTCCTAAATTTTTTACATTAACAATAATCTCAAGGGTGGTGCCATCGAATTCAATTTAATGTCGTTGTTTCCAGTTACCTCTTGGAATCATCCCGGGATTGCCAATAATACATACCTGCGTCTGTACAGAATTATTTATTTATTTATTTATTTATTTATACTTAATGCACATGTTGTACAAAGGCGGCCTTAATGCCATGGGACATTCTCTCCCAGTCAACCTTCAGGTGATGTAACAACAACAGCGCTCCACACGCTGGCAGAATGCCCGGCATGGGTGGAGCAGAGGCGTGACCTCATGGCGGCCATCGAAGTGGGGACTCTCTCGCTCGGTAACATGGTTGCGGCCATGATACGGAGCGAGGGTGCGTGGAACTCCGCCGTCTCTTTCTGCGAGCAGGTTATGCTTGCGAAGGAGATGGCGGAGCGGGACCGAGAGAGGTTTAGAACTCTCCCGGTCCGCCAGGCCCGGGAAAGGGCCAGGTACCGCAGAAGGCTCAGGCGCCGGAGATCACTAGAAGATCTCCGTCCTCCATAAGTGCAGGCCTGGGGGTGACAAATAAGGCCATCTGTCACCCTAGCAGAAGCAGGTTTCCAAGAAACCATGAGTTTTCCACACAGGAGGGGGCCACTGCAGCCGTAGTTGGTCCGAGGTACGTCGGGGTTCCAGGGATTTCCTTACTAGGGTGCACCTGGTCCCCTGGCTACTGGTACCTGAGACGGCGTGCGGTTTTTGGTCGGTTCGTGTCCGACATAACCACCCTGCGGTGGTATCCGTGGGGATTTCCGCACAGTACAAAAAAAAAAAAAAAAAAAAAAGAAGGAGAGGGTGGCCAGTAGGACTTCATGACAAACGGTATCGAAGGCACTCGAGAAATCTACCAAAGCCAGCACTGTGACTTTGGTGTCCTCCATACCCTCCCTAATATCGCTAGTTACTTTGAGGAGAGCAGTGGTTGTGCTATGACCGGGTCTAAAGCCAGATTGTAGCGGACTAAGGAGATTATGTTTATAAACAAAGTGCGAGAGTTATTTATGAACACAGGCTTCAAGAACTTTAGAAAGAAAGCGAAGTATAGAAATGGGTCGGAAGTGTTCTGGGAGCGAGGGGTCAGGTCTCTTAGGTAGAGGGATAATGAAGGCCTTACGCCAGAGTGAGGGATAGGTTGCAGAGTGAGGGATAAGTTGCAGAACTACCCTTGGGTCCATAATTATGACATCAATCACCAATGCGACGTAGGTCAGCAATAATTATGTTCAATGCCTCTAGTGACAAATGAATCCTTGCTTGCGTATATATTCGTTAATAGTCTACATAGAGGTATAAAAGTAGCGAAGGTTAAACGAGATAGAACGCTTCTTTGTGATACCACCAACAGAAATACTGCACCAAGAGGACACAGTCTTCAATTCAAATACGTTGCCGGCGACCAGCCAAGTAACTATGAAATCGTAGTATACCAAGCAGAATGTGAAAATCAACAGCATTAAAAGCGTTGCTAATATCGAGTAAGGTAAACACTGTGATCAGACCTAGTCTGATGGTGTTCCTAATGTTTACCAACGCAGAAGTAGTGCTGTTATTGAGACGAAAGCCAGATTGGAAGTAATTCAGTAACGAATTTTTGGAAAAGAAACTACTCATTTGAAATTGAATGAGGTGTTCAAGGAATTTAGATATAAATATATAAGAATAATGTTTCGACTGACGCGATCACTTCCCACTATATTCGATGAAATTGCCAGAATGGTCTTCCTAACGTTATAAGCGAACATTTGATCAAAGACGATAAATGGATTGTTGGGCGCTGGAGTAAAAGAAATATGTCATAGAGCATTAGCTACAATAATAGATGAGAGTATGTCATTAATGTAAGACGAGGCAGAGAAATATTTATGAAGTAAATCAATGTTAAAATGGGGGGTAGGGACTTGTCACCAGAAGAATGATGCAACAATTATACAGTTTATATATAAGAGCATTTCAGTTGAACGAAAGAACGGGTTTCTTTCGTTCAACTGAAATGCTCTCTCTCTGCTCGTTTGCCTCTATATCATTACCTCATCATCATACTTTCCAAAGAGCTAAGGTGCTAAGGACGATTACATCGAACCAAAATGGACTCGGACCTCATTATACGAGCAGTTTATGTGTGAAAATGTCACGAGTCCATACAATTGAGTAGAGGTTAACAGCCT
This sequence comes from Hypercompe scribonia, assembly GCA_949316085.1. Taxonomy (NCBI): domain Eukaryota; kingdom Metazoa; phylum Arthropoda; class Insecta; order Lepidoptera; family Erebidae; genus Hypercompe; species Hypercompe scribonia. The sequence goes on from OX438986.1 coordinate 160,542, forward strand.
CTCACAACGATTAGTATCAACCAGATTGGGCGCTCCCGGGGTCAAAATGCCATCTGTCTAATTAAATAAAACGATTAGGGAGAGACAACTGAAGTAAATAAAATACGTGTTATCAGTCATACTCATAGTCATGTTGTAAATGAAACTGTACTACGTTAGGCGGCGTCTGATCCATCCTCTCCACGGTACTTATCCTTTATCATTTTTACCCCAAACAGCACAGTTTTGTCCTTAGATCGTCTGACGGTGACAAACGAAGCGACTGCATCTTCCGTATAAACTACAATACAAAGAAATAATCACAGACAGAAGTACCTGGTACTGTCCCTTCTGCGCCTTGTCTTTAGCGCCAGTATACACTTGTAGTTGTTTTATTGCTAAAAAAAAATGATAAAGTACCAGAATTCTGGCGTCTGATTTTGTCCGTCGTCTCAATTCTCATTAAAAAGTGACCAACTTAAAAAAAACATAAACCAGGTGGATCACAACTTTTTTGATTATGTGAAGCAAATATACTTGAGGCGTTAATCGCAAATAATAAAGTGAAAGAGTGAGCTTTAGGTATAGAAAAAAATCTTATAAATCCGAACGAACAAAAACTAAGTAATCAAAACCCTGCGAGTAAAACGGAAGAATTATATTGAAAATTATGCTGTTTTGCCTCACTAATAACATCTGTTAAGCAACTGTAGAGGGTTTTTATTGTTTGAGTAAAAAAATAATTACAAAAGAGCGAGCACGTATCGACGTTTACACTCTTCTAAACTACCATCGAAATTTTCGCGTTCTCGTTGGCAAAGAAAACCGAGAGATCGCCGACATCTCTTCGCTAATTTTTTCTTTTAGTTGACTTAGTGTATTTAGTTTATTGATGTAGACACGGTTCTTCAAATAATTCCATAAGAAGAAGTCTGCTGCCGATAGATCTGGACTTCTGGGTGGCCATGGAATGTCACCTCGTCTAGAAATCAGTTTTTCCGGAAACATGACTTTGACCACCGGCTGCGACTCTTGGGTCTTGGGTCTTATTGAAACCATGTATTACAATTGTAGGCAGCAAATTCCAGCGTCGGTCCCAAGAACTACCGTAAGATGTTTGCGCAAGATGTTAGATTCAAATGTTAACAAATTCTTGGCCCTCAATACAAGTATATTAGTTCAATTACATGCGATGTACCTAGTTCAAGATCTGTTATAATGGCTCGGCAGACAAAATTTCTTAATGGTGAAAGAAATGAACCGCAAAACAGAGAATGAAGTGAGTTATAAACGATCGTACTCATACCGTTATGATTTAATCTATAAAAACAATCATACATTGCGCAAAAATTTGAGTATTAACTATATTATTACTACGAGAGCGCGTAATGAATTGTAATTTCTGCGGGAATATTTCGAAATATTTGGTAAAGTACCGTAACCTTGTCCTAGAACACAAATGCAAGTAAAAAAACTTAAGGTTGTATTTAGTAACATGGTAAATTTTGGTTAGGATGTATGTTTATTAAAGCCTTTGGACGGATTAGTTAGTTCGACGGACGACTTAATTTATTCATTCATGTGTGCGTCTAGGCGATAAAAAGTCTCTTGGAATATACCACAGATCGCACTTCTAATTTTTATTTGTCTGTTCTATAAAACAAACCATTTGTCATAATGTTATTTAATTTGCCTCGACTTATTTGTTTGCTGTTATTTTCTATAGGTATGGAACGTATCAAGAGCACCATCTGCATTTGGTTCTGTCTGTTTCAGTGATTCATTCATTTTGGACAAGTGATAAACAGACAGACTTGTCACAGACAAAAGTGGACACACTGTATCTTGTCAGAAAAAAATACTTCCGTCAAACTCGTCGTACGAACGGTTGCAAAATTTGACTTTCCTACTTGAAAAAGGAGCACACTCTTTGCTTCTCTCGAGAGCAGGTGGTGTACTTGTTCAGGGTGATGAGGTCGCCGAGAATACCATAATAGCCACAAGTTCCACTAATAAAGCGTTTAGGTACACTATCGCACAGCTACACTCTACTCGCGGGTATCATAGGAGTTTACTACACGAGATCCCGATCCATGATAGCATTATACTGATATTATTAGTCGTTCAAGGGCAGCGTGGAGGAAGTTGACAGTGTATCGTCAAGGGTAGCGTACCTCATCTTAAAAATAACCAAAAGGTATTCCCTGAAGGTTATACAAGTGTACGCACCCACGTCTGCACATCCTGACGATAAGTGGAGGACATGTACGAAGACATAGCTAAGGCTCTGTTTCGTACCAACACTTCTTTCACAGTTGTCATGGGCGATTTCAATGTGAAAACGGGAGTACATGATTATGGCGAAACCGGGGTAGGACCGTTCGGCTATAGGCACAGAAATCGACAGGGTCAAGTGCCGGCAAACTTCTTTGAGGTACAAGGACTCCATCTGATGAATTTCTTTATTCAGGAGAAGCCTCAAAGGAAGTGGGGAATAAATAAATAAATAAATAAATAAAATATCTCCAAAACTATGTACCAATGCAGAAGAAGACGAAGGAACGACGGAAGACGTCTTCAAAACGCTCGATTGGAACGGACGAGGAATCAATATCAATGGAAATAGAGGTATCGACCTCTCACATCTGCGGTTTGCAGACGACATAATCATCCTAACGAAATCTCTGCATAATCTGGAAGAAATGCTGAACAGCCTGAAGATTCTTCAAATCGAGTGGGATTAAGGATGAACATCGAAACAACGAAAATAATGCATAATAGGCATATATCCCCAAGTCCCGTAACAGTAAATGGCGCTGCTATCGGGGTTGTACAAGAATATATCTACCTTGGGTAAATTATTAAGCTTGGCCGGCACAACTTCGATCAGGAGGCCGATAGGAGGATTCGTCTGGGCTAAAGTTTCGTCACATCTTTGAGTCGCTGATCCCACAATCATTAAATACCAAAGTATTTGACCAGTGCGTTCTACTTGTAATGACATACGGAGCCGAGACGTGGACACTCACCATTGAACTGGTCCATAAGTTTAAAGTAGCTCAGCATGCGATGGAGCGTGCGATGCTGGGCATTTCTTTGGCTGATAAAATTCGTAACGAGGTTATTCGACAGAGAACTAGAGTAACTGACATCGCACGGAGAACCAGTATCAGTGGAAGCGGGCTGGCCATGTCTCCAGACGAACCGATGGTCGCTGGAGCTGAAGTGCACTAGAGTGGATATCACGATTGGGCAAACGTAGTGCAAGGCGCCCTGCGATGCGATGGACCGACGACTTGAAGAAGGTGGCTGGCAGCAGATGGATACGAATTGCCCAAGACCGGGATGGTTGGTGTTCCTTGGGAGAGACCTTCGTTCAGCAGTGGACGGTGATAGGTTGATTGATGATACTATTTACTTATACATATCTATTGTTACACCGTTAAGTAAATAGCTTGTTATGCCGTTATTTTCTTTATTTTAAAGTAAAAGTAATGCAGTATTCGGTCAAACACCTGACAGAATCAATTTGCGTATGACTTTTCATTTAACATTGTAAATTGTATCTACATATACTATATAACTGCTAAGGTACATGCCTGTACTTATATTTTATGTTTTATGCGGTTATGATATGATGGTGCAACTCCATTATTAAAACTTTGTGGGAATATTAAAAGTAACTCTAACCAAAATGCACAAATTTAGGGTTTTTGCTTATTACTATTAGTTTAGTCAGTTGACTCGTAGAGAATGCCTTAAAATTAATGTTGAGGTCCAAAGTAGTGACCCTCTAAAATTCTCCTAGTAAAGTTTCCAATGTAAGATAAACTGAGAGCAACAAAGATGTACCGGAGCGCACACAGTGCACCAAGCAGCAGATAGCCTCGCTATCTGGGGTCAGGCACGGACCTCCGACACTGCAGCTCGGCTAGCCGTGCTCATTCATAACAGCGGCGAATGAGCTATCTGCAACTCTGTACGGATATAGGTATATAAAATGACTTTCTCTTATACACGTTTAACACTGAAGAAAGCAAGCAAGACTTGTTGTGCCTACTTTCAAAGCACTTATAATACCGCTAAATTTGTACCACTCATCGTTGTTGTTACGAGAACAAGTGCAGAACAAGATCATACGAGTATAGCTCCTTCGCAATGACTGCATGAAGTGCGCTTGGCGAAGTATTTATAATTTGAGATATAGGCGCTGCACACTAGGGCTAATAGCATTCTGTGATGAGGTTTGTTTGTGTTTCATTAGTTTTATGATTAACTGACTGCACAGATGGCGTAGTGGGTTGTCACCTTGCTTTTTATTGCGCTGAGTGTTGTGGGCTCATACCTCACAAGGAACAATACTTTATGTGATCCACAAATTGTTGTTGAATATGGTTGTTCTTCGTGTCCATTTCATATATGTTTGTAAAGTACCCCGCAACACAGGAATGATGATAATGTATTCCTAGCCAATTTTGGCCACGGCGACTAGTCTCAACGGAGACCAGCTAACAACGCTGGAGATATTATAGTGCATAAGTGTATGCGCATACACAGGTGCATTCTCCGTTCCCTCACTCTCATAACCCGATGGGTCGGCTATGTGACACGATCGGGAAGAGATCAGGCACAGGATCGACGGCTTTGCGTGCTTTTCGAGGCACGGGGGTTGAGGCGTCAGCTTCCAAACTATTGTTTTCTTTTTACTTTTTTTGTTTTTAAAAATACAACGGCCGCACTAGAAATATATTGTGTGTCGCGGGGGTCTTTACAAAGATACAAAAAACGAACATAAAGAACACCAAGACTTAGAACAATAATTTGTAGATCATATGAAGTGTGCACCCCAAGACCTTGATCGGCAGTCACATACTAACCGCTAAACCAACGAGGTACATAATATATATGTATACGAATTATTCTTACGCAAGAGTTGTCTGTTTCAATGAATAATAAAAAACGTAATTGAATGTGGGCTCGAATCGGTCACAATCCAATTCAAATATTTAATTTACATTTCATTTATTAAATTATGCATAAAGTGCATTAAGTTCCACCAAGAACGTAGAACCACCAGCCAGGCTCACCTGCATGAGGTACACCTGCTGATCGACGGACGAGGCTCTAGCAAACAAAGCATCCTAACACACCTATTACGTGAGACCAAAACACTGACGAAAAGTGGGCGTTTAATATGCCTCTGTCTACCCCTCTGGGGAAACAGAAATGATTTTATATATGTATGTATGTTTGTATGTTTATTAAATCATTGCGCAAACTTAACAAAAAATTGTGATATTATACTCTATCCGTTAAAGAGAAGCAACAATAAAAATGAGAACCAATATAGCGAGGCACGGATTCGTCTTCGCGCAATGGTCCATCACAATACAGTGCGGTGTCTGGAATGTTAAATAACTTTTTGATCTTCCTGTGACCGAACATTTTGTATACTTACTGTAGGTTCGTTGTGTGTTGTATAGGTGTGAAAATTTAAAAATAAGCCACTGAATAAAAGATAAAATGTATACTCGTACTTATGCAAAATTTTGCGACGATTGTTAGAATAATTGTCATCGATACATCAATTCAACAGTGCACTGTTGCACATGGGCCTCTCTTCAGCAATGAAGCTTTGGTCTACTATACTACGCTGGCCAGACGAGTTAGCACAGAGTTTGTTATAAAATTTGCGACGAGACGGTTATATACGGGGGTTGGCCGGTCAATGGCACTGTATGGTGCACCAGTGTGGGCGGCGACCCTGACCGCCCAGAACAGGGCCTCTGGCACTCTCAGAGGATATTGATGGTTAGAGCTATACGTGGTTACCGTACCGTGTCGACGGAGGCGGCGTGCGCCTTGGCCGGCACTCCTCCGTGGGATTTGGAGGCGAAATTGCTTCCCGAATTTTATCGGCGGACGCCTGACCTCTGGGCGGGTAGCGGCATACGCCCCAGAAAAGATATGCGAGTGGCGCAAGGCTGCTCGTTGAGCCACGATGGCTCGTTCATCGTCTCGGCTGAAGTTTCCACGTGCTGGCTTTGTCACTGTGGAGGCTCTCCAACCGATCATCGTCGAATCGGCGGAGCGGCAGCACGAGATTCGTTCCTTCCACCTGACGCAGGTCCTTTCTTTGTATGGTTACTTCGGGAAGTATCTGCATTCGGTTGTTAGGAATTGAACCCCGCCTGTCACCGCTGCAGTGAGGACTCTGCTCAGCACACGCTGGTGATTTATTCCGCCTGGACGGTGCAGCGTGGGGCCCACACTATAGTTATTGGAGGAGATCTCTCACTACCGGCCGTCATACGCTTCACCGCCTTCTGTGAAGACGTCATTTTGCAAAAGGCGGCGGCGCAGAAGGCCCGAGATGATCTCCACTCGGACCCAATTCGCCGCCGGCAAGCGCGGAGGCGCGCCTGCCAGCGCCTCATGCCACCCCGAGTGCGACACGTGGCGACGCCCGCGTGAGCCGTACGTCGCCTAAATAGAGAATTCACTTGTAGAGTGGTCTGTATGTCGTAATAACAGCTGTTCCCGGGTCCCTCCTATCTCAGGCGCAGAGTATCGTCATCGTGTGGTTTTAGTCGGTCCGATTCCGATACACCATTCCGCTGTAAACCTCGACGGAGTGACGGCCCGGGGGGGTTTCCACACCGCTAAAAATAAAGTTTTGTTAAAAGATTTCCTTCTCCTAGCATGGACGTTGTGTTACATATTTTGTTACCTTACACTCTTACGTCACCCGTGGGAAGAATAGAGGTGGTAACACTACATTCTTAACCCATCACCACACGAAGTTAGGTCGTGGAAACGTAACAAAACCCTAAAAAACTTGGAAGAATTAAAATTAAAAATAAAACTTCTTTATAGCTCAGAGACAAGCTATTCTCTAGGTGTCAGATAGTACGAAGCCTTGTCTAAACATTTGATGTGCTTATATAAAAAATAAAAATATTGTTTGGCAAATTTAAATACATATAATCCCTTTTAAATCAGCTTGATTTCCTTGCTTGGAAGAATGGCCATACATTGTATGCTGCATTGCTCTGCAATAACATGTATATAAACATTTATTATATTAGTTTGTAGAAAGTGTTAAAAAAATCCATCCCTAGGAAGCGTCACCATTTTTCAGCCGACTACGACGAATCAAAAAGGAAGGACAATCGTGTTGACCAGTTTGGTTTTGATGTTCCACCTCAGCGCTTAAATTTAATTTAACTACTGTACCGATTTTAATGAACGAGGTGTCAATAGATTTGTAATAATGGCCCGGCAAGTATGTGTAGGTACTTTATAAATTTTATCAAAATTTTATATGAGCGCATACAAATCTTCAATCCTAATCTCTAAAAAATAAAACTAAAATAATCATTACGTCTTTGGTATCAAAAGAAAGGCCTTCCAAAGGCCAGCACATTCCAAATAAAATAGGGTTCACCTTATTTTAGTTCTGTAAAATTAAAATGAATTTTAAGTATTTTTTGCGCGCAGATTTTTGCGTAATTGCACATCTTGAACTATTAGTAGGTACTAGGGTTCTGGTAATCACCTCTGCAAAAGTACGGGTGGTAACAGTGCGAAAGGAATGTATCGATCATCTTGAACTGTTGTGGTTCGAGTTGTTTTTTTTCTATATTAAGAGCCTGCCAAAGTGACTCTACTCTGCGTGATGGAAAGCATGAATATAATCCAAGAGTTGTGGTCACCATACTCATTGCAAACGCAGACAATGCAGTGTGGTAATCCACACTATGGCGGCCTAGTGAGATGCTTTTTCCGCCCCGCTTTAGACGTAAAAGGCATGACAATTATCGTGGCAGTGTAAGGCTCACATAGTTACCACGATAACTGTCAACCTTGCATCAATGAGCCTCCGGTCTCGCACTCACCAACGAAACACGACAGCGTAGATGCTAGCACTTTAGGTTGGTCCTCTGTAGGAAGGTAGTACTGCCCCGGTCGAGCCGGCCAATTCCTACTGAAAACATAGTCGCTCTACTACCTAATAAGTTCTGCCTGATCCACGTCTTCTAGTCATACTACCTGTCCCCAGGTACCGTCCCCACAGATTTCGGATAGCCCGCCTCGACATACCCTAGTCGTAAAGCTACCGATCGCTGAGACTCTCCGTCTTGCAGCAGTACTCTTGAAGTATTTTGCACGTTCATATGATACCGAGTTCGTAGCATTACAATGTTTTTTATGACAATCTATTCATTAGAACCAAAAAAGTTAACCAAAAGGAGAAGAAAAATAAAAAGAGAAAAACTGCACTTTACAACAGTTGAAACAAAAATGAATAAGAAATTGTGCATAGGTTACATTGAACATCATTGGATTTTGCCACCTACTTAAGAGTACATATTAAAAATGTTGTTCGGAAGAATTATAAGGACTCATAAACATCTTAAGTGTAAGCTTGAACACTTAAAGTTGTGTATTAATAAATTTAAAGTTAAATGTAAACACCTTTTGTGAAAAAATAGAAGTGGGCCCTATTTTGTTTGGAATAGTATGTATCATATTGTTACGTCAAAATATATGTTCAAAATGTAGTGTCCGACCGAAGCTTCGGCTTCGGCTTCGGCTTCGGCCACCTTCGGCCAAAAAATCCACCTTCGGCGAAACCTTCGGCTTCGGCCCAAAACCCGGTCGAAGCCGAAGCCGAAGCCGAAGGTCCGAGCATCCGTCGAGATTGAACGAACTGTTACGAAGACTGAGTGAGAGAGCAGATCGGAGTGGTCGTCGTGTTTGCAGAGGCCGCGGGGAATCACTGTCAAATATCACATTGCATGCGCGTCAAAACAAGTTCATACGTGTATTTATACGCAAGTTTTGTTTTGAATTCTTGTTGTTTGTTGTTGAACATTTATGAATTAAATTGTGATACATAGAGTAGAACTAGTGAAAAGGACAATACTAACGTAAGTATTTGTTTAGTGAATAACCAATACCTACTTTGTTTTCCGGTAGTTATTACTAGTTAACAGAAATGAAATAAATGACATATTTCAGTAAATTTTTGAATTAGGATAAGTTATGTATTTCTCATTCATATTTTAAGTTTTTATTTTATGACTTAATATCTGTTCTAGTGTATAGTATTTTGATAAAATATATGTACTTTGAGGTTAAGTTAATTTTTCACTTTATTGGTTATTACCTAATTACAATAGTTTTTGCTGTGTAATATTCAGTTACACTGAATTAATTCAATTAATTAGTTGAAAGGCTTTCGTCGAATGTAGACTGTTTCATCATTCACGGATACTAATTACTACCTACACTTAGTTAGGTACTTACTTACTCACTACAATAGTTAGGTACTTACCTACGGGATATCCTCCGTGTTGAGGGCTTTGGATGAGCTGATATTTAACATATTGTATTTGTATGTTATACTCTCATCATTTTTTTTATTGATACAAATTTGTTAGAAAATGTTATTCTGTTGTTCAGGTTCATTTCATAGTTTCAAATTATATAAAAAAATAATAAAACAAGAAAAAATTATCTATTATTTTTTTATTATTTCAGGTACATTATGGCATCTACGGGTCCTATATGGCAATATTTTTCAAAAACCAATGATATTGATAAAGCAACTTGTAAAATATGTCTTTATCTCTTGGTAGTGCCTTACCAAAAAAACAAACTACAACTAATATTAAGAATCATTTGGCAAAAATTCATGAAAATGAATGGGCAGCTTATTGTAAAATAAATGAAGATTACCAGAGCGTGATGAAAAAAAAGTCGGAGTCTTATGACTCTCCGCTAAATGAAAAGAAAAGACGAAAACAAACTCAAACTACGTTACCAGAAATTATTGAAAAAAAAGTAGCACCGCCGTGGCCTGATAATCATCCTATATCATTACGTATTGATAAAAGTATTATGGACCTCATAATCGTAGACATGCTACCATACAACCTTGTTGAAGGAAAAGCATTTCAAAGACTCCATCTAAATGACCCTGACACTCCGTCCAGGTATAGGAAAAAGTCTGAGAAATACTTTAGGACGACTTTAATGCCGTTGACGTACGAAAAAGTAAAAGGTAAAGTCGTACTTCTTCTACAAAAAGCTGAATGGGTAAGTTTCACTACTGACATTTGGAGTAATCCGACAAAGACCTGTTCTTTGCTAAGTTGCACAGCCCACTTCATTGATGGCCCAAAAAGAGAAAAAGTTATATTGGCAGCTAGTGTCTTGGAAGAAGATCATACAGGCCAGCATATTTCAGCGAAACTTTACGAAATTATTGCTGAATTTAATTTAACAAAAAAAGTCCACATGGTTATCCGCGACAATGCTTACAATATGCAGGCGGCTATGCGTTGTGGTAGCTTTTTGTCTATTGGATGCGTAGCTCATACGCTCCAGCTTGTTATTCATGATGTTATATTCAAAGACCCTGCTTCTATGAATATGATTAAGAAATGTCGCAAAATAGTTGGTCATTTTAAAAGAAGCGAACAAGCTTCTCGATATTTAGAAGGGTTTCAAAAAACATGCGGCTTACCCAGACACGTTTTGATTCAAGATATCGAAACCCGGTGGAACAGCACTTATTTAATTTTAGAAAGACTCTTAGAACAAAAAACTGCAATCAATTCATATATGGCAGAACGCGGTGGAATAGAAGTCCCAACTGCAGAAGAATGGGAACAAATAAGCTATTATATAGCATTACTTAGGTGCTTTTATCAAGCCACACTTGATATTTCGAGCGATTCTTCTTCGATATCTCTGATAATACCATTGATCGTCATGCTTAATTCAAAGATGACTACAAAAGATGAAGATCCTGATAAAGTAACACTGCTGAAGATCCAGTTACGTGATTCCATAAACAGGAGATTTTGTTATGTAAAAGATTCTCCACATTTAATGATTGCCACACTAATAGATCCCCGATTTAAATCGAAGTATTTGACCAACGATGAAACTGAAAATACTAAGACTGAAATATTATCATTTCTACGACAAACTGGGCCTCAGTCACGATCAGCCGCCACTATGGACGTAGATGTTGATGAACCTAGACCTTCTTGTTCGAATTCCGAACCAGCTAACGAAGGGATGTTCTCTAAAAAAAAAAATGATGACTTGTGGGATTCGCATGATAATCTTGCAGCATCTGTCACAATTACAAGTAAAAATGAGTTGGGTTTAGATCATTCTGGTCCCCCTTTCGAAGAGCATCTTACTTGTTTTTTAAAAGAACCATTGCTTCTGAGGAATGCTGACATTTATGAATATTGGTCTTCTAGTCCGTATACTTATCTACGGCCAATTGCAATTAAATACTTATCTGCTCCTCCCAGCAGTGTTCCTAGTGAGCAATTATTCAGTGCTGCAGGACAAATATATGCGGACAGACGATCTAACTTGATTGGTGAAAATGTAGATAAATTATTATTTTTAGCATACAACATACGGCTGTTTAACTTTGATTATTAATCGTCGTTAATTACTACAAATCGTCAATGAACGAACAATGTTGATAATTACTATGTGATTTTTATTGTTATCAATGTAGCTTTAATTGAAAAGTTCTTGAGAGAGAACATCAAGTACAAATATGGGTATTAAAGTAGAAGTAGAATATTATAATATTCTTCTAACTTGTAGTTCTATTGTTATTGATATTAACTAAAATGTGCATTTAATTGATCATAATTTAAGTATTTATTAAGAAGTTAGTGTTTGTTTGTTGTATTTGAGATTTGTTTAGTCTAGTCGAGTAAAACAAAGACTGATAGATTGGTCTAATTGTTTTAATGTAAGTAGTGCATACTTAATAAAAAGATGGTTATTTTTTAAAAATAAATCACAAACTTTTATTACCATGTCTAAATCAATTTCTGTGTGAGACAGTCAGTATTAACCTTCAATTTTGAAGTTTTAAAATAATTTTAATATTAATTGTAGCTTGTAGATAATATCGAACAAAATTAATTACTAAGAGATTATAAAGCTTCGGCTTCGGCTTCGGCTTCGGCCGAAGGTTGTGGCGATTGCCGATTAATCGGCTTCGGCTTCGGCTTCGGCCAAAAATAGACCTTCGGTCGGACACTATCAAAATGTAATCGTACAGTTCACATGGGTTTTACCTTGAACATTTTTGTACCTTTGCATATCTCGATTTCTATCTGAATTATTTTCTTATTTCGTCCTCTTTAGACCACTTTTTTACGTAGCCGGCTTAAAGTTTTTAAGCTTTATTTCTTTATGAGTTAAAGGATACCTACACATGCCCTGTATCCCTGTATGTCCGAATAAGATCGTGCAATAGGTTCATATTGTACGAAAAAATAATTTATTAGTTGTAGGTATTGCAATGATAGTTGAAATATTTAACGTTGAAATCATAACTATTTAAAAAACAAGGGTTTTTTCATATTGTGTAAGCCAGTCCAGGTATGCACTGCACACAGGAATTGGTATGGCGCCTACTCCTATACGCACGTGTGCATTTGCACAAAGGATATATAATATACTGTGTTGACCAGCCGTCCCACGGTTCAGCTAATTGTGTCGGGAAGTTGGCAGCCACGCAATAGGCGCACGCGTACGAACTGTGCCGCCTGCTATGTTTACAAAACATGGCATTTTATAGTCCTAATGTCTTTAAGTTGCCACTTTCAAGATATATCTATGTAATCCTATTTGATCCTCCGTACTATTTCAATCAGTTTAATTACGTAAACATCGCTATTCCTATGTAGATTGACTTAGTTTATCTGCATTGTAGGGCACCATAAAAGGTAAGTACATAAATAATGTTTGTGGGTGTATGAAATTATGAACTGCGCGCGACATTTATTATGTTCGCTCAAAGGTTTGCGCTAACAGAATGATTAGCGCGGCCGTGCATTACGGCCCCTTATTTAATTTAACTCCATTGAGTGTGAGTGCGGTGCGGCCGCGCATCGACTCCTCAGCTCGCATGAACGTAAGTGGACCTCGATTAAGATTGACAGACGATGCGCATGCGCCTCCCTCACAGACAGCCAACCAGCCGGGTCCGACAGACACATGCTTTGCTTTATGACATAATAGCTTCTAAACACAACTGTGTTTGCTTTCAATACTGCTCTACCGGAAAACCTCTCATTTTATATCATACTTTAAAACAAATTTAGGCCAAAAGACCTATTCGCAGATGGTATATCAAGTTTGTTGATTTGTTAAATGGTTTACTTTTAAGTACTTAAACATCTCAATGTTAGAGAATGAACCAACAAAAACAACTTCATCTTACACTTAACCTATAGCCTGACCTGTGTTGAAATACTCATCTTTTTTGTTTAAAATAAAATAAAAGGTAATTGCACCAAGAAAAACATACCTTTTGACTACCTTATACTTACAATATGTATTATAGATCCATTTATAGGCTGTTATAGATCATTATACCATTATTTATATATATTTCTAAATACATACATACGTTATAGATAAAGTATATCCAGACACAGAACAAATGATAGTTGTTCATCATACAATCATTTGTCCTGGGTGAGAACTTAACCCACGACCTCCAGTTTAGTATTCAGAGTCATTAACCACTAGAGCAACAGGCCCGCAATTGTGTTGAGCAATTTATGATAATGAGAAGGATTAGCAAACTACTCGTACATCTAAACGTCGTAGCCAACGAACCACAACGAAAAGCTCAACTGGATTAACAAGTGCCATCATTCTTTTACACGCTCATGATCTGCCATGTTCAAATATTGACTATTTCATTGATGTCTTGTAAAGTATCGCAATATATACAAATAATATCCAGGGTTGACTATGAAAAGAGAATTCAATTAAACGTTTATTCATTTCAAAGTTCATTACCTTTATAGAAAAAAAATATGTAGAAAGGCAAAAACAACAGCAGGTATTAATATTATTTATTTACAACTTTACGCACAAACACATGCATCGGCGGACTTAATGCCTAAGGCATTTTCTGCCCGTCAACCGATTGGGCGATGCAGAGAAACGATGAGGTAGGTGCACTAAAGGGTAAGTAGTAATCGACAGAGGATTCAGCATATATAGACTAGTTTGACCATAAATATGCAAATATACCTACATAAACACATACATATATAATACACATATATATCCGTGCAAACATACATCCTCAATAAGATATAATAATTCACTTTAATTTTAAACGAGTAACGACTTTAACCATCCTGACTTCGAGGGGAAGCGCGTTCCACGAAAGGATAGTCTGTACAAAGAACAGGCAAAGGCTAATGGTAAAGAAGTATTAACGAGTGTAACAAAGTGTCCAAGTTAATCTTTGGTAACCAAAACGTTATATTCTCATTAAAATTTTAAATTTGTGTTGGATGAAGGAAAGTTGTGCTCGGCATTTCAAGGTCACTCCCACAGTTAACGTAAACCTATAAATGAATCTATATTATGTACATATTATTATCACAGTATATTGCATTGTCCTTACTAATACCATAACTATGAAAGTGGGTTTGTGTTTGTCCTACTTTTACGTCGCAACGGAGCTATTTTATGGTACGATTTTTGTGTCTATGGGATATCTCCAGAAGATAAGAGGCTGGAGTGATGTAGGTTGCTTTTTATCGTGGTAAAATATCCATTCCAATGGGAAGATCCATTACGTTGCGTGTTTGAATTACTCCAAGTTTTACAAATGGCGCTATTAGATTTTTCACCTGTTCATTTATAATACTTAAAGTTAAAAAAAAACCGTAGTTTGTGATGAATGACACTATAATGAATACGATACCTAGCCTCTTTATCGTTAGACTTTTTAATAATTTTTTTAACTTTATATATTATATGTAAATCAGAAAGTTTGTAAGGATGTGTCATTATTTGTTATTCTTTCACGAAAGAAATACTGTACAGATTTAGATCATAATTTACAGTCATTTAGTTTATACATTGCAATTACGCATAGGCTACTATTTATCGCTTATCCGTCTTATACGCGGACGGAGCCGCGGGCAAAAGATTGTTTATATAATATATATTAGCATGCATACCTGTATTTACCTATCTACCCTTACAATTAATGATAATGAAACCCATCTCAAAACATCCAATTCACTTGAAACATTAAAATTACGCATGAACATTCAATGGTCTATGTTGAGACAAACATCGTGATTATTGGCAGGTACGGTCAGCGGAATCACATCATTAATCACTTTTTTAACATAGGCAAGTAAAATGTACGGTGATTTGCCGGTCACTCTTAAGGACTGCACCCTGCAGTGTAATGCTGTAGGTTTGTTCGCTACAAGTCTATGTACGTGATTTGAGCAGTACCTAATTACTATCAAGTATCTCGGCTAGTGCAAGGGGACGCCGCCGCCATCCGGGTACGATCACCACGACCGGTTCGCAAGTTTTTTATTGTATCAAGAGGCCGAGCGGTGCGGTCTCGCCGTCAGTTATCTAGAAATCCCTTTTAAATATACTAGTATAAATAAATCTTGTCTTATAAAAGACTAGCGACGACAACGTGTGAACGCCTTTTAGCTGTGAACTGTTTTCATTTTAACAAAAACTCACTATATACTAGACATATACTATCCGTAATACGATTAGTCAGATGAGAATATGTAATTCAAGCATTCGATAGCCCAATCTTTGAGACGGAATACATCCACTTTGTTATACAGTTGCTATATATCACGGCCCGGACTGTATTCAGGAGCGAATCGATAATGTTCATTAACGCAATTGAAGCTGTATCTTATAATAATGAAGATAATTTTGGCAGTTCTTGACAGTTTCCTCTATATTTACGTCGATTAGTGTCTGGTACTCGATTAAACTTGTCACCTGATAGTACAAACAGATGCTTGACGTTAACGTTAAGATTACGTAGTTGACAGACTTTACTGTCGCTTTTACAAATCATGGTTAAACCAATACATACATATTAGACTACTGAGGAACAATTGACAGCACAACTTGTATCTGCTTGTCCCTTAAAGTGCAGTTTAGACTGGTTTCACCCTTAACAAATAATACTATAAGGATTATTACTGACAAAGATCACTTTGATTTGTTATAATTCATCAAATGTTTGACAGAATAGTTTTAAACATGCACACACTTCGTAACATCCCGCAAGCGGTAGACGTTCGCATCACCTATAGAACAACACAGGCCACCGGTGAACCGCGGACCATGTTGCTCTATGCCATAGAGTCTATGGTATCACCATGTTATGAATATACAAAAAATAGTAAATGATAAAATAAAAAAAGAACACTTTATGGCCCCAATGTTGCTCTTGTAATAATATTACACGAAGCTTGTTGGACTGCATGTAGGTGGGTAAGCTTGAGAAGTTGAGATGCAAACCATGTGGCTCCCTGGTTTGCGGTTTTGGTTTTGTGTTACAAACCACCACATAGAGTTCCACAACATCCGTTCGTAATGGTTACAAATTATCAAGAATTATTATTATCAAGCAAGCCTACCAAACTTCATGTTTTACAAACCTACGTGGTCCTGTTGAAAACATTTTAAATTTTTTTTTTTTTTTTTCGAAAGTCATATTAGGTATATGATTTTCGAAAAAATAGACTACGTACCTCAGAGTATGAGTAGTACCCCTAATGTTATTACGACATTCTGACACTATGTACGGAAAATTAGTCTAAATCTATTTCTATACTTCTATGCTCATAAAGCTGACGAGCACATGGCTGAACACACTAATCAGGAACTAGGAGTTCGAATTGAACATTTTTTTAGTTTTGTTTCATATAACTATAATCATTGTTATAGGCTGTCACGTCACTACCAATAGAGTCGAATATCAATAAAAAAAAATATAAAAACTGAAAAAAAACCTTTTGAAAGACAGAGACGAAGTTACGTGAGTCAGATAGCGCATAATAATTTCGTTCTCTAAGAAAATAAAATTATATTTAAAACTTCGTCATAATTTTTTTATAAATGTATATAATAAACATTTATTGTGGGTCAATATATATAAGAATAATCACATTGTTATCATGAAGACATTGTTGCATTCATTGATGTTGCACACTACTCACTACTGACAGGCAATAACAACTAAAAGCTCTACATCACAAATAGTTTTTACTTATACTATAGATTAATGTCTCAGTACCCCTTCACTGAACTAAACACTTAAGCGAGTATAGTGAAATGCCTGTTTTGCACATCACCCCATTGGAATCACTATTATTAAATATAAGGTTATAAGTAGTTAGTTTAAGCTATTATACTATTGACTACGGTTTTAGGTTGATCATGCTCCATATATATATATATTTATTTCTAATATAACTTTACATCTATGGGTATCAAATCCAAAATGAAGTACACACAACAACTTTAATGTTTTTATTTAGATAGATTACATGCAACTGAAGTTCTTCAAGATCCAACAGCCGACAGAATCATGAAACATGCAAAATGATACAAAAATGTTTCTTCTTAATATCTCATACAAAGCTGCAACCGCTCAGGACAGGGAGGGGCATGCAAGAGGAGCCTACACCCAGTGGAGGAATCCTACAAACAAAATTATGTTTAAAAGATGTTTAACTGAATATTAATTTAATTACCAGAGTAATTGTAGCAAACAATGTCAAATATTTAACTTCACCAGCACCTGCCTGCCACTTGCAACAACACATCAACAATAGGAGAAGATTGCTTACACAATTATTTAATTTTAATTATGGTAAATAAAATAAATTTCATTTGTTCAAGTAGGCTAGCTTAGAGACTGAGATAACTGAAGAATGAAAAAATCTTCTCAATTTGATTTATTTTTTGCAAGTGACTTGTATTTGGTGAAGTATAAATATTTTACATAATATTTGAAATGATACCTGTGGTAGCGAGTGGTGGTTCAGTGGCGAGCGATGTGCCGAGCGTCGCCAGCAGCATTGCCATCGTCGCAACCGCGCTCCACCCGGCTCCGACTGGCACCCTTTGTCTTAACATTATATTATTTTTCTTCGAGCGTAATAACACACATCTTATGTTCCACAAATAAATAACACTAGTAACTTGTCCCTCAATGTATGGAACTCTAAATTCTATTTTTGTTTATTATAAACGCTTAACATTCATTTCGCCGATTGATATTCTACCTCACCGGTATCGAGTCAATATTTTAATGTATTATTGGTTGACCAAAGTTCTAGAAAGAACAGCACGGAGAGCTTTATATAAATAGGAAAATTCGTGTAAGAACGAACGAAACACAACAATCCCGCACGACTGCTCGTAACTGTTTGTAACACCACAGACTATCGGTTGTACTGCTTTTGTTTGCCACAGACTGAGAGTATTCTGGCTCGTTAAGATTTAGCAGAATATCCTACCACTAGAAAGAAATTAAATGAAAATTTTATTACTCACCAACTCTTTTATAAATCTACACTATTGTTTAGCCGTTGAAAAGTACTAGATAAAATAGTCACCCCAGCATGTCTGTCCTGAAGATTAATTGTGTTTCTACATAGCTTTAGATAACACTGGTCAACACTGAAAAATTTTCCAGAGTATTTCCACATGTTTTCGATTAAATTAAGTGTGGTGATTACGAAAATACCACTGTTTTTTTTCTAGCAGCTCTAGTTTAAAATTTACATGTAGGTTAAAAATTAATATAAAGTTATGATTTTTTCACACACTTTATTTGAAATAATTACTGCAGTTCGGGGAAAAAATGTTTTTTATAAGATTTTCTTGAATGAGGCTTCTGTATTTGATCCCGACAAAGATTCCAGCAGTAGTCGGCCATCATGTGTATGTCCCACCTCCCTTGGTAACGTTCTTCCATCGTGCGAATATCCTGGTGGAACCTTTCACCTTGCTCCTCGCTATAATCTCCAAGATTTTCAGGAAATCGATCCAAATGAGAATTTAAATAATGTAATTTAATACTCATGTTACATCCTAGAAGTTTCAAATTAGACAACATATCGTTAACTAATTGAAAATAATTTTCTGATTTATGATTCCCAAGAAAGTTTTGAATTACTGCAACGAAACTTTTCCACGTTCTTTTTTCAAGTTCGTTCATAGATTCGACAAAATTGGGGTCTTTTATCAATTGTCTAATTTGTGGACCATCGAAAATGCCTGCTTTCAACTTTTCGTTGCTCAGTCCAGCAAATTTCTTTGAGAGAAAAGCAAAACATTCGCCATCTTTATTAATGGCTATAACAAATTGCTTCATAATACCAAGTTTTATATGAAGTGGTGGTAATATAATTCGATCTTGATTTACTAAAGGTGGATTGATTACATTTTGCTTACCAACAATCACTGACTCCCTTAGAGGCCATACTTTTTGAGTCCAATGTTTGTTTTTGTCGCGGCTGTCCCACAAACATGAAACACGGATATTTAGTATAACCCGCCTGTTGTCCTAGGAGGAAATTTACCATCTTCAAATCTACGCAAATTTTCCAGCTATGCTCGTCATACTTCAGTTTTTCCAACACTAAAGATATATTTTCATATCTTTCTTTCATAGAAGTTGAGTGTCCTATAGGTATAGAACCATACTTATTTCCATTGTGTAAAAGTACACTCTTCAAACTTCTTTTGCTGCTATCAATAAAAAGACGCCATTCGCTTGGTATATATTTTTGTAAACCCATCTTTTGTATAAGACCTTCAACATTATTACAGTAAACTAAATTCTCTTCAGAGGAAAAATATGGAAGTAAATCTTTTTCACGAGTACGATAAAATGTAATTTTTGTATCTGGAGTAAGTAGATTTTTTTCTTTCAGACGAGATGCCAAAATTTCAGAAGACTCTTTCGATAGATTTAAATCCCTTATTAAGTCGTTTAGGTCACTTTGATTGAATGGTTGAGGTTTTGTCTCTTGACTAGGTGTGAAATCAGAGTCGGAATCTTGTTTTTCTTCTTCATTTTCTATATTTTCTGGTTCAAAACTTGTTGATGATGTCGATGGTACTGGTGCTAGTGATTGGTCTGAGTGTGTAAGAGGCTTCTGAGCAGAAGACAACGTCGGATATGACCACTTATCCCGGTTTGCAGAGTTTATACCCGTAATGTTAACCATACAAAAATAACAGTCATCATGATGATTACGAGGTTCCCGCCAGATCATGGGTGTCTTGAACTTGAGAGCTGATCTTTTTCCATTTGACCATTGTCGCAAAGAGACAACACAATTTTGGCACACGGTATTAGGCACCCATGGTTTCTGTAGATTGGAAATATGCACTCCAAAGTACTTGAAATAGGCAGATTTAACGAAGTCCGTGATCGATTTACGATACTTTGCAAAGGTGTATTCGCCACAAATAACACAAAAACTGTTTGAATCGTTTAAACAACGTCTCTTCTTCGTAGCCATTGTTTTGATTGTGAAAAAAAGAAATAATACACTCGTTGAAACTCAATTAAATTGTTCCGTCACCTAAAATGCGGGTAATTTGAAAAATCTTAAAAACTAGAGCTGCTACACAAAAAACAGTGATATTTATGAAATGACCACACCAAAATACATTAAACGTGATAATAATTTTCTTGGAAAATATTATGAAGTAGATATTTGTTGGGCAGTATAATCTATTATTACTAACAAGAAAGAAAAGATTGAAGATTTCGTTGTAGGACAAGGAATTAGTCTAGTATGAGCTATGAGTAGTAAAATGTTATAGTTCTAGATTTGAATTCACAGATCGCGTAGTAGTTTAAGCGGTCACCAATCATTAAAGATTCTGTTTCAAAATTAAGAACACTTTCCAAGTCGAATATTCCTCATTTTCCATTAATAAATCGAAATTTGCCACATGATATATTATTTGGTGAGATCAATATTTCCTAGGCCCGATTACTCAGATGCAATGAGGGAAATTTAACTCGACGTACAATTTATAAACTCTAAAATACGCACTCAAGAAAGGAACTGGCAACAATAAGTTTTGTAGAAAACAAATTGCTGTCAGATTGTTACAAAGGTATTTATTCCTAGAATTTAATTTAGTCTTTCTCATTATTATATATTACTTGCAAAATACAACTTTTTTAAAATATATCTTATAAAGGTAAATCATTAAAAATGAGTGTATAAGTTATGTAACATCCAGTGTCATAGGTTAGGTTTTTTGTTATTAATTCATCTAGAAAACTCATTTTATCCTGGTATGCGTAGATGGGTGGCCACGGTCACGGACCTCCGTACACGATTCCAAGCTTCAAACAGTTTAAGATTCAGGGCATCTGGCAACTTGAAGAACTCGAGAAGGCCCTGCAGAAGAAGGGGCTGAAGGACCCATGGATCAGGTAACAAGGCATTCACCGCGCAGTTAATTTCGCATTTATTTTATAGATAAAAAAATGTTAATATTAATTTTGAAAAAATAAATAATTACAATATAATATCCTCACACATATCACACACGACTGTCTCATACCAAACTAAGCAAAACCTATACTAGGGTAACCAGATTGCTGATAAACATACTTATATATTTCTAATTACACCTAGATATAGAAAAAAATATGGTGTTCATCACATATAGATTTGTACTGGGTGGGAATCTAACCCACAAGCTCTGGCTTACCAGGCAGGATCACCAACTATTAGACCAAGAGGCTGCAGTGCAATTGAATGAATTTATGGTAGGTTTGTGAAACAATAATATATCACGGGCTTGTTTGCCACTGTGTTGTGTAAAAAAATATAAATAAAATTGTAGATAATCAAACAAAGCAATGACTGCTCTAATTAAACTTACTTCTGTGTAAATTCTGTCATAAACTGGTACAGTTGGAAATTACTTTGGATGTGCATTACTAAAGACAATTAATCATAAGGCTTACCAGTTTTGTCCTCATTGATTACTGTATGTTTTGCTCATCAGTTGTTTTATATGTTGTTTACTTTAATAATAACTTAGGAGAGAAATAACAAACTTGTATAACTAGTTAATAAGTTCTGTAATTACATGTTTTGTCATCATAAATTATCACTATGTAAAGCAAAGCTGTGATAGATGACTCTAAAGCAACACAGACGTAAACAAATGTAAAATTACTGAAAGAAGTTATGTCTCTTTCAGTTTGCCACATTTTCTAGTGTGATTATTTAAAACCACACTTTAAAACCTAAGTTAATTGTTTACAGAGATGAAATATAAAATGAAAACTATCTCTGTATGTGTACATTTGTATAACATTTAACATGTTTGCTGCTGCCTATAACATATAATAAATAAGAATTACCCTCTCACAAGGTGGTCCGACAACCTGATGAAAGTTGTGGAAAGACAGCACAGGACTATTTGTTGTTGAGAGTTTGGGGAAGGCCTATGTCCAGTTGTGAACATCTTTCGGCTGATTTAATGATGATTAAAATGAGCCTAGAAGATATAAGAAAATTTAAATGCATGAATTGCACATGTGCAAAGCTGGGGTGGGTTGTTAGTTAACAATATATTTAAGATATTAGTTTCATATTTATTCTTCGAACACACATTGGACAAAATAAACCAAAATAAAAAACCATTAAACACTCAAATGTATGTTTCACGCATTGCTGTTACGCTACCCAACAGTTATGCACTCGTACGAAACACAAAGCGGTGTGGGTAACACGCACGCTCGTTGGGTGTGTGCCAGTAGCACTACTGTACGGAATACAACAGTTGCATGGCCAGCACAAGCAGATCGAAGTGTCTAGTGTGTTGTGTCCTGCAGCGAACGTGTTAAATAAAGTAAATAAAAAACAAGTATTCAATTTTGTTTCAGAAATGAAGCATGGAGATACCACCCAGGGTTTGGTACTAAAACGAAGAGATTCATGTTATGTGTATTCCGTGGCTTCCCTTTAGGATTGGGTTTGGCCCTCCTTACAGTAGGGATACAAAAGACGTTAGGCGGTGATGATGGCCATGGGCACCATTGATCATTGGTTAAGTAGTACAAGTTTTGTTAAACCCTTACTGTATCGGTCACTTTTGTTTTTGTATATTAATTGAACCAAATATTTAAATTTCTGTATGTAGTCAGTTATCTAAAAGTGAAATAAATGGATTACACTTTGTTACAATTTCTTTATTCTTAACAATAATAAACACTGCACACACTTATCATTCAACACTTCACTGTCAAGTATAATTTGTAATTGCAACTTGGTTAGATGGAATATGGAGACATGTGCCAGTACCAAAGAGGTACACAAATGCAACCGTACATAACATGCAGAGTGCTGTACACGGTACACGAGGGGCGGGGCGCCCTCACGTGGACCGCGGCTTCAGATCCTCGTAACACGCGCGCAGATAAATAAAGTTCTTCTTGGCTGGGTTAAAGTGCTCGTGACCCTGGAATCACAGCAGTAGATATAAGTATAATATTTAGACATGACACTACAAACTACTAAGCATAAATGGTGCCACCCCCCAACAACGCGTTTATATTGTCCCACACCAACGCAGTATTGAAAAATTCCATTGCAGTTCATACTGAGTCATCAATCTTTGCTTTTCTTGTTATCACGTCGTTGTTGCTGACATAAAAATATAGTACATAAGCTAAAGAAGTGATCACCAACCTTGGACCAATCGTACCCCACGGCGTACGCGAAGATTTGTCCGTTGTGATTGAAGGCGCACTTGGTAAGTGGCTGGTCCAGCATTTCCGAGGACTTAAGTCTAGTGCGCGCATCCTTGTCCCAGAACGAGAAGGAGCCGTCTGACCCCACGGTCGCCAGCGTCCCGTGTGCCGGGTGGAACGCAATGTCGTTTACGGCGTAGATATCCTAAAGGTTAAAAAGAGTTAAATAGTAGAAGTTTAAGGAATTCTGTCAAACTGATGGTAAATTCCAAACAAGACAAACCTGGTATCCACCAGTAGTGGCAGGTGGCCGGTGGCACTTGAATGTGAAGTTGTCCTTGGGGTTCGTTGGATTGACGTATTGTATCGCCACCCTGCCTTCGACGGAGCCCAGAGCGAAACCAGTGGGCTGTTTGGTCTTCTTATCCTTAAAGATGGCGATACAGCGGTGCTGGTGCTTAAGAGGAGACTCGACGCGCTTGTACTCTGCTGGCTTGCCCTCCAACGAGTAAAGGCAAATACCTCTATCTGCAGTCCCCACCACTGCCATTGGGTAATCCTAAGGCAAGGCATTGTTTATTGTGGAGGATTATATTGGTTACTAGCTGACCCGGCGAACTCTGTTCCGCCTTAGTGGCAATAAATAAGCAGATTTTGTATTTTATTCAATTCAATTTTTTATTAGAAAAAAATAAAAAAAACATAGATAAAAAGTATCCTATGTCCGTCTCCTTGTTCTAAGCTACCTTCCCACCAATTTTCAGCTAAATCCGTTCAGCCGTTTTTGAGTTGTAAGTGGTGTAACTAACACCACTTTCTTTTATTTATATAGATTTGTGTTGGATGCTTTAAAACCTCATATTTTAGTGTGCTTCTTACTAACAACTACTCAAGACAAAAGTCAAACAAATAATCAACCAACTGGAATATATTAATGTTAACATTTTGGTCATCTGACACACAGTACCATACACAAACTAAGCAAAGCTTGCACTATGGCTACTAGACAACTAAAGTAAATATATACACATTTTTTTTATGTAAATAAATGTTATATACATAGAAAACACCAAGACTCTGAAACAAATATTTGCAGATCATACAAACATTTGGTCCATCCCAGGAATCGACCTGAAATCCCTAGTACAGTCAAACACAACTACTACACCACCACAAAAAGTAATTTTAAAAATTGTTTGAGTTATCAAAAAAACATTGCTTTTAGTAAAGGCGACTTGCTCATTCCAATATGCATATACATGTTTCATAGCATACATTATCTTGCATACACTGACAGGCAAGAAATTGTGAGGACACTCCCTTGGCAGGATTTCAATAAGTTCATATAGTGTAAACAAACATAGAAGAACATACCACATCAGCACAGTAGCAGCGTTCAGACAGGTTCATGTTCATTATTGGCACAGAGCTGCGCGTGTCCCAGAACTTGATGGTCTTGTCCCATGAGGTTGTCATGAGGCATGTATAGTTAGGTGCCTTTATCCAGTGGCATGTTTTTACCGGCGCCTCGTGAGCTGCCACCTACAGACAATGTACTTTTCCAACATCACAAGTATTGAAACACCAAATTCGGAAACGGGCTTCACAATAGGAAAATGTAAGATTTATTCTTTTACCTTGATGATAACAAAACCTTCACTAAAGAGACAGGCAGTTGAGGAGGTTTAAATATGTTTAAGTATAAAGTAATATTAGAACAAAAATAAGCACATTTTATATACTGTGTTCAATTGTCTATAAAGCATATATATAGAAATGTTGCCAACAATACAGCATTCATCATCAAAACATTCAAATTTAAGAGCTTTTTTAGTGTAAAATTTTACTTCAAAATCTTATATCAAATACTATTTGCTTATGAATATAATCAATGAGAGACTAGTACTGTTTTATTTTGAAATGACACTATGATGAGGACTATTTGAGAGCTCAGGAATGTCTGTTCACATACCTGCACTGTTTGATTAGAGGCCAGGTCCCAGCACTTGACGCTCTTGTCTGTGGATGCCATGAACACCTTTGTCCCATCCTAATAAACAAATTAAATTACATTATAAATAAAAACAAACACAACAGTTGAAATTTGACCACCAGGCAATCCCTAGCTTGTACCGTTAGGTAGTTAACAGCCCAACTAAATAGTTCTGTCCCAATCAAACATCAAAATTGTTAGTTTCATGAATCTTGGTGACGAGTAACAACTATGGGTGTTATGTTTGGCTAACAGTATCAGTGTGAAGAGTCTGGTATCCTTACATCGTGCCATGCCACATCTAATATTGGTCCCTCCATAGCTTGTGCCGCCTTGGGCACTGTTTTGCCTGATGCCTCCACCTCCCAACATCGTACCTGTAATAGAAATTAAACATAAAAGAACATTGGTCTAAGACTTGATCTGAGAGAGTTCTGTCTGACAGACAGATTGATTCAATGTTAAGTAGGTGATGTATTTCAATGTTCTCTCTAAGAAGCACCATAAATCTATTAAAGTAGGTCACACATAAATGAGAGTAAAGCTTAAAGGGCATCCACCATCTTCTTTATTTATTTACAAGTTGTAGGAAATATAACACATACAGTTCACAGTTGTACAGATACAATTCTCAAATTTTAAGCAATAATGGTCAGAGTGGTACAGAGTGGACTAACTTCCAGAAGATATTATATATTTCCAAAATGTTAACCAATTCTAAAATTGACTTGATTAATATTTAGTTAAATTCAGGAAGTATAATAGGAATCTCTCAGTATGCAGCATTTTATCAGTTGTTTCAACAACCTGCCACTATGTAAAAACAATAGTAATTTAGAAAATGTCCTGGGGGTGTAAACGATGTAAACAAGTTATATTAAAGAATATATAACATTACAACAGCACTTTAACAGTCCACTGCTAGACATATAACATAATATCTACATGATAAGCCATTCATTGAGTATAATTATCTTATCACAAGCATGAAACACTGCATAGGTACTTCTAGAAACTCGTGTTACATGTAATACACTCACCCGACAGTCCCAGCTACCGGCGATAAGGAACGTTTGCTGTAGCGAAGGTGGTGAAAATTCAAGTGCCGAGACAGTATCGTCTGGTGGCGATGCGACTTCTAAGTCCTTGTTAGGGTTGCTCGAACCCCCGCCTAATTGGTTAAACATACCGGGTCCTCCCGTGCTAAACACTGTAAACGAGACTAAAGAATCTTCCCAAAACTGTACTACCACCAATAGAGAAAACAACTTCTCCTATTAGTATTATTAACTCTACAATTAATACTTGTAACACTGTAAGACTAGATAAATTATATTTACACGGAAGCAGAGTTTGTTTTGTTTTGACAGTTTGACTGAACTGACTCACTTTTGAATTTTGAGGTTAAGTTTTAATATTCTGTGACTTCATTGAAGCTCCCAGACACTATCTACACAACATTTTTAGTCAGAGATCGTCATCGCTGCAAAAACTCAATAATTAAAATTGAATAAAATTTAAGTTGAAATGTCTTGAAAAATTAAATTACAATGATTTATCATCCGCATCTATTTCTTTAGAAGAATCATAAAAATTATTTTTTTGCGGCATAATGTAGCTTTCAACTTGTCACACTATCTGTTCTCGATTTATCATTTAAGTTCTAAAAGCGACACTCATGAAAGTTTAACTTTTAAATTGCCTTGTTAACCTGTAATTTAAATTGAACAAAGTTTAAAATATTTTACGATTACAACTATGGTGTTGATTACAACCCTCATTTTTTACTACCAAGCATGAGATCTCAGGTTCGATTCCTGGGTTTAAATGACCTACAAATATATATATATATATACCTATATTTTCAGAGTTCTGGTTTTTCAATGTATATTATGCATGTACGTAAAAAAAGACGTGTGGCACTCGGAGACTGCAGCGGTAAAACTATTGCATAGCATTTTTTATCAACTTATGTAATTATAATTATTTATTTATTTTATTTATGCAGTATTTTTTTCCTTTGTTTTTCTTTGATATTAATACAACTTTTTGAGCGTGGTGACCGATAAGAAAACATTTTTTTTTTCTTTTATTAAATAAATAAGAAGTTAATATTGTTCAAAATATTTTTATTATCTTACAATACATGTAGGTTATTTATCATTGAAACTATATGTTTATGGTAACTGAAATAAGAAACATAAGTTTGAGACTTGATATCTTCTAAATATCTGGAAAATACCGCGTCAATGGTGGTCCCATATTTTTGTTGTGGATTCTTGTGGATCTTTATTCATTTTCAAGTTCAATATTTTCGAAAGAAAATTTTTCCTTCATTAATAAATGCACTTTGTTTATTCATATTTAAAACACTTTGTACACAAATTATACGAGTACAGATATTCACTGTTGTACGTGCGAGCTTCGTAGAGTCGGACCATGAAGTAAATACAAAGAGGAGGTGCCCTAACGCCGAAACTCTAAGCTGGCATGAGTCACCAGATTGTGGGGCGAAGAGGGGGATTACGAATGCGCAGTAACGCCGATACAACCAATACCACCTAGAGGCGAGTTGCTGAACTAAAGAGACAAGCGTGATATTTCAAAAAGTCATTAAAAGTTCTGCTATTCATCGATAA
The DNA here is from genome assembly GCA_949316085.1 of Hypercompe scribonia. Lineage (NCBI taxonomy): Eukaryota > Metazoa > Arthropoda > Insecta > Lepidoptera > Erebidae > Hypercompe > Hypercompe scribonia. The sequence goes on from OX438986.1 coordinate 188,761, forward strand.
ATGGCAAAACTAAAAAATATCACCGCTGTGCCGGTCAGAGTGCGGGGTGTTAGGTTATTTTCGTTACGGAATTTCTGAATTCGGTCTCCGCGCTCAAGGACCGCGATAGAAGCTATGCAATAGCTTAAAACTATTGTCTAATAACTATAGTACAAGCTTTGTTTAGTTTTGAACACAAGATAGCATTGTATCTCAGATGTCTGTCTGTTATTATTATTATTTACCAGCTTGATACAGTTCAAGATAAACAATCGTTAATTTGTCATTTTGGGAGTAACTATGTTTGTGTTACTCAACAATATATTTTTATTTGATGCATCTACCACTTGAATGGTCAAATTAAACACAGTATATATTCAATATGGATTTACTGTTCAGGTGGTACCAATATTCACAGTATTTGTTTCCAAGAGTTTGAATTACACGTTTTGCTAATCAGAGTCCACTTAACATTTTTGTGTACCCAACTCTGTGTATAAAAAGTGGCGTCGTCAAAAACAGTGTTGCCACATGAACGCGACATCATCATCTACAATTCACATATCTTTTAATCTGTGGTAAATTATTGACAGAATTGTCACTACTCACTACTGCCTAATTCAATTCGTATTGCTGTCATTGTTTTGTCAGACGGAACTGTGTTTTGCCTAAAAAGTACATACTTCGTTTCTCTCTGTTAATTTGAATATGTTAAGCCTAATCAAGTTTTTAATGTGTCAGTATTGTATAAACTATAGAATCTAGCTCCAAATTTAGTTCTTGATATTTTTTATTAGTTTCACCATGAGTAATATACAGTACGTTCAAATTAAGGACTTGAAGCCTGGGATGAAAAATATTAATGCAGAATTCATAGTTTTAGAAGTGGGGCAACCTACTTTAACTAAGGAGGCTCGTGAAGTGCGAACTTTGCGTGTCGCTGACGCGACTGCTTCCGTAAACCTATCTGTTTGGGACGAACCGGGAGCTCTACTCCAGCCTGGCGATATTGTGAGGCTGACACGCGGTTACGCATCATTATGGAGAGCTGCGCTTACATTATACTCCGGCAAGTCAGGCGACATTCAAAAAGTAGGCGAGTTTTGTATGTTATTTAATGAGCAAGTGAACATGAGCGAGCCACAACCGACCCCACCACCAGCGCCGGCAGGGGCTGCTCCGCCCGGCGCAGATCGATCTAACGGAGCACACGCACCCGTGCGCTCGTTGCACACCCAGCCACCCACTGCACCGACACACCCCAACAAGACTGAGCGATTCGCACAAGCGGCTCCAGAGCACGGTGGCAACAAACATACGGGACATAAGACATACGTACGCGGAGGTCGAGGGCATCAACGGGGTGGAGCCAGACGGTAGCCCTGCTTCTTATGTTGTTGTTAAGACTGGATTACTTAGTGGTGTATGTTGAGTGTAGCATATTATTTAGTTTAAGCTCAGCTAAGGATATAAAACAATGTTTTCTGACTTGCTTGTATGTGTTACGATTTGTTAATATTTATAAAGGAACTATAACAATTTCAAAGGGACACCAGGTACAGCATGTGTCGACTAAGAAACCACATTTTTTAGGATGGAAACAATAAGATGTGCTAACTTATTTGTGTAGGTGTTGAATTATATCTTTATGATGTTGTTGTTTTGTAAAGGAGTCCTGCCAATATAATTATTTTTAAAATATTTTATCTTGTCATGTTAGTTGTAAGTAAACTACATGTGATAGTAATTTGTTTTGAGTTGAAAGAGATTTAAATGCGTTAGTAAACAAAACATCATTAGCAGCCTTCAAAACCAGGAATATTATATATATAAGAATACTAGCTACTTAAACATTGCATCTTCTCTTTCAACCAAAAATAATGAGCCGCATAAACTACTAACAACCTGGACTATTGATCAAATTAAGAGAGGACACCTCATCATGCTGTTAGACTTCCTTGTGTTTATAAATAAGTGAGATCATTGTTATCAATAGAGGAAGAGGGGAGAAGGAGGAATGGCATATCTTCAACTTTGCTGCAGAGATAACAGATGTGCACCAAAGAAGGGGCTAAAGAAAATAAGAGTCATATTAGGCACAATGAAATATATAAAACCATTTAAGTTGCAGATACGAATTAGTGGCGCATCGTGTAGGACATTTAATAGGCTAGATGACACCTTAGTCAAATTAGTTACTTTTTATCATCTGTCAAAACGACAATTTTGTATGAAAAATGTACTAAATACCAAATTGTGACGTCACTGTTTTAGACTACTCAATTGAACAATATATTTCACTGTACATCTGATTGAAATTCTATTTTATCCTAAAAAGCTATTTTAATTGTATTTTCCAAAATGGTCCGCCATGTTAGTTTTAATGACATGGACATTGGTATTTATTTACAATACAGTCATCTACCCAATTGATCAGGTTTTAATTGTGATTCTTAATATATGGTAAATTACACAAAAGTAAATATGTTTAGCGTTGTCGTTTACACAAATCTATTGTTTCCTAGTCCTGTACCTTTAGTCAATGTGTTTAAAATTTCGATAAGCGTGTGGATTACCTCAAGAAAGTTACATTTGTAATATTCAAATGCTGCTGTGTAGAGAAGCAACTTGAATCATATTTGTAAATAATAAATCATTTTTATAAGATTAAGAATAGTTTTATTGGCTGTGTGAATAACTTCTCAGCTGAAAAATGTTCCCTAATGAATATAGGCCTTCCCCAAGTTTATTTTAAACATATACGATACAAATATGATTTAACTTTCATAGTCCGAATAGGAAAACCAAAAATTTATTAAGTATAAAAAGTTAATTTGGTGTATTATGATGAACACATGGTTAATTAGAGTTAAGATGAATCATTCATTAGGTATTTTAATTTGTGATATAGAAAGGAATCCTAAGAGATTTGTGGATTAAAACCACTGTAACAGAAATAAGGAACTGCCTTTTTTATTTTAAGAATCCGCTAAAGTGACTACTTTGCGTGATGAAAAGCAAGAATAGAATCCAAGAGTTGTGGTCACCATACTCATTGTGAATGCAGACACTGCAGTATGGTGACTCACACTATAGCAGCCCAGTGAGCTGCTTTTTTACGCCCTGCTTGGGGATGTTAAAGACAGACAGTCAAGAAATGTCGGTAGGCATAACAAATTTTACTTATAAGTTTAAAACTATGTGATATAATTATTTGTATATTAATTAATATATTAATGATCCAATTATTAGAATCTTGTGAAGAGGAAACAGAGCAGAGAGAAGACTTAAGGGTAGCATTGATAAATAATATGATTGATAGTAAATTATTAGGTATGTTTGCATTATTCCACGTTATGTGATCAGTGTTTAGGTATATGGAAGTATTATATGGTACATTAAAAATTATTTCATCTCAAAATATTTAAAAAAAAAATAATAGTAATGTGAAAAGTTTATATAATTAGTAAGTATGTACATAAAATAAAGATCAGTAAAAATCATCGATATTAGATTTCTTGTCGTTCTTCGCGGTGTTCTTGACCTGGTCCTGCGCCAGGTACATCTCCGCGATCTGCTGCGCGGAGGTGGCTTGCTCCGGGCCCTTGTCGTCGCGGACGCGGATAAACCTGGAACAGACGTGTGTATTGACATTGTGGAGGCAACGAGTGGCATGTCACTCCGACACAAAAGGAGTATCCAAGGGTAAGTATCCAAGGTAGTACAAAGGGTGGATCCTGTGATCATGTCTGGCGAGCCGCGGCCCAACGGTTGATCTTGGCATGTCGTTATTCGCTACGAGAATTTCTATATCGTGATTCAGGATTAGTAGTCGCTCGGTGGTTTATTCCTCCGTGCTTCGACGTGGCGCCTCAACATAAAGCCTCGTATGGATAAGCGCTCAACGTACACGCGGTCGGTTACTCGCAGACAGGAACGTTAGGCGTACCTCCAGCGACAGGTATAGCGAACGCTCAGTTTGATCTGTAAATACGGTGAATATGTTCCCTTCCACTTTAAGTAACAAAATCATCATCGTTAGCCTTCGACAGACCACCGCCAGACGGGCCTCTCCTTAGAGAGGAGTTCGGTCGACTGCATCACGTCGGCCGAACGAGTCGGGTTAGTAAGTGCAGGCGCCCCTCGCCCGCCGCACGACTAGGGACGGTGACCGGCGGTACCTGGGGAAGCGCAGCGAGACGCCCTTGTCGGGGTGCACGAGGCCGCGCGCGGCGCGGTGCGCGGGCGACAGCGACAGGTCGGCGCAGCGCACCTCCCACACGGCGCGCGCGCACAGCCACACGTCCGGCGCGTGGCTCGCGTCGTACCTGCGGACGACACCCGTTTAAAACGGTCTAAACTACGACTTTCGAAGATGTTAGTTCGAGCCAAATCGAATATGCAAAACACTCGTTATCGATTTATCGAACTGATTTATCACGACGAGATAAAGGCGGGGAAGCTACCTATAGTAGCTGCGCGGCTGGTCGATGACGTGCTCGCCGAGGGCGGCGGTGAGCGAGGCGAGGTCCTCGTCGGAGAAGCCGGTGCCGATCTTGCACAGCGACTGGTACTCCTCGCTGTGCGGCTCGTAGCAGGCCAGCAGGAACCCGCCGTACGTCCCGGCGCGCTTGCCCCGCCCCGCGTACGCGCCCAGCACCACCGCGTCGATGGTGTCGCCCACGCCTTCCAGGTAGTCCTTCTTCAGCTGCCCGACGGAACGACATATTAGTTTACCGACACCTATTACGCTTTGTCTCACAACTAAAGCGAGCTTCTTATAAATCGTTAAGCGTACTTATCGAGCGGTGAACGCACCTTGTCGATATAGACACGGTCTCCCAGTTTATTTATTTACAAGCATACTTTACACTGGCATCGCCGGCTTCCTGCCCGATACGATAGTGTAGCCACATAAAGGGAGAGAATGCTCCATGGCATTAACTCCACCTTTGTACAACATGTGCATTAAATATAAATAAAAAAATAACTATTTAAAAATACTCAAATTTATAAAGTAACTCATGATCCAGTGAGATACTCTCGCGAATCCGCTCAGCGAACGTGTAAACAAATCCCTGCAACCCCACGTCCCTGTGCCCCGCATCTCTATGCCCCCCGCGCCCCTGTGCCCCCGGGCCCCTGCCGCACCGCGTCCCTGTGCCCCGCGTCTCTATGCCCTCGCGTCCCTGTGCCCCCGCGCCCCTGTGCCCCGCGTCTCTATGACCCCGTGCCCCTGCGTCCCTGTGCCCCCGCGCCCCTGCAGCACCGCGTCCCTGTGCCCCGCGTCTCTATGCCCTCGTGTCCCTGTGCCCCCGCGCCCCTGTGCCCCGCGTCTCTATGACCCCGCGCCCCTGCGTCCCTGTGCCCCCGCGCCCCTGCAGCACCGCGTCCCTGTGCCCCGCGTCTCTATACCCCCGCGCCCCTGCAGCATCGCGTCCCTGTGCCCCGCGTCTCTATGCCCCCCGCGCCCATGCGTCCCTGTGCCCCCGCGCCCTTGCAGCACCGCGTCCCTGTGCCCCGCGTCTCTAAATCCCCGCGCCCCTGCGTCCCTGTGCCCCGCGTCTCTATGCCCCCGCGCCCCTGCGTCCTTGTGCCCCCGCGCCCCCGCGCCCCTGCAGCACCGCGTCCCTGTGCCCCTGCGTCCCCGCGCCCCTGCAGCATCGCGTCCCTGTGCCCCGCGTCTCTATGCCCCCCGCGCCCCTGCAGCTCCGCGTCCCTGTGCCCCCGCGCCCCTGCAGCACCGCGTCCCTGTGCCCCGCGTCTCTATGCCCCCCGCGCCCATGCGTCACTGTGCCCCCGTGCCCTTGCAGCACCGCATCCCTGTGCCCCGTGTCTCTATGACCCCGCGCCCCTGCGTCCCTGTGCCCCCGCGTCCCTGTGCCCCGCAGCCCCGCGCTCCTGCGTCCCTGTAGCAGCGTGTCCCTGTGCCCCCGTGTCCCTGTGCCCCGAGTCCCTGTGACCCCGCGCCACTGCGTCCCCGCGGCCCCGTGCCCCTGCGTCCCCGCGTCCTTGTGCTCCACGTCCCTACGCCCCGCGCCCCTGCGTCCGCCTACAGCCCCACGTCCCTGTGCCCCCACAATCCCGCGTCCCTAAGCCCCCCCGGGCCCCTGCACCCCCGCGTCCCTGTGTCCCCGCACCCCTGCACGTGTTTAATAGAAACAACATACTCCTGATTCCTGTGTCCCTAGGGAACCGGAGATCCGGTAAAATTTTCCAACACGTTAATAAAAAAAGGTGACTACGGTAAACTTTAAATTCATTTTTAGTATTAGTATTAGTAGGGATTAGAGCAAGCGAAACGGAGGGGGGGGGGGGGGGGTTAAGAAGTCATTAATGGACCTTGAGCCAGTTGTGCGAGCGGCGCGCGATGTCGTAGCGCGCGTTGGCGCCGCTCAGCGCCTTGACCATGAGCCCCTCGCACGAGCCGCGCACGGCCGCGTCCAGGAACTGCTGCACCTCGTCCACGCCGCCGCAGTCGCGCGCCGTCGCGAACTGCCACGAGCCTGCAACACCGCGCTTCGCTTAGGGAACCGTCCGTCGCCGCGTCGGCCGTCCGTAGCTATTCTTAGATTTACAAAATATACACAAAAAATGTATAGAAATCGGTCGGTCGTGTTCGATACCGAGCGCGAGATTATCATATTCCAAATCGAGGCGATACATAGCACGCTCACCTTCCTTCTCGCGGAAATGTTCCCGCAGCAGTTCCCTCCTCCTGAGCAGCGGCTGCGCGACGAGCGGCTCGCCGTTGAGGTAGAGCAGGTCGAACACGAACACGCACACCTGCACCTTGATGTCGGCCTCCGACGCGTCCTTGCGCTTGCGCGTCGACAGGATCTGAGGATACGTGACTCCTTCGATTATAAACGTGGTCTCGGAAGCGCGAAGGGGTCTCGACGCGTTAGGAGGGGCCTACGAGTATGTCCAACGATGGACTGTTAAGTTGAAGTGACCTATGATAAGGTGTGCACACTCACCTGGAAGGGCTGGATCTGCTTAGTTTCTGTGTCGTAGGCCACCGCCTCGCAGTCCAGCACGCAGCTGTGCACAGACTCCTTCAGCAGCTCGGGCAGGCGCCGCAACACGTCCGGGTATTTACTGTACGACAATTCTACGTTATGTTCCTTTACGACTTCTTTACTTTCGACTTATATTTCCTAGTGGCTCTTTTTGAAAAGACGTTAGAAATATTTAGAATAAGTTCGCCCGCATAGTCGTTCGTTGCCAGGTGAAGTGGGTACTCATACGAAACGATGCAACGGTACCTAGTATTGTTCTCCTGGTTGCGGCTGAAGATGGCCGCTTTGGTCAGGTCCGGTTTGTCGTCTCCCGGCACGTGGATCTGGGCGCGCTCGCCGTCGTACTTCCATTCGCAGGTGAACTGCTCCTTCTCGAACCTAAACCGTTGCGTTAATACGTCAGTTATGAGCTGGTGTTTTATGATAACCGGACCTCGCCGGTCACGCAGTGGTGATGCTACCTGTCGAAGATCTCGGTGACTCCCTTGGTAGGATGAGCCAACATGGGTTTGAGCGGCACGCCCGGCGTCAGGCGGCAGTGCTGCGGCAGGGCCATCACGCCGTGCTGCAGGATCACAGGGATGATGGACTCGTAGTTGGGACATTCGCAGTACGTTGTTTTTATTATCAAAGCGTGCTCATCCACTCGTGCCTGTCGGAGACGAAAAAGTTATAAGTATTTCCACATACATACATTCATAAAGTTACGCCTATTTCTCAGAGGGGTAGGCAGAGACAATTGATCTCCGTTTACTACGGTCCCGACACACCTCTTTTACTTCGTCCACATCCACATCAGCAACAACATCACCAATTTGGTCGGTAAATGTTCGCCGTGGACAACCTCTGCCGACACTTCCACTCTCATTCGCCCTACAAATTGCTTTCACGAGTCTTCTATGACCCATCTTCTCAACGCGGTCAAACTATCGAAACATGCCTTTTTCAATCTTTGCCACTACATTTTCTTTCAGTCCGCAACGTGCTCTTATCACTAGACCCCTGACTTTATTACTGACATTCACACCACACACACTTGTTAGGGCACATATTTGTACAGTATTGATTCTACTTTCGTGCCTCTTCTGCCATACCCAAGATCCACTACCGTACATAAGAGTTGGGACTAGTACACTATTGCGCACAGCTAAACGCGCCTTTTTAGACACGTTTTTATCGGCAACAAGGAGAGCAGAGCGCTATTTACCTTATTTCCCGCTTTTACACTCCTTTCTGTATCATCTTCATGTAAAAATTCTTTATAAACATAGAAACTAAATAAACAAACTGCCGATCTTGTTCTACTCCACATACATAGGGACAATTTGCTACGCATAACAAGTGAAACGCCTCACTCACCTTGAACTGTTCAGTCGATAACCCCTTGGAAGCGTCCAGTATTTTAACACCATCCGGGTCCGGCGGGGTGGTGGCAGTGGCCAGCGCCAGCGCTTGGAGAACCGATTGTTCTGCGAGGCCTATACGCAACTTTCCCTCCAAAGACCTGCACATTCATATTGAGTATGTTCTTATATTTCAGTAGGATGATGATGTACTCCTAGCTAATTTAAGCCACGGCGGCCGGTTCCAATGGAAGCCAGCCAGCTACATATGAGATATTATAGTGCACAAGTATGTGCGGAAGCATAGGTGCATTCTCTGTTCCCTCAGTCATTCTGTGGATCTTGTGCACTCTCCGAGGCACGGGGTTAAGTCTTGGACTTCCAAACTCTGGACTGTTTCTATGCAGTTCTATAATCAGAAAAACTCAATAACACTTTTTTGACTCGACCCGGGAATCGAACCCGAGACCTCTGGATCTGCAGTCACATATATTCGTTGGACAACGAGACAGACTTTCTGTTGGACGGTGAGTACTTTATTTGGTTTGTGTGAATTTGTGAGTGTTGTCACTCATCAGTTGTACGGTAAGCTTGGAAGTTTTCCACACAATTGAAATATTGGATAAGGGTAGGACCGTTCAGCAGTACAAGTACCTGATTAAGAATCGCGCTTCCGAGTGTCGGCACGCCACGTATAGGGACTGGATCTTGTTTATCTTCTTACTTACAGAAGCGTGACCTGGATATAATTTTAGAAGATGAGATGGAGGGAGAGGGGTCGACAGACAAAGAAACATGTTCATTTTGAGAGCAAAGCGGAGGTTCGTGTGCAAAGTATCCAATTCTTAGAACGTTCAATATTCGTTCGGCAAGCACCAAAATCGAACCGCTCGTCGAATCGATTCTATCAGGTGCACGTATTTTTATTTCAATTCGATTTTTTCAACGCGAGAGATCCAGAAAAGTTCTCCTAGCAGTCCCGTAGACGCCTCTCAATCACGAACCGTGCTGAAAATGATACAATCGAGAATCGGCAAGTCGGACGTTTTATTTGGAGGCCGCCTAGAAGGGAGAGAGGGAGAGAGGGAGAGAGGGAGAGGGGCGAGGTGCGGCGCTCACCGGTCATGCGCGCGATGTCCCGGAGCGCGAGGAAGAGGCGGCGCGCGGAGAGCGGCGCGGGCGCGAAGAGCGTGCGCTGCGCGGCGCGCGCCAGCTCGGCGGCGCGGCCCAGGTCGCCGCAGCGCGCCGCCGCCTCGCGCACCTGCGCCAGCGAGCGGCCCGTGCACTGCCCCACCGCCTTCATCAGGTACGTCTCGGCGATACCTGCGCACGCGCCTTGTCTACCTCAACGCTATCGTGACCGCAACGCTTTTACAATACGCTAGGTGACACCTTAGTCAAATTAGTTAATTTTCATCATCTGTCAAAACGACCATTTTGTATGAAAAATGTACTGAATACAAATTTGTGACGTCACCGTTTCGGACTACTCGATTGAACGATATATTTCACTGTATATTTGATTGATATTCGTAACAGTAATAAAAAGCTATGTTAATTGTATTTTCAGAGATGTTTCGCGATATTAGTTGTAATGAAGTGGACATTGGTATTTATTAACGATACGGTCATCCCTATTATTCCTATAAATGCCGCAAATAGCCTTAGAAATCGGAACACCTATGTTAGATGCTTACCGAGTTCCAAACTGTGATAGGCGGGCGCGAGTCGATTGAGGCACATGTATATGCTAGGGAGCAGGTCCTCGGGCGTGAGGACGATCACGGAGCGCAGGTAGTTGCTGAGGATGTCGACGATCTTGAGACGCGCCGATGTGCCCTCGATGAGCTCGAGCGTGCGCGCCAGCGCCAAGTAAGGAACCGGAGCTCCCGCCGCCCAACACGCGTCTTCGATCGGGTGGTACTTCGACTTGGACGGGTCGTATTCGGCTTCTGCGTTTTACAAAATGTAGCATCGCTACTGGTACCGTAGTTCGTTAAGAATGCGGTCGTGGCGCGTCGCTCGCGAGACGGCCGACACGATCAAAAAGTTCCGAAGTGAGATGATTACGTACTAGAAAACGGAGAGTGGGTAAGCCCCCTAAAAGGTGGTCCGGCACACCAGGTTGCCGGTTGCAAGTCACAGGAAACCGTTAGGTGCGCGCAGCACAGGACCATAGTATAATAATAATAATAAAACTTTATTCTCTTTTCACAAATGTATGCCTTAAGACAAGATAGCACAATAGTGATTTTGAATCGTGAATACGTGTATACAGATGCGTGTGAATGCGTCTGTACAGATGCGTGTGAATGCGTCTGTACAGATGCGTGTGAATGTGTGAGTACAGTTGCGTGTGAATGCGTGTGTACAGATGCGTGTGAATGTGTGAATACAGTTGCGTGTGAGTGAGTGTGTACAGATGCGTGTAAATGCGTGTGTACAGATGCGTATGCATGCATGTGAATGCATGTGTACAGATGCGTGTGAATGCGTGTGTATATATGCGTGTGAATGCGTGTGTACAGATGCGTGTGAATGCGTGTGTACAGATGCGTGTGAATGCGTATGTACAGATGCATGTGTACAGATGCGTGTGTACAGATGCGTGTGAATGCGTGTGTACAGATGCGTGTGAATGCGTGTGAATGCGTGTGTACAGATGCGTGTGAATGCGTGTGTACAGATGCGTGTGAATGCGTGTGTACAAATGCGTGTGAATGCGTGTGTACAGATGCGTGTGAATGCGTGTGTACAGATGCGTGTGAATGCGTGTGTGCAGATGCGTGTGAATGCGTGTGTACAGATGCGTGTGAATGCGTGTGAATGCGTGTGTACAGATGCGTGTGAATGCGCGTGCGCGTGCATTATCACCCCAAGGTATTTGAGATTTTCAACCCTCCCAAAAGTCAGTCCCAGGTGTGGGCTTTTATGATTATAGATGATGTTGGGAGCAGATTTGCTCTATGTGCAAAGGCGATATATTTTGTTTTGGAGATGTTTAACGTCAAGATATTGCTCTGCAGCCACTCACCAATCCTATTAAAACTCAGTTGAGCTGTGTAAAATACTTGCTCGCAATTATTACCGCTAAAGAAAAGTGCAGTGTCATCAGCATAGGTAATAATCTTACCATCAATGTCAAGCAGTTGGCAAAGGTCGTTGATGTACACCAGAAAAAGTGTCAGACTAATTATACTGCCCTGCGGTGTATCAAATTTGATAGTAACATAACTCATTACTTAGTCTTTCATTTATTCTCTCGTTGTTTTCTGTCAGTAAGATAGTCTTCCATCAATTTCATAGGAATTCCTCTTATACTAAGCCTATCTAATTTTTGTAATAAATGTGGAATCGACTGTCAAATGCCGTCTGAAGGTCAAGGAACAGCGCAAGGCATTTCTTTTTATCATCTAAGCCAGCAACAATAGAGTTCAGCAATTCATGAAAAGCATCATTTGTGCAACGACCCGCTCGACTTTTAGCATATCATATCCCTTGAGGGTCTTAGTAGTGATTAAATCAATGCCCACGGCGCAACCATCTCTGAGGTCTTTCATAAGGGCAAAAATTTCCTGTCCATCTGTTTGTAGCATAACAAATTAATTTAGAGTGGTTATGGAGATCCTTAAGGAAAATCTATGTCCACTAGTCTCGGCTGAGATGATATTGAAGAATACCCCATCAAAGCATAAACGTGAAATGAGAGCTAAGTTCAATATTAAGATTCATGCGTTGTTATAAATTTCACCGACAAGAGAATTGAGACGAGCTGTGATTGAAAGCCCTGTGGCTTGATCGATGTGTCACTATTACATTATATTTTTTCTCAACACGAATATGATCTTACATTCAACATTTTTAAAATTTAAACTTTGCTTTATCTGATCAGGTTATGAAATTTTGATACATGAGATATTTTTATATATATTTATATGAATGTTGAAATAAGCTCACCTGGAACTAAAACTTTCTTCTCACTATTAACTGCTTCTACCTTCACAGTCTGCTTGTCTTCAGCTGTAGTTTTTTTACAGTTATCATCTTTTTCAACTTTCAATTTAACTGGAGATGGAGTTCTCTTTGTTTTACTATCATCATCCTTGGAAGATGTAACTCCAACGGAAGATGCATTCTTCTTTCGTTTGGATGGAGTTTTTTTTTCGTTAGTAGTTGGACTCTTGACCTGTTTGGTTTTTTTTTTATTTTTAGGTGATGAATTTGTTTTTGGCACAGCAACTTCTGTAATATTGTTTTCTTTGCTTTCTGATGGTGAGTCAGGGTCTGCTTTAACATCATTTTCACAACCTTTTGGGGACTCAATTTCTTGCTTTGGTTTGGGCGAAGTTTCAGACTCACTACCTGAACTTTCTATGCGCTGACGTTTTATTTTACTTTTCTGAAATATATTGACATGTTTGAAGCCATAATTATTTATGCTTTGCGAAACTTATTGCCTTTGAGAAATGTCAAACTGTGTCTTGCAGTTCCAGATTTCTCAAAAGTGTTAAATATTATACCTTAAATAAAAGCTTTTGAGAAATGGCTACATTTATATTAAAACATAGTCACCATGCATGCACCATGCATAAGCACATAACAGTATTAGTGTCAAATGGTACACTTTAACTTTATGAGTTATCAAGTTTTAAGTTCTATTCTTTATACTTTTTTTGATCATAATTTAGAGATGTCTTACCTTACTCGTACTAGCAGCTGGACTGGTTTGTTTCTTCTGAGGTGACCCATCACTCTCACTGCTATCTAATCTAGCCCGTTTCGAATATGCCTGCATTTATATAATATAAAATAATTAAGTCTTATGTAGAGTATGTTATAAGTATAAAAATGTACAGTTAAAATGTATGTATAGTTTCTAAAATGACACTAGTGGCAACTATCACAGATCAAGTTTTATTTTAAGGACTATAGACTTGAATATTTAACTTTTAACAACATTTTGGTTGTAAGTTATCTGTGTGGTGATGGATTAAGAATAGGGACGATCACCACCTTTATTCACCATACAGATGCCGTAAGAGCTAAGGGTTCAAAGCATCATGTATATGAAATATAAACTAAAAACTCATCTTTGTCTGCAGAACCAAAGAAAAATTAATCAACTTCAAAGCTAATTTAATATCTAAAATGAGTAAATTACTATTTTGCTTTGTTAAGTTTTTCTGTGTAGAACACCTTAGTTGCAATCAATGGGACAAACATAAATAATAAAAAAAATGAATGGTGTCGTGGGACACCAGGTAGGAACGAAGTTCCTTCGGATAATGTGGAATCGACACAATTTGCAAAAAAAATCGTGCTCAATTTTATGTAGGTTTTCTTGATTTTTCTCTTAAATTTTGCTGATTAGTTTTTATTTAAGTACAAGAAAGTATTTAGGAAATTCAGTATTTTAGGAAATAAAATAATAAATTCCTTAAAATAATAAAATAGCACACATGACGCGCTTTCGCGCCTGCGCACGTCTCATTTAACGGATTCCACGTACTTTTTTCCACAGATTTATTCCACGCACTTTTTCCACTTACGGTTTTACTATCACATTTTTTTCAGTTTGGTCCCGCAGCAAAATCCCTATCCCCTCCAAGCCTGCCGTAAGGAACTTCGTTCCAAAAATATGAAAGGATAATAAAATTATCTTGTATAATTATTACTTATTGCCTGAGCCAGTCGACCTGTGATCATAGCCAGTGCGGGCTGGTTGAAACGTGAGACAGAGAAAAAGTGTGTTGTAGTTTTTAATAACAATAGTTTCTACACTGTAGTATTATATGTGATGAACTGTAAGTAAGTTTTAATTTATCTTATAGATAGACTTTTCAAGATGGAGTTCACTTTTAATTCAATTAATGAGGACATTACCTTTTCATTGCCATTGGTATTTGGAGACCGGTCCTGTTCATTATCACTCTCCTTTTTAATTTCCTTATGGTCTGTCTCTAGTTTTGCAGCAGGTTTAGGGGGTGTCTGCTTAAAGAATGATGTTATGCTTCTTTGGGCCATTATTTGGACACTTTTGAATGTCTTTACAGGATATACGACCCTCGTTCCTCTAGGAATAGGTAGTAATATGTTCCAGTTTATTTGACTTATAATCCTACATGGTACAATGACTCGAGACACAATACTCATATGTTAACTGGTTTTAAACTGTCAATTATGTATCCTAAAATACACAGAAGTTGTTATAATAAGACTTATGCCACTCATCCTTATTAATGGAATAAAAAATTGACAACATTGTTATTATTTTTGAAGTGAAACAATTGGACATATTTAATGCATAAGCACTTTTTCCTTAGCAATTGATTAGTTAAATTGTTTCGTAAGTTTAGTAAGCGTCATTTCTATCAATATTTGCACGCTAATAAGAAATCGACAAAGATCAGGATGAAATTACGTACCAATCAAGTGTTTTACTGTAACAAGTTCTTGTTAAAGTTCAAAGTGTATCTTTTGAGAAAAATTACATCTACCAGAGTCTAAGTGGAAAAAACTCAATAGTTTATTTATATGTATATGAAGTTTAGAAATAAAAATTCACTTTTAACATATTCTGTACATTATAGATTTGTGATAATTTGATGGTTACAATAACTGTCATATTATGGCGCCAAAACATCCCGCACCGTAACACAAACTCTATAAACTATGTACTCTGTGGTGTCAAAAATTATTTGAACATATAAACACAATAATTTCTAAAAACTTTATTAAAAATATTTTTTTAGTCAGTGTATGTGCTTATAGTAGTCAGTCCTATTTTATAATTATTAATCTGTTTACGTATGTCATCTACATTTTTCTTTTTTCGTACCTTATTTATTCAAATCGCTTCTTTTCTTTCAAATCTTTTTACTTGTATACTTCAAAAAAACATTTAAATTAGTTAAATCATACAATTATTCTAAAGTTCGCTCAAATGTAACTACGAACTCCAAATTCGAAAACTTTGTGTTTGAAGTAGTCTTATTCTGTACTACCTCAAAGGTCGGCAACGCGCTTCGAGCTGTTAAGCAGTGCAACTATCTACGACCTCACTAATGCAGAGGTCTCGTACTGAGTCGTGTAATCGGACATTGCTCATGTTTAATTTGTCATTTTGAGATAAGTGTCAACTATCGTCCGCTAATGACTTTATTTTAGAGCAGCACTATGTGTTGCGTTGTATTTTTTTTTAAATAGCGTGTAATAAGTGTTTGCCAGGAATCTCCCACTCGAAGCTCCGCAATATCTAAAGCCGTCAATGTTTCTGAGTTAAAAGAGTTTAGCAGGAATTGATAGTCACCGTCGATGATGATCAGTCTGCATGTTTGCCCGTTCCTGGTTCCAAATATTAAAAATGTTCATACGATTTAGAGAGTCATATACCAATTAAGGATCTCTTTGTCTTGCAATAGTTATGATTGCATTTTTTAGTTAAATCGAATGAAGGAATGCGACTTGCTATATAGTCATATTAAGCCCTTTAATAGACACTACTAGTCACAATACTACTATCCGTGATTTTATGATATAATTATGGGAGAACAAAAAACTAGTTAAATTTTGTATTGCACTGAATGTAAATAAAACTCATAACAAGGCTGTGAAGATTATGATAAAAACATAGAACCGTCGTCCAATTTGCGTCAGATAACAGTTAAGCTATTTTTATTTTATTTTTATTTTTTATTTTGATAATCACAATACAATAGGTAAAACGGAAAAGGTGTTCAAAGCTGTAAATGAATGTTAATAACAAACGTAATGTTTAGTAAAAATAAGTATAATTATGAGTAAAACAATAGCTTTCATCCAAAACAAGTTCTATCCTTCTTCAGGTTGTAAAGTCAACAATTACTGTTTCAGCATGTATCCGAACATTTCTTTTCACCGTTTCCTTTTTAATGTCATCAGTGAAATAGTTTTTTTTAATTTTGTGAACAAATAGTAACATAGTTTTAGCTTATTGTAACTTATATAAATATAACATGTTTAAAAATAATTTTATGTTTAGTTTCATATTTATACGTAACTTATATCTTTTAAAGTCTTTCAGCTGAGTAAGAATCTAGAAGTTATTTTGCTAAGATGGCTCCCTCTAGTTGTTAAAGTGTCAACTATACGCGTGTCGTCCATGTTCCGAATGTGGTGTGACTTATTTTTGTTTTGTGTTAATTTTCATTACAATATATTAAATGTGAAATGCGACAGTATGTACCATTTCATATAGTGGAACCTTGCTCCGGCTGAATGGATCCCGCCGTCGCGTGGTATCAGCCCGAGCAGGAAGGACCCGCGAAGCGATTGTGGCTTCGTATTTGGGAAACTCAAAGTGATATAGAAAAAATGAACTTGAAAAACTTAGAAAACGCTAATCCAAATGTGAATAAAGCACAAGACTTTATACCAATAAACGATGTGAACGGTGAAAGTAGAAATAACAATTATTTTAATCCCGCGCGAAGGAAAATGAACGATAACCGCGCATCGACGTTTAACCTGAACAAAAACCACGATGCTCTTATAGGTGCATACGGGGGCTGCCCGTGGCGGATACCCAATTATAATTACAAGTCGGGGACTATGGGGTGAGTGACGTTTTAATTGATTATTTTTGTGCTGGCTAGTGTGTCAACGTGTTTGACGTGTTGGTTATGATCGGGGCCGCGGTGCCGTGCGGCGTGACACTCCGTGCTAACCGGACTTGCAACGGTTATCGTATTTATTACATATCCTAGGGGTTAAGTGCTAACTTTTGCCCATAAACCGCTGCCACTGACACGAGGATATCTTGCCATCCTGACAGACGATTTTTAGAATGACTTACCCTCCTCCAAACATCCTCATTTTTTTTTGTAGTCTTATTGTTTGGCGTTGCTCACACTTTTAATAATTCTAAGCTGTATGATTTAAATACTACTGTGCTTAAGAGGGGGTAAGTTCCAAATGTTAAAAATATGTACAATAATTGGCAAATGATTTAAAATCAGAACGATATTTATTTAGTATGAAATAAACATTGTTTTAAAAGTATATTTGAATGAGTAATGTTTGGAGGCCTGTTATGTCACACGTATATGAAATTAAAAGATCTTTGTTTAGTTGCATTGATTAATAAAAGTTATATTTATTTTCAAAATCGATACTCTCAAACACAACATGTCGTACACAAATCATGTAAACAAATTGGTACATTGACGCTGAAATACAATAAATCTGTTGTCATAAACTATTCATTCCATTCAAATTTTTTATTTACATTAATTTTATAGATCTGGTCCAAAAAAATTACGAACTTTCCTTTTAATGGAGAGTCTCTAGCCCTATAATTAATTCTAATTTAAATAACTGGGACCCATAAGCTTTATTAAAAAGCAATCCTATGACTTAATTTCAGTTGCAACTAAATTTTGCAATTATTATTAACATAGAACATGAAATACATGCATATTAAAGCATTTTTGACAGAATAACACTAAAAGCCTTTTTATATGAATATTAATTTGCTTTTTAAATGATAATTTAACATTATTTATTATTAAGCAAATATAGAATCTCAGTACAACTTGTTTTAACAGGAACTGAGTTTGTACTGCAGTGTTATGGGATTGGTCCCTGCATGATACAGTTTGCAATGAGTATGGTGACCATGACTCTTGTATTCTATTCATGTTTTCCATCACGCAGAGTAGAATCACTTTGGCAGGCTCTTAATATAGAAAGAAAAAAAAAAAGGTTTTTGTGATATTCAAATTGTTGTTATGGAACTGAGTGCTCTTTGTATGTTTCAAGTATACATTTATGGGATATAGTTTGATGGGTGCATTTTTGCCATAAAAGAATACTTTAATAAAAAATTATTGGAATAATTGTTAAGTTAAATGTTAGTAATGACGCCTAGCTAAGAAAGATTAAAAATAAAATAAAACTATACCAACACAAATCAGTTTTAATGCTAGAAAGACATACATCATCCTTACTATATAATATAAAAAAAGACCACTTTTGCCATAAACAAAAACAAAATTCAACATTTTTTGTATACTTTGTCTATAAGCCTTTTTATACTTTGGTGGGGTAATAATTAGAATGTGGCTTCTAAAATATTTGTCAATTGAAATCAATTATCATAGACATACGAAACTCATGTATGAAACCTTAAAATACAATAAATTCCTTTGAAAAACAGCTATATGTTAGTTTGTGATTGAATATATGTCCTTCTGCTCCAGTTTTGTATTTAAAAATATATACTAAAGCTATGATGTGGATACAAAAAAAAGCATAATAAAGCCTCCAGTGAAATTTTATAGGTCTTAGTAACGACTGACAACATGTTAAAAAATAAGGATAATATGATTTGAACACTTAACATTAAAGCTCATAAAAGTAGGGATTAGAAATATTTAAAATAAATATTATGAATAAACAAATTAGTTACTTTTAAATTAGACTATTTCTTGTTATTCTTGCTTCACAACTGCTGCCCCCAATGAATGATGTGGTATTAGTGATATCCCACGAGCCATTGTGTCATCACCATGACACTTGAGGCACCATCTTAGAAAAAAAATTAAGATAAGGTTAAGATTTTCATTAGCCTTTATTACAGAACCTACCTCACTTCATTGTAGTTATCCAATAAAGTTTTTAATGTAAATATTGTTGACTAAAATAAATTATTTTATTATTACATACATATTATAATTATTAGACCAAAGTTATTTGGAGACATTTATATATCTTATAAAAGTACAATTAAAGTTGAGATTTGTTTGTTTTAATGTTACAAGTTTGAAGACAATGACATGAGACATGAGACATGAAAATGTTTTTTTTTTGTAATGGCTGCTTTTATTTTTAATATTTTAGTAGACATTGTAGATTTACTGTGTTGTTATTGCAGCAAGTGAATAATAAGAACTGTACAATAATTGACCTTGTCTGATGTGCATAAATAACAAAATTGTTTGCACAGATGACAAATTTTAACTATATCAAGGATCCATTGAAATGTATAAGAAATAGTCCAGTACTACTTTTAACATTTTCTTCATGCAGAGACATGGACGAAATTGTCTGTGTTTTTGATGAACTCAACGTAGTGAGATTCAGTTCAAAGTAAAAATGTATACAGCCAGTGGAATTTGTTTAACTGCTATAACATAAACAGTTTGGTTCTGTCACTCACACAGCCACTGTCACAATACACTCGCTCGGTTCATGTAATTGTTGGATGCAATACGAATCTAAACTACTGATTCATTTCTATAAGTTATTATGAATTTGGTTCAAATAATAACATGAAAACAATTCGATTCTGACATTTCCTGGATAAATATTAGACATTCTAGGAACAGGGCAAAGTGTAAATTTCATCAATTGCCTTTAATGGGTCACTATGGGACATTGGTTTCTCCTTGGAGACAAGGCTGTGACCTGCTATATCATGTTGGCCATACGAGTTGTTATAGCGTTGAAGTCAAGTGTTCCTTCTGCTGTGTGCTGTTGTCCTGCACAGTTTGCTTCCGAGTCGACTTTTACTACACCCAGGGGGAGATTAGGGATGGTGACACTCTGTGTTATTAATCCATGGAACACTTAAAATTAACCTAGATGCATAAAAAATTTCTACAGCTTTTAAAAACTACAAGAGTTTTTATTCATAAATTAGTAAAAGAAATACTATGCTAACTTTAGTGTACAATCTTGACAAAGTTATGAACAGCAATTCAGTTATAAAGGTTAACACAAAGTCAATACTTGGCCCGTATTAGAAAACCAGGTCACAGGTCATAAACAGTGATAAGTAATATCACTACATAGAGGATACAAGCACGTTAGGGTTTTACTTGTAATCAACTTGTGGCCGTTACTGCTAAGTCGGACGTCGTGGTTTCGATTCTCACCCAGGACAAATATTTGTGTGATGAGCACTATTACTTGTTCTGTGTCTGGTTGTAATTTATTTAAAGTATGTATTTATTTAAGTATCATAGCACAGGTTCTGCTAATTTGAAATTTGGTGTGCGACAGATGTGTGATTTATTTTTTAACCTACTAAGAAATCTCTTTTCAAAATAAAAATTTTTAAGCATCTGTTAACTTAACAGATGATAGAGTTTTTCCACAGTTACCCTATATGTTTGTGGATCACAAGTACCAACAGATTGGATTCAATAATGATTTCCTGATTACGAAGTCAGGATGTGAATATTCGAACTCTTTTTAATCGTCTGCGGTTAGTTACCAAATATATATACACTTGAAAATAACCTCCCTTTTAGAGTTAGAACGGAGGTTGTTTTTCGAGTGTATATATATTTCATTGACAGACTCTTGTAGCCTTATACTAAAAACCTAAGCCAATTAATGGATTCTAGGTGTCATTAGATTCCTACATTTTTATATTGTTGACTTTTCTGTTTTTTTTTTATAATAATTTGATGTTTAGTATTTAAATTGTGTTTTGCTAATCTATGTTTATTCAATAATATCTACTTGTACACATGAAGTACGGTACGTAACCCTCGACGTAATCGTTACACGTATGGTATTCGGTTGACAAATTCATTTTCTGTTGTTACGCACAAATTGGTATGTGATAAAATATTGTGTTATCGTTGGCCTGTTTCATGGCGAGATTGTATCAGCTGGGCTTAGAGGCTTCGTCATCAGTTACTGTGTTAGAGCGGTACGTTGTCATGTGGACTAATGCACACTTAGTAGGCGCATAACTTATTGTTTCGCTACGTCGTGGTCATCGTTAACAGCCTTGGACAGTCCACTGTTGGATATAGGTCTCTCGGTAGAAGGAAGACTCACCTACTAGAGATACGATCATGTAAAATTAGGTGTATGTAAGATGTGGTGACGGATTAAGAATACCGCGTCCACCGTTCCGGTTCATCGCATGGGTGCCATAAGGGCCGACTCTAATGAGAAGGTAAATTTATCACAAACCCTATACCAGACCGTCTGGTCAACGCGGTGTAGTAGGCTAAAACTTGCTCTCTAAAGAGAGATCTATGTCCAGCTGTGGACTAATATAAAGGCTGTTCCTGTTCTTATGGTGTGCACGCTAGGGATTCGTAGAGCTTATAACGTGTTTAGTATTGAAAACTTTTAAAATTCTCTTAAAACACCTAATCTAGTATTGACCAATGAGACTGTGAATATACTGTTTCTTACATTACCACACTTAAACTGCTGAACCGATCATCATGCAAATTTGCATAAACTAAGTTACAGAAAAGGACATAAATTTCATTTTACCAAGTACTATCCAAGTACAAGCACTATTCCAGAGGATTACAGCTCCGGCCAAAAGCCAGCGTGGCATATTTGTATCCGTAGAGGACAGAACTCACTGTTTAATATTTATAATATGGTTTATCTTATCTTTTTTGTTTGTAAGTTATCGCTTCATGTTATTATTTTTACATTATTTTTGGTAATTAGTAGAAACATGGAGGCTTTCAAAAAACCTTTGCTTCTCAGACGTTGCTCCGACGCTAAAGACAGATGTGATCTAAACAGACTAATCCATTTTTGCATGAGAGTGGTTTATGCTTACTCGAACCCCGTCTGCAGCCCTCGCTACGTGACGATAAGTCGTAATGACGCCTGCGTCATCCCTGGCCCGCTGCCAGGTTGTGATGCTCCTAACAGAATAGACGTAGGCTGCTGTGTTAGAAAAACTTTTAAATACATACTTGGTAAATGATTAAATTCGTCAAAATACCACGCTACTGTTAAAAAACGGAGAATTGCCGTCATGATTCAAAATTGTATTTGTTTGTATTCGTCTGTAGAGACAGCACTTGTCCAAGGAGCTGTCACGGCAAATCTGTTTGTGTGAGTTTGTATCTTTATTGCCACAAAGTGTTGGAATGTTGGAACACAAAAATTTTAAAATATTTTTTTTTTAATTTATCGTGTGCATATAAAAATGCACCGTAACATTATCGCATACTTGTGCGTCGGTGCCGTCACGGCGGATTGTTCTTTTCTTATGTAATAGTTGTTATAGGAAAGAATGTGAAACTAGATGCGTATACGGTTAATTGTGCAATTACCACCGTGCGATATTAACCACACCCGAAACTTATTTAATTTCCTTTATTGAATATAAATATTATCTGAAGGACGTAATATGTAATCTATTCAATCGTTTCCACGTAACTGAAATAGATAAGTAATAAGTAGTATAGTGTGTGTAAACTATAAGAAATATAAACACAAATATCATTATACGGCTGGCAACATTGTTTTGTAAACCACCATGTTAGTCACCAATGTAAAACAGTAAGGGGACTTCCCCTTAACAAACTAAGGCGCACACATGTTTAATGCAATTTCTGTTAAGGCAGTTCGCGCGTAAATTCAGTAGCTGGTACTGTATCCGTACGTGAAACAAAAGGTTGAAATAAAAAAGTACTGGCAGGTTTTCTTACCTGCAAAAAGTCTTCGACAAAGTTTAATTAAATAACTAAGTAATGATTTTTTTTAAACACGTCTTTTCATTATTCGGTCTGTATCCAGCATGGAGTGCACATTGCTTATAGACAACTATATTCTAAAACAGCATATCACAAATTTGTCCAGACGACGTTGTCAGCGAAGCATAGTTTGCACTAAAAGTGCAGTTTAGAACGCATACATAGATACATGCTTACGATTCTTCTCCAAAGATTTTTAATTCAAAAGAAGTCTCTGAAACAAAATACTAAAAACACGCTTTTGTTTCACTATCAAAGAAAGAGGTTTCTATTTGCCTGGGTATGTCATGTATGTGTATAGCACTTCTTTGTCACGCACTCTAGGCTAAGCGGCTTTATGGATTTTGTCACGATGTCCCCTTTTTATTTGTCTTAAGAGTAGAAATGGAATGGGGTATGGGGCCGTTCAAGTATTACGTAAGCAGATTTATTGCAATTATTTACCCCCCATCCCCCTTGTCAGCAAAAGTAAGCAAAGCTCTTACCCCCTCCCCCCATGCTTACGTAAACATTTGTCAATTAATGTATTGTTTTTTTAATTTTATAATGTTATAATTATAATTTGAAAAATAAGAAAATAGATTTAGGATAGAGATTATATTTTACTGAAACGGTATTCAACATGAGTAAAGGACAAAAATATTATATCTTACTAACATAACAAACTTATTTTAAATTTTTGGTACATATATTAAATTCAAATTAACAGTCTTCAGTCCATGAAACCCGAATCCATGATTCTAAGTTTTCGATGACATTGGATTGCTTTGATTGCTGCTCAGTGTTGTGAGTCTGCTCGCTTTCATCCGATTTTGGAATGTCTACGTCATTCTCATCGAGCCATTCAACATCATGGTGCTCTAAATTTTGAATAATGCACATCAGTTCATTAGCACGACGAGCAGCGACTCTTACAGGTCTAACTTTCCTATCAGTGTGCGTGTTTACTTTCTTATGGATCTTTTCGATGTGACGATTTAGTGACTTGACGGAAGCATGATAAAGACCACACGTTTTGCATGTTCGACTTGATAGCCTCAATTGTACCGTCGGACAAAAATAATCGTATGGCATTTGCAGGAAATCTTTGAGTGAAGCACTTAAGCGTAGAGCTAAATTGACTGGAAGATTAGGAAATTGCCCTCCTTCATCTAAAACCAAGTCATCAACTGTTTGTTTTACTTTTACAGGTGGTGGAAGAAACCTGTTGTCTAGTAATCTAAATAGTCCACTTCTTGGACGACAGCATTCTGTATTTCTACATTTTACAATTTGGAGCAAGTATTGGCTTTCACGCACATGTTCTGAATACCATTTAATGTCTGGAAAATCAGGAAGATCTTGTTCACCTGCCCCAACATATTTTGCATTAACATTATAGCCATCAATTTCCATTGAACTCCATACTTCAGCTAATACTTTTCCTGCAAATTCGAAATTAGATCTTTCTAAATGTTCATCAATTGTAACGCCACGTTCATCCAAATGAGACCCAAAATGGTCATGAGGCAATATTAAACCAGCCAGTTCCCGACTAAGAGGAGCCATTCTGCGCTCTACTCTGTTATACGCACTTCTTCCGGGAGCATTGGTAGCTAAAAACAATGCATCGAGATCATGTCGCTTAAAGTGTTGTATAGCAAACCCTATGACTTTTTGATAACGTGGATTTTCATCTGGCCCTCCATCAACCGTCATGATTACCACTGGTTTTACTAGTCCATGGTCAGTTTTAGCTAATGGTCGAAACTCTTCAAGTTCGAGAAGCGTCTCGAAATCCTGAGCATGAGTATTAGCAGTAGATGAACTATGCTTTCCACTTCGAATAGCGATGTATGTTGGTCCAGAATATCCAACGGCTTGCGGTTGTCCTAGCATATTGGAAGTGATTTTGATACCAGCATAAACAGATGGTATTAATTTATGACGCTCAGCGATTACCCAATCGTGATCAGGCAATTTGATTCTATATTCCATGTGCATTAGAAGAGGTGCTTGCTTATTTGCCGCAGTTACGCCAATAGGGACTCGAGCTTTATCATCTTGAGATATGAAAAATACTTGATCTGGTCCTAGTATGGATGCTATGTTCTCTAAATAATGGATTGATGTTTCAGCGAACTTGCTATCTAAGTGGCTCTTGTGGTGATCAGTTTGAGCCCGAATGAGCTTAACAGGGACTGTCGATACATGTCTTCGTCCCTCTGCAGAATTAGATTTTCTGGGATTCAAACGAAGATATGTCCCACTGCGACTAATGTCAAATCCCATTTTACGTAATTCTTGTGTGAGTTCATCAAGAGTTTTTACGCTGCGAATTGATTCCGTTCGTCTTCTATCATCTGCTGCACTTCCAAATAAAGCTATATCCGCGATTGTTTTCAATAGTAAAGGTTGATTGCTTTCAAGATTAGGACGTCTCACTGAATCCCTCAGAGATAGTCTTTTTTTCATTTCTGGATTTTCATGACAAATATCTTCTAACTTTCTTTTCATACCATCCCTGTGTTTCTTCTGGGCAACTGCGTTTTGAACCTTCCTGTTTAAAGACTGTTTTGCTGTTTTTATTTCCTCGCGCAACTTAATGATCTGTTTATCAACTTCAGCACGGATTGACATAGTATCTCTGGCAGAATACAAAGCATTCAAATTTTTTTCGAGTAGAGCAATCTTATTTTTCATAGCCTCCTGAGAAGGTTTTGGTCTCTGTTTATCTGTATTTTTATTAATTTCGCATTGCTGTTGTGATTCATTACCGGTTTTTATTTTATCTTCTTCCTGTTTTTTAATATTTGAAGCTGGCTGTGTAATTTGTGTTTTTTCTGCAGGTTTACAGGTTGCCTAAAAATAAAAACTTTCTATGGGTTCTGCTAAAGATTCTCTTATTAAGCTACATAAATACAAAGTATGGCAATAAATATGGCAAATACAAAACCCTATGGCTTTAAATCTAATATCTTTAAACGAGCAAATCGTTCCGGTCACAAAATACAGGGTGTTATAGTCTATTCAAGTAGGTATTTAAAAGAATATAAACAATCTTGATATGTCTTTTTATTGAAATATGCAATTATAAAATCAGATATCTGTAAAGGTGCGTATAGACATCGCGAGGCTTGCGCCGCGAATGGTTCGTCTCGAATACATCAACCTGAGGCATGCTACGGCACATGTATACGTGCGAACCATTCGCGGCGCACGCCTCACGATGTTTGTATGCACCTTTATGTACTTACAGAAAAGCAATTTTTTAATATTGGTTGAGTTTTTAAATGAATCACAACAGATTTTACACAGTTTACAATTTTAAACCACATATTTCAATAAAAAGACATATAAAGATTGTTTACATTCTGTTAAATACCTATTTGAATAGAGTATAGTTTTCTGTAGGTATATATATATATATATATATATATATGTATAAAACTGGCATCCTGTATTTTGTGACCAATTGACGGAATCAATTATAAGAAATAAATCTATATAATGAATATTACCTCTATACTTTAAGATAGGCCATAATATTTTCTTTTTGGCGATTTCTAATATTTCTAGTAGGTACTCATAGGTACCTAAAATGATTTCGTCACTCACCTTAGAAAAAAAATGTAGTAAATTGGATTTATTCTTAGTCGCTGCTTGCAATTCTTCTTCGATTCTCTTAGATACAATAATATCTAGTTCCTTGTCGGATTTTGCTTGTAATTTATAATTTCGCCACACTTCGTTAACTAACTTTTGTACATTTTGTACTTTCGTACTTGTATGAGATTTTTTAAAACTTTCAAACAATTTTTGGTATAACTTAGATTTGTCTATTTGAAATGACATCTTATTTAAACATTAAACTTTGGATAATGGAATGAATGGTAACACAAATGTTAACTTGCTTTACTATGCTTACAATACGTCTACTCGCTATAGCAGCCAAACGAAACAATACACTGAGATAGAGGAAATTTAGACAAGTGAACAGCGCGCGGTAATTCCCTTACTCGGTTCTAAAGCGAGTAGGGGAATTACCGCGCACTGTTCACTAAATGTATGTATTACTTGCGGGAATCCCCGAAAATGCTTTTCGTTTTCAAGCAAAGACAATGTGTGGGTTGCCATTCGTGTAAAGAAGAAAATAACTACCGATGACGTAATCATCATCTAGACTCCCCTACCCCCCATGTCATCCAAAATAAGCAAAGCAAAGACCCCCCCGCCCCCCCATAGTGCTTACGTAATAATTGAACGGCCCCTATAAGATTTCAGGATGTTTCGTCTTGCGTCTGTATCAAAATTGAGGTGAAGTTAGCCATCGCTCTATTTTATTCTATCTACTGCTATTTTGTATCTGAACTAATTGTTTCGTGTGCATTGTAAGCAATAGGAGAAAACAGTAACTACATATAAAAACATCAAGACTTGCAAAAAGTTTGTGTTATTGAAACCAAAACGTAACTATACAAATTGGTGTCCTAAAAATCCGCGTGGACATAAACAATTACGCGAGTTTCGGTGCATCCATTATCCACCATCGCTACTAGTTCCCAGTGAGTCAAATCAATTTAAATGTCTATCAAGTTTTAGGAGAGTATTCAGTAGGTTTCAGCGCAGGTCGCACTGTTCTATAACTTTACCTTTTTCCCTGTTCTAAGTACAGAGCCAGGCTTGCTAATAGTGCAACTTTTATTCTTCGAGAGTTAAGACGAGCAAAATCTCTAACGCGACTTACCTAATTAGGGACTGAGAGAGATTCGCGAAAAGAAAAGTTGCTCACTGTTATATGATGAATGATGAAAAACACTAAAAAATCAGTTGACTTTAGTATATAATAGAATAAGCATAATCTTTGATAGCTCGCTTAATATATTATTGATGTCATAATTGTGTATTTCTTTGTACCAGTGTAACTTGAACTATCAAATAGTTTAAAACGCATAACAAGTGAAATATTGACTAATAGTTTCAGCTTCCTGTTTTTTTTTAATAAGCTTTAAATGTATCAATAATCTATCTAAATCTTTTCTTGTCTACCTATATGCCATTTCTTATCATCTAGTGTTTGTTCGTGGCTAATGATGTCAGCGATTTGACGGCATGTGCGGCAGAGTCGGCCAGACAAATAAGGTAACATTTAAAGACGGCCCACTAACCTTGAACTTGGCCTTGTTAATCTTTTAACAGTAGTATGACCTCTTCTCCGTAACGGTCTATGGGGGTTTTCAGTTTTAATATCTTGTTCGTTGTAGTGGGTAATGGACTGTTAAGGCAGAACTGTGAATTACGCGCTCACCCAAGACAAGTGTCTAGAATAATGTGAGGAGCACGATCGTTAGTTCGGTACCTGTACGCACTTATCAGTATTGTATATAGGTATATTTATACATTATATACTTACTCACACATATATTTAGAGTCTACCTAGTCAAAAAGACGGTGGTGTGATGTGTGTGTCAAGTTGTTGTTATTTTCGTGAGATGGTAGTGTCTTTGTAACCTGTGATCATATACCAAATACTAAGATTAAGGAATTTAGCATTTGCTAAGTGTCCGATGCCAAATGGCTCTTAATTAATTGAGCAGAACCTACGTATCTCCAGACAAGTGAATTACATTTCTAATCGTACTCAATTCAGATCATGTTTTTCTCTTTTTGTTGTTTATATAATAATTATAAAAGTAATAGTTAATATTGATGCAATGAGTGCTCGTTCTAATTAAACAGTTGCTGATGACTTGTTGTAGTGTGCACTACGATTCCGTGTTTAATTGTGATCACTCGTAACAGAAGAACCGTTAGAGATATAAATAAAAAGAAAACTTACTTTAATGAGGAAACAACATAATTCTGCAAAATGATAGAACACTACAATGATCGTTTTCATTAGGGAGGTACACCTTATAAATATTAATTAGGAAGAAATGCTGCTCCGTGGTTCAAGTACACGCTTACACTTAATATACAACCGTGAAACGACTGCCCGAAGTCTCATTTGTACATGAAATAATTTTAAAACTAACATTTTACGAAAGATGTTGACGTTATTACACCTTATTTTTTTCGTCAGATAATGTATCTGTTACGTCATGCGGTTAGCTGTAATATACGTCACACGTTCAAAATAAATCGTTTAACTACGTGTAATTTATTTGCCAACTAAGAATACCGCGGTGCTCCGTAACTGAACTCTATATATCAGTGAACCCATTGCTCGACTTAAGACTAACATTTTATATGTACACAGACGCATCGCACACTGTTGCTATACTCACCCTGAAACTAATCAATTTACTTAGGTTTATCGTATAAGTTTTCGTAGGATGTTTATGAATGTCACAAAACATTAACTCGTCGCATCGTGAAGCCCGCGGGCCAGCATACTGCTCGGCTAGAAAGGTAATGATCCAAGTGTCCGCTCTGTAGGTAATATATTAACTATAAGTTGTTATGGAGAAAACTAAGATATAATCGGGTCAATATTCTGAGTGAAATTGAAATTGTGAATTTTCATCGACGATACTTTATTAAAAAAAAAATATTTAAACTTTCTAATTGATGAGAAAATGAAGAATTACAGGACAGCTCACCACTTCTGAAACAACTTGTCTACTGAAAAAACGACGAGACACTTGATGAGTAACGTCACCAATATCGGGTTGGCTACATATAATAAAGTGTAGGACTCACTGGGAGTTCTCTAACACCTTAAACCGTATTCCAACTACACCACATCTGTTCATGGTTCAGACGATTGAGCGCAGAATAAAAAAACATGAAATCGTCTCACGTAGTACGTAGTCCGTAAAGTCATTGATCAACACAATAATAACGATCGGTTTTGTCAAATATTTAATATAATAAATGTACACCTATAACTGATCTTTTGGACCTTTTCAAATTGCGAAATTTAATTTATTTTCTTGCATGTTATTGTTTATTTATTTTTACTTGTCATATATAGCTTCTTCCACATTACTGGCAATAGGTTACGATTTTAGTAAACATTTGTGTTTAATATTGAAACATGATATGAAACTCGGATAATTGTATTCTATTCTACACTTTTATTTATATCTATACTTAATTATATCCATGAGCGTTTAGCAGTTCGGGCGTTATTAAGTGATTCATACATATTTTCCATTGGTAATATTAGTATAGATAAACTGTTTACTTGTACACTTCATGTTTATATTTCCGATTACTTTCGAGAGGAAAGATAAACTAGGTAGTAGAGCCACGCTGATTTCAGCACGAGCGGGTCGGCTCGACCGGGGCAGTACTACCCTCCGACAGAAAACCAACCTAAGGCGCCAGCATCCGTGTTGTTGTGTTTCTTTAGTGAGTGTGAGACCGGAGGCCCATTGATGCAGGGGTGATAGTTGTCGTGGTAACTGTTTAAGCCTT
The DNA here is from genome assembly GCA_949316085.1 of Hypercompe scribonia. NCBI lineage: Eukaryota > Metazoa > Arthropoda > Insecta > Lepidoptera > Erebidae > Hypercompe > Hypercompe scribonia. The sequence continues at coordinate 219,013 of OX438986.1, forward strand.
ACACTGTCACTGTCATGTTATGACTTTTACGTCCCCAAGCGGGGTGTGAAAAAGCATCTCACAAGGACGCCATAGTGTGGGTCGCCATACTGCGTTGTCTGCATTTGCAATGAGTATGGCGACCACAACTCTTGAATTCTATTCATACTTTCCATCAGGCAGAGTAGAGTCACTTTGGTAGGCTCTTAACATAAAAAAAACAATAAAAAACTCGAAGGGATCTCTATCAAGGGACTTATTTTTTTTCCACGATACCTGTCACCCTGGTTCTTTTATAAGTAACTCCTTTTAATGCCATTAATGTATCTTTATGTTGATGATCCTTTATCTCGTAAGAAAGAGAGCAATCTCTCAGAATTTGAAATCGTTTTACGAAACGAAATAAACGGTGAGCTTACTAACAATGTAACAAACTTGAGGCGATTTGAATCTTCGTGATGTTATCTTATCTCGATACACTTCGTGTCTCAAAGCGGCCTGGCGTATAAGCTTTATTTTATCTTCAGTTTGTCAAGAATTTATCTGAAAATTTCTGTACCATTGCTGCATAGGCCACAATTTCCAAGGTCATTATCACCTTCGGTGTTAAGAACGTTTCGATTTTATTGCATTTGTTCTTTATTGTACACTTTAAACACAAAAATATATAAGGTACAAGGAAATTCTCATGTACAAAGGCGAAATTAACCCAAAACTAAGTTTTCTTCTAGCAAACCCTGAGTATAGAGGATAGCAGGGATATGTAAGGGCACAGGTATACGTACAAGGAATCGGTAGAGAAACGAGTATAATCAAAATAATAATAATAATATGGAAATTGATTTATACAGTGATATATATTAAACATGTAAGTACACACATTCAATATGCGTAATTTATTTTATTTATTTATTTATTTATACATCTTGCACTTTATGTACGGATAATAGGCGGACTTAATGCCTAAGGCATTCTCTACCAGTCGACCTTTGGGTGATGCAGAGAAAATAGGAAGTAGGTGCATTTCAGGTGATGTTGAATATACACATATTCAACAGAACATAAACAAACTTATCATATACTAAAGTTTATACAAATACATAAATACATATAATATAAAATAAACATATATACATATGATATACTTAAGGTCTGATTATTGTAGGGACAGATAATAAACCCTGGTTCTCTTGCTGAACGTACTAAGAGAAGGACTGCTGCGTATTACACACGTTAATGCAGTCCGTAGCCGAACAGTTGCAACACTAAATAAATTGTCGTAGTAACTCGAAATATGAAAACGAGTTTGAAGAAGGAGAGAAGAAATAAGTGCTTGAAGCGGTCACGAAGATATGAAGTAGAATTGGAGTTGTATAAAGATGAATAGGAGATAATAATATAAAGATGAATAGAGTAAGGAAAGTATGTGGAGATTCGACACCGCCAAATAGCTGAACAGTTCAGTTGCCGAAATTGTGAAACGTGGTCAGGTCAAATACGACGCTGAGATAGATTTTGCAATAATCAGAAAATGGTAAAACATAATTTATGTTTTGCGAAATGATTTTGACATTTTTATTATCGTCCACTGTCATGGGTAGATTCTATATATATATACGATTTATTAAGAACTTGCCAAAGTGACTCTACTCTGCCTGGCGGAAAACATGAATAGAATCCAAGAGTTGTGGTCACCATAGTCATTACAAATGCAGACAGTGCAGTATGGTGACCCACATTATGGCGGCCTTGTGAGATGCTTTTTCACACCCCGCTTGGGGACGTAGAAGGCATGACAACCATCGTGACAGTGTAAGGCTTACACAGTTACCACGATAACTCACCCCTGCATCAATGGGCCTCCGGTCTCACACTCACCAACGAAACACGATAACAGGATGCGGCCGCTTTAGGTTGGTCTTCTATGGGAGGTTAATACTGCCCCGGTCGAGCCGGTCCACCCGCTCGTGCTGAAATCAGCGTGGCCCTACTACCTTTTAGATGATTTATGCACTAGTAAGCCTGTGTAATTTGCTCTAGTAGGCTGGAACTACGACAGCATACAAACAAAATTCTTCTTAAACACAGCCTTTTAAACATAAGGATAGTTTCAGGGAAAGGAACAAACTACTCTGGACACTGGCACTGCAAAGAGAAAGAAAACTTGACACAAATCCTATACTAACCCGTCTGGTCTATCGTAACTATTGCGCCTGAAGAGAGGGCTGTGTGCCATAAAGCGCGTTGTAATAGGTTACGAATATCTGTAAGACAGTATGTGTACGATGTTGTCGGTATTACGATCTTATCAGTAATTTTGACTAGCAAACCTACGGTCGTTCAATTTACAGTTGATATGGTCAAACTTAAAAGGCTTTATCCTATTTGCAATCCTAAGTCTATATTTTACGAGACGGCAACTTTTCCCACGCTCACTGTCGAAGAACTGTATCCAAGTTTGCTCGTTTACTTGCTTAAAAGTACTATTTGCTGATTAAGAACACAGATAGGGAAAGAAGTCTACAGATCAATATCACAAGTATTTATTGACCAAGTTTATTAGGCGACCCATTAATGCTTATAAATCACGGACCAGTCCAGTCTGCACTTTTAATACCCTTTCTTTTTTTTCTCTTTTTTTTTTCTGTGCGGAAATCCCCCCGGGTACCACCTACCGGTGGTTACACTTTAATACCCTAATCGAAGTTTTAAAGCTGCAACAAAAGCTAGAACATAAACACGTTGAGTACCAAACGAAAGTTATTAACAAAACGTTAAAATTCGATCTTCGTAATGTTCGTTGTTTGGTAAACAGATGGTCGATAATGATCGTTGAAAAGTAATAGTCTGATGTACAATTGCCGCAAAGTCATTTGAGCACAATGCACTATACAGACTGACTGGTGAGATACCTTCAATATTTGAGGACGTGATAGTATGCGAACATATATCATGAAATAAAATAACATAAAAACGGAATATTAAATAACTTCTTAGTAAACTTCGTACACAGTACACCGAGAGCCCAGTATTTAACTGCGGAATACTTGGACACCGCGCGGCCGCACGTGTCGCGCAGCGCGCTATCAACACAGAATACATAGGTACCTACACTGTACAGTTGTTGCCTATGTAGCGGGATGGAGGGCGGGGGTGGGTGCCGCCGCGCCGCTCGTGACTAGATCAACGTAAACAGTGCGGCGAGCTTCGGGAGTATAATATCCAAATTTCACTTATTTTTTAGAGACATTTCGATAAAAAATAAGCACCTATTTTTTTTATATCAAGTTAACGAGAATCGAGTACCGAGTACTCTCCATAAGTATTGAAGGTATCTCACCAGTCACGCTGTATAAACAGCTAAGCCTTCACTTACTGAAAGTAACTAGACCAGGAACATGTACATAAATAATAATAATAAAACAGTATTGTGTAATGTCAATAAGTTTCGCTGGCATACTGATTAGATTAGGGAACTAATGGTAGTCTAGTAGCAAATAGAAGTCGTATATTTTTATTGCGCTGTTAAACATTTCATGGATAACAGATGCCCTGTGATTTTACAAGTACAAATATAATTTTAGATTTAAGGTTCAGGGCTAAAGGGCAAGGCCAATTTTTCCTCCATCACGAAGATGGAGCAAAAATTGGCAGGTTATTGAAGAGAAAGGTCGAAAGAATAAGAGGGATAAGGGAAATTGCTTCTGTGAACAGGTCTGGGAATGTAAACGACACGAGGTCAAGGCTGCATTCTCGAACTGATTATTCCCAAATTGTGCGAGTCCATTACTATTTCAGTTGAATGACCTCGCGCATCCGCCACGTACACAATCTAAACGTATCGCCTCATGAGTAGATGATCTGACTTTTGATTAATTAATTGATGTCTGTGACTGATATTGGTACAGATGACACGAAGGTCAACACGTGAATTTACTTCAATGTAAGACATTTCTCTCAGATATGAAGGTGAATCTCGTCATTCATAAATCTGTTGATCTTTGATCCTAATGTAACTATTTAGTAATTGCTAGAAGCTAAAACTATAAGTAATTCAGTACTTATATGTATAAATATCCTTTGTCAGTTTATCAAATTCTCTTTTAACTTCTACAGAAACGAAAAATAATACTTGTACAATCGTAAATTTTTTTTCTAAACTAAGAACCTGCCAAAGTGACTCTTCCCTGCCTGATGGAAAGCATGAATAGAATCCAAGAGTTGTGGTCACCATATTCATTGCAAATGCAGACAATGCAGTATGGTGACCCACACTATGGCGGCCTTGTGAGATGCTTTTTCACACCCCGCTTGGTTACGTAAAAGGCATGATAGTCATCGTGGTAGTGTAAGGCTTACACAGTTACCACGATAACTGTCACCCCTGCATCAATGGGCCTCCGGTCTCACACTCACCAACGAAACACGAGAACACGGATGCTGACGCTTTAGGTTGGTCTTCTGTGGGAGGGTAGTACTGCCCCGGTCGAGCCAGCCCGCTCGTGCTGTAATCAGCGTGGCTCTACTACCTACTGAGTAAATGTTTTAATTTGACCACATAGCAAAATTGAAGATGTAATAATGAAAATTTTGTAATTAGATACAGTATATTAAGCATATATAACACAAAACAAAATGTTAAGTGTAGAATAAATTAATGATAAGTGCATTTTTTAAATCTAAATAACTCAAAAAAAATGACAACATATTTCGGTCTTCACACAGGCGCCCTTTAAACATAAAGTTTAGATCGGAGCATTTGGACTGCGTTCTAAACCGCAGATAGAGCTGTGCGGTTTGGACTGCGGATTGTTTGGACAAAATGTGACAATTTAGACAAAAATGTGACCACTGGAGTGCTGGCAAAATTCTAATATTTAGTCAAACGTTAAATTGTGCGTGTAAATTGATTTTCAAGAGTTTTAACTGCAGTTTGGACTGGCGCTTGAAAGTTAACAAATTTTAAAAGATTTGCCTTAGTAGTAAGACAAGATACTTGTTTGTACTGGATTTGTTAGTATTGTTAGTTTAAACAACAGAAAAAAAGACGATTGTGGGTAAAGGAATATAAACAGAGATATCAGACATTTACCAGTATTAAGATAGTTACGAGAGTGTCATGCAGAAGATTTTAAGAATTGTCTAAGAATGGATAGTGACGATTTTGATTGTTTATTAGCACTGATGCGAATAATTTCTTTATTAACTCCAAACTCTAAACGAATAAACTGCATATTAGCCTTGACGCTACAAACTGCCATTTTTTAATTTGCGTGCACACATGATGAACGCACAAAACGGTGTCACTCGTGCACGCGGATATCGGATTGAATTGTCCAGCCCGCGCACCCATAAGTTTCGGAGCGAGGGATAGTAATAACTGTCCAAGTTCAGCGACAGAGTTAATTGAATTTATTGGAAGATCATACATATTTATGTTCGCTATTAACTTTGTTGACTTGAGCGCGACTTCCATTGCTGTAGTTTTCGGGTGTCTCTAGATGCCTGCCTTGCCTAAAGCGTTCATTCTGTCCAAGTAATTGTATTTATCTGTACTCTCCTTGGAAACATTTTCAGGTAGGCGACAACGTATCAAACCCTGTTCACTTTTAAATGTAAAATATATCTACATCCGCTAATTTATTTAATGTAACTATACATAGAATATTTTCATAACAGAACTGAATTCTCGAAGCTTCTTTCTTGAGTGTCGTGTTTACGTTTGTTTTGTTTGTAGTTTTTGGCATTAACAAAATGATAATGTTTTTATGTTTATTTTCGTAACACATAAAACCATTCAAATAAAGCGAATCATTACATACTATTTTTGAACGTTAACATCACCAGGTGTTCTCAGCTCGTGAATTATACGAGCGATTACCTTTTGATTTTATGGTGTATTTCCTACTAATTTTCCTAGTTTTTGAGTAGTATATTAAAAGATTCGTAGGAAGTCACTTGTGCTATTTGTAGAATATGATTAACTAATATATCCTTAATATATTGAAGTTTTATTTTATCTATACTAAAATTGAAGAGTTTGTTTCGTTGGACGCTTTAAACTCGGGAACTACTAGCCCAATTTAGTTTTTTTTAATGTTAGATAGCTCAGTTATAGAGGAAAGGTATAGGCTGTCTATCATCACGAACAAAAAGGAACTGAATATCAATGAAAATGTTGTAAAAACGGACGAAAAATACTCCTTTCGAAAGGTTGCGTGCACTGCGTAAATGGTTAAAGTTTTGCCGAATTTGTTCGCCAAAGTTTCAAGAAAATCTGCAACAGCGGTTGTACTCGTAGCTTTTTAAGTTGGCTCACTATAACCCTTTTTTTAGTAAATAAATTTGTTTACATTGTATAACATCATGCTACGGAGGATAGGAACGCAGATGAGGTTGCACGGAACAAACGCGGAATAAAACAGATGGACAATCTCTCACAGCCCTAATATTTTTAATAATTTCTTTAGTTTATTGAATGCACCGATTTGTTCTCAGCCTTTTCGGCCGTAGCTTGACGTGCACTATTGTAATAATTATAATAATTGCCATCTCGAAATATTAATTATAGCTTGATTTAATATTAACATTTTTGATTTAGTTATACCTTTATAAATATGATATAGAAATTCTTTAAGTGAAAATTTCATTTTTGCCAATGTTTTCAAAAGGTTATGTTTAAAAAATATAGGTCGTAGTAGTCGTTAGGGTATGTCACCCACACAAGCTATTGGTGTCTCATGAACCATTTAAGTAAAAAAAGCACTGACATTGTTTCAAGTACACCATATCATAGGCAACGGCTACTTTATCAGATTGCGATTAACAAGACTGGCCGATATAATTACTCGCAGACAAGAATGTGGTCTAAAACTGGTAATACAGTCTTTGGGTAAAAGGTGTGCGGGCTGAGGTCGGCCGCGGGCTGGACGCGAAGGTGACACGCGACACGTGATACACTCACACGCATACTATGATAATTAGCTCAATTTCTTGGGGTGACTAGGCTGATATGATCCGCTTTTTATATTACACACGATTCTCTGATCCAAAAATATGCTAAACACGTGCTAGTGGTCCTGCTAGTCACACAATTATTCTACCAAATTGGGACTAATCCACAACCTTAGCTCTTCGCTTAGCAGTTAGGATGACTAAGTCAATTGGTGTATTGACGTATCCCGCTGAGTGATGTGACGAGTTGTAATCGCGTAGAAAAAGGTCAAAATTGTTATGTCTTAAGCCCCTTTCGCAACTGCTCTTTTCACATTCTATTTTGAATTTGTATTCATTTTTGAGATGGTAATGTGTAGTACGAGTTTATAACGAACAGGCATTAGGCATCTATTCCTGGAACCTTTTTTGTAACGTGTGGAAACTCCCTCGGGCCGTCACCCCACCGGGGTTTACGGCGGGGTGGTGTGTCGGAATCGGACCGACTAATACCACACGGTGTGCCACTCTGCGCCTGACATAGGAGGGATCCGGGAACAGCTGTTATTACGACATCCAGATCAACTATTCCTGGAATCTTAACCTAACCTTCTCTTGAAACTTAGCAATGTTTGCGAATAATGTGTGCGTGTTTACTTAATATGGTATATGACAGTTGACCATAGTTCCAATTTGTTATTTAAGTGTAAATGAACAAATAATACGTGAAACTACAAAACCAGCATAAATGTGGAGCTGCCAAGTTGCAAACACAGTTCAATTTGGACTAGAAATACATAACTTGATTTATGTTTAAAAAGAGTCGAAGAAGTAAACAAAACATTTAAAATGTAATGGATTCTGTTCACACTTTCATATCCGATGTATGTATATCAATAAATAAAATAAATCAATCAGCAAAATACAGAAATATAAAAATAATCTCCCACCGGCATCGTCACAACGCCCCTCCTCTCTACTCCCTTGAAGAGCAGCTGAAACACAAACGTGATGACCCTTATCACCAATACAATGTCCTCTAGTTATTGTTAACATGGTTTTTCTATTTTTCTTTATAATGTCCCTGAAAAACCACCGTCCATTGTCACTTTGTGCGATGATAGTTTGGGACGAACAATGGCCTGTTTAGGAAGCTTGCTCTGTGTACGACGATCAATAAACTCTATCTTTTGAACTAATTGTATGTTTACATTATGTAGTTGTCTGCGCTTAATACCGCCGCCTACTATTATAATGTATCTGTTGTCATGTGAGGTTGCTATTTCGAGCCAGACTTCTACACCAATGTAAATGTTTACCTGCTCTGGAACATCGTATAACAACATTCATTTTACTTTACGCTTCGACTTTTGTCTATTTGCCGTTGATATTGTTGTTTTTTAAGGCATTGATTAATATTTAACGATTAGTTTTAAGACAATAATTGACTGCCTCGGTGGCTCAGCAGTAGCGAACGCGACTGCTGTGCTTGAGGTCTCAGGTTCGATTCCCGGGTTGGGTTGGAGATGATGAAATTAAAGCAACTTGGAAAGTTATTAATGCTGAGACTGGGAGAAGTGGAACAAAGGAGTCTGATTTTAAATTAAATTTTGATGGTCACATTACCAAGAATGACATGGAAGTGGCCAACACATTTGAAAAATTTTTTTCCACTTTCCCAGTCGCACTTACAGGTAATTTAGGCTCTTCCACCTCCACTGCAGAATCATTGATCAGAGAAAATGTACCAGAATTTTTTAATAATTTTACTTTTCAGTATATAAATGAACTTAATGTTTTAGCTGCCTTCAAATCTATTAATATAAAAAAGACAGCTGATCTTTGGGGAATTTCTGTAAGTGTCGTTCACTCAATAATTGACATTATTATACCTGACTTAGTTATTATATTTAATAGATGTATAGATTATGGTGTGTTTCCTGACCTGATGAAGTATAGCAAGATAACTCCTTTGTTTAAATCAGGTAGTCCATTAGACCCCACAAATTTTAGACCAATTTCGGTCCTACCAACATTTAGTAAAGTTTTTGAAAAGCTGATACTTACTCAGTTGCTTAATTATTTTAATGAAAATCAATTGCTGCATACTAAACAATTTGGTTTCACTCATGGTCGGTCAACATGTGATGCTGGGGTTAAATTATTAGAGTATATATTTGAGGCTTGGGAGGAGTCACGTGACGCCTACGGGGTGTTTTGTGACTTATCTAAAGCATTTGATTGTGTGCAGCATGAAACACTTGTCAGGAAATTACACCACTATGGAATAAGAGGCAGTGCTTTGGATCTTCTTACTTCTTATTTAAGTGATAGGATTCAAAGAGTAGATGTTAATGGTAAATTATCCCAGGGATCAGCTGTGGCGGTGGGGGTGCCCCAGGGGTCTATTCTGGGTCCATTTCTGTTCCTTGTGTACATCAACGACTTGCCTCATCTTGTGAGGGATAACCATGAGATAGTGTTGTTTGCAGATGACACATCCTTAGTATTTAAAGTTAACAGACAGCAATCGGTAATTGACGATGTAAACAATACTCTCTCTAAAATGGTACTTTGGTTTTGCGCTAATAACTTGTTATTAAACAGGAGTAAAACCAAATGTGTTAAATTTTATACTAGGAATGTTAAACAAGTAAAAACTAGTGTTTTGATGAACGGGGAGGAACTGGAATTGACAGACAAGGCTGTCTTCCTAGGTATAACTTTAGATTCACGGTTACAATGGGGCCCACATATAGAAACGTTATCTGGTAGACTTAGTTCTGCAGCTTATGCTGTGAGAAAGATTCGTCAATTGACGGATGTTGATACTGCGCGATTAGTCTATTTCAGTTACTTTCACAGCATTATGTCCTATGGTTTATTGCTTTGGGGCAGTGCCTCTGATATTGATTCAATCTTTGTGCTCCAGAAACGAGCTATTAGGGCTATCTATAAGATGGGCCCGCGTGAGTCACTAAGAAACAGATTCAAAGAAATTAACATTCTCACACTACACTCACAATACATCTACGAGAATCTTTTGTATGTGCATAAAAATCTGTGTAAATTTAAGAAAAATAGTGATCTCCATCAATTTAATTTAAGAAATAAAAATAAACTTGCCTTGCACACTACTAGGCTCCATAAAATATCGAATTCGTTTGTGGGTCAATGTATACAATTTTATAACAAATTACCAAACAACATAGTATTATTATCTATTAGTAAATTTAAGAAATTTGTTAAGCTGAGGTTGTCCAAAAAGGCTTATTACTCAGTTTCAGACTATGTCACAGATTTAGATGTTTGGAAATGAATTGCTCTTTTTTTAAGACCTATGATTGTGAATGTAACTGCTAGTTTAATATTTAAAAGATTTTGAGTTAAAAGAGTGGTGGTGAGTTTCTTTCCTGGGTTCTTTTCTCACCACTCTACCATGAACAATCTGCGAACCCAGCTAGCTGTAATTTTAATCGACAGATTGTTCATCTTTCATCTTTTATTGTTTTTTTTATGACGTTCATAAGTGTCTTTTGTGACCTAAATGAATAAATGAATTTGACTTTGACTTTGACTTTGACTTTGATCAAATGTTTGTATGATCTGCAAATATTTGTTTCGGAGTTTGGGTGTTTTCTATCTATAATATGTATGTATTTACAAAAGAAAAAGTATATAAGTATTCTATCAGTCAGTCTAGTTATCATAGCACAAGCTCTGCTTAGTTTGAAGCTAGATGACGTTGTGTGTCAAATGTCCGAAATATTTATTAAATATTTAATCTTAGCTCTCGCGATGCGAATTAGTGATTGCAGTACTAATAAATACCGTTCACTCTGTCAACATTCGCAGCTTCGAAGTTATTTTTAGTGACTAATCAGTGGCACCGAACTCGAATCGCTGGTGTAAAATCCGTTCTTATTTCCACTGCAATATTATACATGTAACCTAAGGTTTAGAGGAAGGTGATGGTGGCTAATTTCAAATTATATATTAAATAATGTTTGTATGTTGCAGGTTACACGAGGAGATCGAACACTTCTATCTGTATATGTCTCCGACGGAGACTGAACACCTGGTGCGTTCGACGGTAGTAAATCGCATCCGCGGCGCCATTCTCGCGCTGTGGCCGCAGGCGCGAGTCGAGGTGTTCGGCTCCTTCCGCACCGGTCTCTACCTGCCCACTAGTGATATTGACCTGGTCGTTATAGGTGAGTCACACACCATAAATCTACTTTCGTTCATATACGACATGTCACTTTTATTAAACACACCAAGACATCATTATCAGTATTTACCAGCTATTTATTTTCCTAATTTTGGGGCACATATCTTTTACCGCTGACCATCTCACTCGAACTTTGCTTAGGAATGTGACAAACTAATAATAATGATTTGGGTATGAAAAACAAATACAGCAAAGACACTAGGAAAAGGGATATGTACCGCTGGTCACAGCTGGACAATCGAGTATAAAACTGAAGTAGCTCAAACAGACCAGACGTGCGTACCCGTCTTTTAGTACTGTGACAAGATAGATCATGAGGGATACTAGCCATAGCTTCAAGTCATCAATCAGAATGTTATCTCTCGGTATTCAAGGCTGTTTAGATACTATTTTACAAAATATATAGAGCCTATATAGTACCTACATTGGTATCAGAGCGAGTAGCGGATACGAGACGTCGGCAGCTAGACGAAGTCGTAAAGTACCGACATCAAGGACGCGTGTCCCGAGCCGGCGCGGCCTATACTTAGTCTGGCCATAAATACTGTTACACTTAATTATAAAAAAATATTACATTTGAATTTCGAATCTGTCATTTTTATACGATTGTTCATTGTGTTTTCTCATTTTGGCGCCAATACATTGTAAAATATTTTGCGATATTAAAATGGTGTGGGGTGATAAAGAGAACCGAATCGCTGTGATAGCATTACACAAAGTAGGTATGGAGCCAAATGCAATTTTTAAAACTCTCCATACACTTGGTATTAGTAAAATGTTTGTGTACCGGGCTATTAATAGGTACAATGAGACCTCCTCTGTTTGTGACAGAAAAAGATCTGGCCGTCCACGTAGTGTTCGTACGAAAAAGGTGGTCAAAGCAGTAAGGGAAAGAATTCGAAGAAATCCTGTCCGAAAGCAAAAGATTTTATCTCGGGAAATGAAGATAGCACCTAGAACCATGTCGCGTATTTTAAAAGATGACTTAGGACTTGCAGCCTATAAGAGACGCACTGGCCATTTCTTAACTGATAATTTAAAGAAGAATAGGGTGGTAAAATCGAAACAACTACTGAAGCGGTACGCAAAGGGAGGTCACAGAAAAATTTTGTTTACGGATGAGAAAATTTTTACAATTGAGCAACATTTTAACAAACAAAATGACCGTATTTATGCTCAAAGCTCTAAGGAAGCTTCCCAATTAGTCGACAGAGTGCAACGTGGACATTATCCGACTTCAGTGATGGTTTGGTGGGGTGTTAGCTATGAAGGAGTGACTGAGCCATATTTTTGTGAAAAAGGTATCAAAACATCGGCACAAGTGTATCAAGATACCATTCTTGAGAAGGTAGTTAAGCCCCTTAACATCACCATGTTCAATAACCAAGTATGGTCCTTCCAGCAAGACTCGGCGCCGGGTCATAAAGCTCGGTCCACGCAGTCTTGGTTGGAATCGAACGTTTCGGACTTCATCAGAGCTGAAGACTGGCCGTCGTCTAGTCCCGATCTTAATCCGCTGGATTATGATTTGTGGTCAGTTTTAGAGAGTACAGCTTGCTCTAAACGCCATGATAATTTGGAGTCCCTAAAACAATCTATACGATTGGCAGTGAAGAATTTTCCCATGGAAAGAGTGCGTGCTTCTATTGATAACTGGCCTCATCGTTTAAAGGACTGTATTGCAGCCAATGGAGACCACTTCGAATAAGCTTTTTATATTTTTAATTGTTTTATATTTATGTATTAAACTGACACACTGTAAAAGTAATAAATGTTATTTGCAGTTAACAATTTTCTTTTTTCTTTATTACAATATTTATGGCAAGACTAGGTATACTGTGCAAGGACATCATTGTGTGAGGAACTAGACATTGTGACTGTTTCTACATAAGATTGATTCATTGTGCACGCTGATCTGGTATTTACATATCAAAACTGTGTACGCACTGTAACATTAAAGCTTAGAAGAGATAATTACCCGTTAGACAAATTACAACCTGCGTCGAAGTTTGATAAATAGTAATAAATAATTATGTTTATGGGAATTACATAATATGGAACACGATAGTTTAAAAGTTAATAGACAATAATTGGTAGACATACGCTTTCGAACTAAACGATTCGGCTCTTCCTTCCTGTGCATATCAGTCAAAGTCTGGAATTCATTACCAGCGCACGTGTTTCCCTCCCACTACGATCCCGGGTCCTTTAAGGGGATCGTAACGAAGCATCTCACTAGGCCGCCATAGCGTGGGTCGCCATATTGCACTGTCGTCATTCGCAGTGAGTATGGCGACCACCGCTCTTGGATTCTATTTATGCTTTCCATCAGCAGAATAGAGTCACTTCGGTAGGTTAAATTAAAAAAAAAGTACGTTGTAATCTTCAATTCTTAAATGAAACTAACCAACATAATAGCTAATTATATTAAAGAAAAACCATTGAAAAAGAAGAATGTTCAGCTGAATTAAGGATCACCACTTTTCTGTAGTCAGTTAATAAGTTTTGAAAAAGAAATCTCACGTTGCGTTTCGAGACAAATCCTACAAAGAAATGATAATAGCAACTGCAGCGACTGAACCGTTCATGTCATCATTCTGTTTATTATAATGCCTATGCATTTCGCATATCTTTACAAAAAGGTGTCTTAAGTATAATATTTTTATCTGTTCTAGAAACCACGGCTCAGGCTACGTTTAATTTGGGTCTAGATAGCGTTTTTAATTGCCCGTAAACGTTGCTCTTGTTATGGAAGTGCATTAAAGTCGCTTGCACTGGTTTTTTAATCTTTTTTGCAACTAAGGCTATATAAAAAAATACGATGATAAATTTCCTTTAAAGTTTTATGGGTCATCAAATTATTTATATACTTACATTATATAGTTTGGATGATAATAGTATAAAACCTCTTGGAGTTGATCTGACAATAGAGCTAGGAATTACTGGCATACAATACAAGTAGTAGGTACTGAAAACCTCTGGAGTTTGGCCTCATACTATTCGTTATACGTTGACATTATTGCGACGAAACCTAAAGTTGAATAGTGGAACTCTTGTTTCACTTTATAATTAATTACCTTTGAATTTACAGCGTGTTTTTGCATGCACAGTATCAATCAGATTGTCTTAAAGATAAAGCTTTGGATTTGCATTGTTATCGTGAATTAGTTCACTGGGTTTTACTGTATCTCCGCGCATCGTATAATTCACGTATCAAAACCACATTAGCCGTGTTTTTATACAGATATCGTTAGTAATATTCGCTACTGTTATTGCGTGGTAGTTTCACGTAATATGTAGCCCATCAACTGAATTCTTTTCACAGATAAACGAACCGTCATGAAAACCAGGAAATAAAGTCATTACGTTTGGTTTTGTTTAGCATGTATTAAGTCAAAAGAAGAATGCCCATTAGTGGTACAGGTTTTCCTCATGCGCAAATGTAATATCAATTTGAATACTTTGTTTTTTTTTAAGTCATATTGCCATCAAAATGGTAGTTTTTTTTTATACAAATATGTAGGCTAAACGCTTCGCTACCAACAAATTGATAAGTACAAACGATGCTGCCAGACATTGGGTGTCATTTCTGCGGAGTTCATGTACCAGTTTACATACTCACCTGGTCATATCTACCTGATCGTAGACCGATGATTGTAAAGAGTTGGTGCTATTTGAGTGAATGTAAGTCTGTGAAAAGTTGAGTACAAGACGATTCAGGCTATACGATTATTATATACGATTCATCTAGGCTGAACTGCTGAAATCCGACCTTACTCTAGCAGTCCAAACTTCTGGTAACCACTTCACACATAAACACTAATTATTACTTTGACGCGCGCCACCGAAACATTAAATTGTAGTTTGCCTGACATTCTGTTATATGTGTTGCAGTTTTATTTTTTAAATAATTACAAATCGAAACATATCTATATCGACCTTCACCAGGTCGTCGGACTACCTTGTTGGGGGCTTACCACCGCTGCGTTTCCCAGTACACGGTCGCCACTTCCGAATTTTATGGCCCCATCGGCCATCGTTTCTGCGGGTAAAAATCCAACTGCCCCCCCGCCCACTGCCACTTAATTTTAGGAATTTTATTGGCAATATCGGTGATCTTGGTTAGTCTGCGGATTTCCTCATTCTTGATTCAATCACACAAAGAAACTTCGAGCATTGGCCTCTCCATTGCTCTTTGGGTGACTTAAGCCATAAGTCGTAGTTTGTGTTTCGCCAGCTCTTTTGGCTATACAAGTGAAGAGCATATTTTAGGTAGGCACGTATCTTTTACTTCGTAGATAACAATTTATTATTACTAATAGTCAGTAATTATAATAATACATATCAGGTTAATAACTAAACTTGCAAAATTGTGTTTCGGAGGCGAAGTGTGAGGGCGTGTCGTGGCACAATTTGTAAATTAGACATGTAATGCGATCGAGGGTCACAGTCTGCGTCTGCCCACGCCCAGCTGTCCGTCACGAGTAATATGACACACTGAACTCTCATGCCCTATATGTTTTGTAAACGTTGCTTATAACCAAACGTACAAAAATAGGACGCACTAGCCATCCAATAGGACATTTTTCAGGATGTAATTGCTACTCCAGATCAACACTCTACGCAATAATATAGCTTAACCCTTTGTTTTCTCTAAGAAAGACAAAGCAAATATATTAATTTCTTCTGCGTTTATGGAATAGTGTTACCCAAGTTCGATCTATTTGTTGAGTAGCTGACATATCTATATACTGTTTCACTATAACTATCATTAGAGAGTCGTACGTTTCCACAGCATCAGAGCAAATGAGGAAAATAAGCTGGTTTGACTTGAGTGAAATCAAAGCTTCACTGAAAACTGATTAAGTGTTTTTTTTCGCCGAGTGAGTGAGGTTATTGAACTCTCTGTCTTCCTCGTTCTGAGAAGGCGAATTCAAAGGGTGGCAAAGCACTTTGAGTAAATTGAACATACCGAAAACTATGTAAGCAGTTTTTGTACATCAACCCGGATCTGACCTCGGAACGTTGTCGGTCAACATATAGGCAGTCATACTGTTATATAAAATTATTCTATAAATACCTATTAGGTTCTATAAATACCTATTACATAGTAATGTCTGCGTTGACAAGAGTTCACGTTCGTTTCATTTTCTAAATGATGTTATTGTCAGTGATTACAAGCGTAGTGGCATATAACTGCACCTGCATTGCTAAAGTACAAGGTGTCAATTAGCAAATCCCTATTGTCATAAATGGTTTGATATACCGGATTGCCTTGGTTGGTTGTTTCTTGCTCGTGGGGCTCCCAAGGGGCGCTGTTAACAAAACTACTGAACCCGCTGAGCTCAGACGGCTGTTCCTTACAGAATCCTGGACCACCATCTCGCAAATTCGAATGTATTTACTATCGAAATCTCGCTCGCTCACGAATACTCAAACATTCGCTCGAATTAAGCAATAGAGGATACCTATAACGATACTTCCTATCTGTTCGAGTATTCGAGGGCGAGCGAGAGTTCCATAGCAAATAAATATTTCCGAGTTCGCGGGATGGATAATTATTTTAAATTTTTGATGCCTTTTTTGCCATATTTGAAGTGAATTTATTTGGACTAGAATATCCTTCGAAATTATATTAAATCTAACAGTTTAATGTTATTTCCACTTAGAAGTTAGCTGTTTGTGCTAGTTTTGTAACAAATTAACTCTAAAGTCATTTGCTTTGTCCTAATTCGTGATGCACTTTTTGTTAACACATTTTGTTAGTTGAATTCTTGTGGAAAAGTGTTTCCAATTGTCATTACACTCGTAAAATTAGAACTGGGTACAAGCCTTAATTGTTTGTCCCTGACTTATGATTTATTTGCGAAGTTGCAAAGCGATGGGAGCTTTTGTTAAATATCGATTTTCCAATTACCTCACGAGAACCAGACTTTCTAAATGGTCGCCATTTAGTGACTAAAAGTGTCATATCCCTTTAGAAGTGCTTTAAACAATACGATGTCACTAGTATTCGAATAGAGTCGAACGTCTATTTCTGATCGGCCGGCCTCGGCACGATTAAGATGCGTAACATGTTTGTACCCACGCGCTCATTGTGGTGACTAATGTGTCATTGCAGTTTTGCATGTAGGAGCTGGAACAGTTGCATCTACATGCTTGTATGACATAAGACTTCGAGAAAACGTAAACATCAGTTCTGGAAACTGAATTTAAATATAACCAATCCGTTGTAGCTAAGAAATATTTAAGCAACCGGGTCAGCGAGGTATAAATCTATTTTGTGGATCAATTAGACTTAGCATTAACATATTGCATTCAGTCACCGAGGCCAGTTGTTCAGGTACGTCGCTTTGCCTCTACTGATTGTGGTTACGCTCTTACCCGGCGTTCGTGACCGTTTCTAACCTCCATTGATATGAATTTCTATTTTGACCAATTTGGAAGAAGGTTGTCGATTATTTATATAATTGTTTAATTATAAACAGTGGCACGATATTGACGAACGTTATACTCTTTCTTTAAATAATTACAATTTCATAAATTATATATCATTTTATTTAAATAATTTTTTCATATTTTTTTTAAATTACTCTCTAATAAAATTCCCATTCACTGCAAGGTAGTAATTTTGGGTAGGTATTTCCATATAAGTAATTTACTTTCTCTAACATTTGTTTATCCCTAATTAATAAACTTGATAACTGTTAGAATGCTGTGTGTGTTACTTTGTCCTTGTATGACGTCTTAAAATAAAAGTGATGACATTTATCGACTAGATTCGGTATGCCTAACGAGCACAACAAACAATATTACACAACAGTAAGCAACACCCGTACTGATGCGGTCGGTCGCATCAATGGGCGGAGTGAGTCACCGCTCGCTGTGTGTACAACAATGTCACATTGCAAGCGTTAAATACAGTTAAAGCACGAGAACAACATTCGATGTGTTTGTTTACATTCTGTGCACGCGCACTTTATTCGGTCAAACAAAAAATACAAACATTCAGAAAATATAAACGCTAGGGACTAATCCCTCCTGATCTGGATGTCGTAATAGCAGCGGTTCCCGGATCCCTCCTGTCTCAGGTGCAGAGTGGCACACCGTGTGGTTTTAGTCGGTCCGATTCCGACACACCACCCCGCCGTAAACCCCGGTGGGGTGACGGCCCGACGGGATTTCGACATGTTAAAAAAAAAAGGGACTCCCTCCTACACACCGGCAGAGATTCCAGAAAAATTTAAACGCTTTGGGACTCGCAACGAAATTATTCAGAAAATTGGGAGAGTCAGAGTACAAAGACTTTAAAAAAAACATCAATGAACTTCATCCAAGTCGAAATCAGGAACATTGTAATCTTTGGTTGCACTACTAAGCGGAAACAGATCTTAGTATTCATTAACGATAAGATGAAAGAGTCGAACTGGCAAACTATAAATTATACTATTGTTGGGAAATGTCTGGTAGCGTATGCGACTGATGTGCATGAGGTCTCGGGTTCAATTCCCGGGCCTGGCAAAACGATGGTATGATCTGAAAATATTTGTTTCGGAGTTTGGGTGTTTTCTATATATATTATAATGTATTTACAATAAGAATTAGTATACAAGTATTCTCCGAGTCAATCTAACTGTCAGTACAAGCTCTGCTTAGATTGAAGCTAGATAGCGTTGTGTGTCAGATGACCGATAAAAAAATGTCAGAAATGTGGAGACGATCGACAGACAGGTCGGCCTTCATAACATAAACGTGTTTAGGTGACTGGGTCATGTGCATACTTACTTTTACGTTTCGAATGGAGTCTTTAAAGGTTGACATGAGAATACCAGCAGAGGCACTCCTCTACGTCCACCTGTGGGCAAAAATCTAATTAAGGAATTGTGTTACTAAAATACCACATTCTACGCTCTTGACAACGAGTAAAAATACATAATGGACGTGAAATACAAATGCAAAATAATACCAGTCCTGACTTGTAAGTTATAAATAGAACAGTGAAGAAAAGAAGTCATAAAAATGTTATATGTTTTTGTAAACAGAACTAAAAAATAACTGCTATGACTAATGTCGCTCGGGTGACCTCAGTCGTTGCAGATCACACTTTGTAGTACAAAGTTTGATGATAAAATGAGATTATGTGATTTTTAGAGCCTGCCAAAGTGACTACCCTGCCTGATGGAAAGCATGAATAGAATTCAAAAGTTGTAGTCACCATAGTCATTGCGAATGCTGACAATATAGTATGGTGACCTACACTATGGCGGCCTATTAAGATGCTTTTTTACACCTCACTTGGGGACGTAAAAGGCATGACAGTCATCGTAGCATTGTACTGCACTCACTACGACAACTGTCACCCCTAAATCAATGGGCCTTCGATCAAATATCCGATAATAATAGTCGTCGGTAGGAAGCGATTACTCGGGATATTTATACTATTAATAATTATTATATAAACCCACTAATCATCGTAGATCATTGCTAAGTTAAGACACATTTGGAACATTGATTAGAATGAAGGCACATTAAACTTGTGTAAAATTTCTTCCGTCTGTATCCAACTTCGAGTGTTTACTTCCTTATCACATATCAGAGATATTTAAACAACCACTATGAAAAACATCCACTGAAATTATCAGAATTGATCAAAATCTGTGTTTTACGTAACGTAAATAAGGCACGCGCCTACGTGTAAACTTAGGTGCGTAAACGCGTGCACGCAGCGAGTACACAGAACTCTCACGTCACTGCTGTCATTGGCACGTGGCCATACGCACACGCAAACATATGTCCATATATGTACTGAAGGTTGGTTATAGTACACAGCGATGGTTGATACACATATTGAAATTCGTTTTTGTATCACCCAAAATTTTGGTAGGTAAAGATATATCGATTTGTTATAAGTATCAAGGGAAATACAATCTCTCACAAATTTAGATGTCGACCTTATTCGATTAAGGAATAATTCAGTTGGAGTTACTGTTTTGCGACTGATCTTGTCCAGCTGTTGCTTACACTCCCCATCCCATCTCTATAAACAATTCCTTTCCTTCACATTGCCTTCCCATTTGTCCAACTTTTCCTTTATTAAATTCCCTATTTTTCCATTAAAATAAATAATAGCTAAATTTAGTAATATAATAAATAATATAAATAATAGCTAAATATAATAATAATAGCGAAATAAACTAAAGCGATTGATGACAATATACTTCACAAAATGTGGGCATTTAAAACGACTCTGCCTGTCCTCGAGAATATAGGCATGGTGTAATATTGATAATTGTGTATGAACTTAACATTTGCGGTGTTGATTGTTTCAGGGCAATGGGAAAAGTTGCCTCTGTGGACGTTAGAGCGCGAGCTGGTCGTTCAGGACATCGCGGAGAAGGAGAGCATCAAGGTGCTGGAGAAGGCGACCGTGCCAATCGTCAAGATGACTGACAAATATTCTGACGTGAAGGTACGAGTTCAACTTTGAGTGCTTTACACCTGTATCTATGTCGGACGGCGTAACGTAACCTTGCAGCATTTGAAACACATGACTATATAACACGAGCATGCTCGTCTGGTCAGCATGGCATAGTAGGCCAAAAATTCTTTGCTAAGGAGAGGCCTATGTCCAGCAGTGGACTATTCAAGGCTATTGATATAGTTTTGCGCGAGTAGTAAGTAGGTCACGTATATTACGTGTTTTAATAAAAGTTTATAAAGAAAAATGTAAAGAAATTACCATGAAATTGATGTTATTTTTATTTTATATTTTTGCAACAGTTACATTATTTATATTTTTCAATTTGCAAAAATATTTCGAAAGCAATCACACGATTAGAATGTATATAAAAATGGCCGAAACGGCGAATCTGGGCCAAGTTTCTGCAAAAATTAAGAATAACGAAGTGCATTCTACAGCAGATTTTTAAATACTCATTATTTGAGCGAAATAAGTTCGTTAAGGTACCTAGTCGGAGCCTCAATCCACGACTATTTGATTATAGTCCCGATGCCTGTACAACTACTACACCAGAGATTTGGGTTCACATCGTGCAAGTTGGAGCAAACTAACATATTGGGCCAACGTGCAGTTGGTATTTGTTAGTTGGCGACAATACTCGCCGGTCAACCAAATACTATCAGTTTTCCCTGCAGACATTAAAGGATCTTGGCTCGCTAAACAAACAGTATTCACACGTTAGTACGCATGCAAGTCATAATTAAACTTACTATATAAATTGATGTGCCTGCAAGAGATTGCACGTCCATGTTTCAGTACACCAATGTGTAAATAAATGTCATTATTTTGCTTCCACATGTTGGCCCAGCACCTTAGCTCAATAGGCACAGTGTACAGGCCTTCACAAGTATGAGGTTGGTATGCGCCAAAACATGTCTCACGTCGTTGATTAGCGCGTCTACCTCGCTCTGGTATGCTAATGACTATTGCGTCACACTCGGCAGACAGGCGTACCTCCGTTCTATTATAGTAAAGACTCAGCACGCGTGCATAATAAAAAAAATATAGTCATCTAACCAAAGAGGTAACGGTACGGCAGTTCGGACAAATTGAAGAATAGGGAGGCAAAGAAATCTATTACTACAATATCCAATTCATAAGACATCAATATCATTTCTCTGTATTTACAAATCGATGTTTGTTTTAGAGATTTGTGTAAGTAATCTATGCAGGAAGATGGGTAAAAACAAATGAATACTTATAAAAACAATTGTACACACTTAAGTAAAGACAATAAATGCCACAGTCTAGTTTCAGGAGTATATGAGTACTAAAATAGTCCTAAAATACACCTTGCATCTTGTTATATTCTAGTCAATACATACATGTAACAAGAAACAATTTTTACCATTCACGATATTTATCTGAAAGTGCGTTTTTTCATCATAAATAAAGAAATTGGACATTAAAGGAGTTCATTATGTTAAAAATTGCTTACAGTTATTTTAAATAATTCTCATTACAATTAAATGATGCAAATTATTTTCGACCTTACAAATTCACTACACAATGTTCAATTCCTTTCGTTGTAATATTAAGGAAAACTATGTGGAGACTATTCAACAGAACCGTACAACTTCTGACGTAAAACGAATCTGTCGTAAATTGAATCGGTCCTAAAGCGAACAAGGTCTAAAAACTTAATAATTGTTATCTAAGCGTTTTGTCATATAATGTAGGTCGTTCCTACCTTGTTGATTTGTGGCCAATAAAACGCCAATGCGTTGGGAATTACTTGAGACAAATTTCTTGAAATAATTTCTGCGTATGCCACTACCCGTCCGGAAGTTAGCCGTCCGCCGATAAACTTCGGCGAGCACTTCCGTCTCCAAATCCTACGGGGGAGTTACGGCCAAGGGGCACGCCGTCTCCGTCGACACGGTACGGTAACCGCGTGTGGCTCTAACCGCCAATATCATCTAAGGGCGCCAGAGGCGAGCCCTATTCTGGGCGGTCAGAGCCGCCGCCCACTCCCGTGCACCGTACAGTGCCATTGATCGATCAACCCCCGTGCATAGCCGTCTCGTCGCGACGCTTGCTCCACTCAAATTGGACAAAAAACGCCTAAGGGCTGAAGCAGCGCCGAACAGCCTTGGAGTAAGCTGTCGGAATTGCTCGTCGAAGCGCCACTTTCCGTCGAAGATTAGGCTCAGATACTTATCTGGGCCTGAACCGGTACGAGGACCAAATTGATTACGATAGAGGCCCCGGGGGGTTAATCACGACGGTGCCTATTGTTCAAAAGGACCTCCGTCTTATCTAGGGCCACCCGTAAACCCAGCGCCTCAATGCGGTTGACCACCACAGAGACTAACGTGGTGGCCAGGCGCGCCGTCTCTTGAAAGTTCGCCTCCCACGCTGTGACCAAAGTGTCATTGGTGACCTCGAAGGGCCCAGTCGTATCCCATGGTCCACAGAAGTGGTTCGAGGACAGACCCCTGTGGAACACCGCACGACATGATGAAGGGGTGACAGTTGTCGTGGTATCTGTGGAATACAATGCTACGATAACTGTCATGCATTTTACGTCTCCTCTTAATAGGCCGCCATAGTGTGGGTCACCATACTACATTGTCAGCATTCGCAATGAGTATGGTGACTACAACTTTTGGATTCTACTCATGCTTTCCATCAGGCAGATTAGAGTCACTTTGGCAGGCTCTCAAATAATAAAAAAAAATAAAACATGAGCCACCGCCTTAGGTTTGTGAGTGTTCCTGCGCAACATTCGATGTATAGCTAACTTCGTTTCCGCAGACTTGTATGGCGTATATTACTAATGTCTGGATTGAAAATGATAGGTTATTAATTAGTTAGATTAGTCGCACTTTTGAACAACTACTAGATGTTCAAAATTGCATGGTTTTATGAAAACGTTTACTTTAATTTTGTGTGTTACGTTAATACAAAGTTATTTCGCCTTGAAAATTATGAAATGTCTAAGAGGTGCCACTCTTAGATTAGATGGACTATAGCCTATAAAATATGTACAGCATTTCTGTTATGTATATGAATGGAAGTTATGCGTGGCATTTAAGTTCTTAATTGATCAATACTGTACAAAAAATATATGTATTTACTTGAAAGTCAACAATTCGTGTAAATTGGATGTGTAATATTTATATGGTTCATATTCAAAGCCGCTATTACGAGGGGGCGTTTTTAAGTTCGCGGAATGGAGGGTATTGAGTAATAATAAAAACACAAAATTATTTTTCTTTTTCTATATATTCCCCTGCAACACGAATACATTTTTCAGATCTTTCAATTAGTTTTTTTATTCCCTCGTAAAGAAAAGTTTTATCTTTGTCTGAAAAATACGCCGAAACCGCCTCCTTAACCTCCTCATCAGTTGAAAATTTCTTACCACGTAATTCTTTTTTCATTTTTGGAAAGAGATAATAATCACTCGGAGCCAAATCTGGACTGTAGGGTGGGTGATTCAAAATATCGAAGCCCACCTTATGCAGGGCAGCCAGTGCGACTCGGCTCTTGTGAACGGGAGCATTGTCATGCAATAGCAGGACACCTTTCGTTAATTTTCCCCGTCTTTTTTCTTTGATGGCTTCTTTTAACTGTTCTAAGATTGAAGCGTAGTATTCCCCCGTTATAGAAATGCCTTTATCTTTATAATCTATCAATAATATTCCTTCTGAGTCCCAAAAAATCGTTGCCATGAGTTTCCCAGCCGACTGTGAAACCTTAAATTTCTTGGGTGGTGCTGTGCCCTTTTTGTGCCACTGCATGGAGTCTTGTTTGGACTCGGGTTCATAATGATGAACCCAAGTTTCATCCCCAGTAACAATTTGATTCAATACGCCATCCTTGTCTTCATTGCAGAGGTCCAAAAACGCACGTGAACATTCCACGCGCTGTTGTTTTTGCAATGGCGTGAGCATTCTCGGCACCCACCGTGCGCTAACCTTAGTCATGTCAAGATGATCGTGTAAAATTTTAAAAATTGTTGTATCCGATACTCCAACCATTTCTGCGAGTTGTTTCTTTTTTAGTCGAGCATCTTCCAATACAATTTTTTCTACTTTTGCAATAACTTCTGGCGTAGTCACCTCAACGGAGCGCCCCGGCCTCGGGTCGTCTTCAAGTGATTCCCTGCCTTGTTTAAATAAACTATGCCACTTGTAGACCATTGTTTTTCCTGGGCAAGAATCCCCGTAAACCGATGACATCTCATTGAGTATGGTTTGAACAGACTTTCCTTGCTTAGTAAGGAACTTTATCACCGCACGGAATTCAATTTTCTCCATTTTTTTCACTTCGTTCCCGATTAAAATACTTGGTCAACGATAGTTTAATAACTAATGATCCAATCACAACAAATTTTACTATGCAGACTAATTATGAGTCACTGAATACGGTAGGCATCAAAAGAGCGCGTTTACCCGCCTTTTTCACTTTCATTCCGCGAACTTAAAAACTTACCCTCGTAGCATCTCGATTAACTCTCATAATACCTGCAGTGTACCTGACCACCATCCTAAGGGTCGCGTTCGACTAATTGCAAATGTTTTCTCTGACACCTACATAGTTTTGGTTATTTGTGTTATTATCGAGACATTAATTCATTTACTTATCGTACAGTATCAGAGGTTTTTAATATAATCAAACACATGTGAGGTGTTGTTTTGAAAGTGCCCCGCGCTGGTGAATACCGCTGTGATTGATAAGGTTGGTGCGTCGCGATAAGCGCCCTACATCCTCACTGATATTATATGTAATGAATGACAATATGTAAGCGATGAGTTCCGTATTACGTGGCGATGGGTAGCTGACAAAACTCACCTCGATTTCGCTCTGTCGATACTTAGAGGTTAATGCATGTATAACACCAGTCGATGTACAAATCACAGGACCGCGGCTTCCTACGATTATTTTCATGTGATTTGCCCTTGACCTTTGACCTTGACTGTCTTACCCTACTCCCACTTTCTTTCTTTTAGAAAGAAACAACTGTCACACTTGGTACATAAGCTGTGTCAAGTGGGACTTTACAAATACTCACGAAACTGACACAAAGAAGACACAGACTCTGAACAACAATTTGTGGATTACAAAAGTGTTTTCCCATGTGGGGATCGAACCCACAACACTCCGCGCATTAGGAAGCGACGAAGAGACCGCTTAAACTATGTTGTTGTTTTTTCTTGAAAGTGGTTACATGAATAAACACGGTTTCAATATTTGATAATCAGTTGAGCAGCTAAGACCTCGCAGCGAACACAAAGCAATGTATAATCATCACATTTACGATAAGTTTTTTGACAACAAACTCTGTGTCATTCCAATTCAAGACAAATAAACTCGATGAATTGTTCTGTCTGGCTTTGGGTGTCATCTTCATTTTCACTTCACTTATGCCTCCCCAAGGCTCTCCTCTCTCTGAGTAATTTATCTGAATGTGTTGTTAACACAAGCTGATCCTACAAAAGTTGTTCTGTTAGAATTTTATTATATTTATTATAATTATGAATATTTTGAATGCTATTATGAATTAACAAACATACATTTGTAACGTGACATTAGGCGCATTGACAATGTTCGATACAGGTGTAAATAAATGACATTAATGTATGTATAATGTGTTGCAGGTGGATATATCGTTCAACATGAGCAGTGGCGTCAAGAGTGCGGAACTCATTAAACAGTTTAAGGTGAGTGCCGACTTACAAGTTTTTCACTCACTTAGCGTGCACTGTCCGAACTTATCTAGAGTCTAGTATGAGTTTATGTCCCAACGACCTAATCTCGACGGCGATCGCGTGTTCAAAATCACTTCCGGGATTCAATAGTTTTTTTATTATTATTATTTTTTTTTATGTATATTAAGAGCCTGCCAAAGTGACTCTACTCTGCCTGATGAAAAGCATGAATAGAATCCAAGAGTTGTGGTCACCATACTCATTAAATGCAGACAATCCAGTATGGTGACCCACACTATGGCGGCCTTGTGAGATGCTTTTTCACACCCCGCTTGGGGACGTAAAAGGCATGACAGTCATCGTGACAGTGTAAGGCTTACACAGTTACCACGATAACTGTCACCACTGCATTAATGGGCCTCCGGTCTCACACTTACCAACGAAACACGACAGTACGGATGCTGCCGCTTTAGGTTGGGATAGTTTATCTAATTACACTTTTAGTGAATTTTGATGTAATTGTAACATGTTTCTGCCTATTTCAAATTGTATAAGAAAGCATATAATATGAAAGTATTTTGTAAAACAGAATTTATAATTGTAGTTTTAAATTCCAGGAAAAGTACCCAGTGTTGACTCGGCTGGTGATGGTCTTGAAGCAGTTCCTCCTCCAACGTGACCTGAACGAAGTGTTCACGGGGGGCATTTCTTCCTACTCTCTGATCCTCATGTGCATCAGCTTCCTGCAGCTGCACCCTCGGCCTGAGCGGTTGCGGCAGCCTCACAACCTTGGCATCTTGCTCATCGAGTTTTTCGAGCTGTACGGTAGAAAGTTTAACTACGTGAAGACCGCGATACGGGTCAAGAATGGCGGCTCATACGTTTCCAAGGATGAGATCCAGAAGGTGCGTCCAGTCTTTGTAACATAGTTAATAGGATCCCTGAAAGAAGTGTTAACATCACCCTGAGGTCAGTATGACCTTGAGTATCCGAGCAGTGATGGAACTCTCGGGTAAAGCTGCCAGGAAGAACTGTTAATAGACAATTTAAATATTAATACATAACTTTTTGCACCCAACGTACAGATGTAACGTCTATTGGTTACTTCAACAACATGCATTTTTTCGTGTCGTAATGTTATATTGGCCTTTTGACTTCGACTTTGACTTTGACTTGTGGTGTGTGAAAACTTGACTACCGATCCAAATGGTTTCCTACAAAATAAGTTTTAATCTAGATAAACTACAGAAAACGTCAATTTAATGTCATTAAGTACGAATACTCCAAAAAGTTTATTTCAAATATACATTTACAGGTATCTAGTATCCTATTTTGGGAAAGAGGAATAAATATAAACTCTTAATCAAAACCCAACTGTATTCGTTAACGCGGTGCGCGCCTGCCACACCTCCCAGTCACAAGATCAAGGTCATATTTTGATTAAATTTGTAAAATCAACTGAAAGTAGATTACGCAGACGCATGCTCAATTTTAGGGCACTATGTTAAGAAGTGTAAAGATAAGCTGAAACGGATAAAAATCTTCGAATCAAAGGAATTATTATATGTATATGATATTCACTGACTCGACAAACTTTGTTAGCTATATACGAGCTCGTACATTATCAAAGAAATTGAACTCAGTACGAAAACCGTGTTTGAAAAACGGGGAGTGGGGATACAACGGTGAAAAATACCATATCACATCAACAGCCTTTGACAGTCCACTGCTGGACGTAGAACGAGTGCGACTACAAACACCGTGACACGATATATTTATGTATTAGATGGTAATTAGATGAGTTTATGAGATGTGGTGACAGAACCCTTACCGCTTCCAGGAGATGAACGACGGTCACAGGCCATCGCTGCTGTGTATCGAGGACCCGCTGACTCCCGGTAACGACATCGGCCGCTCCAGTTACGGCGCCATACAAGTCAAACAGGTACCGATACTAACATACGGGTCAAACGCTGGCCTCTATCTAAAGAGGGGAGGCTTCTTCAATAGCGTAGCTGATACATCTCATTAAGCGTGAAAACGGAGGAATAACTTGACGTCATAAATTGCCATTGTTAATTTGTAAACATATTAATGAATAGGGTATATGTACGAGACACAAAAATGGACAAAATATTTTTATTTGTAAAATTTCCTACTAAAAAAACATCAATACAGTACAGTGATTACAATTTAATAGTGAAATTTAATAATCAAGCAGTGGCTCTTTTCAATTTTCCTCCTAAATATATAAAACGTAACGCTATCGGTGTAACAAAATTTGACGTCAATTTACACTCGGCTCTTTTCGTAAAGCAGACTATACTTACGTCGAACTGTGTAAACAAAACAGTACGTGCAGTTAACTAAGTAAAAAGCATTGTTATATGTATTTTATCATTTTTTTTAATACTTTTACTTGTGTTAGAATGATCTTCGCCACTATTATATTGTTTACCTTTCGTTATATTTGTTTACTTTACCAAACAAGTAGTTGTTGACGTGAGTGTAGTCCGTCGACATAGAATAAGCTCGCCAAAGAGGCCGCGTTTCAGTCCGAAAATTATAGTGATTTCAATGTTTTTGATATTGTTGGCTTATATTTTGGATGTGTGCTATTTCTTTTTGGTATTGTAATATCTAGTAGAAACGTTTTTAAAAATAAAAATAACATGCATATTCATTTCGAGTTCCTCCGGCCATTTCTGTTATCGATTTGAAAGGTACTAATGCACATATACTTTACGAAGCATAAAAAATCGTCAAACTATTCCCCTTCTTAAATTACGCTGAAACGCGATTTCCTCTGTTCTCTTTTATCGCTTTACGTTTAGGGATGGCGATTTTTTCCAAAAAAGATCGGTATTAAAATCGATTCGAATCGAAGTCTAGTAAATCAATACACAAAAAAATCGAGGTAAAAATAATCGATTTTGCAAAAATCGATATTTTTCCGATTTGCTTATTGGATCTATGTTTTCAATACAAATACAAACCCATTTACTAATTAAAGAGTTTTACTACAAAATCAAAGTAACAGGTAGGTATTAAGAAAGATATTTACATATTTCAGTTAGGTACATTAAAAAGTTAAAAAAGTATATAGTTTGTAATTCCCAGTGCTTAATATCGAATCTCTAAATGTATGAAAAAATTGAATCTCGATTTTAGAGGGTGAAATATCGATTCGGTGGATCGATTCAATACACAATATCGATTTAAAAAATCGATTTTTTTGATCTACAAAATCGATTCTTCGATTAATCGATCTCAGATCGCCATCCCTAAAACAGAAAGCGCGCAAGACAAGCGCGACAACCCGTAGTTTAGCGTTTTATGTAAACAGAAAGTGTAATAATGAACGATGAAGTAACAATGCGTGCGTGGCGCAGGCGTTCGACTACGGCTACATAATCCTGCAGCAGGGCGTGGGCGCGGGCAGCGCGTGGCTGTCGCGGCACAGCGCGCTGGGCCGCATCGTGCGCGTCACGGACCACGTGCTGCAGTACCGGCGCTGGGTGCGCGACACCTTCGAGTCCTACTTCTTCCCGCTGCGCGCCGCGCCGCCCTCCAGCCCCGAGCCCGAGCCGCGCGACCTCTCCGACAGCGACCAGGTACGCAAACAACAAATACGAATCATTTTAATCGATCACTTTGATTCTAAGAACATTTAATGCAATACATACCAATAATTCTTTTTTACCGCTGTTAGCTAACTAAGCTAAGGTTGAACTCCTGCCCTAATAAGATTTACTAGAAGGTTGTTAAATAACAAAAACACCGTCTGTAATCTGATCTAAGTCTGGTTTATTGATCTTATTGCTTTACAAATTTCCATACATTAAATTATACGGTGTTTAACCAAACTATATCGCGATGTAATTCGACGTGCACGCCATCTATCGAGTAGTTAGTAAGGTTCCACATAAACTTATGAACTACCTGATTATAATTGTTTATTGGTCGTAAACAACCGCAAAATACATCTATTGTCTTATGACTACATTATGTTTAGACGCACTCTTTTGCGTAATGTGAGACAATTAAGCGCGTTTGAACTTCGCGTTATAGTGCAACCGCCTCATAACGGGGTCGCGTAAAGCGGGGTATTACTGTATTTTAAACAAAAAGTATTAAACGATGACAAAAATAACACAAACGTAGTAATCGAATCTTCAGTTTTAACCGATTAGGTGAACGGTTATGTATCGTTATCGTTCTATCCTTAGCACAACGCTTAGCAATAAACGATTTAAGCCAGGGGAACGAGGCCTTTCAGTGGCTTTCTTTCGTGTATTCTTTCCACATCAAGCACTATCGGCGGTATTTCATTTTACCTGCCTTTTTCGAGCGACAGTTAGTCGTCGAGAGAGAGAGAGATGAGGCGATAAAGCCGAGCGTTCGTTAGGCATGGCGATCTGAGATCGATTAATCGAAGAATCGATTTTGTGGACCAAAAAATCGGTTTTTTAAATCGATATTTCACCCTATAAAATCGAGATTCTATTTTTTCTGTTTCGATACGACAAATGGGTTTGTATTTGTATTGAAAACATAAACTCAATAAGTAAATCGGTAAGAGATCGATTTTTGTAAAATCGATTTTTTTTATTTAGATTTTTTGTGTATCGATTTATTAAAGTTCGATTCGAATCGATTTAAAAATCGAACTTTTTTGGAAAGCAACACATCCCTAGCGTTCGTGTAATTGGATGTTGCAGGAGTGGTCGGACGGCGGGTGCGCGGCGGGCGCGGGGGGCGCGGGCGCGTCGCCGCCGCCGCTGTCGGCGCTGCAGTGCTCGTCGCCCACGCCGCGCCGCGTGTCGGCGCACCAGAGCCTCATCATCCACCACATCACCAGCAACTCCGACTTCAACAACCTGCAGTCAGGTGCGCCCCACCCGCCCCTCCCGCCTCACCCGCCCCACGCGCCCCACGCGCCCCACGCGCCTCGCCCGTCGCCCAGTACGTACGCACCTTTTACTTTTATTTTGTTACTTTGTTTTCGTTTATTTTGCTTTCGTTCGATGCGCTCTCTCCTTGTATTTATTTTATTTAAAGACGATCTGAGCACTTTTAACCGATTGAACTTTATATCGATAGCGAAATACGAGCGACCGGTGCCGTCTCGTCCGTTTTTGCTCCCGCTTAAGCGATTCATTCTGTTTTTGAGAGTGCGGTGACGAGAAACGACAACCGAGAGGATCCAGCAGGCGAACGGAGTCGATCTCGCGTCGTATTGCGATCGTTTTAAAAAATATTAACTATATTTCTGCAAAAAATTTTATGAATTGGCCTTCTATTTTACTGTGAAATCTATAGGGTGGACATAATAAATTAGTGATTTGCTCGCTGTGCTATAATTCGTTAACGATGCTAAATCAAGATTTACTCGAGCGTCATAGAGATCTATTCGGTTGTGAAGCTTAGATGAAACATACCATTTCATCAGTGGGGGAAGCGGCTATAGATTTTCAAAAATACAAAAAAAAAACAGTTCCATGGAACATACTCGAGCGTGTCAGATAATGATATTATATATGTCCTACGTATTTTTAAAAATGTACATATGTTAATCTGACTATTTCAGTGATGGGGGTGGTACGTAGGGGTGAGAAATGAAAAAAAAAAAAAACTTTATCGAGCGCGTCAGATTTTCAAAGGGGATGTTAAGTGAACCTAAAAAAATGCTCTTATATAATTATCTGACGATTTGGATGTGACGCAAAGTCATGACCGTTATTAGAATGTGCAAAAAAATTGGTCATTTTGAAATACTCAAGCGCGTCAGATTAAGATATATATGATTCATCTTGATGCACTAGACGTGCTGTCTCATAATCTGACAATTGTAATATCTAGAGGGATTTGGCTAATCTGATAATTATAAAAATATTTTTTTAAACTATTGAACTTAATTAACTGAAAAGCTTAGGAAATAGCATGCAAATGAGAAAGTACATGTTTTTTTAAAGTAGAATATTTATATTTATAAGAAAATAATTATAAGAATTTAACTGTGAGAGAGGAATAGAAGCGCGGTGAGGGGAATATAGGCATCACGTAACTGCACGCATTAAACTTTATCGATGAATTTTTGTTGCTTCGGCTTGCGGAAATTGTCAGATTATATATTTTTCGTAATTCTTAAATTATTCCGTTCTAAAATAAAAAAAAATTTAGCCAGGCTCGAGAATGTCCAAGTGGTGTTTTTTTTTTTCAATTTTGTAGCCCTCCTCCTTCTTTACGTCTCACTCAAATTGTCAGATTAGTAAAATCTACACGTTTTAGCACGTAACTACTTCATCTTATTTCAATCTGACGCGCTCGAAAATTTTTGAGGATCATTTTTTTTTTACTAATCTGATTCTCTATCATTGACGGGCGATCTTATATAGAAGTCTCATATTTGGTGTAAGTACTTAATAAAGTACAAGGTATCCCTCTGTATGTTATTCTGCTGCGCTCAAGTAAATCCCGGAATCCTCTCTACGGCTCCTCTACTATAACGTTTGACCGATAGTCACAATATTTAGTCGAAAGTCCAAGTAAACGATAAACCGATGTTTACTCGAAATCGGTCGAACACCGAAGGAAGGGTCGTCGGACGTTCACGATATCTTCAAGTAAAAACACGCTTCAGTTTTCGTCCGTTATCCTCGAAATTAGAATTATATCGGTAGAAGTCGATTTTGTAAGTTCAAAACGAAAGTATTTAAAGGATCGCGTCTCGATCTGCCGACGCTATCGTCAATTATAAACTCGATCGTTTTAACGTTAAAAAGTGCTTAGATTTTATTTTATAATTTGAATAATTTATTTCCTCAATCGAACGCACAGTCGTCGGTCGCGTCGAGACGCCAGACCGCGAGACTACTACATAGCGCTCTTTTCGCAGGAGTGGTGCGCTACGGCGGCGGCGACGGCAACCCCAAGCGCGGCCAGCGCTCCTTCTCGGCCAAGCACGCGCGCCGCCACGCCTCGCCCCCGCGCCACCGCGCGCCGCCCCTCCACCACCACAACAACGCCAACAACAACAACGGCGGCGGCGAGCGCCAGCACAAGAAGCGCCGCGCATACGCGCCCGCGCCGCCGCGATGATGCCCCGCGCCGCCCCCCGCCCCCCGCCCCCCGCCCGACGTCGTACCGCTTCTGATTTAAATCGCTCCCGTGCGTACCGTGTGCCGTGCGACGCGAGCGATTCTACGGCTGTAGCGATACCGGCAGAGCGAACGTCGGTCGGCGGTTCGATAGACGCGTTTAAGTAAAACCGACGCGACTTCGCTTCCGACCGACCGTGTTCCGCCGCCGAACTGTAGCTTAAAATCGTCGAACGATCGCCGATCAGCGACGCGCTGCTCGCGTGCCGAACGATATTAAAAATTTGCGGTGGCTTTCGTCGGTGGCCGAAACTTTCGCTCAAAACGAGCGTTCCAAATTACTATAAAACCTGAAATGAAATAGAGCACGATCCATTATCGCCTGCAGTCTCGCGGAAAGGTTCTCGTCGTTAAAATGGTTGTTATTTACGTTGCTATTGATTTCGTGAGCTTCGTCCGTATAAGAACGACGTCGAGCGGTACGCGACGTACGACGGTTCGTTTGTAAATATTGTAAATATTGTACATATCGATATATAATAAGTAACTCGTAGTCAGGTTCTGAACTTTGACGATTGCCTTAATCGAACACCACTCGCGCCGTCTAGCGGTAGATCTCTTCCTCGCGTTTTATTTATTTGTACGCTCGTAACTTTAGGTGTAAAGGGGTTTGATGGAGGCATTTGATTACTGCGCGGTGACTCGCTCCCGACCGCACCCGATACGGCCGTACGGAGTGAGGACATTTTGTATATATTTATTTATTAAAAATATAAAAAACAAGAAAAAAATGTATCGATGGCTTTTCTAGCCTAGATAAGTGACTGTGGTATATGCCGTCGCATGTATCCCGAAGTGATAAAGAGCTGTCTCGGAACACGCCGCGGGGTGCAGGACGTACGGAGCCCTAGCGCTCGGGCGACCTGGCCCCGAGAGACAGACAGTCAAAAGCTCACGTACTCTCGTCACGCGCGTGACTTACGTGGAAATACGAATGACAAGAAACTAGTCCATTAACGATGCGGGACATTGTTTCAATCTTGTACAAACTCACATATATCTATCGCACAATGACAATGACAGATTCGACGACATCGACAACCTTTACTTTATATTAGATACTTAACCGTGTTGTGTAGGTATAAAGTGGCAACTTGACGAACGGAGTTAAGTCTGGTACCCTCTTCAAATATTATGTACACTCATTACTGTAGTTCATTATCGTTATAAATTAGTGACGCATCAGTCGAGCCCTCCGACCGATCAGGCTGCAAGACGTTCTCGTTTCATACGAAATCTTGCAACCCCCCCTCCTCCCCCCCTAGCCGAGTTGACATTCTACAATCGTAAATGTCATTAGAAAACATAAAAAACGTATGACAATGACGTATCTCGTGATCAAAATAAAATATTAGCCAACAATACAAGAGAATAAAGTTGTTGAAGATTGTAGAAAGAGAATCGACGCGAAACACTTGCGTCTCGGCTAAACGGCTGATCGATTAGGGGCGGGTTCGGATCGATGCGGACTTTTATTCAAATGGATTACAGTGTAGAACAATAATAGCGACTTTTGTTCGACAACATTAAGGGACTGCACAAACATAGACATACGCCCCCTTCGCAATCAGAATGTTTTTACACCATTAGCGTACTGTGACCGTATTGTACACGGTACCGTCTCAGAGACCCCGCCCGGCCGCAACGAACCGTTCGGTGACTCGTATCTTGTAATAATGAAGGAAACCTTTGTAGTGCTATACCTTTTGTAGCGTTAGTTTGGGTTTTTTATAAATTTTACTGACGATTTAGAAAAATGAGGAATAATTTTCTAGTGTAGTATTTCGTATATTGTAGTGTTTGTTCCCAAAGTCGTTACAGCCGGCCGCAGCGCGACCACTGTCGTTTCATTATAAAAATATATAATTTTGTGAATTTAAGCATAGGCGTAAGTCAATATTGTACGGAATTGTATCGAAAACGTTAGGAGAAAAATAGTTCACACTCTCCGACATTAGTAAACAGGTGACGCTTTTAATTGGTGATTATGAGATATGGTCAGTTCGGTCGTCGTCGCGGTGAGCGCTCGCCTACTTGTGATATAAGAATGCACGCGCGTAAAGACAATACAGAAATGTTAATATAATAAGAAATTGTCGCGTAACCGATGAACCGTGCCTCTGTGTGGTTGTAAGCGGTTGACTGGGACTTGTTAGTTTGTACTGGAATGTTGTGAACGCCGTGTTTGAGTATTAAATAACATCGCAGATGAAATGCATTCTTCATTTTTGATATTTTTTTTTAATATTCTGTCGATTTACTTAAGAAAAATAGTTTTTAAGTTGCTTTTGTTGTACTTGAAGAGCACCAGCGTGATTTATGTAGCACACAAATATATAAAACAAGTCTAAAACATGATATTGACAACGACAAACTCACAATTTGAGTAGAGCAGCATTTAGTAGAGCATAGATGTCTCTCGTACTGTGACGACTTGTGGTTGCGTCGACAAGAAACGAGCAACAAAACTGATGCGAAAGACATACAAAAACAATATTTGTAGCGGTGTGTATACCGTGGCCGAATTTGAGCTCAATTAATATGTACACAGACAGACAATATTAATGTAGACCCAATAAATGCAATTTGATCAATGGTATATTGTTTGATCACTACTTGGCAGCTTACACCGCTCTGATGTCTTTGGTTTTGCGATTATGTGGTGTATTTGTTATATTTAACGAATGTAATAAGATGGGGTCCGGGGTCACTCACCAGTAGCTGATATTTGCATCTTGATTATTAGTCCGCGATCCAAAAAATATGGACTTAATAATTAATTAATGGAATATTGGCAAAAACTGAACGCTAACTCGCCCTAAGTCTTCAGCATTTTCAAAGTGTGCATTTTACTGTTCTATTTGAGTTGATCCTAAAGCCTAGCTGCCGCGCCGCAACGACTGTACTGTCTATACTTCTAAGCTACTGTGTGTGAAAAAAGATAGTTTCAAGCCTTTTTAAGTACATATCGGTAGATGACTGTATCGTAAATAAATACCAATGTCCACTTCATTACAACTAACACCGCGAAATACCTCTGAAAATACAATTAACATAGCTTTTTATTATTATTACGATTATTTATTATTTCAATCAAACATACAGTGAAATATATTGTTCAATTGAGTAGTCTAAAACAGTGACGTCACAATAGTGTATTTAGTACATTTTTCATACAAATTTGTCGTTTTGACAGATGATTAAAAGAGACTAATTGCACTAAGGTGTCATCTAGCCTATTCTTTGCACAGGACAGAAGAAGGTACGCGAGTTACCTCAGGTGGAGGGGACATAGAAGACCTAATATTCGATAATGTGTAGTATTTTCAGAATTGGGTCTTCAAAAACTATGTACTTCTTAATGGTAGATGTCATTAGCTATGTGCAATGTAAAGTAGTTTTGTTATTCTCCGGGAATATATTTCTCTGGGTGAAATATTTTAACCCTGTACCCTTGAGAACGTTTCTGCGTTCAACCAAAAGCGGTCGAGTAGTTTAGGAGTGGAAACTAACATTCACATTCGCTTTTATAATACCGACTTGGATGTGTGGATATTACGTGACTAATTAGAGCAATATTCGTGATAACTGCCAACTTAACTAGGTATATCAGAAACACTCGACGCTGTGCTCTCACGGCCACCGACGTATAAACTTTAGGTAGTAGAGCCACGCTGACTTCAGTACAAGCGGGCCGGCTCGACCGGGGCCGTACTACCCTCCCACAGAAGACCAACCTAAAGCGCCAGCATTCGTGTTGTCGTGTTTTGTTGGTGAGCGTGAGACCGGAGGCCCATTGATGCAGTGGTGACAGTAATCGTGGTAACTGTGTAAGCCTTACACTGTCACGATAACTGTCATGCCTTTTACGTCCTCAAGCGGGGCGTCTGACTAGGCCGCCATAGTGTGGGTCACCATACTGCATTGTCTACATTTGCAATGAGTATGGTGACTACAACTTTTGGATTCTATTCATGCTTTCAATCAGGCAGAGTAGAGTCACTTTGGCAGGCTCTTAATATAGAAAAAATAACATTTAGAATGGAGGAAACAGTTCTAAATTAATCAGTCTCTTAAATTGGTACAGTTTTTATTACATTCAGTTCCTTAATAGCTTACTTTGTAAAGTTGGTAAGTCAGTGTATTGTACAAATAATTGTCGTAGAATGTAAAGAGACTGAGAGCAGTCGCGCGGCGTCAGCCGGCGCTAACTTCCTAGCGGCGTACAGCTGCGCTAGCGCAGCGGTGACATGTCGCGGCCATCTAAGGTCACGCACTGAACTGGCATGAGCCAAAGCGGAGCGTTTCAACCAAAATTTACATGATATTTTTAACTTTTCTTTTCAACTTTTTTTTACATTTTTAGTCCCAATAAATAGTGAAAGATTAAGGTATAACTTTTAAAAGAACGCGTTAAAAAAAGTACAAAAATAATTTGCTCTATCATGAATTTAAATCGCTGATCTCGTAATAAATAGCAGGGCACCGAGAACTAAGCCCTAATATTATTTATAAATGAATTTTTTTCCAAAATTATCTTAGCGCTGAATCGCGATCGCAAATAGAACGAAATATTTAGACATTGGACAAAATGAAACAAATGTTAATTGAAACACCGTCCGACCCGCTGTGCAGCGATTAGCTCGCGTGAACGTTGGCATTCGCATAAATAAATCACTGTCACGTGATACAGACCACCGCCGCACAACCTACGCTAATTGAAAAATACGCATACTAAGAACAAAAACCATTGGTTTTGTTTGCATTGACAGCTCCCTCATTATGGGAAGCGAGAACATCCTAAACGAACGTCTAATCACAAGAAAAACTGTTTGATGTCTTCAAACAAAATATCGTCATTGGGATTTTATGATTGTAGATATAAAGTGGCCTTATTGTTTAACGCGTACTCAATTAGGTTAGTTATTTATTGGCGAATATGATATTGTGATCGTGTCGTAGGCTAAGCAAATATACAGCAATATCTAACTTGACAGAAGAATTCAGGTACCCCTTGAGAACATCAGTTTTTATCGGGACGATGTCATATCTACAATAAAGTTAGTCGAACGGTTGCGTGAACGACAAACACTCGTCTCATATTTATGACAAAATCGTGCTCCCTGCTACGTTATTGAATAAGCCATTATTCTTCTTTAAAAATGTATCAAAAACTCTCGTGACAAATTAATAAGAAAAACACCCAGTACATTTGTAAATTCGGTGCAGGAAGGCATTCTAAAAATAAAATAGAAAGTAGCCTGGTAAATGTGGCGTGATTAACGACGCCCCATCCCCTTAATCGCATCGACCTCGCACCCCCGCCCTCTCCCCACTCGCGTTACTTGCAAATTGTGCACCGTTACAATGTTTTAACGGCTAATGTTCAGCTTTATAGTTGGCAAACGATTTGCCTCTTATTTGCTTGCTTTGCTTTACATTGCTTCGAAGGCTGTTAATCAAAGTAGACACACAAATGTCTACGTCCATGTACTTTTTCGTTCGTAAAAGATATTTTTAAAAAACATTGTACACAGTAGTGATGCTTTTTTTACGCACCTCACTATTCATATGAAAACTTAAGACGATGCCAAACAGTCTTAATTGGCGGTAGGAGTGTCGAAATGAAGTTAATTCAATGCACCAGTAGTATTGCTTAGCTTATAAATATCTAACCAAAATCTGTACTTACATATTTGTTGACGTTAGAAAGTATTGAAGAATGTAAACAACGAAATGAATCGATCAAGAGCTGTAAACTTTTAGCCTAACGAAGAGAGGCTGCTTCGACTCGTAAACTTGTTGCATTATTCGCAAAATAGCTTAAACATTGTTTGGGCAAGATGTTTGGTGTGTCCTCGCATTGTTCGCACCGAAATTAATTGTCGTTTGGCCCAATACTACCGAGTTGCACGCACCGACCCGAGGCCGGGAGACATGAGATCGTTATCAACCCTTTCGAACTTTCCCTTAAGTAGCATTGTGTCAAGTGTTTAGCCACCTATTATATAATTAAAAATGTAGCTATATTCTGTCACGCGTTGTATATCGTGTCAACATTTTGAGCTTTTCACCAACTGGTGCAGGGGTGATAGTTATCGTGGTAACTGTGTAAGCCTTACACTGTCACGATGACTGTCATGCCTCACGTCCCCAAGCGGGCTGTGAAAAAAGCATCTCACAAGGCCGTCATAGTGTGGGTCCTCATACTACATTGTCTGCATTTGCAATGAGTATGGTGTCCAACTCTTGGATTCTATTCATGCTTCCCATCAGGCAGAGTAGAGTGAGTCACTTTGGCAGGCTCTTAATATAGAAAAAAAAATCTTAACATTTTTATACATATCCTTCCCTGTTTCATTAAATGTCTGAACATGGTTCAGGCCGCTCGTTGAACTGCTCCGTATAGTAGAGGCTAGGCTGTTAACCGAACAGACAATTAAGCTAGTCGGCTGTGACATGTAAATAACATTAAAAGGCAAAAAACTATTGGTAAGATCGGTCGTAACTTAGAATGCAAAAACATTACCGCGGGAACGACGAGATGGTTGTCAAGAATTTTTTGTTTTCTAAACTATAATATGTGACAATATTGTACCATTTGTAAAGAAGGTTGGTGTCCAACTGATCAGTGGCTATTGTACGAGTATTGACTATTGTATGTGCGCCGTACATTTGTACAACATCAATAAACATTGTAATTTGTTTACTTTTGTAACAAATATGTATCACATTTTCCCTCTACCAGTTGACAGCTGAGAATATGTAAAGTGTGATATGTATTTTATATTTATTTTAACGCTGGAGCTGTTATATACATACAAACATGTAACTTATGGGTCAGTGTATATAGACGAGATAACAATAATGCCAGTGTTTGCTAAAAACTGAATATATAATAATGTTAAAATATAAAAAAAAAGATATTATGTAACGAGTGCAACTAAAATGTTATTGTACGAAGTAGTGTGTAAGTGCATCGTGCGTACACCGAGTACACTAGTCGCGTGTTTGTGTGTAGCAGAGAGGAGGGGGTGGGGGGTGGGAGTGTCGTGTGTGTCGCGGTCACTGCCGATATTGTCTTTCCTCATCGATCACAACGCTTGTATTCACTGTGTCCGCAGCGACCGCGCGCACAGCCTCCAGTGATTCGTCAACAAATTAACAGTCCTCTGCTGGACACAGGCCTGTCCGTAGAAAGGAGGCTTAGGCCTACTATACCAAACTGAGCAGACGGGTCGGTATAGGGTTTGTTTCCAGTTTGCCATCTCTTTCCAGTGAAGTTGATCCGCATAGTTTGATCCCTTAGTCACTTTTACTACACCCATGGGATCAACTGGAGTGGTGACGTTCTGTATTGGAGAATTATTAACTCTATTATATATAGAGAATGCATTTATTGATATATGTATATGCGACGTGTCGCCCCACTCCCACCCCCACGCCCCACGGATAGCATGTAAGTCTGTACATAGTCCCGTGTACATACCCACATTGTACATAGCGTGTAAATACACTCGAGATATATATATTTAATATTAACGGACATTGATTTAAACAAGTTTTAAAATATAAATTGATAAAAAAAATACAAAAAAAGTTAATAAAGACATACAGTGAGTATGAAGTGTAAAAGCGATTTTGACTTTTATTTTGACCGTTCCGGGTGTTGAGGTAACACGAATGGTTTTGCTCAACGAGACCAACCTTCGTACAACTTCATCTTCAAACCTTTATTCCTGAAAAAATTTTTGTTTACTATTCTGAAAAGGAGCCATAGAATTTTTGCTAAACGCTGATTTTTAGCCCATGTTTGTTGACGTATCAAGGAGGAAAATGCCAATATGCCATTATAAGAGGTCCGTTAAAGGCTGTCGATGTACGTACTGACTTGTGGCTTTCCTAAACGAACACAAATTACTCAAAGAAACTATGTAAAACACTTTGTTGAAGCCGGAATTAAGACTAACAGAAATGCATTCGAATGGTTTTTTGTGAGCACAAATAAAAGTAGAAAGATTTTAATTAAACAGGAACTGCACGCCTCGCTCGAGGACAAATTGGGTACTTAGCGAGTCGTACAAAGTTCACAATAAAACACTTAGTAGCAAGCTGTAAATTATTTCAAAAGCATTTTTATTTGTTTACACAAGTTGGCGACATTTACGCATATCGTAAATCGAAATGATTTTTACGACAATGTTCTAGTTTCACGATACTTAAGAATTTCGTTGCGTTCTCTCATACATAGTTTGAGGCATCTAACAACGGTTTACAATATATTTTCAAGGTGAGTACCGTACTAAGGAGATAACTGAAGGTGAGTCAGGCCCGCAAGCTTAAAAACGTGTTTACTTTTCCACCTAAACTTCATTTATGAATTGATTATAATCTGTTAGTATTTACTGTTACATATAATCATCTATTACGATATAATCAAGCATTTGAGCTGGATTTTGGATGGGTTCTAGAGAACCGATAGATTTTATGAGGATTTATACATCTCATTGAGCTGCGTGCTAGATTGACAAACCACCTCAAATAACGAGCTTCCTAACCTCGATCTGGCCGAGATTAAAATGGCGGTCGGAAAACTCGGTAACAACAAAACTACGGATGAAGACAGAATTACAGTAGAGCTCCTAAAA
Organism: Hypercompe scribonia; assembly: GCA_949316085.1. Classification (NCBI taxonomy): domain Eukaryota; kingdom Metazoa; phylum Arthropoda; class Insecta; order Lepidoptera; family Erebidae; genus Hypercompe; species Hypercompe scribonia. Next base: position 261,141 of record OX438986.1, read on the forward strand.
GCTGGAGGAACTCCTATGTTGATAGAGCTCTAATAGTAGTGTGATGCCGTACTAAATACTATTGCCCGATATTACTCCTAAACCACCTTTATAATTTGTGTTTGAGGATCATTATGAATCATCTTGCCAAAAAATATCTGCCTGCCAGCCTGGGCAGAAAAAGGCTCCAGTACTTTGGATCATATGCACACATTAACTCAAATTATTAAGAGGACAAGAATAGAATCGGCCAATACATACAATATAATAAACAAATATAAACGGAATACTTTTCCCTTTTTCCTTTTTTAGCGATGCTTTGTTTGCTCATCTGAACGAGACGAAGGCACGTTTATTAAGAAATAAATATTTGAAATAAAGTAGCAATATACATGTATTTGTCAATGTTGAGAGATAACAACATCATTTAGTGACAATTAAATAGCTTAACATAATTAAGGTGATTTTCCTCAAAAGAGGTGTCGTTTCAAAGGATCCATCATATTCAAATACCTGTATCTATATTCCTTGTCTCAGTATAACATTGTAGATATAATATATTAGAATACTACACTACGTTTTTTTTAAAAAGTTCCAAACAAAAGACATGTCAGTTACGTCATGTAAGAAATGAGCGCGATAGGAGTTGAAGAAAAAAAAGAAGCAAACATTTATAGTGTGAGTACCCTAGGCACGGGTATGACCGTTGATCAAGAGTAACGGGTAAGAACGCTGATTTGGCTACATTGCAAGGATACTTTTAGATAGTTTGTATATATAGATACCATTGAGCGACCTATTTGAAAACATTTATATGAACACTGTCAGTTAACACAACATTGACATGTGAAAGTGAAGATATTTTTACCACTGAACACTTACAACAATTCGAATGCCATACCTATCTGCCAATACAAATTTGAGTTAATGTTTTTCATATAATTTTGGTTACTTTGAAAGCTGAAATCGCTCTGATGCTCATTGTATAGTTCCTAACTAGGAAACAACAGCATGTAAACAGATGTTTAGGCTATGTTTAGGTGATGGACGTTTAGCACGTGGTGACATCTTACAAAGTAAGTAAATTTAATTTTATTCAACAAAAAATGATTGTGTGTGAGTGAGTCACTTTCGCCTCACCAGTTAGAAAAGATTTCTGTTTCGTTTTCCTAGCTGCCTATGCGCAGTTGTTCAATTTTGAATGTTGTCATGGTGTGGCGGGGCCTAGCTCGTGCGTTTGAGATGCGCTGGCGCAAGTCTCGCGACTTTGGGCGGGCGGATGTGCGCGCCGTGCCCGCACTCGTGTTTGTGTGCATGCCCAGGAGATTTCTTGCCACTGGTCGATAGCCTTTTGCGCGGTTTCAGGAAATCTGAAAAAAGAGAGAATTTGATATCAATAATTTGAAAATTATAAAGACTCGACTCACAAATAGATTTTTCAGATACAAGAGATCAATACAGTTTTTATAGTCTGAAATTTGGTAATAAAATTAAGTTGGAATTATTTGCCGTTCTGTTTATATTAGTTGGTTATTCACTCGGGCGACTGTAGTCGCGATAAAACGAAAGGTGAAAGCAGTTTACGACTCTTGTTAACATTTCTCTGGGAAGGGTGATGCGTGGCAAAACCACGCAGCCGTTGTGCGGTGTATGGAGTTCCTCGTAAATGTTATTATCCAAGGCGTGGCTGTACTATTGTAAATTGGGAAAAATTTTACGACCCTCAAACTGAAAAGTTCGTTAAAACGCCCGGATGCTGTCTTAGCATTGTATGCGACCGTTTGAGAGTTTTACGACTTCATCCAAAAGAATTGGAATATAAAAAAATAACTTTAGAGTACTTAAAGCGCCGCCATGATTTTTTCTACGTACTGATACAGTATTTATTGCGACTCGTACATATGTTTTCGTCTAGTGGACTCTACGTAATTACCTATAGAAACACCCGACACGTTTTCAACGCATGCCATATGATGGCACTTTAGCCATATATATATATATTGTGGCGACTTCTACATTACAGTACAAACAAAAATATACAACAGCGCCATCTAGCGAAGATAAATCGAACTATGAAGTATGAACGAAATGTATGAATGTAATATTGAAGTCGCCACATATATATATAGGGTAAACTACCAGTCATTGGACGCTATCAGTTGTTGGACAGAAATCCCTTTAATCGTTTTTATTAAGATTGTGATTGAAGAGTATAACAATACAACTAACTGACTCTTTGTGTACTCCATTTCTTGGTAATACTTAAAAGTTCAAAACATTTCTAATAGATGGCAGCATTTGATCGAAAATATTTACTTTCCTCGGCGTCCGAACGGGTAACGGTTTTTCTAGTGAGAAATAAATAATCTGGTAAATTTATTTAGATATTTCATAACGATTTGTATTCGAACTGACAATTCTATGTTCTTAGTAGTTCATATAGTAAAGTATTATGGTATTGTGTACTAATTTTAATATAAATTACATAGGTCAAACACATTTTCTAGGTTATTATGTAGTGTCCAATGACTAAATACATTTTTTGTTTGAAATCAAATTATTGGACAAGTGTCCAATAACTGCATTTATTAAATTTATATTAATTGAAACTTTTAGATTTTACTACCTATAAGTTTAGGTTAAAGAAACCATTTTCAATATTATTTATCTTAGACACCTTCTACTAGTCTTTGGACAGGATGTCCAATGTCTAATTATAATCTGTCCAATAACTCATTTTCTGCAGGTACTCTTAGATAACGGTTTTTGGAAGTGAAACGAAGATGCCTAAGGGGAAAAAGAAAGACTACGATCCTAATATTTTAAATTTAGCACTCAAGGAAATAAGAGAAAGTGGAAAAATTCGGGAGACTGCACGTAAATATAATATTCCTAAGTCAACATTACATTTCAAATTAAAAATCCAACCCACAAACCGTCATTTGGACCACTACCTGTTCTGACTGAAGAGGAGGAGCTTACTTTAGAGATTTGGATAAAGGAAGTGATGAGAAAAGGTTTTCCTTTGAAAATTAATGATTTAAAACAAAGTGTTTACAAGTTTTTGACAGAAAATCCACGACCCAATAAGTTCATTGATAAATACCCAGGTGATGGATGGGCTCGAGGATTTTTAAAAAGACACCCAGCTATTGTACAGCGTACCAGTGAAGGAGTAACACAATCTAGTGCCTGTGTATCGGAATCTGATTTAAGGAAATGGTTCTCTGAAATACAAGATTATTTATTGGAAAACAATCTGTTAGACATTTTTAATGAACCATCTAGGATTTTTAATGGAGATGAAAGTGGTTTCCAATTATGTCCCAAAACGGGTAAAGTGTTAGCGGTTAAGGGAATCAAAAATGTATATAAAATTGATCAAAGTAATGCCAAAGAGTCAATAACAGTTATGTTTACAATCTCCGCCGATGGTAGCGCAAGTCCCCCTATGGTTGTATACAACTACCAAAGAATACCACAAAAAATAGCGGACGGAGTTCCTAAAGAATGGGGAATTGGTAGAAGTGATAATGGATGGATGACATCCGAACTATTTTTTGAATATATCGCAAACATATTTCACCCTTATTTGATTGTAAAAGGCGTCAAATTTCCAATCATATATTTTTTAGATGGACATAAACCCCATCTCACTTATGGTGTAAGCAAGCTGTGCAAAGAGATAATAATGGAGAACCAATAACAAAAGTAAATTTTGCTAGTGCCTTGGAAATAGCATTAAAAAGTCCATAAAACCTGATACTTTGATTAATGGATTTCGTTGTTGTGGTTTGGTAACATTTGATCCCAACGCAGTAGATTACAGCAAGTGTCTCGGTGGAATAAAGAATAATTCAAGTGAAGATGGTCTATCTATTCTAAACCAAACCGATAAAAGTTGTTCAAATGTTATCACTTTGGCTAAATTCAAAGACGTAGTGGGCCACGATACGATTTTAAAGCTTGATACATATGTACATAATCCAGATCATAATGAATATTTGAGTATTTTATACCGACTTTACTCAGTATTTAATGTTAACTGCTCACAATCACTATCAGTACAGAACATAGAATTAACCAATGGTAATGAAAACATTCCTTTGGATCGTATACATTCACCGAAGACTGTTCAGTCTAAAGAAGAATTAATGCCAATTAATGATGAAAATTTCTGTAGTGATAATATATTTAATAACAATAATTTAAATGAAAATCCATTTATTGACAATATTGTTCAAGAAATCCCAATGGATATGACTCCTAGCAAACAAATTATTAGTTCTAACAATATTTTTCTAAACACATCACAAATAAATGTTCAGCAACCTGTACCTGAAACCAGTCCTGCTTTCAAAGTTATTTCAAATAGTCTCTTGGGAAACTTTTTGACGGTGCCTAAAACACCAGAAAGAAAAGGTAAAAGAAATACAATAAGAATGCCGTATGCCATAACATCTGCAAAATACAGGGCAATGTTTAAGGAACAAATGTAAAAAAAAGACTTAGAAACAAAAGCCAAAGAGGACAAAAAGAAGAAAAGGGAAGAAACTAAACTACAAAAAGAAAAGGATAAAATTGAAAAAACAATCAAAATCAACACAAACAAAGTTAATTCAACAAATGTATGCAAAATATGCTGCAAGGCGACTAAAACATCAAATCGACTAGTATGTGATATGTGTAGGGCGATATTCCACGTAAAATGTATACCAACTAAACATCAAGAGTATGTGCCCGAAGATATAGCAATTGATCTTTTCGTATGTCATGATTGCTATAGGCAGGAAGATAACGACGATGACATGGATGATCTCAGCTCTGAAAGAAATAGCGAAGATAGTGATGGTGAAGCACAAACACTATTTGACATGATACTTAATGAAAGTAAAAAATAGGTGCTATGCTTAATTATTAATATTAGGTACTGATTAAGAAAATATAGGATTGAGTTTTTTGTTTTGTTTGATGTAAATTTTATAAGGAGTATCTTTTTATTTCTGTTTAATTTTTAAAAGAATGATTATTTGTTTAACATAGGACTTGCTAAGACTGATTATGGTAAGTTTTGAAAGCAACTGTGATTAATAATTTTCTTTCTAAGACATCTATGTATAAGCCAGTTTAATAATATAATAATAATATTAAAAAGTTGTTAGTGTTTATTTTACCCTTTATTGCCCGCTATTTTAACCATATAAATGAACATTAATGTGCTGTCCATTAAATAGTTTATACTGTCCAACAATAGAAATTCTGTCCAATGACTATATATTTGATTACTTTTTTTTTAACACCATTTTTTTCAATATTACTTCAGTGAAGTATCATTTTTAAAAGCTAAATATGTTAACATACAAATTGAACAAGAAAAATAATATTATTTTTAGCATGTAAGATGATAAATGTGTCCAAAAATTATTTTACGTCTATATATGGCCCTTAAGTGTCCAATGACTGGAAGTTTACCCTATATATATATATATGAATATATATATTAATATTTTCCTATTAAAGATACGGCACAATTTGATGATTAATTAGTATGGGATGATACCTACGCACATACATTACGTACAAATAATACATTAAATGGATACAAAGAACGCCCAGACCGACAATTTGTGAGGTTGAACCCATAACATCCAGCACAGTAGGCAGCGGCGAGGTGAACGCTGCAACCACTACGCCATCGGTACAGTCATAAAATCATCGAACCCAAGGTGTTGATCGGTATTCACATACACTAACCACTAGACCAACAAGGCAGGCAGACAAAGTATATAAATATAGGTATGTAGTACGTCACAAGAGTGTTCAGTTTTATAAAGAACATTTGTCATCACCTGATGGCCAATTGCTGTTGAAATGGTTTCTTTAAAAAGCATTATTTTAAAGTTTTTGGCAATTGATTCTATAAAATTGATGGTAGTTGATTGTGTTAACAATGTATAAACGAGGCATTCTGCCCGTTCTAAACAAAAGGTTCGTGATTACAGTTTCTTTAACTAGCTAAAATAAAAAAATATTTTTTTTACAAACTAAAATAGGCTGGTAAAATAAAACTATAATCTACTTTTATAGTTTACAAAAATTTTTAATCACACTTTGTCCGTATTGTTTACTGTTGCCGATATCAATGCCACTTCTAAATTCTTATATATATATATCGCTCCTTGAATACAAAAGGGCCACAATTAAAAAAAAAATGAAAATCGTTTTATTGCAAAAATGACACCTGAACCGACTATATTTTATAGTGAAAAAAAAACTCCCATCATTTTTACTTATATTATGGCTGCACTGACTTACCGCCATTTTTGCATTAGCTCACTTTGACAAACAATGTCAGTGCAAAACCGCCATTTTGTTAGTTGCGCCCGGAGATTTAACGTAAACGCACGTCGGTTGCGTGAAATAGTGCCACAATCCAAAATACATCTGTGTTGGATTCAAAATTTCAGGTAAGTGTGATTATATTTTACAATACAAAATGCCATATTTTGGAAAACATTCGTTTTGCATTCTAACATTAGTATTTGTAACCATAATATATAATACAAAAGTGCCATATTTTGGCAAACGTCCGTTTTGCATTCGAATATTAGTATTTGTAGCCATAATATATAATACAAAAGTGCCATATTTTGGAAAACGTCCGTTTTGCATTCTAACATTAGTATTTGTTATTATATTTTGTAATACAAAATTGCCATATTTGAAATGCGTCCTTTTTGTAATCCAATATTAGTTAAGTATAATTATATTTTATAATACAACAGTAGCATATTTTGAAATACGTCCCTTTTGCATTAAATAATAGTGGCATAAATAATTATTTTTAGTGTGCTAGAATGAGAAGGTCAGAAATATGGCCGTTTTGCATGATAATAATTTTAGTTCTCGTTACAATTTTAAAAATAAAAATCACCGTTTTGATATTTTTTTAAGTTAAAAATCATACAAATTTAATCTATTTATTTGTTTGTAAATTAATAATTTAAACTAAATTGAGGTTCTGTCCCTGTAGCTTTCGTCACTAATTTAAAGTTTTTTAAATAATATCAGTGAGTGTCTATAGGGACCTATAATAATATGGGTAGATATTCGTAAATGTTGAAAAATATGTGATCAAGATGCATTGCCACATGTTTTCTGTGAATTTGACTGTGAATTTGAATGTTAAATATGAGGTGGTAGCTTCAATTTGTTAAATATAATTAAGGTGTTATTCCTGGCAAATTAGTATTGAAATATAATATATTACGTATAGTATTGTGGGTATTTTATGTTTTTTAGCTATAAAACGTTAAAGATGTTTTTTTTTACAGATTGACAAAATGAATAGAGCACGAAAAATATTGAATATGGCAACCTCCGTTCAAGAATCGGAAAAAGTTCAAGCGTTACCTGGCCACAAAAATAATGTGCAATATAAAACTTTCTTTAATACTCCAGCTGCACTCAGTCTACCCGTTACGTTACCCATTGATTCTTCAGATAAAAATTCAATAGCAGACAGTCAACCTGACCTTAACCTATCAATATTAAAGGATGAAGACAGTGAAGTAAGCTGTGTAACGAATACCAAAGACACAAATAGGCCAAAAATAGTTGTTGAACAGAGTGACTCGAATAGCAGTTCAAGCGACTCTGATACCAATTCCAGCCGATCATCAACATCCAGTAGCTCATCAATTGCAGATTTTTCTTCAGATGACAGTGTTGAAGATCCCAACTTTCTACCTAGTCATGAAAGTTCTTCTGATTCCGAAGGAGATATACAGTCAAAAGTAATTGCCAAACCATTTTGTATTTCACCCCAACCGGGCCCTTTTCATGTAGAACCTCATTTACTCATTAGTGATAATCTGCCAGTCAATTTGGATACTCAATCGCCTAATATAGAAACACAGCCATCCATTAGTCATAATCAGTCACCCAGCGTGAATATTCAGTCACCCAGCATTGGCAGTCCAGCTAGCGTGGATCCTCATCCTAGCGTCTTAGTCGTAAAAGAAAAGCTAATCCGGAATCATGGAAAAGAAACAAAACCAAGACTCTGATTAACAGCGGGAAGGCACACGCAACTATGTCTAAATCGAAAAAAATGATTACTGCCAAAAATATGGGACCAGTTTGTTCAGATAAGTGTAAATTTAAATATCAAAACGTATTTTCATTTGAGGAACGATTAGCCATATTTAATGCCTATTGGGACACTGGTGATTTAAACGTCCAGAGGCAATTTATATACAACCATATGACAAACATTGAGCCAAAGTATCGGTACATACGTGTGGGTAGTACCCGCCAAAACTTAAACAACGCATATAACTTCACGAAAATCGATCAACGCATTCGAGTATGCAAGTTATTCTTTATGAATACACTTGCTATATCAGATAAAAGCATACGGACTGTTGTAGAGAAAAATTCTGGATCAATTACTGGAATTCAAATGCAAGATAACCGAGGAAAACATGGTAATTACTTTAAATTGGATACTGCTTTGAAGAATATGGTAAAGGAACACATTAATTCCATCCCCAGGATTGAGAGCCACTATTGTCGCGCTCGCTCTAAGCGTGAGTATATTGAAGGAAGCCGATCTATTGCTACTTTACATCGTGATTATGTCGAAAAATGTAAAGCTGAAGGTAAAGGCTATCTTTCTTATAAACTGTACTATAATATCTTCGTTAATGACTTTAATATTTCTTTTTGGAAACCCAAAAAAGACCAGTGTGAAGACTGCACAGCTTTCGCAAATGTTGAAGATAAAACGCTTTTACAAGTACAATATGATTTGCATTTGAAAGAAAAAAATTTAGCCAGAGCTCAAAAGGAAAATGATAAAAAAAATGTAGTATGTGTGTACGATTTACAGGCTGTGATGCCTTGTCCGCAAGGTGAAGTATCTAGTTTTTACTATATTTCAAAATTGAATATTACTGTTGAATTTTACTGTTACTGAACTGGGTTCAAATAATACGAACTGCTATGTTTGGCATGAAGGTGCAGGAGCTCGTGGTGCTAACGAAATAGAGTCGTGTGTACTCGCGTACTTGAAAAATTTGAATGAGAAAGCTTCTGACTATTTTGATGTAGTATTTTACAGCGACAACTGTTGTGGCCAACATAAAAATAAATTTATGTTAGCAACGTACCAATACGCCATAAATGAGTTATCGAAGTTGAGGAGTGTTACTCATAATTTTTTAATAAAAGGGCACACTCAAAATGAAGGAGATGCTGCTCACTCTTTAATTCAACGCCACATTTCAAATGCTTTAAAATCTTCTCCCATTTATGTGCCGGATCAGTATAGATAACGATTATTACAGTTTTATCTCTTGTTTTTTCTATTATTCTTAAAAATATAATTGTTTTAGAGAGATGTTTAATTTTACTAAATAATAGTTACGCACAAAGTTGATCTCAATTATATTACTTAATAATAAGTTAAGATTTATTAGTTTAGATTTTATAATTGTTTTCCTGGTGTCCATTCACTTATGTTTCTAATTAGTAATAAGATTAAACTTTTTGATACGGTTTTTTACCAAAAAGGTACAATAAACATTACATTTTTATTTGTAAAACTATGTTTAATTTTTTAGATATTTTTTATAATATTGGTTCAAATTTTGAATGCAAAAGGGGCTTTTATGCTTTTTTTTTCTAATAGGTAACAACTATTACAAAGTTTATATTGTAGATAGATAGAGCTAAAAAATACGCATCTAAAGATATATTAACATCTTATATTTAATTAATAAATATACGAAATATTATAAAAAAAGAGTTTCAAAAATTTGTTTTGGCCGTCCTGTAAAATTTGTGGATTTCGATTTGTGTCCCTTTTGTATTCAAGGAGCGATATCTTATAAAATATAAATAGAATTGTATATTTGGGTACTTTACTTACTTTATATTTGGGTATATCCTTAATAAGTTTAGTAAAACACTGCAACAACGTGTCTCAATATATGTTATAATAAGCTTGTTAACACTTAGGTAAATGTCACATCGAATCCCTCCTGTACGAAGTTGACAGATCCACTGGAGTCTATTCAAAATGACAAAGTTGCCATAAAATGAACCGATTTCAATTTAGCGAGCGCATTCCCTGGAGGCGTTTATCAAATACAGGTGGGTTCTTTGTGAGCTCCTGCGGGTACGCGGGGTTTTCCACTGTAATGTTGTGTATGGAGCCACCGCACACAGCTCTCGGCACTGATTGAATTATTACTACAGGCGTGGAAGTGTTTGTTTTGGTTCTAAGAAGTAGTATTCGTGTTGATTTAGGCCGCGGGCGAAGGATGTTGTTCTGTCGCGAGTTAATGTAACCACATGATTAACTTTTGTAGAGAGTATTGATTCAGGAATAACATTACATAATAAGGGTAAATCTTACGACATACCATCAAAGTGTGGATTAGAAAAGCAGCTGAAATTGCCTTATCTATGATGCCTATTAATTATAATTAATAAGAAAATTATCACTATATGAAGACTATCTATCGTTTCATGAAAGAACCTTTTTCTGTTAATATTTTCTTTTCCTGAAACTGAAACGATTAAATTTCTCTACTATATTGATTTTGTTGTTTATTTCCCACTTAGTATGATTCAAGTAAACCACATGTAAACAGAGCCAGGCAGTAAGTATACAACTACATATATTTAAATTAGAAATAAGCAGGGGACACCGACGGTCTATCGGGTTATGCAAAATTTGTTACTTTGTATTTAGAATGGGTCAGGTGCATCCGACATGAAACCCGGAGTGCATTTACTATGCAAGGACTTTTCTCGGTCTCTACAGAATAGCGTACGTGTCATCGCAATTCTTATTCAAAAATTCAATTACATAAATATGTATACTTGAGACATGCAGCTCTACAAATTCATATGTGGCGGTTATATCGCCACGAGTCGGTCGCCAGAGCCTCGTCCGTTGTTTAGCAAGGTGTACCGCGTGCAGGTGAGGTTGGCTTCACAGGGCCTGGGCAGGAATAGTAGGTGTCCTCACTTGCAACCCAGAGCGAATTGTAAGAGCGTATTATTGATTATGATTTATAGGGATATCATTTCATTAATATTTGTTTAGTAGGATACTAACATTTTGGCAGGATTGGGAACCTTGGTGAGTATATATGAAAGTGTTAATTATAACGTTTGTTTTGTTTTATGCATGGCAAAGTGAATGTATGCGAGGGGTAATCAATAAGTTATGATAATCAATATTTAAAACAATGATTAGAGTAAAACATATATTTTATTTTCAACATAGTCTCCAAACGAATTTATTACATTTAGTTTTCTTTTTTCCAAGTCTATGATTCCCTTAGAAAAAAAATCTTTGTCTTGGCCCTTCAAAAACATCTCTACAGCGGCCATCACTTCACTATTGTCCTCAAATTTCATGTCCTGAAGGTGCTTTTTGAACCGAGGAAAGAGATAGAAGTTGCTGAGAGACAGATCTGGCGAATAGGGACGGTGTTCGTGCAGTTCGAATCCCGTTTCTTGAATTGTAGCCATCGTAACTGCGGCTTTGTGAGCCGGGGCGTTGTGTTGGTGAAACAGTACTCCAGTTCGTAGTTTCCCGCGTCTTTTTTCCTTGTTGGCCTCTCGCAATCTTTTTATTTGATCTGCGTGGTAAGGGCCCGTTATGGTGGCTTCCTTTTCCAAATATTCTACCATAATAATTCCTTCAGCGTCTCAAAACAGACGCCATAACTTTTCCTGCTGAACTTGACATCTTGAATTTCTTTGACGTTGGTGAGGAGGCTCGTTTCCAGGTCATCGACTGTTGTTTGGTTTCAGGATCAAAATGGTGGATCCAGGTCTAATCCATGATCACGAAATGAATCAAAAGAAATTCTTGATCGGCCTGCAACTTTTCGAGATTGACCCTGGAAATGTCGAGTAGTTTCTGTTTTGCTTGTCGTTTGTCATTCTCGGCACTCAACGCGCCGTGACTTTTTTCTTATGCAATTCATTTACAATTATTTTTTTAACGCTGCCATGTAATGAAACGCACTGATAGTAGTTTAAAACAGACTAACTTTATTTCTTAATGACAGATACATACACATTACTTATACTAGATGGCGCTACTTGTAGCATCATTATTATTTAGTTAAAAATATAAACAATACCATATGAGATTACTGTGACCCCAGCAACATGCGTTACGGTCACTCTTCGATCGGCCAATATGATTTCTACTTTTTTCACGCTGTTCTCGGTCAGGGGCGTGGATATGCAGTGTTCACCTTCAGTGGATATTCTGCTCAGTTTAAATTCATTTGCTCAACGTGCAACTATAGAATATGGAGGAGCAGACTCCCCCAATGTTTCTTCTAAGTCACCGTGTACGTCTTTGGTAGATATTTTTTTCAAGCAGATGTAGTTAATGACGACTCCAATTTTGTTTTTCTCCATTATGGTGTTATCTCGTTGACAGTTCATATTCAAATGAATGTACTTCCCTTTTTTTTTTTTTTTTTTTTTTTTTTTTTTTTTTGGTAGTGATTTTTAGCTGTTGGCCTCAGACGGCCTCTACAACTTTACCCGGTTTGGTTACGGTGAGCGCTGAGGGCTCTCAACCGGCCTTTATTAAACAACATTGCCCAAGGGCACCCCCTGCGGGGTACGAACCTCGGCTTGGGGTGTTGCTGAAACACTGGGGCGGCCTACTCCCATGTTTTGTTGTCGGTTTACGCGGCCCGTGTTCCGCCCCCGCCGGCGGGGACGAAAACGCGGACGGTTCGCACCTAGTGTGTTCGCTCTGCGTTGAGCGCGTGTAATTTCGTCGTCTAGCTCCCCTAACGCGTGTTTGGGTCGACGTATCTTAGATATTTCGCTCGGTGTGTAATTTACCGCCGCAACCACTAGAGGGTTGGGGTGAGTCGGAGCAGAGTCAAAGTAGCTAAGGGAGCACTGTTTAATGAATTGCTTGATGGTCGGCAATCTGAGGTCGATGTGAAGATCGACGTTGCGTACATACCACGGTGCTCCCGTCGCTGTGCGCATGAACCTATTCTGTAGTGTTTGAAGCCTATGGATCCTGTGTGGCCTTACATGTGCGAATACCACGCTGCCGTACGTCATTATAGGACGTATGCATGCAGTGTATAATCGGACTTTGTTTTTTAAGTTTAATTTCGAACGCGCGTTAATTAAACTGTGTAAACGTCCTAGCACGAAGGCAGCCCGGTTGCGGACTGCCTTGATGTGGGGGCCGAAGGATAGACGGTCGTCAAGGGTTATGCCTAGGTATTTGGCCTGCCTAGTCCAAGGGATAGACTTGCCGAACATCCTAATCTGAGGGGTCTTCTCCAAAGGATACAAGCTTAGCTGTCTTCTGTGAAACAGCACCGCCTGGCTTTTCTCGGGGTTGACCTCGATCCTCCATTTCCGGAACCAAACGCCCAGTGCGTTGGCTGCGGTCTGGAGTTTCTTGGCTACTGTCGAGGGGTTCATTCCTGAGCAGTAGATAGCCGTATCGTCTGCGAATAGAGCCGTCTGCACATACCGATGCTTCGGAATGTCGCTAGTATACAGCGTGAAGAGTAGGGGGGAGAGCACGGACCCTTGTGGGACACCGGCTCGAATGGGGTGAGTGGAGGACATTGACCCTTCTACTCGGTAGCGGAAGCTTCGATTCGACAAGTAGTCTCGTATGATGAGCACGAGTCCGTGTGGCACTCCCATGGTGAGTAGCTTAAATAATAAGCCGTTGTGCCACACTTTGTCGAAAGCTTTCGCTACGTCGAAAAAGAGGATTCCTGTAAACAGGTTGCGTTGAAGCCGATCGCTGGTGTATTCAACGATGCGGTGAACTTGGTGGACGCACGAGTGTTCGGTTCGGAACCCGAATTGCTCGTGGGGGACGAGAAGATTAGCATCGGCATACGCTTTCAGCCTACTGTAGATTAGACGCTCGTATAGCTTGCCTAATCCGTTAAGCAGACTGATCGGTCTATAACTGGTCGGTTCGGACTTCGGTTTGCCAGGTTTGGGTATCCCAATAACAACGGCTTCTTTCCACTGTTGTGGAAAGATGTTGTTTTTGAGTGCTGCGTTGAAGATGAACGTCAGCAGGACCAGTAGCCTCTCCGGAAAGAGTTTTAACACCCTGTTTGTGATACCGTCCGAACCGGGCGCCTTGCGAGCGTGTAGGCCCTTGACGATCGTTTCGACTTCTTCGGGGGTGACCGTGTCTAGGTCATGTTCATCTGTCGTCGTTCCCGTCGGCGTTGATGTTGATGTAGGAAGTGAGGTTATTAGGCGCTCTACTTCCGAATCAACTTCGGCTATTTGGTCCGAGTCGCAGTGTATTACGCTGGGCGTGCACTGATTCTCTAGACTCTCGGCCAGGCACTCAGCCTTTTCGATATCGTCGAATGCCGGTGGAAGGTTAGGTCTGCTTAGAGGAGGCATAACGGTGACGGTGTCTCTCTTAAGCGAGCGGGATAGTTGCCAGAAGGCGTGGTGGGTAGGTTCGAGATCTTGTAGTGTCCTATCCCACCTGTCTTGGCGCATTTGGTCGATGCGTGACTTGACCGCTCTTTCTAAGCGTCGTAACCTGATCCTGTTGGCGTCGCATGGATATCTGTCGTAGGCTCGTACGGCGGCGTTCTTCCGCCTCAGCAGCTCACGTACGTCATCGGGTAGGTCCCAGCGGCGATCGTTCGTCGCCGGTGCCTCCCGAGTGCATTCGTTAATTAACGATTGCACGTGAGCTGTGAGGTTGTCGATCGCCATCGTGGTGTCCTCTTGGCTATTTATGTGGTCGGGTATCCTATCTAGATGCACGGACGAGGTTGCCTCGAGTTTTGTCCCGAGGCGCCTCCAGTCCGTGGTTCGTCTAGTGGGGGTACGATGACCTGTGTCGATGGGACCCAGTCTGGGTGCGAACTCCACGACCACAGGTCTGTGGTCTGAAGTCAACTCGTGAAGCACCTCTACTGAACACAAACGTAGGTTTATGTTCTTCAGGAGTGCCACGTCCAGAGTGTCGGGTCGGTGAGACACGTTGTGCGGATAGTGGGTCGGTTCGAGCGGGGCGATGATGTCGAACGCTAGTCTATTCGAGAGCGACTCCAGGGCTCTGCCTTTGGCGTTGGACTGGTGACAGTTCCAAATGGTGTTCTTGGCGTTAAGGTCGCCGCCGATTATCACGGCGTCGCTCAGTTCTAGCAGCGCTCGGAGGTCGCTCTCGAGTAGTTGCCGATTGGGTGACAGATAGGCTGAAACTAGCGTGATCGGTTGGTGTCCGGTCATGCCTATTCGACAGACCGAAGCCTCGATGCTAGTCAGCGCAGGCGGATCCATAGGTACGCAGTGAAGGGACCTTTTGTAATATATGAGAGTTCCCCCTAGCGCAGAGTCAATCCTATCGTTGCGGACCACAGAGTAGTTCGCAACGTTTGGGTTTCTCTGCGAGGGTTTCAAAAAGGTCTCTTGCACTAGCAATATGTCCAATTGGTGTGCCCTAAGAAAAACGCCAACTTCATCTCGTTGCCTACCGATGCCGTTGGCGTTGATGTACCCTAACTTGAGTGATCGGGGTTTGACTCTGCGTGTTGGTGTGCAATCCATTATGGGTTACACTTAAACGCGCCTAGCTTCTCGAGTACGCTCGAGTACCTGACGCTAACACTGAGGAGGGCCAACGGATTGCCCTCGTTTTGCCGGATTAGACTAGCGAGATGACGTAGCTCGCTGAAGTCGATCGCACTCGCGAACCTTGCCACTAGGGATAGGTCCGGGTCGATCGTTTGCGGTAGTTGGCTCCTGTAGTCAACTACGAGCGGCTTGGGCCCTCCCTGGAGAGGCTTTGTGGGCCGCTCGACAGGGGCTGCCTTTGCGGGTACTGGGGCAGGTATGGGGGCCTGCATTGTCTTCCGCACGGGCAGAGGTGGGAAGGTCTCCCCGGTCTTCCTGGGAGTGGCCCAGGCGTTCGTTTTTGGCAGAGGAGCGGCTTTAAAGCTCCCCCCAGTCCCTGTAGCAGCAGCAGCAGCAGCAGGGACGACTGGGCGGGGACGCTGAGGTCCTTTCGCCTTGGGGGTTTTAGGCGCCCTCGGGCAACCTCGATAGTTGGCGGGGTGGCCTGTTTCGCCACACAGTACGCACGCGACTGGCTCAGTGCATTGGGCCCTGTCTTTGGGCCTTTTGCACTGGTCCGTCGCGTGGTCTTCCAGGCACTTGACGCACCTGGGGCGCGCGAAACAGTTTCGCGCCGAATGCCCATAGAGCTGGCAGCGGTGGCATTGTGAGATGCCACTTCTACGGTGAGGTGGCTCTATTGTTATGCCCGACAGCCCGCAGATGGACGACATCTTAAAGATGTCCTTGCCGGCGGGGGTGTCGTCGAGAGTAACCAACACCATGTCGTATACGACGTTGGTGCGGCCTCGAACCATCCGGTGTACCTCATGCACCGGGTAGTTGGGTGTCAAGGCTTGTTTGATCTCCTCGGGGGAGATCTCCTTGGGTACGTTGCGAACAACGACACGGAGCTTTTTGTCCTCCGGCAGAGTGTACGTGTGGAAACTCACGTCCCTCTCCCGAAGGAGCTTCGAGAGCGCCCTGTGGTCGCTCGCGGTGGCCAGGGCAACTTTGATGCCCTGTTGGGTGCTACGGGCAGAGTGGTAGCGTATGCGGCGCTCATTGCACCAGGTGGAGATCGCCGTCCACCTCGATTTTTCTTGGATGAAAATCGGAGGTGGGGCGGGGATCCTTGGCGCGGCCGCCGAGGCGTCGGCGATAGCGGGCGTGGACCTCCCCGAGGGGGAGTTGCCGCCCTGAATGTACTTCCCGGGAATCGTGCCCTATTTATATATATTTTTTATGCTGAACTAGCAGGTGTACAAGCAAGCAAAAATATATTTTTTTCGATTTTAGAAGTATCTGATTTTCATTACTTACTGATCATCCTTCGCATTTAGTATTTCCATTATTTGATGTTAGGAAGCTGTTCTCTAACAAAATATTTACAATATTAAAGCCAGAATTGGTGTTCTCATATAATTCGTGGCTAGTTTATGTGCTAAAAGTGACGAACCACTGACAGGTCGATAGATCAATACATTAGAACGTAGGTATTCTATATTTGAACCTATACAACTATAATACTACGTACAAGTAGGACTTTAGCAATTTAATGATAAAATATTCTCAAGTATATATAATCTGGCAACCCTAGTGTAGGCTACAGAACGGCCCGCGTCCTCGCCTCGGATAAAGATGGGAGTGGGCACGCAAGGCGAGGTCTGTCGAGCGGAATGAGCGGACGTATTTATTGCGACTGTGTACCTAACTAATGTTGGAGTTGCGTTTGTTTTTGGTAACAATTAATTGGCGCTACAACCACGCTTCGGGACTCTTGAGCTCCGTAATGATGTACCAACAGAGGCGTTATACCTCCACACTCAACATTGAACGTATATATTTGTAAAATAGATTAAATTTATTGAATATGATAATTCGAAAAATGTTTGTATAGTAGTGCCCACTACTCTATAATATTTGCAACAAAAAGCATGAGCTCCCAATTTTTCAAAGTTTAATCTCTGTATTGGTGAATCAGTCAGTTAGGGCAGTAATTTTATACTTGTGTATATGGATAAATCAACTTTTGTGATTTTCTACAGTTTCTTAATCGAGGTCACTCCTCGTATAACTTTTTGTAATAATAAGATGCAGGTATAGCTACCAGCCCTCTCATTATTTACTAGTACCCTTCTTGTAAATATCTCATCTATGACATAGAACACCACTTCGTAAAATGTTCGATATCATCAATAGTTCTTGAAATTTTTTGCCTTTTAATATGTAATGGAGGCCTTATATACACCCATATTTTGTCAACTGTAATATTGACTCCACTCCCTTATATTCGTAATAACAGTAATCATATTACGCCCATCAGACACTTTAAAAATTAAATAACACACGTACAAATTACAAGAATGTTAATATGGGAAAGTGAGAAGGTGAAGAGAGTCAATAAGTAATTAATCGTCGGAGAGTAACATTCGGTATTTATTATGTGATAGATGTTTCATGATCAACGTAATTTTACGGCCTCACAAAACGCTGTTAAATAGTCCTTTCGTAGTTTTAACGAATGAGTTTGATTACCCGACGGTTCAAATTTATAAGTAGATAACCAAAAGAACCGCTAATTCAGCTGTCAGTAATATCTGTTACGGTGGCGCCCAACGTGGGGCTCTACAATAATTGCTTCAACTGAGCTTACACAATCTCTGAACACAATCAAACGAATTAATTTAGTTAACAGAGAATGCTTTTGAAAACTGTTGATTACTTTATTTATTTATTATCCACGCAGTAACGCGTTAAGAATACGTAGTGTCATCACTCTAATTCATCCCGTGAGCGTCATAAGAAACGGCTAAAGGAACAGACTACGAAGAACAATATCACTGCAAAGAGAAGGAAATCTTGAAACAAACCATATACCAACTCATCTGACCAGCGTGTTATAGTAGGCTTAAACTACTTGTCAAAGGAGAGGAGAGAAAAATGACCAGCAATGGACTGTTAAAGGTTGCGAATGGTAGCAATCCTACGGCAAATATTACTGAACTGCCTTAGATTCAAGCTACGCTTGCTATTTCTATTTAAAATATAAGAACATTTGTTCTTACACGGTTTTTAATTTTTTTTTAGTTTAGAGCGTGCCAAAATAACTCTACTCAGCCTAATGGAAAGCATGAAATCAATTTTTTAACTGTAAAATTTCTAGCTCCCTTCAATAGTGGGTTACTGTACTTATGACTGTTAAGTTGCATGTATTCATGAGTATGCGGCAGGCACTTGTTTATTTTCTATGACTATTCTAGTTTCGTGTCAAGTTCTAGTTCAATGTCTATAGTCAAGGGCCTGGTAAATTCTTCTTCTGCAGGAACTTTGTCACACTAATCCATTATGTAAACGCAGGCCATCCTCTCCCTTTTTTGCCTTCTTGCAGCCGTCCGTACACGTGCTGCTCTGAGATTCTCACAATATGACCATACCATATCAATCTCCTTCTAGTTAATTTGCTCTGTGTTAGAACCACTTTAAAAGTATCATAAACATATTCGTTACGGACCCTGTCCATCGTCGTCCTTCCCTCGACCGCCTCAACATTTGAATTTCCGCGGTGAGTAGTTTTTGGACTTGTCTGCCTCCTAGACAATATAAAAATTAAAATAATTTGCATTGTTAAATATTAGGCCAAATTGATCGTCGATTTTTATAATGTTTTAGATGACATCCGAGCTGTTGCCCCATTTTCCTTTTAGTAAGTTCGGCTGTCAAGCACTTTGATACAATAGATTAACTCGACGGTAAATCTACTGATCCCACATGAGCGCGAGTGACGGGAGCGACCCTCCTTAAACACGGATAGCCTCCGCTTTTATCTACCTAAATAATTAGTATTATCTACTTCTCAATATTTATTGCCCGGGACGAATGAACTGTATATCGTTCGACTGTTACTAGGAACTAGGCAATATTTGTTATTATAACGTTGGTAAATATATTTGAATCATAGCTAAGTCTGAGAGTGATGAAGGTTTAAGAAGTCATAAGAGCCGAAAAAGGCAGCTAATAATGCAGGACAACAGTTGTTGCTCAGCAGAAGGAACACTTGAAATAAAACCCTGTTTCAACCTTTTTGGCCAGAGCGTGGCGTTAAATGGTGGGGACCCCAAATCACTGCTCGCAAGTTTTTTCCCAGCATATTTTTTTGTAAAGCCTTCATAAGTGCTAAAATAAGGACCTCCAGCAGAGGATTCACATTACCAGAGTCAGACGCTCAATATCAAAAATTTGTTATTTATAACAGTCAATAACCGTGTACACAATACTTTTTTATCAGCCTGTTAAGATATTGTAATAGAATAATTATTTAACACAAATTGTAACTATTCACCGAATGTTCCCTAATGATATTTATGATGATCGCACCGATCACATGTCGAGCACAAACTGGACAATCTTAGCGTTGATCTAAATATGTTGACTACTATTAGAAATCTCATGTTCCATCATGGGACTAATCCTTGAAGCTACTGGTTCTAGTAGATGAGCATGTGCTGTACCTTTACATCTTAATCTGATCTCACTTTAAAATGATAAATTAGGTGTTTGATCATTTCAGTGTCAATTACAAACTATATTATTATCACTATCTTTATTACCTTAACTTGATCAGTAATCCTTTACGAGCACAGAATGTGTCAAAAAATAAATAAACTTGAAAAACTATGATTAATATACAACATCTATCAAGCGGGGTCAACGTCCCCAGTGTGTAATCCAACCCGGGATTATAATCAGATAGGTAAATACCGAGCGAGCGGTGATGAGTGATGAGGCAACCATTCAGCATCACAATAACGCACACTAAATGAACAACATTGGAAAAACCAACCAAATACGAAAGCTTTCGACGTGACCGCAACACAACACACACACTCAAACACGAAATAAACCAACTTTATTACAACGGGATAGGAGCGATATTTGTTTGACCAGTTTGTGAAAAAGAGGGTAGTTGTAGACGCATGCGCTTTGCGTCGTAAACACTGCCCTGTCATCAGTTAGTTTTACGGCAGGCGCCGGTGCGCGGACATATCGCGTTCGTCTTTTGAGTCGTGATAAATCGTCGTGTGTGTTATGGTGAACATTTTGAATTAAATTGTCAAAAATAAAGGTTTTGTGTACAAATAAGGATCAATTCCGGGAGTGATTTGTACGGTGAGTCATAGTTTTTTTATTAAAGTTACATTGCAGCATCAAGGGAACGTCAATAAATTGTGACCCGGTTTTCAAAATAAAAATAAATTTCCATTTTTTTCGTCTCGCCATGTGCGAAGGCTGTGCCTTTTTTGACTGTGTGTTGCTACGAGCGTTTTTATCCATCCTATTTACATATAATTTACGTAACAATAGACCGTTTAAGACTTTCATATTCATGAACTTCCAAGTAGTGCTATCTTGTGTAATATAAATCTATCTAATGTAATTGAATGCTGTTTGGAAATTATTAATGATTTACTACATATGTGTAGATAATAGATTGCATTGATGTATTAATATTTACGTGCAGTAAAATAATCGATACAATTTGCAATACATATACCAAAGCTTTTGGTAATGTTATCCAGTTATATCTAAATCCAATGTAGACAGGGTAAATATCGAAGGTTGAACCTAATCGCCACACCATGGAGTATGTCGAGGTTATAGATATGCTGATATAGGACTTGGTATCGCCCTCCCATATCATTTTGGATGTAATTGCATTTTTAACAATTGTTAACATTATATAGTGACGATATCTGCTGTGTATTTTATGTGTATTTAAACTATATGTTACTATTATTCTTTTCAAAGTAATTATGACTTGAAAACGTGGATATTGGACAAAAAGTATACTTTTGTGCAACTTCTAGCCTATTTATGTACCTACCTTATTTTTATAAAAAAACGAACCTTATTATTATTTCAGTACCACTAAAATGGGCGTCTAGGTCTTAATCTAAGATTAATACCTAAAAACAACTATTATTAGCATTATTTTATACGAATAAGCGTTATTTTCCAAAAAATGATTAGGTTAACTTTTTTACAAAAGATACTTGGAAAATTGTAATATGTAAATAAATATTTGACTTAAATTTTGCTTTATTTATAAATTCAAATGGTCACTGTTCCAAACTTAGGCATTTACTAAATCGGTGGCAATTGCTTAAATTTCAACCTCTTCTTCTCCTCTACTAAAGATTGTAATAAGAAGTAGGCTTGTTGGATTTTACGACACTGGACCCGTTTGAAGAATTTCACAATACACTAACCTCCTCTTTATTCAAACCAATAGTTACACGCCGAAATACTTTGATCAGCAACGAACTGGAATCGTGATAGGTATTTATTTAGGGTCCAACTTCAATCGAATTATGTAATATGCGAACACGCAAAAAAAATCGAGCAGGGGTTCTGCTAACTTTGGATTTTTACGAAGCTCAAATGCCCTCATACCCACATCAGTGTAAATAAAATGTAATTTAAACACGCTGATGTCGGTTACTATTGAATGAGGGATCTTCGAGTGAGAGTTTGTGTTGGAGAAAAATCTGTAAAAGCAATCAATCAGGTAATTGTAACATAAAATTATACGTCTATCATCTTTCTTGGTCAAGGAGGTTTCGCTCTCTTGCAAGTGCCCTTAGATGCCATATAATTTGCTATTTTATGGTTCCTTTGTTGTAGTTCATGGTGTGGTACATGTAGTTTATCATAGGACACCAAAAGGAAGTAGATCTCTATCAACAGCTTTTACTAGTCCACTGCTGGCCTCTCCTTCCAAGGGAGGTTTTGGCCTACTGTACCACGCTAGCCAGATGAGTTTCACAGGCTTTGTTGTCAGTTTCCCTTCTTTTGGCAGTGATGTTATCCTGCGTAGTTTGTTCTCTTACTGGCTTCTTTCGAAACCTATGACATGAATAGGGGTGTTACACTGTATATTCTTAATCGGTCACCACACGGATGGTAAATCTACAGGATCATTTGTTGACAGAGACATGTAGTTCTCTGTATGGCGACGGAGTTTCACCACCCGTATTCATCCCGTGGGTGACATAAACCTTTAAACAAGCCTTATGTCAACTCATCTGGCCTACTGGAAGGTTTTGTCCACTATGCTATACTTAGTATAGTGGGCCAAAACTTGCTTTCTAAGAAGAGGTTTAAGGTTAAAGGTTGTTGATAATAATATGTAGGCAGCTGATCAGGAACTTTTCAAAAGCAGAACATGTTATGCTATGTAACGAACCGATTGGTTTTGTAAATTTGCTGATATTTTGTTTTTACTCTGTGTTAAACATGTTTTTTAAAGCATATTCATATTGTATATTACGCTTGTTGAGATCACTATGTAGTGATTTTAAGACGGTAATTGAGTAGGTGTGGTTTATTAAATTACACACGTGTTCTTTCTGTACGTTTCATACGTTTTCATCGCTTTTGTCTTTAATTTTAATCTGAGCATGTGGATTCTTGTGATATGAAAATACTTGAATAAAGTATTTATTTTAGTCTTTCCTCACTTAAATTGAAGCGTAGCTACTCGGAGGTGTTAACATTTAAATTAAACTAATTCGGAGGATCAGCACGCGTACCCTCGTTATCTTTTCTAATTCAATCTAGTCCACAGCTAGGAGACGGACAATTAAAACTGTCACAATAAATGTCTATTAGAAAACTTGTATTAGATTTCAAGTCATTACTCCCAGGCAGTTACATCGCACACACACATCAGTACATATACGGACAAACTAAGCCCCGAATAGATTTTATCTTTTGATTCAGTTCGAGTTCAACGTAAGGCTTTTCTACGTTAAGCTCCAACTTAGGGGTTTAAGATTGGCTGGGTTGTTACTCCTTATATGTTCGTAAGAGTGATAGACATCATCTGTGTTTTGGTGAAGCTTGTGAATTTACGAGTAGTAATATTGATTGCCGACTTTATATCGTACAAGACACGCCTGTTATCCACGATACAAGTTGTGGCTTTGAGTTGAAAGTTAAGTACGAGGACCTATCTTGAGCAATTTATTAAATAGTGGTAGAAATAAATAAAGACGCATTGGCTGTTATGACTGTTATTTGAAACTCACTAGATTGAGAGTGACTTTCTTGATTTACAATTTATTTTCCATTTCTTTAACTCTTTGTCAGTATTTATTTATATTTTTCACTCACATGTTTTTTCTTACTAGATGGTACTATCCACGGCAGCTTAGGCTCAGTAGAGTTTCAATTTTTAAAAAACTAAGTGATCCTGACCCAGTAGAGATGTCGTGACGCTCTCGCTTACAAAATAGGATATTCAAAGCGTCGAGAATGACGATTGAATCCAAGTTCGACCTCTACTTCTTCCTGTAGCTCTAACTAAAGTGAAGTAACGAAATTGCTGTCATTATCATAAAATTTTAAACGTAGCCTGACAGATGAATCGTTGTTTAAATAATCCCAATAAGTTAGTAAACTACACACTAGATGTGTCTTTACGATGATAACTCTGTCCAACACAGAAATAAAAAATGTCATCAAATGTCAAAATCTCAATCAGAAATGTCAGCTTACACTTTGACAGATAAATATGACATAATTTCATAATTGATAGTCATTTTACATAATAATGACAAAACATTACACTAATATTAGCAGTTTAAATTTGATTTACAAGTAAAACTGAAGGAGCCCCCAGTTTCTAAGGTACCTTACACCACCATTCAAATATACGAAATAAAAAGTTACGATTTTTTCGCTATTTAGCAAACGCTGATAAAACGTATGGCGTCTTACATTTTTGCCCTTAAACAACGTAATCAGCTACAAAAAAGTATTTGTAACTGTCTCCTGTCTCAGAGTAGAGGTAGCGTGACGGCGGATCAATTACATGATAAAATCTCTGAGCGATACTCTCTCTACGATAGGGACTAAAGGTTACACGGATATGCTTCATCCTTTCAAGATGCGTAAAAGTAAAATAACAAATTACATTCGAGAGGCACTTGTTAACATACTTTATACAAAGTACCGCCGTCCGATCAACATATTTTAAATGCCGAATTCTATCATTTGCATCGGCAAACGTGGGAGGTGTTGGGAAGACATTCTTAGCTCCAAACAAAGCTATTTGTTAAAATTCTATTTCAGTCCAGAACTTAAGAAACTCAGTCGTAATCCTCAAACGACTCGACTCATTATACATTTACTAATTAACTCTCACCAAATTATCTAAAACGGATTTTTTTAAATCTAATACCGAGGACCCGGTTTTGTCCAATCTTTCCTGCAGACATGGCCAAGATGCAAGTGTTTCGCATCGAATCTCCTTCTACAATCGTTAACGTCTTTACTATTCTATTATTTTGTTTAAATCACCTTACTAAACGTTAAGATGATGTCATAACCATTAATTCGAATAGTCTTGGACACTTACATACTAAAGTCCATTAATCTGAATAAGTCAGTGACTAAGAAGTTGTTACTTTGGCATGTAGGCAAACTAGATAGATATCTAGAAAGTTATCATATAGATGAAAATTATTCATTTACAGTTTCAAGACGCTTATTGCTCCTCTGTGCTGGGAGATGTGTCCATGACTTAATCTAACTCACACTTAAAGCAGTACACCTGTCAGAGTCTAATGACTGTCTTATTTTATGTCCTTCGTTCGAATCTAAAACGGATGGAAGTAATTATAAACAGTTGGGCTACATCACTCACTAATTCAATTAAAAAAAAACTAAGTCTCTGTACTTTGGATTTGGATTACTGTTTTACAGGGAAAGCGACATCTAGGCAGTCTTATCAATCTATTTATTAACCTCAGAAGTAAACCTAAGGCCGGCTCTCGTAAAACTTGAGTTAAATCGTGCTTATTACAAGCTGTCATAGATATTCTATCTCCTGAAATATGCAGAAGCATGTAAAAGTTAACAATTGTCCCTTGAATGGGTTATTTGCGAATGGTAACGAGAAGTTTCAAAACACCTTTACCTGTCATTATTGTCAACAGATGGTGCCAACTACACCTAAAAGGCCTATTTGTGAATTAACGAGTACAATTGCCTCAATTTGTAAAATTATTGTGTTAGTCTCATAAACCATCTTCTTTTTTTTAATTTATACAGATAATGGTATCACATTGGCGTCGTCACCACCAGTTGATAACAAATACGTCTCAGTCTAGCTTAATAAGAGGTCAAGTGTTTAATAGCACTGCTGTTTTTCCTGTTAAACACAGATTTAATATTTACCTTATTGGAAGTTTACGTTCTAGTTCCACCTGGTATAGACTATCAACTCAATGATTTGTAAAACTCTATTGAGCCTAAGTTGTCGTGGAAAGCTCCATCTAGTGGGCTTGTGAGCAAAAGTTATAGATATACTTAAATACTGATAATTAGTGAAAAAGAGGATAAAGTGAAAGTCAGGAATGCCATTCTTCATCTAGAAAGCAAATCAAATAAGGAAGGTATTTTATTTGTTTTATAGTTTCACACTGCTGTTAATTACCAAAATAGTCTTATTTTCTTTGGCTACTTGTGCCATTTGCACAGTAAAAGAGTACTGGGCCAAGGAGCTAGGATTGTCTAAAAGTGCAAAGGGATTGATAAAGTTATCGATTGACCTTTTACATTCTGCTCTTTTTATTATTGTAACCGCTAGACATTTTAGTACAGACAGTCTCAAATATTGTGATAACCTTTTTAATATATGTCTGAGAATAAAAAAATAAGAAGAACTCTCATTCTCAACCGAAGTGTGATAATAACATCATAAAAAGTAGTGTAGGATGCACCTCCCGGTAGACAGTCTTTTTATAAATGGCAAAAAGTCAATTATTCAAGGTGATAATAGATCTATCGGGTTGAAATTCCCGTGCTATATCGCGCATGTGAAACTGGCAAAGATCGACTGATACAAAGACATCGAAGACTCTTATCTCAAGATCTCAAGAGTAAAGGTTTTCGTATAGCAAGCAGCAAGAAAATTGTAATAATATAGTTTTGGCAAGTATTTCGATTTTCCTAAACAAAGCCGTCAATTTCTATCTTAAGGGCCACAAAGACGTTTATACCGACGTAGAAGTCTTTTGATGTTAGAGTTCAGAGCCTTTCTTCGTGACCCTTCACCCGTAAAAGTACGTCTTAATAAATTCACATTATGTTGTACCTATAAATGTAAGGGCGGCATTGTGAGCAACTAAAAAGTATATCTCTTGGAACACGACAGTGCAGCAGTCAACGCTTCAGGGTTCGTGTTGTGAGAATGGTTTTAATGAAAATACGAGTATAATTCAAAGGATCTGTTAGTAAGTCCTTACTTTTGAATGAATCTCTTTGACATGAAGAAGAGTATCAAATATTCTTTACAATACTTTATTGTTCAAGTCACAGCCTTCGCTAGAGTCTACGTCCTTAACGTTAAAGATCAAAGGTTACATTGGGCGAGTGTTCTGGACTTTATATTGTAGAATGTTAGAAACGAATACTATCAATTTTGTACAACGTTACTTCGATAGTTAAAGATCCTTAGTCACTAGTTCTGTGTGGTTTAAAGAAAATTTTAACAAAATTAACAAATAAGTGTAGGATTACACTGACCGTTACCGCTCTGATAGGAAAAAATGTTAAAAATTAGATTTGTTTTTAATTAGATTTATTCAAAATTAGATTGCCTTAAATCATTAATCCATATTTATTATTTATTCTGATACTTAGTGAAATGCACAAAAACATATACCACTCAAGAGATGTGAGGGAATTGCTGTCGTCTGTAGTAACATTTCTTGGAAGCGTTTTCTGTGAAGCTGTTGTATCTCTGAGTAAGCCGGCCCGTAAATGCCGAAGCATGGTTCTCCAGTATATTTTATAAAGATTTGAAATTATTATCATCATCAATGACCTTTAATAGTTCACTCTTGGACATAGAATCTCCTTCGAAAGGAGGTTTTGGCCTACTATACCACACTGGCCTGAAGGGGTCGGTATCAAGTAAGTTAGGGTTTGTGTCAAGTTTCACATAAATACAAAGTAAATTTAGTTTTCAGTCATTTTAAATCTTTATTGGTATTAATACATTGTCTCTCTCTCACCTTAAGGACTAGGCCCTTGTTACAATCATAACTCCTCCCCATTTTTCTGCGATCGAATAATTTATTTCTCATAATTTTAATAATATAATAGAGTAAATTAAATGCTATAAATTAAATGTTAAGTACATAAGACAAGTTTTCTCACTCTTACTATTACAAACATCATATTTAAGTGTTATTTATTTGAGAGTAATAAAAACTGATAACCTCACACATTTCACGCACTGTCGTCTGATTCCAAGACAAGCAAATCCAGCTTGGAATTGAGACATGACAATAACTTGAAACGATCATCGCAATAATACGAAATATAAAGCTAATAAGGATGTGCAACAAAAAACTCAGACTCTGAATATGTCTAGGCACACAAGGCTCTTCCATTTCTTATCGGACAACATTCGCCAAAATACCAAAGATACCCACGCGCACAATCACCTCCGATAACTGTTCTGTCTTCTAAAGATTCCCTAGTATCTTCTGTGTCTCCTCTACTATGTACATCTTCAACTAAACCGCTGTCGAGCAGCTGTTTGTAATATTCTTGTGAACTTCCTTGTTCATGACTCTTCTGAATAGCTGCAGCGATCATGCGGTATTTATGTGTCAAAGCCATCGTGTCTTCGTAGTCTTCAGTGATGTGTTGCTGTAGTCCAAGTTCATCATAATGCGATGGGACACTTCTAGCTCCAACACTGAAGACCAGACATAAAAGAATCAGCACAGGGATCGCTTCCATTGTTGATCGGATGATTTTTTCAGAAAATTGTGTTTCTGGTTTTGTTGATTGCTGGAGGAGGAAGCGAGAGCAGCAACTAACAAAATTATACTGAATCCTATAGTATATGTCTTAGTTTATATACTCGTAGCTACATTAATATTATTTATATTCCTGTTCACCATATCGATTAACTGGAATTCAAACAATGTTTACACTAATCATAGGTACGCAGGACACGTAACTGTGGGCGGCATTATTATTATATTCAGTTGAATAATAATTAGTTGCGTAAACACGAATTTACGTTTTATGTTTACGCAATTATGTTACTTATCATAAACCGTGAAATTTAAATTTCAGCCTACTCAAAAATTTTGATAATGACCGTAACGCTACACAAGATGGTTCTTTCATATTTTAATACATTTTTGTGCATGTTTTTTTCTACTTATCTATTTGTTTCTGGTTTTACTTAGTTATACGTAGTTATACGTGTTACCGTTTTTGGAACGTTAGGAAATTACGCGATTATTCTTAGTATTTCAAAAATATCCCCTAACACTACTGGTATTTTTCATTTCAATAACACTATTGGTATTTTGAGGTCAAACGCTTTAAAAAAATATCTCAACCATTTTCTTCAGATCAGCACTCCGTCAAGCTCTGGATTCATCACCGAACTACCCACGCTATAGCCCTAGGAACGACGTTAGTGAGTGTAGTTTTTTGTTGGAATTATTATGAATTTTTCCTTTCAAGAACTCCAAGCACATCTTGTTGTAATGAGGGAACCGGAACCCCCTTTTTGTATATATTTATTTAACTCACTTTTGTACTGTTTTTCTCAAAGAAGCCTACTTATCGGTAATGCTTGATATCTAATCTTGTATCAAAAAATACTTTCTGGTCTTTATTTCGTTTTTTTAAAAAGTTCGCTTTTCTTTTTTTATTGTTGTTCCTGTAAATAGGAACAGTTGGCAGTTTTAGAAAAATACAGATGATACAGAGAGTTAACGTGTTATACGAAGAGCACGCTCGTGACGACGTGCGGCAAGACGCACCGTGAGGTAACCCTGAGGTCCACAGCCGAGGTTGCCCAAGTCGTGGAATGAATCCGGCGGCTGGGTCTCGAGGCGATTGTGCATAAATCCGAGGCTTTCTTCTTTGATAGACCTCAGAGGAAGATCATGGATGATGATCGAATCAGACTCGTATCGGCATCGAGTCCTCTATGAGGTATCTGGGGCTCGTACTCAACGGCTGATGAGATTTCGGAGATTACTTCCAAAGTTTAGTCTCCAAGTTGGTTAACACAACGCTTGCAATAGCACGCTTGCTGCTTAATGAATCCTGAAAAATACACGAGGGCTGTGCGGCTGATTCTCCTTTATGTGACTTATCTCCACGCTACCCAGCGGGCTCTAATCTGACGCCGTAGGGCGTCGTCTCTATACTGTAGGTGACCCGAGGTACGCCGGGGCTCAGGGATTACCTTTCTAGGCCGTACCTGGTTCATTAACAGCTAGTAGCCTAAATGCGCGCGATTTTTAATCAGTTTGAGACATCGAGGGGTGGTATCAGGGGGCATTTACGCAGAGACAAAAAAAGGTGATACAGACAGTTTCAGTCATATTTTTGAAGCCTTATAGAAATGTAGATGCCAAATATTTGATTTGGCTTAAAACAGGATTGTAAATTTACTTTTAATGGGCTCATGTACTTCAAAGTCAACTCTTGATTTAGTTTTTAATTTTTATGAATTAATTTTCAGCAAAATCTGGTCATTATTGGTGTAAACTAGACACAGCTTCAGTTATATGAATCTTCTATCAAAAGAAATGGGAGCTTCATCACTCAACGCACGTTTAATTTTAACAGAAAACTTCAGATTTTTTTGATATACGCTACATCACATCACCTGGGGACTAAAAATTACATAAATATGAAGCTTCTTAGATAAGGATGTGTCACTTACGTAAACGTAATTGTATTTACGAAATATATTGTTATTTCCCGCTCAAAAAGCCGCATCAATGGACGGCTTCGACCACAAACCGATATCAACCGTAGGTATGTGGAGGATATGCACGATCTTCCGGGAATATGCCGAAAGATTTGCGAATTTCAGAATTAGCGCGTCACATTTGTTTTGATGATTTGGTCACCAAATCTACTATTTGGGTGACTGTCGTGTCAACATAGTTTTGGCTGTCTCAGTAGCGCAGTAGCAGCATATGTGACTGCTGTGCTTGAGGTCTCGGGTTCGGTTTCCGGGTCGGGTCAAATGTTTGCGTGATCAGCAAATGTTTGTTTTGGAGTTTGGGTGTTTTCTATGCATAGTTTGTATGTATTTACAAAAAAAAGTATACATATATGAATTTATATCAGTTCTTTAGTACCAATAGTACAAGCTCTGCTTAGCTTGGGACTAGATGGAGTTGTGTGTGTTACTAGAACTTATTTAAAACTATTTTGAACTCATTTCATCGTCTCATAGTATTAGAAGTGTCAAACGAAATCTAAGGATTTTTTTTTTCTATCTTAAGAGCCTGCCAAAGTGCCTCTACTCTGCCTGATGGAAAGCATGAATAGAATCCAAGAGTTGTGGTCACTATACTCATTGCAAATGCTGACAACGCAGTATGGTGACACACACTATGGTGCCCTTATGAGATGCTTTTTCACACTCCGCTTGGGGAGGTAAAAGGCATGACAGTCATTGTGACAGTGTAAGGCTCACCCCTGCATCGATGGGCTATTTTATTTTTATGTAAAAGGGGCAAACCTGCTATCTATTTATATATAAGTGTATTTATTCCTTATTTATTTATAATTAATTTCCTTTTGCGAAACACCGTCGTTCTAAGAAACTCAATGCATTAGTAACCTACTAATGCATTCAGTTTCTTAGAATATTATTCATATTACCAGGGCGCCTCAAACAGAGCGTAATGTGTTTCCCCTGCTGCACTTACGTTTACATATACCATGTCTGGGTTACGAATGAGTTAACATTTGACAAAATCGTATCAAACAAATTATTTCATATATTATAAAAATTGTTTATTTACAAGAAAGCTAACAAGTTATAATTTATTTTTTAAAAATTACATCGTCGAAATGACCACCGTTTCGGCGTTCGCACTCTTCTAAGTGAGCACTGAAATTTCCGAACACTCATCAGCAAAGAGACCACAAGATCGCCGACATCTCTACGCGGATTTTTTCTTTTAGTTGACGCAGTGTATTTGCTTTATTAATGTAGACACGATTCTTCAAATAACCCTTAAAAAAATCTGCTGGGAATAGATCTGGACTTCTTTATGACCATGGAATGTCGCCTCGTCTGGAAATCAGTTTCTCCGGAAACATGTCTTTGACCACCGGCAGGGACTCATGGGATGTGTGACAATTGGCTCCATCTTGTTGAAATCGTTTGTTACGGTTGTATCCAGCAAATTTCTGTAGCATCGGTCCCAAGTTCCCGTTAACTTTTTGTAAATTGTAAACAAGGAATTTTTGAAATAACCTTAATGTTTTAAATTATATTTATGTAATAATTGGAAACGAGATATAACTGATTAAGAGTTTTTGTTTCTCCTGTAAAATATGCTTTTGTCTATTACGATTTTATTTTCTAAATATATTTCAAGGAAGTATTGTTGACACAATGCGTAATGGTGTTTTAATTTAATAAATTCTTCTTAGATATACGTGCTATGTTATCCCCATGGTGTGATGACGTAGAACACGTACTACTGAACGTACTATATAAATCGGGAAAACGCACATTCCGGATCAAATAGCACAACGTTATAGCCAGTAGCACTCGCTGCATCAGTTAATTACAACAGACCTTTAGTCCTTACACAATATCGATCACAATGGAAGGAAACATTATGATAATCTTTTTCTGTATCATATTCGTCACGAGCGTGAGGACTGCATGTATAGCTGCACCGTTGGCCGTATCTTCATCGACTGCAGATGCTTTTGACATCAGCATGCAACCTGAAGCAACTCAGTACTTAGATGCTGACAAAATAGGCGAAGAAGATCTATCAGAACGGTTCTACAAGAAGTTCTTCAAAAGGTACGAAAGTCGTCGGGCGGAAGTAAATCCCAACAAAAGTGAAAATTTGGAGTTTCAAGACAGGGCATTAGACGGCTCGAAGTGTCCAGAAGGTACGCAGAGATATCACGGTATCTGTTGTCCTGTCGTTAATAAACGGCTTTTATGCGATCAAGCGGAAAGAATGTCAAATAAGTAATACATAATTATATAAAACGCTTGTTTCTTTTATAAACCTAAACTGTTAAGAGCTACCTTCTGATAGCTCTTTAGTCTGTCTGCGGCTTTAGTGACATTCATTTGTTTAATATATTGACAATAAGTATACCAATATGTGAAGTCTGATTTGTGTAACAAATATCGGAGTCTTCTCCCAGTATGAGGAATACAGAAAGCTTATGCAAGTGCAATGAGATGAATGTAGTGTGCGGTCTCAATGATGAAAGTGCGTAATGTTGTGTGTCGTGAGTTTTTGTTGTATATAGCAGCACAGATGTTATAGAGAACCTTTATGGAGGTCAATGTCCACTACTTGGGCGTCTTTTTCTAAGATGATAATGATTATGATGATAGTGACTGAGTTCCTCAGTCTCTTACAGTCAACAAATTTTTCTAATTAAGCTTTGCTAATTAAGTGGAGTTAAGAGTTACACAGAATATGATGAAATTTCGCTCTAAGCGATATGTCTTGGCTTCAGGAAAGCTTATGATCTTAACACCGCAAAGAGGTTAGGCCCTTTTTTATATATATTATATATATTTAAATATTTTATTTTAAATATTACCAGTATTCATTGTCATATAGCACAATGTTGTCTAAAACCAAAATAATAGTAAACGGCAACATCCTTATCTTTACTGCATGTCGCAACGATTTTACGGTATGATTTTTGCGTCGTGTAGTGTAGTGAGTGCGAGACCGATGGCCCATTGACACAGGGGTGACAGTTGTCGTGGTAACCGTGTGAGCCTTACATTGCCACTACGACTGTCATGCCTTTCACGTCCCTAAGTAGCGTGTGAAAAAGTATCTTACTAGAGCGCCACAGTATGAATCACCTTACTGCATTGTCTGCAGTCCCAATGAGTATGGTGAACACAATGCTTGGATTCTGTTTATGCTTTCTATTAGGTAGATTAGAGTCACTGTGGCAGGTTCTTAATATAGAAAAAAAATGTAGATCATACAAACTCTGACTGTCTCGGTCTGACCCGGGAATCGAACCCGAAACCGCAAACACAGCAGTCGCACTCGCTAACACTACGACACCCAGGCAGTAAATTATAACAATCAGTAATCATTGATACTAAACTTCAAACGGTGAGGGGCACATATACCACATGCGTTATTAAACCTTGGATGATCTTAGTTAGCAGAACAATCGTTAGTTTGCAATAATATCGACTTAGTTTAGTTCTTTGAGGCAATTTGTGACCACGACCAGAACAAGTTGGTCGAAAGTCATATTAATCACATTTATCCCCAAGTATTTTTGCGCAGGGATCTATTCTTGCATCTCTCCTGTGGAATACGGTCACGACTAGGCAAACCCTTGTCGTCCTGAGTGTGTTTGTGTGAGTGTGTGTGCAGTTTCAATTGGTTCGGTTCCGACACACGTCCCTACCGTAAGCTCCGATTTGGTAACGGCTCGAGGGGATTTCCACATGTCAAAAATAAGTTGTGTATTTGTTCATTGATTTAGACTCAAAAGTAGGGACATCCGCTAGCATATAGGAAGATATTTTATGTCATTTCATTTACCTTTAGGCCAGGTTTAAGAGCATCATTAGACGTTTCAAGGTCTGTCAGTCTTAATAAAGTAAAATTTGCATTCATTGCGAAATACTTCAAATAAGTATTTCAAGTAATGTTTAGTGCTTTTGAAAATTTAACTTTTAGTCGCAAACTCCGAAGGTGTTCTGATCAAATAGTAAACTAGAACACGCATGTTTCAGGCGCTAATCATGGTGCTCAGGTTTAGTAAAGTCGAGTAAATAAAGTCTACAGCCACCTTATTTTTAATTTTCTTAAAACCCCCGCATCTAACACAGCTTATAATGTGCACATAGATAGTACTATCTTGTATTCAAAAATGTACACAAAGAATATGTGAAATTATCTAGTGCCTAGAAAAATTCAGTATGTATATGTATTGAAATCATGATGACTACCAGAACTTCTGGTGGTTAGGTGCTTACCTGATTATGCTTGTCGTAAATCGACAGTTTTATTAAAACTAGTTTTGTCATCAGTTTTACTTTTTAATACGCATTTTTTATACTCCACCCTATGATGACAAATTCTTAAGATGATACATACATATTTAGAATTCATATCGATTATCACTCATTTACGCCATAACGTAAATATTAGTAGGATTATTAAAAATGATTTCAGCTGATGGAAATCACTGCCTACAATACACCTTTCCCCTCTTTCTTCTGTCTAAAACAGTGTGTGTGTGGACGCGATATAAATTTATACCCTTCTGGTAGAAAAGCGATAAAGAAACCGTAACCGTACAGTGTTTTCTATTAAAAAGCATGCCTTAAAAATTAGTTTCGATAACCCTCGGGTGACATTGATTTGCCACAATAATTACTACACATGGAACAAATGAGATGGATTTTATCGCTTTCCGTATGAGAGGAAAACTTACCTATATCACTATTTGTGTGTTGTTAATTTGTTTGTTGGCATATAAATAAGATACGATAAGAGTCTTTATTTAACTAGATACTGCAGCAAAAGAAATACGTACCATCAATAACCTTGCTCCACCTCATGTTTCGGTGGGACGATGCGTGTGAATCGACTAAAATTCTTCAAATGCTGCGACGCGCATGGGTTGCAATAGCCACTTCGTCCCAGAAAAAAATACTTCTCAATAGACCGTGGTAAATATCTGAGCATCAAAGTTGCAGCGCGATCAACGAATAGTGCCAGTATTATTAATAAACATACTAGATTTATTATATAATATCGTATGATTATAAAAGAGCTACTACTGATTTACTAGTAAACACCACGTTACTATAGTTTTAATTGGAAGAAGCAGATCCAACTTGATCTCCTTTCTGCAATCTTTTCGTACTTTGACACGAAATGGTGGTTTTAAGGTCGATGCTACCTTTCAAGTTTCACATTATAGTTTCGCATACCTCAAGACATTCAAGCAACATAAACTGATCAGCCTAGAGTCTAACATAGTCTTTTTTAAGTTGATGCAAGTATGGAATGCTTAACTTCAGAGTCGACTGCGTTTGTAATTACGCATGTGAAGTTGCGGGAAGCGTTTAGTTAAGCATTTCCACTGTATTTTCAATTCAATTTGCGAGATATTATATTTGCCTGCTGATATATAAATCAGGGTAACGCGTTATTAGCCAGAAACGCTTGGTACACTAGTTAATTCTGTCGTTTTCGTTTACACTCAATATCGTTAACAATGAAAGGAAATGTCATGATAATATGTCTCTGTGTTATATTTGTCGCGAACGTGAGGAGTACTTTTGTATCTGCATCTCTACAACCTGAAGCTTCTCCCTTAGCTAGGGATGAAAGTGTTGAAGAAGATATATCAGGTGGTTCTTCAGGTTTCTCAAATTTGATGTCAATAGACTGATGTAAATAATAATGAAAATTTATTTTCAGTAGGCAGGGCGTTTAATGCTCCCACGTGTCCTGCAGGCACAGTGCGATACGAAGACCTTTGCTGCCCTATTGTTAATAATCGTGCGCACTGTGAACAAGTGGAACCATAGTCATAATTAAACACATAAAAAACAGCTGTTTCTGATCTAATGTTTTTTATTTGATGGGAAGAAAAATCTTCAATTCCCTGGAGATGCAAAAGCTGTTTCTGTAAAAAAACCACTCAACAACTGGCCACAGGCGCCCTATCCTGTGGAGGACTAGGATCATGGTGATTTTTGCCCCGTTTCCAAAACAATGCCACGTTCAAAGAAGTCGGCGATTTTCATACATTGAAATAGATATCAATCACTTCATTTTTAAATGGATAGTCTGTAGGATCAAATGATTTTACTTAAGCACATTGGTTAAAGCACTGAGCGTGTTATTAGCGCGGCTCTTCAACATCTGTCCAATCTTACGCCTCAATACAAACATAAAGTCATATACACCTAACCGATGTAAAATAAGCCACCTTCATCAAATCTTCGGACTCCTGGTGTATTCGTTGAGGTCAGTCTGATAAAGTGATCAATCGTCTTGATCTTAATTGCCCCCAGAATTCAAAATTACATATCCACGATGACGAAACTGTTACATGATGACATATTATTGCTTAAAATTAATTATTTCTTGTTTTGATATTCTTGTAAATCACGAAAACCCTTTTCTCTGTGATGCTTATCTAATACTATAACAACCCGTATGATACATGAAATAGTGTTATTTAAACCACTACTGAGTTGCAAATAGGTACGTGTTTGAGAAATACGTAGTGTCTGTTTTTAATCTGCTTGAAAATACTTCGATAAGGATTTCAGACGGTGTACCGTAATCAAGGAGAAAGATGAAAGTTAGGAAAGTGAGTTAGGGTAAGAAGTTAGGGTATGAAATATATCAAGTGCAGTTTGCTTCAAGATTTACTTCTCTTGCCAAACTTGCTTTCCAAGGAGAGGCCTTTGCCCAGCAATAGATTATCAAAGGCAGTTGACGTGTGATGATACTATATTAACTTAAGGACTTAAATTTGCTAAACAGGCGAGTAGCGGACATTGGTGTCAAATTTTAAATACAAGAAATAACGCAGTTTTCAAGATTTTTTGCAAGTTTGCACGACAAATTTAAAAAGCAAGCTGTAGACCTACTTCAGTGATAACAGTAGCTATCACAAATAAAGTTCCTTTACCTATTGAACTATTTTAGCGACATAAGTGTAGGTTATACTGTAAAAATGTCATATCATTCGATATAATGTTTCCGTATCAAAGTGGTGAAACAAAAGGAAAATTTCAAACGAACAACTCTGTGCCATCCCATCTACCTATCAGCGTTTAGATAATATTTCAACTAAATTTTCAATTCGCGAGATATTATATCACCTGTTGATATAAAAAATTGGCATAACGCACATTCGGCACAGCGTTATTAGCTAGTGACAATTGCTGTATCAGTTAATTCAGTTCTCATGCAATATACACTGAAAGGAAATATCATGATAATCTTTCTCTGTATCATATTTATCGCAAGCGCGAGGGGTGCTTCCCTATCTAAAGCTTCGGCCCCAACTGATGCGAAAAGTATTGTAGAACATATAACATGTTGGTTCTTTTTGATGTAACTAATAATGTTAATTTATTTTCAAATGACAGGGAGTCAGACATTCCCCTGTGCCTCGCAGGCGCGGTGAGCTTCAAAATACTTATTGCTCTATCATTCATGACCAGCTGCACTGTGATTAAATGAAACCAAAGTCATAATTAAATAATAGTCCGCTGAATTTCCTGCATTCGCAATGAGTATGGCGATCACCACTCTTGGATTCTAATCATGCTGTCCATCAGGCAGAGAAGAGTCACTTTAGTGAGCTAAGGATAAAACAATAATATGAAACAGGTGTTGTTTTGCAGTTCTATTTTTTATTTTTTTTATTTATATATTGTTGTTCTCGGACTTTTTGGGTTCTAACTACTTACGAGTAGTTATGAATAGTTATGTAGTAGTGCATACAAACATGTGTCACAATCATCCTAACGATGTGCGCCGCAACCGACACTTAACGTGCTCGCCGAGGCGCGCGGTGCGGGACCATCTTATTGTTACAAATGTATGTTTGCCCATCTGGGAACATTGACTTGATTGTGCGGATACACTACGTACTTCGCGTATATAAAATTATATTCCAGTCTTTCCTAGTACTTACACGACGTTCTATACACAGTGTAGGAGGAATACGTGAGATATAACACGTGACTTTCGTATTTAGTTCCTTCCTTCCTTCCTTCCTTCTTAATTCAATAAGTAAATTTAACCAAACTTTGCTCATATAGTTATATCGTTAGTCTCGAAATGAAATATATATTAAGTAACATATGTTGAACGTGCCTCCAAGAGTCAGAGTATTTTGTGCTTGGGTACGCTGAATTTCGGCAGTAAAACCCGTTATGGAGGATTGGCTCGAGAAGAATCACTGAATCCTCATGCCGGCTCACGTAGGTGATCACTGGGAAAGTATGCTTCAGAGATCACCTGTGACCGATCGGAATGTAGCCAATGCCTGAGTAGCCACTGCGATGACCAGCCTAGAAATGATATGTGAGGTCATCCGTTATCCTACTAGAAGCAGGGCAGAATGGTAACTCGGTGTGCTACGTAACGTGCTTGTCCTTTTGGGCGTTGAAAAGAAATATCAAAGGGACAAAACCAAAGGGACGTCGAGGTTCTAGGGATTTCCTTTCTAAGGTGCACCTGATTCCCCGGTTACTAGTACCTAAGATAACGTATATTTTCGGTCTGTT
Source organism: Hypercompe scribonia (assembly GCA_949316085.1). Lineage (NCBI taxonomy): Eukaryota > Metazoa > Arthropoda > Insecta > Lepidoptera > Erebidae > Hypercompe > Hypercompe scribonia. Next base: position 300,106 of record OX438986.1, read on the forward strand.
TCGGTCGACAGAATTAGCGGGAAGTGGTATCCGAAGAGATGTCCGCAGATATAAAAAAAGGGGATTTCGTGCTTTCCAGCAATGGTCAGTTCTAGTTACAGATATACGACACTGACTTAATTATTTTGCTCGAATTTTGACCCAAAAAGTTTTGTTGAGAAGAAAATTAATAAGACACACCTCATACGAGTATTAACCGTTGATCTTGAAGTAGGTAGCATATATATAGAATTCCTTTATTTCTTAAAGATTGCAAATTACATTTACTTTGATAAAATGTTGGCAATGTTAGACAACATTGCCAACATTTTATCAAAGTTACTTCAGTTTATATTTATTTTGCCATTTGTAGTCTTCCAAGATGTGACTTTTTAATATTTTTTGAACAGATTTATTGATTGTGTATCTTTAATTTTTTAGCAAGGAATTATAAAGTTGTGCCTTTTCTTATTTTATAGTTTTCGTGCCGTAGTTTGTTTTAAGCTTTGGTAAAAGAAAAAAGAAAAGAGGTAGAAGGAGACATGTAAAATATTGATAAGTTTGGGCGACGTTAAGTAATTTTATTTCGTGAAAGACTTTGTGTCGGTGCTAAATAATGAAAATGAATTAAAGTTTTACTAATTGATTTTGCGCATTTTCAAGCCTTTCTAGGTTTATGTTTGTGGTAGTACCTCATATTTTTAGAAGGTAATCTAGATGTGGTTCTACAAGCGAATTATAAATTGTAGATTGAATTTTCAAAAGAAGGCATCTATCTTACTTCTGAAATCATCTGAAATCATCGAATATATTTTTTGAATATGAGGTACCTATCCAAGATAAATGACGAGATATTTTTCTTTAATGAGTAATGTAATGAGTTTATGGGACTGGAACTTTTTAATTGAATTTGATTTGTTGGTGATGTAATTTGTTTTGTTGGTGTTAACAGTGAGAAAATTACTCAAAAAATACATCTACAAAATAGCTCGGTCATCCTGTGCGTCTTGTATTATTCATTCTATCTAATGTCCAAAGTAAAGAAACGGTAAGTACAATGTTAGTGATTAAGTGCTGAAAGATTGGAGTAACCTTTGCATGTTTGAGTGTGTCTGGGAAAGAACCTTTGTTAAAGCACTTATTAATGCATTTGGTTAGGGTAAGTAATATGGCGTTTGGCACTAATTCTAGACTATTTTGTGTACCTGATAATAGTTGTGACAGAGCTTCGGAGCTTAATATGTTTCTAATTAGTAGAGCGTGTGTATTTTCGTTTTAAGCAATGGATACATATTATGCTACAACATTAATAACGTTCAGATACAGTAAAAACACACAGAAGAATTATGTGTCATGTTATTCGGATAATTTGTAATAATTTGAAATAAAGACTGAGATCGAATTAAGAGTAAATATTGATCGAGATGAGAAAGAAGAGAAGCTAAGTTTCACTGCACAGGTTCGACTAGAGTGAAACTTCAGACTCACAGAAACTCGACGTTAAACAATGTTGGGTTGCTTCACATGGCGTGAGTGAAGTTTATGGAGCCCAAACCTTTCTTCCGGTTTCTCTGTGAAAGCATTCAAAAGGCGGCAAAACACTTGTAACTCGTGAGTTACACGTGTCCGTGAGTTGACCCGATTACTCGTCGGTCTTCTTTTGCCACAAAGAAAGGAAAATACATTAAAAGTCTCTTTTAGTTCCTTTGGCAGCGTATGCAGTGTCACCACATCTATTTATTCCATAGGTCTAGTGAAAGACACACAAATAAACAACATTGCAAAGCAAACATCACTACAAAGAGAAGGAAATCTTGGAACAAACTCTTTTTTTTTTCTCTCTCTTCTTTTTTTTTTTGCCTTTGCATTTTGCACCAACCTGTCTGGCCCATGTAGCACAGTAGGCCAAAATCTCCTTTCTAAGGACAGGCATATGTCCAGCAGTGGTCTGTCAAAGACTATTGATGATAATGACATTTGCTCAAAGATGCTCTTAGTGTCCTCCCTAATCATAGGTCGAACGTATGGGTAAAGGACTCGACATTATATTCTCCACTTGAAAATTTAATGCTAGAAGACAGGGTGTTTGACGCATCCAGGTGCCCTGAGGGTACGGAGAAGTACTCTGATATTTGCTGTCCGGTCGTTAATAACTGGGTGCGTTGTGATCTTGTGGAATCAAAGGCAAATAACTCTGGATCGCAGAATCTGGCAGCAGAGTAACCACAAACATTTTGGGATTCATTTATGTTAATTATAATTATCAAATTTTCCCTTGACGTATCAGTCCTTCCAGTCACTTCGCCGTAATTTAAATTATAATTAAAGGAAAACAAAAATAAAGTAGGTTTGTATTTTCCTATTTTGTTTTCGCGGGTACAGAGGTAGTTAATGTTTGTAGTCGTCGAATATATTAGGTACTTACTTTAACAATTAACAGCACAATTTTTTGGTAGTTTTCATTTTTGTGTCTATTTTCCAAACTATCTAAGCATAAAATGAGTTGCTGGTTGATCCTGCCGGCTTTAGGTTCCTTTGGTGCAAGTTGTGATGCAGGAAGTGTGAATAACATAAATAAGTAAAATTACTCAACGCCGTCGCGTTAAATACCTTGATCCTCTTGTGTGCTCGTTTATATCTTCTAAACAAAGATAGTTTGAGTAAAAGTGTTATAGGTACGACTTATTTATTTCTGTTTTACAGCCTGACACTCGTTTGCATCAGGTGAAGAAAGTGTTAAATTTGTGCCTCTTGTTGAGCGCAAAAGCGTTTCTCTACATTGTATATAACAAGCCTGCACTGGGGAAAAACTTCATGAAAGCTCTCAATTAAAACAGTGATACATTCTAACATTGAAAAGCAGAAGGAAAACAGGAACAACATTTTTGGTCCGACCCGGGAACTGAACCAGAGGACTCGTGATTAGCAGTCACATATACTTACCGGTAGACCAACGAGGCAGTTAAATTTTCTACAATTAAATAAAACCACATTAAAATAAAACACATTGTGCGGTGCTGGCATTGCACTATTTCCTCACGATTGATTCTGCTGATCTGCGTTATAAGGATCGACATCACATCAGTGTCTTCGTTGTGGAGGCATGGGTGTGGTGGTTATATCTCTTTCATACAAGGAGACATTTTGGTGTGAGGAAATGTGGCGGTAAAAATGTTTCCTTGGAAGTTACAAATCGATTTAAGAAGCATAAGTTTTCTCTCTGCTCCTTCTGGAGACGATTGCATTCCGAAGTAAAGGTGAAGGTAAATCTTTTGACGGTACTCATATTCCATTATTATTGACAGATTTAGCGTATCCATGATGATAAAAACCACTTAAATGCGATGAAAATGTATGATTAATTTAGAAGAAAATGGCTAATTGTGAAAAAATAAATCAATGTTTATCAAAATAAAATTAATTTGAACTCAGAATTCTTAGCCAAATAAAAATTATTTTGTATTGATGTGGACCAGTGTCATTGAACGGTAATTTCATAGGTAAAGATCTGTTATTTGAAAATATTAAAAAAGTAATCCCATCCATATCGGTTACAGACTCGAGGAGGAATACTTTCTGGATCACGCTATTAATTCAGATGAATCTACTCTACCTGATGGATAGCTTGAGTAGAATTCAAGAGCGATGTCCACCATGTTCATTGCGAAAGCGGTGAGATGCTTTCTCACATCCCGTTTAAAGGACCCGAGATCATAGTGAGAGAGAAACACGTAGTGAATTACTGGATTTAACTGATTGATATAGGAAGGAACTGATTATTTCGAGAACGTACGTCTACCATTCTAAAACAGTGACTTCCAAGGCCGTTACGTGTTGACGTGTGGAAGACCCAGTTTGCTTCAACTTGTCCCCCAGATAAAAAAGCTCGTCAGAACACAAAATTGTTAAGGACAGAGGATAGTTATTTATTTGTTTATATAGATAGATATTGAGTACCTATTATACATTTTTTTGTAAAAACCTTTATTTTATTTAATTATATTTATGTAGTAATTGATGACAACTAGGAAACGAGATATAACTGATTAAGAGTTTTTTATTTCTCCTGTAAAATAATCTTTTGTCTATTACGATTTTGGTTTTTAAATATATTTCAAGGAAATATTGTTGACACAATGCGTAATGGTATTACGATTTAACAAATTCTTCTTAGATATACGTGCTATGTTATCCCCATGGTGTGATGACGTAGAACACATACTACTGAACGTACTATATAAATCGGAAAAACGCACATTCAGGATCAAATAGTACAACATTATAGCCAGTAGCACTCGCTGCATCAGTTAATTACAACAGACCTTTAGTTCTTACACAATATCGATCACAATGGAAGGAAACATTATGATAATCTTTTTCTGTATCATATTCGTCACGAGCGTGAGAACTGCATGTATAGCTGCACCGTTGGCCGTATCTTCAGCGACTGCAGATGCTTTTGACATCAGCATGCAACCTGAAGTAACTCAGCACTTAGATGCTGATGAAATAGGCGAAGACGATCTAACAGAACGGCTCTACAAAAAGTTCTTCAAAAGGCACGTAAGTCGCGGGCGGCAGTAAATCACAACAAAAGTGAAAATTTGGTACTACAAAACAGGGTGTTTGACGGCTCGAAGTGTCCCGAAGGTACGCAGAGATATCACGGTATCTGTTGTGCTGTCGTAAATCATCGCCTTTTATGTGATCAAGCGGAAAGAATGTCAAATAAGTAATACATAATTATATAAAACGCTTGTTTCTTTTATAAACCTAAACTGTTAAGAGCTACCTTCTGATAGCTCTTTAGTCTGTCTGCGGCTTTAGTGACATTCATTTGTTTAATATATTGACAATAAGTATACCAATACGTGAAGTCTGATTTGTGTAACAAATATCGGAGTCTTCTCCCAGTATGAGGAATACCGAAAGTTTATGCAAGTGCAATGAGATGAATGTAGTGTGCGGTCTCAATGATGAAAGTGAGAAATGTGTTGTGTGGTGAGTTTTTGCTGTATATAGCAGCACAGATGTTATAAAGAATCTTTATGGAGGTCAATGTCCACTACGTGGGCGTTTTTTTCTAAGATGATAATGATTATGATGATAGTGACTGAGTTCCTCAGTATTTTACAGTCACCAAATTTTTCTAATTATGCTTAAGTGGAGTTAAGAGTTACACAGAATATGATGAAAATTCGCTCTGAGCGATATGTCTTGGCTTCAGGAAAGCTTATGATTTTAACACCGCAAAGAGGTCAAGCCCTTTTTTATACATATATTTTTTAAATATTTTGTAACATCAAGTCAAGTGTGAACGTTACAGGTAACACCAGTATTCATTGTCATATTGCACAATGTTGTCTAACACCAAAATAATAGTAAACGGCACTATCCTTATCTTTACTGCACGTCATTTTTGTGTCGTGTAGTGTAGTGAGTGCGAGACCGATGGCCCATTGATACAGGGGTGACAGTTGTCGTGGTAACCGTGTGAGCCTTACATTGCCACTTCGACTGTCATGCCTTTCACGTCCCTAAGTAGCGTGTGAAAAAGTATCTTACTAGAGCGCCGTAGTATGAATCACCTTACTGCATTGTCTGCAGTCCCAATGAGTATGGTGAACACAATGCTTGGATTCTGTTCATGCTTTCCATCAGCTAGAATAGAGTCGCTGTGGCAGGTACTTAATATAGAAAAAAATGGTAGATCACACAAACATTTGGTCTGACCCGGAAATGCTCACACCGGGGCAGGAAATGATAACAATCAGTAATTATTGACACTACTCGTCAACTTACCGCACCACAGATGGCGTGGGGAGCACCATATGCGTTATTACACTTTACATGTTAGCAAAATAGTCGTTAGTTTGCAATAATGTCAACTTGGTTTAGTTCTGTGAGTCAGTTTGTGACCAAGACCACAACAAGTTGGTCAAATGTCATATTGATTACATTTATCTCCAAATACCTTTGCGCAGGGATCTATTCTTGCATCTCTCCTGTGGAATACGGTCACGACTAGGCAAACTCTTGTCGTCTTGAGTGTGTTCCTATCTCAGACACAATTTCACAAACAGTGTAGTTTTAATTCGTGCTCATGTTTAGTAAAGGCAAGTAAATAAATATATAAATTAATAAAATAGAAAAATCAAGTACATTTATGTATGATTTCACATGCTGACTACCAGCACTTCCGGTGGTTAGGTGCTTACCTGATTATGCTTGTCGTAAATCGACAGTTTTATTAAATTTAGTTTAGTCATCAGTTTTGCTTTTTAATAAGCATTTTGCATACTCCACCCTATGATGACAAAGTCTTAAGATGTTACACGTTTAGAATTCATATCGATTATCATTCATTTACGTCATAACGTGATAGACACAATATTTTTGACATGGAGCTCCACGTAAATACTAGTAGGATTATTAAAAATGATTTCAGCTGATGCAAATCACTGCCCCCAATACACCTTTCCCTTTCTTCTTCTTCTGTCTAAAACAGTGTGTGTGTGAACGCGATATAAATTTATACCCTTCTGGTAGAAAAGCGATAAAGAAACCGTAACCGTACAGTATTTTCTATTAAACAGCACGCCTTAAAAATTAGTTTCGATAACCCTCGGGTGATGTTGATTTGCCACAATAAATTACTACACATGGAACAAATGAGATGGATTTTATCGCTTTCTGTATGAGAGGAAAACTTACTTATGTCACTATTTGTGTGTTGTTAATTTGTTTGTTGGCATATAAATAAGACACGATAAGAGTTTTTATTTAATTAGATACTGTAGCAAAAGAAATACGTACCATCAATAACCTTACTCCACCTCATGTTTCGGTGGGACGATGCGTGTGATGTGGGTTGCAATAGTCACTTCGTCCCAGAAAAAAATACTTCGCAATAGCGTGGTAAATATCTGAGCATCAAAGCTGTAGCTCAATCAATGAATAGTGCCAGTATTATTAATAAACATACTAGATTTATTATATAATATCGTATAATTATAAAAGAGCTACTACTGATTTACTAGTATACACCACGTTACTATAGTTTCAATTGGAATAAGCAGATCCAAGTTGGTCTCCTTTCTGCAATCTTTTCGTACTTTGACACGAAATGGTGATTTTAAGGTCGATGCTACCTTTCAAGTTTTACATTATAGTTTCGCATAAATAATAAATTACAAAGAAATGACTTCGGAAAGAAGTTTCTTTATAGTGTTCGCGATGAGAGCTTGCAGATGAAAGCAATGTAAAACCATTAACGCGCTTTTCTTCTCTTTCTCTAATATTACGTACATAAGTACGTATAACTGTGCTATGACCTTTATAGTAGTCTGATTGAAAACTGTGACTAAACCCTAACGTGAAGACCGCTGATGTACAATGTGCACAAAGTTTGAAATAAACAAATAATCGTACAGTGTTTCATATTAAAAAATATGCGTTGAGAATTAGGTCCGATAACCCTAAGATGACACTGATTTTCAACGCAATTATTACACGGAAAATGCACGTAACAAATGTGATGTATTTTACCGTTTTCCGCATGAGTGGAAAAATTATACCAGTATCAGTATGTGTGGAAACGATGTTTGTTTGTTTATAGTCATCGAAATAAGGGATTTTTATTGGTACTTTAGTCAAAAAACGATAAATTAATAAATTATTTCTTTGTATGTTTTCAACTCGAATTCGTAGCGCTACTTTGGTCTCCTTTCTGTACCATTTTTGTATTTAGTCTTGAAATGGTGCAGTTTTCTTTCAGGTAGGTGCTTTATATGTATTAGCATTGCGAAGGGCTGACCCCCTACAATGTGGGACGAATAGTCGGAAGGAGAGAAAGAAAGGGAGATGTACTTTAAATACTATCATTCAAACTATCCATCATTACATTTTTTTTAATATGTAATCTACCAAAGTGACTCTATTCTGCCTGATAAAAAGCATAAATAGAATCCAAGAGGAATGCACAGTAAGGAAGAGCCGAATCGTTTATTTCGGGAGCGTATGTCTACTATTCTGAAACGGTGAATTTCAAGGCCAGCACGAGTTGTCCTATAGAGGAACGGAGAGGGTGGGATTAGTTGGAAGAGCTCATCAGAATACTCTCCATGATAAAGACGATAGAGGACTGCCATAGGGGCGACATCTCTTCGCAACTGCAGAGATTATATACATATAAATTAAACTTAAATAACATAAACTGCTCAGCCTGAAATCAAGGCGTAATCTTCTTTAAGTCATGATGTAACTCGGAATGTTTAATTTTGGATTCGACTGTGCAAGCATTTGTAACGACTTTATTATAATATAAGTCAACAGCCTTTTACAGTCCTCTCCTTAGCAAGGAGGTTTTGGCCTACTATACCACGTTGGCCAGACTGGTTGGGATAGAGTGTGTTTCAAGTTTTCCTGCTCTTTGTAATGATGTTGTCTTGCAAACTTCCCCTTAGTCATCTTTTACGACACCCATAGGATGAATAGGGGTGGTAACACTATGTATTCTTAATCAGTTACCACAGGGACAGTAGGACAATATAAGTAACGCTTGCCTTTTATACCACGCTGACCACACGGGTTGGTATAGCATTTGCTTCAAGTTTTCCTTCTCTTGCCAAACTTGCTTTTTAAGAAGAGGCCTTTGTCCAGCAATAGATTATCAAAGGCGGTTGACGTGTGATGATGCTATATTAATTGAAGGGCTTGAATTTGCTAAACAGGCGAGTAGCGAACCTCGGAGTCGAATTTCTAAATAAAAAAAATAACGCAGATTTCAAGTTAATGTTTTTGTACGTTTGCACAACGAATTTAAAAAAAAAGCTAAGCTGTAGACCTACTTCAGTGATAACAGTAGCCATCACAAATAAACTTTCTTCACCTATTGAGCTATTTTGGCGACATAAGTGTAGGATATACTGTAAAAATGTCATGTCATTCGATATAATGTTTCCGGATCAAAGTGGTGAAAAAGAAGGAAAATTTCAAACACATTCTATACTATCCCATCTATCCATTAGTGTTTAGAAAATATTTCAACTGAATTTTCAATTCGTGAGATATTATATTCACCTGTTGATATAGAAATTGGCATAACGCGTATTCAGGTTAAAGAAACACAGCGTTAATAGCCAGTGACAATTGCTGTAGCAGTTAATTCAGTTTTTACACAATTTACACTGAAAGGAAATATCATGATAATTTTTCTGTGTATCATATTTATCGCAAGCGCGAGGAGTGCTTCCCTATCTACATCTCTGCAACCTAAAGCTTCGTCCCTAACTGATGCTAAAAGTGTTGTAGAACATATAACAGGTTGGTTCTTCTTGATGTAAATAATAATGATAATTTATTTTCAAAAGACAGGGAGTCAGACATTCCCGTGTGCTTCACAGGTGCGGTGAGGTTCAAAGTACTTGTTGCTCGATCATTCATGACCAGGTACACTGTGAACGAGTGAAACCAAAGTCAAAATTAAATAATAGTCGGCCGCCATAGTGTGGGTCGCATTACTGAATTTTCTGCATTCACAATGAGTATGGCGACCACCACTCTTGGATTCTAATCATGCTGTCCATCAGGCAGAGTAGAGTCACTTTAGTGAGCTCAGAATAAAAAATTTTGCTCGTATAGTTATAACGTTAGTCATCGAAATAAAATATATATTTAGCAACAAATGTTGAACGTGCCTCCAAGAGAGTTTCCTTTCTAAGGTGCACCTGATTCTCCGGCTACTAGTACGTAAGATGACGTATAGTTTCGGTCTGTTTTGGTCGACAGAGTTAGCGGGAAGTGGTATTCGAAGAGTTGTCCGCAGATATAAAAAAAGGGGATTTCGTGCTTTCCAGCAATGGTCAGTTCTAGTTACAGATATACGACACTGACTTAATTATTTCTGCTCGAATTTTGAACCAAAGAGTTCTGTTGAGAAGAAAATGTATTAATAATTGAACACACCTCATACGAGTACTAGCCGTTGATCTTGAAGTAGGTATATTACGATTAGAATTCATTTGTTTCTTAAAGATTGCAAATTACTGTTAACAAGTAGTAAACATGAAATGGTCGGAACGTCACAGAATGTGTGTCCAGAGAACCAATTTGCTTCCATATAATATTTAGAAGATAGTCGTTACCTACTTTGATGAAATGTTGGCAATGTTGTCTACTTCAGTTAACTTAGTTAGGGCCTGTTTACACTTTAAATTTTTATAATGTATATTTATTTTTCCATTTGTAGTCTTCCAAGATGTGACTTTTTTAATATTTTTTGAACAGATTTATTGATTGTGTATCTTTAATTTTTCAGCAAGGAATTATAAAGTTGTGCCACCTCTTATTTTATAGTTTTCGTGCCGTAGTTTGTTTTAAGCTTTGGTAAAAGAAAAAAAGAAAATAGGTAGAAGGAGACATGTAAAATATTGATAAGTTTGGGCGACGTTAAGTAATTTTATTTCGTGATAGACTTTGAGTCGGTGTTAAATAATGAAAAAGAATTAAACTTTTACTAATTGATTTTGCGCAATTTGAAGCCTTTCTAGGTTTATTTTTGTGGTAGTACCTCATATTTTTTGAGGATAATCTAGATGTGGTTCTAAAAGTGAATTAAAAATTGTAGATCGAATTTTCAAAATATGGCATTTATCTTCCTTCTTCGTAAAGCTCCTGTGAGACTCGAAATCATCGAAGATATTTTTTGAATATGAGTTACCTATGTTAAGTGACTATCCAAGATAAATGACGAGATATGTTTCTTTATTAACTCAAAGTGTTGCCATAGATAGTAAGGAGCTTATGGGAGTGGAACTTTTTATTTTTATAATACATCTACAAATAGCTCGGTCATCCTGTGCGTCTTGTATTATTCATTCTATCTAATGTCCAAAGTAAAGAAACGGTAAGTATCATCGGCATGCAATGCAATACGTCCTTTTATGAATATTGTTAATGTAGAGTTAGAACAACACTTAGCCGCAGATCGATCCTTGGGGCACGCCATCATTTATTATTTTGGTGTACTAATGTTATCTGCACTTTTAACAGTTAGGTGTCTTTTTCCAAGATGCGACTTAAATATTTGCAACGTATTTCCACTCACTGCAATAAAGCACAACTTTCCCAATAACAAATCATGACTGATGGTTAGTGATTAAGTGCTGAAAGATTGGAGTAACTTTTGCATGTTTGAGTGTGTCTGGGAAAGAGCCTTTGTTAAAGCACTTATTAATGCATTTGGTTAAGGTGGGTAATATGGCGTTTGGCACTAATTCTAGACTATTTTGTGTACCGGATAATAGTTGTAACAGAGCTTCAGAGCTAATTATGTTTCTAATTAGTAGAGCGTGTGTATTTTCGTTTAAAGCGATGGATACATATTATGCTACAACATTAATAACGTTCAGATACAGTAAAAACAGACAGAAGAATTATGTATCATGTTATTCGGATAATTTGTAATAATTTGAAATAAAGACTGAGATCGAATTGACTGACTGCACGATTGGCCTAGTGGTTTAAGCGGTCGCCATGCCACTTTCCACTTCGCTGAGTGTTGTGGGTTCAAATCCTACATGGCACAACACTTTGTGTGATCCATAAATTGTTGTTCTGAGTCTGGGTGTTCTTTGTGTCCGTTTCTTATATGTTTGTAAAGTCCCCCACGACACAGGATTTATTCCTAATGCGGGCGTTGTCTTTTTAAAAAAAAAAAAAAAAAAAAAAAAAAAAAAAAAAAAAAAAAAAAAAAAATTGAGAGTAAATATTGATCGAGATGAGAAAGAAGAGAAGCCAAGTTTCACTGCACAGATTCGACCAGAGTGAAACTTCAGACTCACAGAAACTCGACGTTAAGCAATGTTGGGTTGCTTCACATGGCGTGAGTGAAGTTTCTGGAGCCCAAACCTTTCTTCCGGTTTCTCTGTGAAAGCATTCAAAAGGCGGCAAAACACTTGTAACTCGTGAGTTACACGTGTCCGTGAGTTGACCCGATTACTCGTCGGTCTTCTTATGCCACAAAGAAAGGAAAATACATTAAAAGTCACTTTTAGTTTCTTTGGCAGCGTATGCAGTGTCACCACATCTATTTATTCCATAGGTCTAGTAAAAGACACACAAATAAACAACATTGCAAGGCAAACATCACTGCAAAGAGAAGGAAATCTTGGAACAAACTCTTTTTTTTTTCTCTCTCTTCTTTTTTTTTTGCCTTGCCTTTGCATTTTGCACCAACCTGTCTGGCCCATGTAGCACAGCAGGCCAAAATCTCCTTTCTAAGGACAGGCATATGTCCAGCAGTGGACTGTCAAAGACTGTTGATGATAATGATATTTGCTCAAAGATTCTATTAGTGTCATCCCTAATCATAGGCCGAACGTATGGGTAAAGGACTCGACATTTTATTCTCCACTTGAAAATTTAATGCTAGAAGACAGGGTGTTTGACGCATCCAGGTGCCCTGAGGGTACGGAGAAGTACTCTGATATTTGCTGTCCGGTCGTTAATAACTGGGTATGTTGTGATCGTGTGGAATCAAAGACAAATAACTCTGGATCACAGAATCTGGCAGCAGAGTAACCACAAAAATTTTTGGATTCATTAATGTTAATTATAATTACCAAATTTTCCCTTGACGTATCAGTCCTTCCAGTCACTTCGCGGTAATTTAAATTATAATTAAAGTAGAGCAAAAATAAAGTAGGTCTGTATTTTCCTATTTTGTTTTCGCGGGTACAGAGGCAACATTTGTAGCCATCGAATATATTAGGTACTTACTTTACCAATTAACTACACACTTTTATGGTAGTTTTCATTTTTGTTTCTATTTTCCAAATTATTTAAGCATAAAATGAGTTGCTAGTTGATCCTGTCGCGTGGCTTTAGGTTCACTTAGTGCAAATTGTGATGCAGGAAGTGTGAATAGCATAAATAAGTAACATTACTCAACGCCGTGGCGTTAAACACCTTGATCCTCTTGTGTGCTCGTTTATATCTTCTAAACAAAGATAGTTTGAGAAAAAATGTTATACGACTTATATATTTCTGTTTTACTGCCTGACACTCGTTTATATCAGATGAAGAAAGTGTTAAATTTGTGCCTCTTGTTGAGCACAGAAGCGGTTCTCTACATTGTATATAACAAGTTTACACTAGGGAAAAACTTCGTGAATGCTTTCAAGAAAAACAGCCATAACTTCTAACATTGAAAAGCATTTTTCCTCAAATTAGGTCATCTTTCTAGTGTTTATTATTTTCAAAATTATTTGAGGTCGGTTATTAGTTCAACCGGTTTTACCTGAATAGGAGGTTTTAAACGGAACGACTGGCGTCGGACCTTCATAACCCTGAAGTCGAACTGAATTCAAAGATTGAACTAGTTATCAATGCATTTGAGGGCTATGTGTCACTATATGTTCATGACAACTATGACCGATGGCTTAACGTCCTCTCTGAGGCACGGACGTGAAACAACACCAAATGTCTACACTTCGAGTTGTTATTCAGAGTTTTTAGTAAGGAAAACAGAAACAATATTTTTGGTCCAACCGGGGTAGACCAACGAGGCAGTTAAGTTTTCTTTAATTAAATAAAGGCACATTAAAAAAAAATATATTGTGCGGTGCTGGCATTGCACCATCTCCTCGCGACTGATTCTGCTGATCTCCTTTATACGGATCGATGTCACATCAGCATCTTTGTTGTGGAGGCATAGATGTGGTGGTTATATCTCTTTAACACAAAGAGACATTTTGTTTTGAGGAAACGTTGATTAATAAAAGTCTTATCTTAGAAGTTACAAATCGATCTAAGAAGCATAAGTTTTCCCTCTGCCCCGTCTGGGAACGGTTGCATTCTGAAGTAAAAGCGAAGGTTAATCTTTTGACGGTACTCATATTCCGTAATTATTTGAATACTTAGCGTATCCATGATGATGAAAACGACTCAAATGCGATGAAAATGTTAGATTAATTTATAAGCCAATGACCAATTGTCAAAAAACAAATCGATGTTAATCAAAATAAAATTAGTTTGAAATTAGAATTCTTAGCTGAAAAAAAGTTTTAAATCGATGTGGCCAGTGTCATAGCACGAAAATTCCATAGGTAAAGATCTGTTATTAAAAAATAAAAAAAAAGTTCACCCACCCATATCGAGTACTGACACCTCCGCTTTACATACATTATCGAGGAGGAATACCTTCTGGATTAGGCTATTAATTCCGTGACTCTACTTTGCCTGATGGAGAACTCGAGTAGAATCCAAGAGTGATGGTCACCATATGATATAGAGTACCTATTATATATTTATTTGTAATAACCTTAATTTCTCAAATTATATTTATGTAATAATTGATGATAACTAGGAAACGAGATATAACTGATTAAGAGTTTTTTATTTCTCCTGTAAAATAATCTTTGGTCAATTACGATTTTGTTTTTTAAATATATTTCAAGGAAGTATTGTTGACACAATGCGTAATGGTATTACGATTTAACAAATTCTTCTTAGATATACGTGCTATGTTATCCCCATGGTGTGATGACGTAGAACACGTACTACTAAACGTACTATATAAATCGGGAAAACGCACATTCCGTATCAAATAGCACAACGTTATAGCCAGTAGCACCCGCTGCATCAGTTAATTACAACAGACCTTTAGTTCTTACACAATATCGATCACAATGGAAGGAAACATTATGATAATCTTTTTCTGTATCATATTCGTCACGAGCGTGAGAACTGCATGTATAGCTGCACCGTTGGCCGTATCTTCATCGACTGCAGATGCTTTTGACATCAGCATGCAACCTGAAGTAACTCAGCACTTAGATGCTGATGAAATAGGCGAAGACGATCTAACAGAACGGCTCTACAAAAAGTTCTTCAAAAGGCACGTAAGTCGCGGGCGGCAGTAAATCACAACAAAAGTGAAAATTTGGTACTACAAAACAGGGTGTTTGACGGCTCGAAGTGTCCCGAAGGTACGCAGAGATATCACGGTATCTGTTGTGCTGTCGTAAATCATCGCCTTTTATGTGATCAAGCGGAAAGAATGTCAAATAAATAAATAAATAAAATGAAATACAAATAAAATAAAATAAAGTGAAAAGCGTTTTATTTCTTATTACAAATATAGGTTAGATATAGGTATACAATTACAAAGAAAAATAAAAAGAAAAGATAAACATCAGAACAGTTTGCATGCATTCACTAATTAGGTGCTTTATATTTATGGGTACAAGAACCTCTCTCATCGGAGGGTAAAGGCCTCCTCCAAAGATCTGCTTCTGTGAGTAACTGAGTGCGTTGATAACTTTAGTTTTCTGTCTTATGGCGGTATGTCCGCTTTTTTGTATCTTCTTGATTTTCAGGATGCTTCTCTCCATAGTTCATTGACTGATTATGATCTTATTTTTTAGTTTACTTGTGAATTTCCACATTTGACAAGCGTAAGTTAGTGATGGGAGCAAGCAACTGTTGATTTTTAATCTGAGTAGCACTACTCTTCCGACAGTCTGTTGAAACATTTTATGTGATTTTTAAGGTGTATTTTAATAATAAAGCCCACTCCATATAATCCTGGCGTTTCGCCAATGTAGTACAAAATGAACTCCTCGTGTTACTCTATTTTGTTGGTGTGTTTTTGAACTTCTGAGAGACCGATAATATCGTACTTTATGTTTCTTAAGGATTCTGTTAGTTCCAGTAGACGTGAGTAAGTAGAAAGAGTTCTAACATTATAAGCCGCTATGTATAAAGTGTTGTGGCAATTGCTGTATATGGTATTTGAAAAGAGTTTTGTTTCCTTCGGAGAGTTTTGGTCTTGATCTTCCACGGAGACTAACCGGCTTGGAAGATGTGGTTTGGTAGTGTTCGTTTCTAATATAGTGTTCGTTACTATTATATTTTCCGTGAGAGAGGGCGGTAATTGCTATTGTTTATTATTTTCATTTGTTTGGTCGTTTGGTTGTTTTCTGTGGTTTTTGGTAGTTAGGAATCCGAGTATTCCCGGTTTAATAACTCCCTCTGATAGGCCCAATGATCTTTGTAAACCTGATTGAGTTTGAGTTTTGTTCTTCTTATGTGCTTGTGGTTTTGGTTCTGAATGCGGTAGATCTTTGTCGTTTGGTGATGTTGGTAGAGTTCTTTTCTTGTTGCCTATTGTTGTATTATTTTTCGAGTGTATTATCAGTTTGTGGTACTTGATAAGGGCGGAGTTTCCTTTTTTCTTTTTCAGTTTTTAGCTGTTCTTGCAGTTCCCTTCTTTTAGCTAAAACGTGCTGTGGGAAGTCCTCCTTTATGTAGTAATTCGTGTCTTTTAATACTCTCCTTTGTTCGAAGATTTCTATTTTCATACCTAATGATGTAAATGTTCTTGTTATAGGCCGGGGTTTTCTCCTTTCTTTCCTATTCTCCTAGTTTCTTGTATGTCTCTGCACTCTAGATCTACAGAGAAATATTGATTTATGAAACTTAGTACGTGTTTTTTCCAGATCTGCATATGAAATAGTCAAATAAGTAATACATAATTATATAAAATGCTTGTTTCTTTTATAAATCTTAACTATTAAGAGCTAGCTGGTTTTCTCCCAGTATGAGAAAGCAGGTGTTTTTTGCAAGTTCAATGTGATGAATGTAGTGTGCGGTGTCTGTTATGAAAGTGCGTAACGTTGTGTGCCGTGAGTTTTTAGTTTACATAGCAGCACAGATGTTATAGAGAACCTTTATGGAAGTCTATGTCCACTACGTGACGTACTTTTTACTGAAATGATAATGATTACGATGATAGTGACTGAGTTCCTCAGTCTTTTACAGTCAACAAATTTATCTTTAATTAAATTTTAATTTCATGATAAGGTAAGAGATGTATTTGTTAAGAGTGCTAATTAAGTGCAGTTAAGAGTTACACAGAATATAATGAAAATTCGCTCTGAGCGATATACGAGTGTCCTGGCTTCAGGAAAGCTTATGATTTCAACACTGCAAAGAGGTCAGGTCTTATTTTATGAATATATTTATTTAAATATTTTATAATATCAAGTCAGGTGTGAACGTTAGAGGTAACTGGTGTTCATTGTCATATTGCACAATGTTATCTAAAACCAAAATAATAGTAAACGGCAAAATTCTTATATTTACTGCACGTCGCAACGATTTTACGGTATGATTTTTACGTCTAGAGATAGTTAGGAGGCAAGAGAGTGATATAGGCCACTATTTACCACGATATCCAATAATTGTTAATACAAATAAATCTTGTTTCAGTGATGTATGAATAAACTGACTAATAAAGACTTTATATTTAAGAGGGCGCTGTTACTCGTATATATGGGCCACGAATTAGTTAACATTTGAAAAAGTCGTATTAAAAAACCATTTTATATCATAAAAATATATATATACATGATATATCATAAAATTGTTTATGTACAAGAAAGCTGATTAGTTGAAATTTATTTTTAAAAATTACATTCTCTAAACGACCACCGTTGTGACGTTTGCACTCTTCTAAGCGAGCACCGAAATTTTCAAATACTCGTCGGCAAATAGACCGCGGGATCGCAGTCATCTTTTCGCTGATGGTATCTTGACGTAGTGTATTTGGTTTATTGGTGTAGACATGATTCTCCAAATAACCCCATAAAAAGAAGTCTGTTGGGGATAGATCTGGACTTCTGGGTGGCCATAGAATATCGTCTCGTCTGGAAATCAGATTTTCCGGAAACAAGTCTTTCACCACCGGCAGTTACTCATTGGATGTGTGACAAGTGGCTCCATCTTGTTAAAACCGTGTATTACGATTGTAATCAGCAAATTTCAGTAGCACCGATCACAAGAAATCCCGTACCATGTTTGCGTGAGATGTTATATTCAAATGCTAACGAATTCTTGGCTCACCCTTTATAATAAATTAAACATACGCAATTAGTGCAAAGATTATCAGCGAGATAGAAAAAAAATATATACTATACATTGTCCTTGATAAGATATATTTCTTTTTACCAAGAAGGCTATAGGTAGTTGATGTTCTATCAGATTTTTATGTGTATTTTGGGAATAGATTTAATTAAAATATCTATTGACTTAATGAAGTTATTTTCATATGCACGACATTTTATGGAGTTATCTTATGCTTCTAACGAAAGCTTATTGATGGGAAAATGACACAGGTTTAAACCTTTAATAGGTGACTGAGGGTACAAAATACACCGCACAACAAAACAAATTCTTTTTCTAACATGTGGCAACTCCCTTTCGGCCGTCACCTTACCGGGGCTTGCGGTGAGGTGGTGTCGTAGTCGGACCGCCTACGCCTACAATCCCATGGTATATCATTCTACGTCTGTAATGGGAGGGATCCGGGAACTGCTATTACCAAACCATCCCAAAGCACTGACATGGGCACCATCTACTGGTAAACTTTTCGTTTAGACGACGTACGACACGCAGACGTCGCCGCCTCGCGGCTGGCCACTGTAGCGGATGTAGGGAAAAATCCGTCCCGTCCCCCTGTGGCAACACTTGTGCGGCACAAGGCGCTGATAAACGTGCCTCCGCCGCCTGTTTCGCTGGCGGCGAACTGAATCCCGGTGCAGATCGTTCTCCTGGATCTTCTGCGAAGTAACGTTTTCGCAGAAGATTGCGATCGCGGTAAAACGGCTGTCGCTGCCGCCTATAGATCGTAGGATGGCCTGTGGCGAGAGATCGTACTATATAAACCGCGGTAGCGTGCATTCGGAATACAGTAACGCAGCGTTATTACAGTAGTAATACTTAACCAGTTAATTCTAATAGTCTTTTCATTTTCATACAATTTTGTTCACAATGAAATGAAAAATTATAACCCTCTTTGCCTGTATTACATTTGTCGCTAGCTCGAAGAGCGTTTCTATATCAGTATCGTTGGCAGAATCTTCAGCGACTGGAAATACACCTGACATCAACGTAAAACCTGGAATAATTTAGCCCCTAGTTCCTGGTGAAAGTGAGTTCTACGAGGAGTTCTTCAAAATTAATGTCGGCTGTCTAGTGGGAACGAATCCCCGCAAAAGAGAAAATTTAATGCTAGAAGACAGGGTGTTTGACGTCTCCAGGCACCCTGAGGGTACGGTGAGGTACTTCGGTATTTACTGTCCGGTCGTTAATAACCAGGTACGTTGTGATCCTGTGGAATCAAAGTCAAATAACTCTGGACCGCAGAATCCGGCAGCAGAGTAACCACAAACATTTCTGGATTAAGTAATGTTAATTATAAATACCAAATTTTCCCTTGACGTGTCAGTCATTCCACGCACGTCGCTGTAATTTGAATTATAATTAAATAACAACAAGATAATTTGGGTGTGTATTTTCCTATTTTGTTTTCTAGGGTACATAGGCAATTAATGTTTGTAGCCATCCAATATATTAGGTACTTTATCAAGTAACTACACAATTTTTTGGTAGTTTTCATTTTTGTTTCTATTTTTCAAATTATCTAACCATAAAATGAGTTGCTGGTTGATCCTGCCGCGTGACTTTAGGTTCACTTAGTGCAAGTTATGATGCAGAAAGTGTAAATAACATAAATAAGTAGAATTACTTAACGCTGTGGTGTTAAATACCTTGATCCTCTATGTGTTATAGCTCGTTTATATCTTTTAAATAAAGGTTGTTTGAGTAACAATGTTATACGACTTATATATTTCTGTTTTACTGCCTGACACTCGGTTCCATCAGGTGAAGAAAGTGTTAAATTTGTGCCTCTCGTTGAGCACAAAAGCGGTTTTCTACATTGTATATAACAAGTTTACACAAGGGAAAAACTTCGTGAATGCTTTCAAGAAAAACAGCCATAAATTCTAACATTGAAAAGCAGAAGGAAAACAGCAACAACATTTTTGGTCCGACCTGGGAATCAAACCAGAGGACTCGTGATTAGCAGCTGCATATGCTTACCGGAAAACTGCATTAAAAGAAATCATATTTTGCGGTACTGGCATTGCACTATCTCCTCACGATTGATTCTGCTGATCTGCTTTGTATGGATCGACATCACATCAGCGTGTTCGTTGTGGAGGCATAGGTGTGGTGGTTATATCTCTTTAACACAAAGAGACATTTTGGTTTCAGGAACTGTGGTGGTAAAAGTGTTACCTTGGAAGTTACAAATCGATTTAAGAAGCATAAGTTTTTTCTCTACCCTCTATCTGGAGACGATTGTATTTCGAAGTAAAAGTGAAGGTAAATCTTTTGATTGTACTCATAGTCCATAATTATTGGAATATTTAGCGTATCCATGATGATGAAATCGACTTAAATGCTATGAAAATGTTAGATTAATTTTTAAACAAAAGACTAGTTGTCAAAAAACAAATCCATGTTTATCAAAATAAAATTAATTTGAAATAGAATTTTTTGACGAATATAAATTATTTTGAATTGATTAGGACAGTGTCATAGAATGAAAATTCCATAGGTAAAGATCTGTTTTTTGAAAATGTTAAAAAGTTATCCCACTCATTTTGGATACGGACACCTCCGCTTTACATATATTATCGAGGAGGAATACCTTCTGGATTACGCTATTAATTCAGAGACTCTACTTTGCCTGATGGAGAGTTTGAGTAGAATTCAAGAGTGATGGTCACCATATCATATAGAGTACCCATTTTATACTTTTTTTGTGAAAACTTTAACTTTTTAAATTAAATTTATGTAATAATTGATGACGACTAGGAAACGAGATGTAACTGTTTTTTGTTTCTCCTGTAAAATATGCTTTTGTCTATTACGAATTTATTTTCTAACTATAGTTTAAGGAAGTATTGTTGACACAATGCGTAATGGTATTACAATTTAACAAATTCTTCTTAGATATACGGTACGTGCTATGTTATCCCCATGGTGTGATGACGTAGAACACGTACTACTGAACGTACTATATAAATCGGGAAAACGCGCATTCGGGATCAAATAGCACAACGTTATAGCCCGTAGCACTCGCTACATCAGTTAATTACAATGGACCTTTAGTTCTTACACAATATCGATCACAATGGAAGGAAACATTATGATAATCTTTTTCTGTATCATATTCGTCACGAGCGTGAGGACTGCTTGTACAGCTGCACCGTTGGCAGTATCTTCATCGAATGGAGATACTTTTGACATCAGCATGCAACCTGAAATAATTCGCCACATACACGCTGATAAAATTGGCAAAGAAGATCTATCAGAGCCACTCTACAAAAAGTCCTTCAAAATTCACGTCAGTCGTCGTGCGGAAGTAAATCCCAACAAAAGTGAAAATTTGGTATTTCAAAACAGTCTGATTGGCGGCAAGTGTCCCAAAGGTACGCAGAGATATCGTGATATCTGTTGTCCTGTCGTAAATCATCTGCTATTATGCGATCAAGCGGAAGTAAAGTCAAATAAATAAATAAATAAAATAAAATAAAATAAAATAAAATAAAAATAAAATAAAATAAAATAAAAAGCCTTTTATTTCTTGCTACAAATATAGGTTAGATATAGGTATACAATTACAAAAAAAAGAAAAATAAAAAGAAAAGATAAACATCAGAACAGTTTGCATGCATAAATTAATTAGGTGCTTTATTCTTTTAGGTGCTTTATATTTATGGATACAAGAACCCCTTTCATCGGAGGGTAAAGGCCTCCTCCAAAGATGACCATTTTTCTCTGTCTTCAGCTTCTCGCATCCAGTGTGTGCCTGCTGTTTTTATAACATCGTCTATCCAGCGCGTATTTGGCCTACCTCTTTTCCTCTGGCCCGATGGTCTTTGCCATGACGTTGTCATTTTGGTCCAGCGATTATCATTTAGTCTGGCCACGTGTCCAGCCCATCGTCATCTCGACCGATCTTATTCCCTACAAGAGAGCTATATAGATCGTGGAACGTGCTCAATGTAAGACAGCTTTATATACTGAAAATAGTTATGATACAACACCTGCAAACACCATACAGGGACATCACAACACGCAGAAAAAATAAAATTTGTGCCATCCCACATACATACACACCGTTCTTCAAGAGATTTGCGATATATCTTGGTCCGTCCTTGTACTATAAAATCAATGCAAAGTGTGACATCTACGGCTTGACTAACTTTGCCTGTAAAAAGGCTGCAACTAAATATTTATTAACGTTAAGCTATGATGAAACTGAATTCTTTATAATTAATTAAATAAAAGCAAGCACATGTACATACACATACATACACACGTACACAAACACATATACACACTCGCACACACTCATGCACGCATGCACACACAAACATATATGTATCTTATATACTAGTAAAAGCAACCGACATACCAGTAGGGGTCCGGCACTGTAATTCCTTACCACAGGTAACTTAGTTACCTATCTAGGAGTACAGTTCTTAACCCAAGATATAGTAAATGTCTTAAAGAATGTCATGCATTGTAACATATACATGTATTATCATTATTTTTGTTGTTCAATAAAGTATAAAGTATAAAGTATTTCTTGGTTTACTTGTGAATTGCCAAATTTGACAAGCGTAAGTTAGTGATGGGAGCAAGCAACTGTTGACTTGTAATCTGAGTAGCACTACTCTTCCGACAGTCTGTTGAAACGTTTTATGTGATTTTTAAGGTGTTTTTTAATAATAAAGCCCACTCCATATAATCCTGGCGTTTCGCCCATGTAGCACAAAATGAACTCCTCGTGTTACTCTATTTTATTGGTGTGTTTTCGAACTTCTGAGAGACCGATAATATCGTACTTTATGTTTCTTAAGGATTCTGTTAGTTCCAGTAGACGTGAGTAAGTAGAAAGAGTTCTAACATTATAAGCCGCTATGTATAAAGTGTTGTGGCAATTGCTGTATATGGTACTTGAAAAGAGTTTTGTTTCCTTTGGAGGGTTTTGGCCTTGATTTTCCACGGAGACCAACCGGCTTGGAAGATGTGGTTTGGTAGTGTTCGTTTCTAATATAGTGTTCGTTACTATTATATTTTCCGTGAGAGAGGGCGGTAATTGCTATTGTTTATTATTTTCATTTGTTTGGTCGTTTGGTTGTTTTCTGTGGTTTTTGGTAGTTAGGAATCCGAGTATTCCTGGTTTAATAACCCCCTCTGATAGGCCTAATGATCTTTGTAAACCTGATTGAGTTTGAGTTTTGTTCTTCTTATGTGCTTGTGGTTTTGGTTCTGAATGCGGTAGATCTTTGTCGTTTGGTGATGTTGGTAGAGTTCTTTTCTTGTTGCCTATTGTTGTATTATTTTTCGAGTGTATTATCAGTTTGTGGTACTTGATAAGGGCGGAGATTCCTTTTTCTTTTTCAGTTTTTAGCTGTTCTTGCAGTTCCCTTCTTTAAGCTAAAACGTGCTGTGGGAAGTCCTCCTTTATGTAGTAATTCGTGTCTTTTAATACTCTCCTTTGTTCGAAGATTTCTATTTTCATTCCTAATGAAGTAAATGTTCTTGTTATAGGCCGGGATTTTCTCCTTTCTTTCCTATTCTCCTAGTTTCTTGTATGTCTCTGCACTCTAGATCTACAGAGAAATATTGATTTATGAAACTTAGTACGTGTTTTTTCCAGATCTGCATATGAAATAGTCAAATAAGTAATACATAATTATATAAAATGCTTGTTTCTTTTATAAATCTTAACTATTAAGAGCTAGCTGGTCTTCTCCCAGTATGAGAAAACAGGTGTTATTTGCAAGTTCAATGTGATGAATGTAGTGTGCGGTGTCTGTGATGAAAGTGCGTAATGTTGTGTGCCGTGACTTTTTAGTTTACATAGCAGTACAGATGTTATAGAGAACCTTTATGGAGGTCTATGTACACTACGTGACGTATTTTTTACTGAAATGATAATGATTACGATGATAGTGACTGAGTTCCTCAGTCTTTTACAGTCAACAAATTTATCTTTAATTAAATTTTAATTTCATGATAAGGTAAGAGATGTATTTGTTAAGAGTGCTAATTAAGTGCAGTTAAGAGTTACACAGAATATAATGAAAATTCGCTCTGAGCGATATACGAGTGTCCTGGCTTCAGGAAAGCTTATGATTTTAACACTGCAAAGAGGTCAGGTCTTATTTTATGAATATATTAATTTAAATATTTTATAATATCAAGTCAGGTGTGAACGTTAGAGGTAATACTGGTGTTCATTGTCATATTGCACAATGTTATCTAAAACCAAAATAATAGTAACCGGCAAAATTCTTATATTTACTGCATGTCGCAACGATTTTACGGTATGATTTTTGCGTCTAGAGATAGTTAGGAGGCAAGAGAGTGATATAGGCCACTATTTACCACGATATCCAATAATTGTTAATACAAATAAATCTTGTTTCAGTGATGTATGAATAAACTGACTAATAAAGACTTCATATTTAAGAGGGCGCTGTTACTCGTATATATGGGCCACGAATTAGTTAACATTTGAAAAAATCGTATTAAAAAACCATTTTATATCATAAAAATATATATATACATGATATATCATAAAATTGTTTATGTACAAGAAAGCTGATTAGTTGAAATTTATTTTTAAAAATTACATTCTCTAAACGACCACCGTTTTGACGTTTGCACTCTTCTAAGCGAATACTCGTCGGCAAATAGACCGCGGGATCGCAGTCATCTTTTCGCTGATGTTATCTTGACGTAGTGTATTTGGTTTATTGGTGTAGACATGATTCTCCAAATAACCCCATAAAAAGAAGTCTGTTGGGGATAGATCTGGACTTCTGGATGGCCATGGAATATCGTCTCGTCTGGAAATCAGATTTTCCGGAAACAAGTCTTTCACCACCGGCAGTTACTCATTGGATGTGTGACAAGTGGCTCCATCTTGTTAAAACCGTGTATTACGATTGTAGTCAGCAAATTTCAGTAGCACTGATCACAAGAAATCCCGTACCATGTTTGCGTGAGATGTTATATTCAAATGCTAACGAATTCTTGGCTCACCCTTTATAATAAATAAAACATATTGACTTCATGAAGTTATTTTCATATGTACGACATTTTATGGAGTTATCTTATGCACCTAACGAAAGTTTCTTGATAGGAAAATGACTCAGGTTTTAACCTTTAATAGGTGACTGAGGGTACAAAATACACCGCACAACAAAATAAACTCTTTTTCTAACGTGTGGCAACTCCCTTTCGGCCGTCGCCTTACCGGGGCTTGCGGTGAGGTGGTGTGTCGTAGTCGGACCGCCTACAATCCCATGGTATATCATTCTACGTCTGTAATGGGAGGGATCCGGGAACTGCTATTACTAAACCATCCCAAAGCACTGACACGGGCACCATCTACTGGTAAACTTTTCATTTAGACGACGTACGACACGCAGACGTCGCCGCCTCGCGGCTGGTCACTGTAGCGGATGTAGGGAAAAACCGTCCCGTTCCCCTGTGGCAACACTTGTGCGGCACAAGGCGCTGATAAACGTGCCTCCGCCGCCTGTTTCGCCGGCGGCGAATTGAGTCCCGGTGCAGATCGTTCTCCCGGATCTTCTGCGAAGTATCGTTTTCACAGAAGGTTGCTATCGCAGTAAAACAGCTGTCGCTGCCGCCCATAGATCGTATGATGGCTTGTGGCGAGAGATCGTACTATATAAACCGCGGTAGCGTGCATTCGGGATACAGTAACGCAGTGTTATTACAGTAGTAATACTTAACCAGTTAATTCTAATAGTCTTTTCATTTTCATCCGATATTTCTGGTTTAATACCCCCTCTGATATGCCTAATGATCTTTGTAAACCTGATTGAGTTTGAGTTTTGTTCTTCTTATGTGCTTGTGGTTTTGGTTCTGAATACGGTAGACCTTTGTCGTTTGGTGATGTTGGTAGAGTTCTTTTCTTGTTGCCTATTGTTATATTATTTTTCGAGTGTATGATTAGTTTGTCGTACTTAGTAAGGGCGTAGTTCCCTTTTTCTTTTTAGTTTTTAGCTGTTCTTGCAATAAATGTTCTTGTTATAGGCCGGGATTTTTCTTCTTTCTTTCCTATTCTCCTAGTTTCTTGTATGTCTCTGCACTCTAGATCTACAGAGAAATATTGATTTATGAAACTTAATACGTGTTTTCCCAGATTTGCATATGAAAAAGTCAAATAAGTAATATATAATTATATAAAATGCTTGTTTCTTTTAGAAATCTCAACTATTACGAGCTAGCTAGTCTTCTCCCAGTATGAAAAAACAGATGTTTTTTACAAGTTCAATGTGATGAATGTAGTGTGCGGTGTCTGTGATGAAAGTGCGTAATGTTGTGTGCCGTGACTTTTTAGTGTACATTAGCAGCACAGATGTTATAGTGAACCTTTATGGAGGTCTATGTCCACTACGTGACGTAATTGACATTGATCTTCTGCGAAGTAACGTTTTCGCAGAAGGTTGCGATGGCGGTAAAACGGCTGTCGCTGCCGCCCATAGATCGTATGATGGCCTGTGGCGAGAGATCGTACTATATAAACCGCGGTAGCATGCATTCGGGATACAGTAACGCAGCGTTATTACAGTAGTAATACTTAACCAGTTAATTCTAATATTCTTTCCATTTTCACACAATTTTGTTTACAATGAAATGAAAAATTATAACCATCTTTGTTTGTATTGTATTTGTCGCTAGGGCGTAGACCGCTTCTATATCAGCACCGTTGACAGAGTTTGGAAACACACCTGACATCAACGTAAAACCTGCAACAATTTGGCTCCCAGTTCCTGGTGGAAGTGAGTTCTATGAGAAGTTCTTCAAAATTAATGTCAGTTGTGTAGTGGGAATGAATGCCCGCAAAAGAGAAAATTTAATGCTACAAGAAAGGGTGTTTGACGTCTTCAGCTGCCCTGAGGGTACGGAGAAGTACTTCTTTATTTGCTGTCTGGTCGTTAATGACCGGGTACGTTGTGATCTTGTAGGACCAAAGTCAAACAACTCTGGCTTGCACAATCTGCCATCAAAATAACCACATACATTTCTGGATTCATTAATGTTAATTATTATTACCAAATTTTCCCTTGACGTGTCAGTCATTCCACGCACGTCGTCATAATTAAAATTATAGAGAGAAAAGAGAGAAATAATTTTGAATTGATATGATCAGTGTCGTAGAATGGTAATTTCATAGGTCTGTTATTTAAAAATATTAAAAAAATTATCCGACCTATATCGGGTACAGGCTGGAGGAGGAAAACCTTCTAGGTCACATTATTAATTCAGGTGAATCTACTCCGCCTGATGGAGGGCTTGAGTAGAATCCAAGAACGATGTTTACTATGTCCATTGTGAAAGCAGTGAGATGTTTTCTCACATCCCGTTTAAAGGACCCGAGATCATAGTGAGAGAGAAACATGTAGAGAATTACTGGATTTAACTGATTGATATAGGAAGGAACTGATTATTTCGAGAGCGTACGTCTACCGTTCTAAAACAGTGACTTCCATGGCCGGTACTTGTTGACGTGTGGAAGATCTACCTTCTCCCTTTCCAAACCTAGTTTTTTCAACTTGTCCCCCAGTTGAAAAAACTCGTCAGAACACAACATTATAAAGGACAGAGGATAGTTATTTATTTGTTTATAGAGATAGATATTGAGTACCTATTATACATTTTTTTTGTAATAACCTTAATTTTTCAATTATATTTATGCAATAATTGATGACGGCTAGGAAACGAGATATAACTGATTAAAAGTTTTTTATTTCTCCTGTAAAATATGCTTTTGTTTTTTACGATTTTATTTTCTTAATATAGTTCAAGGAAGTATTGTTGACACAATGCGTAATGGTGTTATAATTAAACAAATCCTTCTTAGATATACGTGCTGTGTTATGTAGAACACGTACTACTGTACGTACTATATAAATCGGGAAAACGCGCTTTCGGGATCAAATAGCGCAACGTTATAGCCAGTAGCACTCGCTACATCAGTTAATTACAACGGACCTTTAGTTCTTACACAATATCGATCACAATGGAAAGAAACATTATGATTATCTTTTTCTGCATCACATTCATCACGAGCGTGAGGACTGCATGTATTGCTGCACCGTTAGCAGTATCTTCATCGACTGGAGATACTTTTGACATCAGCATACAACCTGATGTAACTCGACACTTAGAGGCTGATGAAATTGGCGAAGAAGATGTATCAGAAGGGCTCTACAAGGAGTCGTTCAAAATTCAAGTCAGTCGTCGGGCGGAAGTAAGTCCCAACAAAAGTGAAAATTTGGTGTTTCAAAACAGGGTGTTTGACGGCTCGAAGTGTCCCGAAGGTACGCAGAGATATCATGGTATCTGTTGTCCTATCGTAAATCATCGGCTATTATGCGATCAAGCGGAACTAAAATCAAATAAGTAATACATAATTATATAAAATGCTTGTTTTTTTTTTATAAATCTAAACTATTAAGAGCTGCCTTCTGATAGCTCTTACTAACTACCTGGTCTTCTCCCAGTGTGAGGGATAGAAATTTTTTTTACAAGTTCAATGAGATGAATGTAGTGTGCGGTGTCTGTGATGAAAGTGCATAATATTGTGTGCCATGAGTTTTTGGTGTATGTAGCAGAACAGATGTTATAGAGAACCTTTATGGAGGTCTATATGCACTACGTGACGTACTTTTCCCTGAGATGATAATGAACATAATGATAGTGACCGAGTTACTCAACCTTTTATATTAACCATTTTTTTTTTTAAATAAATTTTAATTTCATGATAAGGTAAGAGATGTACCTATTTGTTAAGAGTGTTAATTAAGTGCAGAGAAGAGTTACACAGAATATAATGAAAATTCGCTCTGAGCGATATACGAGTGTCTTGGCTTCAGGAAAGCTTATGATCTTAACACTGCAAAGAGTTCAGGTCTTATTTCATACATGTATTTATTTAAATAGTTTATAATATCAAGTCAGGTGTGAACGTTAGAGGTAACACCAGTATTCGTTGTTATATTGCACAATGTTGTCTAAAACCAAAATAATAGTAAACGGCAATATCCTTATCCTTATCCTTAATGCACGTCGCAACGACTTTACGGTATGATTGTATATGTGTCTAGAGATAGTTAGGAGGCTAGAGAGTGATATAGGCTACTATTTACTTAATTTAATAATTGTTAATACAATGAAATCTTGTTTCAAAAGTGACTTATAAAGACTAATATAGACTTCATATTTAAGAGGACGCTCTTATATATGGGCCACGAATTAGGTAACATATGAAAAGATCGTATTAAAAAACCATTGGATATATTATAAAAAAATTTTATGTACAAGAAAGCTGATTAAGTGATATTTTATTTTTAAAAATTGCATTCTCTGAGCGACCACCGTTTCGACGTTTGCACTCTTTTAAGCGAGCGCCGAAATTTTCGAATACTCGTCAGCAAAGAGGCCGCGGGATCGCCGACATCTCTTCGCTCATTTTTTCTTGACGTTGTGTATTTGGTTTATTGATGTAGACACGATTCTTCAAATAACCCCATAAAAAGAAGTTTGCTGGGGATAGATCTGGACTTCTGGGTAGCCATGGAATGTCACTTCGTCTGGAAATCAACTTTTCGGGCAACATGTCTTTGTCCCAAGAACTCCCGTAACATGTTTACACGGGATTTTAGATTCAAGTGTAGACGAATTTTTGGCCCATTCTTTATAACAATTAAAACATACGCAATTAGTGCAAAGATCTTTCAGCCAAATAGCCAAAATTTTCACATTAAGATATAAAAAAAATTACCAAAAACGCAACAGCTAGTTGATGTTTTATGAGATTTTGGGAATAGATTTAATTATAACATCTATTGATATTTAAAGGGATATCACATGCGCGACATTTTATGGAGTTACTTATGCACCTCACGAGAGCTTGTTGACTCTTTTCTAAGGAAAGGCATTGTCCAGGAGTAGAGTAGTAAAGGCTATTGATGATTCTTGTAATCAAATATTTTCTGTTTAGCTTTAGGAATTACAACACATAGATGAAAATGCAGTCGTGAGGCACTTCAAATTGAAGTTTGGCCTTGAAAGATTTGGTGTTTGCTATTACAACAATACAATTTATTATAATGTCGGCAGCTCTCGAAGATGGTCTCATGTTATACTACTTTTATTTTTCATCTTCATTTAATTTGAAATTTTAATCTAGCAAGGACGTGCCACCTCGTCGTACCTTTATACATAGTAAATTTATAATTAAAATGACAACATTTTGGTACATTATATCATTGCTGAACTAATTGGGTGACATAATTTTTACCTGCTTCTGAAGATAGCAACTCATAATGCTTTTTATCAAACTTACATCGAATGAACTTACTGACAGTTCTGCAAGTAAATCCTCGCGTTCCATTTTATTCCAGTCACAATCCGTCAGCAAATGTTGTATATCTTTTATTTTATTACGACACTATGCTACAAATTTAATTTTTCAGATCTCTAGCAAATTATTATGAATAAATAATATACTCTTAGTTCTATATAAGTTAGTACTTCGTTTATTTTTTTAATAAATAGACACTTCCAACTCAACAGTCACAAGCACGTTGCCACCCTTTGAGCCCTCTCTTCATAGTCAGAGGAACACTGGTGCTAGCTCCAGCTACCTCACTGAATCGGTGAAAATCATAGAAAAATTTGCGTAACACCGGTTTTCTGTGAGGCCTTGGTATCCTCCAGTCAAACTGACTTATTTGTGCTGAAACATGGGCATCCCATGGTTTATTATGTTGCAAAATATTAGATGGTCCGTTTTTCTGATACACTTGAATGATCTTTTTCCTCCCTCACTCGGTTCTGTTTACATAAATCTCAACTCGTTTTACTAATACTAAGGTGCAGTGATTGTTTACAAACTTACGTACAATAAACTGCTAAAAGATGATTTCCTTATTTTGTAGTGCTTGTTGTGTTGTTCCGGGGAATTCCCCCAAGTTAATTAATAAATTAACGGATATTAACTATCCAATATCTAAGGAAAATAGACAATTGTAAACCGACTGAAATTAACCGAAATTTAAATATTATTAATTAGGGTCTTAGATACTTGTGATTTACTATTAAACCATAATTTGAATTAGTAATATTATGAGGAATAAAAGTTTGGGTTAAAGAAAAACCATATGAAATAACGGTTCAGTAGAAATAGTGTAAACATGAATTGAGTTTATCTTCAATGTGCACATATTCATCACTCAACATTATTATTACTTCTAATAATAATAAATTGATCCATCTCAAACACGACGGTCCGCACTGTTTTAGTTCAATTGTCGGACCACCAGACCAACGTGTAACGTATGTGCATAAAAATCTGTGTAAATTTAAGAAAAATAGTGATCTCCATCAATTTAATTTAAGAAATAAAAATAAACTTGCCTTGCACACTACTAGGCTCCATAAAATATCGAATTCGTTTGTGGGTCAATGTATACAATTTTATAACAAATTACCAAACAACATAGTATTATTATCTATTAGTAAATTTAAGAAATTTGTTAAGCTGAGGTTGTCCAAAAAGGCTTATTACTCAGTTTCAGACTATGTCACAGATTTAGATGTTTGGAAATGAATTGCTCTTTTTTTAAGACCTATGATTGGGAATGTAACTGCTAGTTTAATATTTAAAAGATTTTGAGTTAAAAGAGTGGTGGTGAGTTTCTTTCCTGGGTTCTTTTCTCACCACTCTACCATGAACAATCTGCGAACCCAGCTAGCTGTAATTTTAATCGACAGGTTGTTCATCTTTCATCTTTTATTGTTTTTTTTATGACGTTCATAAGTGTCTTTTGTGACCTAAATGAATAAATGAATTTGACTTTGACTTTGACTTTGAACAAGCTTGTGATAATTATTTTCTTAAAACAGGGAAGTTTGTACAAGGAAATATGTGCTTAGTTATTAAGTACAAGGTCAATCTATATTTATCACTGATCAGCTGTTTTCTCATTGATACATGACTTGAACTGAAGGAACTTCTCACAGAGCTAAAAGTCCCTGTTAAAAACTTCCTAGCAAGAACTTGCTTATACATAAGTTACAAGTGACTAAATTTTTTTCTATTTATCACTACTTTTAGCTGTTTTTTTTAACCAACTAAATAAATTACTAACCAAGAATGTAAAAAATATCTTATCTTCGAGTTATTCCGATTTTGGGGCCAGGTGGGAGACTTATCGTTGAAGGATCTCAGATATAGATGTCTAATGATCATGTTAAAAGATGGACAGAGGAACTCTTCGAAGTGAGTCTTCTTTCTAACACTACAAATGTAAATTCATAATCGTTATATAGTATAACATTACCGCCCAAATTCCTCGAAATATCTTCCATTACCTTCCGAAGAGGATTACTTATTTCCTACCCTTTACCGTAAAAAATAAATCTGATTCAAAAGTTTTATGTAGCTTAGCTTAGCACACAATCCCTCCTTTTTCCTATCCTTGATTATGCTGATGTCACTTATCTTGATCTCACAGAAAACCAACTGAATAAGCTTGAGAGACTCCAAAATCTTTGTATAAGATTCATATTTGGATTACGTAAATATGATCATGTATCCGACTATCGTAAACAGCTTAAGTGGTTACCTATCCGCCTTCGCCGGAACACACATATTCTGTCTCTTTTATATAACATTCTTTTCAATCCTCTTACTCCACATTACCTCAAATCACGGTTTAACTTCTTACATGACACACATCCCAAAGTGTTGAGATCGTCAGAGAACTTAAAATTAAAAATGCCAGGGCACACTACTAAATTTCTTGACCACTCCTTTTCTGTCCAAGCGGTTCGACTGTGGAACGCTCTACCGGTTGAGATTAGACGTGCGCAAACTCTGACAGCCTTTAAGAGATTGATAAGGGAACACTATCTAGCAGATATCGATGTCACATAGTGTTAACTTTGCTGCACTCGATCAGGTAAAGATGTACCCCTTAAGTATGTATGTAATGTCCATAAGTCTCAGCTGTTTTTCTTGTATATATTTATTTATAAATTCACACTACGTGTTACTGTCACTTAATATAATTTATATGTACTACTTCCATTTCCTTTGCCTATATACTTCTAATACACCAGGCACTACCTTATACTTTCCATTCTCATGCTTTCTTTCCATCCCATGGTTGCCTGTAAGAGATTGCCAATAGGCGATAAGGCCGCCACTTGTACTTTTTTAGCTTAAGTCACTTATAAATTTAATCTGGTGTACAATAAAGATATATATTATTATTATTATTAGCTTTATCGGAACAATGGATTCATGAATATACAAATACTGGTCTTTGTAAAGATATTTTATTCGCTCTGTTGCCCTGCGGCTCCTCAAACCTGGATTTGTTATACTCGTACAATAATAATTAATTGGAATTACTTTTAGTTGATTTTCAAGCTGGCAACATTGGTCGAGAGTTGTCGGTTTTATGAATACAACACGGTTGTAGTTTAGTTTGAAGTTTAAATTAGAATTTTAAGGTCTGTACAATCTCTTTTATTTTACCATAATTCCGCTTAACATAACTTATGGGTCAGGAATAACTTGTTTCGTTGCTAACTTTTCAGACTCTTGCCCATTCTAACGCCAATGTACTTAATTATTTTTTCTTTTGTTGTTCATTAGTTAGTTTAATTGTTTCTGGAACTACCAAATGTCATAACTCAGTATGTTCGTGGGTCGCTGTTGCTAATCCTGATGTATGAAAGGTCCCTCTCACGCTCCCACCACTGTAGTGGACATGTGGGATGGATTAGTCCATATAGGCGTGCTACGTGCGGTGTCGATTCGAGGAGGTTCTGGAATCACATGGTCCCAGTTCTACCCAGGTCATCACGGTGGATTTTATTGACATACTCCTGAGTCACCAACGAGTCGCAGAACAAGAGGAATTTTTCACCCTGCATTCTTGGGCACCCATAAGTACTTAAAAAAAGAACACAGGTGTTCAATCAGTTCCAGTACTGCAAAACTTTCATCATTATGTTATTACTCAGTTTCCAAGTTTATTTGGGACTAGTAGAATGAATAAAATGGCAAGAAAAACAGTGTGGTAAAGGGGCAACTCTCCTGAGTGGGATGGGAGTTTGAAAATTAGTACACAATTTATTTACTTATTCCTGTTGTACTTTAAATAAGTTTCTATATTCTAGTCTTCTCTGTCTCTATGAGAACATCTTATATATTAGAGAAGTCACAACTTTGTATTGCGCCATCCCCACTACAACGTCTTAATTTAATTACATTAACAATGTTCAATCATCATTATTAAGTTAACGGAAAGCAATTTCTTATCACAACACTCATCATTTTACGAGTTGATTGTTGCCATGTTAGAGAATTTTGGTGAATGATGGTAGAAATATTTACGTAAAATGATTTTCATAATAATATCTTGGCGGAAATTATACAACGCAATCAGCGCTCACGATAAGTCGAATATGGTCTATTATACTTTTTAAAATATCGACATACTCAAATAAATGTATTGTGTACATTGTATTTATATTTGATATCTACGAAGATTTCCATTAAAGATCTTGTATTCGGTCTCAAACTATAAATTGACTACCGAAATACACACGAGCGTAAAATCCTTAGAACTGTACCTCCTACGTGTTCATTTTTTTATTAAGTACATATTATAGGTAAGGTATCTGAAGCCCAGACAAATATTGTTAATGGACATACCGGTTATATAGTTATTGTGAGCCACCGCGTGACACCTCAAATATTGTGAGTGTTAATTAATATTGATTACGACGTGTCATGTTCAGGAAAATTTAACATGTATCTGTATATTAGGAGTCTGTCGTTATTATCAGTTCGAGAGTCTAGAGCCACTTCGACCACTTTTTTCTGATACAGGTGTTGGACGACTAGG
Source organism: Hypercompe scribonia (assembly GCA_949316085.1). Taxonomy (NCBI): domain Eukaryota; kingdom Metazoa; phylum Arthropoda; class Insecta; order Lepidoptera; family Erebidae; genus Hypercompe; species Hypercompe scribonia. The sequence continues at coordinate 334,977 of OX438986.1, forward strand.
TGGGATCTAGTGGTAATTGATCATCGCCGCTTAAACTGCTCCTACAGCCCACGAGTCATTTGTGCGTTTCCAGCCTTTGAGTGTGCAACTTCGATAAACATGTGTAAATTAGATGGGAGTAGTACAGTAGAATCCCCATCATTCCCTTCATCCTGCTCAGAAGGAAAGAAACTTGAAGGGAATTGGTGCCCTTTTTGAACTGAAAATTTAAAATTCTTTAATAGAATTTAGAAAATACGTAAGTAGCTATCTCAATCTAATTTATATTAATATAATTATTTTGTGGATTTCAAGTATTGTTATGCAAGTTTTTTTTTGTAAATATGGGGTAAATTTATCTGCTAAACGTAGCAACATTATCGAACGGTGGGCAGTCGAGGAGCGCTTGTGTCGACTCGTTGTGGCGGAGTTGTTATAAAATTGAGTTACCAAGAGTTTGAGAAGCGGGGATGTTAACGTAATTGCACAGACGTGGTAACGGTTCTATGGAGTCCTATTACTTGCGAACTGTGTGATAGTTTTGAGCTTTTTTTACATCTATATATTAGTACTAGATGACAATTTTTATACATAAGTATAGCAAAATATACTTTCATAGAGAGAGATATATAAGTCGCAGTAGGTTGTCGGTGTGCGTAAGCGTATCGTATTTCATCGTATCATATTTTATCATATTTGGTATACTAACGTTAAAAGATGACGCAAGCTAAAGTTTTTAAGTAATATGGAAACATATTCAGATCTCTCGCGGTACAAAGGTGCATACAATGACAATTCGAATTAACCAAACAGCTTTAAATTAATATTGCTTTTCCCTTGCGTGGGGTTAAACCACACATTTAATATATTCAAAATTTTTCCTGCCAAAGATGCACGTCCTTTGCTTGTACACTTTAACTGATCTATTGCATTTACCTTATTATGTGAATAATAGTTTCAAGCACACGCAATAGTTTTAATAATATCTGACATATAATGCCCCCTACTTTCAACTAAGCTGTACTATGAAAACTAGATTGAATTATAGAACACTTATACACTTTCTTTTCGTTAATATATACTCATTAAACACAGTAAACATCCTAACTCCGGAAAAATGTTTGTGGTTTCAATAAAAAAGCAGTCCCATACATTACCGTGCACCACCGAGGCAGTCAGAATAATTTAACGCTATTTACTTATTCTGTTTGCTTTTTAACATAATTTATAATTATATATTTGAAAATACTTTTTAACCATCTACAAAATCAAATTCAACTAACTTAATTGATGTTTCAGAAATATTGTGTCATAAATAAATAACCTCACACACGGCTGTCTGATTTCAAACTAGCCTGTGCTATGATACCCAAACTGCTGATAGACATTCTTATATATTTCTTAATACATACATGTTACACCCAAAACAAATAATTGCACTCATGACATAAATATTTGTCCTGGGTGGGAATCGAACCAGCGATCTCGGGTCTAGCAATCACAGCCATTAACTACTAGACCAACAGGCCAGTTCATATTATATTTGTAATTCTATATCAAAATGTCAGGAATATATTTGTTATTTAGGAGATGTCCATAGAAATTGTTACGTAAGTGATTTGATTCTAATATACTCACTTGTTGTACATCAAAAGCCTTAAAGATTATAAAATTAACAGTAATGTGAAAAATCTCTCATCTCAAAAAAAATAAATACAGATCATTTTATATTTTCCGACTTACATATTTCATGTCTACGATCTAATTTGGTCTATAGAACGTAATGTTACCAGGATCAATTTTACGAGTAAACAGTAGGATATAAAAATTATGAGTTCAAAGTAAAAGTGGCGTTACTTTGACCCTAAACTTGGAGCCGAAGTAAGCCAATCAAAGTGTCAAGATTGTTCCACTTCGTTACTTTAAATTGTAGCTGTCAAGTGAAATGTCCACTTCCGTTCGAAACTTGAAATTACCTTCCAAACTAATTCTGCTTGTAAACATAGAACAACACGCGAACGTTTCCAACAAACTTTGCCACTTACAACATTTTGTTTTAAAGGTTCTCGAGTCCGCCAAATGGTATTAGTCACGGAATATGTGACGTCATTGTTGCAACTGTGACGTAGGACTATTAGGTTGTTCTTCGCGAAAGTTTTGATTGTGTGAGAGGTCAAAGAGTGGCGTGAAGTTCTCAAGGTTGTGTTAAAGGTAATTGTCTGAAGTTTGATGTGTTTTCTTTTTAGGCTTCTGTAGTCAAACCATTTTAATAGCTATCTTTACTAGTAAAGTTTAGAACTATTTATGAACTAGTTATTCGAATATGAGGCGTATTATTGTATACCCTGACGAAGCCGTTCGTATTTGTATACCTTACTTTTTTGTTTAGTGGTTATTGACGAAGTTTATACAAAAAGTTCGAAAGGATTAGTCCGTATCGTCGTCGAATTTTGAATTGGGCGACCAATGGTAGAAGATACCCGAAATATGTACTACTATAATGCTATATGCGTATTCAAGACACTTCGTTTATCAATACTGGAAATGGTAATTCACCTTCAATTCAAATCGACTATGAGAAATGTATGACCAGCGATAATAATCCTATCGCATCGAGATTAGAAAATAGCTGATAATCTGAATATGTCCAGAGTCAATAGAATCAGATAAATGAGTTAAAAGTTATTTGCACTTATCGTGTAATTTCATGATATACATAATTTTGTCGGGCCATTTGTGCCATTGCATTTCTGTATTTCAGTAAATATCTGCGTGGCAACATCCACATATAGCGTTATCTATCAAAGCTACACTAAATTACGGGGTGACGAACTACGTGATAGCTACTAATTCTGTATCGTGGTATAGAAACTCTTGCGTCGATTAGCATATATACAATTTACCAGCATAAACCGTTGGACCGCGGTTTGTCACCTCGCTTAGTCGGAGGATTCTCCCTTTGTGTTGAAGGAACATGCCATAAAGTTAAAAACTGTCCGAAATCTAAAGGACTAGTATATATTTGGACGTATTATTATGCGAAAATCTATACAATGAGAGTCCGAGTTGTATTGACCAATGAAACAAAACCTAGAGTCTTGAAACGGTGGAAATTTAACTGTCAAACGATATCAAGCAGAGCTACATTCACCAATGTATTGTTACCTATTGTATAAAAAACCATTTGACAATTATCCTCTCATATTAACAGTTAGACGTACAGAGAATTCGAAATTTAGCCCCTGGGATATCATTAATTAAAACGAAATAATTCCCAGTTTTGAAACGCAAACACGTTTGGTATAATTGTTCTAGCAGAAGGTTTGCAATGAATGCGTTAATGAGACCAGACCGCAGAGTGGTTCATTTGTTTTGTTCTGCTTCTGTTCACAACCCCCCGGATAATCTAACTTCAGCCGAACGCTTTTAGTCTTGTAGTCCAAGAGCCCGTGAGTGCCAGACCTTCGTCATTTTATAAAAGCTGAAAGTTCTTCTATGTGTGTCCCTAGTACAGGTAAGAATGATCCCCAAACATGAAGCTGAGGCAGCGGTGGCTTTGGCAGATAACAGGCAACAAAGGTGTGTAAAATTCCATCTCAAATTCATCATGATATGAAACTTGATTTTTTTATATTTGATTCATAATAATATCAAAACTCGCGTTGCTCATTGCCAGACAGTTAGTATGGTTCCAACCCTCTGCCGGACACCCCTAAACTATTATAATTTATAATTATACTTACGTTATATTATAAAACCTAAGTTTTATATATAATTTTTGGGAGCCTATTAAACTATGTTTACATAGTAGCCGGACAGTTTCGAAGGTTCTATAATCTTGCCAGACGCATTCAAAGTGAGCAGTAATCGGGAGAGCAAGGAGCGAATACAGTAACTAAACGTTATATTATAAAACCTAAGTTTTATATATAATTTTTGGGAGCCTATTAAACTATGTTTATATAGTAGCCGGACAGTTTCGAAGGTTCTATCATCTTGTCAGACGCATTCAAAGTCAGCAGTAATCAGGAGAGCAAGGAGCGTATACAGTAACTAGTGCCAATGAAACAGAGCGCTTGGTCTATTGCGGGATTTCACTGCGCATCCATTGTTATTAATTTCAAATTGTGCAGTTTATTTTTTTCTTAATCCAGAAATTTCATTAATTAATTTTTACAATTTCAATAACAAATATTTAAAATAATACTGAGTAAAATTTTTCTCATACAATGTCAATCATGTCGAAAATCTAATAATTTAACTGATATTATTTTTCATTTTTAAGAAGTTTATTATTGTCAATACTATTAAAATTATAAAGCCAATGAAATAAAGTAAATCAAATTTTAGCGTTTATTATACCAAAGGACACATTTTTTTTAAGATAAGAAATTTACAGAGAAATTAATTTATTTTAATTAAATCTATATATTTTCATCATTTTCATCGTTATCGCGCGCTCACTAAATCGGTCCACACGTTAGCAGTTTAAACGTCGTAAGTGCTGTGAGCACAATTCGGACCGCAGCCTTTGAATGCGTCTGGCAAGTTGATAGAACCTTCGAAACTGTCCGGTTACTATGTAAAGATAGTTTAATAGGCTCCCAAAAAATTATATATGAAACTTAGGTTTTATAATATAACCTTTAGTTACTGTATACGCTCCTTGCTCTCCCGATTATTGCTCACTTTGAATGCGTCTGGCAAGATGATAGAACCTTCGAAACTGTCCGGCTACTATGTAAACATGGTTCAATAGGCTCCCAAAAAATTATATATAAAACTTAGGTTTTATAATATAACGTAAGTATAATTATAAATTATAATAGTTTAGGGGTGTCCGGCAGAGGGTTGGAACCATACTAACTGTCTGGCAATGAGCAACGCGAGTTTTGATATTATTATGAATCAAATATAAAAAAATCAAGTTTTATATCATGACGAATTTGAGATGGAATTTTACACACCTTTGTTGCCTGTTATCTGCCAAAGCCACCGCTGCCTCAGCTTCATGTTTGGGGATCATTCTTACCTGTACTAGGGACACACATAGAAGAACTTTCAGCTTTTATAAAATGACGAAGGTCTGGCACTCACGGGCTCTTGCTCTATTGTAGTAATGCTGTTTACTAAAACATTAATCCGTACATTTAATTGAATTTACGTAACGCCAGGCGATTTAAAGTGAAATAATTTAACTGCAGTTCTATGAAAGACGATGGAAATAATAATTTTGTATTCATAGACAAATAACTACCAATTCACACTAAAAAGTATTGTATAATCTAAATACTAATATAATCTAAATCTGCGTTAAAAATAGTAAGATTTTTCTTATATGTATATGTGAATCGGACAAATGTTGGTCCAGTGTGAGGACGTTATAACGAAGCGAAGATGTTTAGTCGTTGTGGCATTTCCGATGATTAGTTCAATTTTATTCAATTTTCAAAGTCACAGCACAGGATTTATTCCCAGTTCATTTGTACTTTATGCACATAAAAAGTGACTATAGTAGACCTAATGACGTAGGTATTTTCTACCAGTCGACCTTAGGGTGATACTGATCCCGAGACACCAAGGTAAACAAACTAAAAGTAAGATTTTATGAAAAATATAATTTAACTTTTTACATTAGTAAATACATATTTATATACACACCCATATATATACATGTACACAGTATAAATTCTAGAAAGAGATAGTATAAAATTAAGGTAGATCTGATAGAGTGTTTAAGAAATGTTTCCAGAATAAATGTTTAAAACTTTGCCAAGTTTTTGCTATCCTGACTAAGAGAGGGAGTGGGTTCTATTATAGGACGGATTGTACCAAGAAGGTTGAGTATAAAAATTAGAGCGGTGAGTGGGACATCAAAGAAACAGGTTATTAGAAGCCCTTAGGTTGTGTATGTGTGTCATTTGTACCTAGATACTTAAATTGAGTAGTTAGGCAGCAAATAGAACTTGGAGAGAAGAATAAAGGTTACTTAAGCTTATAGACAGCTCGCAACGAGCCCATGACTTTCTGGCACACAGTACCAACTTGTTTTTACCAGCAACGAGTTTGTTGAATACTCAATCCGAGGTCTTTCACACTTTTATAGTATGAGATAACCATGCCATCGTAGATAATTGGCGGAAGTAAAGTAAGGCCGACTTGGCTCATACAGCGGTTACTTCCGACGATAATACTCTGACATTTATTCGGGTTCACTGATACGCCAAACATATCAGACCAGTATTTAATGGCTGTCAAGTCACTATTTACGATTGATACTGCGAATAGTATATCACAAATCCCGGTTTGATTAAATAATTGTAAGTCATCAGCGTAAAAATGATACGAACATTAAGTCTTTGGGTGATGAGGTTAATGAAGATGGAAAGGAGAAGAGGTGACAGAATCCTGCACTGGGAGACGCCAGTAGTGAGACCATAGCAGACTGGGAAACAGAAAAGAGGAATTCATCACTGACAGTATTGAAGGTGTTGGAAAAAGCAACCAGTACTACGGTAGTAATCTTAGCATTCTTACCCCTTAACATCGGCAGTCACGTTAAGAAGTCCAGAAATCACATTATGGTCTGATCTATACCCAGACTGAAGACGATTGAGTAGATTGTTACAGTACATAAAGCGGGAGAACTGTTTAAGGAGGCAAGCTTCTGATATTTTAGAAAGAGAAGAAAGATAAAGATTTAAGAAAGAGTTGAGTTTACAGGAATGACAAGAGTTTTGACGTAGGAGATTGGTATTAGAATCAACCATGGTTACATGATGAGTATGCTCTGCACCCAAACATTCAAGGATTGATTCGAATTTAGTAAAATAGTGAATTGAAGGGTTACAATAGACAACACCAAGGACGGCTTTAGCGTCCTCAAAACAAACTTTCAAAAATAATAATTCAGCAGAGACATCAGAAGAGGAAGATGAAATAATTATATGAGAAAAGTCAGCCCGTAGGTTACCGGTCACGCCACCTCCCTTCCTCTCTATTCGGTACTTCCGGATAAGAATAAAGCCAGGTTGAGGGTAAGAGGTAAAGAGACGATGGGATTTGTGTTAAGTCTCCGCAATCAGAACGGCATGAATATTGGCATCATAAAACGACGCGTACAAATCAGAGAATCAAATCTTTAAACGCTACTTTGGGAGTTTAGTTGACAAATTAAATGACTATTTTTGTTAAAATTAAACTTGTTGCGTAGAAAGAACTTCACTGAGAGCATCTGTAATGGAGGACAAACTGCCAGCGCTTAAACCGGTTTCAGATTCACACGTTGAAACATATGGTACATTAGGAATGAATGAATACAAATAATCTACAAATATATGTAGGTGTGAAATAAAAACAAATATAATAAGCATAATATATGTATACATATATATATATATAACGACTAAATATATGTGTATACTTAATAATGGGCAGATGTTCTGGTATGCTGTTTATCTCGTATCTCTGCATCTTAAAATCTACGTTATTCATTAATAATTTACACACATACAAGTCATAATAAACCAAAAAAGGCTTTACTAATATTCTGTCATTTCAATATCAAAACAAAGTTGCAGAAGTCAAAACAACTTGTAAGAATATATTTCCATAGAGTAGATAAGGGTTTTGTTTACAAGAGATACGATTTAAGGTAAGTAAAACTTACATAAACAAGAAGAGAATAAACTTAAATTACCAAAAAAGAAAATATTCAGTGTCACTGCCAAATTACAATTGTTTACGGGACCTGACATCTACCGCAGATCGGTCACTGAGCTGAAAGGAACTTGATCGAGTCTTCGGGTTCCTTATCAACAGCGGGCTTAACTCGTCAATCGTCGCAATTCTGTGTCAGATGTCACTAGAGATTTTGACAACTATGATGCCGTTCAGAATTCAGATAGCAAAGAGTCCAAAATACATCCTGGCGTTAGCGAATATGGATTGCCTGATTATTGCCAGAAACTCCTTAACACTGATAGAAGAACACTAAAGTCCTGATTTTGCATTCCACACTGACTGTCCTTCACACTGGAAAACTTAACTATCACAGGTCGCTGGCGCTCTTCAGTGACAGAAGATGCAGTGATATTCTTGAGGCTTGAGCGGTTGTTAATGACTTGAACCACGACAACTTTACCGTCTTCCTTTTCAGCTTTTTCGACGCGCAAGAAAAGCAGTACCTCACGAGCCTTAGATATGAAATCTTCCTAGTAAACAGTCTCCTTAGTCTCTTCTGCACCGATATGACATCACTAATTTGTGCTATTCTTGACTACTTGTAAATAAAGTTTTTGTTTAGCATTGTAAAGCGATGCGTTGGCAGGTGTGATGGATTATTTATTTATTAGGACATTAAATACTTTGTGAACGCGAGTACCAATACTCAATCTGTATTTGCTTACTTAAAGGTGTAGAAGTAAGCAAAAGAACTAAACGGTTTGACAGCTCTTTTTTGGTGAGAGTCGCCAAAACTTGGAACGACCTGCCTGGGTCTATTTTTCCTGATTACATGAACTCTGGAGCCTTTAAGAGTAATGAACAGTTATCTTTTGGATGGGCGTGTACCACCTTCGTCTTCATCTGCACTTTCCATCAGGTGAGATAGAGGACAAACGCCTATTCCACTACAGACGTAAAACAAAAAACAAAAGATGCAATAAATAGAGTTTAAAATTAAATTTACGACACGTCTCCTTATTTTCTACACCGACCACCATACAATATATAATAACTCAAGAATAAATTCATATTCTTCCTCATGCACATTAACACGTGTTTCAGTAGTAACTTTTCAAGCTATCAATATGAGCAAGATGTATTTGCTTCCGTTTCCTGCCTTTGTTATCTAACTTTGAACTCCCCCATTTAATTCCTAAAAGTCAGTCAGTCGGATACTGACAATAAGCTTGTACCCTATTACGTAAGAGATGTTAGTGATTTCTGTAATACACTACACATACTTTGACTAAGAACCAGTAAACAATCCCCATGGGTTGTTTACTAGTTTAAGCGATCACCTCGTTGCTATCTACTGAGTTGTGAGTTTAAACTCCTCATAAGACAATATTTTGTATGATCCACAAATTGGTGTTCTGAGTCTAGGCTCTGTATATTTTTCATGTATGTTTGAAAAGTTGCCGTGATACAGGAATATTCCCAGCGCGAAAGTTGTCTTTTGAAAACAAAATACTCGTTTGCCTACCCCTTCAAAGCTACAGGCTTCTAATGTGTGTGATGTAACACAAGTAATCGAATGACGCATTCACAGTGCTACGCATAGAAAACCTAGTCACTCAGTGCGTCGCTCTAATGAATAGTTCAAAAGGAGTGATAATGAAAGAGTAACATTCAGCATACTATTTCGATAAATTTGGGTTATTCTTTTCGACCATTTCCAGTCTGCTTCACTTGTAAATATATAACTTAATATAGCACTTTACTATCAAACAACAGTTTTACTTTCTTTTTCTTAATTAGTAATTATATATATTATTAAAGTAATTAGTGAGGTCTTATCCGTGTGATGACAGATTAAATACAGAGGGTCACCACCGCTACTCAATATGTGGATGTCGTAAGAGCCGACTAAAGAAGCAAGCTATGCAGGACAACAGCATTGCAAAGACAACTTGACGCAAACCCTTCTTTTTTTTTTAACGTGTGGAAACCCCCTCGGGCCGTCACCTCACCGGGGCTTACGGCGGGGTGGTGTGTCGGAATCGGACCGACTAAAACCAAACGGTGTGCCACTCTGCGCCTGACATAGGAGGGATCCGGGAACAGCTGCTATTACGACATCCAGCTCAACTTGACGCAAACCCTATACCAACTTGTCTGTCCAGTTTGGCAAAGTAGGGCAAAATCACTTTCGAAAGAAAGGCCCACGTCCAGCAGTGGACTATTAGAGGCTATCGATGTGATGTAATTTTTTGCATTAGCCCATCAAATGATGAAAAATAAATGAATGAGAAGGAGTCATGGTCGCCATATGAATCTTTGGCAATGGTTGCGGTTAGTTGAAATACTGAAAAGTACAACATTGATCTTTCTATAGACCTTCTATATAGCTTAGTAGTTGGGTTGTGAAGGTTTCAAAGTTTAGTCGTATCGTAGTAGACCTTAAAGCCGATTACAAACTAATTTGAAAAAGACGTTTGGAGGAAAGAGAAACACGAAACGTGCAGGAGGAAATCACTTCACAAATTTTACTTGAAAACTTGAGTAGGTTTAGAGTAAAGCAAAATTGCATTATTTCATGGCTCATGACAAACTTATTTTAATTTAATAAAAATTTGAAGAGATTACTGTTCAAATTATTTGTTCGGAACAATTTTCAGTTCCTTAAAATACCTTAATGTATATACATATTATAATTGTTGTTGATATTTCAATTCCATTTGTGAATTCCAAACATAATTTGACATACAGTCTTAGTTCAAATTGTACTCTCTATGCAACTGTTAAAGTTGAAATTAGAAAGTAAACAAAACTCCGGTTATATCAAGTAAACTCAAAACTTTTACAAATTGAGGCAGATATCAGGCTCGTTTGTGTAATTAAATTTCGGGCAACGAGCTTAATTTATTGCCTGTGAATACCTACATTTGTAATTTAAAAATACCTGCTTAAATCAACATCTATATATCAAGTTGATGTCACGGTATAATCAAACTTATTTTAATCTTTTCTCTAATCGTACCTTGAGTGCAAAAACGGGGAATATTACGATATGTTTTTTTATACCATTTGGCCTATGGCACACGATAAATGAACAATCCAACTTTAAAATAATTTTTCTATTGGAATCACTAATTACTAAGGTAAGCGCATTCTACCAAGTATAAAAACTCTTCAACTTTGTAATATGAGTGTAGATTGATGGTAAAGTCAAACTAATTATTATAAATGCGATTTTGATGATATGAATTAAAGCTGTTAAAATATTTCTATATAAATTTAAACAACTTTGTTTACGACCTTCAGAAGTAAAATTATATACTAATTTATATTTTCAATGCCAGTGAGATAATAGATGTCACGTGGATATAGAAACAGTGCAATCAAAATACAAATACATCAGGTTATCTTAAAACTGAACAGAATAAATAGTTTCTTTTGTTGAAAGCAAATAGTTTCAGAGCCATTTTCTATATATATGACAATGGTCTCAACACAGTGTGTATACAAAAATAACGTTCGGAAGACGCTAGGAAAACGTCTGTCTCTTGAATGAAGCTTTTCCAAATTGAGTCGGTTTTTCATCTAAGCAACTAAAGACACAAGATTTTCATTGCACGAGTTTCTATTTGCTTTCGATAATGAACTATAACGAAATAAAACTTCAGAATTGGTATATAATACTGTAATTCACCTACATTTTATTTAAAACACATTTGACTATAGCCTTTCATATTGCAAGTGAGCGTACGGGGACCTTGATGGTAAACTACCACCGCCCGTAGACACTTATAACTCAACATAGCCACGCATTAATACTAGTTAATAAATGTACGTTTCTAAGTTATTTTTAATCAAATAAAATGGTGTTCTGTTTTACAATAATAATTGTAATTAATACATAGCATGTACCACGCCTATTTGGTGTTTTACGTGAGCCACGAATACGACGCAATTCGACGCTACATGCCGCGATACTACCCGCAAAAAAGTGTCCTACATGAGCGACGAAAATGACACCATGCGACACCACACGACACGATGTAACGAACCGCGATGATATGCAACAAATATCTTACATAATTTTGATCATTACTTTTCGAATCACGGCAAAGTACAGTACAATTTTACTTGAAAGTTAATACTTAAAAGTACAAACTCTAAGAAAATGTATAAAACTTAGAAAAAAGACAAATGCAATATTTTTTAATGGTATTCGCAGCGCTGCGTCGTGTCTTATTTGTCGCTCACTTAGGACATCCCGTGGGTTAACCATGGTATCGCGTTTGATTGCCCACTAAACAAGTACGGGTAACTTTATGTCTCACCGCAGACTGCCACATAGAACGCAAGTAGCATACGCCGTCGCGTTCGCAGCGTCGTGTCGCGTAGCCTCGCGTCGCGTTCGTCGCTCGCTTAGGACACACCCCGTTACTATTATCTTAATTTTGTAAAGATCAAGAGATCCATCAATCAAGACAGTCGAATTGTAATATGTAATTTAAAGTTGACCTCACTCACCGATTACACAATTTGTGTTTGTAAAACAACTTTGTGAACGTGCGTCACATCAATATTCATTCAATACTGATAAGGTATTAAATTGTATTCGTCAATCAATTTCTATCTCACACTACTAGTGTGAGATAGAAATTGATTATAATGGCTAATATTGTCATATGAATGGAAAGGAGAAGACAGTAAGGAATGGACAAATAACATTGTAATGTCTCAGAAAAGCTGAGGTCTTATTGAGGTCCCTTTTGATTCGAGAGAAGCATAAGACCGTTGCGAGCTTGCAGTTTTTCCCATGGCGAGTTTATAGAATGACGCTAGACAACGTCCACCATTTCATGTGACAAAAATGCCTAATACGTAACAGTATTAAAGTTGAAACATACAAAATTTATAGTATAACTATTTAAAATTACTATTTCTTATAACTTGTTTTCCGCTAGTACAAACATACAATGTTGTTTGACGAGTCCGATGTTAATCTTTCTTACGGCCAAGGCAGACAAGTTGACGCGAACACGTTACACACATTCAGAAACATAAATACAGTCCAGTTACAAGGTACACGTTATTTAGAACTTGTTAAATTCACTATGTTACACTGAGATTTAACAATAGTTTAAACATTGTAAAATATTTTGAAGCTGATGTCATAATAGATTCTTCTACACAAACTGAATACTCTTGGAGCATTTTTAAATTTTTAGCTTGCTCGAAGAATAAGTTCTGAAAGTAGTTTGAAATCTAAGCACCGGGTTTTGTTATATTTGAAGCATAACGTCCAGTGGTTTTTAATCCTCTTCTATGCATATTCCATTTACTTTGGCAGAACCCACTGCGCATTCATCTCCAGCCAACGCTATTCGGTCATCGGTATCCTTTGATTTTAATTTGAGTTTTAACGGGGTGGGGTCTATTTCAAAGATCTTGTATATTTCTTCTAAACTGCACGTTTTATTCCTGCAATTTTTTTGTGTATCTTTATTTATTTCTGTTCTAGAATTTTTAACTTTAATGACATCGTATTCATCTGGAAATACGACACGGAGTTGTTTTTCTGAAGGTTTGTACGAGTTAGGGACTCTTGACGCGACTTGTGTTGAAAATACCACCAGAATCACTAGAACGGTGTACTTCATTTTTAAAAATGATTTCTGTACTCGCGACGAAATTGTGGAGCGATCACGGTCGTGCGCGAACAGCAACTGTGTTCTTATAATAAGGTGTTAAGTATTCATAATGTAAATGATTTATGACTAAGTAGGTGTTTTTATATTTTGTCCTACTCACAGGTAACCAACATCTAAATAAATTATTTGTTAATATTCAGTATATTGTTAAATAATTTGTATTTTTATATCCATACCGTTTCCAAACTTTCGGAAGAAAAATTTCGGAACAATTTTCGGAAGAAAAAGGTCTTTTATAGTTATCGAAATACAGCAACAGATGAGAAAAAACGGGAGGGGAAGATGAAAACCTCATCTGTGGATCATCTGGATATGGGGATTGTATAGCGAAATGTTGACACACGCTCGTTAATACTTCTGTATTACAGTGATGGTAACTTTCACATCAAGAGCCATAACTTTTTATTTTACTTAGTGACAGAACTTGAAAACGTGAATGTGTATATTCACACAGGAATCAGTGGTTTTATCTATAGTCTAACAAAAAACTCTATCTACCTACGTACGTTTATCCGCGTAAAGTCCATATGTTTGGCAAATTCAAAAGCACATGGAAAGGTAAACGCCCGAGATGTCACGGAAAATAAGTGGCTTAACTTTTTCAAATACTTCTCCTAACGTAAGATTAAATATTCAAATAATATGTTGTGAGTTGTCTCATTAAATTCGATCTGTAAGGGTTCTAGGGGGCTTCTTTGTAAGGGTATCTCGGATTCCCAACTTTAGATTTGCTTGTGACGGAATACTGTCTGACGTTAGTCAGTTCCAGTCCGGTATGTTACTTCACTATAGGCTCCAGTGAAGTGATTAATCCGTGGGGTTTTAACTATATATAAACGGAAATTTAAGGTCTATTTCGATGATTTTATCGTTTAATGCAGACTTTTCCTGACAAATCTTTGAGCTTTGATTTCTATATGTTTGATATATGTGAGTCTCCTCACAGATAAAAAAGGAAATTCAAAAAAATAAATAATCGATTTCATGTCACCTGTCATAACACATTATTGCAATCTATTATTATGAAAATATTAATTATTGTTTATTGTTACAATAAAACTGACATTTTGATAAACATGATTTCCTGTTTTCTACTTCTTTTTGCGCTCTTATTTTATCATTAGTAAATAAATATTGGTAACTTGACATATTCCACACGACTATCTCATAATAAGTGTTTAATTAACAACTCTCTACAATTGCAACTGTTGATGAATCTCACAGATTAGATTGTGTTGCTGCACTGGTATTAATTTTGAAGGTGACATTTTTTTTTTTTTATTAAAGACAACACCCGCACTAGGAATAAATCCTGTGTCACGGGGGACTTTACAAACATACAAGAAACGGACACAAAGAACATCCAGACTCAGAACAACAATTTGTGGATTACACAAAGTGTTGTCCCATGTAGGATTTAAACCCACAACACTTAGCGAAGTGGAGAGCGGCGTGGTGACCGCTTAAATCACTAGGCCAATCGTGCAGTCAAGACATGGATTATATTATTTATGTTTTAATTCAATTAACATTCTCTTTAATAGGAGTTTTGTCTATGTATTAAAAGATAAACTTATATTCATTTTCTACATTAACCGTGCTACTATAATTTTCCCCATCAAAGTAAATTTATGACCTTAATTTAAAATGACTATTAGACGCCCGATAATTATAATAATACTGGTTAGGCCAAAAATTCGTTAACATTTGAATTTAACAACTCGTGCAAACAAATGCGGTGCGGGGTGTGGTGAAGGGTCTGACCACTAGCTCGTTTCTCGTCAATTTTGTCGTAATGGATCGCTTCACGGGGCCGCAGCGCGCTAACTGTGTGAAAAAATTTTATTTAAACAACAGTTCATTTACTACTGTGAGGCGATTATTTCGTGTTGTATGTGATTTACACGTCTTAAATCAGTGTTCGAGTGCTCCTTTAATATATAAATGGGTGAAAAATTCGACGATACGGGATTTATGCTAAATGTGAAGCAAACTGGAGGTTCACGGATTTCTTGGACTAAAGAGAATGTGCAGCAAGTAGAAGCTTCTGTTCAACGTAATCTAGATTTATCGACGCGCAAACGTTCGGCTGAATTAGACTTACCCTGCATACTAATTAATCTTATTGTAAGTAAACAATTTTTATTATATAGTCGCATTCGCAATCGAGGTCGATGGGCGAGACGACATTGTTGCAACTGGTCCAGCAGGTGTCCTACAAACAAAGTAAAGGGCACACAT
This sequence comes from Hypercompe scribonia, assembly GCA_949316085.1. Taxonomy (NCBI): domain Eukaryota; kingdom Metazoa; phylum Arthropoda; class Insecta; order Lepidoptera; family Erebidae; genus Hypercompe; species Hypercompe scribonia. The sequence continues at coordinate 350,585 of OX438986.1, forward strand.
GTAGCACACCCGTCCAATATGGTCAGGTTAGGTTAGGTTAGTAGGTTTGCCCAGACGGGAGCTCGAGTCCTGGAGTTTTCCGGGGCTGAAGGCGCAAAGACGGCGAACAGGTTCGCCGAGAAACTGAGGGAAATCTTTGCAGCCACGGATGGTGTAAAGATCGCCAGGCCTACCAAGTGCGCAGAGTTGCGCATTTCGGGCCTGGATGACTCTGTGACGGCCGAAGATGTCCGCGTTGCAATTAGCGAGAAGACGGGCTGCAACGCGGACAGCATCAGGGTCGGCACCATCCGCCCCGGTCCGGGAGGACTTGGCGCTGTGTGGATCAGCTGTCCCGTGGCGTCGGCCAAAATTTTGGGCGATGCTGGCAAGATCCTCATTGGTTTCGTGAACGCTAGGATTACAGTCCTGGCGCCGAGACCAATGAGGTATTTTAAGTATCTGTCATCGGGACACACACGCGCCAAGTGTGTTAGCTGTTTTGACTGCAGCGGACTATGCTTCCGCTGTGGTCGACCGGGGCACAAGGCGGCCGAATGCTCTGCCGCCCCTCACTGCCCGGTATGTGCGGCGGGTAACAAGCCCGCCAATCACCAGATTGGGCAGGGAGGCTGCAAACCCAGCATTGCCCGCAATTCTCGGCGGCAAGTGTCAGGGGCTAGCCAGTCGACCCAGGCTGCTTCTGACATCGTTCGTGCGTCGATATCGTCGCCCATGGAGGAGGTTGTAGAGACGGTCAAGTAATGGACCAAGTCTCCAATCTCCTTGTCCAGACGAACCTGAACCACTGTGCCGCAGCGCAGGACCTTTTCCTGCAAACCATGGCACAGTGGTCGATCGGTGTTGCCGTAGCTGCGGAGCCCTATGACGTTCCTCCCCGCCCAAATTGGTTGGGACGGCTCCGTGGCAGTCGTTGCCTCCACGGCGGCTCATTTCCCACCCTTGTCGCTAAAAGACAAGGGCACTGGATATGTTGCTGCTGAGTGGGGGGGGATCACCATATATGGTGTCTACTTCTCCACCAACCGGAGTGTGAGCGACTTCGAGGTTTTCCTTAACAACTTGGAAACCTCGATACGGCGACTAACGTCTGGGCACGTTCTGGTGCTGGGGGACTTCAACGCAAAATCCATTGCGTGGGGTTCCCCCAGGACGGACGCTAGGGGCGAGGCCGTAGAGGAGTGGGCGGCCTCGGTGGGCTTCTGTTTATTAAACAGAGGCTCCACCAACACGTGCGTGCGACAGCAGGGGGGGTCAATAGTGGACCTTTCTTTCGCTACCCCTGTCCTCGCCGCACGAGTAAGGAACTGGCGCGTCTTGGAAGAGGTTGAGACGCTCTCGGATCACCTGTACATCCGATTCGAGCTCTCCCGGACCCAGGACCCCAGTAGGGGTCACGCGGCGCGGCGTTCTTCTCGTTTTCCGCGGTGGGCTGTAGCCAAACTAAATAGGGTCCTACTAGAGGAGGCGGCCGTCATCTATTCTTGGCTGTCTCCACAGGCCCCGGCCGAGGAGGTTGACATGGGGGCTGGTCGCTTCCGCGATGCGATTACGCAGATCTGCGATGCGGCCATGCCCCGCATCCGAGGTTGATGGCCTCCACGGAGGGGGGTTTACTGGTGGTCCCAGGAGTTGGCGGACCTCCGTGCGATCTGTACACGTGCCCGGGGGTCCTACACCCGTAGTCGGCGGCGACACCGCGAAGAACCGCGCGAACCCTCGACCACATGTCGAATCGCCTTGGGGAAGTCCTAAACGCCAGTTTGGCGTCCGGGCGCTTTCCTGAGGGCTGGAAAAGCGGGAAGCTGGTCCTACTACGTAAGCCGGGACGGTCGACCGATTCGGTCGCGGCCTATAGGCCCATCGTGTTGCTGGACGAGGCGGGTAAATTGTTTGAGAGGATACTCTCTGCCCGCATCGTCCGGCACCTCTGTGAAGTGGGCCCCGATCTGTCGGACGCCCAATACGGGTTTCGAACCGGACGTTCGACAGTCGATGCTGTGTTGCGCCTGAGGTCCGTGACTGAAGAGGCGGTGAGCTGTGGCGGAATGAACTTTGCAGAGGCGGCGCGCCTGGCCACCACGGGTGTCTCTCTGGTGGTCGGGCGTATTGAGGCGCTGGGTTTGCGGGTGGCCCTGGACAAGACGGAGGCCCTTTTGTTCCATGGGCCCCGTCGTGGTCCACCCTCCGGCGCCTCCATCGTAGTCAATTCGGTCCTCGTACCGGTTCAGGCCCAGATGAAGTATCTGGGCCTGATCCTTGACGGCAGGTGGCTCTTCGACGAGCACTTCCGACAGCTTACTCCAAAGCTGGTGGGCGCTGCTTCTGCCCTTGGGCGACTTTTGCCCAATTTGGGTGGAGCCAGCGTCGCGATGAGACGGCTATACACGGGGGTTGTCCGGTCAATGGCGCTGTATGGTGCACCAGTGTGGGCGGTTAGAGCCATACGCGGTTACCGCACTATATCGACGGAGGCGGTGTGCGCCTCAGCCGGAACACCCCCGTCGGATTTGGAGGCGGATGTGCTCGCTAAAGTTTATCGGCGAACGGCAGACTTCCGGGTGTGTAGCGGCATCCGGCCCCCGCCCGAAGAGACACGCGAGTGGCGAGAGGCCGCTCGTCGAGCCACGATGGCTCGTTGGTCGTCCCGGCTGGAGGCTCCACGTGCTGGCTTTGCCACCGTGGAGGCTCTCCAGCCGGTCATCGCCGAGTGGGCGGGGCGACAGCACGGGACCCTTTCCTTCCGACTGACGCAGAACCTTTCCGGGCACGGTTGCTTCGGGAAGTATCTGCACTCGGTCGCCAGGAGGGAATTGAGTCCCGCCTGTCACCACTGCGACTGCAATGAGGACTCGGCTCAGCACACGCTGGCGGTTTGTTCCGCCTGGGCGGCGCAGCGTGGGGTCCTCACTGCAGTTATTGGAGGAGATCTCTCGCTACCGGCCGTCATACGCTCCATGGTCGGTAGCGACAGTTGTTTTACCGCGGTCGCAACCTTCTGCGAAGACGTAATTTCGCGGAAGGAGACGGCGGAGAGGGCCCGGGAGGACGACCTCCACTCGGACCCAATCCGCCGCCGGCGAACCGGGCGGCGGAGGCACGCGTACCAGCGTCTCATGCCGCCTTGAGTGTGGCCGCAGGTGAACGGGACGGGTTTTCCCCTCCATCCGCTATAGTGGCCAACCGCGAGGAGGTGACGTCCGCGTGTGCCGTACATCGCCTAAATGGAGAGGTTATCCGCAGAAGGTGCCCGCTAGCGGGCAGGCGCCAGGAGGGATCTGGATGTCGTAATAACAGCTGTTCCCGGATCCTTCCTATGTCAGGCGCAGAGTGGCACACCGTGTGGTTTTAGTCGGTCCGATTCCGACACACCACCCCGCCGTAAACCTCGGTAGGGTGACGGCCCGTGGGGGTTTCCACACGTTAAAAAAAAAAAAATTCTAGGTATAAATGCCACCCAGAATTTCCAGGTTAGCTGAAAAAGAAATTTGTTTTAATTTCGTTTGCGTAGAACTATCTTCAGCGACCAACTAATTCAAAACACGAGTCCTTCGTAAGAAAATTATAAATGGAATTCTTGATGATGTTATATTTCTTTATAAGTTAACTAACCGTTGCTGACGGCATAGCTTTGAAAATTATAATACCAACTTCCATATAACCGTTCATTCCTTAATTTACACCCATAGGGACGGTATTTCCAAAATCCAATTCGTAGTTATCGTTTATAATATAAAAAGTATCAGCTTTCAAAATGTCAATCTTGTACATCCAGTTTCTTAGGGTCTGAGTTGATGAATCTAGCAGTAAGACACGACAAATAAATAATTTTATTTGCTTGACCACTCATTTAGCCTAGTGGTTTCAGCAGTCGCCACGTTGTGTCATTCCCTAAGCACTTCCACGTCACATCGCGCCATGTTGTGGGCTCAAATCACCACAAAACACTTAGTGTGATCTACAAATTGTTGTTCTAAATCTGGGTATTCCTTGTGTACGTTTTAGGATTGTGTGTGAAGTCCCCCGCGAGACACGATATATTTCTTGTGTAGGAGTAATTTAAAAAAAAACGTGAAAATATGTTTGTCCGTGTCCTAGATTTCCTCCAATCTTTGTCGTTTTCTTGCAACTTTCTCTACCTACATTTAAATCAGTGTGGCCATCTCACTAGAATATCTCTACTTCACTACTCCACGGGATAATGTACCTACGATTTTCCTATTTCACGTGCGGCATTATCTAGTGCAAGTTTGAGGTACGAGAAGCACTATAGCCATTACTCGAAACTATCGCCATTAACAATGGATGTTTATGGCAGTTTTATCGGCCATTAGCGTGTGCACTGCGCGGCGCGACACGCACTTACATGATACATACTCCCACTGTCTTATAAATACAAATACATATTTATCAAACTATATTTACTGTAAATGCTCAGATATTTCAGGATATCTATGTGTTAAGAATTTGTGAGAGGCAAATATTCCAACGTACGAGGGTAAGTTTTTAAGTTCGCGGAATGACAGTGAAAAAGGCGGGTAAACGCGCTCTTTTGATGCCTACCGTATTCAGTGACTCATAATTAGTCTGCATAGTAAAATTTGTTGTGATTGGATCATTAGTTATTAAACTATCGTTGACCAAGTATTTTAATCGGGAACGAAGTGAAAAAAATGGAGAAAATTGAATTCCGTGCGGTGATAAAGTGCCTTACTAAGCAAGGAAAGTCTGTTCAAACCATACTCAATGAGATGTCATCGGTTTACGGGGATTCTTGCCCAGGAAAAACAATGGTCTACAAGTGGCATAGTTTATTTAAACAAGGCAGGGAATCACTTGAAGACGACCCGAGGCCGGGGCGCTCCGTTGAGGTGACTACGCCAGAAGTTATTGCAAAAGTAGAAAAAATTGTATTGGAAGATGCTCGACTAAAAAAGAAACAACTCGCAGAAATGGTTGGAGTATCGGATACAACAATTTTTAAAATTTTACACGATCATCTTGGCATGACTAAGGTTAGCGCACGGTGGGTGCCGAGAATGCTCACGCCATTGCAAAAACAACAGCGCGTGGAATGTTCACGTGCGTTTTTGGACCTCTGCAATAAAGACAAGGATGGCGTATTGAATCAAATTGTTACTGGGGATGAAACTTGGGTTCATCATTATGAACCCGAGTCCAAACAAGACTCCATGCAGTGGCACAAAAAGGGCACAGCACCACCCAAGAAATTTAAGGTTTCACAGTCGGCTGGGAAACTCATGGCAACGATTTTTTGGGACTCAGAAGGAATATTATTGATAGATTATAAAGATAAAGGCATTTCTATAACGGGGGAATACTACGCTTCAATCTTAGAACAGTTAAAAGAAGCCATCAAAGAAAAAAGACGGGGAAAATTAACGAAAGGTGTCCTGCTGATGCATGACAATGCTCCCGTTCACAAGAGCCGAGTCGCACTGGCTGCCCTGCATAAGGTGGGCTTCGATATTTTGAATCACCCACCCTACAGTCCAGATTTGGCTCCGAGTGATTATTATCTCTTTCCAAAAATGAAAAAAGAATTACGTGGTAAGAAATTTTCAACTGATGAGGAGGTTAAGGAGGCGGTTTCGGCGTATTTTTCAGACAAAGATAAAACTTTTTTTACGAGGGAATAAAAAAACTAATTGAAAGATCTGAAAAATGTATTCGTGTTGCAGGGGAATATATAGAAAAAGAAAAATAATTTTGTGTTTTTATTATTACTCAATACCCTCCATTCCGCGAACTTAAAAACGCCCCCTCGTATATGGGACAGATTTGACCGGAATTTACTGCTTCACAGAAAAAAAAAATAGGCAAAACTAGTGTCTATAGAAATCATTTCTTTTCGTAATGAAGAATACTATTGCAGTAATTTTAGCGGTGTGTGCAAACCAAGTGACGTCATCAACAAGATTTTACCCGTCCCGTCTCGATGTAACTAGTGTCCCAACGTGCTAGATGCATACATCCACACGTACATACGAGTACATAAGCGATATGCTCTTGTGGCTTAATATTTTACGTTTCAATTCACTTACGACACAGATCAACTTAATAATTACAAGTGCTGTCACTGTTACTGTCTGTAGTGATAGATAACAGAGAGCATAGAGCATGGGATTCAGATTTGATGGATACGTTGTGAAGGTGATGAATGCACTAAAACTTTTTGTAAAAGTTGGTGAAACATGCATTGGAATCGATCAAAAAATACTAGAAATATATAAATAATCAAAATAATCTAATATAAATATGGTGATTCATCCCCGTTTATAGGTTTCACACAAATATTTAGAATTCTTGGATTCGATTTTAGATGAATATTTTATATATCTGTGAAAATGAAAGCTCTCCAAGAATATTCTGTTGGGTACTAAATTAATTTCATACAAGAAACACTTTATTGGAGACTAAAAATATTTCATAATGTGTGTAATGTGCGTCTAACAAGCTCTACGTAACGTGGAATAGGTAATCGGATTGTTCAGATGCTTCAAAAGCGTGAATTTATATCAAGTTGGTGCTTGAACGAAAATACATTATCGTCGGTATCGTCATATGCTAAGATTTTTTTTTTCGGACATTTGACACACAACGTCATTTAGTTTCAAACTAAGCAGAGCTTGTGCTGTGATAACTAAACTATAGATCGAGTACTTATATACTTTCACTATTGTAAATACATACATATTATATAAAGAAAACGCCCAAACTTTGAAATCAATACTTGCAGATCATACAAACATTTGGTCTGACCCGGGAATCGAACCCGAGACCTCAAGCACAACAGTTGCATTCACTACCGTTGCACCACCGAGGCAGTCATTTATATAAATATGTTTATATCAACTATGTATTTTTATTTTTCTTTCTATACAGTTGTTATAATACTATATCACTATCAACCACACTAGAAACCACAATCAACACCAACAAGGTTTAATAATACACAGCTCTCCTTTGTACCATTTGTGTACTCTTATATTTATTTTTTTATTGATAAGTCATATATCTCATATAATTAGTTTTAACACTTCAATAGATTAATGGAATTATACCAAAATATTAAAAGTAGTATAAACAATATTATTAATTCATAGCAAGGAAGATATAACAGCTTATTATATCGCTCAACTTTGATAGAACTTAATGTTTGTTAAAAAAGAACACGAGATCACTGACACACATCACAGACATCGTCTCGTGTTTTAATTGAAATATTGACAAAAACAGTATTGTGTATAAATTCTGAAGTTTTATGTGTTCGTTATCAAAATCGAACAGAAACGAACGTGGAGTGAAAATATAGCAGGTTTAGGTGCTCTGTTGAAAATCCACCAGACTTAGGGGTGTAAGACTTCGGCCTTGAGCCTTGACGTGGTATTCGTCCGTTTCGCTATTTACCCATTCCACCGATACCATACTGTATTGTCTATTTTTACGATGTATCTGTGCAGGTTGAGATAACTTCATGTTGCTCATCAATATATATCTGTCTACAAACTTCATTTGAAAATAAATGAAATATATTCTACTGTACAAAGTATGGTAGGACAATTTATTGTGGATTTGTTGATTTGCGAAAATAAATTAGTGTTTTTAATTATCCTGGTAATAGGAGTAGACAAAAATTAACACAAAATTTTCCCATTTCTTACTTTATGTGTAACCAACAAGTTAAGGCAAAGTTACGGTACGTTTAATAGGCAGGGTGACATCTTAGTCAAATTAATTACTTTTTATCATCTGTCAAAACGACAATTTTGTATGAAAAATGTACTAAATACAAAATTATGACGTCACTGTTTTAGACTACTCAATTGAACAATATATTTTAATGTATGTTTGATTGAAATTCGTAATAATAATAAAAAGATATGTTAATTGTATTTGCCGAGATGTTTCGTGATATTAGTTTTAATGAAGTGGACATTGGTATTTATTTACGATACAGTCATCTACCCAATTTGACGAGGGTTTTATATTGTCGTACGATTGTAACTTCAATAAATTATGTTTTCATAATATAGTTGTTACCCTAGAATACGATAGTATAACTGTTATTGAGAGAAGATAGTTGACTAACATTGAGGTTTAAAGGTCTGTGTGAATTCGATCAATTGGCTACAATTACCGAAACTTTTGCTAAAAAGACAAACGAAATGGAACAGCTTTAAACACTGCAGTTAGGAACATTTTGGAAATTGTCCAAATTGTAGAAAGATAATCTTTATTTTAATTAAAAAAAAACATAAAAATATATACAACTATATACTCCTTAGAACTCCCTTCTGATTCTGACGATACGATCGTTGAATGAAGCCACGAGTAACAGCAAATTTTAACAACACGCGCGTGCAAACCTTTAGTTTCATATTTGCTCAGTATTATCAAACGTCTCGTGAATAACAACTAGTTGGAGCATACATATCACATGACCTGTAATTAAACATGGCAACTTTGTGGTCAGATCGTTGACCTGTTGCTTTTACTCCCTGAATTATTTAACAACGTACGATCTGAGGCTAAACGCTAATGTAAAAAAACTTTACATAGTATATATGAAGTACTTACAGTTCTTGTACATCTAGACCTTTCAAAATACGCCACAGATTTTAATGTGGTTTTAATGTAGTCAGAGAGATTTAAGAGGAAGATTTGTGTGTTTATTACGAGTACATGTATGTTATCATATTTAATCTGTGCGAGGCTGGGTCTGCTGTTATGTAATACGTCTTTGTCGAGTGTTTTCTTTGTTGTTCGATTTAGAAAGGTGTTGTTTTGTGAAAATAGTGTGATGTATTCATAATCGGGTCGGCTTTAAATCTATTACGATACAGTTGGACTTGTATTTTTTATCTGCAACGGTTGCCTGACAGGTCTGATACCTGTGAATCCAAGTACTAACCGATATAAAAAAATTGTATAAAAACTACCAGCTTATTTAACTTTATTTATTTATATATCTTTGTTGAATACGTATAAAACATAAACAGAGATGGTAGATGTAACAATTGGCGGTCCTATCACTCACGGCGATTTCTTCCAGACAACCGTAGGATCGATATTAGGTGTTTTAGATTTTTAGAGCAGTATGATATATATATATATATATATATATATATAGTGGACCCCCGGTAGTTTGACAAACGTTTTGCAGGGCAGTGTCAGACTATCGAATTTATCGGATTATAGCCTATAGACCGCCTAAGACCCCCTATAGCCCGACAAAAGAGTAACTTGTAATCCGACAAATAACAGACAAATGACTATATGTTGTCGTCTGGGTTTGTGACGACATTACTAGGTATGTATACGTAATGCATAATGAATAAACGCTAAGCTGCACCGCTATCACACGTAGTCAAATTCAAACTAAGCAATCGGAATTGAAACAATACCTACGCGTCGAGCACAAGTTGTAACCTGTTCAATCATGCACGATCTACATTAGCGAAAATTGTTTGATAGATGTCGAATTACGGGGGGTCCGGATTAGACAGGGGCCGGATTACCCAGGGCTCCACCGTATATATATATTTATATAAGTATACATAGGTATATTACAGATATTAAGTATATCTGTAACCAAAAAAACTCAATAACATCCGACACGGGAATCCGAGACTTCTTCGCATACGCTAACCGCTAGACAAACGAGGCAGCAAACACATTACAAATATGTATATACGAGTATATCGAACTGTTTAAGTTCAAATATATGTTAAAATATGATCGTATGTCTTCGCACCTAGTCAGTTAGCGTTCCTTTTTGTACCTAATGGTACCACAGCCTTACACTTTCTTAGAAGGCGACGATGTTGTTACTGCACGCCTAGTGTGTATGTCCGATTGAAAAACATATAAATATTAAATAAAAATAAAGTGTTTACAAAACTAAAACTCGTCTACGTAAAAATCATAGTCTCATAATCAGTAGATATGCTTCAGATGTGACCACGGCTCTTTCTTGTCCATTTCTGTACCTTCGCATTTCTCTCTATATCTGATATTTTTGTAGCTAGATCCCTTTTTAGATCCCCTTATTACGTAGTAAATAAATAAATATTTCGGACATTTAACACACAACGTCATCTAGTTTCAAACTAAGCAGAGCTTGTGCTATGATAACTAGACTGACTGATAGAATACTCATACACTTTTTTTTTGTAAATATATACATATTATACGTAGAAAACACCCTAACTTCGAAACAAATATTTGCAGATCATACAAACATTTGGTTCGACCCAGGCATCAAACTCGAGACCTCAAACACAGCAGTCACATTCATTACCATTGCGCCACCGAGGTAGTTATTAGTAGTACCTAGTAGTCCGGTTATAGTGCTGTGAACTTCTTTTTATTTAATACTTTTCTATTACTCGATCAAGTATATACACTAGCCATGTAATCTACGTCATCGTATTCTAAGAAAGTATAAAGACCGCGACACCACTAGTTACTAATAGGAATGCTAACTGAAACATATTTTGACTCATCAATATTGGCTGTGTAGGTAGTGTCGCGTGGGATAGCGTTCCAGAACCTGTGTACAATTATGTAGCAATCTGTGAAAATATTTTCTTTTAAAATTGTAACAAACAACAGAGTGATCCTGTATATTATTTTTGTTAAGCGAGTAAAAAGTTACAGTGACAAACGGCACACGGCATTAGCTATTTGCACATCAGAAATAGTTTCTTTCCTAATGAGTGTTAATTTTATCAATTTATTATGGTATTTTCATTAAAAACGTGTTCTTCTATTCGGGTACTGATTTATAAATCACCAATTACTAACTGTGGTTATTTTTTTTATTGGTTTACTAACGACTGATGACATAGTGTTATACAAAAAAAAAGTATAAATCGTACAAAGAAGAGAATGGGAATAGTGTAACAATTAAGTAGGTAAACTTGCATAAAAGGAGTAGTACCATATGTTACTGTAGCATACATATATTGTAATGATAGTGGAGTAATGTTAATCTTCACTTAAACATGCATAAATAAATACAAATTTTAAAACAATTTTTCAATACGCCACTGAGTAATAATTTAACACCACAGATTAATAATAATAGAAAAGAGAGTGAGCTCTGGATCGTACATTATAACCGTTCTGTTGCAATTGTGACCGGTATGTGAGAATCAGTGATGTGTGCGATCGTTCGGAAAAAGAAAGATGTGACACTGCTAAACGATTACTGTCGCCGATGGGCAATTCTCTCGAGTTGCTAGTACTAAATACGGTCAATCGTCAACTGAAGTTAAAACCATAGTTAGGCAATATTTGATCAAGTTCAGAGTTGCAGACAGGTTTTTTTCTCGTTGTATTTATTTCTTTTTGAGTCCGTCTGCCCCCTTCAGAATCAAAAGTAGTCGAAGTTTAGTCCCACGGTCAAAATCTAAATGGAGGGTTTTAAAAATGTGAAATTGTATGTCGATAGTATTTATTTTGTTAACTTCTTCACTTTGAACCAAAAGAACAAGGATGCTATAAGTGCAAACATAAGTTTTTTACTTACACTGTTTTTTGTTTACTTAGAGGAAAATTTTCCTCGAACTGTGTCATAACTATACAAGAATATATTATTTATACTCATAACTACATTAGTATGACATAATAGACTATTACTTTTTCCTAAAGTCAGTAAGATCGTATCATCACTTTGAGTATTTTACATTGCTCAAATTGCATAAGGAATTGTCGTTTCTTTCAAGCTGACCAAAATTCACTTCTACACATTTCATTTGAAAATACACTTAAACCGTTTTAGTATAACAGTACACTTTACGGTTGTAAGAGTCTTCAACGTCAGCGGAAACCACCTAACAACGAGATGTACTGAGGACCTAATAAAATTTCACTGTTTAATGACATAGTGTCCAACCAATATCTTTAGATTACAAAGTGTTGTACGTTTAAGTACTGACTACGGAAGCCAAATACGGCTTACTAAAGTTTCAAGTTCTACAAACCTCCGGGTCAAAGTTCTCCTTGCGTAATAATTTAGGTAAACCTTTTTGTAGCTATATTTTTTTAATGTACTTAATTCACTTTTGTAAATATTGTTTTTATCGTTTCACTAAACATTCTACACAACATTTTTAGTCCGGTACATAGTTTAATTTACGGTATTGAAGTGTACGAAAGTCAAGTAATATCTTCATCAACTTTACATTTACTAGTCCACTAGTGGACATCGGTCTGTTTATAGAAATGAGGTTTAGGCCTATGATACAATGCTGGCCAGACGGGTTGCTTAGTTTGTTTCAAGTTTTCCGTTTCTTCACAGTGTTGTGATCCTGCAGAATTTGCTCAATTAGCAAACTGTTACGGCACCAACGGGATTCATAGGGTGACACACCATATTCTTAATTCGTCACCACACTGACGTAGCATTACTTTAGTCAGTTGCAACACAATTCTCTCCAACTCTTACGTATTCCGACGGACATTCTCCGCCAGCAAAAGCCACTCTGTTAATGTCCTTGTTGTTGTCTGTGTTGTTCGGTTTCATTGTGACTTCTACTGGAATGGGTTCCACACCAAATATTTCATAGATCTCCTCAATCGTACAAGTATTGTTGGCGCAACTTCTTGGTGTTGCTTTCACTTCTGGTTCTTCATCAGCGAATATCTTTCCGAGTAGATCTTCTGGAGGTGTGTAGGAGTTCGGTATAGTATTTGAAGTCACTAAGATTGTAAACACAATTAGTAATGCTCCTAAAGTAATAATATTCATTGTTCAAATTGAAATCGTGACTCGGTATAGATGAAAGGAGTTTGACACTAGCACCGAATGCGATCACGGTCAGCCGTCGACTGAAATTTAAATTATAGTTAGGCAATATTTGACCATGTTCAAAGATACAGACAGTTTTTTTTTTATGCGGAAATCAAACCATTAATAACCTCAAGAGAAGTCGAGGTAAGTTTACCTACGTTTAGAATTTGTGTTTCTTAGAAGTTATTAAGTATTTAGTTGATTAATATGTTGATCTAGTGGTTAGTGGTTAGACTGTGATTAATGTGATTTGTTGTTCAATTGTTGTATAACACATTTATTTATTATTATTAATACAATGAATTGGCTGCTTACACACATATGCGTAATGTATAAAATGTATACCTCATACAACCAATCTGTAATACACTCACTTCAAAGACTGATGGCAGTTGCGATAAGGGTACTCCTCTGTTCCAGTTCAGACAGCGCCTGTTCAATGTTTTTGGAAACACACAAACACCATTTTAAAGGTTTTTGATAGTTATAAGGTTAACTAACTGCAGGTTCTAAAAGAAAAAATATTTTAGTAATGGACAGCACATCTATCGCGGCAGCAAATCTTCTTCGATAAATACAAACAAAACGTATATTACTAATAGATAAATGTTTTCACTGACCTGGAAAATTTGTGCCTCTTTGGAGTCATAGTCGAAGCTGCGCGACTCACTATATTTTTAGACATGATGAACAGCCTTTAGCAGTCTACTGCTGAACATAGGCCTCTGCTTACCAAGGAGGTTTTGGTCTACTATATTACGCTGGCCAGACGAGTTGGTATAGGGTTTGTTTCAAGTTTTCCTTCTCTTAACAGTGATGTTATCTTGCATATTTGTTCGCTTAGTCGCCTCTTACGACACCCATGGGAAGAGTAAGAGTGGTGACACTTTGTATTCTTAATCCGTCACCACACGTTATACATATGTAATTTTATAATACAGTGGACCCATGGTAATCCGGCCCCTGTCTAATCCGGACCCCTGTAATCCGACATCAATCAAACAATTTTCGCTAATGTAAATCGTGCATAATTGAACAGGTTACAACTTGTGCTCGACGCGTAGGTATTGTTTCAATTTCCGTTGCTTAGTTTGAATTTGACTATGTCTGATAGCGGTACAGCATAGCGTGCGTTCATTATTTGCTGTTTATTCATTGTGTATTATTTATACGTACCTAGTAATGTCGTCACAAGCCCAGAAGACATATACAATCTTATCATTTGTCTGTAATTTGTTGAATTACAAGGTACTCTTTTGTAAAAAAATCTGGGCTATAGGGGGTCTTAGGCAGTACTCTATAATCCGACAAATTCGATAGTCCGACACTGCCCTGCAAAACGTTTGTCAAATCACCGGGGTCCAGTGTAATCATAATTAATAAAATAAATGTATTGTTTAAATAATTTCACTATCAAAGTTGTAAGTCTATTAACAACGACAGCTACGTACATTTACGTGACTATTACGTTTTAACGTAACTCACTAAAGTTGTCACATGTAGCTGCTGCACGTATTTAGTTCTGACAAATTATATTTGTTATCGACCACAAAACTTCTATCTAAACGGTAGAAGTTTTGTGGTCGACAACAAATATAATTTGATAGAAGAGAAGAAGTTTTGTGGCCGATAATTATATCTAGAGGCATTAGAGTCAAGACAATTTCAGTACGAACGGGCTGACTCGATCGCTTCAAGACTACCCTCCCATAGAAGACCAACTTCAAGCGACAGCAGGCCTGCTGTCGTCTTTCATTGGTGAGTGTCAAACTGAAGCGTATGGGTTGACAGTTATCGTAGTAAGTGTATGAACCTTGAGCTGTTACGATGACTGACATGTCTTTTAATTCCCCAATCAGGGCGTGAAACGATATCTTAGTAGACGGCCGTAGTCTGGGTCACCATACTACATTGTCTGCATTATCAATGGTTTATTCTATTACAAAAGTTGAGATGTATAATTATATGTATAATATGGTATGTGAAAGATTAATAGTAAGTATATAATCTATGCAGCCGTAAGTTTTTTGCGATTGGTATAGGGAAAAAGGAGCATGTGAGTCACCTGATGGAATGTGACCCATGAAGGCCTGTGACAAGTTTAACTCTTTAAGTTTACGTCTTTGAGTTTGTCAAGTGATAAATAAAGATTATTCTTAGGACTAGTACTACGTAAATTCAAAATTATTAAAATAGTAATGTTTTTTATTAACTCCTTATTGTTATACAAAAATACTAACAACTGGAACAAATCCATTACATTTCTGGGTCATTTTAGCATGTAACTCTGCTATAGCTGCCAGCACCTTCGACTTTGCAAACTAACAATTGGATCTATTTTACATTGTACAATATAATTATTGCAACTAAGTGGTTCAACTTTTGTGTTTTTAGAAAGAAATATTTTTAACAGTATACTAAAACCAAAGGAAAAATATGTAAGTAGAAATAATAGAAAAATAAAATAATCAGGCGCTCATGTTTGTCAAGAGTGTGAGTTTGTACTGCATGTAGCAATTTTGAAAGAATTCGTTTTGGATGAAGATGTTGCCTTGGGATATTTGGCTATAAAGAATTCCAGTTCGTCCGATGATTTTATTTTGTGTTGTCTGCACGGTTGACGCTTACAGCGCCATCCTGACCAGCAGGCCGCTACGCCGAAATATTGCCGGGCCATGCTGCAAGTTGTCTATCAAGTTTTAGTAAGAAACTCTCTCATCGTAAAACTGGACATCTTCAACGTTGTTTTTACTTTACAGTCTGCAGTTCTGCTGAAACAAATTGAACCAGCACCGGACGATGACATTCCTTGGATCTAGCGCCAATGGTGAAAGATCTTTACCTAGATGTTGTCATATCTTTGAGACCCATTTGATCGAGAACACCAAGCGAGGTCTTACTGTATTCCTCCGTAATAGCTTCAGGCGCTCCGAAAAGAACAAGAGCCTTACGCATATGGCGGGTCTCAATGGCATTTCCATTTCGGCACATCCTGACTCAAAATGTTGAGCATCAACTCTCGGCACGCTCAGAACTACACTGAGATGCGTGTAATAGTTTTCAGTGCCAGTTTTAGGAATGGAACAGGAATACAGTTGAGCTTCTGATTGAACTATTCTCTTTAAGAAATTTTTCTCCAGATTACTTTGAGCTGCTTGAATACCAGTAAGTTGGGACATAGTCCTTGAAGATTGCAGAGATAGTTTAAAAATTAAAAATTGTTTCATAAAATAGAGTAAATAAGCTAGCAGGTGGCGTGGTAGTTACATATAACTATGTTGAATTACGTAAACAGGATAGTAACAGTAAATGGTTTTATGAAAATTGTGCAATAACATTCTTTATCAAGTGGTAATTAAGGTAGTAGAGCCACGCTGATTTCAGTACGAGCGGGCCGGCTCGACGGGGGCAGTACTATCCTCCCACGGAAGACCAACCTAAAGCGCCAGCATCCGTGTTGACGTGTTTCGTTGGTGAGTGCGAGACCGGCGACCTATTGATGCAGGGGTGACAGTTATCGTCGTGATAACTATGTAAGGCTTACACTGCTACGGTGACTGTCATGCCTTTTACGTCCCCAAGCGGGGTGTGAAAAAGCCTCTCACCAAGCCACCATAGTATGGGTCACCATACAGCATTGTCTGCATTTGCAATGAGTGTGGTGACTACAACTCTTTGGATTCTATTCATGCTTTTCATCAGGCAGAGTAGAGTCACTTTGGCAGGCTTCTCATATAGATTTTTTTTTTAATAAATTAAGAACTTTTGAAAACTATGTACCTTTTGACATATACACAAAAAAAATTTTTCTTTTTAAGTCAAAGGTTAGAATTAAAGAACTTTTAATTTACTTTGGTCACAATATATCAAGCTACATTAAACAAATTGCCTGATAATTTAACAGTTTTCAGAATTAGCGTTATTCATGTTTGGCATTTAACTATTCTTTGCGAGTTAACCTGCCGCGCCTATTCTGTTTATGTGGCTAAACTGTTACATTATAATCCTATTTCATACACGTCATGCTTCATTATGTATTAATTAAAGCTAATTAAAGAGTACTAAGTTATGAAGCTATATCTATTTGGCTTTTATCATTTTATAAAAGGTGAATTATGGCGATGAACTACACGCATGTCTTTGTTATGGCCGGCCCATTTTGTACCGAAGCACAGTTTTTTCGTCGGTTGATTTTTACCTAGTCGTCATTTTGTGCTGCTTCTGAGCACAGTTTACTAGATACAACATTCCTATTGTTCATACTTCTTAATTATATAAATACCAACCTCATGATAGTAACTTATAATCATGTTAAGGTAGTAGAACCACGCTGATTTCAACACGAACGAGTCGGCTCGACCGGGACAGTACTACCCTCCCATAGAATACCAACCTAAAGCGACAACATCCGTGTTGTCGTGTTCCGTTGGTGAGTGTGAGACCGGAGGCCCATTCATGCAGGGATGTTAGTTACCGTCGTAATTGTACGAACAATACACTGCCACGATGACTGTTATATCTTTTACGTCCCCAAGCGGAGTGTAAAGAAGCATTTCACTAAGCCGCCATAGTGTGTGGCGTTATGAGCCGTCGACGGGACCGCGAGCCGCCAGAGAGTGGGGACTTCTGGTGGCGAATTAGTTGCTGCGGTCGGCGATAGGATAATTTGTTAAACAAATTATAACAACCGGATTGATAGGTGGGGAAACCTTTGTGGCCTCCTCAGGATAGGGTCTGACTAGGCGCGGCGTCGATTTTGGAGGAGACCTGAAATAATATGGTCCGGGTCCCCTTCAGAGAAGGACGCCTGAGACCGGCCGCCGGGGTGGTTTTTAGTGGAAACACCACATACTTCTGGCTCCTGCTTCCCGAGGAGCCGGAGATCCGAAGGGATTTTCCACCCCGACAACAAAAAAAAAAAGATCGCCGTAGTGTGGGTCACCAAACTGTATTGTCTGCATTCGCAATGAGTATGGTGACCACATCTTTTGGATTCTATTCATGCTTTCCATCAGGCAGAATAGTCACTTTAGCAGGTTCTAAAAATTAGAAGAAAACAGGACATAGCCTGTTGACGTTTCAAACAAATAAGAATGTAACACACGTGTTAGAGCTATCTGCTCTTAAACAAGTTATTTTGAAGCACAAGGTGAACCAATTACGCAATAACAAGCAGTGAGATAGGCCCATAGAGACCATTTACCTCAAAAATTGCACGCAATGCGCTTGTAATGAATTTTTAGCGCCATCTAGTAAATATAAGCGGAACTACGTGCTAAAACTTCTTATCGATTCATGATCTGTGTTACGCGTAAAAAATTAATAGAAATTACATCAGCAACTTGCGTTTTGTGTGATTATTTTATTTTATTATGTATGTACGCATGGGGATGACTAACACTTGCAAAACTATTTCTATTTGTTGTGACAACTGGTGCAACATTACATTACTATCCTTAAGCTTCGGGTCAATATTGCGTCAGACTTTAAAATTCTCTTATTTTACGTTAAATGTTTGTTTTGAACAGTCAATGTTTTCCTCCATAGCGGTATAGATGCAAATGTGTGTCTTTATACATACATATGTACTTACACTTATACCTGTCAATACTCCAGAGGGATAGTTTGGCGACTGTTGTTTTATTACCACTTACACCATTCTAAGGAGAAGACAGTAGATGTCCAGTAAAGGGCTACTAAAGATTGTTAATGATGACACACTGAGAGTTAGCCTGCTGCTGTCGAACGAGTACTTTAATATTTCAGATATTTCAGATATTTGACACACAGCATCATCTAGTTTCAAATTAAGCAGAGTTTGTGCTATGATAACTAGACTGACTGATAGAGTACTTATATGCTTTTTTTTGTAAATACATACATATTATACATAAGAAACACCCAAACTTCGAAACAAATATTTACAGATCATACAAATGTTTGGTCCGACCCGGGAATCGAACTCGAGACCTCAAGCACAGCAGTCGTATTCACTACCGATGCACCACCGAGGCAAAAAGACTTGCCTACCACGTCTGTTAATATGTATGAAACGAAATGGAAGGTAGACGGATGGGTTGTGGAGTGTAAGGGATAACTCAAGTAGGTCGAGATCTCTAACCTACAGTATCTTAAACATGTGACAATTAATAATACCTTTATATAATTACATTTTATAATGACTTTATATGACATTAAGGAATTAATCTACAAATCCCACCAACACACAATAAATATATGCTGTGCCCGACAGGGTCCATAATTGAAACTGTACTATTTTATGTTGACTATCTGTGAGATATTATGGTAAAGCAATAAAGTATTGAGTATTGAGTATTGAATATTGAATCTCAACCACTGTCGTCTGATCTCAAATTAGGCAGACCAACTAAAAGCACTCGAGTAAAAGGGGTAGTAAAAAAGAAAAAAAGGTAGGTTATTGTTATAATATACATAAGTAGTAACTCTGTAGGTATTAGATAGGTATTTAGTATTAGTTAGTAGAACTTTAGGAATGTACTTTGAGGATTAAAAATGACATAAATTCATAATTTTAATATTTGTTCAACAATATTATTTGTTATATATTTCGTCTACCGAAGTAATTATATTCTACAATAAAATTATTAGCACTTGGTTTTCCTAAACAACAATGAGTTTATTCATTAAAATACCAACTTAATTAACTGTAACATAATAAACATGAAAAAAGTCGTTGGCCATGTTAATTATATTAGAAATAAAGTTACAAAATCATAGATTTGATACACGGCCGTCTGATCCCAAACTAGACAGAATCTGTACGTGGCAACCAGAATTTTGATAAACATAATTATGAAATAATTGTATATAGAAATATTTAAGTAATTTTGTTAATTAGCTATCAGGTTACGAGTTTCATAAGAACTAGTGACCCAAAGCGTTAGATGTCAATACGAGTGTCCCCAAGCGATATACTCTTATTGGTTGATTGGCTCGTATCGACGCACCCAAGACACAAACCAAATTCAAAAAAAAATACTCATATAATAAGTGCTTCTTGATATTTTTTTAAATGAGCAATAACGGACAGTCGAGGGGTGAGAGCAGTCTCTGCCTGTGTTATTAAGTACTAGCTATTGTCAGCATGTCGATGATGATAGTTCCCAGTGGCTTGGCTGGCGTGATTTCTCATTTCATGTATCTGATTTTCAAAATTAAGAAATTCAGTACAACTGTTTAACCTTTGTTTAATCGCTTTAGAGGTGAAATTTTCAAATATTAGTGGATGCTTCAAACAATAAGGCATTGGTTGCTTAACTTTCAAATTTATAGCCCCAGCGGCAGGTGGGGGTACAAATGTTATGGAGACTACTGCGAATATATATTTAAACAAATATTTGATTAAATAAAATTGAGAGAACACACACACACATATCCTATTAGCTTATCATTTATTCAGAACGTGTGTTCATCATGTTTGAACCCAATGTTTACGTAAAGAATTAACTTAGTCTGTTTACACTTTAAGTGCCCCGAGAAATATATTGTTGGCTTGTGTAACTGAAACAAATAGCTATAACCTTAACATATATCCCACACGGCCGTTTGACCTCAAACTAATCAGTCTACTGATAAACATGAATATTACTAAACACATGTGTATGATAGATAAATCACAACTAGACAGAGAATAAATCATCAATTTTGTCCGGGGTGGAAGTCAAACTCGCTACCTCTGGTTCAGTAGCCTTGATGATTAACCACTAGGCCAAACGCTCAGTCGAAGGTAGCCCTACGAGTTGACAATAAAATACATTCAAACTTCATGACGATGCTTTAAGTAGCTAAAACGTTAATAGGCATCAAACAAACTAAGGATTGAACCCGCTAATGACGTAAGGGCAGTCGTCTAAATGATCATAGACTTCACATATAAATAGATTACTTGCATAATTTTACTGTCGTCACTTGATACTTCACAAACACATTTATAATACTTTTTTTTTCTATATTAAGAGCCTGCCAAAGTGGCTCTACCCTGCCTGATGGAAAGCACGAATAGAATCCAAGAGTTGTGGTCACCATACTCATTGCAAATGCAGACAATGCAGTGTGGTGACCCACACTATGGCGGCCTAGTGAGATGCTTTTTCATATCCCACTTGGGGACGTAAAAGGCATGACAGTCATAACATGACAGTGACAGTGTAAGGCTTACACAGTTACCACGATAACTGTCACCCCTGTATCAATGGGCCTCCGGTCTCCGGTTTACTTACCATACAGTTATCTTTAAATAATCAAATAAATGTAAATATATTATAAAGAAATTTCTGTAGAAAAATAAAACACATTCGTCATAAAGAATATATAAATACGAGATGTTTTTTTTTTTAGAACAGAGCAATCGCGCGGTTTTATAACCTGGTAATGTGACAAGTGCTTATAGACACCCACAAGAAAACTAATACAAGTGCTTTGCCATCTTTCGAGTAACCTTCAAAAGTTAGCTGACGAGGGGTTAGAGATCCTTCAACCTTAATCAGTAAAAATCAACGAAAGAACTGCTTAACATCGGTTCTCTGTGATGCTGTGGTACCACTCCGGTCTGATGATGACGCGTCTGTTGAGAGGTCTTAGGTTCGATTCCCACCCAAGACAAATTTTTTGTGTGATGTGCACGATTGTGTGTTCTGTTTTTGTATAAATATGTATAAATTTATAAATATGTAAGTATGTTTATCAGCAGTTTGGTTATCATAGTTCAAGCTTCGCCTAGTTTGAAATCAGCCGGCCGTGTGTGAGATGTGTCAGGAAAGTGTTATAACTTTGGACCATTTGTGCCACAACATGGCCATGGCTCTTCAACGGTATCCTGTATATTATATTAGAATATAAATAAATATACATTAATGAAAGACGTTTTATATACAAAGTCTTCAGATCAACTATATAATATACAATATCAAAGACAATTATATTTTTTGAAGTTTTTTCTCACGCTATTGGGGATTTTACTTTTGTTTCGCTTAGTCGAGGAATTTTAATTTTTATCTGTGTATTTGCATTAAGACTGAGATATTATTTTAAAATGATAAACGTGTATCTTAACAAGGTCAATCAAGGAAAGCAGCTCTCACAGGTCACGTAAGTTCGTTGATATTCAATAGCGTTAACACCTTGTACTCTGAAGGTTCAATTATTTTTGCATTTTTACAAAGACAACGCCCGCACTAGGAATATATCCTGTGTTACAAAGAACGTTAAAAACACACGTGAAACGGATACAAAGAACACGTAAACAATCTGTGGATCGCGCAAAGTGTTTGTCCCATGTGGTTTTACACTCACAAAAACAAAACGCAGCAGAAAGTGGTGTGGTGACCGCTTGAACCATTACACCTTTAACCATGAATGTACACGGCTCTTGTTGTTATATTAATTCAATTTTAAACGACTTCACAATTTGGTTACATATTTTTCTATGTTTATCATCCCCCGTCCTAGAACTTCGTCATAAGTCAATTTGGATAATTCGTTTAGTTCCTTTTAAAATAAAAAGAAAACCATCTTAAGAGTGGCAATTAAGGTTTTAGATTTATAATTCATCAAGTCGTTAGTCACTTTGAAGTTTATTCACACTTGATCAACATTTTTGTTACTTTCACAGAATATATTTTTAGAAATTCTAGATTATTAGCATTTATCACAGTATTCACACCAACTAACTTTCACTGAAACCGGTTCGTTACCAGCATCGGTCTGTCACCAACTAATCGAGGAGGTATACAAACGTTTTAGGACCTCCATAACTTCGGCGAGTTTCTGACATTTCAATCCTGAGCTACGCACGTGTCCCTGATTCTGACCGTACCCGTAGGACAGTTGTTCCCTGTGAACGCTGCTCTATCATCTAAAGGTACCAACGTGGTCGTTTCACTATTACTCCAAATCCATCTATCACTATCATCAGTTTCTTTTACTTCATTATCTAGTGTAGTTTTAACCCCATAAGCAGCACCTTTGTCTAAATTACTATTTGGGCCCAGAGTTCTGTTTGAAGACTCTGTAGTAAACATATTTGTTTCACTCGTATTATAAGTATTTTTGTTTTTTATATTTTTAACAGTATTTTGATAAGAATTTATTGAACTTTGATCTATGTTACTATTGGTCTGATAGATAATTGTTGGATATAAATTAAGTTTTCTAGGTGAGTTTAGATTTGTACAGTTTGGTTTTGTGGTTGTAATGTCAGTTTTAGCGTAATTATTTGCATTGTTCTGCTGGTTATTGTTCAAGTTCTCTAATTGTGCACTCATTTTCTTCGAGTTATTCTGCGGTGTATAATAGTGACCATTCTTAATTTCAACAACTTCTCTTGGTTTCTGAGTAGTTTCTTTTAGATAATCAAACGCATTTTCTTCTTTGGCATGATTTTCAAATCGGTCACTAAGCTGGGTTGCTACAGTAACAGGTCCATTCCACTGTCCTGGATACTGGTAGGTATCTTCTGAATCAGCTCTTCGACGTGTGTTTAATCCTGGAAACACAACATCTCCGGATTTCAAATCGTGTTCCGTCGGATAGGAGTAAGTTGAAATCGATTGATCTTTATTGTCGTTTTTGTACGTAAAACTTATATCGAGCACTGGTAAAAAGGTGCGATGTCTACTGTTATTTTCGAAGTTAGCATAGCTATGCATCGTACGGGCCGCGCTCGTGGTGAGAATAGTCATTAAGATAATGAGCATTGTCTCGTTATTTCATAATTATACGCGAATTGTTTGCACGTTTTTATAAAACGACCGATTATAGCGAGATGCGACCGTGGACTGATAGGCTACAATATTTCCGTTATTCGTAAGAAGTTCAATTGCTCGCGCGCCGTAGGGATGGGATTGCATTGGCGAATGACGTCACAGTCTTATCGATTTCATCAGTACATTACTATTTCCGTAGTTACAAT
This sequence comes from Hypercompe scribonia, assembly GCA_949316085.1. Classification (NCBI taxonomy): domain Eukaryota; kingdom Metazoa; phylum Arthropoda; class Insecta; order Lepidoptera; family Erebidae; genus Hypercompe; species Hypercompe scribonia. The sequence continues at coordinate 374,356 of OX438986.1, forward strand.
GCTGCCCATTTATGGGCAATGCGACTCATGGTCATTTGCCATTGCATTTACCAGATGTTGTCTTAATCTGACTGATTTGTGATTGAGGATTTTCTCTACTAGTCAGCCTTGGAGTGATCTGGAAATGCCATGAGGTAGTAAAAAGATATACATATTTTATAGTTATTTATAATAATGTGACAGCTAAATGCAACTTTGAATACATGACTATTACAGTTGGGTAAAAATAATATATTACGATTATCAGAAGTGATTGTAACATATTTTATGTAAATAATTAGACAATCTACTTTTTCATGGTCAGACTATTGACTTTCATTATGTAACTACGAATTTGAATTTAATTAAAAGTATTTTAATATTTTATAATATTTTAGAACGTTAGTAAAATAAATAGTTTTGTAAATGCATTTGATTATAAGTTAAAAGTGTCATAATTTTTTATCTGGAGAAGAACAAAACAAATTTTAACTTTACAAGTAAATGCTATGACCTAAAAGGGCCTCTTTATTAGTAACATGTATTCTAACGTTTAATTTATTAATTTGAAATCATCGATAACATCAGCACATCTCTATAATATCACCACAAATATATTTATAAGAAATGAACGTGACGTCATCACAACTTGTTTACCCTGACCTGATTTGTTTTACAATAATTTTGTGTAACAACGTGTAACAACACAGTAATTATTCATTTCTCACTGAACGCATTTTTTTACCACTTTTATCAATATTATGATGACGAATGCAGAGGTGTAAAGGTGGGTTTACATTATACATAAGCTTGGCAATGATAACGAGAAGAGTGATAACCTGCTGGTGAGAGTGCCAATCGTGGGTCAAGAAACTTGAATTATCAAAAATGTGTCTTTTAGTGAGTAATTTTCTAGAGGACGGTAAGATTAAATCTTAGAAGTATCAATACAAAAATTTGTAAAAGAGTTTTATAGTTTTTCAATTGTAGAAAAGAAAGGAAGAGAAACGAGCGTTAATTACGCTAAGGAAAAGGTAGGGTAAGACACTACGTGTCTCATAATACACCAGTACCCCAAAGAGGCTGGGCTAGCCTACTATATCTAAAAGACTATGCCAAGGACTCAATACAATAATAGTCAGTCTCTGTCTTTTTCTGTTATATTCGTATATTTTCTGTACCTCAAGACATCTCAATTGACGTCAACATCCTAATAGTTTCTCACGATTATTTTCCCACGTTTATTGTGAATGGGTAAAAAGAATGTTACACCATAATTATACACAAAAAAACAAAAAAAAAATACTGGAAAATAGGTACATTTCCATATTCTGCGTCAGAGCTTTACCCCAGTTTATATTTAGTCCAACACTACAGGGAGTCAGAGGAACTGGTCAAAGAACTGTCCACAAAATTAGCATATTCATACTCAGACAATCTGATATGACCCAGCTAGTTGATATTCACGAGGTGTCTGGTAATACTGCGCAAATGTGAGCGCTAAAGGTTTACCCACACATAGTATTAAACTTGCTATGTATGTGACCCGTGGTGGCACGCGCCGATAAATATACTTTGCTAGCTGTCACCCGAGGCTTCGTTGGCGTGATTATCGTTTACAAATATTTCTCTAAAAATTACGTCTTATTGGATGCTCACAACATTAAAAAAATCAGCTGTGAAAATTTTAAACTTGTAGCCTCAGCGGGTTAGTCAGACAGTAATTTTACTCATCATAATTAATATTGTACCTTAAAGTTTGTAATAGTGTTTCTTAGACTGAGTTTTTTCTTTACATTCCTAGTTTTGTTGTTAGAAAATATAAGTGTACTATATTGCTATCTTGTCTTTAGTTGTATAGTCGTAAATATGTCAATTTAAATAAATAATATTGAGTAGAATGTAATAACAAATAGGTAGAGTCTAATTTTGACTGTCTCGATGGCGTAGTGGTAGCGAAAGCGACTGCTGTGCTTGAGGTCTCGAGTTCGATTGCCGGGTCGCACCAAATGTTTATATGATCTGCAAATATTTCTTACGGAGTTTGGGTGTTTTCTATGTATAATATTCTATCAGTCAGTCTACTTATCATAGCACAAGCTCTGCTTAGTTTGAAGCTAAATGGCGTTTTGTGTTAAATGTTCGAAATATTTATTATTTATTTATTATATTACATATACTATATAATAAACTTATGCTTTAAGAAACATATATATAATAGATAAATGGCACTCAAACAAAGAATAACATGACCGTGCTCCTCAATTAGTGCCGCTAACCATTAGACTAACTAAACACTTACATTCAATAAATATTGACCTTAGCGTAATCTATGCAGTACTTCCGAAGACTAAGGTATTAGAAGGACTTAATAACTTATATGAATACATTTGCCTAAGCCGAATGATTAAAATGGTCTATAAACAAATGTACTACCACAAATAACGTATTTAAAGCCAGTTCTTGAGTATCAAGAAATAATTGCGGATAAGGTAAGTTGTTCGTGAGGATTAAGAGAAGGTTAAGAAAACGGAGTATCATGACCACTATTTATTGTGGGGATGTCGTAAGAGGCGACTTAGGGAACAATCTACAACAAAATCACTAAAAAGAGAACAGAAATTGGAAATAAACCGTACACCAGTCCGTCTGGCTTGAGTAGCAAAGTAGGCTAAGGAGCCTCCTTGCTAAGGAGAGGCATAGGCCTGGACATAGGTCCAGTAGTGGCCAATTACAGGCTGTTGAAATGACGATGTGATGTGAAGTTCCACAGGTTAGCCATTTTATTGTGAAGGTGACACTAGGTATATGAAAATTGTAACAAAAATCATACAGTCAGGTTCTTTGCTTATAATAGGAGAAGGGATTTCAAGCTCTTGAGTTGCACTTTATGGTGGTGGTCAGCTTCCAAGCTTAGCCAGACTAACACTGCATTGTCTCCAGACACCAGGATCGCGTTTACAATTGTAGCGGTGCAAAACACTCTACGACACTATAAATAAATAATAAATATTTCTGACATTTGACACACAATGTCATCTAGTTTCAAACTAAGCAGAGCTTGTGCTATGATAACTAAACTGACTGATAGAATACTTATATACTTTTTTTTTGTAAATACATACATATTATACATAGAAAACACTCAAACTTCGAAACAAATATTTGCAGATCATACAAACAGTTTGTCCGACCCGGGAATCGAACCCAAAACCTCAAGCACAGCAGTTGCATTCACTACCAATACGCCACCGAGGCAGTCAAGATGACTTGCTGTATAGACTTGTAGACTTCATTAACATTCTCCGGATAGAGACCTGCATTTGGATACTTGCCATGACTATTATTTACGTGTTCTATTGAAACCAATAAAACAATTATTTATAACAAGTAATCATCTTTACAGACGAGGAAAATAAGAAACGTGACTATACACCTAACTAAATATTAATAATATACCACAAGCACACTAGACAATACCTAAACTTTGTTCTGGATGGTAGCCTTTTTTTTTTCTTTTTTTTTTTATACCACGACGGTGGCAAACAAGCATACGGCCCGCCTGATGGTAAGCGGTTACCGCAGCCTATGGACGCCTGCGGCACCAGGGGCATCACGTGCGCGTTGCCGACCCTTTAAAGACCTATTTACCCCCTTCTTGAAGAGCCCCATACTGTAGTTTCCAGGGAAAACCTCGGCAGGGAGCTCATTCCATAACGGGATTGTTCGCGGGGGAAAATTTCTCTGAAACCGCACTGTGCGCGACCATTTAGGTTCCAATGTATGTGGATGAGTTCCCTGACGATGGCGAGCGGTGCGATGATAGAAAGTGGCTGTGGGCATCATATCAAACAATTCTTCAGAACACAGCCTATTGTAGAGACAATAGAGCACACACAAGGAGGCAAAGTCTCTCCTAAGACTTAGTGGCTCGATACCGTCTGTGAGATCAGGATCGTCGACTATTCTCACAGCACGTCTCTGAACTGAATCGAAAGGCTCAAGCTGGTACTTCGCTGCTCCCGCCCAGAGATGACAGCAATACTCCATGTGAGGTCGAACTTGTGCCTTTAGCCTGTAGCCTTTGTGCCGGTGTGAAGTATCGCTTCGCTCTATTCAGAACACCAAGCTTTTTTGATGCCAGCTTGACCTTCTCTTCCAAATGAGCTCGAAATTGGACGTCACTGGAGATGTCGACACCGAGGATTCCAATACTCTGTGAGATGGTAAGGGGTGTATTCTGGAATTGTGGAACCACAGTGAACGGGGTTTTCTTAGCGGTAAACGCACAGACTTGTGTCTTAGAGGGGTTAAATTGGACCAGGTTATCCCGACCCCAATCGGAGACTCTGTGTAAGGTGCTCTCGATTTGAGACACAAGTTGTTCGCGACTTTCTACTACAACGGTACGAGGGATGTTAGCTCGGCCCGTGTAATACGCATCTCCAGTACTGTCGTCTGCATAACAATGAATACCATCCGTGGACAGCATATCATTGATATGCAGCAAGAACAGCGTTGGAGATAGCACGGAGCCTTGCGGGACACCAGCGTTTATGTCCATGATTTCGGCCTAAGTTCTTTTGCCGACATCTGACAATTTGATGATTCCATATTGATCGCTTGTGAATTCAGCGTACGAAGATATTAAAAACATCGAAATAGATAGCTTATTAATGTTAGTTGAGACGTTTTGACTTCAGAGTATCGTTTAATGACAAACCGATGTTAAGGAAACTGATGTCACTGTTATTGTATTCAAGTGGGAGGGTATTAAGAAATTATTTTACTATTTCAGTGAGTGAGATTGTTTCCTGAACTCAAAAGGCGGCATACATACCTCGGCAACATAAATTTTCATCTCAATTGCCACTTTCACTGACTATTTCTTTTGATATTTTCTTACTTCTTTCACAAACTTTCGATCTCTCTCCTCTTTCAATAGTTCATTTATCTTCTCTTTGATAATCCTATATTAAAGTACCTGTCATTTTCCTTCCCTCAAACTCTTTTAAACATTGTAATCACATTTCACTATTTAAATTGAACCGATTTGTGAGGACGTATAATTACCAGGTACCAATACGCGAATATACCCAGACAACTGATCGCCTTATGGCTCACGAACATTGTCACAATACAATTTATGCAAATTGTTGAAACTAACTTCGCTCCCCAAATTACACATTTGTTCCGCAGCAGCAGAGCATAAACTGGTTTTAGATAGTTTGGAAATAGATTAAAGCTGGAAAAGACTTTGTTGGAACGGTGCGATGATTAAGGGGTTCATGGTGTTGGAGACAAAGTTTGTAAAATATTTTGACTGTACCGATTATGCAATATCTGGGTTCAAATCAAATTATACTATATTTAACTGTCTCGATGGTACAGCGGTTGTGAAAGCGACTGCCGTGCTTGAGGTCTCGGGTTCCATTCTCGGGTCAGACCAAATGTTTGTTTCTTATTTATTTTGGAAGTTTAGGTTTTACTAAAGAAATCCCCAAGAATCTCCACCAATCTGTCGTCTTATGGTATACGTAAGTCATGTCAGACTTGCTTCTGCTATGGTTCCTTAGTTTAAGCAGGTCTGAAGCGATGACTTTACTCTATTACCAGTAATGGTTTAAAATTTATACTAATATTATAAAACTGAAGAGTTTGTTTGTTTTGTTTGTTTGAACGCGCTAACCTCAGGAACTACAGGTCAGTTTTGAATTTTTTTTGTTGTCTTAGATAGCCTATTTATCGAGAAAGGCTATAGGCTATATATCATCACGCTAAGATCAATAGGAACGGAGCACCAATGAAGAATGTTTCAAAACCGGGAGACTTTGTTCCTAATGAGAGCTTCCGCTGTTTGCACTGCGTAAACGGTTAACGTTTCGCATAAATCATGTATGACAGAATTGTTTCCTTATTTACCTATATAAACGAAGTCGTGGATTAAAGTAAGCGTCAGCCCAAAGTAACTATTCCACGCGGACGAAGTCGCGGGCGGAAGCTAGTTACATATATGTCCAATTTCCATTGCATCTGTCGCTATTCCAGTCATTACATATCAAGTTTCAAGTCGAAGTTACAATTCACTCACTAGTGATACCCGAACCTAACATCCATTTGAAATAACTCGCCAAAACTATTCATTATTATAAAGTTAAGTGGTTGAACTTTGTGCTCTTCAAACATTTCCAGCCTGTAACAATAGAACCTTCGTATCCAATAACAAGTGTTAACAAAGTTGATTTTCACTTATGTACACTGAAGTTATTCGTAAGTTGCAACACACGTCAAATAACGAGAGCTTAACTCGCAACAGCTTAGTTGAAGTTGACGGCACTAGAGTCTTGAGTTGGATGACGTAATGAATGAGTTGCCAGCAGTTGCAACTTGTTATAGTTTATTTAATTAGCTTTAGCGGTGTTAGTGGTTGTACAAGAGAGTTGATGCGTTTTGCTAACATGCCATTTATACGTGTTTTGGTGATGTATTTTGGAAAATATATTGTTGTCTTGAAGAAATATCTGATTTTAGATCAAATATGCTTAATTTCTGTATTTTATCCGGGCATTTGACGAAATTGAAGACTGATTATAGCAGACTCATAACCTCGAAAACTCTTTGACGAAGAACGAAGTTCTAGTGTTGCGACCACGTACTGTAAGAAGGAGTGTGATGAACCGGCAACCAGGTGAAGATCGCAGGAAACCGTTGAATGTGGGCAGCAAGGATCGGAGTTGCTGTGGAGAGCCTTGAATGAGGCCTATGTTTAGCAGTACGCATCTTTTGGCTGAGGTGATGACGATCCATTTTATTGGTTGTTACCTTAACGAGCCTAACGGTGCAATGGTCATCAGAAAAGAAACCAGAGTGAAATAAAAAAACTGCATTGACTTTAAAGCTTAACTACATTTAGTAGGTCTGACACGTACGTTAGTTTTTTTTTCAATATTAAGAATCTGCCTAAGTGACTCTACTCTGCCTGATGGAAAGCAAGAATAGTATCCAAGTTGCGGTCACCATACTCATTGCAAATGCAGACAATACAGTATGATGACCCACACTATGGCGGCCTTGTGAGATGCTTTTTCACACCCCGCTTGGGGCCGTAAAAGGCATGACAGTCATCGTGACAGTTAAGGCTTACACAGTCAGCACGATAACTGTCACCCCTGCATCAATGGGCCTCCGGTGTCACACTCACCAACGAAACACCACAGCACGGATGCTGGCGCTTTAGAATGGTCTTCTGTGGGAGGGTAGTACTGTACCGGTCGAGCTGGCTCGCTCGTGCTGAAATCAGTGTGGTTCTACTACTAGCTAATGTTACAAGACAATAATAAATGACGAGAAACCTGGGATATTGTTCGAGTTTAGATCTTATAAGAATATCTAAAGCGAAACAAAGCAGAAATGGAATCTATGTTTAACTGTATAAAGTATATTGTTGTTAAAAGACACCAACTAATCTTGACCTGAACGTGGACAGCTGATTTTTTTATAATGTAAATAGTTGTTTTTATATATTTAATAATTATAATCACAATCCAATTGTATCAAAATAATACGTGTTAAAAATGATTTGCCTAAGATCTTTATTTGTTTTACGGTAGTACTTATCGTTCGTTTCTTACATAAATAAATAATCAAATACAGTAGAGAAATGTTTCAAAAAACCACAATGTATTTGCTTTAGAATAGTATGAAATGTACTGATTTTAAAATAAACTGACTACGTAAGTAACAAGTTGGAAGTTCTTAAGTTTAGATGAACCTGGGAGGTAGAATTATATTGCATTGCCGCCTAAACTCATTGCGTTGATTACATGAGAGGTATGTCAACCTGGAACAAGTCTTCAGATCTTGTTTGTGAAAAATATCTTGACTGATAATAACAGTACTATAATTTACAATAAAGACAAAGGGAAGATAGTTGCATCTATTCAAACTGAGGTGAATTGATCTTTTTGCAACATAACTTGACCCAAATGTTCAGAAATTTAAGAGAAATAAGAGCTCCAAGGATCGTTTAGGACCTTTTTCGGATGTGGTTTTTCAGTACATGTGATTAATGTATAAATGTTTTTGTTGTCAGATGCGGGGCCGGGCGTCGTGACCACGGACGGGCTGTTGAGCGCCCTGGCCCGCCTGCGCCGCGCCCCCCCCCAGCTCCCGCACCCCACACCTAACTCGTCCCGCTCCGTAAGTACTTACTACAGTGTGTTATAAACACAAATGTGAACATACTTAGTCTGGCCATAAATACTGTTACACTTAATTATAAAAAAATATTACATTTGAATTTCGAATCTGTCATTTTTATACGATTGTTCATTGTGTTTTCTCATTTTGGCGCCAATACATTGTAAAATATTTTGCGATATTAAAATGGTGTGGGGTGATAAAGAGAACCGAATCGCTGTGATAGCATTACACAAAGTAGGTATGGAGCCAAATGCAATTTTTAAAACTCTCCATACACTTGGTATTAGTAAAATGTTTGTGTACCGGGCTATTAATAGGTACAATGAGACCTCCTCTGTTTGTGACAGAAAAAGATCTGGCCGTCCACGTAGTGTTCGTACGAAAAAGGTGGTCAAAGCAGTAAGGGAAAGAATTCGAAGAAATCCTGTCCGAAAGCAAAAGATTTTATCTCGGGAAATGAAGATAGCACCTAGAACCATGTCGCGTATTTTAAAAGATGACTTAGGACTTGCAGCCTATAAGAGACGCACTGGCCATTTCTTAACTGATAATTTAAAGAAGAATAGGGTGGTAAAATCGAAACAACTACTGAAGCGGTACGCAAAGGGAGGTCACAGAAAAATTTTGTTTACGGATGAGAAAATTTTTACAATTGAGCAACATTTTAACAAACAAAATGACCGTATTTATGCTCAAAGCTCTAAGGAAGCTTCCCAATTAGTCGACAGAGTGCAACGTGGACATTATCCGACTTCAGTGATGGTTTGGTGGGGTGTTAGCTATGAAGGAGTGACTGAGCCATATTTTTGTGAAAAAGGTATCAAAACATCGGCACAAGTGTATCAAGATACCATTCTTGAGAAGGTAGTTAAGCCCCTTAACATCACCATGTTCAATAACCAAGTATGGTCCTTCCAGCAAGACTCGGCGCCGGGTCATAAAGCTCGGTCCACGCAGTCTTGGTTGGAATCGAACGTTTCGGACTTCATCAGAGCTGAAGACTGGCCGTCGTCTAGTCCCGATCTTAATCCGCTGGATTATGATTTGTGGTCAGTTTTAGAGAGTACAGCTTGCTCTAAACGCCATGATAATTTGGAGTCCCTAAAACAATCTATACGATTGGCAGTGAAGAATTTTCCCATGGAAAGAGTGCGTGCTTCTATTGATAACTGGCCTCATCGTTTAAAGGACTGTATTGCAGCCAATGGAGACCACTTCGAATAAGCTTTTTATATTTTTAATTGTTTTATATTTATGTATTAAACTGACACACTGTAAAAGTAATAAATGTTATTTGCAGTTAACAATTTTCTTTTTTCTTTATTACAATATTTATGGCAAGACTAGGTATATCTAACTGTATAAAAAAAAATCAAAAAGTGTTCTGCACCAATTGAGTTCTTATTTTTTACAGGATGTGCGACCCGAAGTTTTTTTTTCTGTATTATGAGCCTGCCAAAGTGACTCTACTCTGCCTGATGGAAAGCATGAATAGAATCCAAGACTTGTGATCACCATACTCATTGCAAACGCAGACAATGCAGTATGGTGACCCTCACTATGGCGGCCTTGTGAGATGCTTTTTCACACCCCGCTTGGGGACGTAAAAGGCATGACAGTCATCGTGACAGTGTAAGGCTTCCACAGTTACCACGATAACTGTCACCCCTGCATCAATGGGCCTCCGGTCTCACACTCACCAACGAAACACGTCAACAGTTTGTTTGAAATATGTCTACTTTTTGTGTCACTTCTTTCCTTATTTCTCATCAATGTTACTAAAATAGGCCACAGTGTAACATAACAGGATACATTTAGAGTTATATAACGTTATAGTATTTTTTAAAATATCCTTGCGTTTTGATTCACGTGTGTATGGTGATGGTCTCAAAATCTCGAAAGGTTTAACAATTAACGTTTTCATTTTCTTATTTTATGAAGGGACGGGTATCATATGTCCCACCGACACAATGGGAGGATCCTCCGACCAGGCGAGGTGATCATGCCTGGCGGGCCACGGCCCAGCGGATGATGTTGGGTGTTGTATATATGTTAATTGGCACGTGAATCTCTGTTTCGCGATACAGGATAGTAGTTGCTTAGTAGTTCGTACTACTACATAGTTCAATGTATCTTCGCAAGATGGCGCTGTTATATATTTTTGTTTGTGCTATAATGTGGAATTCGCCATAATTTGATATACAAACTAATCTCGGCAATCTGTTTTGACCTATCCTTGATTCACCAATTGTATATAGTTTAGCTGACTAAACTATCTGACGATGAAGTCAGGAGATGAATAATGGAACATTATACCACTAGAACCGTAGATTTTGCTATGTGTAGCGTGTATGGAAACTTCATCTATATGAACCTATGTTTCTTCCCTGGATTATTTAAGGTTGTAACTCATTTTAACATGTCTAACACATTTGGTTTGATAACGCGGGTCTGGTGATTCAGCTAAGAGGTAGATTATCACACTATTTTTAACTATTGAAGCGTTATTGAATTTTACTGTTAAATAATTATTTTTACTAGACATGAATTTATTGAGTTTGCAAGGAATTAGTACTGTACGTTAAATGTAATAAATATCTTCACAGTGTTGAAATAATTTGTCACTTTAACAGTTACGACTCACTTAAAATAATTATGAAACCGACAAATAGATTCAAAATTTAAAATTCATATCATATAATTGAATATAAATCTCCTAATTGTCTGCGATGCTCTATAAATTATGTTACATTATTTTGTTTATTATTTGAAAAAACTGCGTATAATTTAATAATTGCAAAACACAAATTTTTATTTCAGTCTGGACGGCTTCAGATGCTCATAACACTATCAAGGTGTTGGTGTAAATCAGCGCTGTATTGTAAGTGGTGCAACACTACGCTGAGTGACTTCTATTTTTAATGAATTCTGTGACGCAACTGCACAGCGTGTAATTTATGTTCCTATATACTTTTTATGATGTGTAAGAATATATAGAAACTAATATATTCTTGTTGCAATTTTAATTTATTATTATATTTTTTTAACATTTCTACCGATGATGTTGATCGTGTACTCCAAGCCGATTTCGGAGACGGTAACCAATCTCAACGGAAACCAGGCAGCTACGCGCGGTATTATATACGACTGCACGGTTGGCCTAGTGGGTTAAGCAGTCGCCACGCCATTCTCTATTGCGCTTAATGTTGTGGGTTCAAATCTCACATGAGACAACACTTTGTGTGATTCATAAATTGTTGTTCTGAGTCTGGGTGTTCTTTGTGCCCGTTTCTTGTATGTTTGTAAAGTCCTCCGTGACACAGGTTTTATTGCTAGTGCAGGCGTTGTCTTTTTTTTTTTTAAAAAAAGTGTCCTACTGTGTGCGTAAATACAGGTGCGCTTTCTGTACCCTCTCTCCCTCAATCCGATGGGATGGCTATCCGACACGACCGGGCAGAGATCAGGCTTAAGACCGATAGCTTTGCGTGCTCTCAGAGGCACGGAGGTTAATACCCCAACTTCCACAATACGAGCTGTTATTAAGCACTTGTATAATCAGAAAAAGCTTTTTTAGTCCGACCCGGGAATCGAACCTGTGACCTCTAGAGTGGCAGTCGCACACGTTAACCGCTAGAACAACAAGGCAGTTTGACATTTTAACTGTGACTAATACTAAACTGTACTCTCATCATCAGCAGCCTCAAACAGTCCAGTGCAGGACATAGATTTCTCCTTGGCAAAGAAGTTTTAGCCTACTGCAGCACGCTGACCATACGGGTTGGTCAGGGGTTTGTTTCAAATTTGCCTTCTTGTAGCAGTGGTATTGTCCTGCCTGTCTTTTAAACTAATTAAAAATTCAACACTGCACTCTAATTCTTCAAGCTTATATTTAAATTTTGTAAAATAATATTTTAATTGTGTTGCATGTCATTAAAATAATAAAAAATGTTTCCTTCCTTCCATTTATAAGTATTTAGAACTCCACGTGGCCAGTTTGATTGGATCGATATCGTAACAATTTCAAAACATTTTTGACTATTATGTTATGCTTGTAAAGTCACAATATAATTTAACTGTAGCTGTGTAAGTGTTAGCAAGTACTGTAGTATGAAATTACTTTTCTCGGGAACTTCCTTTTTAAGATATTCTTGTCTTCTACAAGTCCCTTGCAATACAATGGAACCCTTTTCATTTCTTGTGATAAAACGCCGTGTGGTTTAATTCGATTGGATACCGACATACTACTTTGCTGTGAGTCTTGGAGAGGTGGAGGTTTCCACACAAAAATAAATAATTTTCTGAATCAGTTTATAAATGATAGAATCTATTTTAATTTAGTCCATTTATTTCTTGATTGGCATCATTAAACGAGTTAATTAAACAAAATTAAGCTAGAGATAATGTAAATATTCATTTTTATTCTCGAGGAATTTAAATTATCATTCTGTCAATCAGAATTACCACAACATTCCTTTTCATCAACCTCTTGTGGACAAAAACATGGGCGTTGTCAAGCAGTGTTGTCAACATAACCGCTATAGAATTACGCGGGAGCACAAATACACACACGCGGTTAAAAAATTAAAAAATAAAAATGGATTCTTAATTTGAAAATTAAATATCGCGTCAAGAAGCGAAGTGACTTTCCGTGTCGTTTTTAGAGATTGCAATGGATTACCACCACTTACAGCTGCTTGAAACGTCGTTTGCTTTGGAACTAATGTCTGTGTTTGTATTAAGTTGTTTGTTGCAAAGTTATTTCTATTAGGCGTTGCAGTGGACGGGCAACAGACTGTAGCATTTAATTCAAGCAGAACAGATTCGTGATACGTGAGTTTCACGGCCAATGACGAACTTGAATCTCACTGTATCTGTTTTGCTTCATATTTTTAAGGGGTTTAAAAAACAGAAGTTTTATCTAATGAGACTTGCAGTTGACTAAACACAGAGTTGATATATACAGAGTGAGTGGTGTTAATCTTATATAAACTGCTAACATTTATCATACAGAACATAACCTGTATGGAAAACTTTAGCAGTTTCAAGCTCCAAGTTTGGAGTGTTATACCTTTGGGTACCTTCTTTAAAAAACTATAGCAGATGGAAAATATACTGACGTTTGAGATGCTCCGTCGTTGTGTATATAACGTGTGGAAGCTAAAATTATAAACAAATTGTGTAACATAAAATTAAAAATATGTAAATCAATTATTTTGACTTGCAACTATATATTACAATCTATACAATAGCCGTCCAAGCTATTTTGGTCAATAAAATAGATTTAAACCACTAACTATTGAACTGGCATTTTTTTTTTAAATATTTTGGACACACAAAGCAATCTAGTTTCAAACTAAGCAGAGCTTGTGCTATGATAACTAGACTGATTAAGAGAATACTTATATACTTTTTTTTTGTAAATACATACATATTATACATAGAAAACACCCAAACTTCGAAACAAATATTTGCAGATCAAACAAACATTTAGTCCGACCCGGGAATCGAACCCGAGACCTCAAGCACAGTAGTCGCATGCACTACCGGTGCGCCACCGAGGCAGTTTTCAATTAGTAGGACCATTTGTCCCACAGCTAAAAAGGTAACTCAATTTTTGCAGGTTGCGTTAGAGTTCGATTAAAAATACATACGAGCTTACTTCGCAAATGATTTTTATTCTTCGCTACCCGTTATAAATAATTGGAATTTGTGAAATGTCATTTTGGAATGTCGCTTTTACTTGTGACTCTGGTTTATAAGAGTTTATTTTATCGTCATTAAGTACTGGCAGTAAATTAATGATGAAGGCGAATAGAATAAACTTTAATTAAATCAAACATTTTTGGTTTATTTATTCATTTTACTTTTATTTATACAACTGCATTGCCCACCACTACATTATAAATTTAGTACAGACAGATAGAGATCTACATTAAGTATTACAAATGGCGGTCTTATCGCTCACGGCGATCTCTTCCAGACAACCTTTATACGGATATTGCAAATATGTTGTAAAATCTGGGTAGTCTGTGGTATACTTTTATGATAATATAATAAAATAATTATATATAACATTACTTACACACTCCTACAATATACATACTACTAACACATATAAACACATACACAAATATTTACATAAATATAACAAATACACACATCGTGACGTAACACACATAAACCACAATAAACTCTCCCTTAGCAGCCCTTACGTTGTCAAGTCATAATAACTGACTTTTTTCTTGAAGTTTTGAAGAGATTTAGCTATTGTAACTGTCGCAGGTATCTTTAGAACTTGCCAAAGTGACTCTACTCTGCCCGATGGAAAGCATGAATAGAATCCAAGAGTTGTGGCCACACATACTCATTGCGAATGCTGACAGTACAGTATGACGCACATTATGGCAGCTTATTAAGATACTTTTTTACGCGTCACTTGGGGACGTAAAAGACATGACAGTCATCGTAGCATTGTATTGCACACATTTACCACGACAACTGTCACCTCTACATCAATGGCCCTCCGGTCTCGCACACACCAATGAAACACGACAGCACGGACGCTGTTGCTTTAGGTTGATCTTCTGTGGGAGGGTCAGATCGCGGTCGAGCCGGCCCGTTCATGCTGAAATCAGCGTGGCTCTACTACCCGGTAAAGGTAAGTTATTCTGCAGTCTTACTGCTTGTACCGAGAGCAGCTGTCAGTGAATTTTTAAAGAATGCGTGGGCAATTTCAACTTACCTATGAAAACACACATTAATACGTAGAAACAATCTGTTAGCATGTGATACAATATTAATATTACATAACATTCCACGTTCAACTAAATACAACAAAAAATTTTTGGCTATGTGCATACGCGTTTATAATAAGTTACCCAATCATTTCAATTCGTTACTTTTAGGGCTCTTTAAAGTTAAATGACATGAATAGCTACTCAATTATAGTTTTTATAGTATTAACATGTTCCTTCAATAGACTAAGTAAAATTTTTGCATGCTAGTAGTTATTAGCAAAACATGTATGTACTCTAAAAATTTTAATTGTAACACCCTTGTATACCATGTTTAAAGCAAATAAAATATATTTTTATTACAATCAAGCGGGTAATACATAACTAACATTATGAACCATTTCAACCACACTACTAACGTAAATCTTACTTTTGCAAATAGCTCAAAATCTCAAAATCTATTTACAATGAACAGATTTTTCTCCAACAATGTTTTCTTTTGTTGTCGTGAAAAAGTATGATCTCAGTTAATTGGGTACTCGCAAACTTCGCTGGTCTGATACAGGTACGACGGGGAATGGGAAGTAGCCCGTCTCTCGTTAAATAGGGTGAGAACGTTTTCGGCTATGTCCATTGAAACTGTGAGAGGGTAACTGTGAAACGAAGAAATAAGTAATTGTACTTTGGAACTAGGGTAAAAATTGTCAGTTATCGTCTGAAATCGCCAAATATAGCTGGATTTATATGAACATTAAAAAAAATCGACAATTTCTAAATTTTAATTTCCTTCACAGTTTTACACAATTGAATTTTTGTTTTTTTTTTCGAAAATTAGCTTGTTTATTGTGGGAACTCGTGGCTCAGTGGTATTCGCATAAGTTAACGCATCCTAAAAAGTTACAAAGACAATTAATCCTAGCCAGGTCTAGATACATTCTACAGACCACTCTGTGCCTCGGAGAGCAGGTTAAGACGTCGGTCGTGGTTGCCATACGAACATCTTTGGCAATCGTTTAGCAAAAACTCCGATAACTGTATTTATTTTCGTAACTGCTTGGTACATGCATTGTGCGTGTTTGATCGCAGTTGCTCCATGTAAAATATCGAAGTTTTTTCGAAGCTGATCCCAAGACCAACCTAAAACGCCAGTATCCGTCTTGTCGTGTTTCATTGGTGAGTGTGAGACCGGAGACCCATTGATGCAGGGGTGACGGTTATCGTGGTAACTGTGTAAGACTTACTCTGTCACGATGACTGTCATGTCTTTTATGTTCCCAAGCGGGGTGTGAAAAAGCATCTCACTAGGCCGCCATAGTGTGGGTCACCTTACTGCATTGTCTGCATATGCAATGAGTAAGGTGACCGCAACTCTTGGATTCTATTCGTGCTCTCCATCAGGCAGAGTAGAGTCATTTTGGCAGGCTCTTAATATAGAAAAAAAAACCTAGTATGAGAAACAGGCTTAAAGAAAGAAATTATGGAATGAACGTGTTAGAGTTTGTACAAATTAATTTACAATAGGTTTATTTATTATTCACAGTCGCACTTATACAAACATAACGTAGTATTTTATCAAAATTAGGTCTAGGTGGGAACCCTATGCTCTTAACTTAAACTAATATTAAGTGTATAGGGTTACCACCAAGGACTTAGAGTCTCAAGCCAATCTCACCTGCAGGCGGTATATCTGCTGACCGACGGACGAGGCTCTTACAAACAGCGACAATAAGCTCGCCACCTATAACGTGGGACCAAAACACTGGCGAAAAATTGAACATGCCTCTGCCTACCGCTCCGGGGAAATAGGCGTGTTTTTATATATGTATGTAAGTTTATCAAAATAAATGAGCATTGGTTTCCTCATTGAAATAGATTACGTCCTACTGTACGTAGTAATGAAAACAAATATTTCTGCGATACGTTTATACATTGAACTTTGTCTTAATCAGCACGTTGCTTATTTCTCTATATTTATGAATTGTTTTTTTTTACAGTAAATCGTTTAAATTGTTGACTTTCAAATTTGAACTCAGTTGTTTTAGAAAAAATTAAAGATGGCGATGTTCCTTCTTAGATTTCTGTCTTATATTTGAAAGGGTTTCCTGCCATTTTTTAAATTTAGGTGGCAAAGGAACATCCCGTTCTCCTATTTGTCAATAGAGTGGAAATTATAAGTTTTCTATTTGATATCAAGTGTAGTTAAAAGTATTTCAATGGTTTGAAGGTCATCTTATTATCTTTTTTATTACAAGCTTTTGTTTAACTTGCGATGTGTGTATGTATGTAACAATGTTTGTTCGAGTGCAACCTTGCAGCTCAATTTTGAAAAAGACATCTTTTACCACTTGAGTTGCAATTTAGCACGTATTTGATCTGATGATGAAGTTGGAAGGTGGTCATAGGAACTTTGTAATGAAACGACGCAACCCCATCGAGTCCGGTCTCGCGTGTTTCCTTTAATATTTACTTAGATTAGGTCTGATTCACTTTAATTTTTAAAAATTTCAAGCTATATAAATATGTGTTCTTAAATCTCACGACAAGCTTTTGTATCATAAATTGTTTAACGACATTATAAGCAATAATTTTCAATGTAATAATATTAAGTTTTTGAAGTGAAAACTTCTTTAGGCGCGTTGAGCGTTTTGGTAGAGGGTAAAATCCTCGGTTCGCGTCACCGACATGCTAATGATAATAGTATATCTATAGCTATGGAGAATATGATATTATATATTATATATGAAATTTATTATTATTATATATTATATATGATATTATATATTATATATAGCTATATATGAAACATAAAAAATTTCATATAATTTTTGCATATAGTTTTAATTACTCTCAACTTAATAGTTCCGTTTTCACTTCTATCGGCAGTCCCACGACTGCTACTATTTTTTTTTTTTTTTAAATTTCTAATTCTGTGTGAGTTTATATATATTAAAATTTACATTAGTTGACACTATTACCGTAAAAGGTTTACGGGGAGGTATTGGGATAATGTAATTAAACTACAAAACCCTCACGTCACCATTTGTACGTGAAACCCTATAAATCAATTAACACAACAATTAGATAATCAAAAGCTTGTTAATTAGATGAATTACAAGTAATTACGGAACGGTTACCTAATGTTGGAATTATCATGGGTCGTTCGTTTATTGTGGATTATTACGCGTGTTTGTTTGTGTGGCAGTTATTTTTTTTTTTATTTCTATATTAAGAGCCTGCCAAAGTGACTCTACTCTGCCTGATGGAAAGCATGAACAGAATTCAAGAGTTGTGGTCACCATACACATTGCAAATGCAGACAATGCAGTATGGTGACTCACACTATGGCGGCCTACTGAGATGCTTTTTCACACCCCTCTTGGGGACGTAAAAGGCATGACATTCATTGTGACAGTGTAAGGCTTACACAGTTACCACGATAACTGTCACCCCTGCATCAACGGGCCGCTGGTCTCACACTCACCAACGAAACAAGAAAACACGGATGCTGGCGCTTTAGGTTGGTCTTCTGTGGGAGGGTAGTACTGCCCCCTGTCGAGTCGGCCCGCTTGTGCTGAAATCAACGTCGTTCTACTACCTACCAAATATAGAGTTAGTTTCAAGTATTATTTCTCTTTGCAGTGATGTTGTCCTGTGAAATTTAGTCCCCTTCCTACGACACTCATGATAAATAGGGATGAGGTCATTTTATATTCGTAAATCGTCACCACACGGATAGGCACAAAAAGGGTGGTATATTTAAATTCTACTTACTAAGAACACGTTATAAAATATAAATAGTGTTTCTTAGAGCCTCGAGGGTGTCATAAATAGGGTTTACTGTTTGAGCATGTTGATACTGTTACATCAACAGCCTTTCATAGTCCACTGGTGGACATAGGCCTCTCCCTAGCAAGTAGACTTTGGCCTACTATACCACGCTGGCCAGACGGGTTGGAATAGAGATTGTATCAAGTTTTCCTTCTCTTATGTTAATATATAACTAAATATGTTATGTGACTGCCTATTAAGACTTAGATAGCTAAGCTCTCTGTGATGTTGATCATCAGACAAGATTGGTCAGATACCTTCTTCGATTTCTCGTAGAAACGTCAAGTACTTAACAATCAAATTATTATAACAAAAAAATAAGAGGTGTCAAGGGACACCCGGATGGAACGAAGTTGCTTTCGATTAATTAGTGAAGGAATTGTAATATATCTTTTTTATTTCTTTTAAGTTATAAAAAAAACAAAATAATCGTCGCGACACTACATTGTTCAAAGCAAAATAGAAAGACGAAACGAAAATAATTGATTTGCTTTCTATGAGAGAGAGAGAGAGAGAGAGAGAGAGAGAGAGAGAGAGAGACAGACAGACAGAGAAATATGCGCACGCCGCACGGCTTACTACACTGTAGCAAAAAGTGTCGTGACAACTTTTTGTCTGAATGTTTTGCGTCTAGCCTCCTTCGCAACGAGCGATAAGGAACTTTGTTCCAATAATAGTATATTCTAATATAGACAGGGTCTTTACTATTTTTGACAACTATACCGGTAGTAACCAGAACATGCTTAAATTTGTACATAAACTAAATTTATTTACTATATATACTTATTATAAATAAAGTATACATAGGTACATAATACAATAGTTTGTCCTGAATGGTAATCTATATGAACATCAGGATGACGAGTGTGCCTTCTAAAAACTGATTCTATACACGCGAAAGCAAAGTATTAGCAATGTGAGGGATGTGTGTAAAATTTTAAGCAATATTCATGAACTCTGACTATTCAGCAAGCATTACTAATAGCTATATAAGTAGGCAGTCATTTTTATGCATAGCTATTGTTTTGGTTTCGATGTTAAAAGTCCGAATAAGCTACTTGAAACCCATTTCCAGACGCTTCCAACTTTACTCATAAACTCTAGTTTAAACTGCGTATCCTAATTGCTGTGTCGTTATTTCACGAACCGCCGGCTGTCGGCACTCATCGTCCATTATCTGCGATATTATCACAATAGGGCTTAATAACTAAAGCCTTTATATCAGCCCGCTAGCTTTACACCTAATCCCCCTCAATTACAATATCAAACAAGCGTTCAACGAATAATGGGAAAATTTTCGCGGTAAACTGTCTGAAGGGAGAGTATTTTTTTTTGTTTCTGCTAAAAACATTTGAGTAAATTTGGTCCACGTTGATACGATAATTGTGATTTTGTTAGAAGTTGTTATAAATGTAATTACTCCGCATCAAAGACCATCAATGCATAAGTGAACACGGTCAATACAACCTGTTAAAATACAAATTCAACATAATTTTACTTTTATTAACCGTAGGAGAACTGACCAAGTCGGTTGGAGTGATACCACGTCCTTACAAAAATCAGACTTAACCTATTCTTGTGTAACATTTCAACAAGTGAGGATATTGCAATTGCTATGTATACTATCGTTAATGAAAAAAGCCTGTCCTGTAACAGACCTGAAAAGACACAGCAGCAGTGAAGCAGAGAGTAAGGTGTATCATGAGGACTAGATCAGAGGAAATGGTATACTCCATCTTTTTTATAGCTAAATTCAAAAAGGACGAGGTTCACCGATTACTTCGTTAATTGTGGACTGATTTTCCAAGGTATTTTTGATATTCGAAAATGTATACTGCCGAGGTAGTCCCATTATCACCATACTGGAGGAGCTGATTATGAAATTCTGAGGAAGTTGAGGGCAACTTTAAAATTTAATAGGCACGGATAATGGCTGTTATATATTATCTTAAGTAACTCAAGTACATGTGTCCGGTACTCGTCATTTCATGATAATGAGTTGATGATGGAAGATACAATTTCTTAACGGTTAGGAGGTGGAGAATAGTCTTTTATACTTGTTTTCAATGTGTGTTTGAAACTATCACAGTTATTGGCATCAGCATGAGGAACATTTGAAGGTGTTCGTTTTCCATACGTTGCTGCCTCTGACTTACGTGAAATAGTTTAACTTACGATGTACCTACGATAATTTTGCACTAAAATTGAAAAAATAAAACATTTTTATAAATTGAAACTAATTCGACTCCAAAAAAACAAGCAGACGACAACTGACTATCTCATCAGCATAAATAGCCTTTATAACAGTCCACTGCTGGACATAGGCCTCTCCTAAGAAAGGAGGTTTTGGTCTACCATAGCACGCTGGCCAGACGGACTAGTATTGTCCTGAGTGGTTTGCTCCCCTAGTCACAATAACCATAATTTAGCTATTCTAAGTCAGACTTATTGACAAAATTACTGTGACAATGCTTGTCTTAACTTAATTGCCTGTTCATTTAAATAAAATTTGATTATAATATGTGCTAGGTGCCTAAAATCTATTTGAAGTCGTTGCCAAGCTAAAAATAACAAGAACAATATTCCAAAATATAAGCTGCGATGCGAGCGATACGAGCATGAGCCAGATCCTTTATGTAGCTGGTGAATCACATTACCAAATTAACTGTTACTTTAACCGATTAACTGTTAACAAGTCGTCCATTAGATATGTCACGTACAGTTAAAACATCTAATTTCTTAAAAATCATTAGATTAATCGTTCGTTAATGTAATTAATGTTGTTAGTCGAATATTTTGCGTTATGAAGATAATACAAAGCGACTATAGTTCTCTCCAAAATAATTAAAATAGGTTAGGCAATTGTGATACGTAACCAATGTGGCGGTGGCTTAGCACCGACTTCAAAGAGATTTTTATGATTTTTAGTATTTTATTAAAATTAATAGGTAATGAGGTTAAGACAAAGATTGTCGCATACTAACTTTGTAAATAAATCATAACAACTTATGTATAAACTACTAAGTAACCTAATAAAAAAATTAAGATTCAGATATTTTCTTTTAAGAACTTTATTGAGAATTGTTAAATTTTATTTGCTGAGTAAGATTTTGGCTTAAGTTGTTAGAAAAAGTCGTGCTTTACTAAACAAAAAAATAATTCAGTTTATTTTTCACTTTTTGTTTTTTTTTAGGTAGGCAGCTTCCGTTCGATTTTTTTTGAAGTCCATTTAGTTTACTTTAATAAAAATGTCTATAATAAAACTGGTACGAAACACACAGATTTATTTTCTCTTTTCAGGATACAATCGTTTAATCATTATCACGATCACTATATTCGATACTTTAAAAATGGTTGTACAGTAAGAAGGCAACAATTCAAGAAATAAGTAATTCTATTGCAATCTTGTACCGACAGCGAAACTTAAAATTATGATCCTTTCTTGAAAAGACTAATCCGAATCCTGCACATTACTCACATAGTTTTATTTTTGAATTAAAATTGTTCACAGACTTAAAAAAGACAAAAAGACAGAGTGAGTCTTAGGAAGGACCGGCGGCACCTTCTAGCTGTAAAATCCGATATGTAAAAATGTATGTAATGTATGTATGTATGTAAAAATATGCTATAACTTAGATAGGTTAACTTAGATAGACACTTAATTAGGAGGGATCTGGATGTCGTAATAACAGCTGTTCCTGGATCCCTCCTGTCTCAGGCGCAAAGTGGCACACCATGTGGTTTTAGTCGGTCCGATTCCGACAAACCACCCAGTCGCAAACGCCGGAGGAGTGACGAACCCCCTCGGGTCGTTACGTTAAATAGAAAAAAAAGATAGACACTTAATTATAATTAATTCATCAATAATTATTGCTCTCCTTGGTCGTAACCTGCGTGAGCTGAGAAGCCCATTTAATTTTAGTAGCCTTTATAAGCTATTTTTTGAAATCTATAAATATAGCATAATATTAAAGTCCTGAAATGTTATGATTGGTATATTTGGTCCAGTTTTAATAACTACATCTAAAGCTATTATTTATCCAATAAGAAATCTACTTGTTCCTTGGCAGCAGTACATTAAAGCCTCCTTTGGCAGAGAGGTTCTAGAACAGTGCCAAATAATGGGAAATCGTTGCCAAGTGCAGTCTACATTATGTAAAGTACCTACTTTAACTGCTTATGTGTTCAAATATATAATTTGAAAATTGAAGAGTTTGTGGCTCAGCAGTTACCACGTTGGTTAATATAATGTTAAGTTAAGCAATAGTTACGGGTGGGTACTTGGAGTCATAAAAAGTCCAACAACAGCCTTTGTAAAAATATCGATATCGCCGCTCCACGTAACAAATCAAAGTTAATCCCTATCGTTTTAGATTGAAAGCCGACCCCAAATTAAATTAGAAAAAAATATACATAATTTGAGTGTTTTAAATGTTCAGTATTTTCGTCAGTTAGGTGATACATTAATTACTAAAAATGTAACTCAAAATTACCGAAAATGTCGACTAGCAGACTGATCAAGTGGTTAGTAGCCTTGACTACTAAGCTAGAGATTGTGAACATATTTTCCACTACGACAAGTAATTGTAGGTCGTGTTTATAATTTATGTATGTATACGTATGTTTATCAACAGTTTGCTTACCATAGTACAGACGCTACCTACCTTCAGATCAGACCACCGTGAGTTAGATTAGCACAGTCAACAAAATTTGTCAAATAAAGTTTTTAGTTTTTTCAATACTTGCCTTTTTAACCATTAGATGAGCGTCGGTCTTTCCAAGTTACTACTGAAATCTTGTACCGTTTCCAACTAGTTTCCTCCACCTTATCTGTTTTTCTTATTCTAATTTATCTTTTTCCTTTATACTCACATAACTATTGATCCATTCATCCTATTGCCATCTAGTGGGAGCTTTAAAAATTAAGGTAAGAAACACAAATACATGTAATGGATGGAAAGACATTTCTTTTACAGGTCAGGTTTGCATACCTGCGCCTCAAACTGGCTGTTGTTGGACGTTCAAATAGTTACCACTATCTTCCTCAGTTAAAAACACTGAATAATAAAATATAGTAGAGGGATATCAAAAAGAAAATCCATACGGCTCAAAAAAAATATTCAGATACATGCTTGGAGTGGGTTTAATTTCGTTTTGAGCGATTTGAATAATGCATGGAGCTTAACAGCTTTAGTTTTCAGCAACGAAATATGAACGAGGAATTTAATTTTTGAAATTTGTATTAATGTTAGGCATTTTACAACATGTAATCCGTTGGTTGCGATTTTAGGGATTAAATACGTCCTTCAAATGGAAAAAAAGGCTGTCACAACGAATTTGCTTTGAATTAACTTGAGCGTTTAAATATATGCATTAATTCCTCTTGACAAAACACACTATGAATAAATGAATTTTATATGTGACTGTGTCAGTTTAAGGGGATGAATTATAATATATAATAATATTTGTAAACTCAAAAAAAGTTGTGGCGACTTCCACATTACAGCACAAAGAAAAATATACAACAGCGACATCTAGCGAAGATAAATCGAACTATGAAGTAAGAACGAAACGTATGAATGTAATGAACTATAATGCAACTACTAATCCTGTATCGCGATATAGAGATTCGCGTGGCAATTAGCATATATACAACATCCCAACATCAACCGTTGGGCCGTGGCCCGCCAGGCATGATCACCTCGCCTGGTCGGAGGAACCACCTTTTGTGTTGGACATATGACACACGTCCCTCCACAAAGTTTTAACTTTAATGTTTAATTATTTACTTAAAAAGTCCTTAATAATTTCAACGCTATTCACCTACACTCATCCATCCATCGATCAACAGCCTTAATAGTCCACTGCTAGAGATAGGCCTTTCGATAGAACTCTTTGCACTTAAATAGCTTATTACATATGTAACAAGCCTTTGTGTGCACCAATTAAACGAAAATATGTATCTTAACTTTGCTTAACATGCAGATTGATTGCACGAAGGCTGTTTTTGCCGAATACATTACAAAGTGTAAGACTTCGGGCAAAATATTCATAATTTTGAGATCATTATTTTTAAATTCATTTTAGAAAACAGATGGAAATTTCCCTTTTCGGCCGATATAGTTTATAGCATTAATCTAAGTAGGAGCTTGGCCATATCTGGCAGCCTACTACAAAGCAGGGCCAATGGTCCGGCAGTAACACTGTTTGCCGAGTGGTCGCCTCTCTCACGGTTCAATACGCCACAAGGATTTATATGCTGGCTTGAACTGCGCCACCGTGAAACTATGTGTCTCTTTGTGCTTAATCACGGGTTCGGATTGAAAGTAACATTACAGATTTACACGGAAAAGAGATTCTGTCTCGTACGCTTTCCCAACTTAACTAATAAGCCAGTCATCATAAAATTTAATAAACACATTAAGAGGGGAAAGAAAATTTTACATTTTACCCAAAGTAAAATTACTGTTCTTGAGAGACACCAATAGTATCACTTTTCCGGTCTTTTCCTTTCCTTGAAGTTAAGACAAGAGTGATGGCTGTTTTTCTTCTGACTGGCCAATTCTTTCTGCCAAGCATAGCGTACCGTAACTATCGGTAATAAGGACTGCAAGTAACACATTATGTCAAAGTCAAAGACTACGCTGGGGCAGTGACGTCAATTGTTTAAGCACATCTCGATTAATTACTTCTTTAATAACATGATAGAAGCCGCAAGAGAGAAATAGCTGGTGTTCTGAAAAGAAGTCTGAGTTTGACCTCATTATCATCATCATCAACATCCTTTTACAGTCCACTGCTGGACGTAGGCCTCTCCTTAGCAAGGAGGTTTTGGCTTACTATACCACGCTGGCCAGATGGATTGGAATAGAGTTTGTTTCAAATTTTCCTTCTCTTTGTAATGATGTTGTCTTGCATACTTTGTTCCCTTAGTCACCTTTTACGACACCCACGAGATGAATAGGGGTGGTAACACTATGTTTTCTTAATCCGTCACCACACGGGCGTTTGACCTAGTGCATTCAAAAGTTAAGATGTTAATAGCACTTACAGGTAAAGTTAGGTATTTATACACTCACACCGATGTACTAAAACCATATTAGTATTAGCTTTGCTTAAAAGAATTACAGATCAAAATGTCTGAATATTTTTCTGGCAATCTTGATCCCGTGTTAATTTTATTTAAAGGTATACTCGCATCTCGATGCTATTACTGTTCGTGTAATATTTTGTAAGTCAATAGGGAGAATAAATCCTGTATTTATATCTCAGATGTAAAGGCACGCAAGCAGGTCGCATTGAATTCGGCGAGTTTTGGAGAAAACTCAGGTAAATAGTTATATTGGCAGCATCATTTATCTCGTGAATAAGCTTTTTTATTTTTTTAACGAATAAGCTAAAAGAACTTTTTTCATGGCGTTTCGAAAATGAATTGATTTTAGAACTCTAAAATCACTATTGAAATAAGCTTCTTAAGTATTAGAAATTATAAAATTAAAATGTATAGAAAGTAAAATGGCGAATGTAGGTGCCGGTTGTTATAATTACAGAAGCTTCTGCTATTTATAAAGAAGATTTAAAATTTAATTTTAAATTTAAACTAACAAGTCACCACAAGAACCACGGCATGAGGTCGAAAAGATTTCGTAGCGACCGAGGACGTCCCAAAAGGGCTTTTACAAATAAACCCACCCTGTTTTGACGTTAAATATCATCGATGTTGTATATAGTTTTATTAATGTAAAATCTTAAAAGCAGGACTAATAGCTTTGACTAACAATGAACAATCGTTTTACTTTGTGCACATTACGTTTCATCTGTTATGACATACGCTGCCAATATGTGAACTCGAAACGGTGAGGTTAACCACAAGCTTAAGGTCACGTAGTGGGCAATGGGCTATGTATGGAGTCTTTTTGAAGGATTTTAAATATATCACCGGGGAACCGAGGTCATTTATGCACGCTGGTAGAGGTCTATACTCTGCAGTAGACTGCAAAAGATACGTTGATGTAAATATGCTGATTTCAACACGAGCGGGCTCGACCGGAGCAGTATTACACAGAAGACCGACCCAAAGCGCCAGCATCCATGCTGTCGTGTTTCGTTGGTGAGTGTGAGACCGGAGGCCCATTGATGCAGGGGTGACAGTTACCGTGGTAACTGTGTAAGCCTTACAATGTACATGTAAGGCTTGTAATGGGGTGTCAAAAAGCATCTCACAAGGCCGCCATAGTGTTGGTCACCATACTGCATTGACTGCATTTGCAATGAGTATGGTGACCACAACTCTTGGAGTCTATTCATGCTTTCCATCAGGCAGAGTAGATTCACTTAGGCAGGCTCTTAATATAGAAAATAAAATAGAAGTTGTTTTATTAAAATATACCAAATAATAATTATGTCTGTTTCGGTTTATGACTACGTTCAAATGATAAATCTCCATTTAAACTTTTCACCTAAGAAATACATGGTGTATTCAATAACATACTCCAACGCCGTAGTACCAACTTGCGTGGAAATCAACATCGAAGAGACCAATCCTATCGAGAGCCACTCAACCTAAGTGGTAGCCTCCCCGTCGAGACTGACTCACGGTTTGGCTTGAATTGAAAAGGAATTTGGAGAAATTTCTAGAAAATATAATGGTCTACATACCTAACCCTTTGCAGGCAATTTAAGTGTGTTAACCCATGTAATATATTTTCCCCTTAAGATGGTCCTATATTCAATATACTGTTAGAAATATTTTCACAGCATTTTATTCAAATATGTTAAAATATAATAAAATAAACTCTATTTAAAGTACCAAAAAATTCTAAAGAGTTCAACCCTATCCTTTGCGACCAATCATCTGTTATCTATCATCAGATCAGCTCCAGCGCGACAAATTATATTAACGAGAAGGAGCTAATCCATACTAATATTATCAAATAGAAACTAACTTTATTTGTTTGTCTGTTACGTTTTCACAGCTAAACGGCAGCACAGATTTTAGTGACATTTGGTATGGAGATAATGTAATTCTTGAGGAAGGAAATAGGCTAATTTTAAGACGACAACATACACGCAGCCGAAGCCGCGGGCAAAAACTAGTAGAATATAAATTCAAATTTAATTATGTAACGAAATTTTGTGTGTTCATTAACATATTTGGTCCAAACACTCATTGTCTCGTTAGTCTAGCGGTTAGCTTATGCAAATGCCGATCAAGAGGTCTTTGCTTCGATTTCGATTTTCTGCTAATAGAAACACTTAACAAGACATTGGAAGTTGGGGTCTAAACCCTTGTGCCTCGGAGAGCACGTAAAATCGTCGGTCTAGCGCCTCTTCTCTGCCCGGTCGTGTCGGATAACCGTCATATCGGATTATGACTTTGCGATGATTCTGAGAGAGCAGAAAGTGCACCTGTCTCAGCACACATTTCTACACAATAATATCTCCTGAGTAGTTTGTTGGTGTCCGTCGAGACTGGCCACCGTGGCCGGAATTGACTATGAATACATCATACACTTATGAATTTTTTCTCTGTAAGGATAGCACAAGCGCCGTACATTTTTGCATCACAATTTTAGTACAACTTACACGTAATTAAGAGAGGTCTAAATTGCTTACCTATGGATTTTGGAATTTAAAAATTTGTGCTATATTTAACGGATGGATATTAACACATTTTTTTTAAATAAACAAAGACAGATATAGCAACATTCAGACCGTTGTAAATCTATCTATACATATAATATTATTACCCTGACTTACTGACTGATTCATGAAGGCAGAGCCCCAACCGCTGGGGTTACATATTAACAATTAACACTTTTAGGAAGCATTATTGGGAATTGCAGTCCTAAAAGACTAAATTAAAGGATGAATGGTTGTATAGAAACTCATTATTATGACGTTAAAAACACGAAGTCACAGGCGTGTGTGAAGAGCTAAACACATGAGTGAGGCCGTCAGTGTTAGTTATCTGGATTCCGATTGTCTTCCATCTGTGTTCCAAAACACCGGCGTTTACTAACTAAATCTAAATAGGACAAGTTAAATAAATATGTTAGATGCCATGTTTTATGTAAATAGGGTTAAATAAATTACATACATTTGTATGTATTTGTGTCGACGCCGGCGGAAGTTTGCCGCAGCACACTGTGCAGGACGTATGACTTACCACAGCTAGTGTTTGTTCTAGATTTTTGTTGGATACCTTAGATATAACTACTTACAACTGTCCACAAACCGATTTACATTAAAAAAAAATGTACATAGTCTCCTTCCTAACGAGATTGAAGAATCGTCTCATCGTTAGTTGGCTCAGCTTACAGTCAAGTTGTCATAGCGTACGAATATTATCTAAATGTATGTGTATATTTATGTATATATGTGTATTTATGACGTATGTATTGTATGTGTTCATGTATGTATACGCACTCATGTATTGTATATTTTAATTGTCAATATAATCACTGTGCACCTCCCTTACAATATTTCTAAACCACGCTAAGGTTGACTGGAAAAGAATGCCTTGGGAATTAAGTCCGCCGATGTACAAAGTGCATAAAGTGTAAATAAATAAATAAATAAATAAAACTGTGGTGATTTTAGCTAATTCAATTTTTTTTTTAAAAAGGACACCCGCACTAGGCAGACCGACCTGTGTCGCACGGGACTTTACAAACATGCAAGAAACGAACACAAAGAACACCCAGACTCAGAACAGCAATTCGTATATCACACAAAGTTTTTTTTGTTTTTTTTTTTTTTTAAAAAAGACAACGCCCGCCCTAGGAATAAATCTTGTGTGGCGGAGGAGGCTTTACAAACATACGAGAAACGGACACAAGTAACACCCAGACTCAGAACAACAATTTATGGATCACACAAAGTGTTGTCCCATGTGGAGTTTGACCCCCACAACACTCAGCACAGTAGAGAGCGGCGCGGCGACCGCTTAAACAACAAGTCAACCACAGTCAAAAAGTTAAAACGCCATTAAATGGTTCTTAGTAAGAGGATACTTTTACTGGGCTCTAAAAATATTTTTCTCTATATTTTCACGCTGTGACTAATGTTTTGAAATGATTATGTAAATAAACGGGAATTAAGGCAATCATGTAAAGTACACACTGCAAATGAAACACCTGGTCAGTAGTACGGAGCACCCTTGATTTTAATGGACTAAAGAAATCCAAACAAATTTATTTACTAGTCTATTCACAATTTCACACATTTAAACAAATAATAACATACTAACCTACTGAAATAACGCTCAAATATTAACATGACTTGGTATTTCGTTTGATTGTCGTTAATTTTAATAAATGTGAATGCGAATGAAATGTGATGTGAATGTGTGAAACACCAAAGAAAAGTACCATGTGTATTAATTGTGGATCCAATAAAGTTCAGACGTATTCGGTTATAAGTTGTTATTGTTCCATAACAGATAGATAGTTCAATATTATTAACTACATATTTACATACATAAAATCACACCTGTTTTCCCAGAGGGGTAGGCAGAAGCATATTAAACGTCCGCTTTTCACCAGTGTTTTAGTAATAGGTTGCGAACCTATTACCACTAATTGGGATGTTTTGTTTGTGAGAGCCTCGTCCGTCGATCAGCAGGTACATATGTACACCACTTGCAGTGAAATTGGCTTGCGGCCCTAAGCTCCTGGATGTCGTAAAAACAGCTGTTCCCGGATCCCTCCTATGTCAGCCACAGAGTGGCACACCGTGTGGTTTTAGTCGGTCCGATTCCGACACACCACCCCGCCGTAAACCCCGGTGGGGTGACGTCCCGAGGGGGTTTCCACATGTTAAAAAAAAAAAGAGCCCCTAAGTTCTTGGTGGAAACTCTATGCACCCTATTATCAATTAGTCTAAATTTTTTAATGAAATTTAAAGATACGAACGCAGCCATTGCAAAAGAAAATTAAACATCTATTCCATACTGAAAATAAAAGCTTATCTAAGCATTTGTTTTTAGTGCGCTAAGCAAATCTTTTTGGTTATTACGTTTGAGACTTTTTACTTCGTGAATTTTAATATATCTTTATGTTTGAAAGTCTCCCAGTGGAACTGTTTTTTTTTTATAATTTAAAAATACTCTTTAAATTGGGCGAAAAACGGCTCCAGCTGTGCCTAACGATCCAAAAATAATCATTAAAATACCTCACTTAATTCGAAAGGATATTCTTTGCAGAAAAACGACCTCTGTCTGTTGTAGACCATTCTTGGTTTTGAGCCCTCAAGTATTTAGACAAAATGGTCTGGTTTTGGCTAAAATAGACGCTTCCTATCGAAACAATCATTTCAAATGTACCTGACGAAAGTTATTTCATAAATTTTGATTTGAAAGTCTGAGTAATGTCTGGAATGTCCGTTAATTTTCTTTGTACCAACTTTGACAACAACTGATTCCAGTCTGGAATATGAAATTGGCCTTTTTGTGTTAAAAATCCCTAGGGTCAATGACAGCTAAGTCCTACTAAGCTAAGGGTTACGGGAATCCGGCTTGATTTTTATAACATTTATTGATTGTATTTTTTTGTGACAAAATAGGTATAAACAAGTTTACTTAATGTTTTTTATGGTGTCATGAGCAAACAAGCAGATGGATCACATGATGGTAAGTGACCACCACCGCCCATGGCATGCACCTCAAGAACCACAAGTGAGTTGTAATCCCTTGAAGCCATCCGTATTGACTAGGTGAGAGTGAGAGGAGGTTTAGGCTCTGATACCCTCATTCATTCGGTGAAAAACAATGCAGGAATTGCTTAGCTTTGGTTTTCTGTGAGGCTGTGGTGTCACACCGGTGTGTCTGGCTCATTTAAGCCGAAACATGGTAATGTCTCCGTATTTCTCTTGTTCGAAGTTACAATCAACACCAATCGACAGTTCAAGGGTATTCACGTATAAAGGTGTAGATACGTGTAATACATCTGTTAATTACTTGTGAAGACAAAATAAACATTTAATTAACAGATAATGAATACTCGAGGTGCCAACAAGCGACGTGAATGTCTCCATTTCGGTTGTTATCATAATAAAGAAAGTTAGATCTGTTGTGCACATGCTTAATTTCTCGTGTATAGGTAAAGAATATTTTGTAAACTTCATGAAACGTAATATTGTAACTTAATATATCGTACTTGCGACCTTTTGATCTTCAACTGGGTATTGTCTGCGCTATAATAAATAAATTTTGTAGAATATATACATAAATGATTTTAAACATTGATGCAGTGGTGACAGTTATCGTGGTAACTGTGTAAGCCTTACACTGTCACGATGACTGTCATGCCTTTCACGTCCCCAAGCAGGGTGTGAAAAACCATCTCACAAGACCGCCATAGTGTGGGTCACCATACTGCATTGTCTGCATTTGCAATGAGAATGGTGACCACAACTCTATTTATTCATGCTTTCCATGAGCCAGATTAGAGTCACTTTGGCAGGCTCTTAATATAGAAAAAAAATACATAAAGTCAGAATGAAGATTTAGTTTCTTCAATTTGTTGTGTCTGGGTGTATTTATGTATGCATATATTAAGAAATATTATGTTTATCAGCAGTCTGGGTACCCTAGATTTTGCCAAGTTTGGGATCAAACTATCGTGTGTGGTTTAAATAACAAAATAAGTTAAAAGAAACTATAAAACACGGTTATAAAGGTCGATTACAAGTAAACAAACATACAGGTGAAGTTAATAAAAGCGTTAGACAAATAAATTAGCAGTCTCATTATATAATCATTTGGTGGTGATCTAACCCACAATTTCTGTCTTAGTAGACCGCCAAGGCAGTTAAAGAAATGAAGAAATAAATTGTTAATTGACGCGACAACGTCTTATAATTCGATGGAGCCGGCTGCACGCACCAAAAACATGACTCATGCGGCGTTACCTCGCTCTGAGCCGTTCCATTTAAGGCTTGAAGTGCAAGCGAGAGCGCGGAACGAGCGACAAAGAGGCACAATCGGCCTCCGCGTTCGGCAGCGTTTGATATCTGTCTCTATCCTACTTGAGTGAGCGATGAGTCCGCGTGGATAGTTGCTATACAATAATATGTTTACATACATATTTTCGTCAAGTATGAAGTGCAGTGATATGACGTTGTTACGTTCAACTATCGTAAGTAAACCAACTTTACAGACAACCGATTTTTTTATGGTAAAGCTGGTAAATGTTGTTGAGTAAGGGCTAACACAAAATTCTGCCAATGATGACTATATATAGTATATATATAAGTATTCTAAATATCTCGGCAAGGACACAGTCGTACGCAAAATACACATGTACTTGTTCGATAAAAGGCGTTTCTACAAACGCGACCGTCCCGAGATATATTATCTGTTAGGAATGGCTTTGTAAGATTATTGTTACAGAGAGGGTGGCGCTAGTACCCACATTAGAGGCAAATAAAAACCTTTTGCTCGAGTTATTTTTTTTTAATTAAATGTATAACTATAATATACATATTAATATTTAAGGAGAATGTTGGTCTAGTAGTCAGTGACTCCTGGCTCTTCGACGAGCACTTCCGACAGCTTACTCCAAAGCTGGTCGGCGCTGCTTCTGCTCTTGGGCGACTTTTGCCCAATTTGGGTGGAGCCAGCGTCGCGACGAGACGGCTATACACGGGGGTTGTTCGGTCAATGGCGCTATATGGTGCACCGGTGTGGGCGGCGGCTCTGACCGCCCAGAATAAGGCTCGCCTCTGGCGCCCTCAGCGGATATTGGCGGTTAGAGCCATACGCGGTTACCGCACCGTATCGACGGAGGCGGCGTGCGCCTTGGCCGGAACTCCCCCGTGGGATTTGAAGGCGGAAGTGCTCGTCGAAGTTTATCGGCGGACGGCTGACTTCCAGGCGGGTAGCGGCATACGGCCCCCGCCCGAGGAGATACGCGAGTGGCGTGAGGCCGCTCGTCGAGCCACAATGGCTCGTTGGTCGTTCTGGTTGGAGACTCCACGTGCTGGCTTTGCCCTCGTGGAGGCTCTCCAGCCGGTCATCGCCGAGTGGGCAGGGCGGCAGCACGGGACCCTTTCCTTCCGACTGGCGCAGGTCCTTTCCGGGCATGGTTGCTTCGGAAAGTATCTGCACTCGGTCGCCAGAACGGAATTGAGTCCTGCCTGTTACCACTGCGACTGCAGTGAGGACTCGGCTCAACACACGCTAGCGGTTTGTTTCGCCTGGGCGGCGCAGCGTGGGGTCCTCACTGCAGTTATTGGAGGAGATCTCTCGCTACCGGCCGTCATACGCTCCATGGGCGGTAGCGACAGTTGTTTTACCACGGTCGCAACCTTCTGCGAAGACGTAATTTCGCGGAAGGAGGCGGCGGAGAGGGCCCGGGAGGACGATATCCACTCGGACCTAATTCGCCGCCGGCGAACCGGGCGGCGGAGGCGCGCATACCAGCGCCTCATGCCGCCTTGAGTGTGGCCGCGGGTGGACGGGACGGGTTTTCCCCTCCACCCGCTATAATGGCCAGCCGCGAGGAGGCGACGTCCGCGTGTGCCGTACGTCGCCTAAAAAAGAGAGTTTACCCACAGATGGTGCCCGCAGTTTCGGGCAGGCGCTAGGAGGGATCTGGATGTCGTAATAGCAGCGGTTCCCGGATCCCTCCTATCTCAGGCGCAGAGTGGCACACCGTGTGGTTTTAGTCGGTCCGATTTCGACACACCACCCCGCCGTAAACCCCGGTGGGGTGACGGCCCGGGGGGGTTTCCACACGTTAAAAAAAAAAAAAAAAAATAGTCAGTGACTCTGATTGCTCAGCTTGTGGTTATGCGTTTGATTCCCACTTAAGATTAATAATTGTGAGTTAAACACGAATATTTGTTCTGGGTATGGGTGCAATATACCTGTAATATATATATATTTAGATATGTATATATATATATACCTTTAGGTAGTAGAGTCACGCTGATTTCAGTACGAACGGGCCATCTCAACCAGGGTAATACTACCCTCACACAGAAGACCAACCTATAGCACCAGCATCCGTGTTGTCGTGTTTCGTTGGTGAGTACGAGACCGGCCAGTTGATGCAGGGATGACAGTTATCGTGATAACTGTGTAAGCCTTACACTGCCAGGATGTCTGTCATGTCTTTTACGTCCCCAAGCGAGGTGTGAAAAAGCATCTCACTAGGCCACCATAGTGTGGGTCACCACACTGCATTGTCTGCATCATTTGCAATGAGTATGGTGACCACAACTCTTTGATTCTATTCATGCTTTCCATCAGGCAGAGGAGAGTCACTTTGGCAGGCTCTTAATATAGAAACATATATATATATATATATATGTAAGTATGTTGATCAGCAGTCTGAATGCCATAGCCTTAATTTGGGATCAGACAATTGTGTGTGAGATATATACGGTTATTATTTATGTTATAATTAGTTTTACTTATGAGAATGTCGCAGAAGACAAACCATAGAGAAAATTTAAAAAATATATGTATTTATTAATCCTGTTTGTTTCAGGCGGATGGGCGTCACCAAGTTTCCAAAATCCAGTCGTCTCGACCCTCTCCTGAACTTGCCGCAGGTAAGCACTTAACCTAAAAGCACCTGAAGAAGTTTTTACAGTTTCATATAACAACGAAGCAACGAAAGATACTTTTTCATTTAATTTCAAGTTAAGTACATTCCTATTTTCTCACAAAAAGCATTTTGAATATATTTAGACCTTCCGAGGGAGGCAAAGGCGTATTAGTTAGCCTTATTTTATCCAATTGATGTGCTCCTACTTCTAGCCGATTTCAACCACAGCAGCCAGTCTCAACGAAGACCAGTCAATAACGCAGGACACATTAAAGTGCACAATTGTGTGTGCAAACACAGATACACTCTCTGCTCCCTCACCCTCACAACCCGCTGGGACGGTTATCCGACGTGACCGGAGAGAGTTCAGGCGCGATAGCGACGGTTTTACGTGTTCTCCGAGGTACAGGAGCTAAGACTCCAACTTCCAAACTCCAGGCGTTTGTTAAGCATCTCTGTAACCAGAAAAACAATAACACTTTCTGATTCAATCCACGAATCAAACCTGGGATCTTTTGATCGGCATTTACATACGCTAACTGCTAGATCGACGAGGCAGTATGATGACATCCTCACATTACACTCGTACAGAGTAAACTTTATGCTTTGCGGTTGCGTCCTTCATTTAGTTGTGAGTGTTTGAATTTCTATAAGCAAAAACCTAATATGATCCATCGTTACCATCAGTCACCGTTTACTTAATTTACTTTGGTGTTTTTTTCTGGTGTCTTCTTTCGTCGGATTTCCCAAGGTTTAGGCAGAGAGAGAGAGAGACAGGAGACCTTGGGAATTAAGAATTTTTACGACGAAATGAAAGAAAAAAGTTGATAAGTGAAGATAAACGTTCGCCCATCTTCAGAGTGCGTAAAGTTCCAGATAAACGAACGGAATGAATGAGAGAATGTGGAAACTGGGGTAGGAGAGAGTTACCGCACATGTTCGTAAGAGATACGGGACTGAAACTACGGTTAATTGAATGAAGAGGCTACTAAAAAAGAAAAGTTGGCCAAAGGTGGAAGAAGTAACGACAATAGTTCAAAGTACTATTAAAGTAGCCTGTTTAATGATTGTGGTTGATAACTTAGAAGCCGTGGGTTAGAACCAGACTGCTGCGTGTGAAATATGTATATGAAGTTATTGTTATTATTTGATAGGTGCAGACGGCGCTATGACAGTGGCCCGCGATGAGGGTTCCCCAGAGCGGCTGGGTGGCGCGCTACGCCGGCTGCACTACAAGGCGACCAGGCGCGCGCACTCTGCCGCCGCCCGCCATCACAACAACACACCGCCCAAGGTCAGATTACCTTACTAGTTAAGAGACCTATAACGTCTACTTCTGTTACAACTACCACGTGCTTGAAAAAACGGACTAGCACTGTGGCCTGCTCGTGATGTGATAATGAGTAAACGAAAATTAAAACTTTATCTTGACGTACGTACAGTAACAAAGTTTTGCGAGTTTCATATAGTGTCTAGTCGGTATTACAAAACTATTAATTTACATTACATAATTCCGTATAGTTTCAAGTACAAATTGCATGTTTTCACAATAATAGATTCGTAATTTCACTGTTTGTCTCTATACAGGTGTTAATAGCCTCGCTACAGCGCCTGCGATAATTAGACTGTGTTTTGTTGATCTACAATTTATTAGGTGCCAAGATGTTGCATCTTATTTAGACATTACGTTGGTCGCTTTTCTTTGTTATAAAATTAAAAAAAAACAGCACATTTGTTGCATAAACCTAAGAATTTTAATCTGTTAATTCTGAAAATAGCTGTGTTAGCGTAGAATCATTC
The DNA here is from genome assembly GCA_949316085.1 of Hypercompe scribonia. Classification (NCBI taxonomy): domain Eukaryota; kingdom Metazoa; phylum Arthropoda; class Insecta; order Lepidoptera; family Erebidae; genus Hypercompe; species Hypercompe scribonia. The sequence goes on from OX438986.1 coordinate 411,455, forward strand.
TTTCAATTTGGAGTAATAGGTTAACAGGACGAAAAAATATATATCCCACAGCTTAAAATCTCTTTTTCATTTTGAAGCTGTACTATACAAATAGAGTAATAGATCCGCAACACACATGAATGTGTTCAACTGTGAATCGAACTTACACCCGACTGCGTATCTATTGTGAGTGAGAGCGGCGTGTGGTATTGCGAAACTAATGGTTCGGCTGAACGCTTCGACAGATCGAGGGTTACAAGAAAAATACATGTGAGAAAAATATTTATATTCGCGGTAAGAAATACTTCGGAAGATTAAGAGTAGTGATAAACCCTTAACCAAGTTCACGTTCTATGTAAAATAGACACGACGGGAGTAGGCAACGACCATTCGATAAGTTTTGACAGACTAATGTAACTCCAACGTAACTGTTTCTGGCTTGAAAATATACATGAGAATATTTCTGTGAGTTTTATGACAAAAATTTGTCGTTTATTTCATAAACTGTACTGAATGTGAATTAACAGGAAGCAGAGATACGATGATTTCAGTACATACGGGCCGGCTCGACCGGGGCAGTACTACCCGCTCACAGTAGACCAACCTAAAGTAACAGCATCCATGTTGTCGTGTTTCGTTGATGAGTACGAGACCGGAGGCCCGTTGACGCATGGCTGATAGTTATCATGATAAGCGCGTAAGCCTTATTTTGCCACGATGACTGTCATGCTTTTTACGTTTCAAAGCGGGGCCTGAAGAAGCATTTCACTTGGCCAGCATAGTGTCGGTCACCATACTGCATTATCGACATTCCCCATGAGTATGGTGGCCAGAACTTTTGGATTCTATTCATGCTTTCTATCAAGCAAAGTAGAGTCACTTTGGTAGGCTTTCAAAATAATAAAAAAAGTAAAATGGAGTTTAAATTGTTACTTATAAAAAAGCAACGACAGTTTTTTTTTTTTTTTTTTTTTATACCACGACGGTGGCAAACAAGCATACGGCCCGCCTGATGGTAAGCGGCTACCGCAGCCTATGGACGCCTGCGACACCAGGGGCATCACGTGCGCGTTGCCGACCCTTCAAAAACCTATTAACCCCCTTCTTGAAGAACCCCATGCTGTAGTTCCCAGGGAAAACCGTGGCAGGGAGCTCATTCCATAACGGGATTGTTCGCGGGAGAAAGTGATGGAGGGTCTAAATGGAGGTGACCTTGAGAATGCGTAGTGACTCATCAGTTACATCATCACTGTCCTTATTGACTTACCTATTGTTTACATTGACTTAGTTATCGTATGTTACATAATCTTACTATGTCTATAAGAATAATAAAATTAGCTTAGCCACAAATAAAAACACGTTTTTAAATTTTTAAATATTTTAATTCAACAACAGTAAAATTAATTAAAACAAAATAACTTAAATATAAGCTAGGATTAAACTAAGTACATCCCTGAGCCATTGACAGGGTACTTTATTTGTTTTTAATACGGCTGACACCCTGTGAATGGAAGATCCTGAGAAGAAGAGATCCAAGAGAGTTTCCTAGGTCGTTCATTCACTGGGCCCCTAAATATCTAGTAGCTTAAGTTTTCGTACTTACAATAACAACTTATCCAAATTATATTACGTAGCTGTGATACGTCCTTCACCAGGTCGTAGGCCCCCCACAAGGTGGTCCGACGACCTGGTAAAGGTCACGCCAAACTGCTGGATGCAAGCAGCACGGGACCGGCTGTTTTGGAGAACTTTGGGGGAAGCCTACGTCCAACAGTGGACGTCTTTTGGTTGAGGTGATGACGATGATGATGAGTTGTGAGACTGTCACGTGATGAATATGCTGAGGTTAACTTAATCAGGTAGAACGTGAATTCTTCACTTAAAGACTCAGGCTAGGATTCAGACTTGATGTGGTGGCTGGCGAAATCATACGTCTGTAATACACAAATGTTATTATAGGCATTTTTGCGTTTCGTGTAACAAATAGTGTAATGCGTACTACAACGACTTTTTCTTTCTAGCAAAATATAAAAACAGTTGCGTGGACAGTTCTTGATCATGACTTGGTGCTTCAGAACGAAATTTCTTTATGGGACAAGTATTAAAGTGGTCAGTATTACATATTTTAGAAGATATCTTACAACAGGAGTAAAGCACAGTTTACTGCTCTTGATCACGCAATATATGAGTGTTTCCGCACTCCTCATAGGTTACTGTACCGATTGCGAGTCAGTTTTCCTTATTGGATATAGAAAAGAGTTACAATGGGAACAAAAGCAAACTTCAACACCTACCATTTTTCTCAGGAGTAGGCTTTTGGTCTGCGGGTAGAGGTCCTGTACCCCAATGTATGTCTCTAGGATCTGCACCAGCGCCAACCATCATCATGCCTTCTCGCATGCCTCCCCTAGAACAAACAATGATTCTGAACCTGAAGTGACAGTATATGAAGGTTGTTTTGATATCATTGACATTACAAAAGTTTTCTTCTTAATTTAATGTCTTCACACAATAACGGATTAAAATTATTGATTATTTTGTGTAAATTGTCGTGTTAAAGTACACAGTGTAAATTTCTTATACAAATACTTCACATCTGTGAATTCAAACTTTTCCAAAAATGTATGTATAATTTATAGTAACACCTTGTATATATTTTATAAATACAAATACATCTGAAATTTTAAAAGAAAGAAAGAAAAGAAATTGGCTTGATTCATACGAATAGCATTTACTTTAGTATCAACCTCTTCTGTCTTGCTTTAATTGTTTTAGATGTCTCTTGAACACTGTTAGGGCATTAATCGTAACTGATTACTTTAAAAGAACAAATAAAAGGTTCAAGAACTTCTTAAGAACCATCTTATCTTTTACTTTGCAGATTAATCTAATTCTCATCTAAAACTTAAATCGGCTTGCCCTCGAGGGTGTCTGAAATAAATTTTGCAAGATCTAGGGACACTAACTTCTAACTATTACTTACACGATAGCCAATTCTTATTATTTTTTTGAGAGCCTACCAAAATGACTCTAGTCTGTCTGATGGAAAGCATGAATAGAATCCAAAAGTTGTAGTCACCACAGTCATTGCGAATGCTGACAATGTAGTATGACCCACACTATGGCGGCCAATTAAGATGCTTTTCCACGCCTCCCTTGAGGACGTAAAAGGTATGGCAGTCACCGTAGCATTGTATTGCATACACCACGACAACTGTCACCCCTGCACCAATAAGCCTCCGGTCTTATTGGTGTATATAATTGTTACAAGATTTGTATAACAATTTTTTGTGGACAACTCTCTCCTGTGTCGCGGGGGACTTTATAAATATTTGTGAAATGAACACAAATATTATCCAGAATTAGACCGGCAATTAGTAGATCACACAAAGTGATATGTCTTGTATAATATACTTGTAATATTTGTATGTAAGTTGTCTTCAAATTTGTACACCATTTTTGGACCATACGCCGAATTTATCACATTGATTAAAGTGTGGTAATATTATTTAGCAAGTTGATCTTATGATAAGTACTAGATGTAGTGATATAGAAACTAGATCTTTTGGCAAGGAAATGTTAAGATGATTGAATTCAAACTAGCAAGTTTTATTACTATGAGTATCATTTATCACACATGATGGCGAGAATATGAAGATGGAGACAAAAATTGGATTGTAGGTATATTTTTGTTCAATGATGTAATTCCAAATATCTGTTTGGAACTAACAAGTATTACTTTGTCTGTTTTATCTTTAAGATAGATTATCTTCAGTATATGACCGTATAATAGTTATTGACTTCTTACCAAGGACCACACTTTCCTCGATGATTCTTAAGATACAGTCCGATATTGCTATTTGGGAGCTCCATCATTTTCTTCATACAGGTTTTCCTGTAGGAGAACTTTCCGATACCATAGCCTAGGATCGCTGCCAACGTCACTTTAGGAATAGCGCCAAATCTTTTATTGGGTGTCAGATATCCTGTAAAATACAGAGAATAAAATAGATTTAATAACACAAAAAGAGCCTACTATTAACGATTTCCTTCGTTTTTCCAAAGTCTTTTAATAGTTGACAATGAAACTTTACTATGTTGGAACCGTGTTTAATTTCCAGGGTTCGGAGGATTTTAATTATTATTATAATTCCATTATAACCCGTAATAAGCGTGTTATGCAGTTACGTTTATTAAAAACGTATTATCTCGTTGTAGTAAATATTATCTTTACAAGTTTATAGCTTATGTTTTTATCTCACCTTTTGTCAACAAACATACACTCGCTTCGTTATCGCCGAAGCGGTTAGGCACACAACTATCAATTAAGAACTCATATTTTGTCAACTATTGCTATCAACAACATACTTCTAATTTTAAATTTGAAAAAATTCGGTGTATATTTGAATGGATTAGATTCCTTTGAATTGTTTACGTTGAGAATTAATACAGAGGTGAGAATTCGAGTTGCAAGATGTTATTCGAAATTACTGCCCAAGGATTTAATGATTTTATGGGAATAATGTTCTAAATACACATCCCACATTTGTTTACCGACAAGAATGGCCACTATTACCTTTTTCTTTAGCTTAGTTTTACCTTTATATGAATACCGATCACGATATGTTAAATTGAATGGGGGCGGAGGGATTGAACCCACCAGTACACTCTAAAAGAATCGATTAACATCAGTTTTCAGCGAATTCGTGGTATTATTTCGGTTTTATCTGTTCATTAGTATTGAAGTAAGGCTCTTTTACCAGAACAGAACTTATTAAGCCTGTCTCCATCACCTATAAATCACACTCTAGATCACCAACCTTTGAAAACTGCTGCGTATGTGATGGCTCCAAAAATAGCCGCTAATGGCAATGCTCGATACAGCAAGCTCTCACGTTTACATTCCTTGAAGACACGTATTTCATCTTCTGTAAAATGGCGATGCCACTGGAATTTAAGAGCAAAAGGAAGTTATAAAGATGGTTTGAATTTGTCAAAAGATGGAAAGAGGAATAAACTGGAAATAGATTGTGCAAACTCTTCTGTGGTGACGGATTAAGAATGTGGAGTGTCACCATGTCATTCTATCCCATAAGTTTCGGAAGAAACGATAATGGAAACAAACTACATAGAACGACAGCAGTTGAAAGAGAAGAATAACTTGTCACAAATCCTATACCAATCGTCTGACCAGCGAGGTATTGTAGGCCTCATTTTTTTTAAAGAGTGTCCATGTCCTTTTAGATGAATATTAAAGATTATGAATGTGATGATATGCAGTACTCCTCCTGAGATAAGATTTATAAATATATACGCTTTTAAGAGATTAATCGACATGTATAATATTTATAAAGTAAATAATCACAATAGCACCAATAAGATAAGAAGACGACAAGTGGGATTGTAAGAGCATAATAGTATCTACTTATTTAATCTTCGATACCAAAGTAGTTAATATCGAGACACAGTTTTAGAGAACACTTGAAAAAAAGTTTCTTAAAACCCAGTTGGTATCTACCAACGAGTTTCAATCATATTCTAAACACATAAAGTTTAAAATACTCTAAATACAGAATATCAAAAACAAGTCGTAAAAACTATTTAAATTTGCTTTTCTTTTAAGAATTGAACAAAGTTTAGGTTCGTGTTTGTCATTAAAGGAGAAGTATTTTCCAAATTGAAAACTTTGTCGTTTATTTGAAGTAGTTTAAGCTCTATTGTGTATTCAAATACTGAAATATTATTATCCATAGCAACTGTATCTATTAAATCAAAACAATAAAGATTACATTATACTGATTAAAGTCTTACCGGGCCTCTTCTGTGTTCTTGACCTTGACCGTCACCTTGACTAGGTGTACTTCCTTCAACAATATTTGTATCTCCCATTGTATCAAAATATAAATCACTTCACACTTGACCTCGAAAAAAACTAATAATTCAATTGATTTTGATGTCGAAGTACATCAATTTTAATCTCCAATATTGTATATACGTGTTATTGTCTTGAACTTGTTCAGGTTACAACGGCGTGTCATGTTTATATACGAGTTATATTGGCCACTTATCAGTCGGCTCCTAAATCTAGTAAGATAATATTTCGCAACTGTTTGTTTATGTTGTGTTAGTATTGCGTCAGGTACTATGCAATTTTTGGAAGACATGTGAAAAAAACTGTAAATAGGGAATATTGATACTTACTACTGACGAGTATTTTATGGGTTTAAGATAGTGTTGGTAACATAAATATGCCCGTACCTCGGTGAGCACGTAAGTCCTGCGCCAGATTTTTCACCCGTCGTGTCGCATAACCCTCCCATTGCATTGTGAGAATTATTGAATAGACAGTGCACTTGTCTTTGCGGATATACTTGTGCTTGTGCACGGTAATATCCGCTGGGCAGTTGGCTCGTGTCCGCTGTGACTGACCGCCGTGGTCGAGGTCGGCCCGGTGTGTCATTTTATTTTAATTAGTAAAACTCTTCAGTACGTGTGTGTACAGAATTTTTATTATACTTTTGGACTTATTTTTGAAGTCTTGTGTGTTTTAGTAGATCTCTGAATGTAACCGGTACGTGACGCTGCAATTGGATTTTGGGTTCTTATTTCATTTTTGTGAGATTTTTTGTGTTGAGCGGAATCGTGTGTGATTGTGTGTGTGCGTGAATACACTGTTTGTTTCAGTCGTTTATGTTGTAACCAATTTTTAGAATTCTTTTGTCGTTTGACGGTTTTTTGGGTATTTGAATGCATTCTGGCACATTAGAATTCACGTTTGTACTCGGCGCTGTAAGTCCTTGGGTATATTTCACCGCAAAATTCAGTTTAAGAATGGGGGCAAATAAGAATTTAAATTGTATTTTCAGTATCCAGTAAATGACTATTACTGACTATTTATTCTGCAGTGTATTTATAGAACACTAAGGTCCAACTGATTATAAGAATTTATGAATAATGATCCTGAGTGCTGTATCAGTGGTGAAGGGTTCGACTCACAACAAGGAGAAATACTTGCGTGATCAGCACCATCATTTGATTTGTATCTAGGTATAGTGTTCCTAAATATATATGTATTTAAAAATATTAAAGTATGTCTATTAGCAGTCTATATCGCTGGCAGTGGATGGATGCAGATTGCCTGAAATCGGGATAGTTGGCGCTCTTTGGCGGAGACCTTCGTTCAGCAGTGGACAGTGATAGGTTAATTTGATTAGCTATCTATTTACATGTTCAGCCTAGTTTGGAATCAGATTATCCAGTGTGAGACGTGTGAAACTATTATTAGATATTATTACAAGTATATCCATAATAATCGGTTAAATTTGTAACAGTCTAGGTTGAGATCGTGAAAGTAGAGCCACGCTGATTTCAGCACGAGCTGGCCGGCTCATACGGGGCAGTACTACCCTTCCACAGAAGATCAACCTAAAGCGCCAACATCCGTGATGTCGTGTTTCGTTGGTGAGTGTGAGACCGGAGGCCCATTGATGCAGGGGTGACAGTTATCGTGGTAACTGTATGAGCTTTACACTGTCACGGTGACTGTCATGCCTTTTACGTGCCCAAGTGGAGTGTGAAAAAGCATCTCACAAGGCCTCCATAGTGTGGGTCACCATACTACATTGTTTGCATTTGCAATGAGTATGGTGACCACAACTCTTGGATTCTATTCATGCTTTCCATTAGGCAGAGTAGATTCACTTTGGCAGGCTCTTAATATAGAAAAAAAAGTATTCATTCAGATCAGTCACAGAGTACGCCAGTTGGTTTAACAGGAACAATATATAGTTATTCCATATAGGTTGCGAGTGACTATATACTCCTGACCGACTTTGGATTACGTTGGTAAGCCTTGAACAAGCAAAGGTTCTTTTCCACACACAATAGTTTTATGCACGCAGGGCCATACCTTGTCGCTTATATTCCGTAACGTGATATAATACAGCGTGGACAAATCATGAAAAAGATTATAGTGAGCCTTGAAGGATAGACGTATGATATGGCAGGTTTTTTAGAACGTTTAAAGGTACACTTCGATATATTAGTTTTATGAAATAAACCATTTACGGATCGCACGTAATGGAAGCTCTCAAGAGGAATCATTTTGCCCCGGTTTTGCAACATTTTTCGTTGATGCTCAGCTCTTTTTGATTGTATCGTGATTATATATAACTCACATCCTTTCTCGATGATTGGGCTATCTAATAGTGATTTTATTTTTAAATTAGGTTAGTAATTCTTAAGATTACACGGTAATCATCAACTAAACAATCAAACAAACAAACTCTAGCTTCATAATAGGGTGGTCCAAGAATTCGTTAACATTTGAATCTAACCACCCGCGCAAATATGTTGCGAAAGTTCTTGGGACCGATGCTACTAGAACTTACTGACTGCAACCATAACACATGGTTTCAATAAGATGGAACCACTTGCCACATAATCAATGAGTCCCTGCCGATGATCAAAGACATGTTTCCGGTAAAGCTGATTTCCAGACGAGGCGACATTCCATCTATACTCCAGCGGACATTTTTTTATGGAATTTTTTGAAGAAAAGTGCCTACATCAGTAAACCAAGTACACTATAGAGAATAATAGAAATAGAAGAAAATTAGCAAAGAGATGTCGGCGATCTCGCGATCTCTTTGCTTTGACAAGTATTCGAAAATTTCGCTGCTCGCTTAGATGGGTGCATACGTCAACCCGGTGGTGATTATATGACGTAATTTTTAAAAAAAATTTCAACTAATTAGTTTTCTTGTAAATAAACGATTTTTCCAATGTTTACTAATTCGTAGCCAACCCCATATTAGTATTGATTAAAATTAACATAAAATGGTCTGATATACTAAGAATTACAAAAACGTTCCTGTCCGTGAGTATCCTGCTCGGTAAGCTAGCTCATTTGATAAAAAAAAAAAAAAAATGCTCAATAGCAATATTTAACGAAGCAGTTATAACTGTAGTCAAACTAGTTTACCAGTTCTAAACCATGGCCCTTCCACATCCAATATAATGTACAAAAAAAAAACATAAATATCGACATCAAAGTCACAAATCAAAGTCATCAAGTGTCTTTTTAGAATGTGTAAACTCAAGCTCAATGAAGTATTTAGTCACTCATTTGAATAGATACTGTTTTATAACAGCCTGTATTCAGACACTTTATTGAAGCTTATAAAGCTTTTAAACCCTCAAAGGGAATGCATGTGAAGCAATAAAAGCATCTTGCATTACACGCTGTTATAAAACCGACTCATAACGAATTTAGCCGGCGCCGCGGCGCTTTATGAAGCTCCCATTTATCGTCATACCTCACTGGCATACAGCGAGCTTTTATCTTGCATTTTAATTGAATATTCTAGCTCAGTGATGTGGGTGTACCGTGAGTCTACGAATAAAGTGATTAGCTTTTTAATTACAATGGTTAGCTCGGAAGTATGTTTCGATTTTTAGGGTTCTGTAACCCTAATAAAAAGGCTTTAGATTTTCGCTATATCTGTCGTCTGACAACGGCTCAGACTGTATTTTAAAAAAGTAATTCTTTTGCATTGGTATAGACGTATATTAATGATGTTAACATATGTTAGAATACATTTGTTTTCAGATGTGTATTGTTTCGTGGGCCAAGAATTTCAAAAGCTTTGAAGTAATTTCTGATCTATAATGTTTTGGTAGTATAATGTCGTAATAACAGCTGTTCCCGGATCCCTCCTATGTCAGGTGCAGAGTGGCACACCGTGTGGTTTTAGTCGGTTCGATTCCGACATACCACCCCGCCGGTAATCCCGGTGGGGTGACGGCCCGAGGGGGTTTCGACGCGTTAAAAAAAAATAAAAAAAAAAGATGAAGAGGGTAAATATCATTGCAAATTTTAAATAAATGTTCATTGTCAAGCTGTCTAGATTATATTTTCTCAATGAATAAAGTGATCTTCGTCATTTCTAGCTGGCGTATCGAATATTTCATGATATTCGGTTTGATCGCTGAGATGTAGAAGTGTTAATATTTATTATATTGTTTACGTGTAGATGAAAGTACAACAATGTTATGTAAAGTAAGATGTTAATGATAAAACGCTGTAAAGCGCTATTTAACATCTCTGTTCCTGTAGTTTGGCACGGAATGAGGATTAATTGTGTATTTGGATTCATTTAGTACTCATATAAAGTGTACTTTATTGTGAAAGTAGTAAGGTACGAATTTGTAAGTTTATCTATAAGGAGACGTATTTCTATTAGACTTATTGCTTTACATGGAAACTTAATTAATATAATAATAAAATGAAATAAATATACTAAAATATTTATTTCTTTAAATAAAATCTCTATTGTTCTTCAAATGACGTCACAAATGTTCTTGAATTAAAGTTGCACCATTGTCAAATTAAAAAAACGGATATATACACATTCTTGCGATATTCGGACAGATACACACTCCTGCGAAGGGGATTTGATATTTCTTATATGCATTTTGTGTGTGTACGCCTTTATCAATTAGATACGTAGTGAATAAGGAGGGGTCGTTGCATTAATTCAAATAAAGGAACTATTAAAATGTTACTAATGACCTTATGTCCAGTCATTCGCATTTATGGTGATACTATTTTGACACATGACTATCAAATTTCGAACTAGGCCAAACCTGAAATTTGAAAATTAGACGAGTTATATTTGAAATTGCCAAGAGCAAACAAGTTCTGTGGAAAAACTAAATGACTTTTCATTCCTTAATTAATGAAAATCAAAACCAGGTACACACCAGGTTTTTAATTTTCTTCTTTCAATCATATTTTCGACTATTGCAGTTACAATGGAAATTAGTCTATTATGTTCGATTACATTATCAAGTTTTTGAAGCTCATTTAATTACTAGCGGTCGTACCGCTCGCTACAAGTCTCATTTGACTGCACGGTTGGCCTCGTGGTTTAAGCGGTTGCCACACCGCTCTCTGCGCTGAGCGTTCTGGGTACAAACTCCACATGGGACAACACTGATCCACAAATTATTGTTCTGAGTTTGGGTGTTCTTTGCGTCCGTTTCTTATATGTTTGTAAAGTCCCGCGCGACACAGGATTTATTCCTAATGCTGGTGTTGTCTATTAAAAAAAAGAAAACCAAAGAAAAGAATTCATGTGAAGAACGACATTGGACCGAATATAAATCCCTGCAAAACACCTCGCGTAAAGCGTTACAAACAAACTAATAAATACAACTCTTCTCTTACTCCACACATTATCTTTAAAGTAATAAAACTATTACACGACTACCCAATACGTCAATTGATGTTTAGAGATAATTAAAATACAGTACTACACATGGTGTAATTACTTCCAAGCTTCTAACTGTTCATGCCTCCGTACAGGATTAATCAACAAGAGGACGGCAGGTGAGCGAGCATGATAAATGCGTGTTTAACGATCAATATCAATCAATGAAGCTCCTACTACTGCAGCAATCCAACGATCGGTCCCGGTGGCATATGTATAGACAAATTAGCCACTCGCTTAGGCTTTTGTGAATTGTGGCCTTAAGACGATTAAATGGATAGCAGAGTGGAATAACAGTGGTTAATTTGTTTACAATAGACTATCATGAAGAATATGCAGTTTCAATTGCATTTGAATATGTACATAGTACCTATTTACGCATTTCTCGGTAAACAAATGATTATTCGCAAAACGCCGTCTATTAAGCACTCACAAAAGCAATCGCGATATAAAACAAATAGCATTCTAATGTTTTGTTAATTTTGGACAATTCTTTTAATTAAATATCTTGGTTTATACAGTTAAAAGAAACTGACAAATATTGTATCAGCATGCAGTTATTTATCTAGGTTCTCGACTGTTTCCCTCTGGATAAGCTTATGTAACACTCAGTCGCAGAAAGTCTATGGATGGTTTTTGATTACAAGAACTCGATTGCTCGAAATTGACAGGGAAAGTTCCATGTAACGATAATGCGTTAGATGAAAAAAAATGATTAGATTATGAACAACTTTGTTAGCCAGCTTTCACGTGGTAACACCATAAAATCGATTATTCGTTGATTATAGCAAAACTGATTTTTTTTTGAAAACACGTGGGGTGCTTTTAAATATGTTTGCAAAATGGTTAGTTATAATAATTGACATTAAACACCTCACGTTTTTTAGGGTTCTGTAGCTCTATAGGAAAAACGGAACTCTCATACGATCACTTTGTTGTCCGTCCGTCTGTCAAGACTCTTTTTCTCGGGAACGCGTGGAGGTATCGAGCTGACATGTATATTAAATACTCAGGTCTACTGTCCTTTGGAGCGGTTTGAAAAATCGAACTTCTAAGCCAACGCAATCAAAAGATACAACCATTTATGCACATGCAATAAGCAAATTGCCGCTTTCCGAAACTCGCAAGGGAATTAAAACCTACAGAGTACTTTCCGTGAACTCAAAATCTTGAAATTTGATATGAAGCAATGTGTTACAGCACAAACAAAGGAAAAATTGCGAAAACTGGAAATTTTTAGTTACAATTGAGATTATTCGCAAAATGCCATCTATTAAGCACTCACAAAAGCAATCGCTATATTAAACAAATAGCATTCTAATGTTTTGTTAATTTTGGATAATCCTTTTAATTAAATTTCTTAGTTAATATTTTTAATAGTTTTAAAGTTACTACTCATGAACGCGTAGAGGTATTAAATTTAAATTCATATCAAATACTCATGTCTATAATACCTTTAAGTTGTAACAAAATCAAACTTATATACCTACAGGTTTGTATGGAATCCCCGGTTTTTTACAATGAAATTCATTTTCCATCCAGTTCTTTTTATTTTTTAACTATTGTCTATTTTATTTATGTCTCAAATGATAACCTTATTTCTCGTTTGCTATATAATAGACTAAACAGTCAGCTTTTTTCTAATGAGCAATAAACTTACGTTTTACGAACGAAGCAGTAGGAAAAGCTAATAGTGTAATATAGAAAAAAAATGAACAAATTTATTATGTGAAGAGGTCTGTAGTAGGGGCAATATATCTTTGGATGTATCGGAGTAGTGATTAGTGCCGTCTCACTAACCTTTGGTGCCGCATCGTTGGCAGAGTTGAGGTGATTGCCGTTTGCACAACTTCTGCTCATTTGTGATTGAAATCAGATAATGGAGCGCTGAGTTGTTTCTTATTATTTCTAAAACTTGTTTTTCAGTTTGTATTTTACGTGCAAAGTAAATTTTTGTTTTACCAAAAATTCCCTTTTTGTTATGGGGAAAGAAATTTTCTTCTTATCTTCTAGCAAAGAGATATTTTTCCAGAAAATTTTGTATTCCTATTGGCTACGGTTGGTGAAAGAAAAATACATACATTCATTATGTAATCTTGAATGCATTATTTTTTTTTCAAAAAAACAACAACTCTTACAAAGTTATAAAAAAATGTATAAGTAACTTGCCCTTCATCGTCTTCATCAACAGCCTTTTACAGTCCACTGCTGGAAATAGGCCTCTCCTTAGCAAGGAGGCTTTGGCATACTATACTACGCTGGCCAGACGGGCTGGAATAGGGTTTGTTTCAAGTTTTCCTTCTCTTTGTAATGATGTTGTCTTGTAAAATCGGTCCCTTAGTCGCCTCTTACTACACCCACGGAATGAACAGGGATGGTAACACTATATATTCTTAATCCGTCACCACACGGACTTAACTAACTAACTTGAAACTCGTCCATTTTTTTAAATTCGAAGGAAAAAAATGACTTATAAATATTTAGATTGAATTCCGACTATGACAAGACGGTGGCGGAGAGCTCATATAAGATTAAATCTGACTGCAGTAAGACGGTATGTCTAATACTAGGCCTAATCGTAACTGATCAACTTCCAAATCTGATTCATCAATTGAATGGCAATTTACTTTAGTTCTACTATATCTTGGCAACATCTAGCTTACATCTTAAATAGCATTATGAAACAAATATTTCGGACATATAGCACACAACGTCATCTAGTTGAAGCTAAGCAGAGCTTGTACTTGTTTATTTACTTTTTTTTTGTAAATACATACATATTATGCATAAAAAAACACCCAAGTTTCGAAACAAATATTTTCAGATCATACAAACATTTGATCCAGGCAGCCGTCGCATTCGCTACCGCTACACCACCGAGGCATTGAATAGAAATTTACTTTCGTTCCACTATTTCTAGGCAACATCTAACTTTAATCTTAATAATCATTATTTGTGATTATTTACACTATAGTGGACTTAAAAACTAGGTTTATAATTTATGTAATCTCAGATACAAAAGTGGGTTTTAGGAAAATATTTTTCTTTGTAATTATTATCAGATTAATTAGTAAGCCTTTGTATACATACTGTTTTGAAAGTACTCAAGTTAGGTCGTTATTAACGAACACATAACTGTTGTTATCAAGCCCTGACCTGGTTTTCGGTGGAGTTGTAACTCTAAATGGTAACCACCAGTAGCGAATATCATAAATCTAAACTTATTTACTACCATCCGATAAGATGTTTCAACGTTTCCCGACCTGACCTGGTTACTTTGGCTATTATACAAAACTTCAGACATCACTGAACGATACCTTTCATCGTAACTTGTTTAGTATTATGTACTATTAGTAAGTATTTTCATTGTTAGTCTCTGCTCATTAAATTATAGTTTATATTTACAAAATGGAAATGTCTTGCCAGGATATTGCTAGTTATCTATGTCTCTGGTGCGTGTCTGTCATACCTCCAAAAAAAAAAGCACAATGAAATCGCAAAGAAAGAAAGATGTTAAAGAAGGTGGCTGGCAGCAAATGGATGCGAATTGCTCATTTAGCGGGCAGGCGCTAGGAGGAATCTGGATGTCGTAATAACAGCTGTTCCCGGATCCCTCCTATGCCGAGTGCAGAATGGCACACCGTGTAGTTTTAGTCGGTCCGATTCCGACACACCGCTCCGCCGTAAACCTCGGTGGGGTGACGGCCCGAGGGGGTTTCCACACGCTTAAAAAAAAAAAAGATCTTCGTTCAGCAGTGGATAGCGATAGTTTGACTAGATGAAATCGTAAACAAAACAAAAACAATATAATAATTCTATAATAATCTGCAAAATAAAATTCTCGTGTTTTGTGTTTGTAACCAAACTCCTCCGAAACAGCTTGACTGGTCTTTATAAGTTTTTTGTGAATATTTGATAGGTCTGAATAAAATCCGTAAACTATTTTTACATCCCTAAGTGAAAAGGATGATACACTTTAATTTTCATTTTCATTATTTTGGACAAACTTTTTACTTTTTTTATTCATCCTTCTGCTGCCAACTCTTATTTTATACAAAAATAAATGACAAAACAATGTTTGTCGGGTCAGCTAATTAATAGATAGACTTTTAACTTGTATATTTGTAACATAGTAATAATATTTTAAAAATTTTTAATGTGATAATTCACTCGACAGATTCAAAAGAAATTTAGCATATAGACTTTAATATAGTTTTAAAATTAGGCTAAGCTGGATGAATCTTTTTTTTCTCCTAAGTACGCCAGGGATAAATAATTAATCACTTAAATATAATCTGAATAATAACTATGATAAATTTTTGTATAAGGTATTACTGACATGAATTATTTATAATCAGCTCTTTAGTTATATTCATTTCGTTTTCATTGTCTTCAGTAACCCCTATCTAGAGTAGACGCAGTTCAATAAAAAAATATTATTAAAACTTATATAGACACACAAAAAGGTAAAAAAAACGGCAAAATAAGAACACTGTGCGTAGAGTATATTTTTTTACTGTACTCTTTTAATGTGAGTTTTATGATGGCAATGAGATTTAAATATTCTGAGCAGATTAATATTATACATTACATTATCATATGCAAATGTTTTATGAATCTAAGTAATTTTTAATATGAAAACATTATAATAATGTTATTGCAAGATACAGAAAAAATAGTACTAAACACAAATGTTCAGAAAGTGTGTAACGTAATTTATTAGTAGATATATATATATAATAACGTTAGTAAAAAATATTAATGGTATATCTGGCATTGGCCGAAGATGTTCGTGTAATAAAGTAAACAAGCAATTTCTTTTAAATTGACATGACAATTGATGAGGCTGAATTCAATTCTTTTCAGATAGACTTCAACTATCAGCTGGATAATAATCATAAATCTAGTCATACCTTTTTGTGACCCACAATCAATTTCTTCCTTTCTGCGTGCGTTATAATATTTTATTCCTCTGCCGATCTACAACTATCGGTTTCCAACGAGTTAAGGCTTATGAGAAGAAAGGGCAAACAAACTTACCATTTTAATTACAGATATAGTTAAAAATCTGTTAAAAAGTTCTCTTCACGTGTTAATATAGGGCTGGCTTGTTTACATTACCTTATTGTAATATTCTCTTAAACTTAAACAATGCTTCTATACGAGTTTACTACGTCCCAATTCCGCAGGTCTGCGACAATAAAGGTCCCGGACTCGACAATGTGCGGGTCAAATTATTGTTAAGTTCTTAGTGAAGCGTCTGAAAATGTGACAGGCAGATGACAATGGCTCGCCCAAATTACGTGGGATTAAATATGTCACTGGCGAAATGTGAATGTCTTATAAATCATTTTCTGCCATTCTGAGACATGCAAATGTGATCAAATAGCTCAACTGGAATGTAGGCTTTAGTTTGGAAAAGGATTATTAAAAAGAAAAGGGTTTATCTTACAGGATGATAAAAGTTGAATCTGACATCTAAAGGGGATTTTCTGAGGGCTAAATCTAGCAACGAACACGCTCTTAGGTCAGAAAGCACGTGTTACAAGTTTTCATCCCTTTTCACAAAATCACGTGAGAATCATAAGCGAATTCCAAACGAGTGAATGATAAATATTTGATTAAAGAGCTCGCGTGCTGCAGGTAGCCACAGAGATATCAGGTATTACATAAAATTTACTAGGTAGTAGAGCCACGCTGATTTCAGCAAAAGCGGGCCGGCTCGACCAGGGCAGTACTACCCTCCCACAGAAGACCAACCTAAAGCGCCAGCATCCGTGTTGTCGTGTTTCGTTGGTGAGTGTGAGACCGAAGGCCCATTGATGCAGGGGTGGCAGTTATCGTGGTAACTGTGTAAGCCTTACACTGTCACGATGACTGTCATGCCTTTTACGTCCCCAAGCGGTGTGTGAAAAAAGTATCTCACAAGGCCACCATAGTGTGGGTCACCATACTGCATTGTCTGCATTTGTAATGAGTATGGTGACCACATCTCTTGGATTCTATTCATGCTTTCCATCAGGCACAGTAGAGTCACTTTGGCAGGCTCTTTATATATATATATATAAAAAATTGACACAGATTACTGGTAAGTGAGAGAAATATTTGACTTTATAAATTAACTTGCTTTGCACGTAGACTTGCTTACATGATTATAACTAATCACGTGTTTCTAACTTTGGTAATGATGATGTGCCGTACAACCATTCATACCGTATTGCGTTGATGAATCAGTAAATAGGTCTGGGCAAGTAATTATATACAGTTGATATTTTCCGACACTTAGAGCAAAAGAATATACATTTTAAAAACAGGACCCATTAATAAAATCTTGTTAAAAAATTAAAACCGCAGCTTATATAGGATTGTCTGGTGCCTGTTGTGTTTTAATTCTGTACATTATATTGCTTGGATAATCTGATTTAATACAGCTTTCAGTAATTGGATAGGCATATCGTACCTTTGCGTTTTGTTATCATCGGTTTTAATCCAAAGCAGAGTTAAAAGGGTTCAAAACGGTGTCCATTTTATCAGCAGTAAAAGTACATGCTCAAGTAGATGATTCTGAAAGCAGTGTTGAATGAATATTTATCGGAGATTTGACTTACACTGTTTTCTGTTTATACTGAGAGTGGAGCAAATAAGAAGGTAGTTACTCTTGCATGTAATCAAAGCTTTTTCCCTCTTTTTCTATTTCTGACCTGAGATGTTATGAACAATATTGAATCTTTAATTTATGGGAATCAGTTTAATACGCTGGTCATCTACTAGATGTAACATATGACTTCTTATTTGCACTGAAGTGTTCGTATCCAGTATAATAATTACCTTGTCAGTGTTTTACTGGGATCGGTGGTGCGTAACTACAAGAAAACTGTATCCGAATTGTTTCCTTAATAATAATCGGAGGCCCATTGATGCAGGGGTGACAGTTGTCGTGGTAACTGTGTAAGCCTTACACGGTCACGATGACTGTTATGTCTTTTACGTCCCCAAGCGGAGTGTAAAAAAGCATCTCACTAGGCCGCCATAGTGTGGGTCACCGTACTGCGTTGTCCACATTTGCAATGAGTATTGTGACCACAACTTTTCGATTCTATTTATGCTTGCCATCAGGCAGAGTAGAGTCACTTTGGCAGGCTCTTAAGATAGAAAAAAAAATACAATAGTAACATACTTGACCCATCTCGCACAGTACCGTTTGATATTTTCCTTCGGATTTGGCAACCACAAGACAAGGTTGCATGGGACCACTTTCATATGTGCAACATAGAATTAGAAGAGCGGTGTTAGCTTCTTACCAACTCGTGACTCGTCTGACCTAATTCCATAAAATAAATAAAAATTCTCAAGTACTCGTGTACTACAAGGAGTTCGCGTTAACAAGCTGTTGATTTAGAAGTATGTCAATGTTCATGTACCACTATATTTTAACTTAAACCCTTATCTTAGTAATTAACCTAATGCTTAATTACCACCTACACTAAACTTTTTGTAACAAGTGAAAAACCAACCAATTTATCAAAATAAATGATGTAATCGCGTGTAAAAGGTTTCCTAAAGTGTTTTTTCCCTTTCCACTTAAATATTATAAGTGTGTGTCAATACTTTTATCTAAAATCTCTAGCGCTTGGAAATATAGTGAATTTTAAACTAAAATACATTTTTTTATGTTAATAGCCTGCCAAAGTGACTCTACTGTGCCTGATGGAAAACATGAATAGAATTCAAGAGTTGTGGTCACCATACTCATTGTAAATGGAGACAATGCAGTATGATGACCCACACTATGGCGACCTTGTGAGATGCTTTTTCACATCCCGCTTGGGGACGTAAAAGGCATGACAGTCATCGTGACAGTGTAAGGTTTCCCAGTTACTACGATAACTGTCACCCCTGCATCAATGGGCCTCCGGTCTCACACTCACCAACGAAACACAACAGCACGGATGCTGGCGCTTTAGGTTGGTCTTCTGTGGGAGGGTAGTACTGCCCCGGTCGAGCCGGCCTGCTCGTGCTGAAATCAGCGTGGCTGTACTACCTATAGTGCTTACATAGAGATGCTTTTTCACACCCCGCTTGGGGACGTAAAAGGCATGACAGTCATCGTGACAGTGTAAGGTTTCCCAGTTACCACGATAACTGTCACCCCTGCATCAATGGGCCTCCGGTCTCGCACTCACCAACGGAACACGATAGCACGGATGCTGGCGCTTTAGGTTGGTCTTCTGTGGGAGGGTAGTACTGCCCCGGTCGAGCCGGCCCGCTTGTGCTGAAATCAGTGTGGCTCTACTACCTACTATACATCAATTGACTGGCCTATTAAACCAGTGATTGGTAACCCTGACTGTTAAGGCAGAGATCGTTTGTTTAAGTTCCACCCAGGACATACCAACAGTCTTGTTAATAAAGTAAGTATAGGCTCTACCGAGTTTAGGATCAGACGGCTGTGTGTGGGATGTATGAAGTTATTATAACAACAATTGTATTGATTTACTTATTCAATTTGGGAATACAAACAGTATATGAAATGTACATAGTAAACAAGTAACCTCAAATACTACCCAATACGTTTTTAACAGATTACTTGTGTATCTCAAATCTTCAAGCAAACAAAACTGCTTAACGTCGCGTTTCTTAACAATGTAAGAGATATAAATACTAACATACGTACTATAAATATCAATATACTGCCTCGTTGGTCTGCTGGTTACTGTACGCGACTACCGATCAAGAGCTCTCGGGTTCGATGCCCGGGTCGGACGAGAAAAGTGACATTGAGTTTTTCTGATAATAGAAAAGTTTAATAACGGTCCGGAATTCGGCAGTTGAGATCTTAACCCCCGTGTCTCTCCGGTATCTTCCTGGTCGTGTCGGATAACCGTCTGATCGGGTTGTGAGAGTGAGGAGACAGAGAGTGTACCTGAGTTTGGGCACTTACTTATGGTTGGTTAGTTTCTATTGAGACTGGCCGCCGTGGCCGGAATAGGCTAGGAAAATATCATAATCATCAAGTATCAATAACAACCTAGATATCTTCAAACATTGCATGTTCGACATAATAGTGTTGAAAGCAAAAAAAGGAATACTAATCATAGGAAGAATGTAAGCCCTTAGGCCTGTTACCGATTGCTTAAAACTTTAATAATATAATATATTTTTAAACGACTTCAAAACGAAGAGGTTCTCAATTCGATTTCTTTTTATTCATTCTAGGTTTGGGTATAACTCTGACACATGCAAACGGATTCACAAAGTTCTGTTTTAGTTCGAAAAAGGTTTATTCCGAACTGCTGTCATTTTAATTTTATATAGACCTGATGATTAGTTTCGGCAACAGATAACAGAGCTCTTCAAAAATTACAATAAATCAACCACGACTGCTGTTGTCACATTGCTTATACAATCACACAACATAATATCACACCTGTATAACCGAAGGTAGTCCCGACGTGATCTCATTATCGTGATAACTGTGTGAGCTTTACACCGCCACGATGACTGTTATGCTTTTTACGTCCTAAGTGGGGCGTGAAAAAGCACCTCACTAGGGCGCCATAGTGTGTGTCACCACCTTGCATTGTCTGCATTTGTAATGAGTATGGTGACCACAACTCTTGGATTCTATTCATGCTTTCCATCAGGTAGAGTAGAGTCACTTTGGCAGGCTCTTAAAATATAGAAATGTCAGGATCTGATGTGAGAATTCCCAAGAAATCGAGAGAAATTCTTTAATATTGTAGCTCCGACGATGTAAATTAGCTTCTATCTCCAACCCCACAGTTGATACAGTGACAGTCGTTATCTCATATTACTGAACTGATAATAGAGGAGTCCTTACTTTTAAGAATTAGAGAAAAACTTTCAATAATATTATCGTGTGATTGAGCTGTTTTATTCTCTTGAGATATTTGATAGCAATCTACGAGTATGTAGGGTTACAGAGATGTGTGAACAAGAAAGTAATAAATGAGATTAGAAAACTTTTTGACACAAAAAAAAGTTTGTTACCTAATTATTTTCAAGTGTTACCTCATTAATCTTTCGTTTCTACAGAGATTTAAAAAAATATTTTTAATTGGAAGGGTGTACTTCCTTCTTGGGAAGGGTTGTAATCGAATGTCAACTGAGTAAGTTAACACCTTGCAACGTTTAGCAATTATAGCCAGGTCAGTCTATGCATGGATGCCCATATTAACATATTGAGATTTTGCCGTGCACGGGAGCACGTTAAGTCATCGATCCCGGTTGATATACGAACATCTATGGTCTGAAAAGTACTGCTAGCGGTCCACGTAAAAAATCAAAGCTCAGTCGTATCACACTAGACTTAAATTCGATCCCAAGATCAATTCACAGAATATGTTCGGAGAAATAGAATTTTCCCCTTTAGTTCCTTTAAAATCGTATCTACTATTTTCAAATGTATCTTACACTAAAAAGAGTAAAATAAATTGTTTTTGAATAAAAATTTGAACGATTTCAAAAGAACATAAAAAATGAAAGAATAGTTAGAAATATAGTAGCAAAACTATAAAAAGTGCATCCTTCAACTTAGTAAGTAACATTATAATATTAAGACAAACTTTTTAGTCTACTTGGAGTCGGTGCCAAACCGACATTGTGTTTCGGGCACGATAAATAATTTTACGAAAATTTCATTGAATTTATTTTTTTATCAGGTAATGCTGTGACACTTGGGCAGGCTGAGTTCACGTCTATGTCATAAAATGGGCTATTCTTGAATTAACTATTCTTTTAAACACAATTTTTAATTTTCTAGAGTCAATTGTCCGGGGACAGGAGAGTATGTTTGAATGCCTTGATCTCGGCAACTAAGAGTCAGATTTAAAAACTAATTTACTATTTAACAGTCAAATTCTAAATGATGGTTATCGACTATCTAATATCATATTACGACACAAAAGATATTTAGTAATTATAAAATAGGTTGCGACCAAAGAATAAGGAGATTATTCAGAACTGAAGTGTCTAACTAACCTCAAATGACGAACGTATATATTCCTTCATGTATATATATAAGTTGTATTCAGTGTCAAAGTAAGGCACTCTGCACTAGCGCCATCTTAAGGAATAAATTATGTAAATTAGGACGCATTAAAATTTCACTGAGAGCGTTTAGTTGCCTCAGAACTGTTCACAGATTGAAATAAGCCCAAGTTTCTCAACTTGTTATATGAAAGTAAAATTTAATAACGTGAGAGTACAAGTTTTTTAAATATCTATTTACTTTATAGTTCAACTGTCTTTATAAAGAAATCAATTCGAATATATTGGCAAATTTTTATTTTATTTGGAAAGAATTACGTCTTTTGATGTCCTCAGGCGGGCCGTCAAAAAGTATGCCTTTTACGTCCACAAGCGGAGCGTGAAAAAGCATCTCACTAGGCCACCATAGTGTTGGTCACCATACTGCAGTGTCTGCATTCGCAATGAGTATGGTGACTACAAGTCTTGGATTCTATTCATGCTTTCCGTCAGGCAGAGTAGACTCACTTTGGGAGGCTCTAAAAGAAAACAGTTGCCGTTTAGTCCCATTAAAAATATCAAGAACAAATATCTCTCCGAAGGGAAGAAAATTAAGGGATGAAGATTTGTTAATTTACACACCTTTTTAGTATATGCTTTTGTGGACATAGCCTATATGTGGTATGACAATAGACGGTTTTATCATTCACAGCGATCTCTTACAGATAACCTTTGTATGGATATTTTAAAATCTGATTTTGTCTAATCTGTGGTGTAGTTTTATTGATACTTTAAATAATTGATAATATGTAAACATTAATTTTATAGTATTCATATTACCAATACATGTAAGTATTTACTTATTAGGAAATAATTTTTATCACGATTCGTCATGATATGAAAATATGCGCATGGAAATCGGTGATCGTTTTTAAACGTTAAAAAATATGTTGATTTTCTTTGATCTATATCCATTGTTCAACCCTCATACACGAGTCCAGTTCGCCTGTCAAACAGACCATTCATTTACATTCAGACCCAAAAAGCAATATCAAGCTGTCCATCACTTTGAGCAATTTGACGCTCGTTATTTCTCCTATGTGAACTTTTCGAAATTGCAACTAAAATTTGGACCTATATTTGATGTTACATTTAAAACAACATGAATGCCGAATTCTGGGCCAGATTAAAAAGAAACTTGATTACTACGTGGACACAATCTATGGTCATTTAACTATGTACACTTTCAACATAACATCACTTTAATAATAGTCCTCTGCGGGAAAAAAGTATCTCGTTACAAGGAAAATTTTGGTGTGCTATAACCACAGGGAAAACGGGTTTGTATCAAGTTTTCCATCTATTTATACACACACAATTATACATGTATAATTACACAGTCTTAAACAGCCGACCACTCGACACAGGCTTCTCCTTAAAAAGAAGTTTTGGCCACTGTCACGTCACGCTAGCCAGACGGGTTGATATAAGCTTTGTTTCAGGTGTTTCTTTCTCTTTGAAGTGGTGTCACCTCTTACAACATTTTGGGACGAACAGAGATGATGACGCTCCGTATTTTTAATCCGTCACCGTACGAAGATATAAAATTAGTGATACATAATTTACGTTTTTCCTTTTTAAATAAATATTAAAATATAACACACTGAAATTTAGGGTACACATTTTATTTCAAAGTCGTTAATTCTCTTTGAAATACGTTTAAAGCGAACCAACATGAAGGTACAGCCGAAGAATAAAAACAAGGGATTGCGTACCGGACCACGCGCATTTTAGGGTTCCTTAATTTGTAACTGTCTGATTGAAACGAATAAAAAATTCGTGTAGTTAATTTGTTTCAAAGAATTTACAAGTACGTACACAGATTTCATAAGTAAGGTAATTGTTTAGACTAGTAGAACTAACTTATACAATTATATTATATTTATTTATTTATTTATTAATTTACAACTTTATGCATAAATACATGCATCGGCGGACTTAATGCCTAAGGCATTTCTGCCAGTCAACTGATTGGGCGATGCAGAGAAAATATGAGGCAGGTGCACTAATATGTATGTACTTAAAAATATATAAGTATGTTATCAGTAGTCTGGTTACCATAGTAAAGGCTTTCTCTAGTTCTAGACGTATCGTTACGATACGTAGAATATCAGACGGCCGTGAGATATGTGTGTGGATATTATCATGATAATTTTTGGTCTGAGTCCCATTTTATACTAACATATTTTTATTTTTTCAAATTACTGCTAATCTCACGAAGGTCTCACTCCACTTGCTCACTTAATAATAAGAAAAAAATAACTTTTGTAACAAATAAATGTAATAGTTATATACCATACCAACTGAGCCGTGAAACTTCGTCTGCGTGTCTCATCTACTTAGTCTGGCCATAAATACTGTTACACTTAATTATAAAAAAATATTACATTTGAATTTCGAATCTGTCATTTTTATACGATTGTTCATTGTGTTTTCTCATTTTGGCGCCAATACATTGTAAAATATTTTGCGATATTAAAATGGTGTGGGGTGATAAAGAGAACCGAATCGCTGTGATAGCATTACACAAAGTAGGTATGGAGCCAAATGCAATTTTTAAAACTCTCCATACACTTGGTATTAGTAAAATGTTTGTGTACCGGGCTATTAATAGGTACAATGAGACCTCCTCTGTTTGTGACAGAAAAAGATCTGGCCGTCCACGTAGTGTTCGTACGAAAAAGGTGGTCAAAGCAGTAAGGGAAAGAATTCGAAGAAATCCTGTCCGAAAGCAAAAGATTTTATCTCGGGAAATGAAGATAGCACCTAGAACCATGTCGCGTATTTTAAAAGATGACTTAGGACTTGCAGCCTATAAGAGACGCACTGGCCATTTCTTAACTGATAATTTAAAGAAGAATAGGGTGGTAAAATCGAAACAACTACTGAAGCGGTACGCAAAGGGAGGTCACAGAAAAATTTTGTTTACGGATGAGAAAATTTTTACAATTGAGCAACATTTTAACAAACAAAATGACCGTATTTATGCTCAAAGCTCTAAGGAAGCTTCCCAATTAGTCGACAGAGTGCAACGTGGACATTATCCGACTTCAGTGATGGTTTGGTGGGGTGTTAGCTATGAAGGAGTGACTGAGCCATATTTTTGTGAAAAAGGTATCAAAACATCGGCACAAGTGTATCAAGATACCATTCTTGAGAAGGTAGTTAAGCCCCTTAACATCACCATGTTCAATAACCAAGTATGGTCCTTCCAGCAAGACTCGGCGCCGGGTCATAAAGCTCGGTCCACGCAGTCTTGGTTGGAATCGAACGTTTCGGACTTCATCAGAGCTGAAGACTGGCCGTCGTCTAGTCCCGATCTTAATCCGCTGGATTATGATTTGTGGTCAGTTTTAGAGAGTACAGCTTGCTCTAAACGCCATGATAATTTGGAGTCCCTAAAACAATCTATACGATTGGCAGTGAAGAATTTTCCCATGGAAAGAGTGCGTGCTTCTATTGATAACTGGCCTCATCGTTTAAAGGACTGTATTGCAGCCAATGGAGACCACTTCGAATAAGCTTTTTATATTTTTAATTGTTTTATATTTATGTATTAAACTGACACACTGTAAAAGTAATAAATGTTATTTGCAGTTAACAATTTTCTTTTTTCTTTATTACAATATTTATGGCAAGACTAGGTACTTATGCACATAAAATGGTACTATTCAAAAACTCAATAAGTTCTGCACCGATTGAGTTCAGATTTTGTCACGATATATTACGTTTGAGCTACGACTTTTTATCCACTTTTAGCAATCATAATATGCTACAGCAAAGCGTGGTGGGGTGCTGTGTTTCTTCGTTTTTTACAGCATTTAGTAATGCTCGTCTCTCATTCAATTTCTACGGGAAACTGAAATAAAGTATAACTTCTCTAAAAATTTTTGTAGTGATATCTCACAAGTTGAATAACACCTTCATACTATGTTGTCCCTAATCCAGTCTCCTCAGGAAATGGCAATGACGAGCGACAGGAAACGACGTGAACTCATTACTGACGTCACAACCGCCGGATGTAGTCATAGCGGGTGGCGAACAAAGAAATATTGTGTTGTGTATTGCTTTGTTGTTTGACTGACTGTGTAAAACGAGGATGTTGTTTGTCGTGTTTTAGTCCCTTTGATTTATAAGTGGGAATGTGACTTTATTAGTGACGTTTTCAAGATTTAACTAGGATGTTGGACTATACTTGTGAAGTCTCGCGTGTGATTTCTGGGTCAGACCAACTGTTTGTATGATCTGCAAATGTTTGTTTCGGCATTTGGGTGTTTTCTATGTATAATATATATGTATTTATAACAACAAAGTATAAAAGTATTTTATCAGTCAATCTAGTTTTTACAGTACAGGCTCTGCTTAGTTTGAAGGTAAATGGCGTAGTGTATCAAAAGTCTGATTATAAAAAAGAAATATTTCTAATAATTAGTAAATAGTAAAAATCTAATATTTTAAAATTTCTTCTCCAGATTTTCTAATTCAATTTGGCAATTATAATGTACAAGTATTGATATGTACATTTTAGATGTTCAAAAAAACGTTGGTGAATCTTCGTTGTTGATAAGGCATGCCTCCAATTATAGACACCGACTCCTTTGAAGTATTCTCCAAGCGAAGTTCTCTTCACAATATCTCCATATTTTATGAGATTTTTTCTCGAGGTAGACCTGCGTAGAGTTCTAATATATTGAATGGAGGGCCCTGGTTTCTTGAAAAACTTTGATGTTGATAGTGAGTACTTTGAGTCACTTTATGTTTAATTAATATTTGATGAATGGGTACAACAAAAACTAAATATTGGAAAGCCTTTGGGGTGTTGACTTGGAAGGCAACGATTTAACGAGAATTCCTGACATACAAAATTCGAATAGACTACACGATTGGCCTAGATTTAAGCGGTCGCCACGCCGCGCTCTACTACGCTGAGTGTTGTGGGTTCAAATCCTACGTTGGACAACACTTTGTGTGATCCATAAACTGTTGTTCTGAGTCTGGGTGTTCTTTGTGTCCGTTTCTTGTATGTTTGTAAAGCCCCCGCGAGAAAGGATTTATTCCTAATGCGGGTGTTGTCTTTTTTTTTAAAAAAAAAAAGAGAATGCACGCTTTGTACATATTCTATGGCTGTAATTTAATATCTCGTTAAATATTTCTTATTTTTAGTTCTAAGTTCTATTGCTTATTTTTTTTGACTGAGTTCTTGAAGTTTATCTTATTACAGACTATATTTTTTTATTTGTTAAATAAGCATATTTTATGTTTTTAGAAGGACTATTTAAGGTAATCATGCCATTGATGGCAAAGTGGTTTGAGCGGTCACCTAGCAGTTTCCTACTGCGCTGAGCGCTGTGGGACACACAACTACACAATACTGCGAGGTCCACAAATTGTTATTCTGAGTTTGGATATTTTTTTTGCCCACTTCAAGCATGTTTGTAAAGATCTCTGTGACACAACTAATCGCAATTTATTGTGAATTTGTGTTTAAAATCAACACCTTTCAAACATATTTGATTCAAGAACCATACAATAGTTTACACATAAGTTATGTCATGTGAAAATAATAAGAGGAACTACTTTAAAAGCCTCCTTAAGAGTGGGCATTGTTATGGTACAGTACTACAAAGGGTACAGAGGTCTTCCTTCAGAAGTTTGTGACCCAGTTATTTCGCATTTTCAGGCATTATTTGGTAACCAACTTTGAAGAGAGGAAGATTCTCAATTCAAGTGAACATTTTTCTTATGTTTGTTATCTGAGATCTTGGTAATTTTTGTTCTGTCATTAAAGGCAACTTGAAAAATATGTTAGTTGTCAGTTTGAATTGAATCTATATACAAATACATAAAGTTTATTTTAGAAATAAGTGTTGAATAATTGTCCGTGTGGTGGCGTCCGTATGTTGGTGGTGGATTAAGAATACAGAATGTCATCACCCCTCCTCATTTCGTGTGTGTCATAAGAGCCAACTAAGGTAGCATATTACGCAGGACTGTGGAGAGAAGGAAAACTTGAAAAAAATCCTATAGTAACACGTCTAGGCAGCGAGGCATAGTAGCAAAATCTACTTTCTAAGGAGAGACTTACGTCCAGTTGTCGACTAGTAATGTAGACTAATTAGTAACGGTGATGAATTACTCAATAGCCATACCAGGTTATATTGACTTGCATTAACTTTTTTGGTTTATCGGTTAAAAATCGAAGACAAAAAAAGGTGTGTGTCCACTTATGTACGCACGTAAGAAGATATACTTCTTTGACGTAACAAGAGAAAAACCTTTCTAAACGTTATCCTATGTTTGTAAAGAAAACGACACTAACAATAGAAAAAAAGGTATTTAATACATCGAAATAAAGTTTTATTACAACGCATTGTCTAGTTAAATAAATTTTATTGAAATAACATAAAATAATTATTTTAAAATCATAAAAATTAAAATGTTGACTAGCTTATTTCATGGTGTCGGTTTTTCGTAACGGTGTGCGCACACATCATGAAAATTTACTGTCATCATTTTTTCCTAACGCGCCAAAAGAAGTAAAACTTGGAAAACGTTACATCAAAAACAAGAACATCAACAAACAAACAAGACTGTTCGTCTGATTCGCTCGTTGTACCGTGTATAACAGTCCCTTGAGTGCCTTTGACTATTCGTTAGTAAGGTTCAATTCATCATAAAAGTACTCTTCATCCAAGAGTTACTCAAAACACTTGAAACCTAAGAGAATAAAGGTTGGGAAATACATCTTTTTTTCTAAATCGAGTCACTGAGCAACTGGATCATGTTATGATATCCTTAATATTTTCTATAGGTACTCCAAAAAGCTAATATTCTTATTTTTTATTGCTTAAAATAAAGCGTTATGTTATTTTGAACTTTGTTTCGCAGAGATAGGGTACTCTTTTGATTTTTGAAATTAAATATTCGATATATGACATTTAAAATTTTCTACGTAAAAGAAGATGCTTACCCGAAGAAAAGTCTCATATACCTACGGCATCTATTGCGGTATCTACAGGTTTATTTTTTGTACCTCATAGGTATTTGTTGCTTAGAAGCAGTATTTAAGTTCAAAAATTTTTTCCAATAAGACAGAGGATTTTATTAATAAGTATTTCAAATACGAAGTCACTGGCTAGCTGTGACTATAGTCCATCTAATCTAAAAGATACCGCATGACAGTTCTGACACATTAAAGAATATCTCGATTCTCGATATCATTTCCTTATGTTCAAAAATCGATTTCATTTTACAGATTTTTGTACTTGACATATAAGACATAGATAAACATAGATAGATATTACGCATTGTTAAAATTAACAAAGCGAATTTTTTCTCAATAAAATCCTCTGCGGTTGATATATGGTTAGTAAAGAAACAGCATACATATGTTTTACAGTTGCATTGATAGTTGGATATTAGTTGAAATGTATGTGTTATAATATATTAAAAAACGTTAAAATTGACAATGGCTAGTTATTGATAAGTTCAATTATTCGTACATTTTAAAGATTACAGCTGTAAATCTGAAAAAATCACAGCACTGTAGCAAAAGGACCTTACTACGTGACTTTGAAATGACGTCTGGAAAAAATTGCCATTATGTATAAATTTACTTTATTTTAAGGATTTAAATTAAATTGTAAACAGTTGTACATCTTGTGATAAAATTGGAATAGCTTTATAATTTCATGGTTTTACGGAAACAGTTATTAAGATTTTATAAGTTACCGCTATATAAAGTTGTTTCATATTGACAGTATGAAACGTCAAACAGTGTATCTCAGATTTGATGGACTACAGTATAATATTATAACGGTCCTTGAAACTCACAGAGGGTCTACGGCTATCGTAGAGCCTGCTACAAGGTTACAATACTCTACGCTGACTTGTTTGATTTAGATTTATTTTCTCTTTTCACTCCTGCAATTATAATCTAGAAAACAGAATTAATGCCATATTTATTTTTTTGGAGTTTACTCCTTAAGAATCGGTTTTTTGATATAAGACGTCTGGTATGAGAAAAATGTGAGAAGTAAAATCTACTGAACGAATGACCTCGTTACGTTTTTCGTGCGGCTGCACTGGTTTTGGTGTGGTTGCACTGGTTGTGGATGTATTAAGACGTGTATAGAGTATGCTGCAAAGCGACTATATCTATGTGTTATTTTCATTAATTTGTTAATTTACCCTTTCATACGGTATCAATCTTTTTTTAGTTAATTTCAGTTAAATAAGCTTTTTTGTGTCTGTTTTGACAATTATACTTAAGGAGTAAACTCCAGTCGTGCGTCGGAGCTGACACACACAATTTTTTTCAGCCATCTTTTGGATTACGTAGAACTATATCAACGGTGTAGAATTCCAATTAATTAATTTTTATATTTTAATATTTTATTCCCATACAAAGGGTATTTTGCGTTGAATGCTGCTACAGGTATCATTACAGAGGCTTTTACCTTCAAGGAGTTTGGAATTCTGGTCTCTTTCATTTTAAACTTCTAGGAAACAACGCAACTCAGTCTTTCACGATTTCTCCTAGTGCTCACGGTTTCACTTTCAGAAGAAACTTCAACTAGATAGGCGTTAAGACCATTAGTTTGGAGTGGTAAGGTATTGACTTACTAAGTTTCCATTAATTTCTTATATAAACAAATACCATGTTAGAAAAATACAGACCAACACCCATAAAACGTACACTTTTAAAACTGTATATAAAAAGTTGAGAACTCGATTAAAATGAAAACATTTTTGCGCTGAAACTTTCCTTTCGTCGAAATACGTGTTTCATGTTGCAGCTGAAAAATTCTAAACAACATGTTACACATTTTTGTTTCAACTTTGATTAAAGAAGTTTCAGAACACATTTTTATAAAAGCACGGATGTGTTATGGACATTTTCGTCAACTCGACAGAAGTGACACAGACTTACATAAAACCGGTGTTAAAAATTCTTACGTTGCTATTTTCTGTTAGAGAATGTGTTAACTATCATCAGTCATCATCAACAGTCTTTAGCAGTCCACTGCTAGACATAGACCTCTTCTAGAAGACTGGCGTATTATATCACGTTGGACAGACGGGACAACGTGTCTGTCCAACGTGGTCTGTTCCAAGTTTTCCTCCTCTTTGCAGTGATGTTGTCTGGTATACTTTGTTCTTTTGGTCGCCTCTTATACCACCCGCGGGAAGAGTAGCGGAGGTGACATTCCGTATTCTTAATTCGTCACTACACGAAGAATGGAGAATGTAAACTATACCAATAAATAAAATGCAACACTTGTCTATGATATTTATTAAGACTATGACGTTGACATCTGTCAATTTCGATCTTGTCAAACATAACATCTTGCACTCTCTCTGCAACTGTGCTAGGTTTCATATTAGATTATTGTAACTTTTAATTTCTCAGTGCATCTTTTATTCTTTACCCGTAACTCTTACGGGAGTAACGTTACCAGAGGGACAAGCCCTCTTCTTTTCCACTGATTATTAAGGAGCTCACAAACGGTGGTAAATACCCATGTTCTTAAAGAAATCAATCGACTGTGATGGCCACTAGGGTACACACTAGTTGACCAACCCTCTCGATTGTCTCATAGTCTTCCAAATACACAAACTGTAATACTTCTTTTACGAATCTGAATCCCGAATTGTTGACATTATTTTGCTGTTGACCATGTCATGTTAATATGATCATACTTTTCTATTATACAATATCATGTAACCTTTTTTCAAATACAAATTTTCTATACCTAAAGTATTGTCGGTAGCGTCGTCTGACACCATTCTTCGAAGGGGTCTATAACTGACCTCTATAGAAAATGGCGGTATTATCTTATTGGGTCAAGCGGTCAGACTGTCTTGTTTGCCGACGCGCTCTGATTCTTTCGCGATGGTATCTAAAGTTGTTACAAAAAGGATTTTTTAGGCATTGAAAAATGGAGAAGCTTTTACAAATAATGAGGCTGATTAAATTGGATTGACGAATTAACATTTTTTGATGTTTTTAATCTTTTCTAATATTATAAACGTTTTATCAAAATTGAAAAGGCCTTTCATTGTTGAATAACCAATGTGTGGAGAAGGTTTATAGGCATATACTATATATATCATAGGTTTATAACATATCGTTATAACCAATAGATGCGGAACTTACAGGAAAAATTCCGTAATATGTTTAATCTATACTAATGAATGTTTGTAACTAAATAAAACTAAAATGGCTGACTGGCATTCGATAACATTTGAGACGAACTCTCAAATGTTATCGAATGCCAGTCAACGTAGTAGTATACATATATATATATACATAGAGTCTGTGTTTTGAGTTACCTCCGGCAACTCTCTGAACGTTTTGAATAATCTACTACCAGTGGTTTTAAATGCTTCCTTAATCACGATACTTTAAAAATACGCGAAGTATTAAGAAATTTTCTTTCCATGGGGTTCCCACGTAAGACACGTAGGAAAACATCTCTGCAAAGCTTATATCAACCCGCCTGGCTAGTGAAGCATAGTAGGCCAACACCACCTACATATATCTAGCAGTGGATTTTAAAAGGCTGACTGATGATTTTAAAAAATATGCTGTGAACGCTAGGCACCGTTTTGACGTCAGTTAAGCAGTAACTAGGTAACATCGTAGGTATCAGAATACACAATAATATATCTCACACACAAATAGAAAAATAAAGCATAAATCGTTGTTTCCTTTTTAGTGCAAATATTAGGATTTCTTACATAAACATCCTCTCATTAATATACTTAATCTTGGTAGATTTGGACTTTCTGCCTCACAAAAGCTATCCATGTTAATATTGAAGTAAAACACATGAGGGGAATAAAGTATTCGAAAATTTACACGAACATTTTATTGACGTGTTCATGTTTCGGCAATTTTTGTTGTACATTTTTGGAAATCGGATGCAAAATTGATTACACACAAATTAATTATAAGAAAATTCATTTATAAATTTACTGTTTTATTATAACAGTTATGATGATATGACGTCAAAGCAATTATGGTATCATCATCAATAGCCTTTAACAGTCCACTGCTGGACATAGCTCTCATTAGAAAGGAGGCTAACTTATAATGTAAATAATAATAATAAACTCAGATATTTGAAACATGAGTACTGGAAAACACAGCGTTTGTAGGCTCACCATAAAGTGGTCCGACGATCTGGTGAGAATCGTGGGAAAGCCGTTGGATGCGGGTAGCAAATGATAGAAAATCTTGGAGGTTTTTTGGCTGAGACGATGATGATGATTTCAAAAACGGCTGGACTCACATTAGGCGGAGTCTGTACCGTGGTATCCAGACTGCTCACAAAAAAAATATGTATTTCAAAAAACATACATCTTATAGATAAAATTATACAAATATACAGAACAAAGGACCGTGCTCATCATAAAATTTATTTGTGCTGGTTGGAAACCGAACTCAGGTACTCTGGCTTAGTCAGGATCACTAACCACCAAACTAACAGGCAAGCCACAAAATGATTATTACGTCGACAGTTAAAGTTATCAAACTACAAATTAATCTTGACCGCTCGGATTAAACTATTGCCACACCGATTTCTACTGCGCTGAGTGTTGTGTGATCCACAAATTGTTGTTCCGAGTCTGGGTTCTTTGTGTCAGGATTTATTCTTAATGCGGGACTTGTCCTTTTTTAAGAAATGGAATAAGAATCTTTAACATTAAATCCTAATAACTAGTGCAGACACTAATCTATTTCCGTGTGTATGTATATATACATACATTAGCATATGTGTCATCAATATTGGTTCCTGACGGCACTTAAGCACATGTTAACGGTAAAATATAGACACTTCACGCTAAAATAACGTTAAAGTAAATGATTATGATGTCGAAAAGGGCTGTTATTGTGTTTAAGTATATCTTTAAATCATATTTACGATTATTTTATAGGGTTTTATACTCTTTTGTGGGTCTTATCGTTCTTTTATAACAATGGTAAGTGAAACATTAGCTATGAATGATCGCACGGAAGGCGTAATCGTTTTAGTCACTATCTCGACGTTTCCTTATAAATTGAGTGATCCCAACTTTGGACAATACTCTTTATGATCATTTCATGAGAGTTTGAGAAGTTTCCTTAATCCAGGATATATACTTAGTCTAGGAGGGATCTGGATGTCGTAATAACAACTGTTCCCGGATCTCTCCTATGTCAGGTGCAGAGTGGCACACCGTGTGGTTTTAGTCGGTCCGATTCCGACACACCACCCCGCCGTAAACCCCGGTGGGGTGACGGCCCGAGGGGGTTCTACACGTTAAAAAAAAAGGATGTTTACTAAGTGTTAAGGTGTCTTTCAAAATAGAATATTTTTTTCTAATACAATAGTGTAGAGTTTCAGCTTTTTAGTAATTAAATACAACCATATTTAATGTATCACATCTAGATAGATGTTACCTCTGCCTCGGCAAATTAAACGCCTTTTTCACGCCTAATGCCGCTAATCGGGACGTTTTGTTTACCAGAGCCGCGTCCGTCGATCAGCTGCTACAATTGCAGGTGAGGTTGACTTGGGGCCCTAAGTTTTTGGTGGGAATCCTACACACTAGTAACTAAATCGTTGGACCTATTATGAAAAAACTATTCAATTATATTTACTGTGCACTGCACGGTATTCTCAACAACATTTAGTTCAGTATCATAATATCATTAAATAGGCACTGTTACACACTTGAGTGCTTTTACGACAAATTGCATAAAAATCTATTGTGCACCTAGGTTTATTGACGTGCTAACAAACAAAAAATCAAACCCATTAAACGCAGAACAGCCATTTGACCTACATAAGTTAGACTTTAAGTGACCTTTTTGAAACAAACAACTACTTACATATACTAATCGTAGGTAGGTAGTATACGAGTAGAGGGAAAGGGTTCGTTTAATATCCGGTCGTAGATTAAACCAAACTATATTGAACACAGAAGCTTTAGTCGATAATTTTCATTTTAAATGATTTAGTAGTTTAACGGCTTTGTGATAATTGAACTACGGGATACATATCTCTGTCTTGCTCACGCCATATTCACAAACATAAATAGAGACAAAAGCATTATCTTCATTGTAACGCGTTGTTGAATATATTATCCAAGAAAGACTGTGAAGTTTGAATTTAATATGCAAGTGTTTAGTTATAGATTAATACTTACTTCTGTACTAATATCATAAATATATATACTGTTTAGTGTGTTTATTTGTTTGTTTGAATGTTTGTCTTTCTTTCACGCTGCAACGGAGTGTTTTTGTGTTATGATCTTTTTTCTGGAGATAAAGCCGGAGAGTGATATAAATTACTTTTTATTGTGATAAAACATTTGATTCCCATGAGAAGACCCATTGTAATGATTAAAAATTTTATAAATTCACATAGATGGCGCTATTGGATTAATTCGCCCGATTGCATACGTGACAAAATCTGTCCTTAAATTTTATAAGAAATGCTCACAAGTTCTGATAGATATCACTGTATTGAATAACGTACATAAATTCTTTATGGGTATACTTTTTAATATTTTTTTGACTTTAAAAATAAAAAAGCAAAAGATTGTAAGAATGTTTGTTACTCTTTTACGCCAAAACTACGGATTCAGATGAAAATTTACAGTAATATAGCTCATAAATCAGAATAAGGCATAGGCTGCTATTTACCACGATAACCGAAACATGCGTGGGCAGAGCCGCGGCCAAAAGCTAGTGTACATTCCAACCAGGTTGTACTAGTCATGGACACAGGCCAATAATCACTTCAGGTACGGTTTGTGAAGAGTTCAGTGTGGACCGGCAATCGAGTTATAATTAAAACAAATGTATATTCCGATAATTATATATACTCGTATGTAATATACGTCCTACTTGTTATTACTTACAGGTCTCTAAGGATTAGGGTAGGTAGGATGGTTCAAAGATTAAAAGTAACTCAGGATGCGATGAAGTGGATAAGTTTGGAATTTCCTTGAACGATAAAATTCGTGATAAGTTCGTTCGACAAAAAATTAAAGTTGCAATTTTTATTTTATATAATTTTTTTGTAAAACTGTTAAAAATGTTAATTATACTACATTATTAACTATCTTTTATAGCAGTGTCTTTTAGTCTGTTTTGCAGTTTTTGTCTTTAAGTATTAAAAGCACCTGTGTGGATGTTTGTAACTCTTTCTTTTTTTTTTGTTTTTTTTTTCTACACTAAGAGCCTTTCAAGGTGACTCTACTCTGCCTGATGGAAAGTCACCTCTGCATCAATGGGCCTCCGGTCTCACACTCACTAACGAAACACGACAACACGAATGCTGGCGCTTTAGGTTGGTCTTCTGTGGGAGTATAGTACTGCCCCGGTCGAGCCGGCCCGCTCGTGCTGAAATCAGCGTGGCTCTACTACCTACTAAGTAACTACTTTCTTCTTTCTACTTGTCTATTTACACCTTTAAACTTTATCTATGTATTAAAATAAGCCTTTGCTTCAATAATTTCTAAACATATGTATATAAGCTTCATTGTAACAAAGAATTATTGATGTCTTAGCATGTATATTATCGTGTGTATATATGTTGGGTGCCGGTGCACCGCCGGCGCTCGGCATTTAGACTGCGGTTTCTGCTGTAATGTCATTCAGACGTTATTGGATACATATGCATGTTTGTAGTGTTTAATGTAGTGTATACTGAATTATTTGGAAAACAGAAACTTGAAACGTGTACGCTATAAGGTAAACAGTTGTCTACCGACTACATATTCAAGACTTGAGTTTTAAAAGGACAAATAAGTTGAATCTAGATTACGTTTCAATGTTTTTGTGTTTTATTTTTTTGTGCATCTGACACACAAAGTCATCTAGTCCCGAACTAAACAGAGTTTGTACTAAGGGTATTAGACAACTGATATGAATTACATATGTAGATATTTCCTTTTTTTTAAAATACATACATAGAAAAATCCCAAACTCCGAAACAAATGTTTGCAGATCATACAAACATTTGGTCTGACCGGACCGAGACCTCAAGCAGAACAGTCGCATACGCCACCACTACGCCACCGAGGCAGTTATTTTGCGGTTAATGCTGACTACTACATGAAGTATGATTCTCTCCTGACAAAACCCACTTCTAGCTCAACAGTCAGGATCATTAACCACTCTAACAACTAGTCAAAGATATTTTCTTGTACTGTCCGACATCAGCCTGTTCCAGGTTGGTAACTTGAGATGACAAATCTATCTTCAAGTAATATCTCTTCATTCTCCCTAACACGTAAACAGGACCAAATTTGGATAACTTTTGTCAGAATGTAGATGTTACATACATCTCTGCTTATCCTTTCCTAGTAATAAGCATAAGGAAATGTGTCATTTAAAAAGCATAAACAATTAAGAAACAATGTAATAACAAAATTAACAATTACGGACAGTGTACGTTATCAGTGGGCGTTGCCATGGCAACGGTCGGCGCGCAAAGTTGGTCAGACACAATTTATCAACGACACAAAGGAACGGAGGTTGCTTTAACCGTGGCTATTTGTTGTTTGTGAAATAAGAAACAAATTGATACTCGTCCCGAATATCAGTATTTCATAAAAAAAGATCATAAAATAATTATTTGAAATAGTCCGTAACAGAATTGAAAAATTTGTTTTTCTTCTTCTAAAAAAGACAACGCCTGTACTAGGTATAAATCCTTTGTCTTGGAGTGGGGTTTAGGGTACTTTATAAACATACAACAAACGGACACAAAGAACACCCAGACACAGAACAACAATTTGTGTATCACACAAAGTGGACAACACTTTAGTAGAATATTTATGTGAGGTTTGAATCCACAACACTCAGAGCAGTAGAGAGCAGTGTGGCTACCGCTTAAACCACTTTTTTTTTTAACATGTAGGAACTTCCTCGGCCCGTCACCCCACCGGGGTTTACGGCAGGGTGGTGTGTCGGAATCGGACCGACTAAAACCACACGGTGTGCCACTCTGCGCCTGACAGGATAGGAGGGATCCGGCAGTCGAGTTATAGATACACACAGAAAAGAGTTCGCTTAGAGTACTTTCGATATAAAAATTAAACCTTTAAGTAAATAATG
This sequence comes from Hypercompe scribonia, assembly GCA_949316085.1. NCBI lineage: Eukaryota > Metazoa > Arthropoda > Insecta > Lepidoptera > Erebidae > Hypercompe > Hypercompe scribonia. The sequence goes on from OX438986.1 coordinate 449,873, forward strand.
TATTCTCACCTCAAACCTGCCAGGTCTGCAATGCCCTAGTGGCTTTTAAGTTATAGTTGTTCATCGGTAGCAGTACCGCATTTGCTTGTCCATACCGTATAACAATGATTAGAAAAAATCAACTGAAAAAACTCTCATTAACTCTTGTATAATTATAACCAGGTGGTTTTATATTAATTAGTGTTATAGAACTGGTTCGAGACCAATAACAGCATAATGCGATCAAAGTCGAAACCAAAATATTAGTTACTGTTACGTTCCCTAGAGGGAGCTGTTACAAACTTAGATCGCGCTATCGTTGTGTTACATACGTTAGTGTATAAGGCCTACAAGCATTTTGTATGACGAGAACAAAACTGTAGTTTATGATAAGGCGACAGCCAATTAAACCGTGGAGTCTTACGAACCCACAGTACAGTGCACAGTGGTTTTATTTAAATCCCTACTAGTGTTACACACCCAGTCCAACGATACCACGCTTGGTATCAAACAGTACCATTTGTTAGACGCTATTATTTACATAGTCAATTATAAAACATGAATATAATTTTATATTTTTGTATTATATCATGTACTCGTATCATATTAATCACAATAATCTATGAAATCATTTCTGATGCTACACGTGCAAAAATTTGTTTGGCTGTTAATTACATAATACGAGTATTATACCTGAAATCATGGGGTGCAGATCTTTCCCAGAGAATAGCTGGTGCTTTTTAGTAGAAACACCATAATAATAACATATATTCTGCCTTCTGTGTCCCCAAGACGCTTAGAACTCCGAAGGGATCTTCAATTTCAAAACCAAAACAGGGATTTAAGTATTTACATGCACTATCCTATAGAAATAGCAAGAGATACTGGGTACTGTCACGAAAAAAATATTTCTAAGCGTCACTCACAAATTAACGAAAACCGAAAGTTAGAATCTTGAAAATCCCAAAACATGGTGCCTTTAGAGCTCCTTGTTTACTCTGTAATAAAATTATTTTTCTGAAGACGACATTTTTAAAAATAATATTTATCTTGTTACTTTTTATGAGCTGAGGATAAGGAACGAACGTCATTACCATAAAAATGAATGGAACGAAAGACTCATTCAATCTTCCTTCTACGTTCATTTCGTTCATTCATTATGACCATTGTCTTTTTAGCATTCATTCTTATATGTAAAAATCTTTCAATAAACATGTCTTAATCATACTTTTTGTCGCTGTGTTGTAGTATAGTTTTAACCGATGCTAACACACACATCGACAAAAGAGGGAGATTCTCAATTGGGTTATTAATTTTCTTACAAATTCAAAACGTCTCCATGTATAACCTGATTTAAAAATATCTTTCTTTTTATTTGAAGAGATAAACTTATTGTTTGGTTTATTAAAATTAAAAAAAAAGAATAATGCTTAAAAAATCTATGAATTATTCATTGAACTGTTAGTACTTTTTTTAAAAGAAAGGAATTTGGAAAAAAAATTGTATTCTTAATGTATTTTAAAACTGACATAATATGTTGATACTTAAGGCGAAAATCTATATTTTTTTATTAGTAATACGTAATAAACAGTTATAAATTTACGAAATTTAAAAAAAATATCACGTGACAACAAACACTAGAAACGCACTACGATTAGTAGCCATAGTTGTGACGTCATAATGTTAACGCAACACCTGTCTAGCACTAGTCCACTGCTACGTTTTAAATTAATATTTTTGGAACGAAGTTCCTTACGGCAGGCTTGGAGGGGATAGGGATTTCGCTGCGGGACCGAACCGAAAAAAATGTGATAGTAAAACCGTAAGTGGAAAAAGTGCGTGGAATAAATCTGTGGAAAAAAGTGCGTGGAATAAAACCGTTAAATGAGACGTGCGCAGGCGCGAAAGCGCGTCATGTGTGCTATTTTATTATTTTAAGGAATTTATTATTTTATTTCCTAAAATACTGAATTTCCTAAATACTTTCTTGTACTTAAATAAAAACTAATCAGCAAAATTTAAGAGAAAAATCAAGAGGTTTTCTTGATTTATCTCTTAAATTTTGAACATATTGTACATAAAATTGAGCACGATTTTTTTTGCAAATTGTGTCGATTCCACATTATCCGAAGGAACTTCGTTCCTACCTGGTGTCCCACGACACCATTCATTTTTTATGAATTTCAAGGTTATGATTTAGAATCTAGACCTATGGTGCGATGGACCGACGACTTGAAGAAGATGACTAGCAGCGGATGGATGCGAATTGCCCAAGACTCGGATGGTTGGCGCTCCTTGGGGGAGACTTTCGTTCAGCACTGGACGGCGATAGGTTTATTTGATTTGAAGGAAAAATTACCCAATTAGTACGTTAACAATGTTTAGAATGTAAGCGACACACGATAGGTTTATCATTTTTTTATATTCTTCAGTAGGCACGACAATTACTGAATTTAATATAACACAGTAGACAGAAAAGCATTTTAAAAGACAAAACACTGTATCTCTATTGGTACAATCAGTGAAAATTAGCATTGTGACGTCACGAAGGATTTATTCGGCATCTGTCAGCGTAATTTGGTGCTAGACTAAAAAAAATATTTTTATGATCTTTTCATTTATCGCAAAAAAAGGTAAACCGCACTATGCCGGCCCGCCGTGCTTTTTCACGCTCCACTTGCGAACGTAAGAGGCATGACAGTCATCGTGGCAGTGTAAGGTTGCCACACTAACCACGACACCTGTCACCCTTGCATCAATAGGCCTTCGGCACTCACCAGCGAAATACGACAGCACGGATGCTGTCGCTTTAGCTTGCTCTTCTGTGAGACGGTAGTAGTGCCGCGGTCGAGCCGGCCCGTTCGTGCTGAAATTAGTGTCATTATACTACTTACGACATGTTATGTACATACCTACCTGTTTTAATTAAGTTGTTATGTTTGTGTACTTCACAATATATTTTTATTTGATGCATCTACCACTTGAATGGTCAAATTAAACACAGTATATACTTAATATGAATTCACTGTTCAGATGGTACCAATATTCACAGTATTTGTCTCCAAGAGTTTGAATTACACGTTTTGTTAATCAGAGTGGCCACTTAACATTTTTGTGTACCCAACTCTGTGTATAAAAAGTGGCGTCGTCAAAAACAGTGTTGCCACATGAACGCTACAATTAATTGATATTTACTCCTGTCTATATAACTATAGCAAGTTATAAAGTACATAATTGTTATGCTTCTTTATCAAGGCGTTGCTCTCACATTAGAAACATTATTGAGAAAATCTTCTAGAAGTCGAATAAATCTAGTTTCATTATACGAAGAAACCTACAAAAACGAAGAAACAAAGATTTACCAGGTAGTAGAGCCACGCTGATTTCAGCACGAGTGGGTCGCCTCGACCGGGGCAGTACTACCCTCCGACAGAACATCAACCTAAAGCACCAGCATCCGTGTTGTCGTGTTTCGTTGGTGAATGTGAGACCGGAGGCTCATTGATGTAGGAGTGACAGTTATCGTGGTAACTGTGTAAGCCTTACACTGTCACGATGACTGTCATGCCTTTTAAGTCCTAAGCGGGGTGTGAAAAAGTATCTCTCAAGGCAGCCATAGTGTGAGTCACCATACTGCATTCTCTGCATTTGCAATAAGTATGGTGACCACAACTCTTGGATTCTATTCATGCTTTCCATCAGGCAGAGTAGAGTCACTTCGGTAGGCTCTTAATATAGACAAAAAAAAATAAACTCCATTCTAGACACAAGTTACGTGTAAACTATCCTAGTATCACGATTACGTAAACCATAAACGATTTCCGAGTTAATATCGTCAATAATCATTGTTAGATCCTTTATCAACACATCTACAATTAAAACGGCTCCGGAGTCCATTACTACGAGCCATTAATGAGATCGTCCAACCACCCGGTTTTGTAATACGATGCGGGTCGTCGACCTATCGATCGGCCTATGTAGGCCAGTAGAGCTCATAACGCGGGGTAACGCCGCCATTGAGGGTAGAGGCTGCTTCAGATATCTTCAGTACACACACTCTATGAGAATATTTAAGACTCTAGATATTAGCTACAGGCTTGTGATAATTTGAATTATAATTATTGAAATAATGTTGTGAGAAATTTTTGGATAAAGTTAGTAGTTTAAGACCTAATTACATATGTAAAAGTTAAAAGAAAAATGTTAAACAAAACAACAGAAGCACGGGATCTTCTGCAATAAGTCTACCCGTTAATCAAAGAAAATTCTGCAATTTTGAAAACTGTCTAAACAATAGTTACTGAAATGAGTTTTGTTTTTATTTTTACATTAAATTTTAAGATGATATTACGACGGAACTGGTCCTTTACCATATTCGTCTTCTTCAACGGGCAACAAAGATACCAAGATTCGGATATGAACAAGCTAACTATTTCAAAACAAGTCCCAACTGTTTGAATTGTGATCATTTTAATTTTCGTAAGTTTCCTAATACCCAGTGCCATTTTCACAATTACGACGAGTCTAGTGACACTCTAAATGCCATCATCCATCAAAAGTTTTTGAGTTCAGAACGTGGCAAAGAATATACATGTATACATTCAGTAAACGCAACCCTCCGTGTGCAATCGGGTATAGAGGGATCGAGGTTGCTAATACGTAGACGTATTTATCGTCAAATTCTCCTGGCATACTTCAGAACCGTTTCATACGGAATTTTTCCGAGACATATTATGTTCTTTATACATATTTTATTCACTTCACTAGTTTCATCAGATTATACTCTTAAGACTCTTAGTGAGCGTGATGTTTTTCGATGTCCGTAACAACAAGCGTAATTAGTCGTTCTAGCCTTTGTTTTTTAACTTATAAAAATGTTTAAATGAAGACGAACGAAAGGTTTTTATTGAATAAGCATTTATATTTATTTATGTATTTATTTACACTTTGTGCACTTTGTACATCGGAGGACTTAGTGCTCAAGGCATTCTCTTCCAGTCAACCTTAGGGTGGTGTAGAACTATTGTAAGGGAGGTGCACAGAGGCTACGTTGACAATGAAAATATACTATACATAAGTACATATATATACATGAACACATACAATACATATGACATAAATACACTACACACACATTTAGATTATATTCATACACTATAACAACTTGACTATAAGCTATTTACTAATTATATATCAGTATATATACACACAAACATACACCAATTAAACGCCTCTGCTTTCATATCTGTTTCGTAAATTGAAAGATTGTTTCTAAGAAAATTCTTTTAGCAATAAAATCACACCTTGAACGTAGTACTCGTATTGTGATAAACTTTATCGATATGATAAACGTTTTTAATACGGGATGAGGCAGATAAGTCGCTAAAACTTCATTAATTTACTTAATTAACTTTAATTTACTTAATTTAATGTTCTCGTAGGCGATTTCGGTTGCGGCGACGAGTTGCGACGGAGACCAGCTAACTATCCAGGTGATATTATAGCGAAAAAGTGTGTGTGTGTGTGTGTGTGTGTAAATACAGATGCACTCTGTTCCCAAACTCTCACACATTCCGATGGGAACGTCATCCGACACGACTGGGGAGGGATCAGGTACAGGGACGACGACTTTATGTGTTCTCCAAAGCACGGCGGTTGAAATTCCAACTTCTTCTCCAGCCTGTTATGATAAATTATTAAGAAAAACTCGATAACTCAATAATGTATTATATACCTAAACCATATTTTATTTGTTATATTCTATATTTGTTTGTGATGAATATGTAAATGTGTTTATATGAGTATATGTGTTTATTTATTAGTATTAATGTGTATTCTATTTAATAATTCTTTTGTTATTTATTTTTATCTGAATCGTTAGAATTATTTTACAATTTCAATTAATTTTTTTATTCTATTCTCACATCAAAGGTTGTCTGGAAGGAATTGCTTTTAGCGGCCTTATGGCCGCCATTTGTACATGGTGACTCAACTGACATGCTCTTGTGTATGATCTGTAAAAATTTTGGTGTTCAATAAAGTTTATTCTATCTATTCTATTCTAATAACACTTTTTGACTAGACGCGAGAGTCGAACCCGTCACCTCTTAGTCGGCAGTTGCATACGCTAACCGCTACGCCAACGAGGCAAAACTAACAAGCGAAAAAGAAACGAACAAAGAATACTTGGAATTTGAACATCAATCCGCTGTAGTTTTCTGGCTCCACGTGAACATACAGAAATGTCTAATATTATTAATACATGTAGAAATGGCTTTGTATCAACGATCAATTCCTTTATTTTAATCTGAGCTTTAAAGTTAGTTAAAAATACGTGAAAGCGACTACGTACAACTGTAGAAGTACCTTACATAATGTATGTAGTCATGGCACACATTGACTGAGCAAGTAACATACGCCAATGACTTACATAAAACATTCAAACAGGTCAAAATGGACCACTGGACGGTTTCTAATTCCTTTTATTGTACAAATAATACAGGCACTGTGAGGTTCTTCTCTGGAAGTAGAAGTTTGAGGCGCCGATTTTCATCTCACTGACTTACAACCAAAGAGGTTATTAACACCTTTATTTCGTCAGACTATGAAATCACTGTGGCCGAACCGATGTCTTAGTATATGTCTTAGATATATAAAGTTTTTGGTCGATTTGTTTCATCTCTGCCGATTTAAAATCTGTAGAAAACAACCGCTAAGTGTAGACTTGGTTTCTTGACAATCTTAACCATACGTATCAAGTTATAACTTAATAAGGGTGGGTTTAGCGTCACGGGTTAACTCCGACCCTCGGCGGCTGGATGAAAGGGTCAGCCGGCCACTTATATCGTTTCTTTTATATCTCAAATCTGAGACTTTCTTCTAAATAATACGTTTTCAGTAACACTCTTTTCATTTTTAGAAAATTGTAAAGTTGTAGCAAAATATGCTGTCTTAAGATGAGATCGTTTTTTCTTTTAAATGTAATTTTCACTAAAATAATGTTATAAATATTTTTTTTTATTCATTGAATGAGTGTTTCATTGTTTATTAAATTCAGTAGATTTCACTTAGCCAGTCTGTCTCTGAGATTTTCAAGTATCTTCGTGCTCGGATGCATTGCTCTCGACTGTTAACGTTTGTCTTGTAATCGGATCATTTCGGCTTGTTAAGATATTAATACTAAAGTGATGTTTTAAGGGTCTGTTAAAGTAACTCTACTCTGCCTGATAGAAAACATGAAATAATTTCTAGAGTTGTGGTCACCATACTCGTTACGAATGCAGACAGTACAGACCTACACTATAGCGGCCTAATGAGATGCTTTTTCTCGCCCCGCTTGTGGACGTAAAAGGCATGGTAGTCATCGTGACAGTGTAAGGTTCAGATACTTAGCACGATAACTGTCAACCCTGCATCAATGGGCCTCCGGTCTCGCACTCACCAACGTAACACGACATCACGGATGCTGTTGCTTTAGGTTGGTCTTCTGTGAGAAGGCAAAACTACTTCGGTTGAGTCGACCTGTTTGTGCTGAAATCAGCGTGGCTCGTCTACCTGAGAATGATCATATTTTAACCAAAAGTTAAATCAATATCCTGCTAGTTTTACTACGTCTTTCAAGTAGGTGGTTCTACCTATAGAATAATATATTTTGAATTAAAAATAGTCAATAATTTATGATATCATAATAATATTATTAAATAATGATAATAAAAACATTTAAAAACACCATCAACAAAGGAAAAATATTACAATCTTCGCAAACACAGAATAATTACTTTTTTAAAATGTAACTTTGTAACGAATATTTTAATAGGAATACAATTTTTTGTTTCAAATATAACAAAAACAGTGAATTGGTTTCAAAACAAGTTCCATAAAAAATGTAAAAACTAGCAAAAAGCAATTTAGTAATATCAAAAACAATAAAGATATATAACATTGAATGTTTTCCTGTCGGTTAAGTGGTTAGTGATCTAATATTTATGATCATTTTTTTTTATTTAAGCTCTGCCTGATGGAAACCATGGATAGAGTCTAAGAGTTGTGGTCACCATACTTATTACGAATGCAGACAATGCAGTATGGTGATCCACACTATGGCGGCCTAGTGAGATGCCTTTTTGCACCCCGCTTGGGAACTTAAAAGGCATGACAGACATCGTGGCAGTGTAACGCTCACACACTTACCACTGTAACTGTCACCCCTGTATCGATTGGCCGTCAAGAATCAATGATATTAAACCAGATCATCGTGGGTTCCATTCCCACCTAAGACTATTGATTGTGTGATGAGCAACGGTCATTCCTTCTTAGTCAGGGTGAAACTTTTCTCAAATATGTATGTATTTGGAAATATATAAAAATGTTAATTCGCAGTTTAGTAGACATTAGCACAAACTCTGCCTTGGGATCAAATGCGTGCCGTGCCGTGCGGTACCGTGCGAGGTTATTTTTACTAAATATATCGAATAGCAAATTTAGACACACATACACAGACTAAATCCCTCTGGAATCAAACTTAAGTAATCACACAATAAACTTAACAATAAAAAAATCCTAGACTTTGTTGTGTGTGGCTCACAGTAAAAGGCGTGGGAGCCAAGTACACCATAACTTTTTTACCGTTAAGAATAGCGGGTGTAGTCAATATGGCATCATAGATAGATCTAAGTCTATTTAATAGATTTATAACACATGCAGAGCCATTCTTATGATTAAGCTGGTCTGTTGATCAAGTTAACAATTCCTATGTTTGAACCAAAAGTTGTGAGTTCAATACCCACTCAGGATAAATAACTGTATGATGAGCACGATGATTTTTTCTGTGTCTGGATCGAATAGTATTTTTTATATATTTTTTACAATTACTTAAAGGCGGATATAGTATGTGTTATAACAGTTTTTTATATAAAAGTATCACCAACAAAAAACAACAAAAAATACATCCAGTCAACAATTTTCTGTTCTGTTCAACAATTAGATGTTACTATTCAGTAATACTATCGTATGTTTACAGAATCTGCCTGGGATTAGACCGCCGTGTCTGAGATGTTCAAAGTTATAATTAAGCATTAAAGCTCATGGCAGACTATCTCATAACTTATATTTGGCAGTAACTTCATTCACGTCAACTATGTAGGTATCAATTGATAACTTACTTGTTTCATGATAACCCTCTGCTTTTCTGCAGTGTAATAATAATAATTGGTATGAATGAGTAATTAAGCGTAAAAGTGTAACTCTTCGCGTTCCGAACCATATCTCCCTTCTATAGGATTCCATGGAACTCGAACGCTCAGGCAGAAAAGAAAACTCTTCCCGGACCTCTCGGCGGCGTCTTCAGGCCACTTTGGGTTACCCCATAATTGATATGAATGAGTAATTAAGCGTAAAAGTGTAACTTTTTTTTTTTGCTTACAACAGACAACGCCCGCATTAGTAATAAATCCTGTGTCACGGAGGACTTTACAAACATACAAGAAACGGACACAAAGAACACCCAGACTCAGAACAACAATTTGTGGATCACACAAAGTGTTGTCCCATGTAGGATTTGAACCCACAACACTCAGTAGAGAGTAGCGTGGCGACCGCTTAAACCACTAGGCCAATCGTGCAGTCTACTTATGAGCTTCCTTCCGTATGGATAATATACCTACTCGTAAACTCGATTTCCTGGGGAGTGCTAAACTTTGACATGATTCGATGCAATATCACAGCCTTACAGGAAACCGATGTTAACCTTGTTCTTCAGCAAGACAGTAAGATTACCGGACACTCATCTCTAACACGGAGGCTCTCTTTGTGATGTACTTATATCCGTCAGTGTTGTCCGTGTGGTGTTGGATTAAGAATACGAAATGTCAACACTCTTATTTATCGCAAGGGTTGACTAAGAGGGCAAACTACGCAGCAGGACGACAGCTGCAAGAGGAAGGAAAAGTATCAATCCGCCTGGTCAACATGGTGTCGTGGGCCAAAATCTTCTATCTAAGGAGAGATGTATGCCCAGCAGTGAATTTATAAAGTTTGTGAATGTGTGCCTCTTGAACTGTTGGTGTCCATGGGCGGTGTCAATTACTTACAATCATCAGACCTTTTTGCTACATAATAAATAATTAAAAAATAGAAATATTAAACAGAGAGTGAGAGTGAGAAACTATTTTGTTTTGTTTTAAGACCATGCTAAAGTGACTGTATTTTGCCTGATGGAAAGCATGAATAGAATCCAAGAGCTGTGGTCACCATGCTCATTGCAGTATGGTGACCCACACTATATATTTTTCACACCGCGCTTGGGGACGTGAAAGGGATGACAGTCATCGTGTCATTGTATTGCACCGACTTACCACGACAACTGTCATCCCTGCACCAATGGGTCTCCGGTCTCCCACTCACCAATGAAACACGACAGCACGGATGCTCTCGCTTTAGGTTGATCTTCTATGTGAGGTTAGTACTGTCCCGGTCGAGCCGGCCCGTTCGTGCTGTAATTAGCGTGGCTCTACTACCTGTAAAAGTTTGGAGTTGGAAGCCTCATCTCTCAAAAATCAGCGTATTGAAACAAGTTTTCAGGCTTTACTTCCAAATACGATAAAATTTATTATATATCAGTAAAGAACCTCTGCTATGCACGTCGCTTAAAGAATATATTGATTTCTACTGCGACATGCTCCGGCCCGTTCAAAGTCAAGGCCACAATAAGGTGCGTTGAAACGCTCTTTCATTATAGTGGCCTTATTTGGTTATAGAGTGGCTGTGGTGGGGTTGAGGTCAGGGCTACCTTCTATGTATACGATCGTTTATTTTATAACGACTTCCTGAGAAGATCATTTTAATACTTGTCAGTTACTCTGTTTGTCGTCTGCTTTCAGATCGTAGACTGAACCTACCTATGTATGTCTAAATACACACTACTGCTGACCCTACAAACATTGTTTTGCTTAGAAATCATTTCTAGTCAATATTTGCAACTTTAAAGTTGTAATTTTGATTGGACGGCAGTTGATTATAACAATGTGAATGGAAGTAAAACTATTAATATCGCAATTAAATATTAGGGGGGTATAGGTAGTATTTTTAATGCCAAGTCAAAATAAAATGTCAAAAAATTGAAAATAATCTGGAGAAGGTCAATCTTATTACTAAAAGTATAAAATGGCCTACGACCAGTTCTCAGATCTACCAAATACACAAAAAAATATCATAAAAATCGGTTAAGTGGTTTTGGCGATGTTCGATAACAAACATTGTGACGCGAGATTTTTATACATATATTAGATTATATCCAGACACGGAACAAAACTAAGTTTAGATAGTGCAGTGAACTTGAGAACATGAACACTTGGATACATTTTCGTATAAATATCTAAAAAAACGCAGGTCATTGTTAATAAATACGCATATTAATGCATTGCAAATATTTTTATTTTGATTGAACGGTCATCAAACTCGCAGTTAAAGGTTACGTATACAATCAAGACTATAATTTTAAAATAATCTCTAAGAGAACCATAAAAAATATTATATTCTCTAACAAAAATTGACTTGAAAGAAAAACCACTACCAAATCAGTCCAGTGACTGCCTCGGTTTTGCAGCGCGTATGCGACTGCTGTGCTTGAGGTCTCGAGTTCCATTCCCGCGTCGGATCAAATGTTTATATAACCTGTAAATATTTGTTTCGGAGTTTGGGCATTTCTTGTGTATAATATGTATGTATTTACAAAAATCAAAGTATACATATATTTATATAAGTTGTCTAGTACCAATAGTACAAGCTCTGCTTTAGATGGCGTTGTGTGTCAGTTGTACGAAAAGTACGAAAAATCAGTTCAGTTGTTTAGAAGCTATGATGCCACAGATAGACATAGCGGTCAAATGTCTAACACTTCTCTTTTTGTGTCGGGGGTCAAAAAGAGGCTTGTCTACATTAGCTATACACTATGTACAGTAGATTGTTTCTAATCTACAGTAATATTAAATAGATCAAGAGTTTGTTTGGTTGAATTTATCGAGAAAGTTTAAATTGACGTATAACATTTACTAGGTAGTAGAGCCACGCTGATTTTAGCACGAGCGGGCCGGCTCGACCGAGGCAGTACTACCATCCCACAGAACACCAACCTAAAGCGCCAGCATCCGTGTTGTCGTGTTTCGTTGGTGAGAGTGAGACCAGAGGCCCATTGATGCAGGGGTGACAGTTATCGTGGCAACTGTGTAAGCCTTACACTGTCACGATGATTATCATGCCTTTAACGTCCCCAAACGGGGTGTGAAAAAGTATCTCACAAGGCGCCATAATGTGGGTCACCATACTGCATTGTCTGCATTTGAAATGAGTATGGTGACCACAACTTTTGGATTCTATTCATGCTTTCCATCAGGCAGAGTGGAGTCACTTTGGCAGGCTCTTAATATAGAAAAAAAATATTACAATTATATGTACTCGTATATGTTCTTTACACTCTTAGCAGTATTAATCGTCACTTAAGATTACAACCTGAAATGAATGACCACTTTAACATCGTTAAGGATTCGGCTATTCATTCCAAATGCTCCTTTTTAAATAGTTCCGTAGTCAAAAACCAAAAAAGGGAATCCTTACCGATTCGTCATGTCGCTTGTTACCGAAACTATGTATAAGAACTCTACTGTTGAAACTTGGTAGATGTATTCTGTGAACCGCATTAAAATTTTCACAAAAATAGAAAAAAAATTGGCAGTCTCCCATAATTAGAACTGAAACGGATTTTTTTTTCATCAAACTCATACGTGAGGGATATCTATGATAACATGATGGGTGACATCTATTTATAACCCTACATTTATCTATAATATAATGAGGTTTCTAATACATATGATTTTTTTCTAAATTGAATAGTTCGCGCGAGAGATACTTCCAAAGTGGTAGTAAAATGTGTGTGTAACTTTTAAAATAAGAGAATAATAAAACTAAAAACAATATATAATATACATCACAATGTAAACTTCTATTAAAAATTAGTTTGAACGAAATCTAGTACGTAGTTTTTTTTAATATGTCATAAATCGCTGCTACAGAACCCTTCATGGGCGAGTCCGACTTGTATTTGGCCACTTTTTTTTTAGTTTGATTCATATAACTCTAGTTTAATTATTTTTTTTATATAACACACCAATACTTAGTTATATTATTTGTTACTATTTTTTTCTTTTTTTACTAAAATACTCATACTCGTAAGCGGACTATCCGACGCTCCTCATAACATTATCTATCTGCCAGTGAAAGTCCTGTGAAAATCTGTCTACCCGTTCCGGATACATAAAGTACCAACAAAACAATCAATTTTACTAATTTGTTTAAATTAATATACATTTATATATTGTACAAAATGTAATCAAATGTTTCAATAGTCGTCGAAAGTAAACTTGACCTCTAATCAAATATTAATGTACTAGTTATCATACAATGCCACCACTATCAGTCTATTAAATAAATAAATATTTCGGACATTTGACACACAACGTCATCTAGTTTCAAACTAAGCAGAGCTTGTGCTATGATAACTAGACTGACTGATAGAACACTCATATACTTATTTTTTGTAAATACATACATATTATACATAGAAAACACCCAAACTTCGAAATGAATATTTGCAGATCGTACAAATATTTGGTCCGAACCTGGAATGGAACCCGAGACCTCAAGCACAGCAGTTGCATTCACTACCACTGCACCACCGAGGGCGACTGCCTCGGTGGTGCAGTGGTAGGGAATGCAACTGCTGCGGCGGACGAGCGGTTATCATAGTTCAAATATATACACATTTACATAAGAGCAATATTATTTAAGGACTACATAATCTAAGTGATTGTTTAGTAAGTTTTTATTTATCTGTTTATCTATCCTCTTCTTTTGTAACACTCGTGTTTACGCAAGATCAGAAATTGTGATTCTTATTTTCTTGGGAGTTCATGATACTAGGATTCGTTATAACTGCCTTGGTGGCGTATCGGTAGTGAACGTGACTGCTGTGCTTGAGGTGTCGGGTTCGATTCCCGGGTTGGGTCGCAAATATTTATTACCAAGTTTGGGTGTTTTCTATGTATTATATGTATGTATTTACAAAAAATATATATAAGTATTCTATCAGTCAGTCTAGTTATCATAGCACAAACTCTGCTTAGTTTGAAACTGGTTGACGTTGTGTGTCAAATGTCCGAAATATTTATTTTTATTATTATTATATGTAAATATGAATACATAGAGTGGGCCAAGAATTTGCTAACATTTGAATCTAACATCCCGTGTAAACATGTTACGGGAGTTCTTGGGACCGATGCTACTGGAATTTGCTGGCTACAATCGTAACACATGGTTTCAACAAGATTGAGCCCCTTGTCACACATCCATTGAGTCCCTGCCGATGGTCAAAACACGTTTCCGGAAAAGCTGATTTCCAAACGAGGCAACATTCCATGGCTACCCTGAAGTCCAGATCTTGCCCCGTAGACTTCTATTTATGGAGTTATTTCAAAAATCATGTCTACATCAATAAACCAAATACACTACGTCAACTAAAAAAAAATTAGGGAAGAGATGTCGGCGATCTCGCGGTCTCTTTGTCGACGAGTATGTGAAAATCTTGGTGTTCACTTAAAACAGTGCAAATGTCGAAACGGTGGTCATTTAATCGATATACATAATTTTAATTAATTAACTTTCTTGTAAATAAACAAGTTTTATAATATATTCATGGCCCGCTCTGTATATGATATATCTATATTTGAGTGAAGTTATTTATTTTAAGAAAAATATAAATCAGTTTTAATATCATATTTTGTCTCTTTCTTCCTCCAAGTCTTTTTCCAAACTAGTTTAGGGACGGCTTTAAGTCTAATTCGATACGATTGAATTTCAATGTTTTACGTGGAGTGACTGCCACCTGACCTGTACTTGACGGCATCGAAGTTCTGTAGAAAGACTTCTCGAAGTTTTAAAAGCCTGGATTACAGTAGATATTCGGATGGCATTTGTTTTTACCCCTTCAATCCTTAGCAAACATCATCAAACATATACTCACGTCTTTGTCAATGTATTCTCTGGGTAGACAGAAGTGGTTTAAATACCGACTATAATTTAATACCACTTAGCTTCTTCTTTGTAGCCATTTCCCACTTTAGGTGGGATCGGCTCTCCTTGTATCACTGACATTCTGTCAAGGTCTGTCGGGTCGGATAAATTCTCGTTTTTCAGGAGTTGACCTTCTCATAATATGTCCATACTACTTCAATTTCCTTTTCGTTGACTTACTCTGTACTGGAGCCACCTTGTCTGTTTTTTTAATTCCAGAATACCTCAACATTTTCATTTCTGCAGCGTGCTGTTTTTGGGCATGGCATTCATTGATAGGCACCGTAATTCATTGCTGGCCTAACATCTGTTTTGTACACTTTGCCTTTTGTGTATATTGACATTTGAATAACGCTCAGTACTCTTGACAAGCTTCACCACTTTGTTAGGTAACCCTAAGTCTATGTACCACGACTGCATCTGTGTTTCTGTTTTAGAAAATATTGAACAAGCTACATCCGTGGTGGTAGGTGGTAAGAGACCGTAAAACTTACGTATTTTGATATTAACACACGTATTTCTAAGAGATTATATCTTCTGTCTTGCGTCTTTCCTTTGTGCGTAAACTGAATATAAAAAAAATACATAGCACCAACAAAATTTTATCTATGACTACTTTTTTTTCGTATTGTAGGCAGTAGAACCACGCTAATTTTAGCACGTACGAGCCAGTCAAGACCAACCTACAGCAACAGCATCCGTGCTGTCGTTTTTCGTTGATGAATGCGAGACCGAAGGCCTATTGATACAGGGGTGAAAGTTATCGTGGTAAGGGTGTGTATCTTACACTGACCGTCATGTCTTTCACATTTCCAAGCGGGGAATAAAAATGCATCTCACTAGGCCGCCATAGTGTGGGTTACCATACTGCATCGTCTGCATTCGCGTTGAGTATAGTGACCACAACCACGTGAAATAATCACAAATCACATATAGTTGATATAAGTGATTGCTTTTAATTGACGTCATTCGAAACCTGTTTATTACCGGAGATAAATGTAGTAAAATATAGGTAAAAAAATTAGTTTTAGTTATGTTGTGTGTCCCCTGGACGAAGCATAGGGCGTCACAGCAAGTCTTTATTTCGATTGCTACTATTAGTTAGGATTACCAAACGTATAACATACTTGTAATAACAAGAACACTAGGAACAGAATACACATCACTAGCAATCACATAATTTAATCATTACATATGTGATATGTTGTGTCATTAATTTGTCTTATATTCAATGAATTCAATCTAATCTATAAATATCTACAATTGTTTTTGATGAACCATCAATTTTTATCTTTAATGGAAACTGAACAAAGATTTATCATAATTAAATCCCAACAAACGCAGAACGATAAAAGAGTGTAATGAAATATTGTCCTTGGGGGTTCTTCAAGTATTTAATGTCTAAATCTTATCTCAAAATATAAACGGTATAACAAAAGTTATAGTTTCATATTATCGTCGTATTTTAAATTATATATCACATAAAACGACTCAACAAGGAATGATTTACGATTAGTGACCGACTGCAAGTTTTAATTTCGGCCAGCTTCATCCAAAAAGTCTAGTTTCGGCTTTAGTTTCAGTTTCGGCCGTGCTGCAATTTAAACATTCGTTAATTATCATGCGTCAATCAGCGAACTTCATGGTTAACTCATGCTCGCTCGTCCGCATCGCCAACCATTGTTAATCACATTGAGTTTAAGTAACGTTTTGTATATAAACGATAAACATACAGACTTTATTCTAGGGTAGAAATATCCAGCGGTTTAGGAACAGGATAACTTTTATGTTTTGATAATTTATGATATTAAGTCTAAATGCACCTATACATATATTACATTGAACATCATACGTTGGCTATTGCTGCTTTTACAAACCTCGAATCGAATGCAATGGGTTGAATATTACGTCATCTGGATGAAAGATAAATGGTTTTGTTTAGTTCAGTCTTACTACAGCCACCACCAATGGCTGTAAGATTTATGTTGTTTTGTGTCCTTAATATCATACGGCTCAACTTAATTTTTTTACGTGGAACAACTTCCATCAGTCCTTCACAACTCAAGTAGGTGATATTGATATTCTGTAGACACTGATGTCGTACTATTTAGGCCTTCAACTACCTATAACCATACCGATTGCCAAAGATGTTGGCTTAGCAACCAGGTCCGACGGCTTAACGTGCTCTCCGAGTCACGATAATGTAGTATATTATAAATATAGTAAATATGTTATATAATAATAATAACAAAAAAAGGGGCGGAGAGGTTGGACTTCGGTATCCTCACTCACTCGGTGATCGGCGAATGTGATATTTACTCTTTGACCAAACTAGCATGGCTACTCACTGTACCACTGCACCACTGTATCTAATGGCTAACTGTTAGATTTTTATGGTTTATCAAAAAAGCCACATGATCACTTGATTGTTCGCAGAAATTAATTTTTTTTACATAAATGATTACATACTTGTTTCAAAATAGCCCATGAGACTTCTCAAATAATATCTACTAAATTAATTTTAGGAGTTTAACAATAAAACCTAATAAAAACCCACCAGTGTAAGGAAAAACTCAAAATATATAATATTTAATATATTATAACATTTATTATAATAAAAATAATTATATTTTAAACACCAGGAACAAAGTATATTTTGTATAATATGTTGTATTGTATGCTAATATTATATCCTTCAGATGTTTTGTCCGAAAACAAACCGTTTTTAATTCGTCTCTCTAATGCATGCCACATATCTTATAAAATTAAGTAAAATGTAAATATGCAGAGCTGATCTTCGAAATCGACACAACCAACATGTGGACCGATATTCACATAGTTATTTCTAAACCTTAAAAGAAATTTTTCATAAACAGTGACTTACATATGTGAATTATACATTACAAAGTCATGTACCTTACCATCGGTTACAGTAATTCAGCCTTGTCTAGTGTCTTGTTTACCTAACAGGATATTATACTTATAAAAAAAAATCACAACGTATTTTTACGTCTGATGTTCTTGCACCACGCCAACAATTAATAATCAAGGATATCTACTTACAACCATTTAAATTGAACTAGGTTAATACGAGTATATGATACTCGCGGTATATCTTACTGATTTCTAATTAATCAGAAACTATGACAAACAAAATTATTTCTTACTGTACAATAATAAATATTCACTAATTTTTGGGAAAATTATTTCACTAGTATATTGACTGTAGGTCACATCCATGTGGTTCCATAAAGGATTTTGAACTGCCACGGATTCGATAACCTTAGGTAGTTTCGAAATTAACCACTTCACATCCTTTGTATCCACTAAACCATCGTTTTTACCATAAACACACACTACAGGTACAGTCACAGCACTTAAGTTGTATTTAGGGGGTTCCTCACTGTCGTAGACAACTAAATTTTTTTCTTTTCCATAATCGTATTTCTGGAAATTACTACTTCTCATACTCTGACCATATCTTGCCATGTTATGTAGTGATGTTCCCGCAGGAAAATGTCCAAATAATACTTTAGTAGTCACGTTATTAATTGACCCTGAATGAAAAGAGTCTACGTAATCAAACAATTCTATAAATTTAACGCACACATTTCTCGTAAATTCTGATAGTTGACAAACGAAGGCCGCAAATTCCTGACAGAAAGCCCCTTTGGATAACACTTCCTGAATACCATATATTGTCAATACGCTTTCTAGTTTTTCTAGAGCTTGTGTGAGTCCTCGAAAAATCTTTGACTTAGTATTAGTTTGTCTCGCTGCTGGTGCTAAACCAATTAATATTCCCACTTTATCACAATACGCCGGCCTTTCTGAACACATCACTAAAAATGTTCCGGTTCCTTGTGAAAAACCAATGTAGTTCAGTTTTTCTGCCCCCGTATAATCCAAAACATGATCAATCATAGCAGGTATATCATAAAGCCCAATTTCATGAGTGTAAAAATTCCAGTATTCGAGATCTTTGTCGGGATTTAGACGAACGTGTTGTCTAGAGTAATAATTCCCTCTGTTATTTCCTACCCACAGGTCATAACAGGCATCAGAAATCAGGTAGGCGAGTCCAGAATCTGGGCCGGAGTCAATCCAGGAATCTGAGCTTTGCAGTAATCCATGCATTAGTAATACTGGAGGAGACTTAACCTTGCCATTACAATTCCTGGCTTTTACTATTCTAAACATGGTCAGTATATATCCATCTTCTGTAACTACTTCATGTTCTTCTGAAATGTATCCATATTCTGAGGTTAGTTCGGTGAAATTTAGCAAGGAGTCTCTTGGGTATCCGAGGTTGATTTTGGTGTCCCGCTTGATAGGAAACAAAGGCTTTCTTAGAAGATATGCAAGAACTATGACCGTTGAAGATAAGAGTATAACATTAGTTGTGTTGAACCGTTTCGAAGTCATGATAACGACTGAGTTGAGCGGCGCGGGCGCAGACCTATCTATATGGATATGTAATAAACCTGTACGTAGGTGCGAGTTGAAAACTTATGATGTGCAGATATAATTTTTGTGTAAAAATATTTAATTGTTTTTTTTCAATATTATTATTTTGTTTTTATTATTCAAGGTTTATAAACGTGAAGGAATTACAACTTAAATTATTATTAAGGTTATTCACTATAATTTTAATTACATAATATATTTTTGAATTCAATTATGTATCGTATTACCTAATTAAGAGATTCATACAAAAGTGAATGTACCATTTTCAATGGTAGACGAACATTTTTGAATTGAATTTGTAAGGTTAAGGCCAAAATTAACCGAATCCGTTCAACCATTCCGGTCATTCCCTAGTTTTGATAACAGCAATCCATTTTTATATATTTAAGACATGTGGATATTCTATTTTTGTTATTGTATTATATTTATACAGTTACTTTATAAGTATTCTAGAATTACCAACGAAAAGGGTCTGTGATTTTTTCTAACTAAACCTACCGAACCTTTTGCCAACTTTACCCAAAGTCAGGAATATATTACTTCATTGTTATAAATATTAAAATGTCACAAGAATGATGTTAAATACTTGCTAAGTTCGGCCTGACATTTGAAAATTCTGTCTTTTTAGACATGGTACAAAAGTATCCTACGTCTACCTTGAATAGCTGCATGTGTTTAAAAAATAAAGACAATATTAGATAGTTAAATTAAAATATAAAAGACGTCTGTTTGAAAAAAATATTAGATTTTAGAAATCTGTAAACTCAATTATTATAGAATGTTATGATTAGTCAAGGCTTGGTAGAGTTGTCGTTAGGGATAACTTGAAATACCCTTGAACGACGGCAGACGAATAATAACTAAACGTATGTTTTACTCTAGGGTGCAAATATAGTCTATGTTTCGCGATTCTATAGTGTATCGTTAGGTGATCGATACATCTGTTTCACTCATCAATGTTATAAATACATGAGTGAGCAGACCTGCGACCTAATCATACTGGAAACAATATTTAATTTATGCAAATGTCATTACGTCATTCCGCGTTATTTACGATTAATTCACTTGCTAGTGTTGAGTTTCTCTGCTTCCTAATTGAAGGAAAATATTTGTTATTAATGTTCGTTGAATAATTATTGATTTATATTAACTTAGTCGTAAAGTCCTGCCTTCGAGGCTTTTTACTAAATGATGTCGCTGTCCACTTTATGTCAACTATGCTGCGGTTGAACTACATTTTTTGTCATCAGACTTCTATAACCCAAGTACCAGGTGATAACGAGGTTTTGTAGAAATACTGTTTTGTTACTGCACTTTTTAGGGCTGTTACCCGTAACGATTACCAAAATCGTACTTGCGAAAAAATGAATTATCCATCTCTCATTAACAGTATCTTTTTCAAGATTAAAAAGACCCTATTACCTGCTGTGTTCGACAATCCACGTCTTGTGCCATTTTGTAAGCTTTAAAATATAAATAAATCAACATTGTTTTTTCATAAACTACATTTTAACTTTCATGCTAAGGAGAAGCCTATTTTCAGAAGCACTGTCGTAACGGACGACTGAGGCAATAAAGTAGAGCGGCAGCTCTTCGGGCGATGATAGAGTAAGAACAGTACAGAGTATCACCACTCCTCTTCATCGCAGCGGTTGTCGTAAAAGGTGACTAAAGGAACAAATTACGCAGGGCAAAAATTTTAACACTGCTATAAGATTGAAACGTGATAAAAGTCCTTTACCAACCCGTTGAGCCAGCGTTGTATTGTAGTGCAAAACCTTCTGTCTAAGAAAATGCCTATTACCAGTAGTAAAAATAAAAATGACCTCCGGTTTGTTAATCAAGCTCAATAATCACTTGAAAACGGTACAATTTATAACTTAAAACATTGTTATTATGACCTTAGCAATGACATTGTCAATTATCAATACCGTCTACTGTATAAACTATATAGCTTTCACTCTTTTAATAACCAATTGTTATCAATTACACTTGTGAGTACGTACACAAAATTTGAAAGTAAATTTTAACCTACTTCTAAGTGTCGTTTCGAAATTAAATCAGTGTTATTTGATAGGGGATCAGATATAGATGACTGTGGCCGTCTATGAACAACTACAAGTCAAGAGCAGCAAGAGCGTTTTGAATCTATCGCTCTCAATTTTAAGGTACAGTAGATTTGAGCGCAGACACCACTCAATTAGTGGAAAATAACGAGAATACTGTTTCATACCGGTTTTCTGGGAGATCGTGATGTCACTACGGTCGTGTCACCCGTTTGTAGTGAAGTATTTCTCCCCCACGATTGTACTCAGTGCCAGAAGTTTTCAATTTGGAGTTGTGATAATAGAATTAAAAGGTAGGTAGTAGAACTCTTTGGTGGTTACCAACAAACCTCTCGAGTATCAGAAAATTTTATTTGTATTACGAACTGAACATTGAGAGCGCATTAACGATGGTCTGATGATGATATCTTGATGAAGTGGACCTATGAAGTGAGAGAAGCCTTTAATAGTGCTCTAATGAACATAGGCCTCGCCTTAGATGCAGGCTTTGGGTTACTATACCACATTCTTAATCTATCATCACAAGGATAACCTCAGTATATATTATTATATTTTCATTCCAGACTTAATAACACTATCTCAGTTTATGTTTCAATAGCGCTGTGTGACTATCTATACTGTGTATGTGTGTGGGTTAACAATAGGTATACCTATCATATAACATTTTCTTTTTTTCTTTATTTTTAATAGCCTGCCAAAGTGCCTCTACTCTGCTTAATGGAAAGCATGAATAAAATCCAAAAGTTGTAGTCACCATACTCATTGCGAATGCTGACAATGTGGTATGGTGACCCACACTACGGCGTCCTATTACGATTTTTTACGCCTCATTTGGGGACGTAAAAGACTTGACAGTCATCGTAGCATTAAATTGCACACAGTTACCACGACAACTGTCACCCTCGCCTCAATGACCCTCTGGTCTCTGATCTGAATGGGTCTTCGATTCTTATATATTATAGTCTGCGCAAGGGTCAATCATTATCTACACGTGTCAGTTATATTTTCTAATACATAGAACGTTTTCTGTTCTGTCACGATAACCTCTGATTACATGGTTATCATTATCATGGGTGAATCAAATGATTGGATGACATTCAAAATATGAAATATGATTATTGTATAAAAACAGTATTCTACCGCGTAGAACTTGCTTGATCATACTTGTCGTAGACCAACAATTATGAAGAGTTAGTACTGTTTGAATATATGTAACATAAGTGTGTGGAAGGGTGAGTGTACGACGATTGATCAGGAGCGAACTTGCGGAAACCGATCTCATTCGAACAGTCCAGAACTGCTTGGTAACCACTTTACTTACAAGTTCCAAACACTGAGACAGTGACTTTGTTACGACACACGAGGAATTCCGTTATCCCAATGTCGACCTCGAACGACGCGAGAAGAAAAACATATTTGCTATTTTTGCAGACTATCATACTACTGATTCCAACTTGGATAATATCACGACGCGTACAGGCGCAAGATCAAAAACACACGCGTGGGGTCAATCTACAAAGGTACTATACACTATATACTGTACACCCGACAGACTACCTGATTCCAGTTCGGCGCACTCCCCGAACGACATTCCGTTCATTACCGAATATTTTTATTTTCACACACCATACATCTGATACACGGATATCTGATCCCAAACTAGTTAAAAATTTTCTGAATGTTATACATATATTACAGCCCAATATAAGATTGATTTTCACTCAGGATATTTGTTTATCCTCGTCCGTCTATCCTAAAATCGATCCTACGACGTCTGACCTATCAGTCGAGATCACTAACCAATAGAATTGATCCATATTTACAAAAAATTTTCACAACACAATGTATTAGTGCGTCACTCGAAACCGACTGCTCCTGTTTTAATTTTTGTGACTGTTCTTCGTTTTGAGGACAAATTTTGTATGAAATAAATTATTCAACAGTTTTACTAAAAAGTGGAAATTTCAAATACATCTTATATTTTTTTTATAAAATAAGTCTTTAAGCAATTGGCAGACTGATGTTGTGTTATAATATATTTAGTAAAATAATATATATATACTTTTTAATATTAAAAAAAAAAATTGAAATTAGACTCCTTCATTTGCTACCATAAAACTATAAAAAAAAATCAATAGTATGTAAAGTACAAATTGAAGAATCGTTACAAACAAGTTGGTAAGGATGCGTTTGTTTATGTATTTAATTACATGGTAGTAACTACAGTGCGTTGTGGTTAATACAAAATATCTTGTAACAACGCAAGCTGTACTTAAGTACACCTATTAATACATATAAGCATTCAAGGTTCTAGTTACTGGTTTAGCAGCATGTGTGTATATGTGTAACAGCTCGTCTAGTTCAGTGATGGATTTTATTTTTTGTATGAAAAGTCCGAAATCGATCAGAGTGGCGTGCAATTGGAGAAGCTTCTGTCCAGCAGTAGATTATTGGCTGATGATGAATTTTAAGCGCTTGCCAAAGTGACTATATCTGAAGGAAAGTATGAACAGAATTCAAGAGATGTAATCACCATACTCATTGTGAGTGTAGACAATGCAGTATGGTGATCTACACTATAGTGGCCCAGTAAGATGATTTTCCACGTCTCGCTTGGGGACGTAAAAGTCATAACATTCACTGTAGTGTAAGGCTCACACACTTACAACAACAATCATCCCTGTATCAATAGGTCTCTGGTCTCGCACTCACCAACGCAGCACGACAGCACAGTTGCCGTCGCTTTAGCTTTGTCTTCTGTGAGAGAGCAGTACTGCCCCGGCCGAACTGCCGCGTTCGTGCTGAAATCAGCGTGGCTATTATCTGAACTGTAATCCGTATTTTACAGTTTCTTTAGTTCCACTTTATTGAATGTTGGATTAATGTTCTGAGTCACTAGTAGATAGTATACTCGTAGGTTGTATATTTAAAAAATATGACATAAAGAGCTGTCAAGAACTACCTACTTACATTTAACTGTGTCACTAGTTTCATTATGGTTACTTACATATAAGAGTCAATAATTTTAATTATTTTATCAACAATTCATACCAAAAATACAACAAGAACAGCTCATAAGAAGAAGAATCCGGCGAAGCAAGAGGAAATTCTTTTCAAGTACTACGTAGTTGTTTGTTAGTACCGCAATTTTAGTAAAGGATGAAGGTACTGGTTCCACATCGCACAAGTAAAGTTCCTACAACGATTGTTACTATTACCATAACATATTTAATATTAAAAGTAGCCTTAAATCGACAGATACATATGAGCATCTTGAACATTCTAAACTCTTTACTCTCTGAAGTGACTGCACTTAACCTCATTCAACCAATTCCATAAATAATCCAATATCTAAAAATATACCATATTTTAAATAAACCACTGTTTAATATGTGTATAAAGAATGTACCAAAACCATTTCGCGGTCATCCGCTGCCAAGATTAAAATATTATGCCAACAATATGTTCAGCAAAACGCTGACATGTATTGTGTCTTTGCCATTGTTAGCCGGCGAAGGATTTCATTTCGGGACACGGTTATGTAAAGATCGTTGGGTAAGTGACATTATTTTGTCCACAAATATACACATTTGTCATATTTATTGTAGTTTAATTACACATAAATCACTTAAATGTGAATTGGTCTTATGATGTATATGATGATGATTGATGATGGAATATTTTTTGATAATAAATATACGAGTATGTGTATGTATATGTGACTATTATTCTGTAAATAATGTAACATTATCCTAGTTTTTGACTTCATGGATGGCGTAGTGATGCAAGACGTCAACTCGTCACATCCTACTGCGCTGTACAGTAGTGTAATATCACAACAGAATGATTAAAAATTCCATTCCATTTGGTAGTAAAGCCACGCTGATTTCAGCACGAACGGGCCGGCTCGACCGGGGCAGTACCACCCTCCCACAGAAAACCAACAAAATGACAGCATTCGTGCTGTCGTATTTCGCTGGTGAGTGCGAGACCGGAGGCCCATTGGTGTAGGGGTGACAGTTATCGTAATAACTATGTAAAGCTTACAGTGCCACGCTGACTGTCATACCTTATACATCCACAAGCGGAGCGTGAAAAAGCATTTCACTAGGCCGCAATAGTGTAGGTCACCATACTGCATTGTCTGCATTTGCAATGAGTATGGTGACCACAACTCTTGGATTCTATTCATGCTTTCCATCAGGCAGAGTAAAGGCATTTCAGCAGGCTCTTAATACAGAAAAAAAGAGCTTCTTATAGATTTGTTTATATCACTGGTAAGATTCAAGTGTAACTAACAAAAGATAGTTAAGAGTAAAAAAATACACATTATTAAATATCTGGTCTTATGTAATCAAATATTTCTCTAACAATAGAAATATTTATTTAAGGCAAATAAAGAATACCAGTGGGTACTAAAATAACAATTATAACTTCACACATCTTGCACAAGACTGGTCTCAAATTAGATGAAGTCTGTATTATAGCAACCAGACTGCTGATATTCATACCTAAACATTACAAAATATATGGATGTTATCATCATCATCATCTCACCCAAAGACGTCCACTGCTGAACACAGACTTCCCCAAAGGTTCTCCACAATAACCAGTTCCACGTCACCTGCATCCAACGGTTTCCCTTGATCCTGACCAGGTTGTCAGCACCTTATGGTCATCGGCCATCGGCCATCTTACATGATGTAGTCCTGGCCGATGTCAACTATGGTGTCCAGTTTCAACAGAGACCAGTCAACTAAGCAGAAGATATCGTGCACAATTGTGAGTACAAACACAGAAGTTCCCTCACTCTTGTAATTTGGTGGGACCGGTGGACCATAAGTCGTAGGACAGACGGCTGTACGTTCTCTCTGAGGCACGAGGGTCAAAAACCCAACTACAAAACTGCTGTTATTAAATATTTCAATAATCAAAACAATCCATAAACTTTTTTGAATCGACTCAGGAGCCTTTCATGAGCCAGGAGCAAGACCTTTCGATCGTTAATCGTGTATCACTATCACAGCAGTTGCTAAATACTACTCCAACAAAGTATCGATTGAAGTCATCACAAAATTGTTTTTCCTGGCTATTAATTGAACCCACTTGGCTTTAGAATTAAGGTCAATAACCTAGGGTAACTTAAGGAAACTCAAAAGGTTTTTTGTTTTTTGACAGTTATCAAATTGTAATCTTCGCCAAATTACGGTCGAAGTCCGACCCTTGCACGACCACTACAGGTAAAATTACGTGGGTAATCTGTTTCCGAACGCGTTGTTCGATCGTACATATTCTCGGAATTTTGTTTGAATACTTTTTGGTTTATTCAGGCACAGGCAGCAGTATTTAAGCGTACAATTTATATTCTGTCAAAGTTAACAGTCACAGTTGAATTTTTTTTTTCACTGTATCGGTTTTCGCACACACCAGTATTCGTGTACACACTTCCAGTTGGCATGATTTTTGAAAAGCTTTTTCAATATTCGTCATTACATTTAGCTGACTGCATCTGAAAAGTTAGTTTTTTAATGTGGATTCTATTCATGTTTTCCATCATGCAGAGTAAAGGCACTTTGTCAAGCCCTGAATAAAAAATTAAAAAAAACAACAATAGCGTAATAAACGTGAATAAATCTGAAATGAAACGGGAGTGGCTGAACTACTTATCAAGTCAACTGCAAGTAAATCAAACGGCATTGCATGTTCAGTTGTTCATTATTATCACAATAACTAAGAAACTCAAAGAAGAGAGCTACAATTATATTACTTTGTATGAAGGTTCCTTGAAGAATAAAATGCTATATAATGAACACAATAAAGGTCTTGAAGGTTTCCTCCTCTTTTCAATACTTAAAGTCTAACTGGGTCTTCTAAAATCGTTTGTCGTATTTGTAGTTTAATACTTTATATTACATAAAATCATGCTATGAAGCATATTAAACGCCTACTTTTCGCCGGTATTTTAGTCCCACGTAATAATTAGCGAGCCTATTGCCACTAATTGGGATGTTTTGTTTACCAGAGCCTCGTCCTTCGATCGGCAGTGCCACCACTTGCAGGTAAATTTAGCTTGGAACTCTAAGTTCTTGGTCGGAACTGAATCTCGTGTAATTTTTTTTATTTACACATATCCAGTGTCCGTATCACAAGTAACATGTAGCTAACGACATCACGAATGAAAGAATCCATCACGTCGTTTAGGTTAAACAACGTCGCAAAATAATGTACATTAGAATACATACTTCTCCTTCTTGTATAATTGCAATTTTTTTTTCTACAATTCCACTTATCTAAAAATGTGTTATTTCATTTCATTTAATAAATTTCGTTTCATTTTGTTCAGTTCCTTTTCAACGTAATTCGTTTCATCTATTTTGCAGTGTTTTTATTGTTTATTTTATTTTGTGCCCCATACCAACTGCATTGTTATCTCTGGAAAACATTGCTACATAAAACTTTATTTGTATTCTCAGACACTCTTGTTTACAATAATATATGATAGTGCACAAACCTGATTCTCAAGTTTACCATTACTAATGTTATGCCATTATAGTCCAACTACTTATGTGATATCTACTATGGAAAGATACAGTGATGTTTTTACGACTTCATAGTACATATATCTACTGTCTCATAATGTACTTGATGATCTTGAGTTTATTTCCTTGGTACATTATTTACCTCGCTTCATAACATTGTAGTTAAATTTATTTTTCCTTTTAGATAAACCAATGATGTATATGTGGGTATGCAAATGCAAATTCATAATTATCATAATTTTCTCATTTGTTTCTGAGTTCTTTTATAGCTGGTTTCTTTTGTGTCTACCCGACGCTAGCTCTCCTTGGGAATTCTTTAATTTTTAGACAGGACAAAAGAAAATAGCAAATTTTGTTTACAAAAACGAATCAATGTTTGCAGGACAAAAGATATTGCATGTAAGAATAGAAATCAGGATTGCAACTGTAATAGCTCGAATAAATTTTGTTTCGTATGCTCGTTCCAGAATTAAAGAGGCCTTTAGTACAGGGATATCAGCTAGGTCTGGTTGAATGACTCTAATTATGACCCTGGATAAAATTGGAGGTCACAGGAATAGTTAGCGAAAATAACTAGCCAACAACAAAATGGCATGTTCTTATTGTCAAAATTGTCAAATGTCACTTTAGTGTCATTACAATTTTGATTGAATTAGTCAGGTCTCCGTGCGGTGACGGATACCCTAGTCTTGCAAAGAATACCGTAAAAGGCTACTAAGGGAACAAAATATGCAAGATATCATCACTGCAAAGAGAAGGAAAACTTGAAACGAACCCTAACCGACTCGTCTGGCCAGCGTGGTATAATAGACCAAAATATTCTTGCTAAGGAGAGGCCTATGTCCAGCAGTGAACTACTAAAGACAGCTGATGACGATGATGATATTCAATTATGTTTCAATAACTATACAGTTGCAATGTTTAAACTTAATTCAAAATATGACCTTACTTAAGCACCTAATGTTTATATGGGCTATTCAACACCAACATTGTTTTAGGTTTTGACTAACAAATCTTTATTGGAATTGACTGAACGACCTTCAAGTTATCCATAACTCGAACTAAAGCTAAACAACAGAATGTCAACAATATCATGGTTATCATGTAATCATCTACCTTCCTGTAGTTTCATTCTTACGTTGTACCATACATTTCATCAGTTCACCGAGTACTCCCTGCACATCTATATCGTCTTTCACACAGTGCATCTACCTTTTCTTGTCTTCTTCTTATCTTGTACCATTCAAGTCATTCTTTCCATCAAACAGAGTAGTCACTTTAGCAAGCTAGCACTCAGAAAAACTCGCATACTTAACGTTTTCTCCACCACATTTTACCATGACGTAATATGACTTTCCTTCTCCTGTCTTAGATAGACCATTTAAGTATTATTTTATTGTAAAGTTACTAAATGTGAGTAGTAAATAGTTGAAATTGTTTGAAAATTACATGTGTTGTATAGTAATTGTTTTTCCCTTTTTTAATGACGTCACCCGCACTAGATATATCCTGTACTTTAACGCGAGGGACTTTAACACAATTCATTCGAACGGGCACTAAAAACGTCCAGACTTAGAATAACAATGTATGGACTTATGGACACAAAGTGCTATCCCTTGTAAAAGTCGAACCCACAACATTCAGCGCAGCAGGGAAGCGGTAAGGTGACCGCTGAAACGACTACGGGATTAGTGTAGCCGCCTGTATTATGTAACGTCAAAGTCACATAACGCAGGCAAACAGATAAAATAATATAGTAATAAAATAATATTTATTGATAATGACAATTTAATGACTTAACTAATAATATAATTATGTTCTAATATATGTTAAGTAAACATCGTTATTTCACGTAATAAACGATAGATTGTAGTACATTGTAGAACAAAATCCCCCTGAGGGCCGTGACCGAAGAGGCGATGAACTGTGGCCGCGTGCTATTGGCAGTGTCGTTGGACATCGCCAACGCATTCAATAATCTGCCATTTAGCTGCATCAGGGCAGCACTCCACTACTACGGAGTGCCAGACTACCTGAGGTAGCTTATGGTAGACTATTTAGAGCAGCGTACCGTTATGTACGAGGACCGAGTGTTTTGAGCAATGAGAATGAGATGGTGACAATGGCACTGTACGATGCACCGGTGTGGGCGGTGGCTTTGACCGGCGAGAATAGGACTCGCCTCTGGTACCCTCAGAGGATATTGGCGGTTAAAACCATAGGCAGTTACCGCACCGTGTCGACGGAGGCGGTGTGTGCCTTGGCCGGAACTCCCCCGGGGGACTTGGAGGCGGAAGTGCTCGCCGAAGTTTATCGGCGGATGGCTGACTTCCGGGTAGCGGCATTCGGCCTCCGCCCGAAGATGTACGTCGCTAGAAGGGAATTGAGTCCCACCTGTCACCACTGCGACTGCAGTGAGGACTCGGTTCAGCACACGCTGGTGGTACTCGCTGCAGTTATTGGAGGAGATCTCTCTCACTACCGGTCGTCATACGCTCCATGACCGGTAGCTACAGCTGTTTTACTGCGGTCGCAACCTTCTACAAAGATGTCTTTTCGCAGAAGGAGGCAGAGAAGGCCCGGGAGGACGATATCCACGCGGTCTCAATTCCGTCCCGTTCACCCGCGGTCCTGAGTGCGGCCGCGGGTGAACGGGACGGGTTTTCTTCTCCATCCGCTATAGAGGCCAGCCGTAAGGAAGCGACGTTCGCTTGTACCGTACGTCACCTGCATAGAGAATTCACCCGAAGAGGATGCCCGCGCTAGCGGGCAGGCGTTAGAAGGGGTCTAGATGTCGTAATGAAAGCTGTTCCCGGATCCCTCCTATCACAGACGTAGAATGGTACACCGTGTGGTTCTAGTCGGTCCGGTCGATTCCGGCACACCATCCCACCGTAAACCCCGGTGGGGTGACGGCCCGAGGGGGTTTCCACAAGTTAAAAAAAAAGACCGTAGAACACAAATGAACGAATAACAGCTATGGCTAGCTGCTTCGTTAGCGCTTTCTTGTTCTGTGTTTCTAATTGTTAAAATATAATATTCCATACAACCGCTGATCTCTTATTAAAACCTTTTAAGAGTGAAATTACCAAAAAAAATAATTCGATAATATAATATTTCGAACATCTGAAACACAACCTCATCTAGTTCTCGAACTAATCAGAGCTTATACTATGGGTAGTAGGCTACTAATAAAAATACGAATATACTTTTTTTGTAAATACATACATATTACACTCTGAAAATAAAATCGTTTCTTACTTACTGTTTACAAAATAAGCAACAGCTGTCATCATTTTAAGTTTGTAACCACAGCGGCTTAGGCTCTGTGTTGTTTAATGTCAGTTGCGGGAAATATATAGATATAGTCATATCAATATTGAAGAAATAAAAAATATATGTAGAACTACTCAAAGTGTTAATGCGTGCGATATTTGAGGAAGTGCTCAAAGACAGCCTCCATATTTTACGGCGAGAATTCGAATATAAACTGGAACTATACTTGTACAAGTGTTGTAAACTGGCCTCTACAAACATTTCCTCATTAAAGTACAATCACTTGTTTTACCATTTTGAGTATTATTTTTGGTTCCGCTTACAGTTCCATTACCGTCTTCTGTATTAATAATTGTAATTACAATGATATTTCTGAAGCAAGTATACACTGATATTGGTTTCATATCAAATGTGTTTGGATCGTGGTGGTTTTCTGAAGTTGTTTCGGTTTAAAAAGAAAACTCCTTCACTAGAAATATTTCTCCTGTGTTACGGAAGACTAGAAACTCAATTTATGGACCATAAAAAGTGTCGTCCCATGTGGGATCGAATTCGCAACACTCAGCGTCGTAGCAAGCAGGTGGTGATCGGTTAAACATTTCAATATGTAGTTAAAGTGTTACGTATGCTTAAAAATGGCGGTAAATTAAAATAGCTCACCAAATAAAACATCAGGTTAAAAAATAAAATGAGTCCTTTTCATATTTTTGTGTACTTTTTTCCCGTTTTGTTGCAAACTATGGAAGTAAAAAGAAAGGGACGGCAATATGAAAACGAAAAACTGTCCGTCAGATGGTAGATGAAACGTCAGATGTTACATGAATACTGTCAAACTTTACTTATGTATTATTTATTAACAATCTTTGACAGAAGTAGAGAAGAACAAAACATTATCAGATCTTAATAATTTAGTTTGAACTTTAGCGTCTTTAAATTAACGTGCACTTTACAGAACACGTAAATTTCTTAGCAAGTTTATTTCATTAATTAAAACTCATTGTGTAAAGTTAAGAATTTGCCCAAACTGCAATTTATAGCCTGAAAGTTTTAAAATATTTTAACAGCAGTCGTACACCTAATTTAATTTCAAGTTTAAATATATTTTATTTGTTAAAACTTGGACACTGCATTTTAACGAACACAATAGGTCGGTTAAACGGGATTTCACAGGTACTCATAGCGTTTTTTGTCATTGGAAACTTGGAAGTATAATTTTATGCAAACGAGAAGGTGATAATGAGAAGACAAAAAATAAACAACAAAATAATAAATAACAAATTCGGCAGAGCCGGTAACTAGAATGCTAATAAACATACTCGAATTTATGTATTTCTAAATACATACATATTATAGATAAATAAAACTCATGCTCAAAAAAATCAATCGTGTTCACTTCACAAATATTTGTCCTGGGTGGGGATCGAACCCACGACCTTCGTCTTATCAGTCAGAGCCACTAAGCGCTAGAGCTACAGGTCCGTCAAATAGATACTCCTGATGATCAAGAGATAAAAATTCTTTGCGGATCTTTGAGTGCCACAAAGAAGTAGTCAGAATTGAGTCTTCGGTAATCTCTTTCAGACACAGAGAAGAATATAAAAAATAGCTTACCACAGGTTTTCTGAGACCGAGATCACTCTAGTCTAAGTTCATAACCAGCCGTATAACATTTCGGCACATATGTACCTGGCTGTGGCTCTCTCGCGCCTACTTCAAACTCAAACAATACCTTACTTGCAGAGATTTCTATCCCAGTGCCGAAGTCTCTACAAAATAGTCCGTTTAAATTTATGTTACCAATAAACAAAGCATGAAACAACCTTCGTAAATATTTTCGGCTTAAACTTTCCGCAGTTTTTCGGTCGAATGCCTGATTCAATTTGTGAGTACATTTTCCGTGTTCGGTTACCAAATGCCGCGCTGTCGTTTGCGACTTTCGTTTTTTATGTATCGAGAATTGTAACAGATTGTAGTTTTTAAAAAATCTATTGAATTTTCAATTCTTTTACAAAACTCTTTGATGATGATTCAGCAATTTTGGTGATAATCAAAAGTGTATAAGTTGACTTGTAGGTGTTTATGAATAGCGGTGTTCACTTAGCATCACACGATTCATCTGCTGTCTCATCATCGACATCTTCCCTTTTCTCAATTTTATTTTAATGATATAATTGTTAGAGTTATTGGATTATGTAGAATTTATTTGAAATTAATGAAAAGTTTTATAGTACAACAACAGTCTTTTAATGATGCCCACAGAGTATAAAAAAGGAATAGACAAACATTGAAAAAGGTGCGAATTTACACCACAGACTATATAACTATTACTAGAGTGTTACTTAGTATATTAGGCACAATATAGAAACTAATATTTTAACACTCCTACCAAATTCAAGCCTTTCATCGGTTTTATACAGTAACAAAAGTTCAACAGAAGTTTACTAGACTTCTAAATAATGTAATCTATCTAATACTCTACAACACACATACAAATTAATTTAGTTTTGACATTCCAATACTATTTCTCATGAATATAAATTTGTCTTTAGACAAGGCTTTAGTAAACATATCAGCATACTGATTATTAGTGTGTACATAGTTCAGACTGATTATATTATTATAATATTTTTCTTTTATAAAATTATACTTAATATCTATGTGTTTACATCGCTTATGAAATTCACTGTTTTTAATCACGTTTATTGCACTCTGATTGTCAATGTTTATGCACACGGATTTTTGTCTGAATACACCTAAATCACTGAGTAACTGTCTAAGCCACATAGCCTCTTTAGTTGCAGCACAAGCAGCCATGAATTCGGCTTCTGTCGTGGATAAGGCCACAGTAGGCTGGCGTTGTGATGACCAAGTGACAGCTGCTCCACTTTTTAAAAAACATAGCCAGTCGTTGAGCGTCTGTTTTCCAAGTCATTAGCAAAATCTGAATCGCTGTATCCAGTTAAATCCGTGCTGTCACAGTTAGATGTATAGCATAATCCATAACTTTTTGTCTCTTTCAGGTATTTTAGTATTTTCTTTACAGCGTTCCAGTGGGGTTCATCATGGGAATGTAAGTATCGACTCACCTGGTTTACAGCAAGCATTATATCAGGTCTGCTCACCGTTGCTGCATGTACAAGTGATCCTACAGCTTCTCGGTAAGGATAATCTTTCTTCAGTACATTCTCAGGCTTCTGCAACTTCACATTTGGATCAGCAGGTACACAGTTAGGGTTAGCATCCTGCATGTTGAATTTCTTTAGCAACTGATCAATGTATTTGGACTGATGAATAAAAATAAAATTATTGTGCTTTTCAATTTGCATCCCAACAAAGTTAGTTGGCACAGAGTATACTTTTATTTCAAAGTTCTTTTGCAACTCACTAATTGCTTCCATTATTGCAGATTTACTTTTACAGAACAGAAGTCCATCATCAACATACAGGCACAGGTAACATTTGAAGCCATTTATTGTTCCTATATAAACACACTGATCTGCACTGCTTTTCTCAAAACCAAACTTATTGAGAACTGAGCTGAATTTAGTGTTCCAGCACCTGGGTGCCTGTTTTAACCCATATAATGATTTTACAAGCTTACATACCATATTAGGATTGCAGTCTAGTCCCTCAGGTGCTGTCGTCAGGATGTTTTCCTTTAGCTCCCCATACAGAAAAGCAGTAGTAACATCAAATTGATTTATTTCTAACTTTTCTTGAGCTGCAATGGACAATAAAACTCTAATGGAGTCATACCTGACTGTTGGCGAAAAAGTATCATCATAATCAATGCCCTCTTTTTGTGCATACCCTTTTGCACACAGACGAGCTTTATAACGAGGGCCTGTTGGTTCATCTTTGACTCGAAAAACCCATTTGCATCCAATTGGCTTCGCATCTTTAGGCTTTTCTACCAATACCCAAGTTCCATTTTGCTTATGTGATTCTAGTTCCTTTTCTATTGAACATTTCCATTTTTCGGAATCAGGTGATGAGATCGCCTCACTATAGTTCAGCGGTACAGGAATATCTTCACTACAGCACAGGTAACCTTTTCCTTCATCATCTTTTTGTTTTGAAAATAATTCTTTATTTCTTGGTCTCAGTGTTATATTGGAGTGAGACGGTATTTCAACCTTTTGGTTTGGTGAGTAGTCACTGTCAGTACCTTGATCTTGATCAGAGTCAGCAGTGGCAGATTGTAATGTGTCATTAGAGCTCTCAAATGTGTCATCATCAGTTGATTCGGATGATGAGTGACACATTGTGCTGTCCTGTATCAAAACCTCTGAAACATAATTTCTCTCTACAGTTGTTTCAAGAAAAACTGCATCTCTACTTTTGATTACTGTTTTGGTGCCAGGAATAATAAATCTGAATCCTTTAGTATTATCACAATAGCCAATAAATATTGCTTTTTGTGCTTTTGGGTCCCACTTTCTTCTTTTTTTCTTTTGGAAGATGAATCATTGCTTCACACCCAAATATTCTTAAGTGACTGATATTTGGTTTGCTTCCGGACCACATTTCTTCTGGTGTCTTGAAGTTCAGTGACTTAATTGGAGATCTATTGATGAGATAAGCAGCAGTGTGTATAGATTCAGCCCAGTATCCTTTAGATAATTTGGCGTCAATTAACAAGCACTTAGCTTTTTCAACCAATGTCCTGTTCATGCGTTCTGCAACTCCATTTTGCTCTGGAGTATATGGAGTGGTGGTTTGATGAACAATTCCGGCAGCTTTTAAGAACTCACAGAAATTTGCATTCATATATTCAAGACCGTTGTCAGAGCGAAGACACTTTATACTACATTCTAGTTGTTTCTCCACTTGGCTCTTGAATTCTTTAAATTTCTCAAATGCATCAGATTTCTTGTGTAGAAAATAAACAAAAACTTTCTTTGAGTAGTCATCAATTAGGGTCATAAAGTATCTTGCACCACTCAGCGAGCTAGTCTCCATCGGACCGCAGATGTCGGAGTGTACCAACTGAAGTACTTTAGTAGTGCTGGTTTCACTTTGTTTTAGAGGTAAGCGAGTTTGTTTTCCTTGCAGGCAGGTGACACATGTAATATTCTTATTTTTCTTAGACAACTGTACACCTTCAGTGTTATCTATTAATTTTTCCAGACTTTCAAAATTCAGATGGCCCATGCGTTGATGCCAGAGGTACATGTCTTGCTTGTCAACTTCAGATATGTATGCATGTTCACTTTTCATATCTAGCCTGTACATATTATTGATTAAGCTTGCCCTTGCAACAACAACATTGTTTTTATTAAATATTAAACAGCCTTTACTGTTGAATTTTACCTGACCTCCATTCTTTATAATCTGACTGACTGATAGTAGATTTGTTGCCAGTTCAGGTACATACAAAACATTTTGGAACAGAATTTTGTTGTACTGATTTTTATCATTACACACATCTAATGTCAACTGACCAGTACTGTGAACTGATAATAACTTGTCATTTGCTACCTTTATAGTCTTGATAAGTGGCTCCTTTTCCTGTTGTAATAGATTTCTATGTTTGGTCATATGTACAGAAGCGCCAGAGTCTATATACCAAGGATCTTGTTCCAGGCTATGTGTTGAAGCTATGAAAGCAGCGGCATAACTTGAACTCTCTTGATTCTTTTTAGAAGATTTCGACTTACACTCCGCAGAAAAATGGCCATATCTATTACAGTTGTAGCAGCGCGGGCCTCTTCTAGGTTGTTTCTTGTTACCCTTATTCTTGTAGTTATGGTTGGCGGCAAATGCAGATGAGTCATTTTCACATATTTTGACATCTTGTAGAATTTTTGACTTAACTGAGTCAGCAGTTATTTTCATACCAGAGCTTTCTATACCCATAATCATCGGCTTGTATGTTTCGGGTAGACCGGATAGTAGCAGTGTCCCGAGCCACTCGTCATCTACTTTAAAGCCGATGTTCCGGAGCTTGTGAGCCGTGGTCATAATTTTGCTCACGTATTCTTCGACATTTAGACATCCAGTAAGATTTGTTGTACACAGATCTCTAAGTAATCCCACACGGCGTGTTAGCCCCGAGTCGTCGAATGCACTTGCCAAGCAGTCCCACACTTCTTTTGCAGACTTTGCATCTTGAATGTGAACGTAGTTTACAGAGTCCACCAGTAAGATGATCTTAGATTTTGCTTTTATGTCGCGTTTTGAGTCGACAGAGTCACCGGGCGCGGGTTCAACACAGTCCCACAAGTCTTCGTGTTGGAGATATGTTTTGACTGCAAATCTCCATGTGGAATAGTTTTCCCGACCAGTAAGCTTTTCGATCATTACGAGAGGATTGCTTGACGACATTTTTGACACAATATTTGTAATGTTCAGTGTTTTCGATCCGTAAAACCAACAGTCACTTTGAGGTTATGTTTTACCGGCGTGCGATATTTTCACAATTTTCACTGTAATTTTATGTTCACTGACTTTCACTTCGATTATCAGGGCTATACTGGGCCCATAACCTGTTAGAGTTATTGGATTATGTAGAATTTATTTGAAATTAATGAAAAGTTTTATAGTACAACAACAGTCTTTTAATGATGCCCACAGAGTATAAAAAAGGAATAGACAA
Organism: Hypercompe scribonia; assembly: GCA_949316085.1. Taxonomy (NCBI): domain Eukaryota; kingdom Metazoa; phylum Arthropoda; class Insecta; order Lepidoptera; family Erebidae; genus Hypercompe; species Hypercompe scribonia. Next base: position 487,918 of record OX438986.1, read on the forward strand.
ACATTGAAAAAGGTGCGAATTTACACCACAGACTATATAACTATTACTAGAGTGTTACTTAGTATATTAGGCACAATATAGAAACTAATATTTTAACAATAATGATTTTTTTCCTTCACTCGTTTTATTGTGAAATGGTTTTGGCTTTTTGTTGGTAACCCTCAAAGTGAATGTAATCATTCCTCAAAACAAAAGATATCTGGAGATTCTAATTCTCTAGGTAGTAGAACCACGTTGATCTCAGTACCAGCGGGCCGGCTCGACTGGGGCACTACTACCCTCTCACAGAAGACTAACCTAAAGCGCCAGCATCCGTGTTGTAGAACTGAAGAAATGTAGAACTTTAATCTTCTAGAAATTATTTTTGAAAAACTAATTCAAATATTGTTAAGAACAGTAAAGATTTGTTACAAAAACTGTTGGGTTGGAAGAACAAACCTTTGAGTTTTCTAAGTCAATAGAGTTTCTTTGTAAAACTTTTTCTAATTCATTTCTTTCCCACGTAGAGACTGCACTTTATGAAGTAACGGTATTTCATTTAGTTTACAAGTTGCTAGAGTAGTCAAGAACACTACAGTCAATACAATCTTTTTTTATAAATAATGATTTATTTTCTTACCAAAATTACAATATACGTTACATTTAGAAACATAAATATTATCTTTTTTTTATAATATTGTGGAAAACTGGTGCCTAAGCTAAGCTCGAGGCTTGTGTTTCAGGACACCAGGTCTCCCCCCCTGAGTATAGTTATAATTAATTTATGCAAATGGGTCCTGTGAAATTCAATAATCACCACAATAATAATTATTTCGGTTATTTGACACATAATGCCATCTAGTTTTAAACCAAACAGAGTAAGCAACATGATAACTAGACAGACTGACAGCATACTTATACTTTTTCTTTTTTTATTATTGAAGTGAAACTTCTTTATCGGGGTTGGAAAAAAATTTAGTGTACCATTTTTTCGTTACGCGTCACATTTCTCCGTTACGCGCCATCTTTTTCTTATCCCTACCACGCGTGATTCGAAGTATACTTTCTCCAGCGGAGTAGGGATTGGTAAATGTCTCCAATGTATTTTGCGGCCCGTTTTGAGTAGTTACATTTTTGAAATCCAGGTGGCGATTGCATCGACTTCGGACGGGTTTAAATTATTTTTTTGAAAAATAACGTCATAAAGAAGTTTCACTTCTTACGAGTGTACGCTAGTACACGCACATATTTTTTTATTCTTTTTTTAATACATACATATTACACGTAAAATACATCCAGACTCTGAAATAAAATTTGCAGATTATACAAACATGTGATCTGACCCGGGAATCAAACCCGAGATTTCAAACACAGCAGTCGCACTCGCTACCGCTACGCCTTTGTACGTAACTCACACAATCTCAATAACCATTTCCGTAAAACCGTCTAATAATGAAGTTATTTTTAATTCACCACAAAATTTACAAGTCTTTATAACTAAATTTAAATGTAAATCTTTAACGTAAAGTTAAAAAAGAAACAAATAAATATACAATGGATGTTCTTTTTGGACGTCATTTCAAAGTCACATTGTTAAGTCCTTTACGACGGCGTGGTAACCTTAAAAGTTCACTTTTATATCAATATAAGGTAGGTTATCGAGGATTATCAAAAGAAACTACAAATTGTTTCTCTGAAAAAACAAAGTGTTGTTTAATTAACACGTTTTTACGATATTACAACTATTTTATTTAACTATTACAATTACACTATTATCTTACCTGAAAATACAAAGGAACGACATTTAGAGTTTACTAATATCGATTCCTCAACTATATCCCTTCGTTTATCACTCTATAAGTTTCTATAACAATCAATTTTCACAAAATAATCTAAATATCCTCCACCATTAAAAATCACGCTTCAGAGAGATCTCTATGCGCCACAGATAATCTAAAAACGCGCGGAGCGCGGTAAATTTAAATTAAACAACATTTCATTACATCAATAATCATCAAAATGTACGAATAATCCAACTTATTAATAACTAGTCGATATCAGCACAAATATTTTTTATTATTATATAAATATTCACGATTCGTAAATTTCAACTGATATTCGGCAAACGAATAAGGAAAATAAGTTTTTTCTTTATTTATATGTTTATTAATCGTAGAGGCTTTTATCGTGAGAGAATTCGCTGTGTTTATTTCAACAATATCTGTCTAGTTTAACTAATATATCATAAATCTATAACATGGAAATCGATTTATAAATATGAGGAAATGAAATTGTGAAACGGATATTTTAGTGATCGATTTCTTTGACACCTCCCTATCTTTCAATCTGTCAAAACTGTCATACGGTACCACTTATATTATATGGACTGTAGTTATGTTTAAGACATGTTGTTAATTCTCTATGTAATATTATAAAAGGTAATAACTTAATAAAACAGCGGGGCAAAGCTTAGCAAAATTTTTAACGTTGTAGTGTGTTTTGCAATATAGCTTACAATATTCTTCTTTTCTTTTTTTTTTATGTGTGGCAACCTCCTTTGGACCGTCACCCACCGGGGTTTGCAGCGAGGTGGTGTGTCGGAATCGGACCGACTAAAACCCACTGTGCCACTCTGTGCCTGAGATAGGAGGGATCCGGGAAAGCAGCTGCTATTACGACATCCAGATCCCTCCTAGAGCTTAGATTTCCCTACCTTAAAGTCGTATGGTGATCTGAATGAAATAAACAGATGCATGCTATTAACGTGTACATATATTGCATTTTAGAAAATTAGTTTAAATAACAATAAATAAATAACTTCACACATCTCTCACACGGCTGTCTGTTTCCAAATTAGGCAGAGTCTGTGCTATGAAAATCAGACTGCTAATAAAGATACAAAAATATTTCAAAATATATATGTCTTATAGATAAATTTCACTCAAACAAAGAATAAATATCTTGTTCATGACACCAATGTTTGGAATCGAACCAATGAGTTCCGGTTAGCAGTCAAGGCTACGAACCGCTAAACCAACTAAACACATTAGTATATCAAGCAGAGCCATGCCATTTTTTTCTTGTAGCCATTTCTTCGTTGTATTTTATCGGGTGAAAGAGATCATCGAAGCCTAACCTTTAACTCATTATCATCATCATGGCAAAAGCGTTTCATTCAAGGGAGGTTTTGGCCTACTATACCATACCAACCAGACGGGATGGTATCGGATTTGTGTCAAATTTCTCTTCTCTTTACATCGCTGTTGTTCTGCGTAAATTGCGACATTGATGAACTCTGACGACACCCACGGGATTCATAGGCATGATGACACTATTAATATGTTATCACACGATAACCCTCCCTTTTTCTAATTAGGTGAAGGGTTCAAAGGCTGTTGATGCGCCTGCGACCATTTAACTGCAGATATCTCTGGGCGGTGATAGTCACTTACTACCAGGTGACACATCACCTCGTTTGCTACCTATTCAATAAAAACGAGAGGTGAAATTCTGTAAACATATTTGTTCTTAGAAGTGTTTCAAGTTAAATAGCTACCTCACAATGACATCAATAATTATTGAAGAATTTATTATAGACTTGACATTGACCCTTGAATTATATTATAAACAATATACCGGTTTAACGACATGCGCAAGATTTAAAACTCGTTTTATGATTATGTTTTATAGTTAGTAATTAAAACAAGAGTCTAACCATAGAGAAAAATATTAAGTACTTAGTCTGGCCATAAATACTGTTACACTTAATTATAAAAAAATATTACATTTGAATTTCGAATCTGTCATTTTTATACGATTGTTCATTGTGTTTTCTCATTTTGGCGCCAATACATTGTAAAATATTTTGCGATATTAAAATGGTGTGGGGTGATAAAGAGAACCGAATCGCTGTGATAGCATTACACAAAGTAGGTATGGAGCCAAATGCAATTTTTAAAACTCTCCATACACTTGGTATTAGTAAAATGTTTGTGTACCGGGCTATTAATAGGTACAATGAGACCTCCTCTGTTTGTGACAGAAAAAGATCTGGCCGTCCACGTAGTGTTCGTACGAAAAAGGTGGTCAAAGCAGTAAGGGAAAGAATTCGAAGAAATCCTGTCCGAAAGCAAAAGATTTTATCTCGGGAAATGAAGATAGCACCTAGAACCATGTCGCGTATTTTAAAAGATGACTTAGGACTTGCAGCCTATAAGAGACGCACTGGCCATTTCTTAACTGATAATTTAAAGAAGAATAGGGTGGTAAAATCGAAACAACTACTGAAGCGGTACGCAAAGGGAGGTCACAGAAAAATTTTGTTTACGGATGAGAAAATTTTTACAATTGAGCAACATTTTAACAAACAAAATGACCGTATTTATGCTCAAAGCTCTAAGGAAGCTTCCCAATTAGTCGACAGAGTGCAACGTGGACATTATCCGACTTCAGTGATGGTTTGGTGGGGTGTTAGCTATGAAGGAGTGACTGAGCCATATTTTTGTGAAAAAGGTATCAAAACATCGGCACAAGTGTATCAAGATACCATTCTTGAGAAGGTAGTTAAGCCCCTTAACATCACCATGTTCAATAACCAAGTATGGTCCTTCCAGCAAGACTCGGCGCCGGGTCATAAAGCTCGGTCCACGCAGTCTTGGTTGGAATCGAACGTTTCGGACTTCATCAGAGCTGAAGACTGGCCGTCGTCTAGTCCCGATCTTAATCCGCTGGATTATGATTTGTGGTCAGTTTTAGAGAGTACAGCTTGCTCTAAACGCCATGATAATTTGGAGTCCCTAAAACAATCTATACGATTGGCAGTGAAGAATTTTCCCATGGAAAGAGTGCGTGCTTCTATTGATAACTGGCCTCATCGTTTAAAGGACTGTATTGCAGCCAATGGAGACCACTTCGAATAAGCTTTTTATATTTTTAATTGTTTTATATTTATGTATTAAACTGACACACTGTAAAAGTAATAAATGTTATTTGCAGTTAACAATTTTCTTTTTTCTTTATTACAATATTTATGGCAAGACTAGGTATAATAATACTTCTTCGTTATATCCGTGTGTGGTCGGAATTAGAATTCGGAGGGCCAACACCATACATTCCGCGGGTGCTGACTTAGGGAGCATACGACCCACACTATGGTGGTCAAGTGAAATGCTTTTTCACGCCCCTCTTGGAGACGTAAAAGACATGACATTTACCATGCAGTGTATGCTCAAACGGTTACCGCTGTAAATGTCACCCCTGCATCAATGGGCCTCCGGTCTCACACTCGCCAAGGAAAGACGACATCACGGATGCTGTCGCTTAATGATGGTCTTCCATTAGAGTATAATAGGTTCTGCCCGCTCGAGCAGTCCTGCTCGTTCTAAAATCAGCGTGGCTCTACTACCTGGAATAAAACTGTTGATGAGAATGATTAAGTTTTATAATATCACTTTTAAAACCAAGAACTAACTATGGATGATTATATAGAGTTTAATATTACATGTATTTTTTGAGCGATAATTGTATTGGAAATTTTTTAAATAAGGTGTAAGGGGCAAACGAGCAAGTGGTGTGCCTGATTGCCCTGATTGCAACTGTTTATTGGCCGCCGATGTATACTTCAACAGTCACAAGTGCCGGCGTGTCCACCCTCGTCGCATAATTTTGATTTTGGGCTACGCGGAATCTATTACAGCACCATCTACTGAAGCAACACCGAACTATGGAGTTATTAATTCTGTATCGTGACATAGAAATTCTCGCGCCGATTAGTGCATAGATATAACTTTCACTTGGCAGTCCACCAGGCATGATCACCTCGCCCGAGCCACCTCATCTTAGTCAAAGGATCCTCCTTTTCTATTGGAGGGAAGTGAGACCCGTTCCACCCGCACTACATTTCAGCGCATCAGTAAAAATATTGATTTACAGTGATAAAATTGCTTCACACCGATTTTGATATTAAAATTTTGACAATATAAATATACATGGTGAAAAAATATAAGTTGGGATATTTCATTAAGCAAACGTTAGAATTAAATTAGACTCTTTTCAAATCTTATATTTGAGGGTTCGGTATTGTTAGAGTTATTGGATTATGTAGAATTTATTTGAAATTAATGAAAAGTTTTATAGTACAACAACAGTCTTTTAATGATGCCCACAGAGTATAAAAAGGAATAGACAAACATTGAAAAAGGTGCGAATTTACACCACAGACTATATAACTATTACTAGTGTGTTACTTAGTATATTAGGCACAATATAGAAACTAATATTTTAACACTCCTACCAAATTCAAGCCTTTCATCGGTTTTATACAGTAACAAAAGTTCAACAGAAGTTTACTAGACTTCTAAATAATGTAATCTATCTAATACTCTACAACACACATACAAATTAATTTAGTTTTGACATTCCAATACTATTTCTCATGAATATAAATTTGTCTTTAGACAAGGCTTTAGTAAACATATCAGCATACTGATTATTAGTGTGTACATAGTTCAGACTGATTATATTATTATAATATTTTTCTTTTATAAAGTTATACTTAATATCTATGTGTTTACATCGCTTATGAAATTCACTGTTTTTAATCACGTTTATTGCACTCTGATTGTCAATGTTTATGCACACGGATTTTTGTCTGAATACACCTAAATCACTGAGTAACTGTCTAAGCCACATAGCCTCTTTAGTTGCAGCACAAGCAGCCATGAATTCGGCTTCTGTCGTGGATAAGGCCACAGTAGGCTGGCGTTGTGATGACCAAGTGACAGCTGCTCCACTTTTTAAAAAACATAGCCAGTCGTTGAGCGTCTGTTTTCCAAGTCATTAGCAAAATCTGAATCGCTGTATCCAGTTAAATCCGTGCTGTCACAGTTAGATGTATAGCATAATCCATAACTTTTTGTCTCTTTCAGGTATTTTAGTATTTTCTTTACAGCGTTCCAGTGGGGTTCATCATGGGAATGTAAGTATCGACTCACCTGGTTTACAGCAAGCATTATATCAGGTCTGCTCACCGTTGCTGCATGTACAAGTGATCCTACAGCTTCTCGGTAAGGATAATCTTTCTTCAGTACATTCTCAGGCTTCTGCAACTTCACATTTGGATCAGCAGGTACACAGTTAGGGTTAGCATCCTGCATGTTGAATTTCTTTAGCAACTGATCAATGTATTTGGACTGATGAATAAAAATAAAATTATTGTGCTTTTCAATTTGCATCCCAACAAAGTTAGTTGGCACAGAGTATACTTTTATTTCAAAGTTCTTTTGCAACTCACTAATTGCTTCCATTATTGCAGATTTACTTTTACAGAACAGAAGTCCATCATCAACATACAGGCACAGGTAACATTTGAAGCCATTTATTGTTCCTATATAAACACACTGATCTGCACTGCTTTTCTCAAAACCAAACTTATTGAGAACTGAGCTGAATTTAGTGTTCCAGCACCTGGGTGCCTGTTTTAACCCATATAATGATTTTACAAGCTTACATACCATATTAGGATTGCAGTCTAGTCCCTCAGGTGCTGTCGTCAGGATGTTTTCCTTTAGCTCCCCATACAGAAAAGCAGTAGTAACATCAAATTGACTTATTTCTAACTTTTCTTGAGCTGCAATGGACAATAAAACTCTAATGGAGTCATACCTGACTGTTGGCGAAAAAGTATCATCATAATCAATGCCCTCTTTTTGTGCATACCCTTTTGCACACAGACGAGCTTTATAACGAGGGCCTGTTGGTTCATCTTTGACTCGAAAAACCCATTTGCATCCAATTGGCTTCGCATCTTTAGGCTTTTCTACCAATACCCAAGTTCCATTTTGCTTATGTGATTCTAGTTCCTTTTCTATTGAACATTTCCATTTTTCGGAATCAGGTGATGAGATCGCCTCACTATAGTTCAGCGGTACAGGAATATCTTCACTACAGCACAGGTAACCTTTTCCTTCATCATCTTTTTGTTTTGAAAATAATTCTTTATTTCTTGGTCTCAGTGTTATATTGGAGTGAGACGGTATTTCAACCTTTTGGTTTGGTGAGTAGTCACTGTCAGTACCTTGATCTTGATCAGAGTCAGCAGCGGCAGATTGTAATGTGTCATTAGAGCTCTCAAATGTGTCATCATCAGTTGATTCGGATGATGAGTGACACATTGTGCTGTCCTGTATCAAAACCTCTGAAACATAATTTCTCTCTACAGTTGTTTCAAGAAAAACTGCATCTCTACTTTTGATTACTGTTTTGGTGCCAGGAATAATAAATCTGAATCCTTTAGTATTATCACAATAGCCAATAAATATTGCTTTTTGTGCTTTTGGGTCCCACTTTCTTCTTTTTTCTTTTGGAAGATGAATCATTGCTTCACACCCAAATATTCTTAAGTGACTGATATTTGGTTTGCTTCCGGACCACATTTCTTCTGGTGTCTTGAAGTTCAGTGACTTAATTGGAGATCTATTGATGAGATAAGCAGCAGTGTGTATAGATTCAGCCCAGTATCCTTTAGATAATTTGGCGTCAATTAACAAGCACTTAGCTTTTTCAACCAATGTCCTGTTCATGCGTTCTGCAACTCCATTTTGCTCTGGAGTATATGGAGTGGTGGTTTGATGAACAATTCCGGCAGCTTTTAAGAACTCACAGAAATTTGCATTCATATATTCAAGACCGTTGTCAGAGCGAAGACACTTTATACTACATTCTAGTTGTTTCTCCACTTGGCTCTTGAATTCTTTAAATTTCTCAAATGCATCAGATTTCTTGTGTAGAAAATAAACAAAAACTTTCTTTGAGTAGTCATCAATTAGGGTCATAAAGTATCTTGCACCACTCAGCGAGCTAGTCTCCATCGGACCGCAGATGTCGGAGTGTACCAACTGAAGTACTTTAGTAGTGTTGGTTTCACTTTGTTTTAGAGGTAAGCGAGTTTGTTTTCCTTGCAGGCAGGTGACACATGTAATATTCTTATTTTTCTTAGACAACTGTACACCTTCAGTGTTATCTATTAATTTTTCCAGACTTTCAAAATTCAGATGGCCCATGCGTTGATGCCAGAGGTACATGTCTTGCTTGTCAACTTCAGATATGTATGCATGTTCACTTTTCATATCTAGCCTGTACATATTATTGATTAAGCTTGCCCTTGCAACAACAACATTGTTTTTATTAAATATTAAACAGCCTTTACTGTTGAATTTTACCTGACCTCCATTCTTTATAATCTGACTGACTGATAGTAGATTTGTTGCCAGTTCAGGTACATACAAAACATTTTGGAACAGAATTTTGTTGTACTGATTTTTATCATTACACACATCTAATGTCAACTGACCAGTACTGTGAACTGATAATAACTTGTCATTTGCTACCTTTATAGTTTTGATAAGTGGCTCCTTTTCCTGTTGTAATAGATTTCTATGTTTGGTCATATGTACAGAAGCGCCAGAGTCTATATACCAAGGATCTTGTTCCAGGCTATGTGTTGAAGCTATGAAAGCAGCGGCATAACTTGAACTCTCTTGATTCTTTTTAGAAGATTTCGACTTACACTCCGCAGAAAAATGGCCATATCTATTACAGTTGTAGCAGCGCGGGCCTCTTCTAGGTTGTTTCTTGTTACCCTTATTCTTGTAGTTATGGTTGGCGGCAAATGCAGATGAGTCATTTTCACATATTTTGACATCTTGTAGAATTTTTGACTTAACTGAGTCAGCAGTTATTTTCATACCAGAGCTTTCTATACCCATAATCATCGGCTTGTATGTTTCGGGTAGACCGGATAGTAGCAGTGTCCCGAGCCACTCGTCATCTACTTTAAAGCCGATGTTCCGGAGCTTGTGAGCCGTGGTCATAATTTTGCTCACGTATTCTTCGACATTTAGACATCCAGTAAGATTTGTTGTACACAGATTTCTAAGTAATCCCACACGGCGTGTTAGCCCCGAGTCGTCGAATGCACTTGCCAAGCAGTCCCACACTTCTTTTGCAGACTTTGCATCTTGAATGTGAACGTAGTTTACAGAGTCCACCAGTAAGATGATCTTAGATTTTGCTTTTATGTCGCGTTTTGAGTCGACAGAGTCACCGGGCGCGGGTTCAACACAGTCCCACAAGTCTTCGTGTTGGAGATATGTTTTGACTGCAAATCTCCATGTGGAATAGTTTTCCCGACCAGTAAGCTTTTCGATCATTACGAGAGGATTGCTTGACGACATTTTTGACACAATATTTGTAATGTTCAGAGTTTTCGATCCGTAAAACCAACAGTCACTTTGAGGTTATGTTTTACCGGCGTGCGATATTTTCACAATTTTCACTGTAATTTTATGTTCACTGACTTTCACTTCGATTATCAGGGCTATACTGGGCCCATAACCTGTTAGAGTTATTGGATTATGTAGAATTTATTTGAAATTAATGAAAAGTTTTATAGTACAACAACAGTCTTTTAATGATGCCCACAGAGTATAAAAAGGAATAGACAAACATTGAAAAAGGTGCGAATTTACACCACAGACTATATAACTATTACTAGTGTGTTACTTAGTATATTAGGCACAATATAGAAACTAATATTTTAACAGGTATACTGGTCTAATTATTCGTAATTCTGTGTAATAAACCAGATATCGTGGCTTTGACTCACAACCAAAACAAATAATTATAATTATAAATATATTATAATTATAAGCACAAGCGTTAATTTGCTATATAGGCGTATTTTTTACCATAGAACAGATTAAACATAGTTTTGGATCAGACGGCCGCGTGTCAGGTGTATCAAATGCCAAGGTGAACTGGGGGATGCTATGTAGATATTATTAGTTGTGACACGAATAATAAATATTGTCACTAAACAACATTGTTACACTATGAGATATTATGTCCAATAACATATTATACATTATTACAGAGTAGTGTGATATAAATGAATGACTTTACTGAAAATATACTTAACATTAAAATTTTAAACAATTAACAAAATTTGAATTATTGATATACTACTAGTCGTTTTCAACGCAAAGTCCATTGCTTGGGGTTCACCCTGGACGGACGCAAGGGGTGATGCCGTAGAGGAGTGGGCGGCCTCAGTGGGCCTCTGTTTATTAAACAGATGTTCCACCAACACGTGCGTGCGACAGCAGGGGGGGTCAATAGTGGACCTTTCGTTCGGTGACGCGGCCAATCTCAACGTTTACTAGCCAACTAAGCAGAAGATAATATAGTACAGTGCATGCACCTCTGTTTGCATAAACTCCTGTAGTTTACGCAATCACAGGTGCAGTCTCTGTTCCCACACTCTTACAATCTGATGTAATGGCTATCTGATACGACCGAGGATAGGAGGAGGAGGTGAAAGATCAAGTTCAAGAACGATGGCTTTACGTGCTCTCTGAGGCATAGAAGTTAAGTCCCCAGCTTTCAAAAAGTATATCGATGCTAAAAATTTAACAAAATGTTTCTACCCGACCCGGGAATCGAACCCGAGATCTCTTGATCGGCATCACTTGATGTAGAATAAGCATGTTAACGTTAAAGGTTTCCTGTTGCTTAAGCAGAGAAAGCAACATCACAAGAACTACACTTTGACTTGATCTGTTTATCCTGCTCACGTAATGGAGACCGTCTATTGCCGTTAACCGAAAAATTCAGGATTAAAGAACAGATCATTGGGAGGAAAGTTGATTATCTAACTGGATAGGGAAAGAAAACATCAATTTAGAGCGTGAGTACGCTTATTACTGTCTCATAAGTTATGAACGAATGCGAACGTGCAGTGCAGTCAAGTACACATAAGATCGCACTTTGGTTAACACCCATGTACAATAATGCTTATAGATATCAAATTTTGAAGTGTCAGAGAGATGACAGAACAAACTCAAAATGATATAGTACATAACGATAGATCGGAGAATATAAGTTCAAAATTCAAAGTCTTATAGCTGTAACTCGATCTGGTTGTTGCCGGTTGATCAGACAAATTAATTCAGAGCACTACTTGATTACCCCGTAATTGTTTTCAGAGCCACTCACAAGGGCTTTGTTGTAAATAGTTCTGTTCAGAAATTTTTTGCGAAAGTAAATTTCTTATGTTCTGCTTTACATTGGAGTTCTAATGAGTCGAGTAATCATATACAACAGAACTTATGATTGTGATCATCAAACCATATTTGTCTTGGGTAGGACCACTAACCACTAGACCAACAGGCCACTCAAAGTAAATATCGTAAATAATAATAAAGTTGAAGATAACGAAGATACTTGAATTGCTTCTCAAAATTGTGTAGGCGTTTGACAATCTATACGACTTGAATATACGTGTAGTTTTTGTATGCAGAATACGGAATTTCGTCACCCCTATTCGTAAAAGTAATTACCCCTATTTATTCAAAGGTATGATTTACTAAAGACCATTGATGACGATGCTCCTACCTACATTGTGTGAAAATATTACTGCTCATGGACGCTCACAAAACAAAGAAAAGAAAATAAAATATTATAAGTTTGACTTATACTTTATTACCAGAAATACTGTCATCGTTCCTAAGCCAGGTTCTCAACGCAGTCCTAAACACATAATATATTAAGCCTCTAAGCTGTAGCGAATCCTAAAATATAAATGACTGTCATTTATTTTACATTTTTTCGTTAAAAGTCAAATATTTTTCTTTATATTCAGCATAAATTAACATTTTTGTACACTTTACTTAATCCGATCGTGTAACATTTGATTGTCGCGCAGAGTTTAAGGGTTTGCTGAGAAAATTATTTTTTAAAACAATTAAAAGTTTTTAAATTGCAAGTAACGCTCATCATCAGCCCATCTCAAAACTGATGCTGATGATGAACGGAACTGGCACTTTGAAAAATGATATAAATTCTTCTTTCTTCTCACTTAATCTCAATTCAAACGTAGTTTTTATGGTGTTTGGAGTAAGTTCAGAATACCTTGTGTCACCACCCCCCATTCATCCTGTCGGTGTCGTAAGAGGCGACTAAAGAAGCAAACATAGCAGGACTACAGCACTATGAAGAGAAGAAAAACTTGAGTCAAATTCAGTACGAACCCATTTAGATAAAATATATCTAGTATGGCGACTTCCACATGACAGCACAAACAAAAATATACAACAGCGCCATCAAGCGAAGATACACTGAACTACGCAGTACGAACGAAACGTATGAATGTAATGAACTACGAAGTAACTACTAATCCTGTGTCGGGAAATAGAAATTCGCATGGCGTTTTATTTAATTAGCGTATATACAACATCCCAACATCAACCGTTGGGTCGTGGCCCGCCAGGCATGATCAGCTCGCCTGGTCGGAGGATCCTCCCTTTGTGTCGGAGGGATATGACATCCGTCCCTTAACAGTAGTATGTCTAGGGCATGTTAGACTAAAACCTCCTTATAAGGAGAGATATATGTTCAATAGTCGACTACTACAGTCTGTTGTTGATGACGATGGAGTGAGTTCAGGCGCCTGATGTTGCTATTATCGCAATGCAGCGATGTATTCAATCTCGCATGGTATTTTTGATAGCAGCACAGCAGTATTTAGCTTTAAGGCTTTGGCAAATTATTCAATACGACTTTATGCTTAGAGTGTTTATCCAGTTAATTACCTACAATCGAGTACTAGGTCATTAGGTCACCTGAAGTTAAGTTATTACCGATGCTCATTGACTTATGTACTTTTTCTAGGATGATGATAATTTAGTCACGATATTTCACTGAGTTCTTCGTGTGGTGATGGATTAAGTATACAGAGTTTCACTACCCCTGTTCATCTTATAGGCTACGCAAGCCACCATCACTCCAAAGAGAGGGAAAACTTGAAACAAACTCTTTTTTTTTTTTTTTTCTTTTTTTTTTTTTTCTTTTTTTTTTTTTTTAACGTGTGGAAACCCCCTCGGGCCGTCACCCCTATTACGACATCCAGATCCCTCCTAGCGCCTGCCCGCTAAAGCGGGCACCATCTGCGGATAAACTCTCTATTTAGGCGACGTACGGCACACGCGCACGTCACCTCCTCGCGGCTGGCCACTATAGCGGATGGAGGGGAAAACCCGTCCCGTCCACCCGTGGCCACACTCAAGGCGGCATGAGGCGCTGGTATGCGCGCCTCCGCCGCCCGGCTCGCCGGCGGCGAATTGGGTCCGAGTGGAGATCGTCCTCCCGGGCCTTCTCCGCCGCCTCCTTCCGCGAAATTACGTCTTCGCAGAAGGTTGCGACCGCGGTAAAACAACTGTCGCTACCGGCCATGGAGCGTATGACGGCCGGTAGCGATAGATCTCCTCCAATAACTGCAGTGAGGGCCCCACGCTGCGCCGCCCAGGCGGCACAAACTGCTAGCGTGTGCTGAGCCGAGTCCTCACTGCAGTCGCAGTGGTGACAGGCGGGACTCAATTCCCTTCTGACGACCGAGTGCAGATACTTCCCGAAGCAACCGTGCCCGGAAAGGACCTGCGTCAGTCGGAAGGAAAGGGTCCCGTGCTGCCGCCCTGCCCACTCGGCGATGACCGGCTGGAGAGCCTCCACGAGGGCAAAGCCAGCACGTGGAGTCTCCAAACGGGACGACCAACGAGCCATTGTGGCTCGACGAGCGGCCTCACGCCACTCGCGCACCTCTTCGGGCGGGGGCCGTATGCCGCTACCCGCCCGGAAGTCAGCCGTCCGCCGATAAACTTCGGCGAGCACTTCCGCCTCCAAATCCCACGGGGGAGTTCCGGCCAAGGCGCACGCCGCCTCCGTCGATACGGTGCGGTAACCGCGTATGGCTCTAACCGCCAATATCCTCTGAGGGCGCCAGAGGCGAGCCCTATTCTGGGCGGTCAGAGCCGCCACCCACACCGGTGCACCATACAGCGCCATTGACCGGACAACCCCCGTGTATAGCTGTCTCGTCGCGACGCTGGCTCCACCCAAATTCGGCAAAAGTCGCCCAAGGGCAGAAGCAGCGCCGACCAGCTTTGGAGAAAGCTGTCGGAAGTGCTCGTCGGAGAGCCACCTGCCGTCGAGGATCAGGCCCAGATATTTCATCTGGGCCTGAACCGGTACGAGGACCGAATTGACTACGATAGAGGCGCCGGGTGGTGGACCACGACGGGGCCCATGGAACAAAAGGGCCTCCGTCTTATCTAGGGCCACTCGTAAACCCAGCGCCTCAATGCGCCCGACCACCAAAGAGACTCCCACGGTGGCCAGGCACGCCGCCTCTTGAAAGTTCGCCCCCCGGGCCGTGACCAATGTGTCATCGGCGTAACAAATTACGCCCAGCCCGGGGGGAAGACGACCTCGAAGGGCCCAGTCGTATCCCATATTCCACAGGAGTGGTCCGAGGACAGACCCCTGTGGAACACCGCACGACATGGGCCGCCGCCTCAGAATGCCATCTCGGTCCTCGTACATGACGGTACGCTCCCTAAGATAGTCTGCCACAAGCCGCCTCAGGTACTCTGGCACCCTGTGGTAGTGGAGTGCTTCCCTGATGCAGCTAAATGGCAGACTATTAAATGCGTTGGCGATGTCCAACGACACCGCCAACAGCACGCCGCCACAGCTCACCGCCTCTTCGGTCACGGCCCTCAGGCGCAACACAGCATCGACTGTCGAACGCCCGGCTCGAAACCCGTATTGGGCGTCCGACAGATCGGGGCCCACCTCGCAGAGGTGCCGGACGATGCGGGCAGAGAGTATCCTCTCAAACAATTTACCCGCCTCGTCCAGCAACACGATGGGCCTATAGGCCGCGACCGAATCGGCCGGCCGTCCCGGTTTCCGTAGTAGGACCAGCTTCCCGCTCTTCCAACCCTCAGGAAAGCTCCCGGACGCCAAGCTGGCGTTTAGGACTTCCCCGAGGCGATCCGACATGTGGTCGAGGGTTCGCGCCAGCACTCGAGCAGGTATCCCATCTGGCCCAGGGGCGGTGTTCTTAGAGCGAATCCGTAGAACCACCGCCCCTATCTCCGATTCCCTGACGGGCGGAACATTATCCTCGTTCCGTCCCCCGTCGTCTTCGACCATGAAGGCCATCGACGGGGGTGTGTGCTCCGCCCGCTGCGGGAAAAGACCCTCGACCACTTCCCGCAGGAAGCTGGGCTGAAGTGTCTCTGTAAGGGGGGGGCCCGACGTGCGGAGCTTTTGTCGCACCGCACGATAAGGGCGACCCCAGGGGTCACGATCGAGACCCTCCAGCATCTCCTTCCTCTTCACTTCTTTGGCGCGGCTAATGGCCAGCTTCAGAGTTTTCCGTGCCTCTCGGTACTCCTCATGAAGCTGGTCCTCCTCGCCGTCTACGCGGTGTCGCCGCCGACTACGGGTGTAGGACCTCCGGGCACGAGTACAGGCCGCGCAGAGGTCGGCCAACTCCTGGGACCACCAGTAAACCTCCTTCCGGGGAGGCCGACAACCTCGGATGCGGGGCATGGCCGCATCGCAGATCTGCGTAATCGCATCGCGGAAACGACCAGCCCCCATGTCGACCTCCTCGGTCGGAGCCTGCGGAGACAGCCAGGAGTAAATAATGGCTGCCTCCTCTAGTAGGTCCCTATTCAGTTTGGCTACAGCCCACCGCGGCAAGCGAGAAGAACGCCGCGCCGCGTGCCCCCTACTGGGGTCCTGGGTCCGGGAGAGCTCAAATCGAATGTAGAGGTGATCCGAGAGCGTCTCAACCTCTTCCAGGACACACCAGTTCCTTACTCGTGCGGCGAGGGCAGGGGTAGCGAACGAAAGGTCCACTATCGACCCTCCCTGCTGTCGCACGCACGTGTTGGCGGAGCCCCTGTTCAATAAACAGAGGCCCACCGAGGCCGCCCACTCCTCTACGGCCTCGCCCCTGGTGTCCGTCCTGGGGGAACCCCACGCAATGGACTTCGCGTTGAAGTCCCCCAGCACTAAGACGTGCCCAGACGTTAGACGCCGCATCGAGGTTACCAAGTTGTTAAGGAAAACCTCGAAGTCGCTCAAACTCCGGTTGGGGGAGAAGTAAACACCATATACGGTGATCCCCCCCCACTCGGCAGCAACATATCCAGTACCCTTGTCTCTTAGCGACAAGGGCGGGGAATGAGCCGCCGTGGAGCCGACGACTGCCACGGAACCGTCCCGGTCACCCAACCAGTTTGGACGGGGAGGAACGTAATAGGGTTCCGCGGCTACGGCAACGCCGATCGACCACTGTGCCATGGTTTGCAGGAAGAGGTCCTGGGCCGCGGCACAGTGGTTGAGGTTCGTCTGGACAAGGAGGTTGGAGACTTGGTCCATTACTGGACTGTCTCTACAACCTCCTCCATGGGCGACGATTGCGATGCTCGAACGACATCAGACGTAGCCCGGGTCGATTGGCTAGGTAACCCCGACGTCTGCCGAGAATTGCGGGGAGGTTTACAATCTCTCTGCCCAATCTGGTGATTGGCGGCTTTATTACCCGCCGCACACGCCGGGCAGTGAGGGGCGGCAGAACACTCTGCCGCTTTGTGCCCCGGTCGACCACAGCGGAAACACAGTCCACTGCAGTCAAAACAACTATCGCACTTGATGCGAGTGTGTCCCGTAGCCAGGCATTTGAAACACCTCATCGGCCTCGCCGCCAGAACCGTAATTCTAGCGTTCACGAAACCGACGAGGATCTTGCCAGCGTCGCCCAAAATTTTGGCAGAAGCTACAGGACAACTAATCCACACCGCACCAAGGCCCCCTAAACCGGGGCGGATGGTGCCGATCCTGATGCTGTCCGCGTTGCATCCGGTCTTCTCCTGAATCGCTACACGGACGTCCTCGACTGTTACTGAATCGTCCAGGCCTGAAATGCGCAGCTCCGCGCACTTGGTAGGCCTGGCGATCTTGACACCATCTGTGGCTCCCAATATTCCCCGCAACTTCTCGGCAAATTTGTTTGCTGTCTCTGCACCTTCAGTCCCAGGGAACTCAAGAACACGAGCTCCCGTCTGGGCAAGGCGCAATCTAACACCTACTGTCCCGAAATCTTGTGTCAGACTGTCCCTTGCCTTTTTAAAGACGGCCGCGTAGGACAGTCCACCGTTAACCGCCTCTGGTGACAACGTTACCACCACAGCCGCCGTCTTAGGGGTCCGCAGTCTCCGTGGCTTCTTCTTGGTGACCTCTGCTACCGAAGGTTGGAGTGTAGACCCTGCTTTCCTCGCAGCTTTTTTGCTTTGCTTTCGGGACTTCTTGTTTCCCCCTACCACTTGCCAACCGTCGTTCGTGGGAGCTGAATTAGAGGGAACAATTGTAGGTGTTGGAGTGAGAAGCGGAGGAAATGCCGTCCCTGTTCTGGCCAAGGTCTTAGGTGGTCTCGTCTCCGGCATAGCCTTTTTTACCGCTGCCTTGGCCGCTCGTGTCACCTTCAGTGCTGCCGCAGACCGGGACGCCGCTGCGGCATACGACACGCTGTCACCCGCAGCTGGCAGTGGAATCGACACAGCTGGTTTATTTGCTGCGAGTGGCGGCCGAACTATGGGTGCCGGCGGTAACCTCGCCTCCAAGCCAGCGAGGCGCCCGTCCATCATACGCCACACTGCGTCGGTAATTTGACGTAGTTGGGTATCAGAGACACCACCAAAAGACGAAGAGGTGGTAGGCTGCCGCGGAGCCGGGTTCTGTCGCTCAGTACAGTTCGAATGCACCCGAAATTGGGCAAATTGAGCACTAAGCTCTGCCACTTGTCCTGTTAATCGGTCGTTAGCCGCCTAGAGGCGAGCCACGTCCCCAATTATGGTCTCAACGACCCCAGCGATAGCGGAAGAAGAATCCTTTAGAGCCCCTACAAAGGAACTCTTTAAATTTCTAGATTTGGTGGCCACTTTCTGAATTATGGCCACCGCTAAGTTTGCTCTCTCCTGCAAAGATGCCGGTGTTTGGGTGGCAGAATCTTTATCCACCGGTTCACGGATCCTCTGGAGGAGATCCGCAATCTCTTCTTCCGCTAAGCTTTCGCCCTCCGCTCTGACCCGCCTGTAGGCTTCTGCCTTCGAGAAGACAGAACCTGAAGGGGTAGAAATGGTCGTGCGTGACCTGCCTCTGCGATTGCTCCCAATTTTAGGAGGTAGCATTTCCTGGGACGTGTCACTCTCCCCGTCCCTGGAACGTCCGCGCTTTCTGCTATCGCAGATTTCTACCTCTGTGGACTCCAACACGCCCATGGTCATGCTTGAGTTACCACGGTCTGATGGATGGGCAGACCTGGAACGTAATCGTTCCGATGTTCTTCTTTAGTTCCCAGAATCCAAACTGACTTCTGGGAGCCCCACCGTGATAGGAGTACCAAGTACTTGTACATCCTCGTTAGACGAGGAACCATTTGTAGTACCAGGCTTCTCTGTCCTACTTCTCTCCTTCTTTAAATTTTTGTTTTTACTAATTGAGGTTTCCATATTTAGACCCACGAGTGGGGGAGAACAAAAAGTCGACCCGGGCAGAGATCCCCCAATACCCGGGCAAGCGTAAATTTGTGCCCAACTGAGGGGTCCGCAGGTGCCTCAGCTGGGAGTGTGCTTACGACTGAACTACCCATCAGCCATGCATCCCCTGGCCACACACCAGAACACGGGATTCGGGGTAATTTTTTAAAGAGGTTTTCTTCCTCGCGGTCCGGGCGGCAAAGCCAAGACCCTCGCTCCCGAGTAGAGTTGTGAGACATAACCACAACACTCCTCTCGAGATTACGATATGACGACGGTGGCAGAAGGATTAAATCTCCCAATGCCTACTCGGCGGCAGTGTGAGTACACACCGAGCCCGTTCTCCTTTCTCCACCACTGATAGTGGAGAAACTCCGACCTATGAAAGGGTCCCCTCCGTGATTTTTTAATGAGGTTTTCCTCCTCATTGCTCCGAGGAGCGAAGAGCCAACAGAGGAAACGGCAGTTATACCCTCTCTGTTGGACCACACCTCGATCAATGGCCGAAGAAGTAAGGCCTTCTCTTCGTGCTAGAATATTAGCCGTTGGCGGTGATGCCAACGTTACCAGGGTGCACCACGTGGAGGTTTTCTAGCCCAGCACCCCCTTGAAACAAACTCTGTATCAACCCATCTGACCTGTGCAGTTAAGAAGACCAAAATCTCCTTTCTAAGGAGCAGTGAACTGTTAAAGACTGTTGATATTTTTTTTTTATTCATTCTACTCTATTACGACTACACTGCCTGATGGCAATCATAAGTAGAATCCAAAATTTGTGGTCACCATACTCATTACAAATTCAGACGATACAGCATGGGAACCCACACAATGGTGGCCCTAGTGAGATGCTTCTACACGGCTCGCTAAAAGCACCTGGGATTATAATACGATGGAAAACATTTACGCGGGTAGGGAGTGCCACATTTTGACTGATTGGCATACGAAAGAAGAACCAAACCGTTTACTTCGAGAGTGTCTACCATTCTAAAATGGTGACTTCAAAAGTGAACACTTACTGTTCTGCGGAGGAAGGGAGAAGCTAGAACCAGTTGGAAGAGCTCCTCAGAACACTTTCCATGATAAAAGTTATAGAGGACTGCTATAAAAGCGACATCTCACTACTGCTTGACGATGCTGATGATTTCACTGGGCTAAAAGTATTCCATAGTTGGTTGAACGGTTCCATTTATCACACTGGTATCTCACTAGTTCCCATTTAATCCTTTGTTATCCTTACTACATGAAACGGTAAGGTTAGCTTTATTTTTGGGTAATATTCTGAGGAGTAATGGAATAAATTCCTTGATATACTTAGGCCTTTAGTTATGACTTACCTTCTTAAATTTATAGTCTTAGGGGAGCACCGAAGCTGTTTTAGGATGGGGTATATAAATTTAGATGAAATTATCAAACCCTTATATACTTTCTTTTAAGGTGTTACATTTTTTTAGTAATCTATACTTTGAAGCCAGTCATGGGTTCGACTTTCACCCAGAATAAATATTGTGTAATGAGTACGATTGTTTATTATATATGGGTGTGACTTAGGATCAGGATCAGGATTAGCCAAGTTTAGAATCAGGAGGTCGTGTCTTAGACGTGTGAGGATATTATTATTATTAATGACACTTGGTAAGACGTGGGTCTGCTGTAGAGCCATAATATTAACTATCGTGTCTTAGATTTTCCGAAAAAAATGCCCAAATATACCAAGCATACTACGATATTAAGAACTCACTCATTAAAAATTTTTCTTCGTATTCTTTTTATTCTGCAGAAGAATCAGGACCGTTAAATATAAGAAAATACAATACACAAAGCGTATATCTTGTACATTTTTTTAAAATATTTTATTAAAAGCTATTGTCCTCAATATTTTCGCTTAACACAATAGAATGCTTGGACTTCCACAAGACGGCAGTTATTGGATCTGTATTGTGCAGAAGCGGGGCATATTTGCGGAAGCAGTATTATGGTCGAGATTTGCCGCCAACGCTGCAAGAATACAGCACCGTTTAATTTAGAGAAATTTATCTTAGCGTTCTAAAGAATATTTTTGTTTGGCTCACATATTGTTTAATGACAATAGGAGCAGAGATATTATAGCTTCTTTTGGTTCGTACTTTATTAGAGAATACTTCAAAATTATAATTTAAATTCCTTTCTGTTATTGAGGTCTGGGTCTGGTAAAATTTTAATCGAAGGAACTATGGTTCGGCACATACAGGCTGGGTTAAACACCAATATATTGCGTACAATTTACCAATTAAACAAGGTGAAATGAGGAGGTACATCTAAACCTACCTCTCCCTTACCTTTGGCGGGGAAACTCAAAAACTGACCACCGATCACCGCTCCTGGATTCTATTCATGCTTTCCATCAGGCAGAATAGAGACATTTTGGTAGGTTGTAAGTAAAAAAACCTGACATTGCATTTGTAACTGTTTTGTTGCATGTGTCCACAGACAACGGAAGACACTTAAACAACAGGTGACCACACCACTATACCATAAAAGTTAAAGAAAAAAGAGAGAAAGACTACGAGTAAACAAGACATAGTAAACAAAGTATATTACATTATATGTTAACACTTTATATTTATCACTTTACATCACCGATTCTTATTGAATTAAGTGCGTTTATGTGAAACATTTACTGGAAAGAATCGATTAATTTGAACTTTTATTCAAACTCATTGAATTATAAGTAAGCTTGGCATAGTTAAATATTGAATATGCGCTTAATGATTCGACCGTGTGGTGACGGATTCAGAATGGCCTATGAATGCGACTGTGGATATCATAAGTGCCTACTAAGGGAGCAACTTAAAGACAACAGCACTGCAAGAAAAGTAAAAGTCAAAACAAACTCTATACCAAACCACCTGACCCACGTGGTATAGTAGACCAAATCCTCCTTTCAAAATATTCTAAAACCATCAATCATGATTTGATTTGTGATAGACCTTGTATAGACTATCAAGACAAAAAGCAAATGATGTTTAGCAAGGGGAAATTACCCAATTAGTACGTCAACAATGTCTAGAATGTAATTATGTTCGCCGAGATTCACAGCGACAGGCCTGAACGTGTACATTGTCTGCGGAATACAAAGGGATTTGGACATGCCACCCTGTATTGTTACCGGTGATCGCCAAACCCGTAATCTACTTGATATTGATTGATGTTTGTCGGTTCAGAATGATGGATAACATTGGACAACAAACTCTTCACTTTCATCAAACAATATTTTTATAAAAATATCAATGACTGAATTGGTTGTCTAGTCTTGGATTCGTTTCGCACCAAGGACAAATATTTCTGTCATAAACACTGTCATTTATTCTGTGTTTAATCGTCATTTGTTTATTTCAGTGTCGTTTCCCCTCACAGATTTGTGGTATCTTGTATCTATTCCTCTTTACTCTACTATTTTCTCGTTCTCAATTTCTCTTCTTCTTTTATTCTGATAGAAAATAATTAGATTCTCAGAGAGGAGTAGCTTTTAGAATCTCCCTGGTTTACAAAAGAACACCAAACTTGTAACATTTTTCCCTATTACTCTGACGTATAGTTTTCTAACACTTCCAGAACTTGCAAGAAGTTAAAGTTGGCACAAAATAAAGACGGAAATGTACTGTTTGGTTCATTTCTTTTAAATTATATATCATAATGTTACGATATTTCGTCTCTTCTAGAAGAAATCCTTTGTAACTTACATCTAAAATTATATCTAATTCTTAATAAACAAGACTTAATAAATACGATTACCTAGAACAAAGCTTCCCTCAGTCAGCCATAAATGCATTCCAGTTTAATATCGTGCAAACACCTC
Source organism: Hypercompe scribonia (assembly GCA_949316085.1). Lineage (NCBI taxonomy): Eukaryota > Metazoa > Arthropoda > Insecta > Lepidoptera > Erebidae > Hypercompe > Hypercompe scribonia. Next base: position 511,174 of record OX438986.1, read on the forward strand.
ATAACTCCAATCGTGTTATGTTAGACTTAGTTCCCACTGTCAGCGAGTAACTATTCCCATATTAATACCTACATTTTTGTTCTTATCATCTACTGTATCTCATTATGTTAAAAGTCATACGACATTAGTATAAGTTACTGATGGCAAACACATATTATAATCGCTTCACATCAAAAGTTGTTTTTTTTTTTTCATTTATTATTATTTCATTTCCAATAATTGCTTAATGTAACGTAGATTATTACATCCTTCTATGAGTAAATATTACTTCGGTAATTGAATGTTTATGTCAGTCACGAATATTATAAGTAAATGAGAATATAGTAAGGTCATAAATGCTATTATAGCGTGGCAAGTTATAAGTGACAGTGAGCCGGTACACATACCTCATAAGTCCTTGAAGAAAGTAATCTTGAAATGGAGAGACATTGGGGTGAAAAGAAAGCTAGAGAAAAAGCCTGAATGTAATACAATTAATCCCATCCATTGACTCGAACCTGAACAGAATTAGGTGCATTGGGCCATGTGTGCCTCTGTACGTGGTAACCCACGCAAATTGCCTCTACAAATCAGAGTTTTGTAGGCTCTACCTACGTCGAAGCGGAGTGAGACGTAGTATATATGTATGTACGTATATATGTACGTAGGCATATGATGCTTTCTACGCATAGTTTTAGGTCTGGAAAGTAAAACATCTAATTGTAATCTAATAAGAATTATGATATTGTAAATTATATCACAGTAATTTCTGCAGTGTGCTCCCTTACGGGTATCATGTACCTCAGACACAAAGGAACGATCCTCCGACCAGACTAGGTGATCATGCTTGGCGGGCCACGGCCCCACGGTTGACATTGGGATGTTTTATATTTGCTAATTGCCATACAAATCTCTATTTCGTGATACAGGATTAGTAGTTGCCTTATAGTTCATTATTAGACTTCATAGTTCGATGTATCTTCGCTAGTCGTAGTTAGATGTATCTTCGCTAGATGGCGCTGTTTTATATTTTTGTTTGTGCTGATTTTTTTTTATATTAGTCTTTTATATTAGCCTGCCAAAGTGACTCTACTCAGCCTGATGGAAAGCATGAATAGAATCCAAGAGTTGTGGTCAGCATACTGATTGCAAATGGAAACAATGCAGTATGGTGACCCACACTATGGCGGCCAAGTGAGATGCTTTTTCACACCCCGCTTGGGGACGTAAAAGGTATGACAGTCTTCGTGACAGTGTAAGGCTTACACAGTTATCACGATGACTGTCACCCCTGCATCAATGGGCCTCCGGTCTCACACTCATCAATGAAACACGACAGCACGGATGCTGGCGCTTTAGGTTGGTCTTCTGTGGGAGGGTAGTACTGCCCCGGTCGAGCCGGCCCGCTTGTGCTGAAATCAGCGTAGCTCTACTACCTACCAAAGACATATGGAAGACGCAACACAAGCTTGCTAGTTATGTGCGGTGAGACAAATTCTTTACGGTATTACTACGTGTGAGGGAGACACGACTATAGAAGTTTTATAGTTGCATCTCTTGCGTGTTTGTAATGCTCTAACGTCGCCTTCATAGAAATATTTGTTCACACTTAGTGAGTCGGCTTTATTACTTAACACGCTAATTTTGTATCTAATATTATAAAGACGGCAACAAGTTTATTACATTTAACATCTTAAATAGCATATAAAGACATAAGGCACACACAAAGACAAGAAGTCATTTTTTTTTGTATAAGTTGTTAGTAGTACAGAAAATACAAAGGCTTACTTTTTTTTAATGCAGGGCAGTTTTTTTTATTTACAACCCTCACATAAGACAAACGGACAAAAAGAACACCCAGACTCAGAACAAGAATTTGTGAATCACACAACACTCAGGGCTGTAGAGAGCGGCGTGGCGACCGCTTCACCACAACACTATCCGTGCCGTCAGTTGCTGTCCGTGTGGTGACGGATTAAGAACACAGAGTCACCACCATGGATGTCGTAAAAGGCTACTAAGTGAGAAAACAACGTAGGACAACATCACTGCAAAGAGAATTGACACTTGACACAAACCCTTTTTTTTACGTGTGGAAATCCCCTCGGGCCGTCACCCCACCGGGGTTTACGGTGGGGTGGTGTGTCGAAATTGAACCGACTAAAACCACACGGTGTGCCACTCCACGCCTGAGAGCAGGGATCCGGGAACAGCTGCTATTACGACATCCAGAAGAGCTTAGCGCCCCAAGTCAACCTCACCTGTAAGTGGTTCACACAAACAATCCCTATACCAATCCGTCTGAACAGCGTGGTATAGTAGGCCACAGTCTCCTCTCTATGTCCAGCAGTGTAAAAGTTGTTGATTAAGGGAATTGTCTTCCCCTGATTTCGGATTTTGGGTAACCTCACTCACTAGGCTGTGGTGTCACTCGAGTCGTACTTAACCTATTTATGCTTAAGCATGGCTCTTAACATATAAAACTACTTGGAAGTCCGTAAGAAAACGTTATTCTCGAGAAGTACAGGAATTACTATCAGACAAATGATTTTGCAAGCGAAAATCAGTTACTGAAATTATTATTTTTTTATTTTTTATTTCTCTTTATTGTATACATAAAACAAAACAAGAGAAGAAACGAGTTACTGAATGTTTAAATGTAACAATTCACGGCGATTTCTTCCAGACAACCTTAACATGGCATTAGGTGTTTGAATAATTTAGGGTAGTTTCTTTTTTTTAAATGCCTTCCAAAGTGGCTTTACCCTGGCTGCGATCTCGTACTTACAAGTAACATATTATAACGAAAATATATAAATATCAATAGAGACTCATACACAACCTTTTGTAGTACACATATACCAATACACAGACATACACACCTGACTTTTCTTTATATAATTAAAAAGCTTATTATTAAACTTATAACTTAGTCATCCTATCACCGTCTACTGCTCAACGAAAGCCTCCCCAAGGAGCGCCAAATACAGAGTCTTTTGCAGACTGAATTAATTTATAAAGCTTTGAAGAAACCTTCTCACACTTTTATTGAACTTTAACAAAACGTACTATTAATAAACCAGTTCAAGTGGAAATACTTCAAAAATCGAATAGAGAGAGATTTACCGCCAAACATAATTTAGGGCCCTAAGCCAACTGCAGGTACAAGCGGTGCACTCGCTGATCGACGAATGAGACTCAGGCAAACAAAACATCCCGCTAGCGACAATAGGTTCGCTACCTATTACGTCGGATCAAAACAATGGCGAAAAGCGTTTAGTATGACTCTGCCTACCCCTTCGAGGATACAGGCGTGATTTTTATGTACGTACGTACGTATTGTACGTAGTTTTAGTAAAAATCTTTATAATGTACCTCTCCAACCCGGAAATTTGTTGACCATCCTAATACAGTAATTACTGAAAGTATTTTTCTTATGTTTCTTTTTCTTGTTCAGTGATTAGTAATGTTTTTATTGGTCAGCAGGATAGACAAAGCTACAGTTTTTTTTTGCATAAATGTTAAAAATTGGAGTACACACTTGAAAAATCTTAAAGAATATTACATCTATTTGAAATGCTATTTGCCATATATACGAGTATAAGCGATAGTCCGAACTCTGGCAACACTTCATAGTCTTAATCCGTCTCCCCTTGGCACGTTGTTGTCCCGAAATAATAATTATAAATATTTCCGACATTTGGCACACAACGCCATCTAGTTTCGAACTAAGTAGAGCTTGTGCTATGACATCCAGTCTGACTGAAAGAATACTTACATACTTTTTTTTGTAAGTACATGCACATAATATGTAGACATAGAAAACACCCAAACTTCGAAACAAATATATACAGATCATACAAACGAATCAATCCAAGACCTCAAGCGCAGCAGTCGCATACACTACCACTGCAGCACCGAAACCGTTAAAAGAACATACAGAAATATTGGATGCTTGGACGGTTTTATTCCATCAAATATAAAGTTTTCAAAAGATCTGTATAAACTTACAATTAACATTGTTCTAGATTAAGCTAACATTTATTTAGTTTCGCAAAGTTATTTACATTTTTAATCAAACGAAGGGTAATTTAAATAAACTCTTAAACACAACGAAACTCGTAAAGAAATCCAAATGTTATTTTTCCACGAAACTTTCCGCTGACTTTTAGTCTGTTTTCAAGAGATTTATCTTTTGTTAATCTTATATTCGTCTTATAAACTAAAGTTATGCATAATTGAACTTGTTGGGCCCCCCACAAGGTGGTCCGACTACCTGGTGAAGGTCGTGGGAAGCTGCTGGACGCGGGTGTGACGGGACCAACTGTTGTGGAGAAGCTTGGGCTTCCCCAAGCCCCTGACATCCGCCTGTCCAGCAGTGGACGTATTTTGGCTGAGATGATGATGATGAACTTACTCTTTACCTATATACATCTGTAATTATGCTATGTGTCGGTAGAGGTTTTGTTTACGATTTCTGACGTATGTGTATTTCTCAGTGTTTGATTATATATTCTTTTTTTTTATATTTAACGTACCATAGTGACTCTATTCTGCCTGATGGAAGGCATGAATAGAATCCAAGAGAGGAGGTTGCAATACTCACTGCGAATGACGACAGTGCAATATGGCGACCCACGCTATGGCGGCCTAGTGAGATGCTTTTTCATGCCCCGCTTAAAGGACCCGGGATCGTAGTGGGAGGGAAACACGTGCGCCGTTAATGAATTCTGGCACATGTTCAACTTCATATATTTCCTACACGGTCATCTGATTCCCAACTAGGTAGAGCTTGTTGTATGGTAACCAAACTGCTGAATATACTTATATATTTCTACATATCTTAGATTGATTACACATATACATAAAACAAATGATCGTATTAAGTCGAATCGAATCGGCAATCGAAGGCTCGAAAAAAAACTGAAATGATTTTTAATCTATTTATTTAATAAAATTGTATTACAAAATTAAACCTAATGAGCGATGATTCTATTTCTAAGTAGGAATATAGCATAATCGCTCTTACAGAATATTGCAATAAATTTTAATCGCGACATCGATTGACGTCATTGATGCATCAGCGATTTGGTGTACTCAATAAGTGTTGGTACATGTGTAACATCAGCGATCTTCAAATATCAGCACGATGTAATTATCGTGCCCATCATAACATTATTTGTTTGGGTGAGAATCGAACACACGATCTCTGGTTCAGCAGTCAGGGTCATCATCCACTAAACCAACAGGCCAGCATAGTTGTACAAGGCTAGACCAGAATGATACAAGGGTCTTTCACGGTTTTAGAAAACCATGGCATAACGGAGTCTAATCTCACCTCTTTCCTCGATTCTGGATGGTATTAGAAGGTTAAAGTACATGTGTATCTAATACTGAGTGAATACCACCGCCCAGGTTTATGCAACTCAAGTGTCACTAGTTGCCCTTAAGGTCTCTTCCTCAAAGTCAGGGCAAGAAAGTGTTCTGGGTCTTGTAACCTTAGTCTCTCGGTGCAAAGCAACCAAATGATTATTTAGCACTGGTGTACTGTCAACTAAATAGATGTCTAACTATCTTAATTCGAAAGTAGCTCTATCAGATTTTTTTTATATAAACCTACAAAAAGTGACTCTATTCTGCCTGATGGAAAGCTTGAATAGAATCCAAGAGCGGTGGTCGCCGTACTCACTGCGAATGAAGACAGTGCAGTATGGCGACCCACGCTATGGCGGCCTAGTGAGATGTTTTTTCTTATCTGTCTGTTACGCTTTCACGGCTAAGCCTATGCATCGATTTCAGTAAAATTTGGCATGGAGATACTTTGATTTTTGTGGAAGGATATAGGCTACTCTTTATGGTGAAAATCGACATAGTAACAATATATATTTTTCTTGTTACAGGTAAGATAATACGACAGTTATCCCCAACAGTGAAACTTACTGCTATTAGAAATGCGCTAATTGTGGATGGAGGTTTGTCATCATCAGTCGTAATGACTGAATATATTTGAATGAAATTATAATGACACTGAATTGATGAAATTGTTTGCCGTTTCAGTAAAAAATAAAAAGAAACAGTTTTTGACACTTAAGTACTCGCTAATTATCTTAACCGTTGAGGTCTTGGGTTTGATTCCCGGATTGGACCAAATGTTTGTATAATCTGCAAATATTAACTTCGAAGTTTGGGTGTTTTCTATGTAAAACATGTATGTATTTACAGAAAAAAGTATATAAGTATTCTATTAGTCAGACTAATTATCATAGTACAAGCTCTACTTAGTTTGAAACTAGATAACGTTGTATGTCAAATGTCTGAAATTATTATTATTTATTATTAAACTTAGAATTTGAATTTTCATCTCAAAGATACGATTTTTGTTGTGTTAATTCTGATCCCTTATCTAGCACAAAAGGTAGCCTATATACTGCCCAATAACCTCTTCTATCTCCTAGTGAAAATCTCACTAAAATCGGTTCAGTGATTTCAGAGATAAGCCTGGACAAACAAACAGACAAACAAACATTTTATAAAAGGTTTTCAGTATTTGAGAACACAAAATTTCTTCAAATCACAGAGCCACCTCAATTTTATTTGTATGTATTGACCATAGCCTAATAGATAACACCTTGAAATTAAGAACTGACCAAATGGTGGCGTATAATTGGAGTGTTAACTGTGGCAGTGACAACGTAAGTGGCTAACATTTGAACACTATTTTTTTTTTTATTTATGTTAAGAGCCTACCAAAGTGACTCTACTCTGCGTGATGGAAAGCGTGAATAGAATCCAAGAGTTGTGGTCACCATACTCATTGCAAATGCAGACAATGCAGTATGCTGACCCACACAACGGCAGCCTTGTGAGAAGCTTTTTCACACCCCGCTTGGGGACGTAAAAGGCATGACAGTCTTCGTGACAGTGTAAGGCTTACACAGTTACCACGATAACTGTCACCCCTGCATCAATGGGCCTCCGGTCTCACACTCACCAACGAAACACGACAACACAGATGCTGGCGTTTTAAGTTGGTCTTCTGTGGGAGGGTAGTACTGCCCCGGTCGAGCCGGCCCGCTCGTGCTGAAATCTGCGTGGCTCTACTACCTAGCAATTTACAGCTTTTACAGTTTATCTGTACTCTAGACCTATCAATAATCTATACCGATGTGATAATGCAAAATATATATTCGATTACCACGTTCTCATAACTACGGAACCCAAAAAAGGCAGAGAGCATTACTTAAAAAAATACTGTGTCAGACAAAATAAAAGTTAATGTGAGTGTAGTTGTCGGCAAAATCAACTTTTTATCAAATTACTTCATATCTTGTTCAATCAGTTCCGCTAGGGGTGGTGTTGGTGACGTCACGAGACGATTGACCTACCAATCAACAATATTGTGTTAGACAAACATCTCTACGTCATATTTGCTGGCGAGTGACGCCCGTGGCTGGGACGAGTCATGAGCTGCTGCGATTTTATTTGATATTTTATGTTGGACATACATTTTTATTAGGCTTTATTTTTAACGAATAACAGTATAATTTTGTTGTTGTTCCGATTTTTCATAATATTTCAAAATATGTACTCTCTCTATTTGAATTTTCTTATGCCGATTTTTTTCTTATCTTGTCTAGTCTAAACAATTAGACTCTCAAGAAGAGACAGAAACAAAATTAAGAAAAGTATAGGCAAATAAAGCAATTAAGACAAGTCTTATACGACTCTATTAACTTTGCCAGAAAGTTTGTAGTCATTGAACTCAAGGAACTGAATCATGAACTCTTTAACGTAATAAACAGTAATTAGTACTCAAATAACCATGTATAAATCGCTGCTTCCCATAAGTCGCATCATTTGCGACACCCCAAAACGCAAGGGTGAGGAATGGCCGCCGGTCAGCCACTCGTCGCGACCGCCGCGCGCCAGTCGCACCTACACACTGAAAAACTTTCAAAAGAAATGACATTCAATTTAGAATTTGAATTTTTCTTTTTTATTGCTCAAAAAAGTTTTAATATATATATCGAAGATAAGAAACAATTGAAATAAAGAAAAAGTTTAAATAGTTTTGAATAAAGAATGTCGTTCAATTTACGTGATTATAAAAGTGACTGGCAATGAATATCATCGATTTTCGTTATAAAAACTTATTGCGTAGTATAATGGAAGAGCAATTTTATAAAATTACAAACTCGTGTAACAGGCTGTGTAATTAAACAACCCTCATTATTGGTTAACTTGACGAATATAATCCAATCAAAGTGTTTGTGGCGTACTGACCAATTAGGGGGCTCCGTTCAAAAGTAAAATTTAAACTTCGGCAAATGTTCGACAAACTTCGGTGGTTTTCGTGGGTGTTCTGAAATTGAATAAAATCGTTATTATAGCCCCTTTATTAATTCAATAACAATGTGCCAGTGATAATTGGTTCTAAGTGCCAGTCGTACTATGCTATGTGAAGTGAAGTTCTTCCACAGTGTTCTGACAAATATGGATGCGAAATGGATAAAAATAAGGTGAGAACTTACAAGTTTTTGAAATAATAACCACTTTAAGTTGGGCAACTATAAAACTAATTTAGAAATAGACTAATTAGACTAACTAGAAACTCAAAGCCAGCTCGTTTGCCCGTTTACTATAGAGTGGGCCACGAATTAGTTAACATTTGGAAATAACGTATAAAAACTGTTTGATATGTTATAAAAATATGTTTACACATGATTCTTCGAATAACCTCATAAGACAAAGTCTGCTACGGACAGATCTGGACTTCTGGGTGGCCATGGAATGTCGCCTCGTCTGAAAATCAGCTTTTTCGGAAACATGTCTTTGACTACCTGCAGGGACTCATTGGACAAGCGGCTCCATCTTGTTCAAACCATGTGTTACGATTGTAGTCAGCAAATTCCAGTAGCATCGGTCCCAAGAACTCCCGTAACATGTTTGCGCGGGACGTTAGATTCAAAATGTTAACGAATTCTTGGCCCACCCGAGGAACCCGGAGCATGTGAAACAATTGCTCTCAGTTGCCATTCGAACATTTTTAAGCATTTATTGCGGGTAGTCAGAGCCTAAAAAATTTCAACAAGCCTTTTTACAGAATTTCAATATCATCTAGTATCTGAGTTGTGGATCTCTGACGAAGTCCAAGTATAAAATCGAAGTTCACCCGTATCGTCGTCTTAAAGCTGACCAGAACCTCGTTTGGGAAGAAACACTCGAAGGAAACAGACGCCAGCGTCATCATAGAAAACACTTGATTTGGCAGATTCTCCTTGCTTGCCAATAATGGATAACTTAGTTATAATTCCCAGACACCGATGGAATGTAACTGCTGGAAGAGTTCTCACAGATAAGCACCTGCATCGGAAGGTGTTTTTTTCAGAAAATTATATCGTTATTGCCTACAAATTAATTATTAAGTAATACTATCACATTGTGTAGCATTATATTATTTTTTCTTTATTCGTTTGGAACGAAGTTATCGCGGGTTGACGAGGGGATCTAACCGGGATCCAAGGAAAATCGAGAGGAATGTAGGGGACCGATGACTAATCTCCCATACATATATGTATATGTAATATTAAATACATATATGTATTTATTTATTCCTACGTTATCCATACGTGATACCACAACTTCAATACAATGTTATTATTGACATATATTTATTAAACCCTCAGAGAAAAACATATAGCATAATAAAAAAGTTATTATAATTGTGCAGAATCTATTCCAAAATTATTTTACGACAACATAACCTCAAAAAAATAAAAAACACGATATCTCAAGGCAAGATAGGACAAAAATATTATTTTTTACTGGTTTCCTAAATAAACATACGAAAGGGACTTCGTTTCAAATGCGTGTCCCGCGCTATGTTTTTTTAACTTTTTCTTACTGTATTTATTTTTTCCTTCTTTATTATCTTTAACTTGCATTTTAAACTCACAAATGAACCAATTGGCCAAATGGTTAGTGTTTCTGACTGCTAAACGAGAAGTTATAGGTTCGATTCGCACCTAGAACAAATATTGTGTACTGAGTACGATCTGTTTGTAATTTGTCTATGGCATGTATTTATTTAGAAATATATAAATACGATTTTCTAGCCTAGTTACTATAAAAAAGCCTCTGTCCAGCTTATAATCAGACTGCCGTGTATGAAATGTATATAGTTTTACTATCACTAGAATGAAACTATTTTACTTTCAGAGAAAATAGATTAGAACATTGCCTTTTCCCAAGTTTTCCACCCATAAATAATTTTAACGTCCATAGCTCGCTATACACCGACCTAGTAATGAATGAATGACCGGTCACTGGAATCCAATATATGCCATCAGCCACCCTGATAGAGTAATAAATAGAAACCTATTAATATCGCACCACCCCCACGCCCGTGGTCCGGCGAGGGAGCGTCTTTTTGTGTTGGTTCACAAAAGTGTTTCAAGCGAAATTTATTGTAAAATTCTAGCAAATTCATTATTCAAATACTTATTTTTCTGAGTCGAGTCGAGTGTCATTTTACACTATATGCCGTTAGTATCACCATCAGTCTTCAATAGTCCAAGGCTGAAAATAAGTTTTAAGTGGTTAAACATGCCAAAACCTTCTTTCTAATGGGGTTTTAGCCTACTTAGAGCTGATTTCCTGCATATTTAGCTCCGTCAGGCGGCTCTTACAACACCCACGAGATACGTCACCGCCGGGATGAGTAAGCATGGAGGCATAAAGTATTCTCAATTTGTCACCACGCGGACTGTATCATGTACCCTTATAATTCTAACTGGACACGGACACAAAGAACGTCCCAACTCAGAACAACAATTTGTGGATCACATAAAGTATTGTCCCATGTAGGGTTGGAACCCATAACACTCAGAGCAGTAGTGAGTGGTGTGGGGTCCGCTTAAACGACTAGGTCAACCGTGCAGTCAATAGTTTGGTGGTATGTTGTAACCAAGTAAAGTTTAAATAACTTGAAAAGAAATCTTAACATTACAATGTTTTTTTCTCTTATTTCAAACTTGTTCAAAATTTTCTGTTTAGAAAAAGTTGAAATACAATTTGTTTTCTTTCATACAAATCGCTTAATCGTACTTTAGCTAAAATACTCGTATATATCACAATAATGGGTTTCTGTCATCAAACGCATGGTGTCGTTTTGTGCGTAAATCGCTGTCGGTGAACTAAAAAAAAAAATTTTATCGACGCGTAACACGTTATAAAACACTCTATGGCAATCTGGGAAATGTGTTTATCGTTTGTGCGGCAAAAGCAGTCGCTTTACCGTAATGTACTTTATTTTAACTAAATCCTTCACAAGAAAATTTTGGTATTCAACTTAAAATGGCTCAGGTACACCGTTATGTTTTTATAGCCATAGCCATATAACATTCCTTAGCCACAAATGGGGCGACTCTACCGGAATGATACCATGGCCTCACTGAAAACCGGTGTAATTCTTTTATTACTGTACAGCGAGTGAGTGTGGATAGTGGAGTCTAAATCTCTACTCCGCTGATTTTGGAGGAGAACTCAAGGGGTGGAAATAACCTTGCAACTTTAGAGTTACATGCGTCCATTGGTGGTGTTAGTTACCATCAAGTTATTTTCCACATTATATACTATCTTATCATATTTATTACTATGTATCAGATTGTTTGATTGGTTGTATATACTAATCTTAGAATCTACTAGTCTGATTTGAAAAAGTATTTCAGTGTTAGATAATCAATTTATTAGGTGAGAACAAATTGTAGCGGTGTATCAATGAAACATGTTGCAAAAATGGAAGAAAATGATTCCGTTTTAAAACTTCCATAGCGTGCGCTGCGTAAACGGTTAAGGTTTAACAAAAATAATGTATGACAGAAATGTTCCCTTTTTAAAAAATTAAAAAGAAAGTTTATGACAGCATTTGTCACTAGAGCCGAGACGCAGACGAAGTTGGGCGTAGCTATATCAAAATTTTATTTCAGTACACCACTGAGAACCATTTCACTTTCAGTATTAAGTTCCATCGTTAGTTGGTAAATTCACAAGAAAAACACGTTCAAAAGAGTGGTATATTTTTCAAAATATTTAGTCTGGTCCAGTCTGTTTACGTCTAAACCGCAGTTGTCTTATTGAACGAAACGTTCTGATCCAAACTTATGCACTTTATCTATCCACTGTCTGCAAGAAATCTAATAACAACGGAAAAATAACACAGACAGAACTAGATAACAGTCAGAACTGTTTATTTACGTCTTTGGTTTGTTTTGTGTACATTGGAAACTTCTACAACAGACGAGTGTTTAAAGTAAGTTATTTTAAAACTGGTTATCTGTTTGTGTACATGATTCAGACGTCTAAAAGATTAGAAAGTAGAAGAATTAGTTTCCTCGGAAGAAGAAATTGCGGATGCAGGGGTGACAGTTATCGTGATAACTGTATGAGCCTTACATAGACATGATGACTGTCATGCCTTTTACGTCCCCAAGCGGGGCGTGAAAAGGCATCTCACTAGACCGCCATAGTGTGGGTAACCACACTACACTGTCTGCATTTGCAGTGAGTATGGTGATCACAACTCTTTGGATTCTATTCATGCTTTGCATCAGGCACAGTAGAGTCACTTTGGCAGGCTCTTTATTTAGAAAAAGAAAATATAGAAGCTCACAGACTCTTCGGAAAGCGCTTAAGGGCAGCCTCCAAGTACGTTAATGCTTTTTACAATCTTTTTATGAAAACAAGACGAAACTTGGCAATTATCTTAGAAAATTAGTAATGCTATTACTGACACGGGAGTTGAGAGGGTAAAAAGAAGATATACAGAGTATCAGTTCATTATTTTCAACAATCTTTAATTGCCCACTGTTAGACAGTACGTGTCACCTAAAATAAACGAACCCTTTACAATGTGACCCTGACCCTAAATAGTATATTAGAAAGGGCAGGAAAATGATGATGGTCAAAAATAGAATAACCTCCATAATTCATACTCTCGAGCGTTGGTACTTAGTAGGTGGAGCGTGGTAATAGGCAGTAGAGCCACGCTGATTACAGATACCAATACGTCGATAAAAAATGATCATCTCGATCATGGCAGTACTACCCGTCTCACAGAAGACCAGCCTTTAGTGACAGCATTCGTGATGTCGTCTTTTTTATTTTTTTCATTTTAAGAATCTGCCAATTTGACTCTACTCTGCCTGTTGGAAAGCATAAATAGATTCCAAAGGCTATGATCACTCACTAACGAAATAGAACAGCGCTGTCCTTCGTGGGTAAGTGGGAAACTGGAAGGCCATTGATGTAGGAGTGACAGTTATCGCGATAACTATGTGAGCCTTATATTACCACGATGACTGTCGCTACGTCCCCAAGCGTGGCATGAAAAAGCGTCTCACTAGACCGCCATAGTGTGGGTCACTACACTGCATTGTCTGTCATTTGCAATGAGTATGGTTACCACAACTCTTTGGGTTTTATCCTTGCTTTCCATCAGGTAGAGTAGAGTCACTTTGGCAGGCTCTACAAATAGAAAAAAAAAACGGTGAGCTTTACGCTGCCACGATGACTGTCATACCTCTTACATCTCCAAGCGGAGCGTGCAAAAACATCTCACTAGGCCAACATAATGTGGGTCACCATTGTCTGCATTTATAATGAGAATGATGACCACAACTCTTGAATTTTGTCATACTTGCCATAAGGCAGAATAGAGTCACTTATCAGCCTGGAAAACAAAAAGGTTTCGACATGTTATTAAAACAAAACTAACTTGTACTTATGCCATTGTTAAATACAAATTGACCTGACTAGTTTCGCCTTATGGCACTATCAAAGGTTACTGTAATGATGATGAAGAAATGATTAGAATGGTTTTCATTCTGGACTATAAAGTCCATAGTTACCACACGGAATATTTAAAAAAAAATCTGTGTGGTAACAGATTAAGAATACAATATTACTACCCCTATTCTTTTCTAAGGTACCAAATACGAGTATGTAAGACAACATCACTGTAATAAGATGTACCAACCCGTCTGGCCAGCGTACTACAGCAGGCCAAAGCCTACTTACTTAGAGAGACCTATATCCAGCAATGGACTGTTAAAGGTTATGGATACTAAACCAGTATACCCGGCCACACTCGTGCCGACTCCCCACTACGCCACCGGCACGGTACACTCCCACTAGTGAGGCAGTTAGTCTGGTCAACTCTCTGATTGCTCAGTATCCAGATATTGACATATTCTATAACAAATTAATTACTTTTTTAAATTTTTGTATTCTTTACCTAAGTGAAAGATCTTAATATACCTTTATGTACATAAATATTTATATATTACTATTGTAAGATTATAGCGTTGTAATGACTCGCTGTACGTGTTGGAAAGACTGTAAGTGCAGTGAGCAGTTGATTAAGTAAATAAATAAAATGATGATAGTGAAACAATCTGTGAAGGAATCAATTTATCTTTTGCAGTTGTAATTTTATCATAATACCTTTTATTCAAACAGATTGTAGAGCCCCGGTCGACGGATTGAATAACCAAACTCGTGATAAATTTTACTGAACCGTTGCAAAAGTTATATTAAATTTAAATTAGTTGAAGTGTTGTTGTTTATATAAATATTAATAAGAAACAATTGAGTATTGTTACATATTAATTTATTGGAAACTATGACAAAGTGTTGAAGAACATTTAATTACTGAATTGATTTGTTTTATAACAATTTCTTTGGAAAATAAAACAAATCTGTTTAGGACGAAAGTTGAATACGTTGTTACTTCTCTATGTTGTTGATTATTTAAGGGAACGGTGGGCAACCTCCGGCCCGTGGGCCGAATGCGGCCCACGATATGATTTGATGCGGCTCGCCGAGACATTTACGGAATCAAGTGAGCGAGCCAAGCGGTGCTATCTATCGCAAAAAACTATGAACACAACAACACTACTTTAAAATGTACCTACTACTTTTAAACGCGGCCCGCGAACGTATTTACACACTAAAGTTTGACCCGCGACATGTGAAAGGTTGCCCATACCTAATTTAAGGCATTTATTATATTTTAAGTATTTTATTTCCATGTAGTTATTACCTACCTCCGCTACAAGAGTGTTACGTTTTAGGAGCGTGTGTATGTTATTTTTTTAACACGCTCTCTAGCTTAAACGACATGAAGAAATTTGATGTTTGAGATGACGTTTGATTTATCTTTATAGAATAGCATATGTAATACTAATTACAATTGTCACAGTTGAAAATTTAAAGAAGATATGTACAACGAGCGGCCTTATTGCTAAAAGTAATCTTTCAGGCACCTTTGGTCAGACAGATCGACAGGAGAAAAATAAATAATCATCGGAGACCATCCAACTACATAAAAAATATGATATTGCACGACTGTGTGCGTAAACAAAGTCACATTTTTCCTCATTCTTACAATCCGATGGGACGGTTATCCGATACGACCGGGGAGGGATCAGATCACAGGCCTTACATACTCTCTCAGGCACAGATGTTAAGACTTCAACTTTCAAATTTCGGGTTTTTATTATTTCTGTAGAGGGACGAGGTATCATGTCCCTCCGACACAAAGGGAGGATCCTCCGACCAGGCGAGGTGATCATGCCTGGCGGGCCACGGCCCAATGGTTGACGATGGGATGTTGTATATATGCTAATTGCCACGCGAATCTCTATATTGCGATACAGGATTAGTAGTTGCATTGACATTCATACGTTTTCGTTCATACTTCTTAGTTCAATGTATATTCGCTAGATGGCGCTGTTATATGTTTTTGATTGTGCTATAATGTGGAATCGCCACATTTCTATAACTAAAAAAACTTAGTAATACTTTATAACTGTTCGAGACCAATAACAGCATAGTGCGATCAAAGTCGAAACCAAAATATTAGTTACCGTTACGTTCCCTATAGGGAGCTGTCACAAACTTAGATCGCGCTATCGTTGTGTTACACGCGTTAGTTTATAATGCCTGCAAACATTTTGTATGACGAGAACAAAACTGGAGTTTAGTACAAGGCGACAGCCATTTAAACCGTGGAGTCTTACGAACCCATAGTACAGTGCACAGTGGTTTTATTTAAATCCCTACTAGTGTCACACCCCCAGTCCAACGATACCACGCTTGGTATCAAACAATAACCCGACCTGAGAATCGAATACGAGACTCTTGATCGGCAGACGCATACGCTAACTACTAGACTAACAAAGCAGTATGACACATTGTAAATATACACAATAGGTACATTTATTTTTTTTATTATGAGGATACCCGACGACTTTAATTTTCATTCAAGTCGTTTGAGAACTGCTTTGACTTTACTTTTTTCAAACTACTTACAGTTACTGAAAAAAATAAGAACTCTTATTGTATCCATTGTCAGTGTGTTCTTCAAAGCTTTCAAGAAATCTTCAAGTGTACAATATCAAGTATTCCCTTTCATAATTGAAAACTAACTTCTTTTCGTAACTGGAAGAACAAACTGCAAAAAGACTCGCTCTTATCCAGTGCTTTTGATATATACTCTACATTTAAATCACTTAAAACAGCAATTTATATGTTACGCAATTAGTTAGAACTAAAACTTAACAAACTATAGAGATATTGGGAAATTACAGAATAAGTTATAATAGATAGCGTGTTCTCCGTGTGGTGCCGGCTTAAGAATATGATTGGCCACCACCTCTGTACATCCCGTGGGTATCGTAAGAGAGTAAGCTACGGTGGATAAATTCACAGAGAAAGGAAAACCAAAATCCAACCCTATACTAATCCGTCTGGCCAGCGTGATAAAGACCTAGACCTCCTTTTTAAGGAGAGGCCTATGTCCAGCAGTGAACTGTTCATGATAATGATAATGAGATAAGCGGGTACTGATCAAAGACAGCAAAGAATTCTTAATAATTTTCTGAATGAATTGAGTTGCTCTCAA
Source organism: Hypercompe scribonia (assembly GCA_949316085.1). Taxonomy (NCBI): domain Eukaryota; kingdom Metazoa; phylum Arthropoda; class Insecta; order Lepidoptera; family Erebidae; genus Hypercompe; species Hypercompe scribonia. Next base: position 528,116 of record OX438986.1, read on the forward strand.
TTTATTTAGTAAATAATTATACGAATTTAACTAAGAGATTAAAGCACTCATCATAAAATTTTGAGTGCCTCTATTTATTACGGATTCACCACACACTCGAAAGCAACCGAAATTCATTTCATGTCAAGTATCAGAAAATTCCAAGTTATTCCCTCATAACGTAACTTTAATATAACAGAAATATAGCCAAGCGCTTATTATTTTCAACTTTCAATACATTCAGGTCAATTGGTTGCCGTAATACCGAACCAATTCGATTTTCTTACTTTGGGGGAAACTACGTGTGTTTACCATGTAGGAATATATAATAATTGACTTTAATGATTGCCTGGAGATCAAATCTCGTAATATTCGATCGGCATTCATTTCCGATCTGTACTCGATCTCACACATATCGTAAAATTTCATAGTAAAGTATTAAACGTCCAACGTTAACTGTAATATGATTACATCGTATTGTGACTGAAAGTTTTCTACTAGTCTTTTAATACGTACTTTATTATTTTGCCACGAGAATAAACTATATGAGATTTGGAAAATCGAGGAAACTAAATTTTGGACGAATTCTTATTTCGAGAACTTTCTGGTAGGTTAGTCGTTAATGATCCTGTTTCTAAGCCAGCAGGACCAGATTCGATTCCCCGGAAGAATAAACATTTTTGTTATAAGTGTGATTATCTTTTCTATGTTTGGATGTAATATGGCACTTGTGATTGTGCGAAAAGAGGAATCGAACTGACGCGATCACGTAACGGACGTTATATGTATATCTTTTAATCGTCCGATTAAATCAGTTCCTGACGATAGCTGCTGTAACTTGGTCGAAACGTCGGGCATTTAAAAAAGTGTATACATAACTTTTTTTAAAACAAAATATTTACATACAGACCTCTCTGTGAGCGATACAGACACGCACTTATCTGGAAAATTAATAGAAAAAGTTTTCAACCTTCATGATACTTTATTAGCATGAATAATGGTATAAATTGCTGTTTATATCGATCGCGTGGCGACCACAAATATAAGTATGCACTATTATCAAAGTTACGTATACTCACTATCTAAAGGGAGGCTTTATACTTCGGTTTATTGGAAAAATACTAAAGTCTGAAGTAAGCTAAAACATTATTAATGCCATTACTATATAAAGTACTGTAGAATGTTGAGAGCATGATTACTAAACTTCGATTCATAATATGTTTTGTACATTTAAATTTTAGCTGAGATTTAACTGGAATTGAAACACCAATATTTGTTTTTGCTATTGGTTAAAAGAAAGGCAATTAATGTTACGTCTAGTAGTCCATTGTGAGGACTTCCGCAAACAGCACAAACAGAAATACCTAGTACAGCGCCATCTACCGAAGACATATCGGAATATAATTAACTACAGAGCAACTACTAATCCTGTATCGTGATATAGAAATTCTCGCGACGATTAGCATATACACGACATCCCAACATCAACTGAAAGTCCACGGCCACGGCCTGGCCATGCCCAGGCATGACCACCTCGCCTGATCGAAGGATCCTCCGTTTATGTTGGAGGGACATGACACTCGTCCCTCCTCAATTTTTTTTAAATTATTCCTCTTACAAATTTTCATTTATTTATTTTTAAATACAACTTCGACACCTGGAATAATCCTATATCGTGGAAAACTTTACAAACATACATGAAACGAACATGAAGAACATCCAGCCTCAGAACTACAATATGTGTATCGCACAGGGTGTTGTCCCGCGTGGGGTTTGATCCTACTACACTTAACCCAGTAGAAAGCGGCTAGGTGAGCGCTTAAACCACTCCACCATCCGTGCAGTCCAACAAGCTACTGTACACTTAAATATTTCATTGTAGAGTTGAAAATAACAAGTGAAGACACTAACTTAAACACGTCAATATGAACTTTATGTTAATATAAATAAAGCCGAAGCGATTGGCTTTTCGACTGCGCTCACTAATCTCAGGAAAGCAGTTAAACTTGAAAGAGCCTTTTTAACATTAGATAACCCTACTCTTGGTAAAGGTTATAAACCATAATCCTAAACGAGGCTGAACCTACGGGAAGCTGTTAAATTTATATTGTATCGATAACGTTTTCCTAGTCGACTTTCGACCGCGGCGGCCAATCTCAACGGAAATCAACCAACTACGTTGGAGATGTTAAGGTGCAACCGTTGGACCAGTGTGTGTGCAAAAATAAGTGCACTCTCGGTTCCCTTACTCTGTCAATCCAATAGGACGGCTATCCGACACGAGCGGGTAGATATTAGAGGCGCAACTTTCAAACTCCGGGTTATTAATGCTCAATAACAGCCGTTTTTAAGCATTCCTATAATCCGAAAAACTCAATAACACTTTTCGGGCCTGACCCGGGAATCTGATCGGCAGTCACAAATACTAACCGCTAGACCGACGAGACTGTAAATACTTTATGGCAAAAGAGTTATTGAAAATGTACTTCTTTTTGAGAATTATTTTTATCGCATCTACCATATAAGTGCAAGATACAACGTCATACAGACGTAAAATTTTTACGATGCGGTATTAAAATAACGTACTTTATCGTATATACGTAAAGTCAATAAAAAGAATTATAGTACAAATATTAATATTACCGATAGTTTATCTTATACCAAAATAGAAATTGTGAAATGAAAATTGAAATGCTTCGTCCCAAATACGTCGAGTTGACCGGACTGTAACAGCATGGCATCACAGAAAACCGCAGTTAAACAATTCTGCCATTACATTTTGTCGAGTAAGTAAAGTTGGCGGTAGAAAAACCCCCCCTGGTTGCTTATTTGTAGGGGGGGGGGGGGCAAAAAATGCACCTGGATTTTAGTAATTCAATCTGTTGTCACTCACTTACGAAATATATACTAAGTCATCAACAGCCTTTTACAGTCCACTGCTGGACATAGGCCTCTCCTTAGCAAGGAGGTTTTGGCCTACTATACCACGCTGGCCGAACGGGTATACGTAACGGGGAATAGGGTTTGTTTCAAATTTTCCTTCTCTTTGTAATGATGTTGTCTTGTATACTTACATACTAAGTAATGCAGTTTAATATTGTTCGAACAATCACTTAGAACACATTCTCCCGCCAGCTTATCTAATATTGATAATTCAATATTGTATTATAGTGCTCAAATAAGCCCGTAAAACTGTTCCAACAATAGCCTACAGGCATAATAGCTTCACAACCTGTAGGGAATTGATGGATTGATTATTCAATCTTCAAGCTGCGTATAAAGTGTAAATCATATTTGATTATTGTAACAACTAAAATTATGTCTCTGAGGAGATTAACATTGCGTGCAAACAAAAAGAAAAAACCAAACTCAACTGGCTGGAAACGTGCATTTCAAATTTACAAACAAGTGCGTTAACTTTGTAAGTTTCTGATACCCAGTGTGACTCTCAATTAAGACGAATCTAACGATGACACTTCATACGCAAAAGATCCCTTAAGCCATTTAGACTACAGAACATGCACAAACACTTGCAAAACAAAAGACCCTTCTGGCGCCATCGAGTTATGAAGTATTGCACTCTACACTTAATTTCAGTCCAAATTAGTTTTAGTTTTATACTGAGATTTGGTAATATTTGACAAAATGTCGGTAGTCAATCTCCTCTACCTACCCTTGGACATAAATGTTTGATCACAATATATGTATGTATCTATGTATCATTTCTTAATTCAGTTTAATTTGGATCGCTACATGGTCTGGTATATAAAGTAAATGCAGGTATTAGTAATAATAACACAACTCAAACACGGCGGTATGATCTCAAACTAGGCAGAGCATGAAATAATATAAGATGTATCTCAAACCAAATCAAAGGCCACAACCCAAGGCCCTCCTCTGCCATTACCTCGCGACGTAAATGACCGCAGTCGTTACGGGAACCATCACGTAGATTTTATCGTCACATTAAAATGATAAAGCAAATGGAATGCGATTGTAGGTGTTCATTCACCAAATGTAGCTTAATGAGGCGTTTCGACGAACACTTTATTAAGGTAGTTTCCTGAATTTGTCAATTTCCTAAATTGTGATAAATTTTAACATGGAAGGTTGTTTTTACAGAAATTTTAGTACCCATTTTTATAACAGTGTTGCTTTCTATGACGTAAGTGGTGATTATAAAATTTTTACTGAGGTCTATATCAGGCATTAGTTTCAGTTATTAGTCTTTCTCCCTCTAATACTGAAGGGTGCGAATAAAAGGTTCTTGACCAGCCTGTTCGTTGACGTTCTTATCCCATAAAAACCACATCATCATCATCATCTACAGCCTTTAACAGTCCAATGCTGGACATAGCCTTCTTCTTGGAAAGGAGGCTTTGGCCTACTAAAAGCCTATATCACCTTATTTCAGGAATCAGAAAGGAAAATTGAAAGTATTCATACCATATACTCGCATGGGTAATAAAGTAAGGTAATGGTACAATAGGGATCCTACTAGTGATGTTACAGATACTGGTAGGTCGGAAAGTACAAGGAACTCTCAAATAGGCCATAATTGCGTACTTGTACTGCAACTGGATGTTTGTGGATATTCTACAGTAATTTTACTTGTCTGTCTAGCAAGTTCAAGTTTTAAGCTCAAGGACATGAGTTGACTTGGTAATGATTTAAATTTCAGTTTAATCGGAAGGTATGACAATGTATCCTCAATACTTGATTGTATTTTATTATTGTTTTAGTTGTGAACTTTTACTGTGAGGTTTGGTTTCTAAAGGGAAATTTGAACTTTCATAAGATCTGTTCTAACTGTCTGTTCATCAACATATCTTTCAAGTGTATGTGTGAAGTGAATATCAAATAACATATCATTACTTGAAGCTGTAAGTTTATTTATATAACTCTTCTATACGAATCCTTGGTAATTTTTATTTGTTTTAAAATTAACTAGCAAAGAAGACCATCTATATATAGATATACACAAACTAAAACATGTCAAGATAAATTAACAAGATCATCGAAACCAATTAATATACGAGTTTCAAATGAATTTCCTAATGCCACTTCCTAATTCTTAAAAAGACAAGATTAATATTATCTGACATGGAATATTAGCGATGAGGTACTTAAAAACTTGAACGTATTAAACCATGATAGGTCAGATTGAAGGAAACTGATTTCATTCCAAAAGACAATCATTTTAAGATTATCTTCTCACCTGACATACCGAGTTGTTAATTCTCTTTTGTTGCAATCAAGACAACTCCCGTAGATATATGTATTATTGATTCATAAACAAACATGAAACAAACATATCAAACGCCCAGACTCAGAACTACAGTTTATGGATCACACAAAGTGCCTTCTACTCGTATGTGATCTTCTGTGGAGATTGGATCAATAACACTCAGTACAGTAAGAAGTGGTGAGGTTTGTCAATATGGTGTAGTAGGCCAAAACCTCCTTTTTAAAAAGGAATAATGTCGAGTTGGAGGTCACTAAAAACAGTGGAAATCTGTTCTGCAGTAAAAATTAAGTTTATAGTTATGGCGATTTTCACATTACCGCACAAAGAAAAATATACTACAGCACCATCTAGCGAAGATACATCGAACTACGAAGTATAAACGAAACGTATGAATGCAATGAACTACAATGCAACTACTAATCCTGTATCGCGATATAGAGATTCGCGTGGCAATTAGCATATATATACAACATCCCAACATCAACCGTTGGGCCGTGACCCGCCAGGCATGATCACCTCGCCTGGTCGGAGGATCCTCCCTTTGTGTCGGAGGGACATTACACCCTTTCCCTCTGCAATAGCAATTAAGGCTTTGATCATCAACATTCTTTAATAGTATACTCCTGCACAAAGGCTTCTATTTAGATTTTTAAGAACTTTATTAGTTCACTCCCTTATTTGCCTCTCATAACAGCTATGGGATGAATGAGTTGATGACTCTGAATTCTTAATATTACTTTTCTTTAAATTTTTATACAAATCTTATGTGTAATCTGTATGTCATACAAACTTTAAATATCAACGGCATGGCTTAATTTTTATAACTTTTTCTACACTATATTTTTAACTTTGATTATTATGTTGGCAATTAAAAGAAATAATACCAAAACTCATTGTTAAATGTCAGTCACTGAAAGATAAGTTTCGATCGTATGAATGTTTTTACTGTTTTTCTGATCTAACCGTGAATGTTTTTCTTATTTCATGTATCTAATTTTGAACCTTATAAGCTTACAACCGATTATTGGTTGAGGCTCTGCGTTGATGAATCAATCTATCAGGACAAGTAATTTTAGATATATGGATGTATATTCATTATCTTCTCTTCTTATCGTAGCACATTTATACAGTTGCATATAGGTTTCTGTCTGCTTTCAAGCAATTTTTCCCCTAAGCTATCATAAAGTGAATGGTTAATTCGATATCTCTCCACCCATTACTTCCTTAGACACTTTATCCTCCTTGGAAGATGACATTAAACTAGTTTAATACTCTCTGTGTCTGTATAATCTTTTACAGCATCTAAATACGCCGTAAAATTAATCCTGGACTGTCTGAGATTTAGTTACACCGAACTGCGTCGTGATTTGAACCAAAACTTTGCAAATGGAAGGTCCTTAAAGTAAAGTTGAAATTGTTTTTAAATTCTGGATGTTCATCACAATTCAAATAAGAATCTACATTAATTTTACAAACAGACAATTCTGTCGTGGTCTTGTCATGTTCTCTGTATAAGATTTTTGTTTTATATGGTCCAAAAAGAGGCAAACGGTTCACTTGTTTGAAAAGTCACTTCCACTGCCAACAGACATCTGCAATTTGGAGAGGTTACAAGTGCGGTGCTTGCATTTGAGTTCTTGGACCAGAATTGAGGAAACTAGTAACCTTACTAAAAGTATTGCTTGAAAGCACTTTTATATTGGGGTATAGCGGTGTCTGCCATCTATTTTTTATTTTGTATCTTTCTTTTTAAAACATAAATGTTTACTCCACGCAGTTTCTTAGTTTCAGTCAGTCTGTTTTATTTAAATAAAGCATAACTTTGACCACGTATACTTTTATCTTCAAAGATCAAGATCAACAAGGAGTTTTAACTTCCCAGAACCTGCACAAAATCATTCGCAAATAAAACGAGAGGACAAAGTTTCCCGTGTTCGCTATCACAGTTCTGTGTGACACGTGGCGTGTATTAAAGAGTGAATGATAGATGTACGATAGTTTAGTACTCGGCACGTTGGAGCAGCGGAGAGACGACAGATTACACCGACGTCGCTTATATACCAGCTTATTAACTTAGTCGTTGGCTGTACTTTAAAGTTTCAGCTATTAAAGACTGATTGATGGTATAATATATAATATACACTTAGTCCCTAACTTTGTTTATTATTTAAGCAACCAGTTCATACCTATTGTTTATTTCATTTGTAAAGTTAATCAACATTGTTGTGACAATTAGTGTCGAATGTTTGACTGCACGGATGGCGTCACCTCGCCGCTTTCTGCTGCGTCGAGTGTATGGGTTCAAACCTCACATGAGAGAACTTTGTGTAATTCATACATTGTTGTTCTGAGTCTGGCTGTTCCTTCTGCCCGTTTCATGTGTATTAATAAAGTCCGACGCGAAACAGGAATATTCCTAGTGAGGCAGATGCAAAAGAAAAAGCTGTGAGTGAAACAATTTTGAGGAAAATATATCCCAACAGTTTATTATATGTAAAAATAATACCGGCCTTTTTTATTTTTAAATGTCTTATGTGACATCGATCTCCATAGATGGTTATTTTTAAAGGGATTTATTTTTAATGCTGCGTAAATGGCACTCAAACAAAATTTTCAGTTTACAGTAGAGATTCATTTCTACAAACTCACAGACGGATTGAAATGCAACAAATTTTTTTCAACACAACAAGACACCACCGAGATAGGTATCTTATTTCAAAATTCATAAAAACCCCGCGAATAGAGGCAGCGGTTAAATAAAACCAAAGCTAATGGAGTGTTTAGTTTGTACGCTCCACGCGTTAACTTAACTAGTAAAAAAGTGGAAAATGGAAGAAAAAACTCAAATAAGTTTAAGAAAAAGGTAACAAGAAGAGACGTAAATATTAAATTGTTTTATGACGCTCTATACCTGTTTTATATTTTCCTGAAATGCTCGTAACCGAGCTTGCCATTAACCGTAAATACTCCTGAAGGTGTTGAACATCGTCACTAAATACTATAATTTGTTTCTATATTTTAATTAAATCCTCCGTTACACGCTGTTTCGTCCATCAAACGTCTTCAAATGGTTCTTGCTCTGTCAGTGACAATAATGTGCTAGTTTATTGGTCGTGATGGCGCAGAGACAATAAAGATGGCGGCAGTTTAATTTAATTGTTTTGTGTCCGCTAATTGATTTCTTGTGCTGAGGTAACATAAAAATTAAGAAGTTGTTAAATATATTTTCGTTTCATTCTCAAGGTCCTTAAATACTTTTAGTTTATCATGACAATAATCTAATGTAATTTGTATAATAATCCAAAGAAATTATTTCCATGACACAACAAATTACATAAGTGTTTGTTATTTTGACGCTGTCATATTCGACAGCTGTTACAGACGTATATGAACTGTACTTGTAATATTCAAATTAAGTTAAATTAATTGAATTAATAGGATTTATTTTGGACTTAAATAATCACTATTACGGTATACATTATACCTCCAAGGTTGTTGACTATAACAATATTCTAAAATAACATTTATTTCCATTAAAACGAATTCTAAACTAATTATGTACTTACGTCTGACTTCCATATTTTTAGCACGTATTCAGCGCAAGCTCGGAATTTAATTTCGAATAACAAAGGACACGTCCGGTCTCCATTTCAAAGGGAGGAAGTGCACCCCCTTACCGGTGTTGGCTGTTTCCTATTACATGTTGATGCGATTCAATTTGCATGAAACGCAGAAGGAATAACACAGAATCGAATCAAAAATACATATTTATATAAATATCTATATACGTATTTATAATAAGTACATGTTGCACGCTGTACGTGTGATGACGGATTAAAAACACGAAGTGACACCATCCTGATTCGTCCTATGAGTGTCGTAAGTGACGACTGCGGGAGTAAATTACGCAGGACAACACCACTACAAAGAAAAAACTTGATACAAACCCTAATCCTATCTGGCCAGTGTGGAATAGTAGGCCAAAATTTCTTTTCTAAGGAGATGCCTATATCCAGCAGTGGCCTGTTAAAGGCTGTAGGTGATATATATACGTACATATATATAAAAAATATTTACTAATTACCATATACCTACGCAATGAAATTGCAAATTTTGTGGTTTCATTGGGTAGCGATAGATACTGTCTGCTCATTTGTCCCTTGCACTACGAATAATAACATTTTTTTAGATCATGTTCGAGTAGTCTTGACGGCACAGATGGTGTGTTGGTTTAAGCGTTCGCCACGCCGTTTTCTACTTCGTAACGTTGTGAGTTCAAACCCCACATGAGACAAAACCGAAGTGTTGTACGTCCGCTTCTCACATGGGACAACACTTTGTGTGATCCACAAATAGCTGTTTAAGTCTGGGTGTTCTTTGTGTCCGTTTCATGTAAGCTTGTAAAGTCCCCGTGACATACGATGTATTGCTAATGCGAGAGTTTTCCTTAAGAAAAAACTTCAGACCTAGGTTCTCCGGATTAGCATATTCACTTCTAAAGGACTTCTAATGGCCTACATAAACAGTATTCTTATCAGCTACCTGCTTCCTTACAGACCGATGTCATAAATTTTGTTCAAGGCCTTTGTGTAAATACCTGACGGGACACCCTTCCGTCTATAAATCTTGTTGGGGATGCCATAAATTCATTAAGTTGTGACCCCAATACTGCTTCAGTATTTTATGTGGTTGTATGGTGGTGGTGGTACCTTTTAACCGATTCAAAAAAAAAGTTCCTTATTCTATTTATTTTTCATATCTTTCTCGTACATTAATGATTCCAAAAAGTAGTTAATACGATGCAAAAAAATAATTCATTATAACGAAAAATTATAGAAATAGAATTATGTAATTATTTGTAATATTTGAAACAATATTTTATTCAAAAGAAGAAAAAAAATAATGAAAACAAAACTGTAGGGACATGGTATATTTAATATTTTTTTGTTTTTTTTTCTATATTAAGAGCTTGCCAAATTGACTCTACTCTGCCTGATAGAAAGCATGAATAGAATCCAAAAGTTGTGGTCACCATACTCATTACAAATGTAGACAATGCAGTATGGTGACCCACAATTTGTGCGGCCTTGTGAGATGCTTTTTCACACCCCGCTTGGGGACATAAACGGCATGACAGTCATCGTGGTAGTGTTAAGCTTACACAGTTACCACGATAACTGTCACCCCTGCATCAATGGGCCTCCGGTCTCACACTCACCAACGAAACACGACAACACAGATGCTGGGGCTTTAGGTTGGTCTTCTGTGGGAGGGTAGTACTGCTCCGGTTGAGCCGGCCCGCTCGTGCCGAAATCAGCGTCGCTCTACTACCTCAGAATAAATATGAATACATTAAAACACTTCTCTAGTAAAGTTGGTTATGGTCACTTAAATTTTTTACCTTATATCAGCTCCAATTTAAAAAAAAAAACGTAATGCTGATGCTTGCATTTTTATTTCATATAGTGAAACTTAAAAATAAGAGTCTATTCATCGCAGTTATACGAGAATACCGCAAACTCAGTGACAAACGACTTGTGTCATTGAACGTCGCGTAAATTGCAAAAGCTTGAAGAAATGTGACAATCTCGCGAGTACAAGACGGGCGATAAGTCACCCCTTAATTGGAAGAGTATGCTTCATTCGTCACTTGTGAAAATATTTCAACCCAAATGAGAAACTAAAGAAAATATAATATTAACTTTAAGTAATGTGTGATTTTTATTTTTTATTGCATACAGACAAGTGTATTGGACTAGTCGTCTGATCGTAAGTGGAAACCGCCACCCAGGGACATTTGTATCTTATGAGTTACAAATTCTTTACCTCCGCTAAAGAATTGTTTAGCAATTTTCTGTCAATTGTGAGCCGGTCTACGTGTGTTCGTTTGTTTTTATCGTTTTCATCGTTTCAACCTTGACTGCACAGTTGACCTTTTGGTTTAAGTGGTCGCTACGCCGCTCTCCACTTCGCTGAGTGTTGTGGGTCCAAATCCTACATGGGACAACACTTCGTGTGATCCACAAATTGTTGTTCTGAGTCTGGGTGTTTTTGTGTCCTTGTATGTTTGTAAATCACCCGCGACACAGAATTTATTCCTAGAGCCGGTGTTGTCTTTTTTCTAAAAAGAAAAAGGAAAACAGTTTATTCGGCCAGTGTGATGTAGGGCTTTCTTTGTAAAAAGAAGTCCATACACAGCAGTGGATTAATAAAGACTTACATACGTCTAACAACCATGCTTTGTAAGGACCCTAGCGCGATATCGTATCTGTAGACATTTACAAGATTATCTGCTCCATTGTATCTTCAATAAGATCCGTGGGTCACATTGAAGGCACAGACATACATAGGTCACACCTGTCTGGAAGGACATTATCGATCGCAACTATTTCAATTATTGAGAACAAATAATTGAATTGACGAGACAGTTTTACTGCCAACCACTTTCTAACTCAGTTAACTAAGTGCTATCTTAATTAGGTTTATGTCATGTACATTATAATTATATTGAGAATGTTTAATAGACGAGTCTAGAAGTAGTATACATGCTGAAATACTTTGTTGAAACTATTTGTACGCGATTAGAATATTAATGCATTCTACTTAACTTTGTGAAAATGTCAAATTCAATGTGCCTTATTACAGTGAATTAAAGTAAACTATTCTTCATTATTTAGTTTTAGTAAACAAATTTCAAATTTGAATGGAACCAATGTAGAATTTACGATTCAGTTTACCGTGGGAGAGTCATGATTCGACAGAAACTGACCGTCTTGACCAGAGTGACATCACGCTCTGACAGAAAACCGTTGTAAAGGAAGGTATGTCATATTCCTCCAACACAAAGGGAGGATCCTCCGATGAGGCGGTGTGTTCATGTCTGGCAGGCCGCGGCCCAACTCTTGTTGTTATAAACACATTAACCGGCGCGAGATTTTACATATCGCGATACACGATTACTAGTTACTCTGTAGTTCTGCGTGTCTTCGATAGATGACGCTATATACTCGTATGTATATCTCTACATCGAAGGACTTTGGTGGTTTTCCATCAAGTAATGGGGTTACCGTAGTGCCAAATCCAAAATTCTACTTTAAGGGCCTGTATAGTGGCAACGTCCTGGTCATTCTTGAACTTTAGATGTCCATAAGCGGCAGTAACCACATGCTTCGTCGTCACTTATAAAAACAAAAAACAGATTGAAAATTTCATCCTTTTCTGAAATGTGGTTAAAAAATAACACCAATGCTCACTTTTTTTCCTATCAAGTGTGCTTCTGTGGTATTGTGGTGTTATCGTTAAATTGTTGTGGTTTGAACGCTTGTTTGTCTACGTTGAACAAGTTTCTGGATTATTAACCCAAACAAATCAATTCTTGTAAAGCTGATAAAGTTAAGAGAAATGTTTGTAGACTTGTTCAACAGCACAGTCTTAATTTACACTTACGTAAGTAAATACACTTACTATTTTTAAATGAGTAAACGATATCACATCAACAGCATTAATAGTACACCGTTAGACGTATGTCTCAGCGTAAAAACGGGATTGAAAATCAACTGTGGTTTTAATCTAAATATCGTTACAGAAATACTTTAAGAACCTGCCAAAGTGGCTCTCCTCTGCGTGATGGAAAGTATGAATAGAATCCAAAAATTGTGGTCACCATACTCATCGCAAATGCAGACAATGCAGTATGGTGATCCACACTATGGAGGTCTAGTGAGATGCTTTTTCCCACCCCACTTTGGGACGTGAAAGGCATGACAGTCATTGTGACAATGTAAGGCTCACACGGTTACCACGATGACACCCCAATTGTGACAGCATGGATGCTGGTTGGTCTCCTGTGAGAGGGTAGTACTGCCCCGGTCGAGCCGGCCCGTTTGTGCTGAATTCAATGTGTCTCTTCTACCTGGAATTTATGCCGGTCACTTCTTCTGTTTTAAAGTCATTTTTTTTAACAGAAACGCTTTTAGAACACGAAATTTCAGCATTATGTGTTTTTATCCCACACATATCAACTGACTTATGATCATTTGGCTTTGCTAAAAGCACTATTGTTTCGATTATCAAAAAAATGATTTCAAATTTACCTGTGTCAATAAGTATACGAGTACAATGAAACTTGTCTTCATTGTTTTGTTTTGCTTCTCCTGTCCTTCCCAGCAGTTCTTTACTCAAATCTAATCTGATCTTATTTGCTTGTTGCTGTTGTGTTTAATCGTTACTTCGTAGTATTCTCATTTACTAAATCTAAGTAAAAAATGGTACATTAGAAATGAATCCTCTACTTATTTCACAAGTAAAACTTAAAGCTTAATTCAGAAAATAAGACAGCAATGGAATTAAAAAAAAAACACTTTTTTTGCAAAATTTATATCTTACCCATTTTATATTACATTTAACTTCAAAGAAATCTTGTAAATTAAAGTAAACGATGACGTAAAACAGCCTGAAAAGCTGACTTTTTCATGATTTGTCAATAAAATAAAATGTATGTTATTTATATCCCAAGGTCTGAAGAAATAAATGCGACCAGTAACAGTGGGATCAAGTGCCCAAAGTAATTGCAACGGATACCGTAAAAGGTTTTACGGTCTGATGAAATTTGAGAGGCTCTGAGGTATTCGGCAGTTTGCCCAATTCTAGTATTAAAAGAGGTAGACTTACTTCTTACTGAAATCGGAGTAGTTTGAGTTCTTTTCAACATTGATATGTTATTTAGTGATTTTTACTTGCAATGCAGACCGCGATTAGGTAAACGTAGGGTAGGGTGCCATTACAACTTATAATAAAAGAAACGAAGAAAAGAAGGAGATGGAGAAAAAAAAGGAGAAGAATAAGAAGGGGAACGAAACGGCAAAAGAACGTGAGACGCCAATCTCATTGGGGCTCACTGAAGTTAGTCTTGCTTCCGGAAGCCTGAGGAGATCGAATCGGTTACGTTCGAAATCCGCCGTTCCGACAGACAGAGGTGACTCCAGTGCAACAACTGAAGCATTGGAGCTAATGGAGGTAGAAATCCGCGATAATCGGAAACGCGGACGCTCCACAGACGAAGAAGGTGAAAATTGTCAGGAGTGGTTGCCGACCAAAGTGGCTACTAGCCGCAGAGGAAGGTCACGCACTCCAGTCTCAGTTCCCTCAGGCTCCCTTTTCTCTAAGGCGGCAGCCTATAGGAGAGTCAGGGTGGAGGGTGAATGTGTAGTGGAGGAGGAGATCGCAGATCTGCTCCAAAAAATTCGGGAACCAACGGTAGAGGGTTCTGAAGCCCAGGACCCGGTGTCCCTGCAGGAGAGGGCGAACGTAGCTGTGGCTATTATCAACAAAGTGGCCACAAAATCTACAAACCTTAAGGGCCCATTCGTTAGGGCCCTTAAGGACTCCTCCTCCGCTATCGCAGAGGTTGTCGCAACCCTCATTGGTGATGTGGCTCGCCTTCAGGCGGCTAACGACCGCCTGACGGGACAGGTGTCTGAGCTCAGCAGTCAGTTTGCACATTTTAGAGCACAAACGGAACACCCTGAGCGGCGGGGCCCAGCTTCAGAACGGTTGGCGCCTAATCACGGTCCTGATGACGTCTCTGATGCCCACCTGCGCCAAATACTTGACGCAGTGGGACATATGTTGGACGGACGTCTCGCGGGACTGGAGACGAGGCTGTCCCCGGCCCCCGTAGTTCGCCCATCACTAGCAGCGGATAGGGCGAAGACTAAGTCGCAGCCGGCTCCACTTCCCGTTGCAGATGGTCGAGTGTCATATGCGGCGGCAACACTTGCGTCCACCTCGAAGTCAGGTCGAGCAACAAAAGCGGCAACAAAGAAGGCTGTAGCAAAAATAGCTGCAACTGAAACCCGCCCTAAGATCGCCGCAAAAACGAGGGCAGAGTTGCCGCCGCTTCCCACTCCGACACCTGCATCTGACCCCTCCACGTCCGCCCCGTCCACCGATGGATGGAAGGTAGTCGGGGGGACTAAAAAGTCCCGAAAGCGCGATAGGAGGGCTGCCAAGGACGCAGCATCGACTCCGCAGTCGCCACCGGTGGTAGTGGTTAAGAAGAAGAAGCCACGGAAACTACAGCCGCCTAAAACTGCGGCTGTAGTAATTACAGTATCGCCGGAGGCGGCTAATGGGTGGCTGTCCTATGCTGCTGTTTTCAAGAGGGCCCGGGACAGTCTCGCCATGAATAATTTTGGGACAGTAGGAGTCAGAATACGCCTCGCCCAGACAGGAGCTCGAGTCCTCGAGTTCCCTGGTGCCGAAGGCGCAAAGAGTGCGGACACGTTTGCCGATAAGCTGCGGGGTATATTTGAGGCCACGGATGGTGTAAAGATCGCCAGGCCTACCAAGTGCACGGAGCTGCGCGTTTCGGGCCTGGACGATTCGATAATGGCCGAAGATGTCCGCGTTGCAATAAGAGAGAAGACGGGATGCAACGCGGACAACATTAGAGTCGGCACCATCCGCCTCGGTCTAGGAGGACTTGGCGCAGTGTGGGTGAGCTGTCCCGTAGCGTCGGCCAAAATTTTGGGCGACGCTGGCAGACTTCTCGTCGGTTTCGTGAGCGCTAGGATCACAATCCTGGCGGCGAGACCGATGAGATGTTACAAATGTCTGGCATCGGGGCACACACGCGCCAAGTGTGTAAGTTGCATTGATTGCAGCGGACTATGTTTCCGTTGCGGTCGACCGGGGCACAAGGCGGCAGATTGTTCTGCCGCCCCTCACTGCCCCGCGTGTGCGGCGGGTAACAAACCCGCCAATCACCAGATGGGGCAGGGGAGTTGCAAACCTCCCCGCAATTCTCGACAAGCGTCGGGGGCTAGCCAGTCGGCCCAGGCTGCCCCCGATGTCGTCCGCACGCCGACATCGTCGCCCATGGAGGAGGTTGTAGAGACGGTCGAGTAATGGCCCAAGTCTCCAACCTCTTGGTCCAGACGAACCTGAACCACTGTGCCGCGGCGCAGGACCTCTTCTTGCAAACCATGCCACAGTGGTCGATCGGTGTTGCCGTAGCCGCGGAACCCTATTATTTCCTCCCCGTCCAAACTGGTTGGGTGACCGGGACGGTTCCGTGGCAGTCGTCGGCTCCACGGCGGCTCATTCCCCGCCCTTGTCGCTAAGAGACAAGGGCACTGGATATGTTGCTGCCGAGTGGGGGGGAATCACCGTATATGGTGTTTACTTCTCCCCCAACCGGAGTTTGAGCGACTTCGAGGTTTTCCTTAACAACTTGGAAACCTCGATGCGGCGTCTAACGTCTGGGCACGTCTTAGTGCTGGGGGACTTCAACGCAAAGTCCATTGCGTGGGGTTCCCCCAGGACGGACGCTAGGGGCGAAGCCGTAGAGGAGTGGGCGGCCTCGGTGGGCCTCTGTTTACTAAACAGGGGCTCCACCAACACGTGCGTGCGACAGCAGGGAGGGTCGATAGTGGACCTTTCGTTCGCTACCCCTGCCCTCGCCGCACGAGTAAGGAACTGGCGTGTCCTGGAAGAGGTTGAGACGCTCTCGGACCATCTCTATATCCAATTTGAGCTCTCCCGGTCCCAGGACCCCAGAAGGGGTCACATGGCGCGGCGTCCTTCTCGCTTTCCGCGGTGGGCTGTAGCTAAATTGTACAGGGACCTACTAGAGGAGGCAGCCATCATTCACTCTTGGCTGTCTCTGCAGGCTCCGACCGAGGAGGTCGATATGGGGGCTGGTCGCTTTCGCGATGTAATTACGCAAATCTGCGATGCGGCCATGCCCCGCATCCGAGGTTGTCAGCCTCCACGGAAGGAGGCTTACTGGTGGTCCCAGGAGTTGGCGGACCTCCGCGCGGCCTGTACTCGTGCCCGGAGGTCCTACACTCGTAGGCGGCGACACCGCGAAGAAGGCGGGAAGGACCAGCTTCATGAGGAGTACCGAGAGGCGCGGTAAACTGTGAAGCTGGCCATCAGCCGCGCCAAAGAAGTTAAGAGAAAGGAGATGCTGGAGAGTCTCGATCGTGACCCCTGGGGTCGCCCTTATCGTGCGGCGCGACAAAAGCTCCGCACGTCGCCCCCCCCCCCCCCCCCCCCTTACAGAGACACTCCAGCCCAGCTTCCTGCAGGAAGTGGTCGAGGGCTTTTTCCCGCAGCGGGATCCGCCCGTTGGGGAATCGGAGATAGGGGCGGTTGTTCTACGGATTCGCTCTAAGAACACCGCCCCTGGGCCAGATGGGATACCTGCCCGAGTATTGGCACGAACCCTCGACCACATGTCGGATCGCCTCAGGGAGGTCCTGAACGCCAGCTTGGCGTCCGGACGCTTCCCTGAGTGCTGGAAAAGCGGGAAGCTGGTCCTATTAAGGAAGCCGGGGCGGCCAGCCGAATCGGTAGCGGCCTATAGGCCCATCGTGTTGCTGGACGAGGCGGGTAAACTGTTTGAGAGGATACTCTCTGCCCGCATCGTCCGGCACCTCCGCGAGGTGGGCCCCGATCTGTCGGACGCCCAATTCGGTTTTCGAGCGGGGCGTTCGACAGTCGATGCTGTGTTGCGCCTGAGGACCGTTACCGAAGAGGCGGTGGGCTGTGGCGGCGTGCTGTTGGCGGTGTCATTGGACATAGCCAACGCATTTAATAGTCTGCCATTTAGCTGCATCAGGGAGGCCCTCCACTACCACGGGGTGCCAGAGTACCTGAGGCAGCTTGTGGCAGACTATCTACAGGAGCGTACTGTCATGTACGAGGACCGAAGCGGTGTTCTGAGGCGACGGCTCATGTCGTGCGGTGTTCCACAGGGGTCTGTCCTAGGACCACTCCTGTGGAATGTGGGGTACGACTGGGCCCTTCGAGGTCGCCTCCCCCCCGGGCTGGGCGTAATTTGTTACGCCGATGACACATTGGTCACAGCCCGGGGAGTGAACTTTCAAGAGGCGGCACGCCTGGCCACCACGGGAGTTTCTCTGGTGGTCGGGCGTATTGAGGCGCTGGGTTTGCGGGTGGCCCTGGATAAGACGGAGGCCCTTTTGTTCCATGGGCCCCGTCGTGGTCCACCTGCCGGCGCCTCCATCGTAGTCAATTCGGTCCTCGTACCGGTTCAGGCCCGAATGAAGTATCTGGGCCTGATCCTTGACGGCAGGTGGCTTTTCGAACAGCACTTCCGGCAGCTTTCTCTAAAGCTGGTCGGCGCTGCTTCTGCCCTTGGGCGACTTTTGCCTAATTTGGGTGGAGCCAGCGTCGCGACGAGACGGCTATACACGGGGGTTGTCCGGTCAATGGCGCTGTATGGTGCGCCGGTATGGGCAGCGGCTCTGATCGCCCAGAATAGGGCTTGCCTCTGGCGCCCTCAGAGGATATTGACGGTTAGAGCCATACGCGGTTACCGCACCGTATCGACGGAGGCGGCGTGCGCCTTGGCAGGAACACCCCCGAGGGATTTGGAGGCGGAAGTGCTCGCCGAAGTTTATCGGCGAACGGCTGACTTCCGGGCGGGTAGCGGCATACGGCCCCCGCCCGAAGAGATACGCGAGTGGCGAGAGGCCGCTCGTCTAGCCACGATGGCTCGTTGGTCGTCCCGGCTGGAGACTCCACGTGCTGGCTTTGACGCCGTGGAGGCTCTCCAGCCGGTCATCGCCGAGTGGGCAGGGCGACAGCACGGGACCCTTTCCTTCCGACTGACGCAGGTCCTTTCCAGGCACGGTTGCTTCGGGAAGTATCTGCACTCGGTCGCCAGGAGGGAAATGAGTCCCGCCTGTCACCACTGCGACTGCAGTGAGGACTCGTGGGGTCCTTACTGCAGTTATTGGAGGAGATCTCTCGCTACCGGCCGTCATACGCTCCATGGCCGATAGCGACAGTTGTTTTACCGCGGTCACAACCTTCTGCGAAGACGTAATTTCGCGGAAGGAGGCGGCGGAGAAGGCCCGGGAGGACGACCTCCACTCGGACTCAATTCGCCGCCGGCGTACCGGGCGGCGGAGACGCGCGTACCAGCGTCTCATGCCGCCTTGAGTGTGGCCGCGGATGGACGGGTCAGGTTTTCCCCTCCATCCGCTATAGTGGCCAGCCGCGAGGAGGTGACGTCCGCGTGTGCCGTACGTCGCCTAAAAGGAGAGTTTTATCCGCAGATGGTGCCCGTGTGAGCGGGCAGGCGCTAGGAGGGATTTGGATGTCGTAATAATAGCTGTTCCGGGTCCCTCCTATGTCAGGCGCAGAGTGGCACACCGTGTGGTTTTAGTCGATCCGATTCCGACACACCACCCCGCCGTAAACCCCGGTGGGGTGACGGCCCGAGGGGGTTTCCACACGTAAAAAAAAAAAAAAAAAATGGTAGTGTGCCATGTGGTACGATGGACCGACGATTTAAGGGATATAGCTGGCATTGGATAAATTTGGACTACCCAAGACCAGGACGGTTGGCGCTCCTTGGGGAAGACCTGTGTTCAGCAGTAGACAGCGATGAGTTGATTATTTAGTTAATGAGTAATTCAGCATCAAAACAAATATTTTGAATATAAAATATAAAGTAGCATTTAAAATGGCATTTTACTGATTAACAATAAAAATAATAAAATAAGTAATAAAATTAAATAATAATAAAATTAATAATAAAATAATAATAATAAAATTTTAGACCTATTACTTGTTTACCAACTACATATAAACTTCTAACATCTATTTTGAGACTTAAAATTACTAAACACATAAATAATAATTCGGTACTCTCTATTTCTTAAAATGGATGTAGAAGTGGGGCCCGTGGCACTAAAGAGCTCCTTATCATAGACAGGACCATTAGCCAACAGGTACGTCGTAGTCGTAAGAGTCTGGCGACATGTTGGATAGATTATAAGAAGGCTTACGATTCAGTTCCACATACCTGGCTTTTGAAAGTGCTAGAGTTGTATAAAATTGATGCAACTCTGTGCACTTTCTTAAGGTCATGTATGAGTCAATGGAAAACAACACTTCGCTATCCAGGATGTCGACAGACTGCGATAAATGACATTCTTATAAAGATCGAGCGAGGTATATTTCAAGGTGACAGTCTGAGTCCCTTGTGGTTTTGTCTAGCTTTGAACCCTCTCAGCACTCTGTTAGAGGGTTCAGAATTAGGCTATCGGTTGCAGAAAGATGATCAAGTTATATCTCACCTTCTTTATATGGATGATTTGAAATTACTAGCCTCCACAAAATTACAATTGATGGCGTTATTAAGGGTCACTGAAAACTTTAGTAATTCTATCAAAATGGAATTTGGTGTAGACAAGTGTGCAGTCATGTATGTAAAGAAGGGCGTGATTGTAGAATCTGAAGGAATGGAACTTTCAGATTCAACAAAACTCAGATCTCTGTCTGCCACCGAAACCTACAAGTATCTAGGTTTTTCACAGTCCTTGGGAATACCAGAATCTGGCGTGAAACAAATATTACAGGAACGCTTCTTTGGACGCCTAAAAAAAGTACTTAAAAGTCTTTTATCAGGCGGTAACAAGGTGCGAGCCTATAATAGTTGGGTCATGCCGGTTCTGATGTATTCCTTTGGTGTACTTAGATGGACTCAGACCGAATTGGATGCCCTTGACAGGAGAGTCCGTACATTGCTGACGGCATTCCGCATGCACCACCCACGTTCATCGGTTATGAGATTGTATATTCTGCGAAAGTTTGGAGGTCGTGGTCTATTAAATATCAAGACTCTACACAATCGTGAGATATACAATCTCAGAGAATATTTTCTACAGACGAATGCGGGAGTGCATCGCAATGTAGTTGCAGTGGATACTGGTTTTACCCCGCTCGCTCTGGCTAAAGAGAATTGGCACAAACCTGTAGTACTTAGTACTACTGATCGCAAGGAAGTATGGAAGGGTAAAGAACTTCATGGCCGATTTTATCGGGCCCTACACGGGTCTGATATAGATTTTAAAGCGTCAACGTCTTGGCTACGGTATGGTGATCTCTTCGGAGAAACCGAAGGTTTTGTTTGTGCAATTATGGACGAAGTTATCATGACGAATAACTACCGGAAGTATATCCTGAAAGATAGTACGGTTGACATCTGTCGGGCTTGCCACCGTCCTGGAGAATCTATTAGGCATGTTATTTCCGGTTGTTCTCGTCTTGCTAACGGTGAGTATTTGCACAGGCACAACCAAGTAGCTAGGATCGTACACCAACAACTTGCCCTAAAATACCAACTTGTCAATTTCGAAGTACCTTACTACAGGTATGTGCCCGACCCAGTTCTCGAAAACGGTCGTGCTACGTTATTTTGGGATCGATCTATTATCACAGATAGGACTATTGTTGCCAATAAGCCTAATATTGTGGTGATAGATCGATTAGAACGCCGCGCAATGATTGTCGATATCGCCGTTCCTCATGACGAGAATCTCGTGAAAGTTGAAAAAGAAAAACAATTGAAGTATTTGGACCTGTCTCACGAGATTGCCGACATGTGGAATGTGGATTCGGTGATTATTGTTCCGATAATCATATCTGTTCATGGATTGATAGCGAAGAGCCTCGACCAACACCTTAAGAGGCTCGCGTTAGAAGGTTGGATCAAGGGTCTGATACAGAAGGCAGTCCTCCTTGACACGGCCCGTATTGTGAGGAGGTTCCTGTCTTTGGAGCCCTAACCACCGGTGTCTTGGTCCCTGTACCCGATGTCGGTGGTCTACTACTATTTTTTATATTTTTAAATGTGTATTTTCTACTTTTTATATATTTAAAAATGTAATAAATAAGTGTATATAATGAAATAAAGAAAATAATAACAAATAATAATAAAAAATATAAATCATATTTTGCTAATTCTTATTAAATATTTAATTTCAATGAAGAATGTTAATTCAATTTTTTTTAACGCCGTTCTATTGTAAGCACCAATTCATTTATTTCATTACTTATGTTGACAGATTAAAAATACTAAAATAAATCTGATATCCAGATTTAAAAGGTAGTAGAGAATATGGTTAGAAAAGAATTCAGCAGTTAATGAGTGATAGATTAGAATAGAATATAAATTTATAAGGATGCAAAGATGGCTATGACGATGTGTGTCTTACACACACTCTTTAGCAACCCGTCTGGCAAGCATGGTATAATAGACCAAAATCTTCTTGCTAGAAAGACGCCTATGTCCAGCAGTGGACCGTTAGAGGCTGTAAATGATGATGAAACTTACTTATTCGGTGAATTTCGTTGTGAGAATTGTTTAACATCAGTTGTCTGTGAAGCTGTGGTCAAGTCGGCCTATTTGTGCCGAGGCAGGATCCCCATGGCCTCTATACTCTACTCATAGTCAATACAGTACATAACTAAATGTTGACCCCCATATATGTATACATCATCAACATTTACTGCGATTTACCCTATAACTTTGCCACTCCAAATTTCAAAACACCTTCAAACAAAACAGTTAAAACAAATGCATAAATTCTTCAGCTCATTCAAACAAATCCTCATTGAATTTAAATCAATCCACTGTCAGATAAACAAATATTTTGTTTTTGAATTCTACCATTGTAACGCCTTTTGAAAACGTTTCAATCAGATAGCAGCAATGTAAAGCCATCTTAAATACTTCATAAATAAAAGATTTGTGCCCACATCGGGACGGGCTTAGCCGTAATCCTTAATAGAACAACATAAAATAATGGTTGATCGTAAAAGTAGCTATGGTTAGGGCGTGTTCTCAGTAAAAATGTAACAATCATTTGCATGATACTGCCCATTATATATTTTGGGAGTGCCGTGTTGTAATACATTAAGTATTTTAACGGAACTTATTGGAATGAGTTGTATTATCTATACTTTTGTGTTCTTTGAACATTTTGGGAAAGTTGTGTTGTGGCACATGTAGGTCTAATTGACCGAATGATGCCACCACACTAAAAACTGGTGTTGAGCGGTCTTGTCACAGCTTTTCCCCGAGTGAATGAAAGCATATATATATGTATTCCTAATACGTGTCTATTAATAATAATTCATATACAAACAGATCAAATCCATGATGCTGAATACTCAATACATATCCAGTGTAATAATTGAACACAGGTATCTCTAGATAAGTCATAATGACTAACTACGGTACCATTAAGTCCGCATTAAAAGCAGATTTTCTTTCGTAAAAAGTTCAGTACATACTCGCTTCTCTAGCAATCACTTACAAAGCATAACACACTGGTTGAGCTATGTCATTCTTTTGAAAAATTCAATTCAAACACTTTTATTATAACATCGAGTTATCGTTCAAACTCTTGAGTTCGATTGGCCTCTTCAAATTGCGTCGGGTTCATTCTATTTAATTTTCCTAAAACGTTATTTTCATTAGAATTTCCCAGAAAATTCATATAAATTTCATGTCTCGTCATCACAGTTCAAGAGATATATTTTCGCGGAAAAATAATCTAATATTGTTTGATGGGACAAATTAGATTTGAGGTAAAGAGCTTTTGCGAATTACAAAAAAGTGCCCTTAAAGCTTTAATGGTGTGGAGGTAACGTGTCTATGTCATTCAGCCGTTAAAGTCTTTTAAAAAACTTTCAGAGTTGTGCCAACAATTTTAGACAGTTGATTGTAATTAGCTATAATAGTTTTTTTTTTTATATTTAAATGTAGATGTTTACTTTAGTTAGTATCAAACTTTAAAGGTGAGCCACGCTGATTTCAGCACGAACTGGCCGGCTCGACCGGTGCAGTACTACCCTCCGACAGAAGACCAACCTAAAGCGACAGCATCCGTGCTGTCGTGTTTCGTTGGTGAGTGCGAGACCGGAGGCCCATTGATGCAGGGGTGACAGTTATCGTGATAACTATGTGAGGCTTACACTGCCACGATGACAGTCATGCCTTTTACGTCCTAAGCGTGGCGTGAAAAAGCATCTCACTAGGCCGCCATAGTGTGAGTCACTACACTGCATTGTCTGCATTTGCAAAGAGTATGGTGACCAGAACTCTTTGGATTTTATTCATACTTTCCATCAGGCAGAGTAGAGTCACTTTGGCAGGTTCTACGTAAAAAAAAAACTAATATGAACTATGACTAACTCAATATTATATCTTTGGACTGACCGCATCATATTTCTAAGTAACCTGCAGGTCAACTGGAAGAGAAATCCTCATGGCATTAAGTCCGCCTTTGTACAGCATATGCAATAGGTTTTAAATATATGAGTAAAACCTAGTAAATCTCTTTTTAATGATAAATTCACAACGTTTTTGCCATCAATAACTTTAATTCCCCCTCACGCAAAAAGAGTGAACATCCACATTGTGATACCACTCTGAAAATATATTAGAAAGAAGGGTAGAAAAAAGGAAAGGCACAAGAAAGATATATTGTTTATGTGAGCGGATTAAGGAGTAGGCCAAAGCTTGGTGTAAAGATTCTAAATGAGCACTTTAATTTATGGTCCTGGAACCATTTAGATACTATGTTCCTCTTCAAACCAAATGTATGTTTATATGTATGTATGTATTTCGAAACCATTTCAATGAACGTTACTCTTATCTGCTGCGCTTGGTTTCTTTATCCCAGATGATGCACGTAGAACATCAATTATTAAATTATCATTAAGTATCCCTTTTGCATAATTATTGCCTATTAAATAAATAAATATTTCGGACACTTGACACACAACGTCATCTAGTTTCAAACTAAGCAGAGCTTGTGCTATGATAACTAGACTGACTGATAGAATACTTATATACTTTTTTTTTGTAAATACATACATATTACACATAGAAAACACCCAAACTTCGAAACAAATATTTGCAGATCATACAAACATTTGGTCCGACTCGGGAATTGAACTCGAGACCTCAAGCACAGTAGTCGCATTCACTACCGCTGCGCCACCGAGGCAGTTAAATATTACCTCAACAATATTTGAGTTTCATTCAAAATTCAAATACAAAACTTTAAAAATTCTACACCGCATATAGCTTTTCGAATCAGTCCCCTTAGCCAAGTTAACATTCTACAGTCGTAAGTAATAAGAAAACTAACAAATGTATGTGAATGGCGTCTAAGTCACGTGGTCAAAACAAAATATTAGCTCGAGAATAGAGGCGTTAGCGATTGTAGAAAGAGACTCGACGCGAAACACTTACATCTTGGCTAAGGAGGCAGATACATTGTTTATCGGATCATCATTGAAATTGCGATAACAACGATTCACAAAATAGTTTTCCGTATATTCCGTGAATATTCGTAGTATGTATAATAAACATTTATGTATTTAAAAATTTATCTAAGTACTCAATACAATACTCAATATTTTATTGCGCACCATAAAGTTACAGAGATATTACTTTGAATTTTACAAGTACGTTATAGACCCAGTCGGGCACGCCAATCATTCATATTCATATTTATATCGTAAATAAATCATGCGTTATTTGTGTTTTAGAGTCAAAACTTGGGTCACAATCTTAACTTGGGTCTAAAAAGGATTACGTATTTTGAATATCAACTGTATCTTATAAAAACTATAGTCTTATTAACATTCAAAGCAAACAGTTAAAACCGTTTTGCATTAAAAACAAAATTAATTGCCTATTCATACTATCCAAGCAGTTTTACGATATATAATTATTGTTTGTCTGTCTGCTAAATGAAAAGCATGAGCAGAATTTAATGTAAGTTGTGGTCACCATACTCATTGCACACTGCAGTATGGTAACCCACACTATGCTGGCAAAGCGAGATATTTTTTTCGCCTAACTTGGATACGTAAAAGCATGATAACCCTCTTGGCTATCTAAAGTTCACACACCACGACAACGGTCATCCCTGCATCAATGAGTTCTCACATTCAACAGCGAAACACACGAATATTGTCACTTTAGATTGGTCTTCTGTGAGAGGATAGTACTGTCTCGGCCGAGTCGGCCCATTCTCATCTGAAATCAACGTGGCTCTACTACCTGAGAAAATACTACATACATACATATGTCTACATATTATACAAGTATTAACCCAATCACGTCATAGTTGTTACATACCTTTGGATTGTGACATCACTATGAGATGTACGTGATGGTCGAAAAATGCGGTTAGAATAGAAACAGTGCACCATTGAACTAATCAGAGCGTGACCATAGCTAGTGTAACATGTGATCTGGCAAAACAAAGTTGTTCAAAATGTGTGTTAACGAGCCGGGTGGTCTAGTGGTTAGAGCTACTGACGGCTAGGCCAAAAGTCGCGAGTCTGACTTCTTAGAGCAATATTGTACAATGAAGACGAGCATTTGTTCTACGTCTAAGTGTACTTTATCTATCATCAACAGCCTAAGCATAGAGCTCTCATAGATCGGAGTTTTTAGTATATTACACCACTCTGGCCACCACAAATGGTTTATCTACAATCTGTATGTATTAGTTAATAACGTATATTTATCAGTATTCTAATAAATATGCTCTGTCTTAATTGGAATTGGAAAACGAGTCATCTGATGTCAACTGTGAACGTCTTAAATTCAGAAGTCACTACAGCGGTGCCGGCTTTTGAGGAAGGAATATACTTTTTTCTTGAAGATATTTTAGGTTTGTCACAAGTATTATCATCATAAACAGATTCTTTAATTATTACTGTGGAGGGAACGGGTATCATATCCCTCCGACACAAAGGGAGGATCCTCCGACCAGGCGAGGTGATCATGCCTGGCGGACCACGGCCCAATGGTTGATGTTGGGATGCTGTATATATGCTAATTCCCACGCGAATCTCTATATCGCGATACAGGATTAGTAGTTGCATTGTAGTTCATTACATTCATACGTTTCGTTCATACTTCGTAGTAAGATGTATCTTCGCTAGATGGCGCTGTTATATGTACTTTCGTTTGTGTTATAATATGGAATCGCCACATCATTCCCCTCCAAGACCGGAGGTTGATGTACTGATGATGAGTCAGTTGTCTGTGCTCTGTTCTGGAGCGTGCCAGTGCCAGGAGTGAGTAGTTCCAGTGAACCGGAACTGAGTGCCGCAAGTTCCAGTGAGTCGGAACTGAATGCCGCTAGTCCCAGTGAGTCGGGGCTGAAGTCCACAGGTCCCAGTGAGTCGGGATTGTATGCGATGCGCGGTGCTGCGGTGAAGTCCCCAGTGAGTCGGGGCGGTTGCTGCGTAGTGGCTGGCTACTGCGTAGACGGGAGAGATGATATGTGTTATAATATGGAATCGCCACATGAAACAATAATAAACTCCCTCTTCATTATCACATCATTGAGATAATTTATTTAAATGGCTCAAATATATTCCGTGCTGAATTGTATAGGAAAATTCAGTTGCGAATTTAAAATGAACACACATAACGGTAGAACGACTACGTCGCATGAGCGATAAACTCATTTCACAGATTACCAAACAGTGTTCACTCGTTTTTGTTTTAAGCGCCTGAATAATTCATTTTGAAATAAATCACATAGTTTTATGTCAATATAAGATACTTTATCTCGTATTGCTGTCGATGTCAACCGCGTAACTATTGGTAACAAACATTTAAAAATTTTGTATGGTGTTTCTCTGGCTGATAAAATTCGTAACGAGGTTCAACAGAGAGCTAGAGTAACGAGGTTATTCGACAGAGAACTAGAGTAACTGATACCGCACGGAGAATCAGTATGCTGAAGTGAAAGTGGGCCGGCCATGTCTCCAGACGAACTGATGGTCGCTGGAGCCGAAGTGTAGTGTAGGACGCCCTGCGGCGCCCTAGACCGACGACTTGAAGAAGGTGGCTGGCAGCGGATGGATGTGAATTGCCCAAGACCGGGATCGTTGGCGTTCCTTGGAGGAGACCTTAGTTCAGCAGTGGACGGTGACAGGTTGTTTGAACTTAAATATTTCCCCGTGTGGTGATGAATTAAAAATATGGAATGTCATCTTCCTTTTTCATCCCAAAAGAACGGCGTATTACAGCAGCCCTGCAAAGAGAAGAAAAATTTGACACAAACCTTATGTCAACTCATTTGTCCAGCCTTGTACATATAATAGGTCTAAACCTTCATTCTAAGATGCCTATGTCCAGTAATAGGGTATTACAGGCTGCTTTTTGTATGGTTTTTTTTCCGGTGCCTACCAAAGTAGCTCTACTCTGCCTGATGGAAAGTATGAACAGAATCCAACAGCAGAAATCGCCATATCTATTACGAATGCAGACAATGCAGTGTTGTGACCCACACTAGGACGACCTATGATACTTAAGACATTTTTAACTAGTGTAATATTTAAAACTGAAATCAATTTAATGACTTACAATAACTTTCACCGTTCTCATGCTCAATTAGATTAGAAGCCTCGTTCACGAACCTAACTCATAATATCACATCCGCCTCCGCGCTCAGATGTTCGATACGTCACTTCCTGTACCCGACGCTCCGTTTTACAAGATATCCGGTTATATTCACACACCCTAGTAACTATATAATGTATAATACCCAAAGCATATTTCCTGTATTAGTTAGTATTAATTCTTCATCCTGCCTTAGATGTACTTGGTAATATAAATCAAGTAACGAAAGGCAAAATAACTAATTGCAAAGCTGATACTTTTTAAATTTTTTCACTGTCAGAGATTTCACTGAGCAAGTACTGATTCGTTTGAAAGTTAGCTTATACAAATTATTTATTGATTTATTAGTTACATGGAAAATTTACAGTTTAAAATATCGAAAAAATTAGAACAGATTAGTCATAGAAACATCATACAACTCCATCGAGGAAAAACACAGCGAGCAACGGAGTATAACGAACTACGGAGTAACTACTAATCCTGAATCACGATATAGAAATTCTCGCTGCGATTAGCGTATGCACAATATCCCAACATCAACCGTTGGGTCGCGACCCACCAGACATGATCACCTCGCCTGTCGGAGGATCTTTCCTTTGTGTTGAAGGGATATGAATCCCGTTCCCACCAATTAGTTTTAAGATTAATCTAAAATATTGTAAGCAAGTAGATTAAAAACAAAACAATAAAAATACAAGTAAAAAAACACTTGATAAGTAAATGCCCAATTTCACAATGACTACATAAGCATAGATTCAATGTCAAATTATGTCTATTTAAAAAATGAAGGCTTAGCCTTCTCGCCAATAAAATTAAAATTCTCGCAAATAAATTAAGTTAAATTGTCTATTTATACTTTCAAATTAACAGCTTTCACTATACTATTACTCGTATATGCGGTACTTACATCAAAAATCTATTTTCAAATTATTAATCTGTCAGTCTGTCTGTTTATTAGTCCTGGTTCAGGTTATCTACGAAACGGCTCGACCAATTTTGACAGAAGGTTTGTATACACATTTTTGCACTATGATGTCTCCTGCGTAGTTGGCTGGTCTCTGGTAAGACTGACAGCCGTGGCCAAAATGGGCTGGGAGTACATCATCATATATCTTTTAAAATCTCACTCTCAAGGGAGAATGTAACACAAACGCAGTGGTAGCATGTGCGACTGCTTTGTTTGAGGTCTCGGGTTCGATTATCGGGTCAGAGCGAACGCTTTTAGGATCTGCAAACATTTATTTTGGAATTCGTGTATTTTCTTTGTATATATTTACAATTATATGTATGTATTTACAAAGAAAATATAAGTACATTTAATGCCGTTGTCTAGTACCCATAGTACAAACTCTGCTGGGTTTGGGACTAGATGGTGTTGTGTCTCAGATGTCCTAATTATTATTATATCTACATACACAACTTACTGTCCACTACGAAATTAAGACCTCAAGCAAACCTCACCTGCAAGTGGTACACCTTGAAGGACGAGCTTCTGGAAAACAAAACATCCCGATTTACGATAATAGATTTACCACTTATTGCGTGGGACCTAAACACTGTACAAAAGTGGACGTTTAATATGCCTCTGTCTACCCCTCCGGATAAACAGGTGTGATTTTATGTATATATGTATGCTGATTATTTTCTGGAATATTATCTGCAAATACTGTTCTCCAGTATTATAATGAAATGACGCCTTTCAAGCGTATCGGTAACCGTATTACGTTCACGTATGGACAATCAGCTCTTATTTGATAAAGGCAGGATATCACCCCTCAATAGGTAACTACGTTATTTAGATCACGTCTCCTGCAGAGGGATCACCGTGCAAATTGATAGAGATTTATCCGCTGTAGGATCTGGTTCAAGTTATTGGAGGATGAGTGGTTCGTGGAAGTGATTAACTTTTGTGTTTTTTTTAATAACTATCACTAAATTTTTCTTGCATTTTGTCTAAGATTTTAAGTCAAAACAAGTTAAATAAACCTTACGCCATTCCTCTGTTACGCTTTTAAGATTTATCTATCACTACACTGCATAGAGTGAGTATACAAATTGAAAATATTTCTTGAAAAAAACTAATTATAAAACGGCAAATAAGCATATGAACCACTTGACACTATAACTGCTTACAAATCTAATCACTATAATTGGGAAAGATTTAAAACTGCCAAATCATGATAAATCATTGTCTTTTCGATAATAATATTGGTGTAACAATTAACTTATCAAGGTCTACCGCTGAACATAAATCTTCCCCAAGTAAATCCTCCCAAAGAAATATATTTATATTACAATGTATACAAGACCCCGTAAATAACCTAGAACAATTTTAGGAACAAAATAAATTCCATTTCCAGGCTTGTACTATCTCTTACCGTACCTCCTCGCTGTTTATATACCAATGGCTTCACACTTTCTTCTATCTATCTGAAAATTATTAATATAAATCCAGACAAGTTAATATCTGTGTATATAGGAGGAGGAGGAGATAAGAGGAGGCTCTTAATAAAATTGAAAAGATCACAAGAATAACAGACACTCCCGAATAAAACTGAAGTAGTAATTAGCAATATCGACACGTAGTCATTACTATTTCCCCTAAGTTTACATGTACAACAGTTAATCCACAAATTGGTTTTATATAACACGTATATTCTGTTGATTCAAGCTGTAATTAGAGGGAAGACAGAGATTAATATGAAGACAAAGATTAATATGAAGACGTCAAACACTGACTGACTAATCAATCATAACTGAAGAACAACACGAGATTCTGCGGCCATCAATAATAGTTTTACCAGAAGTTCAGAATGAGGCCATGTTATTGACCCTTTTTGTTGAAGATTATTCTATATGGGGTGGATTAAGAACTTGTAAACATTTGAATCTAACATCTTGTGCAAACATATCAACTAAAAGAAAAAATCAGTGAAGAGATGTCGGCGATCTAGCGGTCTCTTTGCTGACGAGTATTCGAAAATTTCAGTGCTCGCTTAGAAGAGTGCAAATTTCAAAACGGTGGTCATTTAGACGATGTAATTTTTAAAAAATAAATGCCTACTAGTTAGCTTACTTGTAAATGAACAAATTTTTATAATACGTCGAATAGTTTTTATACGATTTTTTCAATGTTAAGTAATTTGTGGCCCACCCTATACGTATATGTTTCGGGAAGGCTTGACTTGTGTCGGACTCAACGGGAGACCTTTATAATGGTTAAAGTCACTTTTCGGATGGATATTAGACGTTGTACTTACTGCAATAAATCTATACTACCCAATGTTATAACGCTGAAGAGTTTATATATTTGGTTGAATGTACTAATCTCAAGAACTTGGTTCTAAAAAAAAACATACTATTGAATAGCTTATTTATCGAGTCAGGTAATTTAGACTTTGCAACATACACACAGTATGCTGAAGTGGAAGTGGGCCGGCCATGTCTCCAGACGAACTGATGGTCGCTGGAGCCGAAGTGTAGTGTAGGACGCCCTGCGGCGCGATGGACCGACGACTTGAAGAAGGTGGCTGGCAGCAGATGGATGCGAATTGCCCAGAACCGGGATGGATGGCGTTCTTTGGGGGAGACCTTCGTTCAGCAGTGGACGGCAATAGGTTGAGTTGAACATACACACTACGACCAATAGGAGCCAACGCATCAACGAAAAATGTAGCATAAACATGACAAATGAATTTCTTTTGAGAGACACAGATAAAGTTGCGCGGATCACCTAGTAATATGCATATATTCTCTTATATTATTTTTCAGGATTATTTGAATTTACAAATTCAGGTGTGTTCACAGTAAATGTTTCAATCAAAAGAAAATTACAAAAATAAATAACCAACTCTAGGCTTCACAATTACAAAAGAGCTGATGACTATCAAACATATGAATAATCTATTCACTTCTTCTATTCAGTCTCGGAAAAAAAACCGTGAAAGAACATCCATGCCATAGAAAAACACGGATACAAATATTGACCAAATCTTCGCAGCTTCGCACAGATGCAACCGGTGACGTTGACCGCTCTGCTCATACATTTTAATCCTCTGATATCTTCTAAGAGATTCATTTTAATAGTATGCTCTTAAAGCAATTTTGGTCAAGTATTAAATGCACAACATATTTCACGTATTTAACTGGATTAAAATTAATATTATATTGACTAAAATTACTTTGAAAGTGTACCCTCAAATAACTTAAACTTTATAACAAAAAAATCGTTACTGTGTACTTTTTTGTAGACATTTATATACTACTATATTTTTACTACTATATATTTTATTAAAAAGTATCCTATGTTACTTCTAATACCTCCAAGAACATGTGTACAAAATTTCATGATGATCGGTTGAGTAGTTTTCGCGTGAAACGATAACAAACTTACATTCGCATAATATCATTAGGGATACAGCTTCATAGTATATGATTGTTATCTAGTAAAGTTTCGTCAGTAACAGCAATAAAGCCTTTAAAAATTCTGTGTTTTTACCAGACATAGGCTATATGTTATGATTTTATTACACTGGTGTATTTAAATTTTCCTTAAAAAAACATAACCTAAATAATGGTGAAAAGCGCATTTAAATCTGTTAGATACTTTGACAGATCTACAACGCGCAAAAAAGCGACTTCATTTAATACTATATAAAAATAAGTATTCAGTGAAATGGTATATTTTTTATTTTTTCCTGCGCGGAATTCCCGCCGGATACCACCTATGGTGGTTATGTCGGACTCGAACCGACCAAAAACCGCACGCCGTCTCAGGTACCAGTAGCTGTGGAACCAGGTGTACCCAAATCCCTGGAACTCCAGATGACCCTTTTTCTGCCCCAAAAGAGCGCGTACTCCGTAGCACGTTGCGCTGCCATGGCCTCACCTGTCACCCTCAGGCTTGCGCTTATGGAGGACGGAGATCAACGACATGGTATAACTAGAAATATATTAAAAGTTCATGGCGTCTTACAGCACAGTAAAATCGCCTCCTAAACATTAATATATTACGTGACTGATCAAACAGCAAATAGAGTAAGCTCTGTGACTCCGTACAATACAAATAAACGAAGTTTTGATTACATATTCCACAATATTGTACAACATTTTATTTAGAATTGCCCGCGTAACAATGTATAATGTATTTTGTCATCGTTTACATATTTTACACATGGCAATCTGATCACAAACTGGAGAGCCTATAATCAGATTGCTAGTAAATCAAACTAACATACTCGTATTATAAATGAATTACACCATAACGTAGAACAAATCCTCATATTCCTCACGTGATTTTATTATTTGTCCTGGGTGCTTAGCTGTCACGATTCCTAACCATAGACTAACAATCCAGTCTAAAAAAATCTTTATTTTAGAATACCTTAAATAAGTAATATGTAATGTACCTTATATAATTAGGTACGTTGGAATTAAAAATGAGAAAAAACGCCAGCCAAGCCCTCTTTTCCCAGGTTCCCGTCAAGTTTATGGGCAACTCATGAATTTTGAGTGCGCTAACAACTTCAAAAAGAAACTTCATGATTTCACTTCTGCCATAAAATTGGAATATCTTTATAATTTAATGACTGAGGAGAAAACGGACAATTTGTGGAATGAGGTACTTGGGAACTAGAACTAAGAAGATGTAATTTGATGGAAATAATATTTCTGACTTATGAATGTCGATATCTTTTTCGAAATACAACTTAGATTAAAGTAATGAGAGAGATTGCTACTGCTCCGTTTTGAATAAAATATATATGTATTAATATACGGTGCTTTCAGCGGTTACTTCGCTATTTTCTGCTGCGCTGAGTGTTGTGGGACCAAACCTCACATGTGACAATACTATGTGATCCACAAATTGTTCTGGTCTGGATGTTATTTGTGTGCGATCCACGAATGTTTGTAAACTCATAGTAGTAATGTAACAACATATATAGGTCATGTAAGAATTATTATTGTTGACATCGTTTAACAGAAATGTTGAAACCCGTGCGTCATCTAGTCAAGACAAGTTTAGTCTAGTAATCTAGTCAGTCGAGAAAAGTGCCCATACTAATTTGTACCAGTATAATTTCATAACACACATCTATAAATCTAAACTTTGACATTTGTATTATTTGTGCAAATTAATGTTGATTATTCACATCACATAGTGTTTATCTAGTGATGGATTAAAAGTACAGCAGGTCACCGCACTTATTCATGCCATGGGTATCGTAAGAGGTGACTAAGGGAACAAATTATGCTGGACAAAATCACTTTAAAGAGAAAGAAAAATTTTAAACAAACCTTATGCCTAACCGTCTGGTCAGCGTGGAACAGTAGGCTGAAATCTCTTTTCTAAAAAGAAGCCTATGTCCAACAGGTTACGAGTAAAATCTGTTAATATGAGTGTAGGTTACTCGTTTCATTTAACTTTCTTGCATCCAAATTTGTTTCCTTAGCTGACTCCTAGGACACTCTCAGAATGAATGGTGATTCTCACTACACTCACTACACTCTGTATTTTTAAGCCGTCACCACACTGAGATGTGATGATGCGGAGCGATGTCATTTAATATTTAGAAAAATACGTTGTAGTCATTAAAATTCTTCTTTCATCCAAACACATTGACGAAAACTACTTTAAATTCAAAATGGCGGTAATCAAACAAAAGTCAAGTACTTTTGTTTAATTACCACCATTTCTATAATTTAATACTTGAACATGAACATAATCTTAATTATATTTCCTAAAAGTTATATTCCGAACTAAATTCTGCGCAATTTTCTCTAATATTTTATAAAGATACTTTCAAAGACCTCGATGTGGCTCCTTCAAATAAAAGAGATTATTTACTTTCTGAATAAATCAGTAAACGTACAATCTGAAGATAATTGGAAAACTAATAGTAAATTTATAAGAACTGAGGGTAGATAATAACTTATCAATTATATTGAACTTGTGAGAAATGGAGCTATCGATATTTAACTTTATCGATAGTAGTTTCAGAAATGTCATGTTGGGTTGTTGGAAACATTACATTTTGAAAGGAAATCTATTGTTGATGCTTAAAACAATTACTATCACTCTAGCCTAGAAAACTCGTTACCAGAACACCATTTTTACAATTAAGTGATATCATACGTTAAACTCTTTACATTGTAACTAACTCGTAATGCACAAAACGCGGCTTTATTGCTAAGAACAGACTGTTCTAAAATGTTCCAGAGTGAGTAATAATTGGGGTATTTGTATTTAGAAACTATAATTGCTAATGAATATAAAAAGAGATAAAAATAATTAGAAGATAGAAAGAAGAAACATAGTATAGTATCTAAAACATAGTTAAAGAGACGCTCAAGCGTAACACCCATCACTGAATTTTAGAAACAGCCCAAGAACTGAGCTCACTGAACTGCAAGGACCATGGGATGTCTATTGTCATAACGGCTGAACAATACGAGTATCTTTCATTGATATTATTGTAATTAATGAACAGTTATGACCCATAAATTGACGACATGCTTGAATGACCCGACTATAAAGAATTTTCACATCAAAAACGCAGTATAATTTAAAAATATCCTCCGACCACAATCAAATTTATTATTAATGAATGAAACAACGATTAGTCCTATACGAAGCTATGGAATGAAGAATGAATGAGTCGAATATTACTCATTCAAGAACGCTGAAGTCCCTTTTGGGAACTGTCAGCGATTACGCGGTAATTCGTCTTAGTGACTCAAAGGAATATAAGTTGTATAATTCATTTATGTTCACAAGTTAGATGGAAATACTCTTACAATAATTTATATAGAAAAAGCTTTTATTTACTGGGAGTAATAAACGAGAAATGTTTATTGGATTTTATTTGAAAGGCTTCGAGTAGATACATTTATGGGTTTATCTGGTAGTGATTGTATCAAATAAATGTCAAGCACTTACTTGAATGTTTTATTATGAAGGTAAAAGTAGAATAACACAAGCACATTGACACAAAAAATATAACAGAAATACGAGAAGAACTGGATGTTTTACTGACAGATTAGAAAATACAAATTTACATGTGTGTGATCATGTATGGCGGGCCGGGGCCCAACGGTTGATGTTGAGAAGTTTTGGCACTCCTGCTACTGTAATTTTTTGGCACTCTCATCCAATCTACAAACACGCATGAAGCAAGGAGAAATGCAACCATGGCTGGCTTTAAGTGATCTTAATATAAAAAAGCTCTCATATTTACCGCCGGAAAATTAAAAGATAAGTCCCGAAAGAAAATAAATACACTGATGAAAGCGCTCACGAGATCCTTTGAATAGGTTAAAGATCGCTTGGCCATCAAATTATTGAGATCGGCCACAATCCTAAACCCTTTATGCAAAAGGTAACATTTTGTTGATAATAATGTTATATCTTTGTACTATTTTTAGTTCTTTACATGCAAATAACAGGCTCAAATGTTTACTTACGTATACGTCTTTTGGTCGGGAGTACACTTGATTAGCATATTTTATCATATCTTGTAAGACTTAAAAAAACTTGTCTAGATTTTCAGTATAACAGCAAAATATATTTTTATTTTTTAAATTTAAAATATATGTTTGTACGTCATTGTTGTTTGAGATTCACCCGTGATCCCAAGCTGTCCACAATAGCGTGGAGCTGTACAAAAAAAAGGATTTAGCTACTTACCGGTGAGCTAATCCGTCTTTTGCTCGAAACCCTGTCGTGTGTAAATGTTACTTATCTAACTGTGTTGTATATGAATATAAATATATTCATAAAATACGTTGTTACTGTATTCCCAAACTGTATTTCTGTAATTAGATTCCGGTGCTCAACTGGTCACAGTTATATTCTCGCGTTAACTACACAAGCTAAGCAATTACATAAATCCAATCAATCCAAACCGTTTTGTGGGCTCTCAGCCTAAACATGAGCAATTTATTATTGAAATCACAATTTTATTTTTCAGTGGCCTATATCCCGTAGAAAATATATTTCATGAACTTGATAATTTTAACAGTGTGTATTACTATAACATATTGTATGTAAGTGTAGGATAAAGTAAAGGGTCGTTACTAAAAAATATTTATAAGCACGTTGTCGATGGGTGAGCCATATTTGTAACACAGTCGGAGTAAGGCCTCGAACTCACGAAAAACGAATGTCAAGCAATTTGGTTACTTATCACCAAATGAGTTTAGTTACCGAAATACAAATTTCCTGATATTAAGGAGTGAGACTCAAACACGCTTGTGGTTCTTTGGTTGCAGTTATCCATGGTTCATGATAATCAAGGAAAATATATACCAACAGGAAATCTATTTGCTAATCTTCTCCGATAATCATAAAAAAAATACATTTAATAATAAGCCCTCAAGGTTGATTGTAAATATATAATGAGATTATGTAGTGAAATAACTTGTATAGAAGGGATGTACCCGTTATCTCAGCAAGTTTAACTAATCGTATTATAATCAAAACCTTTCACATCAAAGTATTTCAGCCAATCCATCATCTCGAAGAGTGATTTCCTTTAGTTCGTACCACACAAACAATCTGAACTTAAGCCTCGACTTCTTTATAGTGTAACTAATAATGGTGTCAGGTATGCTTTCATAGTGTACTGGTATTTTGGTGGTACAGAATTTTCCATGTATCTCATTTAGTGTTACCAATATTTTTACTATCCGAATGTTCTCACTTTA
This sequence comes from Hypercompe scribonia, assembly GCA_949316085.1. Lineage (NCBI taxonomy): Eukaryota > Metazoa > Arthropoda > Insecta > Lepidoptera > Erebidae > Hypercompe > Hypercompe scribonia. The sequence goes on from OX438986.1 coordinate 566,314, forward strand.
TTATAAAAATAAAGAGTTTATTTTCGATTGGTTGGTTGAACGTGCTAATCTTAGAGTACGTCTTAAGTGACAGGTAAATAATGTGATCATTTTAGAATTTTGTTTCAAATTGAAGGTTATGGTAGTTTAAAAATTAACAATAAGAAAAAACTGTAATTAATAAAATATCTACATATTTAGCAGTATCTTCTTGCCGTTTTGCTAATTTGACTTGGGATCTTGGCGATTTAAAACATTGCGTAGAGTTTTATACTATTTTTTTTCGTGGATAAGGCGCTGGACGTCAACCCTTCTTGAGAATAATGCAGTTATGAGGTAGTACAAAGAGAGTAGATTAATTGGGATAAAAACGAAAAGTGCTTGCGGTAAAATAAGACAAGTCGCTGACAGCAATACAGAGAGTGTACTAATTCTAAGAAGCCTGGATCTCTTACTCTTATATTCTTCCTACGCTTGGAAAAAGCCTAGGAAAAGGACATCGACTGAGTTCTGTATTGTATAAAATAAATCGTAAATGACTTACAAGTTAATTGACCTATACGGTAACAATAAATTAAAATGCAAAAAAACGAAGCATAACAATAATATAAACGAAACTCGAACTTAAAACACAACAGGCAGAAATTCTAAAATACAAAACGTACCTTAATAAAGTTATATATAATATTAGAACAATTATATTACGCAACCGTTGAATATGAACAATAATCGAGTTCTAACATGGGAATTGTGGCGTAAAATTTAATATTCTTTTGAAAAGAATTCTGATTGCAAAAAAACATTCTCGTGTATTAAATGTACATGTAGGAAATTGTTTCTTATTCGCAAGTAATTTTACTCGTAATGTTATTAATGTCATAACAGACTCTTGACATATGCAATGATTAATTCAAAAACAATGGATTTGTATGGAATGGAGAATGACTATTTCTAAGAGGTAAATATTAGCTGCATGGATTGTAAACACTCTTCCGATCACACTTTTTTAAGTAGTAAAACAAACGAACGAATATTTCACCTAATGAAAGAAAGAAAGAAAGAAAAAAAAGTACATTTGTTAGGTAGGTAATTGCCGATGATTATAAACATCTGCTACTAAATAAGCAGAAGTGCAATGCGTTTCAGTCCCCCAAAGCCTATATATGTCGAAGCATAGCTCTCCCTCGATTGTTCAACTACTGAAATAGACTCTCGCTAACAAAAATCTTCGGAATATACCTGTATTTATTGCCACATTCAACTTTAAACTTACAAAAACGAAGTCAAAATGGCCCGAGTTTGGATAAAAATCTAGAATGTCTATTCACCAAATACTTGCGAGACTTGCACGGCACATCCAATAACTTCTAGTGTACGTGCCTGCATGTGGAGTTTCCAAACTTCGTTGCTGTCAATAAATCCAGTGCGCGGTTTATAAAAAAGTCTTTGAAGACAAAATAACGTCTGGTATTATATTGTCTCTAATTCTATGAATGTCGATAATCTTTCCAGCAACGATCGCTACATGATCACTTAAAATTTTGATATTCAAAACAAGATATACATACAGACACTTATATTCCGGATAAGCTAGGTAGACTTGCATTTATTTTTTAATAAACATTACTCCCACGTTTTGTCCAACGTCCTTAATAGAGACGACAGTGCAACGGTAGTAATGTAAAGTGGATAATCAGAGCACGAGAATTGCTTGGATTGAAATAACATTTCAGAGAAACAGTATTATTTTCATCACAATTAATTTGTGTTTTCTTTTTGGCTCTCTAATCGTCTTTGCCTGGGTCCGTTAAGCGGAACGTAAAGAAGCATCTTACCACCACTCTTGAATTATATTCATGTTTTCCATCATGTAAAGTAGAGTCACTTTGGTAGGTTTCTACAAAAAAAAACTGCTCGACAACTGTTTTCTGTGAGACGATTTTCGACTCAATTAAGCCGAAACATGACTTTGGCGCGTGAGTTCCTGAAAGTAGTCCAAATCATGGAAAACGACACTCAGTGAACTGCTGTATACTTGTGTATTAGTAAATTGGATAGACCGTCTGCCTATTTGCAAAAAAATACTGACGAAGTACTGTGTGCTTGCTGCCTTAAATTCAACTTGAAAGATTTCATTACCCGACATTATAAAGTTCAACAACTGCTTTTACGGTACAGATAGGTCGGGTCGTAAAACTAGCAGTAAATACTTTTATGTCGTTGGAGAATTTCTTAGATATAAAAGAACCGGTAGCATTGGATCCCAAATAGTAGAAGTGAATAAAGATTTAATATCAGTATCTGCATTTACCAAAAGATCCTGCAATATAGAAAAGAGGTTAGATTGCCAAAGGGAAAACACAATTTATTTATTTATTTATTTAATTACACTTTATGCACTTTGTACATCGGCGGACTTAATGCCCAAGACATTCTCTTCCAGTCAACCTTAGGGTGGTATAAAAATATTGTAAGAGAGGTGCACAGAGGTTACATTGACGACGAAAATATACCATACATGAGTACATATACATACGTGAACACATACAGTACATACGTCATAAATACACATATAAACATAAATATACATATACACACACATTCAGATAATATTCGTACTCTATGACAACTTGACTATAAGCTGAGCCCACTATCAATTAGAGTATTCTTCAATCTCGTTAAGAAGGAGATTATGTAATTTTGAAGAAGAAAATAAAAACTACTGTTTCTTTGAAATAGGGTTCTTACAATTCTTGAATGTTCGAAAGGTTTTACTATTACCAATTTAATATACCGTTTTAGGATTACAGCAAATACAACAGCCTTTAATGATCAACTGTGGGACATAGGCCTCTCCTTAGAAAAGAGGTTTTGGCCTACGAGCATGCAACCAGACGGGTTGGTACCGGGTTTGTTTGAAATTTTCCGTCTCTTTGGAGCGTTATTCTCCTGTGTAGTTTGCTACCTTAGCCACAGGATGAATAGGGGTGGCGATACTACACATTCTTTATCCATTACCACACGGACTCTGCTTACTTAGCTGAACCAATATTACTACATGAACTAATACAAGATAATCTCATTCTAAATTCAACAAAGTTTTTTTTTTAAAAAAGACTACGCCCGCACTAGGAATAAATTCTATGTCGCGGGGGACTTTACAAACATACAAGAAACGGACACAAGGAACACCTAAACTCAGAACAAAAAGTTCTGGATCACACAAAGTGTTGTCCCATGTAGGATTTGAACCCACAACACTCGGCACAGTGGAGAGCGGCGTCACCATCTGTGGATAAACTCTCTATTTAGGCGAGGTACGGCACACGCGCACGTCACCTCCTCGCAGCTGGCCACTATAGCGGATTGATGGGAAAACCCGTCTCGTCCACCCGCGGCCACACTCAGGGAAAAATAATTTATTTTAAAAATGAACTCTGACATTCATGTTCATCAAAGATGAACTACTTAACTCATTCGGATATGCCTGAGTTAAAGACCCTGCGATTGTGACACTTGATACACTTGATGTTTGATCATCCCAACTCTTTCCTTTCTCTTTAATTGCCCTGATCGTTGACTGAGTTATCGATCCAATCCTACTATACTCCACACCTTGTATATTTAATGATGGCAACCTATGGCGTAGGCAAGGGATTTGGTACACGAATACTAATTATTGTAGATATTAATTATTAAGAAAAACACATTTCACATGACACAAGGGAAAGGTTACGTCAAATCAAAATGAAAACCGGACAGATTGGTCTACCCGAAAGGTTATATAGAAATAGTTGGGAGTTAATAAAATGAATATTTCCAAACTATTGATTTCAGTTAATAATATACGGACAGTGTATCGTTCTGATTAAATCCGTTTGGCAAATAGATTGTCCCTCTTTAGAGTTAGTCTGATATAAACAATTGACATCTGTAAACTCGACAATCTTTCTACATGTTTTTTTTTTCTATATTAAGAGCCTGCCAAAGCGACTCTACTCTGCCTGATGGAAAGCATGAATAGAATCCAAAAGTTGTGGTCGCCATACTCATTGCAAATGCAGACAATGCAGTATAGTGACCCACACTATAGCGGCCTAGTGAGATGCTTTTTCACACCCCGCTTGGGGACGTAAAAGGCAAGACAGTCATCGTGACAGTGTAAGGCTTACACAGTTACCACGATAACTGTCATCCTTGCATCAATGGGCCTCCGTTCTCACACTTACCAATACGATAACACGGATGCTGGCGCTTTAGGTTAAATCTTTTATCTTATTTTCCCATCAGGAACTTGTAGTATTCTTGATCAATTTTAAACAGGATTAAGAAAGAAAGTAAATCAGTACAATCAAAGCATGAAGAAGTTAGGGAGAAAGCGATGACATTCCTAAGAAGAGTTGGCATCATGAAGGCCATATAATATAGAAAACTTTTCACTACTGTAAGCCATGAAAATATACTAAGTACATATTTCATCTCTATTCACAAATAAAACATCCTGTTCTGGATTCTCATCCCATTCAATATGGAGTAATAAATTAAAAAGATTGTAGTTGTTTCGTTTTATTTTAAAATATATAAGAATCGTATTGCCAAATAAATACTAACGCCGTACATAATTAACCATTTACAAATTCTTGTTCAAAAAGCCGGGTCTTCGCTAAATATCTTCAGCAATCCATGGATAATTCAACTCGCAAATGTACATAAAATACTAAATTAGTATGATTTTGTAAATAAAATAAAAGACTTGTGGTTGAAATGGCTTAAGAAACGTTCCCTATTTTGTAAACGATGTGATTTTAAATAATAATGAAATTAAAGTAGAATAAATACCATACCATTGCATATTTTTACAACGTACCAGTACGAATAAATGTATAATTTTGAGAATTAAAAGCATTATGAAATCTTGAATCTTTGGACCCATATGTTTTCTACTAACTTAACTTCATGTTTTCTATCTGTCACAGGTGGTCGTTATGGGCAGCAGTACCACATCAGACAAGACAATCAACACAAGCACAGACTCTGCAGCCACAGCGCTCACCTCAATCACAGGCACCGATGACTCCATGGATGCCGAAGCCGATCCTCCTGAACCATCCGAGCCCAATCTCATGGATGATCCTAATGTCCCCCAAAATCCCCCTTCAACAGCCCCGCCCCATTACCACAGACCTCAAGACAGTTGCGATATTGACTCCCCGGCTTACACAAAACCACAATCTGCGACTGATGTTCTAGACTCACCTAGGCCGGGACCAGCTAGGTTCGTTTTCGATGTTCCTCTCCCAGATCCAATGTCTCAACCCAGGAGACAGGATAAGCCAAGGAACAGGACACAAGTCAGCCAAACGTCAGTAGCATCTTCATCTATTCAAATCCCCTACGATCCTAAGATGGATCCACCAAAAAGTCCAAAAGCTAATCAAATTAAATATGAGACTCATTTCAAATTTGAACCTGAGACCACAAAGAGGAGAGTGAGTGAACCAAGAATAAAGAATAAGCAGAAAGAGAAAGAGTACTATAAAGATGAAGTCGCAAAACTAAGGAGGCAGTTGGAAGGAACTGAAGTTTTTACGACGTCGAGAAGGCGATCGTCTGCTCATCAGCACTCTGTTCCACCAGTTTCTTCAAGAAGACAAAGTACAGGTAAATTGAATTATTTATACAGGGTGTCCAAGAACCTGGCGTCCAACTGGATTCCCACGATGCCCCAAGTTCTAACAGTACTCAGAAAAATATTTTAAAAAATCCACCCCATGTACTTACAGAATTATACTGATTTCAAAAAAAAAGGGGAAATGAGCACCCTGTGACATACTTTTGAATGCTGTGACTGCTAATGCTGATAATTTCGATATTTCTTGGAGGTTTTGTAATCTAGGGTATTGCTGTGTCTAAATAGAATGTAAAAATAAAGTACTTTTTGTACCATTTTAAAATAAAATATTATTTTAACTAAAGGTGATATGGAAAACTATTGAATTTCGCAACTTTGACCGACTGTAGTGTAAAAAAAATGTACCAAAATAGTATGGCAAGTGACGTCAAATTTTGACGCGTTTATTCCTCTTTTTAAAAAGGTATAATACTTACACATTAATTTGAAAAAAAAAATTTTGATAATATTTTTACTCAACAACCCAATTTTTACGATGTCTTACAGAATTCTTAGAAAGAAAAATTTACGACGAATTGAATCTAACCTCTAAAGAATTACTATTGTATGCTCATAAAAATAACAACAGGCCTCTCAAAAAACAGGTTAGACCGTAAGGGACGGTATGTGCATGCATCTCACCATAGTGATTCGTTATTACAACAGGAGGGAGCAAGACAGAAACTATCTTTGCGATTTGCTGGTTCTTCTTTATGGTACCCCATTATTCAGGTAAGAGTGAGGGAGAAAAAGGTTAGAGGTGCGAGTGAGATAGATAGTGACGCTATCTGGGATCGTGCTATTTAGGATAACAGTACGGTCAGTACACGTCACTGCCTCCTGCCGTTACTACGCACCTCTCTCTTATTGTTACCATTGATCACGTACTACGATTTAAAGCTTTGTTTATTGGACTCGATTACTCTTTGTGCTCTGGACTTTGAAACGAACTCTTTACGACGACCTTTGCCTGTGTTTGGACAGTTTGTGTTTTGTGTGTGCTACCATGGCGACCTACACTCCGCAAGAATACGCAAATATGCACTACATTTATGGAGAATGTAGAGGTAATGGACGAGCTGCAGCGAGACTTTACAGAGAAAGGTATCCGAGGGCTACGCGATATCCCGACCATCGAGTTTTCATTAATGTGCACAGATCACTATGTGACGGGCGGTTCCCCAATCAAGTAGCTGGTGAAGGACGACCCGTAAATGACTTCATACGCGATGAAGTTTTAGAGGCGGTGTCGGCAAATCCAAGCATCTCTGTGCGAGGAATAGAAGCTGATACGGGGATACCGAAGAGCACAGCACACAGTATTCTCCAAAAAGAAGAATATCATCCGTACCACGTACAGCGAGTGCAAAGTCTTTTACCTCGAGACTATCCGAGCCGAGTCGCGTTTTGTGAAACAATCCTGCAAAAACATCGAGAAGACGAAAACTTTATCGACAAAATTTTGTGGTCAGATGAATCAACATTTAAGAAAGATGGCTACATGAACCTACACAACTTGCACGAGTGGCATGTGGAAAATCCGCACTTGATGCGAGAAGATAGATCCCAGTACCGGTTCAAAGTGAACATGTGGACCGGTATTCTCTGTGGGAATATTATTGGTCCATTTGAGATGCCCGAGAATTTGACTGGCGAATCATATTTAAATTTTCTTCAAAATGATTTGCCAAACTTACTAGAAGAGACCCCACCAGATATGTGGTTCCAACACGACGGCTGTCCAGCACATTTTCGCGTATCCGTTAGAGAGTTTTTGGACGAGCAATACCCGAACAGGTGGATTGGGCGATCAGGAACAATCCCGTGGCCAGCCCGCTCACCTGACTTAAATCCGCTGGATTTTTTTTTCTGGGGAACTATGAAGGAGCTCGTTTATGCGAAGCCCATTAATGACATCGCTGACCTTCGTGAGAAGATAACACAAGCAGTGCAGGTGATACGTCACTCGCGAAACATAAAGCGGTCCTTTTTAAGGAGAGTGAGAGCTTGTATTGCCGCGGGTGGTCAACATTTTGAACATTTATTGTAATAAAATATCTTTAAACTAACATTCTTTGCTTTTATTCTACTGGGAACCCATCTACCTGTGTGTATTTCCTTCTTGCTCACTCTTGGAACCGAAGTAAATAATAGTAGTAACATAACAGTTTCTAAGATAAGAAAGGGTCCGACAGTTACCGTTAGTAGGTAGGCACTTCGTAAAAATTGGGTTGTTGAGTAAAAATATTATCAAAATTTTTTTTTTCAAATTAATGTGTAAGTATTATACCTTTTTAAAAAGAGGAATAAACGCGTCAAAATTTGACGTCACTTGCCATACTATTTTGGTACATTTTTTTTACACTACAGTCGGTCAAAGTTGCGAAATTCAATAGTTTTCCATATCACCTTTAGTTAAAATAATATTTTATTTTAAAATGGTACAAAAAGTACTTTATTTTTACATTCTATTTAGACACAGCAATACCCTAGATTACAAAACCTCCAAGAAATATCGAAATTATCAGCATTAGCAGTCACAGCATTCAAAAGTATGTCACAGGGTGCTCATTTCCCCTTTTTTTTTGAAATCAGTATAATTCTGTAAGTACATGGGGTGGATTTTTTAAAATATTTTTCTGAGTACTGTTAGAACTTGGGGCATCGTGGGAATCCAGTTGGACGCCAGGTTCTTGGACATCCTGTATATAGATTAATAATTACCTTTTCAATTAGTTTTTGGTTAATAGTTTAGTTGGAACATTGAAAGGTGTAGGCAATTTTTCGGTTAATACTGTTCGTCAATACAAAAAGTTTCTCTTCTCTAAAAGAAAACTCATACTCGTATTTAGGGCGCCCAACTTATAATTACTTAAGTACTCTTTGCCTCATAACAATAGTTCTATATCGATGTATTAATTGACATTGATGGATTTACATTTTGTATAGATGACTTAACGCCCAAACTATCGAATTTGTTTATCATTATTAGAACCGCCTGATCTCCGGTACTTTATCGAGTTACAAATTCATTAACTTGATTTATTACTATTAATCTCCACAGTCGATCAACAGGTCGCTTCTCTGATTTACGGTTTCGTTTCAAACTAAAAACTGTATTTCAGTAGCATTCATTTATTTATATATAATTGATATTAGCTGATTTAAAATAAATCAAAATTTTCTTTAGAGATAAAGACAAATTATTCTTTAAAGACACATGAATGAGAATGCTATATGATCATTTTACTGTACACTACAGTTTAGATATCAAAAGAGCAGACTTGAAAGACTACATGTGTGATGTTCCACTCTCTACGTTAGTTTTTACAAGCTGCACATACGTTAGGACCCTACCTAACGGTAAACTATTGTTAGCTAGGGATAGCTAACAATAGTTTACCGTTGGTCACAGTTTTTTTTTCTATATTAAGAGCCTGCCAAAGTGACTCTAATCTGCCTCATGGAAAGCATGAATAGAATCTAGGAGTTGTGGTCACCATATTTATTGCAAATGCAGACGACGCAGTATGGTGACCCACACTATGCCGGCCTTGTAAGATGATTTGTCACACCGCTTGGGGACGTAAAAGGCATGACAGTCATCGTGACAGTGTAAGGCTTACACAGTTACCACGATAACTGTCACCCCTGCATTGATGGGCCTCCGGTCTCACACACTCCAACGAAACACGACAACACGGATGCTGGCGCTTTAGGTTGGTCTTCTGTGGAAGGGTAGTACTACCCCGGTCGAGCCGGCCTGCTCGTGCTGAAATCAGCGTGGTTCTACTACCTACAGTTAATTTAGTTCTCCCGGCCATAAGCTATGGCTAGTTGCGGCTAATGGCTGAAAGCATTTGAATTGCGTGAACTCGGTTCTTTCTGGGTATTAGTTTATTAATAATTCCAACATAATTTCCTATCAAGATTCCATAACTCGAGCAACATAACTATGGTTTGTTTTTTAATAAGTATTATATTTACTACAGCAGTGCAAGTCCACGTGACAGCCAACCCGTTGGACTCCGCAGCTAGCACCATTCCGTCTGGTCGCACCACTATCGTGGTTCAACAACCTTCATTGTCCTTGGACTATGGAGGTTGTGCTACTATCCTGGTTAGAGATGATGAAAGACGCAAGTCCAGGGTCTGCAGTGATCATATACAGCAGCTACTAGATGTGACAAGCCAGTTTACTTCTGAGGACCTTCATGAATTTGATAAAAGGTTAGTATTTTTGAATGTTTTTATTACATTATTATTAATGATAGATTCACATATTTGACAGTTATATGAAGGTAAAGCATGTATGTTTTTTTTTATTTTAAGAGCCTGCGAAGGTAACTCTACTCTGCTTGACAGCACGAATAGAATCTAAGAGTTGAGGTCACCATACTCATTGTGAATGCAGACAATGTGACCAATAGTATGGTGGCCTAGGCTTTTTCACGCCCCGCTTGAGGACGTAAAAGATATGACAGTCACTATGTCAGTGTAAAGCTCACTTACCACAATAACTGTCACTAGTTAGCAAAACGCGACAGCATGGATGCTATCGCTTTGAGTTGGTCTTCTGTAAGATGAAAGAACTGCCCTAATCGAACCGACCCATTCGTGATAAAGTCAGCGTGGCTCTACATATAAGCTGTAAGCAGTATATATACCAACATTTAATTATGTGATAGAATGATATTAAAGTAAATCTTTCGTTGCGTTTATTACCTAGGTTTAAATGCGTAACCTTGTCTTGAGTTTGTTATTTTGGCCTGGTTGAAAACGATCTTCTTCCCAGCTAACATCGGCAATAAAAATTATTGTTCTCATATAAATGAGGACAATGCAACCAAAGTGTTAGAATTGACGCCATTCCAAGTTTTAGCTTTTCACAAAATACGACGAGAGGTTCTCAGACGACGCGTTAAAACGACTCTTTTGTGACATTCCCTTTAAAAAGATAAAAGATGAAAGCACCAGCCTTTTGTGAGGGTAATTCGCTTTACTGGGGCGTTCGTCCAACTTTCTTAATGTGGCTTTTATAAATGTATCTGGGGCTTTATTCAATTGTAGGTAATTGAATCGAAAACGATATTCGCCTGGGATTTGAGTGGCTACCGTTATTGGGAAAATATTTTTAAAAGGGTTAAAGGTTAGCAAATTGTACTCTTTCTTCTTTGTACTCGATGTTAGTTGTTCAAGAGTTTTGATCTGTAAGCGTGTTAGAAGTTATTTGATCTCTTAAATGAGTTAGAAGCAACCTTAACCTCTATTAACGATGTGTTAAGGTTTTAGATGAGTCATTTACAAATACTGTTTTAAAATGCGAAACTAGATCGTTAAAGTTTGTCTACTGTCATTTCTTAAAAATTGTTTGTTTTTCTGAACTCAATATTAGATTATTCATTTTGAAGAAGCATCGTCGTTAAACGATACAAACAAAAGTTTTTTTAATCGTAAAATGTGAAATTAATTGCATTGTTCAATTAATTGCAGTAAACTAAGATAGATATTTATGTCAATATTTTTTTTCATGACTTTTCATATCTTTAACAAATAAATAAACTAATGCCTTTGAGCTCATCAGAACACTCTCTATGATAAAGGTGATATTGGTCTGAAATATACTTGTACACAATAACTGAGCGATACTGACATTCTACCGTTTTAAAAATAAAAACACTCTGCCCAAGCTATTAAACGCGTAAGTACAGGGTAAACTCATCCCTAGGGTACCTTTCGACTTAAATAATAATCTCTGCCATGGCCATAGGACTCTGTGAAAGAGTCTTTTGTTTTGTTTTTACGTAGTTAAGAGATCTCTTGACAGTAAAAACTGCTTTTAACGATTTGATTCGTTTCATTAAGTATTATAACTTAAACTATGTAGATTATAATCCCTTCATTATCTTGATTAAGTACAAGAAGTGGTGGTGATCCTATTTACCCTGTGGGTGACATAAGAGTCTTCTAAAAGAGCTAAGCAGGACAGCAGCACTGCAAAAGAAGGAGAACTTGATAAAAATACTTTACCAACCTGTCTCTCCAGCATCGTGAGGAGGAGAGGTCTATGTCCAACAGTGGAATATTAAAGGCTATTGATGCGATGTGATGATGAAGTGAAATTTTTCAACAAACGTAAAAGAGAAAACCAAAGTACCCATGTAAGACTATGTTTGTATGTAACAATTAATTTTTATGCATTTTTAATACGATATCGCTATGATTAAAAGTAGGCGAAATTCCACTTTCAAGATTTTTACATTATTATTTAGTAACTTATAAATTAATCATACTTTAGTAATTGTTCTCTTTACTTACTGTTCGATAATCGTGACCTGATTGTCGGATGCCACTCAGTCAGTATAACGGACAACTCTTTTCTCGTGTCGTGATAGTGTTCACGTTGGGATATGCAGCTAATACTACCTCGCTGTGAGCGCGTGCTGTTTAACGTTGAGCCGCCAGTATAGCGGCAACTTCTTCTAGTGTCGTGATAGTGGCCCACGTCAAAATAAGTAGCTAATGTTTACCCTTGGGCCGTTGGTACAGCGGCAAATTTCTTCGTATGTCATGATAATCACCATATCGGAATTAGTAACTTGTATTTGGTATGATTACAGCCATTCAGACGTTTTACGGCTAGTTATATCAAGATATTTTGAACAGTTTCAGTCCTGAGTGATTCACTCTGCTTCAATCATCAAGTACTCAGGCATCAAATAGCATCAACACTTTACAAACATCCACCTCTGACGGGATAATCCGAGATATCATAAATGAACTGCTTGAGCAATAAACAACTTGTCACTATTGCTGTAATTGTTTTCTTGTGATCTCGGCAATCTAAAAAATGTATTTGAACATTTAAAGACAATTCTTAACTATAAACATTGTTAGACCAAAATCACTAAAAATCATACTAATTACTGTTCCACCAATGGCCTGTATTTCCAACAAACATTGAACATGATAAATTAGTTCAGAACCCACAAAAGGCTGTTGACAATTGGGCAGTAGGTACATAAACGAAAGCCCGGATGTTTTGGAACAAGTTGTCTGAATTCAGGCAAACACAAACAACGATGTTATTAATTGTCCTTTTTAACATGAAAATTTCGTATTAAACATTTCAGATAAATTAAAAGGTTATGGGTCAAAGTATAGACTAGCTTTTACACGCAACTTTGCTTGCGTAAGCGACAGTCACTTTTTTTTTTTTTTTTAAATTACATAACTGATTACCATAATAGATAAGTAAAAACCGAATCCAAATCAGTTAAGTTACTTCTGAGATTAACGTACACAAGCAGACATACATTCTAAAAACTGTTACTTTGAATTCCGATACTTTAATAATCCATTAATTTATTAATAACTTTAATGTACAGAAATCGTCATGTTACCGTTTTATTATATAAAGATGTCTGATTGAGATCTGATGACACACTAATGACACATTGAAGTACTATACAGAATATTTAAATGTTTCGTCTCTTTGAGAAAATAATGTTAGTTTATTTATTAGTCAAGCCTTTAAAAACAATTATTGTAATATTTGGAATATATTGTCTTGAGTAAGTACATAATTTGATAAGAATTATAAGTACTTAAGCATATGTATGTATTTATGTGTTTTGTGCATAAATTTTAGTGTATGATAAGTTTGTGTATATGTACTAGATAGGGTAATCCCATAAAAAGAAGTCTGCTAGGGATAGAACTGGATTTCTGGGTGGCCATGGAAAGTCACCTCGTCTGGAAATCAACTTTTCCAGAAACATGTCTTTGACTACCGCAGGGACTCATTGAATGTGTGACAAGTGGCTCTATCTTGTTGAAACCGTGTGTTACGATTGTAGTCAGCAAATTCCAGTAGCATCGGTCCCTGAAGAACTCTACGTGAGTTAAGACTAAAGGGATGTTAGATTCACATGAACTAAGGGATGTTAGATTCAAATATTAACAAAATCTTGGCCCACCCTATATATATAGATGTGTGATTGAGATCTGATGTGACTATTGACACATTATAATACTTCGGAGAATATTTAAATTTATCTTTTCTTTGTAATGATATAAAAAAAACCTTATAATTTTTATTTTCGAAAACAATGTGAGTTAAGTTATTAGTTATAGCCTCGAAACTTAAAATAAGCGATTAATATAATATTTGGAATACATTGCCTTGAGAAAGTCAAAGCCAATTCTGTGACTAAGTGTAAAATAATATCGAATCATGCAAAACGTTGTCCGAAATATTAAAACCGATTCCAAAACTCTATGACGACCTGTTACTAAGGATAAAATGACAGTTCTTCACAATAGATGTGTTAAAAATTCAGTATCCCAACAAAGTTTAGTTAATATTTCTAAAATAGTCATATTAATTCTTTGCTCATCATAAGTAAGTATTAAACTGCTGTCTACTGCTCTCGTATTCAGCATCTGTCTTAATACTGATAGATGCTCAAAGTTGCTCCGCCACAACTGTCATTATTTACCCATCATTGGTTACAAATTGTGCTAAAGTTTGTAAAAGTGACATTTAAGTCGTGAGCTTATATCCGAGTTATGTCTATTCGAAGTTCTTAAATGTACATTTGACTGCGTTTGGCCCGCTTCATTTAATATTTTGTTACTGTCGGCAACAGCACTTTTATGGGGAATAGTAGAATTCGTCATGTACCACTGTTATGGGAAGAAATACATACTTAGCATCAGCAAAGCCCCAGCTCAAACAAAGACGAAATAAAAGATTATTTTCTGAAATCTGTAGATATACAAAATAGAATGTTATTTAAGCCGAAAGGTACCCTAAAGCCTGTACTAACATTTAATTTTTATTTCACACATTTTTATTTGTGAAGTGGCCAAACGTCACAACATACACGAATTTTATACTGATCGGTTACCTAGTTACGGAGTAATTTCATCCCTATAATAAACAAATGAACATAGGCATACATAATTTTTTCATCTACACTATAATTATCTGCGTGAAGAATACTATATAAGTTTTTAAATATTCACTTTGTAGGGAAATTGTATGGCTGAATATAAATTTTTGAAAAATTATTACATTAATTTCTGTAGCATTTTTTGATTGGCTTTAAAGAAGCCATTCATTTCACTGAATTATTATTCTCTTCTCTTTTGAGGCATTTTGACCTGAATGTTTGCCGTCTTGTGTAATTTAATTATCCATGTGGTCCCCTCATCATTAGCACTCGACATGTAGTTTGTTTAGCAAATGTTTAAATAAGTTATAAGGGAGTTAATGTTGACCCAAGACACTTGGTTTGTGCTCGAAGCTAGAGCAAGGGGGTCTTAATTTGTTTTAAAATTAATTAAGCAAATCGTGGGTAAGGGTAATTGGTTTAGACAGTTTAAAATTTTTGAGAGAAAGCTTTTGGATGAAAATGTTTCTTTACAATCACATTGTCTTTCATTCGATATCTTTTATCAACGAATTCTCGTACTCTACGAGTATATCGATCAAAAACGACCTACCTGGCCAAAATATCATTTAATCAATTATTGAGACTATCTTTTTTCGAAACCTATATAAAAGATTATACGTCTCACTGCTAAAATTACTCTCGTACCACAACTGACATTCATCTGTTCCAGAATCTTGTTTTTTTTAGATTTTTTATTCGTGAAACACTGTCATTGTTGTAGTGATTTTTATTATTTCCTGTTGTTGGGTAGTCTTTGTCTCTTAATCTCCTATGAGTTGTCTTTTCTCTTACTAAACTTTTGCAAACAGACTGTGATGGTCACCGTGCGATGAAAACAAACTCAATCTAATTTTATCATTTTACTTATCTTTGTAGAATTTTATTTCAAGTCCAATATTTATTAGTCTAATCACTTCAGTATGTAGTTATATAGTAGGCTAAGATCGCCTTTCTTCGAAGTGACCTATGTGACATAATCAGTTATTAAAGTTTGTTAATGATGATGATTAAATATCTAAGGGTTTTAGCACAATCCATTTCGCGCTGTCTGGCCTGAAGTCAACTCTACTTTGGTGTTTGCTGAAATATGATTCTCTTCTACTCTTAATTCAAAAATAAAAACAACTACTAGATTTCAAACTATAACCTATTCGATATACTTATCCACCATGATATGATATGTCACAACTACACTGAGAAAAAGATTGCCTCATTAAGAAGACCTATAAAATTTATTCAAAGTAAAATATATTGTGTCAATTTTGATTAATTTACGTGATTGCTATGGTTTCCGATAGTTTATTGGTATTTTTAATGGTTCGTGAAATTGTGATGGAATGCAGATAGAAAAACTTTGTCATCGCATTTATTATATCAACAATGTAGAAATATATTATAACCTAACTAACCCAAATAATAGTAAGTCAACCCATAATAATAATCTATCCAATAACCACTAACCCAAATAATAATAGTCAGGTATTGGATTGTGTTTCACTTTTAAAGTTTGTTTTATCGATTTCAAATACCCTTAAATCATGCCATTTACTATATATTACATATAATCTGTGTTTTAAGCGATTTATTAAAACGGACTCAAAGAACACCCAGACTCAGAACAACGATTTGTTCTGAGTCTGAGTGACTCAGAACAAATCGTTCTGATTCTTTTTAAGCTTAACTTCAATCAAATTCAAAAACCCTTTTGAATGTCAAAAGGGTTTTTAAAAGCGGTTCACAAAGAGCAATGTAATCGCGTAACTCACAGAAAAATATTCCAGACCAAAAATGTTGTTGAGTTTTTCTTACATATTCTTAATAACAGCCCGGCGAATGTCAGTTTGGTGAGAGTTCACGTCCGTGCTTCGGTGAGCACGTTCAGCTGTCAGTCATGAACGTCTGTGGTGATCGTTAAAGGAAAGTCAGTACCCTCAAATATACTGATAACTAGTTCGACTTTCGAATTCTGATTGCCTTCAGGTTCCGTTTTTAGGTAGTAGAGCCACGATGATTTCAGCACGAACGGGCCAGTTCAACCGGGGCAGTACTACCCTCCCACAGAAGATCAACTTAAAGCGCCAGCATTCGTGTTTCGTTGGTGAATGCGGGACCGGAGGCCCATGTATGCAGGGGTTAGTTATCGTGATAACTATGTAAGCCTTACTACACTGTCACTATGACTATCATGCCTTTGATTTCCCCAAACGTAGCATAAAAAAGCATCTTACTAGGCCACCATAGTGTGGGTCGCCACAATGCATTGTCTGCATTTGCAATGAGTAAGGTGACCACAACTCTTTGGATTCTATTCTTGCTTTCCATCAGGCAGAGTAGAGTCACTTTGGCAGGCTCTTAATACTGAAAAAAAAAAGGTTTGCAGAGGTCCAATACCAGTCGCTCCGTGGAAAAACTGATGTTCAGGTAAACCTGGTTGAACTAGTACCCGACTCCAAATAATCAAAAAAGGAAACGTAAAGTCTAGGAAGATGAAGATGAATGTATTAAGTCCATCAAACCGCTACCGCCCATGAACGTGAGGAGCTAACAAAATCACGTGATCTTTTAAAAGGCACGTGTAACATGATCCACTTTACACGTGCCTTAGCCTGGGGCCTTGTTGTTTCAGTTTTAATTGACTTTTGCCGCCATTTTACGGTTTTGTGAATTTTGTCAAACGTGCTTTATCAGGTATATAGATTGTTTTTTTATTTATTTGTTTTATTTACTGACATTTATTTTGATATCACTGAGTAACCAATATCGAAACACCTTGTCCTTATATGTGTGTAAGATCATAGAACAATTATATAATCAGAGAAATAAAATTCACCCTCCTATGCTTAATCTTTATCAATCAACTTATTTAAATCCAGTATATAAACTTTAGTGATTTTGTCGATAGTAAGCGATTATGCTAATTGTAGTGCGTTATCGATAGTTGGTCGAGGTTTATCGTATGAGATGATTTTATTTGACATTCTACCACAGTGATAGTAGTTATTTGAAATCTAAATAATTAATGTAGCTTTAAAACGTACGTACCGACACACTTAAATGTTTAAATTGGGACGATGACTTCCACATACAGGGCAACAAAAATATACTACAGCGCCATCTAAAGAAGACATAACGAACTACGAAGTAACGGCTAATCCTGTATCGCGATATACAAAGCAGTTCAGCAGTCACAATCACATTGCCTGGTCGGAGGATCCTCCCTTTGTATTGAAGGAGAAATGACACCCGTTCCCCCAAAATCTTAAAATATAACTGTTTATCAGCAAAAACTGGTTTATTACATATAATAATTTTTCACATATGGCTAGTTATCGACATAAACCTACAATAGAAATTGAAAAAGGTTATTGTTTATGTTTGACAGAAAAAAACAGTTAAAAATATCAACACATTCATTATTTCGACGAACTAGTTGGCATGTTTATGGGTTTCGATCTAAATGCAGTTTTTAAAATGGAGATTCATTTGAAAATGGTGATAACAAAGTTTTTATAAAAATTTTAAACAAGAAACATTTATTTCAGAAATTCGGTGTAAATAGTAGTTTTTCAGTATAATCCGTTCATGAAAGATAACCTGATTTTTGACACTGCTGCGTTTGCAATAATGGACCGAAAGATAGTGCGTTGGTTTAAACCATTGTTGATTTATAATACAATTAAACATATAGTAAATCTATCTTACAGAGAGAATATACCAGAGGTATTTTTGACTTCTAAGTTTTGATCCTGACTATTTGGTTGGCCATAATTTGACCCTGTGGTGTACGACAATCAATCAGTAACGACTCAAACCTCTTGCTGTGACCAAATTTTACCCCTGTATGTTTTGGCATTTATTAATTTGAAAATTTGTCGTCCTTTGAGAAGGTAAATGCATGTAAGATGATAAAGCATACAAAAAAAGCATATTATTGTTTTTGACAATTTTCTTTAATAATATGTACGTATCTTTAAAAATAAATATAATAAAATTTATTATTACATCAACCTGCAATTGTGAAACGTAGATATTATTTTCAATTCTCTCAATATCACCCACTCAACCAAACTCCATGTTCAATAAATGTCTGATTTATAAAATTAGTGTTCAATACTCACTCAATGGAGAAATCCGATCAACATCTATCATTGTTAGCGTCGATGAATGCTGATATCATTTTATTGAGGAGGAGTGCCAATGAAAGAACATTTATGTGTAGGTTGTAATAACATCACACTTTACATATATCCTGTTTCATTTAATTCTGTCGTTCTTTTTACATATTTAGACGTAGAATCGACGTTACATAAGTAAACAAAGTGGTGGTAATTTATTTTTTTATGTGTGACTGTGTTTTATTAATTTAATCTACAACCAGATGGATTTTAGTGATCCAAGATTGTGTTCAGTATTTTTTTTTTATTTTTCACCGAAGTGGTGATGACCTTGAATTTTGCGGAGAGGCACTTAAAGAACACTAATGAACTTATGCTGCTTGAGCTACAGGTATCTATGGATCGAGGTAGTTGCTTACCAATGGGTGACATCAAGATAAAATAAAAACTAATTTGATTGATTGGTTGCATAGAGGAGAAACGGGTAACCTGATGCTAAGTGGCCGCCACATGCTATAGAAACCTGCATTTTGGAAGACACAATTCTGTTGCCGACCTTACCTGTATGACTCCACTTGCCAACTACGACGGCTTAGACCTCTGGTGATCTCAATCCTTTGTTAAAAAGTAATAAAGGAATTGTAATTGAATTTATCATCGTATCAGCTGCATCCACATTAAAAACTCTTTCTTTTAACAGATACGGCAGTCCCCATCACTCCAGGTCGCAGTCAGTCAAAGCAGGTCGCTCCCGTACTGGGGAGAGGCAGCTACTCGGGCTACCACAGCAACGCGCCAGAGTGGCGTCCATGCCCAACACTGGTGTCGAAGAGGAATACTACCGCCTCAGGCACTTCAGCATTACTGGTAAGTTTGTATAAAATAAAACGGAGATAATTATTAGTCCTATTAAAATGAAAACGAAAACAACAGCAGAATTTTGAAATATATAGACTGGTTTCTTTCTATCTACAAGATGATACTACCTTTCCTGCATAATGTAATCTTAACTCATAATAGGACGACGGAAAAAAGTAATTTGGAGTTAAGAAAAGAGTAGAGTGTGAAATCGTAAGTGTTGAATGGAGACACATACGAGTGCACTGTTCTTCGAAAGGAAAGGCTTATAGTCTGTTATAGGTTTTGTACCAAGTTTCTAGATGTCATTATAACAGTTGCTTGCTTTGCTACCAGTGGTTTTAGCCGGTCTGATTCCGACACACCACGTGACGGCATAAAGGGATTTCCGAACGCTGAAAAAAAGTTTGTTCAAGTTTTTCTTGTATTTGATAAAAAAAATTCTCTCAGATATGATCATATCAATTCGGCTAAGTTTTGTCTTAAAATATTTGTGAAAATTTAGGGAAATTAAATTTTTGATAGGTTCGAAAAAATAAAAGTAAAATTTTGAGAAAATACATAAAGAATGGGAAGAAAGTGATCACATTTTTTTTTCCATACCAATTGTCGGATTGTCTGAAAAATAAGAAAATATTGAAACAAGGGTTTTGAATCAACATCATTTATACATAATATTCAGACTGTCACATATTATGATTTTAAAAATACTGATAAACAGCGTCTTACATTTGTTAAAGAATTGACGTATGTGGTGGTTGCTAAATGTGGGTCATCAAGTAATAATTTCAAATAATATATCTTCTCTTTACGGTACACCACAAATAATTGCACCAAGAGTGAAAATACCGCAGTATTATGAGACTGATACAATTGGCTTTTCACAGTTTCACTTTTTTCTCTGCATTATAAATGTAGACGCCATTTATTTTTGTGTGTTATTTTGATAAGCGTTCAATGTTGTTACATTCTAACAACGTAACAAGCAAATCAAACTGTCTCTCAAATTAGTTACTTACGAACAATCAAGTTCAATATTAACTTTTCGCCTTCTCCACTTTCGTATGTACATCTTCCAGTGCGTTCGAGATGTTTTTCTTAGTAACACAAATATTGTTTGTTAAATCCACCTACAGGAAAATATGGCTGACCCCACTTCGAACCAAATGTATATTTCTATTCTTAATCCCGGACCCAACAAATGTATATCAACTATTAGTTGTTTTATTACAACTAGAATCTTCAACGAGTCGCACATTACAGCAACTCCGATCAAAGGCCACGCATTCCTTACACGCCTCCTTGATAATCTTCTTCTCTTGTTACCATATTGAAGAATAGACACTACGATGCTTATGTACAATGCAAATATTAGTGTCCAAATTAATAATTTCGGCAGAAAATAAACAATAGGAAAGCATTCGAACCCCTTATACGGAAGGTGCTCTAGTAACAACGTTACTAAGTAAAGTAGAATGACTGATAATTGTGTGAACACGGTGTATATTCTTTTTTCATAACTCAATTTCCTTGTGAACTGAAGCACAAACTTTAGATAGACATGCAACGACGACGACCAAGACCAACACATCGTTAACAAATAAAAATATTGTTTTAGATAAAACGCATAATCTGCAACAATTTGAAAGGCTATCGGGCTAAAATATTCTTCATAAGTTTCTATTATAACTAAAGCAGTTTCACAAATCAGCTCTATCGTGCCGGCTACAATCTGATTAACACATATATAGTTCTGTAAAGTCAGCCACCTTGGAAATAGGCACCAACTTATCACTGAAGCTACACAACACAGTACTGATAAAACACCAAACCAGAGTTGACAATAAAAATATAACTTATGAGAATGTACAAATATCTTCTGCTCATTTCGATAATTTGTCAAGTAAATTACTCGATAGTTGTTCACAGCTGCGGGAGCTCAACTAAACATTGTGGTATTTATTGAAACTAATTAATGAGAGCTTATCTTATCAAAACTCATGTATTCAGTACTTTCACAAAAATATATCTAACGACATTAAGATTAACGTGTAAATGATCTCTTCTTGGAGTCTTGGACGTAGATCACATCGCTAAAATTCAGAAAATTACATTTATTTGATAAATATATATGGCTTTACATTTTATTGCCAAAATAAAGACAAAAAAATTAAGGTTAAATGAATAGTTTTGTTTACGACGAATTTACAAGAAGTGGCTATGACTTACTTTTGTGCGATATAGTCAAGCCATATCGTAAAAGGTTATTGAGTAATAAAAAGATTAGAGAGTGCAGATAAGACTTTGAAAAACTCAAGGTTGGATACCTAAAACTCGAACTGGCTACTGCCAGAAGTTGAAGCCTCCTTGCAAGTGGCATTAAAAAACAGAAATAAAATAAGTTTTGAATCCCATCAACAATTTAATTTAAAGAACTGTTGTAATTAATCAAGTTCAATGTTATTCGCATTTTGTCTTCTCCGCTTTCCTATGTATATTTTCCAGTGCGTTCGAGACGTTCTTCTAAGTAACACGAATATTGTTTGCAATATCCATCTATAGGAAAACACCGCTGATCCTAAATTAAGCAAAACGTAAATATCTATCTCTAATCCTGGTCCTGATAAATGTAAATCCACTATTAACTGTTTTATCACAACCAGAATCTTCAATGAGTCACACATTACAGCAACTCCGATCAAGGACCACGCATGCCTGATGCTGTTTCTTGACAATCTTCTGTTCCTACATGGAAGAATGGATACAACAATGCTTACGTACAATCCCAATATTACAGTCCAAATTACTACCTTTGGCAAAAAATAAGCAACAGGAAGGCAGTGCTTCCTTTTCAAAGTCAGATTCTGTAGAACGTCAGTCACTACACAAAGCAGGATGACAATCAAATGTGTGAACACAGTGTAAATTCTCTTTTCATAACTCAATTTTCTCGTGTACTGAAGCACCAATTTTAAATATGCATGCAACGATGCAGAGAAAGACCAACACATCGTCAAAGTATAAAAATATAGCTTTAGATAATAAACCGAAGCCAAAGTAAAGTAAAAAGTTTCACGGTAAAAATATTCCTCATAAATTTCTGCCAAAAGTAAAAATGTTTCACAGATTAATTCTATCGTACCCGCTACAATCTGGTTAATACTTATATAGTTCTGTAAGGTTCGCCATCGCGGCAACAAGCACCAACTTATCACCAAAACTACACAACACAAAACGGACAAGACAGAGTTGGCAATCAAAGTGCAAATTATGACAACGTATACGGCATTCATTTTAAAGTATCAAACAAATTATGTGATCTGTTGTTCGCAACTGCGGAAGTACAAACTAATGTTTATACTCTCGGTTGTACATTTACTACATAACATTTAATTAAGGCTTATCTTATCAAATACTTTTTTAATTTACATATGTATATAGCTGATTTAGAAAAGCCAGCCAGTTATCCTGAATGTCATGTTCATGAAGTGTTAATAATACGTTACATGCCATTTGTTTTAATGGCTGAACTTATTAAATTTTGAGTTAATGATATAAAATCATATCCATGAATATTAATGTGCCTAAAACTTCCAAAGTTCTTAAGCGAGAAAGAATATCTTAAAAATTAAAACTTTCGTCTTCCGTTAACGAATATAAATTCCGTACAAACAACATTTAGGGTTGTCAAGCGTGTAGTTCAGTATTATGTGGTTGAAAAATAGTTTGTGTTTTAAATTGTTACGGTCACATTACTCTTATACTTCGGCTAAAAATGAACAGCTCTCGTACAACGCAACAGTGTAGTCTTAATGCATTGCGTGTTTAGTTCAACCATCAACTACACAAAAAAAAAAATACTAATCTGTGAAATTTAAAGAGTAAATCTACTAAATTGTAAAGTTGTAACTCTAGTGCTAATTTAATTTCCACGTGGAATCATTTTAAAGTATTTGGTGTAAAATTTAACAACCCTAGCACTGGGGCGACAAAAGTAAAACTCTGTTTATAATTAAAAGTTTGGTATAATTGTTGAAAATGGAAAATATTAATGACTTGTTATGAGCGAATGAAATTGTTCCGGTAAAAATGTACCTCACGAGAACTCAGAAAAATTACTCAGATATTTGTTTTTGTGTTTGCTGCTAAAAATAAAGTATATTTTTCAAATTATATGAGTTTGAGTTTTCTTGAGTTGATGGGACTACGGGAGAGGAAATCAACGTGGGACGAAAGTAGTGGGATGTAGCGGTGGGGCTTCGAGTAAAAAGGAAAATAAGCAGATGAATTACTACCATTAGGGTAAGCGACCACTACCACCCGTTGCTCCTGCGACTCAAGAGACACAAATTCGTTATGAACTTTTTAACGATGCTGATGACGTAGCTCTGAATGGTACAGGCGAAAAAGAAATTACTGAAAGTACTGGCAAAAGTAAATCTTTGATAATGACAAATCAAATTTATCCCTTTTAGACTCACTCTTCTTCAAAATGTAAACCAATTTGATATTGTATCGAAATTTTCCACAGTACAATTAGGTTCCTCATGTTTCAAATTGTTACATGGCCATTGTGGAAGTTAACTCCAATTTACAAAAGCTCATACTGCCTACACTCTGACCCTTCAAAAGAGCTTTGTATATTTTGAATTATTTTAATACCACACTGTTGGTTCTACCGTAAAGTTTCTCTTCAAGCAAGAACTTGATCGTCTAGTATACAAATCAGAATAATTAATATGTAAGTTTGGAACCCTTTGTAGTGTTGTGAAAGGACTTACGGGTCATTGGATTGAGACTGTGTAAAGATGAGACAAGGTCTGAAGACCTGTTTAAATATTGAGATAATATACTACAAAGGTTCGACTCTAAGGTACCATTGTTGGTTTTAGAAGTAACACGCTACTCGGTAACATATATAGAATAGATTTCGGTAAGTTACATTAAGAATTGATTGTCTAGATTCCAGTGGTTAGTGAACTAGACTACTAAGTCATAAGAGCGCAATGTAGAAATTTATCTTCGATAGTGTCTTGTTTTTATAGTGTACGACAAAGAGTAGTCCAGAATCGATCAGAATGGCATGCAATAGGTGAAGCCTATCTCTAGTAGTGGACTGCAGTAAGCTGATGATGACGAGGAGTATTGTGAGCATAAACCATAATGGGATTTCTTATAAAAGCCTATCAAAGTAACTCTACTTTGCCTCATGTAAAACATGAATAGAATCCAACAGCGGTGGTCGCCATACTTATTGCGAATGCCAGCAACGCAGTATGGCGACCCACGCTACGGCAGCCTAGCTTCATGGAAGCGTAGTTAAGATTGTCAAAATAGGAATTGTGGAGGGAACAGGTCCCTGCGACACAAAGGGTGATCCTCTGACCAGGCGAGGTGATCATACCTGGCGGGCCACGGCCCAACGGTTGATGTTGGGATGTTGTATATGTGCTAATTGCAACGAGAATATTTATTTCGTGATACAGGATTAATAGTTGCTTTGTAGTTCATTATACTCCGTAGTTCGACGTATCTTCGCTAGATGGCGCTGTTGCATATGTATGTTTATACTCAATGTGGCAGTCGCCACAGAAATAGTACCATTAGTGACCAGTGGTAGTTTCTTACTTTCAGGTAGGAGATATAGCAGCTTTTTTTTATTTGCATATTGTTAATGACGAAAAATTTATTTTTTATTATACAAGTGTGCAATAAAAAAATATTGTAATAATAATATTCAAAAGATAGTACGGCTGACATCTGTCGGGCGTGCCACCGTCCTGGAGAATCTATTAGGCATATTATTTCCGGTTGTTCTCGTCTTGCTAACGGTGAGTATTTGCACAGGCACAACCAAGTAGCCAGAACCGTACACCAACAACTTGCCCTTAAATACCAACTTATCAATTTCGAAGTACCTTACTCTCTTATAGTTCTCGAGAACGGTCGTGCTACGTTATATTGGGATCGATCTATTATCACTGATAGGACTATTGTTGCCAATAAGCCTGATATTGTGGTAATAGATCGATTAGAGCGCCGCGCAATGATTGTCGATATCGCCGTTCCTCATGACGAGAATCTCGTGAAAGTTGAAAAAGAAAATCAATTGAAGTATTAGGATCTGTCTCACGAGATTGCCGACATGTGGAATGTGGATTCGGTGATTATTGTTCCGATAATCATATCTGTTCATGGATTGATAGCGAAGAGCCTCGACCAACACCTTAAGAGGCTCACGTTAGAAGGTTGGATCAAGGGTCTGATGCAGAAGGCAGTCCTCCTTGACACGGCCCGTATTGTGAGGAGGTTCCTGTCTTTGGGGCCCTAACCACCGGTGTCTTGGTCCCTGTACCCGATGTCGGTGGTCTACTACTATTTTTTATATTTTTAAATGTGTATTTTCTACTTTTTATATATTTAAAAATGTAATAAATAAGTGTATATAATGAAATAAAGAAAGTAATATTCATAAAATAAACATCATATAGTTTGATAGAGTGCTATTTCCAGAAGCTCCTGCTGCTGCTGCAGCATCAAATTTATTTGTAAAGGTGTAATTTTTATATAAATAATTATTATTATTATATTACATAAAATCATCTCTTTCTGGATAAGATATTAATCAATTTCTTTATTGCTTTTCTCTTTGATTTCGGGTGGGAGGTTCAGAGGACTTATACCATACCATTAAAAGAACTCTTCCTACTTTAGATAGACATCTGTCTATACACATATCTATGTACAATGCTTGTATTTACCGCTCTTTATACAATATACTATATATTGCCACATACCTCTGATAATCATGTTAAGCTTTTGTAAAGTAACTCAAGTAACAATTATAACTGAAATTATAAATTCATTTTACTTGAAAAGACCAAATTCTTTGTGTGTAGAATGAACAGAATCACAATTATATTGTAATACACCTTTACGCCAAGTACGACCTCATTTTCATCTCGTTTTCGAAACACACTTCATTTTACATCAAAGAAAATTTTTACTTTCATTTTATTGTTACGGTGAAAATTTTCACGCTTTGAATTAAAAAAGTGTAAATGAACAAGGGCGGCATTTTTTATACTAACTTTAATAAACTGTACCCTAGGTCTTAGCTAAATACTAGAACTACTCCTTAAAAATAATACACGCTAAGCTAATAGTCGTTTGTACTTTCACTTGCAGCCATTTGCTGTGAACCTGTTGCTGACCGAATAGTATTATTACTCAGGTAACCAGACGAGGTTTCCTTCACTGAGGATTATACTGTCACACAATTTAACCACATCAAATAATTACCGTCAGTTCACTGAATAGGGAATGTACACAAGTATGATATGACGTTACATAGTCTATGTGGAAAACGTAGTAGAAGAGAGAAAATCTCTAATAAAACAAAAGAGGGAGAATAAAAAATTGAAAGTACATATGTATTTGTCTAGGATTTATTCGCAGCAACTTATCTTTACCTTAGCCAGAGTGTACAGGGTCTCATATCTAGTGTGATCTGGTAAAATGCTCAAAATACACGATATTATAAAATATAAAACTTGACAGGACAATATTTGAAATTAATAAAACAAAAATTATGATGATTAAAAATAACAATTTAAGAATAGATTTTTTTGAGAGGGCAATATTGTTTCTTCTTAAATATTAATAAAAAAAAACAGTGAAGCGTGTACAGCGTAAGGATACAGCAGTCGGGCTTCTTTATTGAAAATTTCGCAATAGGGTAATTACTCGTTTCTTTTTACTTCTAATTTTTCTGCTTCGTTGTACTTCCCCAAAATTTCAAAGTTGCGCTGATTCGGAGATGCTAAAGGCGATACTTTACTCCACAGGTTGATCGTGCGAGGTAAAATGTATCCTCAAAATTCTAATTATGGCACTAATGCTATCTTCTAAATTTCCATCGTTATAATCAATCTTATCATTAACCCTTAAAAGGAGGTTTTGATCTACTGTACTAGTCTGGTCAGACAGATTGGTGTAGGGTTTGTGTCAAATTTCTGTTCTGGGTAATTTGCTGTTACGACACACTTGGGTTGACTAGGAAAGTAATACTACATGCTATTTACCGTATTTTTCTTTGCAGGCAAAGGTGTAGTGAATCGTGGTGACTCTCTTAGGTCAAGACGCTCTCGATCCAACACCTCAGTGGCCTCCAGTGCATCCAGCACAGAAGCTGTTACAAGAGCATCTGCACCGTGCTCGCTAGCATCATCAAGGTTAGAGTTGTAATTAAAACTACATTAAATTATCACCATCATCACGACCGAACTCTTAAGAGATATAAAATCAGTTTACGCGATTGTCTATTTATTTGCTAACTCTACCTTAACTAATCTTCCTACTTTATTGAGTTTCCATCATCAGTAAGATAATGTTTCGAGGCAGGTTATACTCACATGTGTAAAAAATATGGTATAATTTAATAATTTGCAATTGAGTCGTCAACAAATTGATCGATGAATCTATTTCTCCGTTTATCTCTCATACCATGAAAAATACAATTCTTTTCCACAGGGATTCATCTGCTGGGCTTAGCTCATACCGGGTGCTAGTGTTGGGTGCGCCTGGTGTAGGCAAGTCCAGCTTGGTGGGACAGTTCATGACTTCGGAGTATCTCCACGCGTATGACACCAGCATTGGTAAGGGTTTATACTTCTTCTGTGTGATTAGCAAGCTCTTGCCATATTACTTATTTTGCAAAAAATCAAGAAATGGTATACCTTTTTTCTTGTGCGGCAATTCCCACGGATACCACCGAAAGGTGACTCGAACCGACCAAAAACCGCACGCCGTCTCAGGTACCAGTAGGCGGGAAACCCCGACGTACCTCGGGCCGCCTACGGTTTGTAAATGAGTGTGGGAATCCCCATTTTCCCTTTTCTTCCTGCCCTCAAAAGGGCATGCGCGGTCCATAGCGCTCGCATCGCCACCCCGGTCTGCTTCTGCTAGGGTGACAAATGGCCTGACCTGCCACACCCAGGCCTGCGCTTATGGAAGACGGAGAGCGTTTAACGAGAACTAGTATGCCTAACTTCATTATGATCAGTCCTATTTAGGATAATTTCTCATAAACACTTTCAGATTTCAGTAAAAACACATGAAATTGGATCTCCTAAAGCGTAATCACTTGTTATTCCTCGATGTGTAAAATTTATTTCTGACATATTGTTTCAGATGACGAGTCAGGCGAGCGGTCAGTATGCGTACTATTGGCAGGCGAGGAATCGGAAATCACTTTCCTGGATGCGCCTCCAGATCATGTAATTGTAAGCTTATAGATCATTAAATTTATCACAATCATGTATGATTAAAAGCCTCTACATTATATATGTAAACAATAAAGATTAAAAAAAAAAAAAAAAATTATCACATATTCATTATTTTTTTAGTGTATGACGAGATTTTTTCGAAACCATAGTTGAATTAAAGTTTCGAACTAAACTATTTGCAGAACAGACCCAGGTATGAGGCTACAAGTATGTAGCGATCTTACCGGGCTAAATTTATTAGGTTTCTGTGAATAGCATGTAGCTTAGTACGATGATGTATTACACGTCTCTGTATAGTTAAGCAATAAATGTAAGGTGATGCGATGCCGCAGGTGCATCCAATGAATTTAACCCGCCAAGTTAAGACCCAGGACAACAGCTTTGCAAAGAGAAGAAATACTTGAAGCAAGTCCTATACCAAGTTGACGTATAGTAAACCGAAACTTCCATTTTAATGAGAGGCCTATGTCCAAGAGTAGGCTATTAAAGACTGCTGATAACGAGGATGTGTGTCGAAAACATAATTTTCAACATTAAATAATAGCTTACAAAATACTAATATTGCTCCATGTAGTGATGGATTTAAAGTATGGAGTATCACCACCCCTATTCATCCCATGGGTGTCATAACTTAAGGGAGTCAACTAGGTACTGTAACATAAAGATAATGTAAAGAATTCTTAAAACAGTGTCAACCCGTCTGGCCAGCGTGTCATATTAAGCCAAAACTTCTTGCTAAGGACAGGTCCATGTCCAGTAGTGGGCTGTTAAAAGCTGTTGATAATGATGAAGAACATACCAAAACATTACAATGATTATTTTATATCAACTCGAGCCGATTTTGTTATTATTTAACAAAATATTTTTATTGTATAACCCTCTTCAAAGCGGTCAGTCGGACTTAATTTTGACGAGGGTTGGAAGTTAACTTGTAATTTTGTGTAAACGTTTTAAATTATTATTGTTGCAGAAATTTCTCTTTTATTGTGAGCTTATATGATAAATATCCTTTATTTCTTATTTACATTCACTGTGTAAATATACTAAAAACTGTTAGCAGAATGTAATCCAGGCTCGATGTAAAAAGGCACTTTGTTGCTCTTAGGGAGAAATGATGCTTTATCTGCGTTTACTTTTAGATCACTTTCCTAAACGTATCAATGATTATTTTCATCACCTAAACATACTGTTTGTGTAGTTGTTGCTGTTTCAATCCTAGGGACTCCTTTAATCACAGAAGGAATATTAAAAGGCGTAACCACAGCCCCTTTAACTTCTTGCAATCTCGTTTCGAGATTAAAAAGTTGCTGGTATCCTAAAGGATAATAGCCAGTGTAAGCCTTGGCTTTTTTATTCAGTATACTTAGGGCGCTGGGCATAATAAAAGCCCGGTTATAAAAGAGTCGAGCCAAAATCTTTTCCGGACTCGAGTCAATTTCTTTTTCGGTCAAACTTTGTTCTAACCTCAATAAAAAGTGGAAAATGCATAAGAAATTGATAATGATCTTGAATTTGTATGTACTAGAACTACGTTTATAATTGATAGTATATCCATAACTAAGCTTAGACATACATAGTCCTATCAGCTCATGATTCAAGAAAATGAATTACCAAAAGAAAAAAGAGTGTAATTTCTTGATTCACATCAAGTTTTAATCATCCTAACACGAAAGGGAGTCAGCACTCACGAGTATCTAAATCAAGAAATGAAACATCTGCTCCTTTTCTCTCTTTTTCATAAAAAAGATTAATGCAGTTTAATAATTCTGTTCTCTTTTTCTAGTCCGATTGCTGCGCACATGGTTACTGCGTGGTATACTCAACAGCAGACCGAGTAAGCTTTGCAGAGGCGGAGAAAAGACTTCAAAGTCTCTGGGCGGCCGGACACACATCCAGACGAGCTGTCATCCTGGTCGGCAATAAAGCTGACCTTGCACGATCAAGAGCTGTTCCTACCGATGGTAAGTGTCAATGATTTTTAATCATCATCATAAACGTTTTAATGAAACCATACATACATAAAACCGCGCCTGCTTCCCCGAAAGGGTAGTCAGAGGCGTATTCAAAGTTCACTTTTCGCTAGTCTTTTGACCCCACGTACTAGGTGGCGAGCCAGATTTTTCTTAAATCTTTTCGAATATGTCCGTGTACTACGGCGGATGATATTTATTAGGGGGCAAAGTGACCTGTTTGTCTGTTACAATCAACCACAGTAAAGTTATATAATAAAAATCTCATAAAAATTCTCACAATGATAATAATAATCTGTCATACGGCAGTCTGAACCCAAATTAGGTAGAGCCTTTGCTATGGTAATCAGACTGACAAATATGAATGTGTTGTAATAAAAAATATATTTTAATATGTACATATTAAAGATAAAATTACATCCAAACGCAAAACAACTGATAGTGTCATTCACACAATTATTTGTCCTAGGTATGGATCGAACCCACGATCTCTGGCTTAGCAGTCAGGGTCATTAACTATTAGCCAACAGACCTATTCGTATAATTCTCCAAGTAGTAACGGCATTAGGTAGGAATAATGTACCTGAAACTTTATAAATACAACAAGAGATATGCTTACCCTCAAACTTTGCATACATCAAGATCTTCGTAAGTGAACTAACTTCAATTTCATTCGTTCATTCATTCTTTCTAACTATATGACATTTATTGGCAGTGACAATAGAATATAGTGCTCTGAAAACACTATAAAGACCGATGACGTGCTACAGACTCTTAGGTTGCATGTATTCTAGTACGACGGTTTCGTTCAGGAAATCCGTCTCCTTGTCATCCCCTTTCTCATAAGTATAAAATTATCCAAATTAACTCATTATATCTAACACGATTAATACACAATAGTGTTTTAAACAAACAATAAGATATAGACGCCATGGTCGATCGACGCTTTAACTTCAAGCATAAATTATGTCGAAAACACAAAAGCTTTAATCAACCCCAAAACAATTATATTACGTGGAAATACGAGGTTATGCGTACATGAAATATATTCAACATTGAAAATATGAGTCGAGCAAATTTCGTTTCACCCTACCCGTGTCGAAAGCAAGACATGCTTTATGTAACCGAATAAAAATGGTGATTTGAGCCAGATCTTTCCAATTACGTTCATTAGCAAAATTTTATGTCTTTTTCAATTAAATTGGGAGAACATTTTATGCACACATTAATTAGTGGGCACAGAAGCTTTGCGTAAAGATACGGCAGAAAATTATACAAATAATTATTTAACAGGGCTTGTTGTAATTTTTTTACAATTGAGTATTTAATGAACAACTTAATTAAGAATATTTTTTCGACACCAAACCGATTGCCCACGAGTGTATCAAGAAAGAAATCACCGTCAGATTTTCACGTCTATATCATCGAAGGGTAAAGTAGAGTTACTCACATAATATCGAGCAAGTTTATTGCCATCAACTGGGTAATTTAGGAATATGAATAGGATCGTATACCTGTAACTGGAATTGGCTGTTGTCAGAACATAAGAGCTTTTTAACCTATTCTGTCATGTCATAAACTCACGTCTTTGTCACCGAATATAGAGACAGAGGCGTATTAAATGCACGCATTTTGCCGACTAGGCAAGTCAATTAGTTAGGTACATACTCGTATATTGCTAAATAAAAATACTTACATACATATTTCTATACACATACATGCAGACAGGATAAATGAGTATGCTGATCAAACAATATTTGCTGAAACAGTCAGAGTCGCTAACCACTGGACAAATTAAATAAAATGAAATAAAAGTCCTCAGTGATATTTTTGAAAATCACTTTTTTAATACAACCGACAAAATAATGTAAGAAACGAACATTAATTTATCAATTTTGTCATTACTAAATTTTTTTTTTTATCACTTACTGACTTTTTATCTGTAGATTTATAAATCATACCTGTCTGCCTAATTTTTGAAACATTTACTTTCACAGAGACCTTGTCCTCACTAAAACAAGGTCCACAAAAATATATTACCTATCTAAAAAAACGTAAAAATTCTTCATTTAACAATTGTTACATGATATCCTAATGCACTAAAATGATAGTGAATTTCAGCAGAAAAAACTATCAAAATCGATTAAATTGTTTCAAATATAAGATTCGATCAAAACATTGAAGTAAGCATGACGGTACCTAAGCCCAAAACTTCAAACTCGTGCATTCTTTTTAGATAAAATGAAAATACTTTAAATGTAAATAGATAAGTACTCTTGCATGTAAATATTTAAGAGAATGGTAATAGAACCCTGTAAGAATATACGAGCAGTACTCGTATATAAATTTTCACGCATCAGCGATTTTTAAATCTCTTTCTTTTACGCTGCTGCTAAAGCTATTTTTCTTGTGTTCATTTGGCTTTTTTTTTCTAGATAAACGTTGATTTATGTTAATTTCTTTACGCCTCAGAACGAACACGAATTCAAAGATGATCTCTTGAGTGTGGAAAGTGTAAAAATAACCTCACACGTCTCATAATGTACTGTACCATTGTAATCAAACTGTTAACAAACATACTAATCGATCTCTCTTGATATACTCGTATATATATATGATATTATTTGATATGATTTAACTTAACAATATTATCACACAATACAACATTTTATCCACCATCCAGGGCTTAGCAATCAGGATAACTAATCACCAAATCAACAGGCCCGTCATATGAGTAATAAATATTTAACTTAAATGTCCTCTCTAAAGTTATTCGATAATAAACTTGTAAGCCAATATATCTAATCGAATATCGTATAGTATAAAAGCATCGTTTGAAAAAGAATAGGTACTTCAAGTCAGCGCAATACATTCTTCTTCTGTACTCTGTTCTCCAGTAACGTCCAATTATAAAGTTTGTGAGCACAGCTTGTTAAACACTCGAAATTCAGTTCCGATCTATCCTTGATCTCACAACTATTATAAAAGGTATTTTCTACTTAAATTGTTCCAACCATTTCCTCCAAGCTTCAGCGCGAGTTGCTGGTCTGTCTTCCTGTTCTATGGGTGGACGTGCCTATGATCCCACTTTTTTTTACTTAAGTACTGCCAAACCAATGCCTTTTGATGGTTTTTTATGTATAAATTCGTAGAATTAACTGCCTCAGTGCCGCAGCGGTAGTGAATGCGACTGCTGTGCTTGAGGTCTCGAATTCGATTCCCGGGTCGGACCAAAGGATTGTATGATCTGCAAATATTTGTTTCGAAGTTTGGGTCTTTTCTATGTGTAACATGTATGTATTTATAAGTAAAAAAAATATATAAGTATTCTACCAGTCAGTCTAGTTATCATAGCACAAGCTCTGCTTAGTTTGAAACTAAATGATGTTATGAGTGAACAAATATGCGAAATATTTGCTAACTTGAAATGATAAGCATTAAACGTTGACCGTTGACTGTAATACGATTACCTAGTCTTGCCATAAATATTGTAATAAAGAAAAAAGAAAATTGTTAACTGCAAATAACATTTATTACTTTTACAGTGTGTCAGTTTAATACATAAATATAAAACAATTAAAAATATAAAAAGCTTATTCGAAGTGGTCTCCATTGGCTGCAATACAGTCCTTTAAACGATGAGGCCAGTTATCAATAGAAGCACGCACTCTTTCCATGGGAAAATTCTTCACTGCCAATCGTATAGATTGTTTTAGGGACTCCAAATTATCATGGCGTTTAGAGCAAGCTGTACTCTCTAAAACTGACCACAAATCATAATCCAGCGGATTAAGATCGGGACTAGACGACGGCCAGTCTTCAGCTCTGATGAAGTCCGAAACGTTCGATTCCAACCAAGACTGCGTGGACCGAGCTTTATGACCCGGCGCCGAGTCTTGCTGGAAGGACCATACTTGGTTATTGAACATGGTGATGTTAAGGGGCTTAACTACCTTCTCAAGAATGGTATCTTGATACACTTGTGCCGATGTTTTGATACCTTTTTCACAAAAATATGGCTCAGTCACTCCTTCATAGCTAACACCCCACCAAACCATCACTGAAGTCGGATAATGTCCACGTTGCACTCTGTCGACTAATTGGGAAGCTTCCTTAGAGCTTTGAGCATAAATACGGTCATTTTGTTTGTTAAAATGTTGCTCAATTGTAAAAATTTTCTCATCCGTAAACAAAATTTTTCTGTGACCTCCCTTTGCGTACCGCTTCAGTAGTTGTTTCGATTTTACCACCCTATTCTTCTTTAAATTATCAGTTAAGAAATGGCCAGTGCGTCTCTTATAGGCTGCAAGTCCTAAGTCATCTTTTAAAATACGCGACATGGTTCTAGGTGCTATCTTCATTTCCCGAGATAAAATCTTTTGCTTTCGGACAGGATTTCTTCGAATTCTTTCCCTTACTGCTTTGACCACCTTTTTCGTACGAACACTACGTGGACGGCCAGATCTTTTTCTGTCACAAACAGAGGAGGTCTCATTGTACCTATTAATAGCCCGGTACACAAACATTTTACTAATACCAAGTGTATGGAGAGTTTTAAAAATTGCATTTGGCTCCATACCTACTTTGTGTAATGCTATCACAGCGATTCGGTTCTCTTTATCACCCCACACCATTTTAATATCGCAAAATATTTTACAATGTATTGGCGCCAAAATGAGAAAACACAATGAACAATCGTATAAAAATGACAGATTCGAAATTCAAATGTAATATTTTTTTATAATTAAGTGTAACAGTATTTATGGCCAGACTAAGTATATTGTATTCTGAGCGGCAATTGAATCGATAATCTGTTGGACTAAGAGGTGAAATTGAGTTTTAAATACAACATTCTACAACGTGATTTTTAAAACTAACATAATGTTAAAGTATCACATTTTTTTGCTCTAAAAATACAGTATTATCTTTCGCTTTTTTTTGTAGTTGAAAAAGTGAAACTTATTTCCGGACAAAAGATTGGCAAATTTGATAAAGCTCGAACTTTTATAATGGGCCTGTCAATTACATCATCTTTACTTGAAGGAAAAACACAAATCTTTTTTACGTAAAGACCTTTTTTCGAGCGTCATTTTAAATGAAGAAATATTTAGTTCTAAAAAAACTTTCGTAGTCACTTACGTAAGCAATTATCTTCTCTTGCTATCGCTTACAGCTTCCCTCGTGTAATTATTTCTTATTAAGTGTTTTTAACTTTGAAAATAATAAAGTTTCTTACAACCATTCTATCCTTATTTTACTGCCTCATGCCAAAATAGCATGCCAAAAGAATCGGAATGCACGTCAACAAGAACACTGTAGCCATTTATCAACTTACATAGTCTGGGATTTTTTTGAGCTGGTTTCAAGTACTGTTGTACGTAGCGGAGGGCGGAGGTGAGTACCAAGAGTACAGCGATAGCTTACAGGTACACGAATTACCTGCCTGAAGAACCTGCTGATCAGTTGAAGACAGTCTATCTTGCCGCGAAGTATTTTGACGCATCATCTCTCAAGCTCTGCTTTGAGGAATCAATCAGCCAATCGGGGCAATTATTTTTAATCTATAGATTCATTTAACCTTAGCTTTATTATCAAAGCTGTCTTTGATTGGGATTTGATCTCAGTACTCGATACAGAATCTTATCGCGGACCACATAATTAAGGAATGTTTGATTTGATTCAGGTTCAAATTTCAAATCATTCGGGTAAATTAATGATACACTTCAAAATGAAAAGTGTCGTGGCTGTATAATTATATTCTTGATTACTTTCGGAAATTATGTTTACTGATGTAATTGTCCTTCAGACATTCTTGATTTTGGTAAACTTAGAAATTTGTTGCATAACAACCATTTTAGAGGCTGTCAAAGGTATTTCAGTGACTGAATAAATTGAAAATATAATTGCCAATAACAAGCAACTCATCCACCAGTAGAACTTTTCCAAAGAGAGAAAATCCCTACAGATCTTCAGTCTACTACCAGAGGACATCTTCGCGATGATGCACGCAGTAGGAATATAAGTTACCTCCATTTAAAACACGTACGGCTGGTTGACCTTAGACGCGCCCATTAGACAAGACTTCGTACCAATTATGATATCAAGTTCCCTCACTACCTTCCGGGAGAATGTATATGATTTTATTACGATCATTGTTTCAATCTTAGTCCACTACTGACCTTAGGTCACTTCTAAAAACTTACCCACTTATACCACTTACAATCACCTGACCCTTAGTACATTAACCAGGTAGTCAGTTCACTTAGTAGGTGATGTTGTAAAATTTAGTGTAGCTCAGTGTAAAACCCATTTAATTGGTCATATTTGAATTATTTTTGTTCCTTTGGTATTGATAGATATTGAGGATGTAAAACCACATTATCGAGAACATTCTCATAATAATTTGTACTGAATATTTCGCACATGGTTTCAGAGGGCAAAAATTTGGCTACA
The DNA here is from genome assembly GCA_949316085.1 of Hypercompe scribonia. Taxonomy (NCBI): domain Eukaryota; kingdom Metazoa; phylum Arthropoda; class Insecta; order Lepidoptera; family Erebidae; genus Hypercompe; species Hypercompe scribonia. Next base: position 603,607 of record OX438986.1, read on the forward strand.
TCGTACGAGTGCAAGTTCATTGAGACTTCGGTCGGCATCAACCACAACGTAGATGAACTGCTGGTTGGACTTCTTACGCAGATAAGACTTAAACAACAGCACGCTGAGAGAGTCAGGTAAGCTGAGTTTTCTTATGTGGGCAATACCAAAACGTACAGAGATATTTATTTGAAATGTCATCTATCTACTTTTTTTAAACCAAAAAGAGGCAATGTAATGGTCAAATGTAGGCTATGAAACTGGTATAATTAATATTAAGAGTAGTTATAAAAGGGTTGAGTGGCGGGAGTACAGTGTGGCGTTGACGGGGAAATACAGAACAGAAAGTGGTCAGGTGGCGGCGAGTGAGCCGATATGCACGGGAAGCGACGCAGACCTGTATGGTAGGAGGTGTGGGCTGACAGGGCCTACCTTGCTCGTAAAAAATTTTTGCTTAAACTATTAACCATATAACTTATAATGGGAGTGCTATACTTGGGTATATGTGGGCCATACTCGACCGGGGCACTGCCGAGACTTTACAGAAAACAACAATTCTATCGTTGCTTTTCACCGAGAGAGTGAGGTTATCGTAGTCCAAACTCTCTCTTTTTCTGATACTGCGGGCGTCTTAAATTGCAAATATCCATAGGTAACGGTAGCTGCTTGTAAGGATTCCTCCCTCTGACTAGGTGAGGCTATCATGTCTAGCAGGCGGTGCTGTATATAAATATCGCATCGACGTACTTTCAGGCGACCCGTCATCTCGTTTTTCCCTTTCTATATATATCAAAATGAATGTTTGTCTGTCTGTCTGTATGTCGTTTATAGAATCGTAAACTAAGCATTTGATCATTATCTTTAGCAAAGTTGTTATGCATGACCCAACGGAGGTTTCTAAGTTGGGATGATTTTTTTCTTTATGTCTTTCCTTCATTTTTATTTTAGTTGGTGGCGTAGCAACACGCGCCGAGTACAGCTAGTACACCATAAAAATTACACCATAATTACCGCTAGATGGTGGACACGGTATGAAATAACATCTGTGGGTACTTGCTTAGATGACAATAGACAGTAATAAGTGAAATCACTTCAAAGATTGTACGTGTCTATGGTAAAAGTTATAACTATAACTGAGTTCTTTATTTTTTAGAAAACGCAGTGGGTCACGTAAAAACCGTAGTCGTGCACGCTCACCGCTCGAGAGTGAGGCACCACCTACGACCCCTGCGCCGCCCTGCGTCTCCGCCGCCAGCACGCCCCGTAAGAGAACCAGACTATCCGCCAGTGTTAAGGTGAGCATGTTTATTATTTTACTTATCTACAAAGTTATCACCTTCATGGTAAGACGGTATTTTGAATAGGAATCGACTGAAACGACTCTAGAGAAGAACTCCTAAAGATGTTCGACTTGGCAGGAGTACTGGATAATAGGATGCATCCAGAACTCACAAGGATATGATGAATATCTCGAATACATTAAAGAACTCCATCTAAATCTTTCCTTTTACAACTCCAGGTTCGCGGTCTACTAGGACGCGTGTGGGCCCGTGACTCCAAATCAAAATCGTGCGAGAATCTGCACGTCCTCTAGCACTCGGCCGCCGACTCCGTCGCCTGCTTCCCGTTCTTCGATTGTGCTGTTAACTACTCGTAAATTGTGTACTGGAATTGTAGATAGTTTGGCTTGCGTTTGAGCAATGTTATTCCATTTGGTCTGAAATATAAAAGTGTCAAGAAAATATCTTCTAATAAACCAACTGTTACAATGTATTTTATTTCAGGGACTCACAGATTCGATCAAACGCAATCCAACTATCAATCATCAATTCGTTAATTGTGAAACCTTAGCAATCGCATAGCACCTTACTTAGCAGATCCAAAGCTTCGTAAAACTATATGTAGCACCGACAGATGGCGTTACATACATCAGAAAGTAGCGTCATCTCTCGGTAAGACATCGAATTTGTTTAAAAATAAACTGATGTAAGCAATTCATCGTAAAGGATTTAATTCTTCCACAAATACAATAATAATTTGTCGATCTGTTTTACTATACAACGTGTTAGTGTAAACTTTAAGAAATTCAATTAAAATATCATTCCTATATTAATCATCATCAGTATATCAGTCGAAAGGTATCTACTATTGGTCTCATTCAAAGTTCACTACCATAACAAAGTGACTTCTCTCGATCTTCACCAGGTTGGATCCCGCCAAAGCTTGCAGTGAGTTAGTGTAACAGAAATTAAAATAGAACCGACTAAAATTACCATATTATATCCATAATAGGAGCGATTTGAGAACATCTATTATTAATACATTCCTCCTACCATAAAGAAAGCTATACAACACTTTAACGATAAATCAAATAGTAAATTAGAAATGCTATTTGAAACAGACCAGTGTACGGCCTTCATTTTGGTTTTTATTTGACCTTTTTATCAATTACTGTGCTATCGGGATCAAAAGTATTAATAATTTTGAGACTTCCTCTAAGTATGAATTTGGGATCATTTCAAATATCCCGGGTCAAAAACCGGCAAATTGAAATAGGGAAAATAAGAAACCAATATTGCTTGTTTCGGATAGGATATTACATTTAGACTGCAGTAACCTCCTTTCAAAGGAGAATCCTATGTCCAGCAGTGGACTATTATAAGTCGTTGATACATGCCATGAGTGTCTATTTTACATTTCTTATTTTGTTCACTAACACGTGGTATAAAATATTAGTTATAACACGCTTGCTACGTACCTATATGATACAGAGAAATACTTTCGGGAACCTGACGGAGCGGCGATAAATGAAATTAAATATATAACTATTACGTATAGCGAAATTGAATTGATGTGGACTGAAATTAAATATGGTAGTGGCTACGGTAGATGTTTTGAATATTTGAAAATTGAATTTTTATTGAGTCACGTGATGATATAGATGATTAAAGATGTTAATATCACACTCGATTAGTTATCTTTGATGCATTGGACATTATTATGGCTTAGTGAATCTCCTTCTTAATGGTTTTTTTTATAAATTTGGTTACAACGGATACAATGATCATTAAAAATCCTTCAGTTTTAATTGTTAATATTGTAGTCAATAAATAATTACGTCAAATAATCATAAGTTAAACAGAAAATTAAAGAAATTTAGTAGTGTTATTATTTAAATCTTAAAGAAAAATAGCTACATTTGCGTTTAATTTCAATTTTAGTAATGTTAACATTATTAATAATTTCACTTCCCTAGCTCTTTTAATACAAAAGAATTACTTTGCAAATCTATTTTTTTTATTTTACTTAGATATGTTTACAACTCAACTGAAAATAAAACAGGAAAATAACAACATCATAACATGTCCAATGTATCAAACTTAAAAGAGTCCACTAACACCATCTATATAAGCGCGCTTGAATTAAATCGGAGTCACACCATAGACAAGCTTAGAGTTTTTTTAAACAAACATATAATAAATTTATAACTCGATGGTATTATTCATGTAGAAAACGAGGCTTATTCGAAGTGTTAATTAACGAATTAATGTTAAAATATTGTGATCCCACCGTGTCTCTTAAATTTAGTGTTTGTATTCCAAATAAACGTACATTTTTTATAACTATGTGTAATTTTTCATTGTCAAAATATTATTATGAATGATATAAAATAGGATTTTATTAACTTAGTGGAGTAGTCCCTCTGTGGTTTTTGTTATTTTGGCTTTCTTTATTAGACTATTGTGTAACTAGGCATTAATATAAAATAATATTCATTGTACATTTACCAAATGTCAGACGTATAGTGATTGTACCTCCAATGTATAATATATCACCCAACCCTGACTATGTAATCTTCCATGAAATGTAACCAATCCTTGTAATAGTACTTGTATACTGATAAAATGATAAATATTATTCATTATATGAACTATATTATTTAAATATATATTTGTATAATCTTACAAACTCAACGTGTTAGAGAGAAATAGTTTAATATTTTAGGGTCGTATTACATAGCACTAAATTAATTGAAGTTTCTTAAGACTCTAGACTTCTTTCCATATAATTTGTTTCAACACTATGGATACTAATCATAAATTTAAGTTAGTGAACCTAAGCAAACATTGTTTTACCATTGGAATACACACAAATTCATTTCGTCGCTAACCGGCAAGCTGTCAACTAGCTATCATTAGTTATTATAATAATAAATTGTGTATACGACCATAAATTATTATTGCAACTCTCTATACACGTTTTGCAACTAATATTTATTCTAACAAATATTACTTATTGTTAATTAACATTACAGCAAATACGATAATTATATTTATACAAAAACATACTTTAACGAGAAACAAATGTACGGACTGTTAAAGTCCTACTTCTTTTCGCTTCATTTTTAAGTTGGTATAAAAATATTAATCACGAAGTTGTCACGTAAACATAAAATATTACGAATATCAACAAAATGTTTGGGTCCATCGCTTCAGAGTTAATTGTAACGAAATAGGGTGTGTGGGGAGATCGTAGCTAGGTATTAGAAATAGAAGCGTCATTAATAACGAGGCTGACAGGGCACATATGCATGTGAGCAAGTAGAAGACGCTAAAAGAGATGGTAGATTTGAAATAAATGATAAAATAAGTCAAACGTTACAACTAGTTGCAAAAGTAAAATTCGAAAAGAAATTTTACAAAGTGACACAGTAAATACTAAATACAGAAATGGAAATAACGCTGACAACATGACAGATAAAATAGTCCTAAATTCAGGACAAAAGAAAATAGTAAACTAAACTCGAAAAATAAAGCACAAAAAACTACAGGAAACACCGAAATGGAAAAAGTAAGACAGTAAACTACTGGACTTGAAAACAAAACAGAAAGCACAAAAAATTACTCAATATGTCATCTGACAAAATATCCGAGAAATTACTAAGCTCAGAATTTAAGCAAAATAATATACAATCATGAACACAGAACTCAAAAGACAGATATCAATCGAATCCATCCAAAAAATACAATGCCAAAGATAATCAAGAAATTTAAAATAATGTTCCTCAAAATTATTAGGCGGCAGCTTGACGTAAGCATTAGGAAAACCCGCATAGAATATTTTTAGTTTTCTTCCCTAGAATTTGCTTTACACCTTAAAATATTGAGACAGGAGATCAGTGATACTTACGAAGATAACTAAAATAAGTTTGTGTAAGTGATGATGTCAAACCTGCGTAGATTTCACATGTGGAACTTATATTCACTACAGTGGTCATTCCTGCATTTAATTTTTCAGCCATATCTGTTTAAGCGTTTAGTTTGTGAAACCTATTCTCTAAATTATTTAACAATTTGTTAGAGAGAAGACAGTGTTTATCATATATCTGTTATCAATTACAACCTTCAATGTTTTCATTAAAATCATTTTCTCTTACTAGACTTATTACTTTTCATTTAGCGGTAGAAATATTTATACCCCAGTTTTCAAGAGGTTTTGTTTAGTAAACACACCACTGCAATATAAAAGTCAAGACAAAGAATTAACTCTACTAAGATCATTTTGTAATCAGTGCTATAGCACGTGATCACTTTGTAATCAGTGCTATAGCACGTGATCATTTTGTAAACAGTGCTTTAGCTTTATTCTATAGAACATTGAAATTAATAACGTAAGCTCTTCTAGTTGACTATCACAAAATCTCCTGTTAAAATATTTGGACATTAAGGTTTAGCTATTCATTTGAAAACATAATGATTTCAATTTGAGTGCCTGATGTTCGGAATAACATGATTATTTAATCCCTCCGTGATACCCGTTTGCCTTATTTTCTTAGTACGGTGTTCATTTTATAGAGGACGCGAACTACGAACGTTTATATAAAATTATATTAGGACATATTGAATTATTAGTCGTTAATATAACATAGATGTATTTTTAACTTCTCTACTTGATGTTAAATTGTAATTCAGTATTGTAATTTTAGTGTTATGGCTATGGGTAGTCTGGTCGACCCAAACACGTAGCATTTGCGACTTAACTAAAAGCTAGTTAAAGTTTAAATTAAAAAGTCGACCGATTGCCCTAGCTAAATTAAAATGGACGTATTTGGAAAGGTCCTGTCCACCAATAATATTATTATAATATTAACCCCAGGGTCCAAAGAAAACACCAATCTCGCCTCATCCTTGGACTATCCTGGCCCATCCTAGACCTAGATCTATATCAATTAGATCATCAGCAGTAGACTTTAGTCATTATTAGGTGCTTAGGTATTGGACAAGAGGACTAAAAATGTATCTAACTTCTTCAACGTGTAGATTTTATATGAAATCTGATCATAGAGTAAACACAATTTTTTTTTTCAAAAACATAAATTGGTAATATGTTTTTTTTATTCGAAATAAATGTCATAAATTTGACTTAATGGAATTGTACATATTACAAATTGTATCAATTTAATTTATAAAGATATATAAAACTTAAATGACAATGTGTAGTGAAAAAATATGTAACTAAATGTTACATCCAGGGAACCGACAATAAGATATCGCAAATCATACAGTTTGCTTATAAAGTATCATCTAGAAATAAGCTACGGAATGGTGTTTGAGCTTACAGTAGGAAAGAAAATTAAATATCAAAGAAAAATATCTAAAATTGTGAAGGTAAATACCATAAAAATATGAATAAAGTAGTCCATGTGGATTTGAAAGAATGACAGCATTTTAAATAAAACTAATCAAAAACATACTAAAACGTACTTATACAGGAACGGAAAATTAGATTTGAAACTGAAATTAACATATTCAGTCAGTTTTTTCATTTTAAATGTTACTCTTAATAATGAAATACATCAAAAAATATACGAACTAATTAATTTTCCCATTTCATTTCATGATCTGTTTTTATTTTAGATGTTTAACTCGAAAAGGCTGTTTACTGTTCAACATCATCTAAGTATTCCTAATTCGAGTTAGCGTTTGATCTAAACCAAAACTTGAGGGTTACTGCAGCTTGTGAGTAAAATACTAAAAGCTACTGCTGTTTCCTTTTCCCTTTCACCTGCTTTAGTGGTATAGCGTTCTAATGCTCTTCACATGTGGCGATGCAAACCATGAAATTATCTGTCTAAAAATTTTTGTTAGAGAAAGAAAGTTTGCAGTGATTTTTGAAGTAATTAACCGTAAATTTTGCCGTATTTAACAAAAACATAATGAGATAAGATGACAATTGAGACAATCCATTATGTTCTGTACACAATAAAAAGAATTAATTCATTAGAAAGCAATAAACACACACTACAGCTTTATTATGCGCAAAAATCTGTCTAAATAACTCATCTTCAAAAATTTTTATAAGAATTAGTTCTAAATATCAAACAGTTTTTTATAAAACGACTGTAAAAATGTTAACAAAATTGAAGTAAGAAATTATAACAAGTTCTTTGACATTTACCAAATCCAAAAAGACATTTTTTCGAGCTAAAACAACTATTTATAAACTCGGAAAATTTGATACCTATTTGTAACAATCCGTTTACAATTCAAGACTCACGTTGACTCATGAAAAGAAAACTAACTCAATCCAAAATTACATGTTTTGCATCGTCCTTGTAGATCTTGGTATACCTAAACTAAGTTCACGCCTAATTATAATAATCCCATTGGACCACGGTAAGCAATATATCTATATGTTTTAGGCCCATAGTTCCATAGGTTTTAGTGGGCGTAGCTTACTGTAGAATTTTATATATAGTCATATGTATAGTGTCGATGTCTTCATGTATATATTTCATTTTATGTGTGTTTTTAATATTATTCAGATTTTTATATGTGTTATGTATAAATTAATATCTTAGATGTCTTATGTCTGGTATTGTGAAAATATATTTTATAATTTGTTTTTATTTTTGTTTTGCAATGATTTTAATATTTTTGCAATATCAGATAAATTTATATTAATATAATTAAAGAAGAATTTAGAAAACAATGTTTATCCGTACACCAATTTAATCTTTACAAATTGTTATTAAATTTTTGTAACATTAATATAACTTTTTTGAAAGGAATGTACACTATCATTGTAATTTAAAGAAGTCTATTTGCAAGTGATAAAACTAATCTAAATAATTCAGTATAGGAAATCATTAATAATTTTGCGTAAAGCATCCATCGTTAAAGATTATTCGTATCTTATTGTAATCCCCAAAAAATTTTCTTCAAAACGTACGGCCCATTACGCGTTATGTAGAGAAAAATCCTGTAGTTCATTCATTACTATCAGTTTAAAACAAATATCATCATACAAACCTTTTTGATAATATTATTCTAGTTGCTATAACTTAGCCGTGGTAATTTTCCTTTTGGACACTTGTCTTTATATACATACGTATCACTAAATCAATTACTTTAAACAATCCATCGATAAATACTTCCAAAACAAACAGCTTTTTTTACACTAATCCTAAACTGAGCTGCAGGTAGATAAACATGTAGACAACCAGACGTGGCAAAATAACAAGAATTTCTGATTAACACCATAATTACTTACGGTTACTTACGGTTTTGAAGACCCTTTTTAACACTCATGGATTTTTCACTATTCAACATTTTTTTCAGTAATATTTTTCGGTATTATATTTTATAGAATTTCCATAACCTTGCAGATAGACGTCACTTAGGCTTCAAACCTGTATACCGCGAGCTCTATAGTGGAAAATATATTAAGCCATTCGTAGTTATCCATATTTCGCCATTTGACTGTTTCATCGGAATATCATTTTGAATTAATATATCACATATCTTATATACACAATTTTTCTGAAAACGTTTTACGCACAAAAATATCAAATTGAACAGTTTAGAAGTTGATAGTGGAAAGAGCTATTTACTTTGTAATTTTGTTTTTTTTTCACAACTTTTGTGCTGTAATTTATTCGTTGTTAAATGTAATTTCGAAATATATTCTGATGTTTTATTATATAAAAATAAATGAAGTGTTGTTTTATTGCCATTGCCCATCATCGTCATTATATTTCAGACTTTTATGCAATTTTCTTTGAAGTCGGTGCAATGTACATTGCTAGTCGTATGTTTTTCACCAGCAGTTATTGTGCAATTAGTCGGTTTTAAAAACGATAAAGGAAGAAAGTAAGGTTAGACAGACATTCATATTTCATATCCATCCGACCATAAAGTTTATTTTTCCATCATAATCTCCCATGAAGTTATTTCGACTCTAAAGACCAGAGAAACTTTATATGTTGGTACTGTAGGGACTGTTAGCAAATAAGATGTTTATACAACCTCCATCTTCTACATCAAGATCAGCACCATGTCAAATTTGCTAAAGTTACTGACTAATGTATTTCAACCTATAAGTTGGAAAGGTTTGGAGATGTTAGTATCCCATATATCCTGAGGTCACTTTTTAGTAATTAGAGTAAACGGATTACCGGATATATATAAGTAACTTCCACTGTCCATAGAAGTCTACAACTGTCACAAACAAATTATTAACGTTTGAACGACACTTTAGGACTGGATGGGGAGTCTTTCGGTAATGGAATCACTGAAATACAACAAAAAAATAGCTCTACTCCGGTTTTCTATAAAGTCATAGTATCATCCTAATCGACCCATGCGATGTGTCGAAACATAGTCTCATAAGTTTAACAGTGTTACCACCTTTTACCATACCATTTCTTATTTATATGTCTGTATTTAATACATATCTTTAAAAAAGGGATGAACCATTCCCTTTAAGAGCTTTGGCGTGCGAGCGTGCATTGCATAAACTGTTAAAGTTTCGCAAAAATAATGTATTAAATAATTGTTCTCCTTTTAATGGTCAAAAATAATTAAACGACATTGGTCTACTTTTTAAGATTCGTTTAACATTATGCTACGGGCAATAAGAGACGCAAAAAAGGTTGCGTGGGCCAGTTAGTACCTGTATATAATGTAACCAAACGTATTCATCAACATCACCGAAACCGAAATACGTCCGCCTTTGGTCATAGGCCTCCTGCAATGTCATAATAACAATAAAAGTCTCAACAACATAACGTGTGCAAATTTTTTAAAAACCATACAAGTTTTTAGCTTACCCGTAGTCTCAGGCAAGATGTTCCCAAGCCTTGCTGTTTGCACAGTAAAAAATTTGTCTGGAAATTTAAGTTTTAATGAAATGCATACATACATAAAACCACACTTGTTCCCGGAGAAATAGGCAGCGGCATACTGGAAGACTCCTTTTCGCCAGTGTTTTGGTTCCTCGTAATAGGTGACGAGCCTATAGTCACCAAACGGGATGGTTTGCTTAAAAGAGCCTCGTCCGTCGATCAGCAGATGAATTGGTAGTAGGTGAGGTTGTTGGTGGTACTTGTAGTTGAGGTTGACTTAAGACCGTAAGTTTTTTTGTGGTAACTCCATGTATTCTTTTAGTGAGAGTCCTATACAACCTTTTAATGTAATATTAGGAGTATATTAGATTAAAAGGCGTGCATTGGAGTTAAATAAAAAAGTTAGCTATTTTCTTTTACTCCCACCATCTTTAATTGTTTTCATTGTTTTATACTTTCGCTTGTCTTGTTAACTTTCACTTCTTTCTTCAAAGCCAACGTTCCCTTTTAAGCCTATTGTCTTTAACAGAACCGTGGCATAAATTCTTCTTAGATGGCATTGTTGACAGCCTGTGTCGCTCTATAAGTAGTTCACCAGCTTTACAGACAGAATTTGTTGGTTCACAGGTTTAAAAAACATTTATAAATGTTTCTAGTGCATATGATACACACATGCTACAAAAAAAATATTATAATAACTTACAGTAACACATCTACATCAAATAAATGAATAAAATTTGAAAAATTATAATATACTAGCGACCCGCCCCGGCTTCGCACGGGTGGACATTTATTTTTTAAGCTCTCTGAAAAAAAAAATTGTTTTGTATGTATGTTTTTATAGGTTTTTTATTCGTGTTACATTTTTTTTGTTTCGTACCTGCTTAACTCTTTTATTATTGTAAAATAATTCGAATGATTTTTTTCTTCAATTTTTTTTAGACGACTATAAAGCAAATATATTTAAGAAATATTGAATGAAATTATTTATAAGTATTTTTGAAAAGAACTTTTGATAATGTGTATCGAAATAGTTCCGAAATCAATTTTAATAAGTGCATTAATTCAGTAAATTTACTCGATTTGGCCACGTCCGCTGCGTAGAGAGCGCGAGTGAACCGCCTGCTTCATAGATGCGCACCCCCCTCCCCTGCGGTTTCGCCGTATGAGTCGTGCGACACATATCGGCCGGCGGGCATCATTCATTTTAATACCAATTACAATTTTAAATTCGTAATATCTTTTGAATGGATTGTCCGATTGGAATAAAATAAAAAGTAATTTATAGCTATTGAAACAATCTTGCTCAATAAATAGTTTATTTGGATAAGGATTAGTATTTGACGATAATATGATCAATAAATAGGCTAATAATTTTAATTACTTTTATTCTATGGAAAAATGGTCATAATGGCTAAAATATAAATGTTTGGTTTTTACTATCGCGGACTTTTTTGTAGGCATTATTGAGTTCTACAACTTTTCTATAGAAATCAACCATACATCTCTAACCATTTAGGCAGCGTTCGCGAGAATCGTTAACGTACGGCAGTTTTTTCGACGACTTACTCCACAATTTTCACTACCACGAAAAATCTTATCTATTTTCCGGGATAAAATATAGCCTATACGGATTCGGAAGAATCCCTCTAAGTAATTTTAAAAGAAATTTTAAAATCGGTCCAGTAGTTTTTGAGCCTATTCAATACAAACATACAAAAATACAAAAATACAAAGGTTTCCTCTTTATAATATTAGTATAGATTAAAATAAATATATAGACTTTTAAACCTCATTATTTTATTTAATACATATCCGTTTCCTGTATGGTAATGGATTAAGAATACAGTGTCACCATCCTTTTTCATCCTATGAGTGTCATAAGAGACGACTGATTGTGAATTACGCAACGAAAACAGCGCTACAGAGAGAAGGAAAACTTGATTCAAACACTGTAACTCAAAATATCCTTTCTAAAGTGTGGGAGATGTCCAGCAGTTGACCGACAGTATTTATCAAAGACGAACTCACGCCTCAACCCGAGATTCTCAAGTGTAATCAACCAATCAAGCTATCGCCGTCCACTGCTGAACGAAGGTCTCCACCAAGGAACACCAACGATCCCGGTCTTGGGCTACTCACATCCATCCGCTGCCAACCTTCTTCAAGTCGTCGGTCCATTGCACCGCAGGGCGCCCTACACTACGTTTGCCCAATCGTGGTATCCACTCTAGCACGCTTCAGCTCCAGAGACCATCGTTTCATCTGGAGACATGGCCGGCCCACTTCCATTTCAGCACACTCATTCTCTGTGCGAAAGATGTTCGTATATATTAGATATTAGTAGTATATATTAGATATATTTAATTGAATTTCACGTCCTACGCAGTGCATTATGAAACTCACGACACGATGCGCACTGTAAACATGTTTAGTTGAATTTTGAGAGGACTCTACTCACTAATTTTGAATTTCAACATTAAGTATAAAATTTTCTCCTAATAACCACCCGTGGTGACAATTTTAGTGATGGTCCTTAGGAATAACGTTTAATTGATAAAAAAATTCCCAACCGCCTCTGGTAGTGACAGCAGAGAAAAGATGGCGGTGTTAGTGTAGGCTGTTTAGAACAAGCAGAGTTATGGGTGTCCTATCATCCACCACTATCCTCCACCTTCCCATCATCAGCTTGCCATATGCAAAAAAAATAACAAAATAAGGTTTCCTTAAAAAGTTTTAATTCATAACATTAGTATTTAACCTAATAAAATAATTACATTCTTAATTTAAAATTATTTGTCTTATACAATAAATATCTGACCTAGTAAAAATAATTACTAATTTAATTTCACACTTCTTAGTAATTATGTAAATAACAGTGTATTAACATTCGTGGCATTCATAATAATTTAACTATATGAATATGTCGGAGCGTAAGATAACGGCAATATCAAGCAGCTTAGATAGTCGATACAGGTTCTATAATACTGGCACCATGAAGATTACCTTAATTCCTACTTTCGATGACGTTTGACAGTAAACATTCAAAAAGCCTTTGAACGATCAAGCAATGTAGTCTTCTCTTCGTTGTCTTCACACCTTACTACAAGCCTGGTGGCAGTTAACATGAGAAACCAACTGTATCGGACTCGCTGCATTTCTAAATGCATTTTTCATTGTGATTTAATATTGTGAAGTTCGTTAATACATTGCAAGAGCAATTTAGTATTATGTCAACTATAAAACGCAGCTGAACTTATATAGTTAGACGAAGTCTTTCTTATAATATACTTTATATAAAAGGCTTACAAAGAACCCTAATAGCGAGGATCTTCTTAATCTCTCCAGTTAAGGTAAATGCTTGTGTAAAGAGTGGGGTATCAGGTAGGATTTATGATCACATGTCATATCATGCTGTATTCACTGATGGATCTGCAGAGGAGACTCCAATGGGCTCTGACTCTTGTAGACATTTAGAAGGTCTCGTTGTCGAACCATTGCCACATTTTGGGTTTAGTGTAGTCCAATTCGTATTCTTCACATTTCATCCCAGTGATCCTGTTTACCAGGCAAATAATGTTTATTACTGACGGTTAAACTATTGAGTAGCGAAATTCTGTCAATTATGAATGAAATGTTGTCGTCATGAACAATGTATATGCAATATGCAATTCTAAAAAGTTATTTCGATGTACATATTTTAGCAATTAGTTGCAAATTATTTAAAATTACTTTCATAACATGGTAAAAATACTGAAATCATTTATACAACGATAACCATCTTCAATTGCGCACACAAAAATAGTTTTTCGTAGGTGAGAATTGAACTTGTAACCATATTATCGGATTCAATGATCATTGAACCAACAGGCCACATACATACTCGTATAAGATTATTAAATCTATCTTTGATTCATTGTCCAAGAACCCGTAGTTGTGAACGAAATTCAGAAATACATTCTAGTCGTAAAGTTCAATTATTATGTTTATTGCTTACCTAGTTCTCTTCAGGCATTTGACGATAGGATGCGCCTTCCTAAAGCACTGTGGTCCTAACACACTGAAGTAAGTCACTCCAATCTGTGCTGATACCAAGGAGTTTGTTTTCCGAAGACACTCGCGAAACTTGGTATCGCAACTGCAGTGAGACCTGTAAACAAGACACAAAACCATTAAACAAACATTATTTATTTACATATATAAAAGATTATTCTTACATGGAACAAAAGCTGATACACCCTAAATATAAAAAAAAACAATAAATGAAACAAAAATGAAACAAACACCCGGATGGAACGAAGTTTCTTTCGATTAATTAGTGAAGGAATTGTATAAAAAAAAATCAATAAAAAATGAATGGTGTCGTGGGACACCAGGTAGGAACGAAGTTCCTTCGGATAATGTGGAATCGACACAATTTGCAAAAAAAATCGTGCTCAATTTTATGTAGGTTTTCTTGATTTTTCTCTTAAATTTTGCTGATTAGTTTTTATTTAAGTACAAGAAAGTATTTAGGAAATTCAGTATTTTAGGAAATAAAATAATAAATTCCTTAAAATAATAAAATAGCACACATGACGCGCTTTCGCGCCTGCGCACGTCTCATTTAACGGTTTTATTCCACGCACTTTTTTCCACAGATTTATTCCACGCACTTTTTCCACTTACGGTTTTACTATCACATTTTTTTCTGTTCGGTCCCGCAGCGAAATCCCTATCCCCTCCAAGCCTGCCGTAAGGAACTTCGTTCCAATAATCGTGGGGACACTACACTGTTCGAAGCAAAATAGAAAGACGAAACGAAAATAATTGGCTTGCTTTCTATGAGAGAGAGAGAGAGAGACAGACAGAGAAACATGCGCACGCCGCACGGCCTACCATACTATAGCAAAAGTGTCGTGACAACTTTTCGTTTGATTGTTTTCTGTCTAGCCTCCTTCGGAACGCGCGATAAGGAACTTCGTTCCAATAAAAAATCTTCACTAAGTTATCAACTGATATAGCCGCATTGTTGTCTTCACGGAAATACTGTCACCCAATGCGTCAATGACCGCTTACTGCTCGCAGGGTGCACACTAAACTTTGCGAAGTCAATTAGATAAATCCCTATCGCTCACTACCTACTACCGTTTCTAAGCTATCACATAGTGTGTCCTATTTCAAGCAATTTTGTTAGACGTTTGAGATAAAATATAACATGGTTTTAAAAATAGTTCTTAATTGTAATATTTTTTTTTTGTCGATTCTATTGTTAATTCATATTTAGTAAGAATAAGGGGGTGTCGGTTTAAAAAATATGGAGTGCTACCATCACTATTTATCCCATGAATGACATAAGAGCTGACCGAGAGAACAAACAACGTAAGACCACAGCAGTGCAAAGAGATGTGAAACTTGACACAAATCCTAAACGAACCCCTCTGACCAAAGTGGTATAGTGAGGCAAAACCTCCTTTCTAAAGAGAGACCCACATCCATCTTTTGAAAATGATTGATGAATATACAACCCACAGAGGCGTAACATATTTATGATCACAGTACTCGCGGCTACTGACCTAATGACGTAAATTGCAGAAAAAAGTTACAAATCAGCACTTTCAATAAAAAACCTAAACTCCAAGTAAACGTAAGAGTATTCGTAAAGATCTAACACAGTAACGGCATACATTTAAAAAATATAGAGAGAAGCATGCTGGTCTGGCTTGTTAATCTAGTGGTTAGTGGACCCAAGCCAGAGGTCCTGGGGTCGACTCCAACCATCTGAGGTTATCTGTACTGTATCTTAGTGTAATTTATTTTTGAAATATGTGGCTTTAGATTTTTTTTCATACTCCTTTTTTAAATATAATAATTTTTAACGGTCTTGGTGGTCTTATGGCTAATGTGCCTAGGTATAATTCGTCTTATATGTTTATATTTAGTATTATATATATGAATTAAATCTTCGTCTGGTGACAGATTAAGAATACGGAGTGTCATCACCCCTGGTCTTCCAATAGTGACTAAAACTATGTAAGACAACATCACTGTAAAGTGAAAGAAAATTTGAAACAATCCCTAAACCATTCCGTCTGACCAGCGTGGAATAGTAGGCCAAAATGTCTTTGCTAAGGAGAGGCCTTACTATGTCCAGCTAAAGGCTGTTAATGGAATTAGCAGACTGTTAAATTCAGAAAGGCACAAATCTCATTTACTCAACAGCAACATACTCAACATGTTAGAAACATGTTCACATTACCGACCTAGCAATAAATGAACGCTAACCTACTCCTAAGTTAACAGACTCGGTTATATAACGGCTATTACTACATCTGTTCCGCATACTTTATCTAAATAAACATTCATGTCTTTATACAAATGTGTCTATTAATATTCTAATAAAAGGAAAATAAAATTAAATACTTAGGAAAGGCAATATTTTATGTTTAAAATACTTAATGTTTAAATATATGTAGAACAAATACAGAATTGTTAAATATCCAAAAATTATGTGTAGCATGACATTAAATATAAAATCATTTACATACAACTATGAAGTTCTAATAGGTATGTAGTAGTAACATTTTGACCTGGTCAATGAAATAAAGTAAGACTTTGGTAATGATTTAAAGTTGACCACCTTTTGTTTAAAAAGAGTCGGTGCTAATTTTATTTGAGGTCGGTGCAAATAAACTTTGCAAAAAAAAGGGCACTAGAAGTCAACGAGAACAAATGAAGAAAATAAATTGAGATAAGTGACAGAGATTGTGTGCAGGAAATGACTCCTACACCTGGATCTTAGAAGCCATTAGAACAGAGTCATCTACTGTTTTATTTCATACATCCCGTACTCGGTAGAATTCGTGCTGTGATAACCAGACCGCTAAAAGAACATATTTACATTTTTTTTAATACATAATTCCAAATAAATTAGATTAAATTTCACACGATCAGTTTTCCTGTCCGTCCGTCCCCCTAAATCGACCGACCGAATTGACCCCTACTCAGCAGTCTAAGTCGGTAAGCACCATATCAACAGACCCGTCACCTAACTATTACATACCTAAATATACTGAATTTGAAGTTTTCACAAAATTCACTAACAGCAATTTGAGATTGTGCCACTCTCTGTGCGTCACAGATGATTTGTGTCGTCTGTAACGACAAGCCTCTCAATTGCTTTAACAAGAATAAAAATGTCACTTTCTCCGTTGATGACGCTTGCGCAACTGGTATCTAAATATAAAATAGTTAAAGTGTTTAATGTTCGATGCACTACCACGTTGTAGTTGTACACACGATTGATACATAATTAACAATTAAAAAGTGCCATCATCACTGACGATGACAACACTTTGGACTGTTAAAATCTATTGACAACCTTCCAACTATCGTACATTGACCTCTCCTTAGAAAGGAGACTTTGGCCTACTATACCACGTTTTTTTCTTCTCTTTGCAACAGAGGACCTGTTTGTATGAGGTGATATTGTAGTTGTATAGAATGTAAGGAGATATATATAGCAACGTATTTGTATGTGTATGTGTGTGTATGTGTGTGTGTGTGTGTATGTGCGTGCGTGTGTGTGTGTGTGTGTGCGTGCGTGTGTGTGTGTGCGTGCGTGTGTGTGTTTGTGTGTCTAGGTCTATATTGACACTGAATTGTCTAATACCAGCGAAAAAAAATTTGCTTAGCACTAGTTTTCCATGAGGCCGTGATATTTCACCAGATGAAGCCAGGTGAAGCGGCCACTATGTATAGGAACTATAAGACTTCCTCGCCAAAATTATCAATATTTTTGTAATCAAGTATCTTAACAAAAAGGTAAAAGTCGACGTTACTACAGTCCTTGATATATAGATTGATCTCTGTGATAAAATGCAATACAACCAACGAAGGTAGTTTGAACAAGCGTTTTTATTTTGTATCACCTCTATTTTCGTTATTTCTGTGCCAATTATATACTAAATATCATAAGTGTAATACATGACAAATATAAAAATTTACACCTAAAATGTACCTCGTAGATTCTGAAATGACACTAGTGACAGCTGTCACAGAGATTATGTTATACTGTAAAGTATATAAAAAACTATTACTATCATATACAATAGTAATTCATAGCCCTTTCTTTTTAACAAGTTGTTTGACTTCCGCCATTCATTGTGTAATCGTTACACAATAACTAAATCGTCACGGCTCCGCTTGGAGTGAAGTAATGAACTACCTTTATCAATGGTGATGTCTGCTTGAAAGTTAAGAAGGAAAATAATTTGATGAATGGTACATTACGTATAGCGGTCATTACTTCTGTTATCGCATGTGTACCAAAAAACTTTAACCGCATAGAGAATCCACCAATTTTGTTCGTTAGTAACGGAGGTATTAGAGATATGCTACATTAAATCCAATTAAATTTGTAAATCTTTTTTTGAAGTCGGTTAGTTGAGATTCTGATTGATACTCCATCCTCCAGGCACTTTCTTTGTTACAACACGTACTAGGTTTAAGTAATAGAGCCATGCTTCAATATATGACAAAACCTGTGTTTAGGTTTCTAACCTCAACATCTAATTGACAGACTGATCTGTCAGTCTAGTGGTTAGTGACTGACTGCTAAATCGGAGGCTGTCGGTTCCATTCTTATCTAAAACAAATCAATGTTTTAAGAGTCTTTTTTTTCTTTCTTTTTCTTTATAAAACAACACCCGCACTAGGAATAAATCCTGTGTCGCAGAGGATTTGACAAACATACAAGAAATGGACACAAAGAACACCCAGACTCAGAACAACAATTTATGGATAACAAAAAATGTTGTCCCTTGTGGGGTTTGAACCCACAACACTCAGCGCAGTTAAGAGCGGCGTGGTAACCGCTTAAAACACTAGGCCAACTATGCAGTGCAAAGTACGATAGTTTCTTTCATGTCGGAGTGTAATGTTTATAAATCATAAAATTTTGTCTGTGTTTCTATCCGTGCGTATGTTGGTTCTCACGGTAAATAGTAGCTTGCACGTTATCCTGATGTAAAAGCTATATCACTGTAAAGTTTTATCTAAATTTGTACAGTAGTTTTTGTATCAAAGAATAATAAATATATTTAAATTTAAAAAAAATATTCAAACGTTTATCGATAAACATTATTTAATATAGCGTCATCTATCAGTAACCATAGGTGTTTATTATATATAATTATGATAAATATTGTAAGTGTATGCAATTGGGCGAAAATATCTAATAACGTTATCTATCGGCATTTATTAAATGTAGAGTGATTTAAATACGCATCATAATGGATCTTCTCATGGAAATAAGATGTTTTACCACGACAAAAATAGCCTATATCACTCTCCAGCTTTCTTGCTATCTCCAGACACAAAAAGCATACCATAAAATTGTTCCGTTGCGACATGAAAGAAATACAAACATTCAAACAAACAAACTTTCATATCATCATTCAGGTTATTATAGTACAAACTCTAACAAGGTTGGGATCAGACGCCAGTGTCAGTAATATCAATTACATTAGAGAATGTCTTACTAAATACAATAACCCTCGTTGTATAACACAACTGCTTGGGATCGTATTTCGTAGTTATTAATATCAGGTACTAGCATGAACAGGTAACAAACCAGTCGCAGTCTTGTAATGGAATATCTACTGCGCTAGATATGTTTACACTACCTGTTACGTTCATTTGCATACCTAAATAAACTAATATATATAAGATTTTCGTCCTTGTAGGCACAGATTAATAATGTCGACACCCCTGTTCATCCCGTCGGTGTCGTAAAATCCGGCTAAAGGACCAAACACGCAAGACAACAGGACTCTAAAGAGAACTCTCAGTAGGTAGTCGAGCCACGATAATTTCAGCACGAGCGGGCCGGCTCGGCCGGGGCAGTACTACCCTCCCACAGAAGACCAACCTAAAGCGCCAGCATCTGTGTTGTCGTGTTTCGTTGGTGAGTGTGAGACCGGAGGCCCATTGATGGAGGGGTGACAGCTATGGTAGTAATTGTGTAAGCCTTACAGTATGACGATGACTGTCATGCCTTTCACGTCCCCAAGCGGGGTGTGAAAAAGCATCTCACAAAGCCGCCATAGTGTGAGTCACCATACTGCATTGTCTGCATTTGCAATGAGTATGGTGACCACAACTCTTGGATTCTATTCATGCTTTCCATCAGGCAGAGTAGAGTCACTTCGGCAGGCTCTTAATATAGAAAAAAAAGTAAAACTTGAAACAAGCCATTAGCAAATCCGTCTGGCCAGGGTGGTATAATAGGCTAAAACCTCTTTGCAAACCACTGCTGAAAGGAGATGTAGTAGAGAGTATACCACTACAGGCCGCAGGTGTGATAGTGATGTGATAATAGGCTATAGTTAAAATTAATAAATATTTATAAATATGTTGGACATTTGACACACAACGACAAGTCTCAAACTGAGCAGAGCTTGTGCCATGATAACTAGACTGACTGATAGAATACTTCTACATATTTTTTTGTAAATACCTACATACGTATTATACATAGAAAACATCCAAACTTCGAAACAAACATTTGCAGATCATGTAAACATTTGGCCCGACCCAGAAAGAGCCCGAGGCCTCAAGCACAGTAGTCACATTCGCTACCGCTGCGCCATCTAGTTATTATAGAATGTTATATTATGTTTATATTTGAAATGTTATGTTTCAATTTGTTTTTTATGGTATGAGGAGGCACTACTAAGTAGATCACCTGATTGTTTACTTACTGTATAATTTGTACCCGAAAAACATTAACGTATTGTTTGAGTTTACGCAATCTTTACATCTATACTTTTGAAACAGAGCTGCAGATTTTCAAGAGCTTATTTATTCAGTTATTTAAAGCTAATCTCAGAAGCTACTTCCTCGAATCAAAAAAACAGTAGCAGTCGTGGGACTGCCGATAGAAGTGAAAACGGAACTATTAAGTTGAGAGTAATTAAAACTATATGCAAAAATTATATGAAATTTTTTATGTTTCATATATAGCTATATATAATATATAATATCATATATAATATATAATAATAATAAATTTCATATATAATATATAATATCATATTCTCCATAGCTATAGATATACTATTATCATTAGCATGTCGGTGACGCGAACCGAGGATTTTACCCTCTACCAAAACGCTCAACGCGCCTAAAGAAGTTTTCACTTCAAAAATATTTAAGTGTCGGATAGACTATTAATCAAGAAAAGCTATTAACTACGAGTATTGTTTGATACCAAGCGTGGTATCGTTGGACTGGGTGTGTGACACAAGTAGGGATTTAAATAAAACCACTGTGCACTGTACTATAGGTTCGTAGGACTCCACGGTTTAATTGGCTGTCGCCTTGTACTTACCTCCAGTTTTGTTCTCGTCATACAAAATGCTTGTACACCTTATACACTAACGCGTGTAACACAACGATAGCGCGATCTAAGTTTGTAACAGCTCCCTCTAGGGAACGTAACATTAACTAATATTTTGGTTTGTACTGTGATCGCGCTATGCTGTTATTGATCTCGAACAAGCATCAATAAAAACTGTTACGAAAAGTAGGAAACATGGATTCCTTTGGAAGACAGAGATGAAGTTGCGCAAATCAGCTAATGTCTTATAAATTACATTATTTGTAACATCGTAACGTGAACCTAAAATTCTTATGACATTAGAAACCTGGTGCCTCTTCCATATTTGTGTAACTTTCTATTAAAAAGACTAAGGCTACAATCAATAACGAATTGTCTTTGCTTACCACAACTCTTGAACAACATTATTCATTCTGGTATAAAAATATGTATTTTGCCTTATACAATTGAATTTAATTTTTATGCTGCAAATGTCTGAGGTGGCTACAGAATCAGATATAAGATCTAGAAGATTTATGATAAGGCGATGATAGCTCTCTATAAAATTTACTTGGTAGTAGAGCCACACTGATTTCAGCAACTTTTATTTTGTCTGACACAGTATTTTTTTAAGTAATACTCTCTGCCTTTTTTGGGTTCCGTAGTTATGAGCACGTGGTAATCGAATATTTATTTCGCATTATCACATCAGTATAGATTATTGATAGGTCTAGAGTACAGATAAACTGTAAAAGCTGTAAATTGCTAGGTAGTAGAGCCACACAGATTTCAGCACGAGCGGGCCGGCTCGACCGGGGCAGTACTACCCTCCCACAGAAGACCAACCTAAAGCGCCAGCATCCGTGTTGTCGTGTTTCGTTGGTGAGTGCGAGACCGGAGGCCCATTGATGCAGGGGTGACAGTTATCGTGGTAACTGTGTAAGCCTTACACTGTCACGATGACTGTCATGCCTTTTACATCCCCAAGCGGGGTGTGAAAGAGCATTTCACAAGGCCGCCATAGTGTCGGTCACCATGCTGCATTGTCTGCATTTGCAATGAGTATGGTGACCACAACTCTTGGATTCTATTCATGCTTTCCATCAAGCAGAGTAGAGTGAATTTGGCAGGCTCTTAATATAGAAAAAAAAATTAAAGAAAAGGTATAGCCACATTAAAGAAAATTATAATGTAAGATGGTTAGGTGTATAATATGTCAAGAGATAATAAAGTGTATGTATCACTCAGTGTTTTATTATTAACGTTTGTTGTAAAAGTGAGGGCTATTATGCCAAAAATTCGTTAAACAATTTGGCAAGTTTGATAACTAAGCTTAGAGTTTTTCTTTTATATTCCAATAAAGAAATAAAAAACATGTGTTTGTGAGTACTTATGTACCCACGTAAGAAGTTATACTTCTTTGGTGTAACAAGATCAAAATCTTTATAAAATTTTATCTTTCGCTTTAACACATGATTGTAGAGAAAAAGACACTAATATTAGAAAAGAGTACAACTTGAAAAAGGTATTTAATACGTAGAAAGAAAGTTATAGTATAATGCATTATGAAATGAAATAAATTTTCATTTATATATCACAGAAGAATTATTTATAAATAACAAGAAAACCTGAATAAAAATGTTGAATAGCTAATTTCATGGTGTAGGTTTTTCGTGATGGTGTGCGCGTGTACCGTAAAAATTTACACTCATCATTTACCGTAACGCGCCAAGACAAGTCTAAATTAAAAAATGTATTTAGCAAGATTGTCACACCTCAATGATTTGAGTATCTCTAACTCCTGGTGAAAGTCGTAGTTAATCACTTATAGAAATAACAGACTTGATAAGTTCTTACTAGTTCAATGATTGTTTGAGCGAAAAGATTAACAATGCAGTTTGTCAACACAGCAGTTAGATTTAACATCACTGTGGAGTTTGGCTGAAATTTCAACAGTCAGTATTTGAGATTCCCAAAAAAATATAGAGAAAATCGCCATCAGGACTTAGTGTCTTTTTCGATCAATATTTTTTGACTAAATTACAGTACTATAGAATATCTTTCGTCAGATTCATACTATAAATTGTCAATTTGTAACTCCGTAGTTATCTGGGAGTATTATTGAGTACCTTGAAAACAGATAGCTGTTTTAAAGTATTCAGTCACTGGAACGAAATAATATCTATAGATACTTATAGTGCGTATACATAATGACAGAACTCTGTGCTGATATGAGTACGTTTCTTTTTGTTTTGTTTTGTACATTAATATCAAGACGAAGGTGAAACCGCCACGAATGGCTAAACTTGGTAGTGGAAGAGGTAAATTTGCCCTTCAAATATTACGACCAGCGCTAAAGCCTGGGCGCACGCAATCGTTGACCTACGCGTAAATTCATGAACAGGAAGGTTTTATACAAGTCGTTACAGAGATGTCGTCATATTTTAAAGTTATACGCTCTACTATGAGTGACGTGCGTAAACACTACTACTACTACAATTTTTTTTGTGATATAAAGTAGTCATGTGTTAATCTAGGGGGTCAGCTACTACTATGACAAATTTTATCTAAATTGATTTAGTCATTTGAACATTAAGAAGTAACAAATACACAAACAACTCACGAACTTTCACCTATATGATATTAGTGTATTGTTTAGTGTTTATTAGTGTTTGTTTATAAGTTTTTTTTTTAATTTATGAAGGATGTTTCTCATTTAGTCCCATAAACAAAAGACACTACCCCTAAGAGTCACAAATTTAAACATAACAAGGTGCATCGAAGTCGTGGATGTTAGCTTCTTAAATTTATTTATATATAACAATAATAATATAATATTATATAATTACAAAGCTGAGGTTATCAATTTTGTAATGAGTTTTTACTAAAAATCAAATAAAGACATCTAAAGTAGGAAGGGTTAAACACGTACTCAAAGAACTCTGTACTATTTTATTTACTTAAAGACGTATAAACCTATACACTCGAAAAAAGTATAGTATCTTTAGACATCTCACTCAATGTCATCTGTCAAAACTTGTGTTGTTATGACACATGATTGACACCATTATTCATTAAATGTACTTCTACATACAAATACATTAGAGATAAACTACATCCCGACCCACAACACTCAGAACATGGGTGGAGATTAAACCTACGACATCTTAACTTAAACGCAAACCCTGACTCAAAATCATAACGCAAATAGTATAACTAATTTATTAACAATAGAGTTTCAAAACAGGCAAAAAAAGAAATCGTGTTTCACGACTAAACGAACAAGAGATGAAATTTTGCGATTGCGAAGTTTTACAACCTGCTTTGCCTGCTGAATGGTGTAATACTCAACTGGTGTTTGATAATAAATGGGTACAGTGTGACCTCCGGGGTTAGGCACATTTTTAATTTCACTATAAAATAATATTTGTTCACTGCACTATTGGCCTAGTGCTTTAAGCGGTACCCATGCCGCACTCCACTTCGCTTAGTGTTGTAGGTTCAAATCCTACATGGGACAACACTTTGTCTGATCCACAAATTGTTGTTCTGAGTCTGGGTGTTCTTTGTGTCCGTTTCTTGTATGTTTATAAAGTCCCCCGTGACACAGGATTTATTCCTAAACCGGGCGTAAAAAGAAAAAAGAAAAAAAAACTGTTTTCAGACTCGCGATTTTTGTTGTACAATAGGCCTTACTTGCGAAAAAAATGTTTAAAATGGTTACGATACCTCCTTTTTTCCCGACGTTTCAAACGGATTAAGTTACTCGTCACGGGTGTGAGCACTTGGTCACTTTGATTACTTACGAGTATACTGTCAGTACTTCTACATGCCGCTGGTATCATAACCCTTTTTAAATAATTTTATTAAGAAAAAGTCTCGCTTCACAACATTTTTGTTGTTGATATCCTGTTAATATTATAAATACGAAAGTTTGTGAGTCTGGATTTGTTGTTCGTTAGTCTTATATGAAAAAACTACTGGACGAATTTGGATGAAACTTTACCATAAGTACTTTATATAGGTTATATCGGCATAACATATAGGCTACAATTTGTTATGTTTTTATGTAATTTTGGTCGTAATATATCAATCAATTAAGTCGGAAAAAAAACTAGCCTCTGAGAGTTATCTTAGCGTACGTTGCCTAAACCATTAGTTACACAAAGATGATGTACCGTAGGATTGTCTGTATGTTAAAAAGAATATATTTATTTAAAATGACTTGTTACGAACCTTAATCTGGCAAACCAAATTCCACGCGAGCGAAGCCGTAAACAAAAGCTAGTACGTATATACGTTCAAGTTTATTTGTACGGGATACAATAAACTTAATTCAGGGAAACTCTCGGATTTAGTGTAGTTTTTAAATAATTAATATTCATTGAAAAATCATAAGTAAATGTTGTCGTGCTCGTCAAAGTTATAAAAATCTATTAAAATTAAAACAAATATAATATTTTATCTTTACACCTACCGTATCATATTTGTACGACGCGTGAAGTTTGACTGCTTAAATAAAAAGTAAAGTCGATTACATTCGTTTTCTGGAAACTTTCAAAACAATTTTGACTTTTTTACTAACTTCTAAAATTTAAAAAGAATATAAATGTTTTTATACATATGAGGAACGAAGAGCATAGCCACATACTCATACCAAAAAAAAAGAAGCTTAAAAAATTTTCCTCATTAAAATGAGTTTTTGCCATATTATTCATCAGCTCGATACTAAACACCGCTGCTCCTTAGCGGACTGATTAATACGTAAACCAATACCTACCGATGTAATAACTTATGCATGAATCTGCAACTAGAAACTTATTTCACTGTGTTAGGACACATTCAACAGAAATAGTTCTTTACGACTCTACTCTGCCTAATGGAAAGCATAAATAGAATTCAAGAGTTGTGGTCACCATACCCATTGCAAAAGCTGACAACGCAGTATGGTGACCCACACTATGGCGGCCTTGTGAGATGCTTTTGCACACCCCGCTTGGGGACGTAAAAGGCTTGACAGTCATTGGGACAGTGTAAGGCTTACACAGTTACCACGATAACTGTCACACTGTATCAATGGGCAGCCGGTCTCACACTCACCAACGAAATACGACAACACGGATGCTGGTGCTTTGGGTTGGTATTCTGTGCGAGGGTAGTATTACCCCGTTCAAGCCGGCCCGTTCGTCCTGAAATCAGCATGGTTCTACTACCTAGAACGTTTCGAATGGGTTACACTGCTCGTCGCAGCTGCAAACTTAACACTTATCGTGTTGATTATTTATTTATACTGTCACACACTTCTGGTATCGTCACCTTTCTAAGAATTTTATCGTGAATAAATCCCGCTGTACAACAAAACTACGAAGTTTATTTTTAAGGCATACAATGGTGTTTATTCAGGGAAACGCTATCATTTCGTAAACTAAACTAACTCCTGTGTCCTATCCACTAACCATCATATCTTTATGTCTTTGTCCTATACGAAAATAATTATAATTTTAATTTTTCGGATATATCACACACAACGCCACCTAGTCCCAAGCTAAGCAAAGCTTATACTATGGGTACTAAACAACTGGTATAAATAAATATATATTTTATTTTCGTAAATACATACATATTTTTTACATAAAAAACACTCAAACTCTAAAGCAATTATTTACAGTTCATACAAACATTAGATCCGACCCGGAAATCGAACCTGAGACGTCAGGTACAGCAGCCGCATATGCTACCGTTGCGCCACCAAGGCAGTCAACAATTCATATACGTTGAGGCATATAAAGCAATCTACAAAATCCTTTGTAACGTCACACATTACGCAGGCAAGTTGGAAGAGGCCAAAAATACAATGGCAAACTACCTATCAGCATAGACGAAATATAAGCCACAAGAGTTTCTTATGCTAGATTAAATACCATGCGTAAATGCCATTTGATTTCGTAAACTTAGCTTCATGCGTTAATCCTTAGGTATCTCGGTCACACATGACTTCTTTGATCGTTTTAACATCACCTAATAAGGAATATATCAAGATCTTGTTTTCCTTATTCTCGGCAAGTTAATAAGGCTGACTTTTTTTGCTTGTTTAAAACGCGATAATCTCTAAAAACATCAGTCGTATTCCAATGGTATCCTACGTATTGATATGGAAGAGCATGTAATCTCTGCTACTTATCCGTGTGGTGACGGATTAAGAATACATAGTGTTACCATCCCTATTCATCCCGTGGGTGTCGTAAAAGGCGACTATGGGAACAAAGTATGTAAAACATCATTACAAAGAGAAGGAAAACTTGAAACAAACCCTATTCCAACCCGTCTGGCCAGCGTGGTATAGTAGGCCAAAATTTATTTGCTAAGGAGAGGCCTATGTCCAGCAGTGGACTGTAAAAGGCTGTTGATGATGATGATGATAATCTCACGTGTATCTGTTATTCTAGCACGGTTAAACCGATGAACTAATTAATGAGAGAATTTTACTCTTGAAGAAGGATATGGCCATCATTTACCGATAGAACCACAGCATGTGGTCAGAGTCGAGGGAAAAGTTATTACACCATAAAACAACAAGCCTTAAAGAGAGAAGCACAATAAACACATAAAATTCCTATTTGCCTATAAATGCATGATAGACACACACATCTATTTCCCTGAAGGGGTAAATAGTAACGTGTTAAATAGTCGACTGTAAACTTAGACCCATAAATATTGTAGTAGCATGGGACGCCATGGACATTACGGATATATTGTTCTCACCCGAATGGTAATTTCCTCCATCGATTGTCCAGAGCTGCTAAGCAAACTAAAAATCAATGTTCCAACGCATTCATTGCCCCATGCTCCATGTTTTTCAATGCCCATAGTTGTTACTGTATCGCCAAAACAATTTTCTGTACCGTCCTTATCAAATTTATAACATTTAGTTTGGGTGGCGACTTGTTAATGGCGTATTGTTACTACTTCTTTAATCTTTGTGACATGTATTGCTGTAAGTTTCCTTAAAATTAATAAATAAATAAATGCCTGTTACCCTAAACCGTGGTCTTCAGGTGTGAGATGAAAGAAGAGTATGATAATAGGGTAAGATTGTAAAGGGATAAAAAATTATTACTTATGTTTTAGGAAGTGTAATCAAGTCAGGGGACCTGGCGAAGACGCAAGTATTTCGCGTTGAATCTCTGTCTACAATAGATGACAGCTTAGCGTTTTTTTTTTAAAGACAACGCCCGCACCAGCAATAAATCCTGTGTTGCGGGGTACTTTACAAACGTACAAGAAATGGACATAAAGAACATCCAGACTCTGAACAACAATTCGTGGATCACACAAAGTGTTGTACCATCTAGGCATTAGAGAGCGGCGTGGCGACTAGTTAAACCATTAAACCAACCGTGCAGTCAGTTGAAATGACTTCATTCCTATATATTTCATTAGATTTCTAATAACATTTACACTGTAAAGTGTCAAGTGGGCTAGGTTTGCATGCTTATAACTCGAACTACTGGAAAGTCCAAGCAGTCTAAAGTTGACTCAAAACTCTTCCGTCATATTCAATTTAACAGTTTCGCTTAAAACGCCATTATGACTCCAAATCCCATAACATTTCGGCATAATATTATCATATCGCAATACAACAGAGCGTTTACGTCATAATGGACAATTGGCATAAATTGTTTGCCGTCAAACTCATTTCAAAACTAAATGACTGCACATTGTAAATTTTGCGTGGCTGACGAACTATGGTTTTAAAAGGCGACTGACATTTAATATTATTATATTGTCTTAAAATTAATATTTCTTGATTTAATGATGATTTACGAGAAGTATAAATATAGGCTGTTTCATAAAAGTTTTCATTGTATTATAAAAGCAATATGTATCATCAACAGCCTTTTACAGTCCACTGTTGGATTTAGGCCTCTCCTTAGCAAGGAGGTTTTGGCCTACTGCACCACGCTGGCCAAACGGGTTGGAATAGGGTTTGTTTCAAGGTTTCCTTCTCCTTGTAACGATGTTGTCTTGCATATTTGGTTACCTTAGTCACCTTTTACGACACCCACGGGTTGAATAGGGGTGGTAACACTATGTATTCTTAATCCGTCACCACACGGACTATATGTAATATGTGTCAGAAACAGCAAAAAAAATGTCGGTTTGGTAACGTTTTTTGGTGATAAATTAGTCAATTGGTGTAGGAATATCAGTAATGTCGATTAAAATCTAGCCAATGACTCTTCTGAGACCAAAGTTTGAGTTTTGTGATTATTAACGTAATTTTGTAGGCAGTTTTCTAATTAGATTTGTTTTCTTGATTACTAATTATACTTGTAAAATAGAGGTATTTTGAAATGAAGCTTCTTGAGAATGGCTTTGATTTGAAACTCGATGAAACGAAAGTACATAAGATTAAGTCGGTGAGAGAATGAGATAGAAAACATTGCACAGTACATTATATTCTTGGTCTCCTTTTTGTCTTTTATATGTGTGTGCCTTGTGTAGCGAGGTAGTGAGTACGTCAATATTGTACTAAACTTGCTTCTGGTCCAAGCTCTCTAGTCTAGTCTAGTCCAAGTTTTACTTCTGCCGTGTGTGATTTACACACACATTCTTTTTAATTTACTTTTTTTAATCTAATAAATAAGACTTAGGTGCGAGAACACTAGGATGGATATACTCGTACATACAGTCCACACATATAATCCACCCTTTATAATTTGTTACATTCTTTCAAAAATAATAACCTTTAAACTCACGCGGTAATTTACACGATTACACAACAATCAGATTCCTGTGACCCAGATCAGTGCAATGTGGTCGAATGCGAAATCAAAGTTATGTTATATAGTACGATTGCATGTGTAAGTATGTTATACACAAAATTATAGTTATACATGTAAAAATATACAAAATTATAAGATAAAACAAAATTATAATAACACTGTGGAGGAACGAGTGTTATGTCCCTCCGACACAAAGGGAGGATCCTCCGACCAGACGAGGTGATCATGCCTGGCGGGCCACGGTCCAACGGTTAATGTTGGGATGTTATATATATATGCTAATTGCCACGCGAATCTCTATTTCGCGATACAGGATCAGTAGTTGCTTCGTAGTTCATCATGCTACGTAGTTCAATGTATCTTCGCTAGATGGCACTGTTGTATATTTTTATTTGTGTTGTAATGTGGAAGTCGCCACAACACTATAGTTAGTTTGGATTACTGAATTGAAAAATTCTTCTAATCTTCTTACCTGGTGAACAGACCGGTGTTGGTAAGCCCGTACTTGGTCGCCCCTGCCTTAATGTATATCTTGCAGGCGTCGTGTTGCCTGCAGCAGGTGTCCGTGAAGAAGAACAGCCCAAGGTCGCTGGAGCGGGCTGTTGCAGATCGCCCATCACCACACCAGACAGTACCTGATCCAATTACAAGGACAACGTGTAATTCACGTGTTATTTTTACCAGAAAGAATGACGGAAGAACGTTGGAAGTAATAAGTAATACAAATACATCAATACAAAGTGAAGGAATTAATTTTCGAATGAACAAATCAGAGAAAAATAGGTTATTAAGTAAAGGTTAGAATGTTTTTTTAGTTAGTTACAAACAAAATATAATACTAGATAAATAATTACACTTACTGCAAGCACAATGAATGTTTATTTTAACGGCAAAGGAATGAATTGAAAATTATAGAAATGAATGGAACAATAAATGAAAGAATGTCTGAGTAAATTGATCTCTCGACAATTCAGTTACTTCAGACCAAACTTGATAAGAATACCTGGATAAATGGCTTGCACACGATCCTTGAACTGTTCCACGACAGAATTGGCAACATTTGCCACACTTGTCACTCCTGAAGCCACTCCTGACGCTATCCCGGAGACGAAACCACGATCATTGTCTAATGATCCTATATCCCGAACCCCTGCCATTAACTGGCTTAGAGGCCTGCTGATTCCTGAGGAGATGGTCTTGAGGATGCCGCGGCCAAATTGACCTGTAAAGTTAATTATAGTTAACATGGCTGTATAAAGTATGGCCTAAAGATGTGATCAACTGTTATGGTCGTGTAGTTGACTCTGTGAATGATATAACGGAATGAACATTATAGTTCTTTTTTTAATATCGGAGTTATTTTTACGGAAAAGTATTTTCCAAAAACACTTCTTAAATATGATTACAAAAAATAATAAATTAATTTTTTACGCTACAAAAATTGATGGCATTAAGTCCAACTCATGCAAATGTAATGCAGGCAGTATTAAAAATAATAAAAAAAAAAAAATCAAATTTATAGACGATGCATTCACTTCAAAGTTTGCTTTTATCTATTATTCATGTCAATTTTGTATTACAATGAGCCACAACTAGTTTTGTATATAATACTGTCAAATATTGACCTCTTGCATGACCATTAAGAACTGTAGCAGCATACGTGACAAAACAAAACATGACTGATGCATATCATAATAGTGACTTTTATGGGATATGTAGAAATGCACAAGTTGAAGGTATTCAACATTTTTGTTTAAATGAAGTTTGTCACGATAATGACACAATAGTTTTATTTTTGGGCCTCATCTCAGAGCTTTTGTGAACGTGAATGCTTTTATTGCGAGATGGATGTTGAAATTTTTGATAGTATGAAGAGATATGAGCGTCGAAAGCATTATCGTGATAAGTGCTTGAAGGGCGTACTGTAGACATCATAGATGCCATAAAGATATTATAATTTCAGAAAAATTCTGGTGATTTTTATTTACATCAACAACCTTTAGAAATATAGGCCTCATCTTAGAAAAGAGATTTTGGCTTCACTATATCACACTAACCAAATGAATTAGCATAAAATTTGTGTCAAGGTTTCCTTCTCCATTGCAGCAGTACTGTTTTCTTGCGTAGCTCGTGATATCAGTAAATTATAATGATGTAAATATACTGATACATGTACATATGTAACAATAATAGTATATATATATATATATATATATATCAGTACTGCTAGGAGACGCTAGGAGCATGGGGTCAGAGTGCTCGTGTTATGTTAAAACAGCTAGCTAAGCAATGAGCCTTTTTCCTGGGAAGATTAAAAAAAGATCCGCTAGGGGCAGCACCGGTGGGGGGTACATATGTTTTGAATTCTCTATTGACAACAACGTTAAACGTACGTTTTATTACTATAAGAATAAATAAATATTGTGGTTAAAAAAATTAAAAAACAAAATTTATCATGCCTACTAAACATTGTGCGTTTGCTAATTGTACATCTGATAGTCGTTACAAGCAGGATGGTGTTAAATTCGTGCCTTTTATAAAACTACAAGTTGACAAAAAAAAATGTTTGGAGTGGATTCACTTATCACGAAGAGCGGATTTAATAGTTGAAAAAATTAAAAAACATACTTATGAGTGAGTAATACATTACTTACACATGTGAGTGCATCATAACCATAACGTACAGTATAATCCTCAAGTTTATAAAGTAAAGCAACAATATGAGAACAGTTTTTTGAAGAAGATGCTGGACACTGACACTGAGCATCTATAATTTTGCTACTATTCTTATCCAAAGCTATACTTATTTTATACTTTACAGTGACTCGAAAAGAAGATTGTACATCTGCTCTTAAGTAATATACCAAATCATTAGCATTATCTTCCAGATTTAACACAAAGTCACTCAGACAATATTGTCTTCCTCTTTGAAGTGCTTTCGAGTTTCCACAATTTGGAAGTTGTTCATCATCGTCTGATAAAGTTGCATTCAAATCTAAAGTATCAATAGGACCGGTAGTGATATAATTATACATGATAGCATAGCCAAAAGAACGAGGGATAGCTTGGGATGGAAAATTTGCCCAGTTTGTAATAGGAAAAGTGCAGGATGTTGAATTTGGTAGAGTTGGATTGGATAATTTCATGCGTTGCTGTTTTTCCGCTAAACATTTACCACCATCAATTCCAATGAAAATTTTTTTATCATTACCATTCGCAATGCATTCTTCAATTCTTAAATAGATAAAGAAAAAAAAACAACAACAAAATTTATTTAAAATTAAATAAATTTATACAACACAATGACATATACGATAACATTTATAAACCAACTAACCTTTCAACTAGGACATTTTTATTACCAGACACGGTTAAGCCACGACATGCCAACCATCGTTTTAAGTCTCGGACAAGATGATCTTGCACTTTTGCAAATTTAAATTTCGCCCCAGGTACATCATCTTCCGTTAATTCCATAATAATTCTAGATATTTAACGTTGTTGTCAATAGAGAATTCAAAACATATGTACCCCCCACCGGTGCTGCCCCTAGCGGATCTTTTTTTAATCTTCCCAGGAAAAAGGCTCATTGATCGACGTTCCATGTGACCAGAAAGCTGACATTTTTCTCAATATTTGCAGTCTTTTGGAAACGCCACCAGTAGCATAAGGTAGTATAGCCACGCTGAATTCAGTAATAACAGGCCAGTTCGACCGGGACAGTACTACCCTTTCACAGAAGATCAACCTAAAGCGACAGCATTCGTGTTCCGCTTATGAGTATGAGACCGAAGACCCATTGATGCAGGGGTGACAGTAATCGTGGTAAGTATGTGATCCTTATACTCGTACTGCCACAATGACTATCATGCCTTTTATGTCCTCAAGCGAGACGTGAAAAAGCATCTCAACAGGCCGCTATAGTGTGGGTCACCACACTGCATTGACTGCATTCACATTGAGTATGATAACACAACTCTTGGACTTCATTTATGTTTTACATCAAGCAGAGTAGAGGCACTTTAGCAATCTTCTAAAGTAAAACAAAAAAATAATTGGCCATGATGCGGAGGAATTTTTTGACGCATGTATGTAAATTATATAAATTTTTAAATTGTTTTTATTTCCTAGTATTTAAATTTAATTTTAAAGTAGGTAAAAATTTATGAACATACTCATTTAAATTTAATATTTAGGACTACTTGAAAGAAGAGAAGGAGAATTAAACACTTCGCGTTCGTTATATGTTAAAAAATTAAGGCTCGACGATATATCTGTATTCCTACAGAAATATCTGTGTTAAGACATTAATAAAAAAATAATTGAAAATTGATGAAAATATCGTACCAATTGCTTTTGAGAATTGAACAAATAAACTCGTACGTAAGTACCAACAATAAGTTTTGTCTCCTATAACCAAGCAAACAAATATAGCTAGCGAAAGTGAGTGTTTGATGACCTCTTTATGGATGCAACCGTGAATGCTTATATGCAAATTTAATGAAACGGAAGCTCCGAAAGTTATTGAAATACCGGATGTCTGATACAATTACTTAACGTGAAAGGATTACCTTTGATTTAAGTGTGTCGATGTACGTAAAAATATACTTAATTTAACCACCTTCAAAAATTGTGCGGTGTGCTATTGCAAAATGCACATTGTCAGGTAAAAAATTTATTAGTTTCTTAAGCCAAGCTTTTTAATATTACAGTTTTATAGAGATCATTTTTTGCTGTAGGTACTTTACCTTTATTTCTATTTTTCTATTTTAAAAACTAGCCAAAGTGAGACTAGTCAGTTTGATGGAAAGTACGAATAGAATCCAAGAGATGTGGTCTCCGTACTCATTACGAACGCAGACAATGTAAAGTAGTGGCCCATACTATAATGGCTTAGTAAGATGCTTTTTGAAGCCCGCTTGGGGACATAAAACGCTTGACAGTCAGCCTCACACTGAGGCTCATACACTTGCCATGATAACCGTCACCCTGCATCAATGGGCCACCGATCTCGTATTCACTCACGAAACACGATAACACGGATACTGTCGGTTTAGGGTAGTCTTCTGTGAGAAGGTAATACTGTCCCGATCGAGCTGGGCCGTTCGGGCTAAAATCAGCATGGCTCTACTACCTACCAAACCTCTGTTCCAGTTGTAATTACATGACTTTGGCAGAAGGTCACATTTTTTTTGTATTTTTTTTAACTTTACTGTTTAATATCAACGTTATCTAAAGTATCATAGCACTCCTAATGATCTACAGAGGATTTCTACAGAGTCGTCTTACCACCTTTAGTCAGTTTTAACAGGTCCGTCAATTTAAAGCAGAACAATCAAGTTTTAAATTCCATTTTGCCTCCATAATACATACTATGTAATAGCTCTTACTTATGAATGAACAAAAGTGTGATAATAAACTTACCAATGCCACCATTTTCCTCACGACTCCTCAGTCTTTCTGCTTCTAGCATCTCATTTTGTCTCTGCATTCGTCTGAACAGATCCACAATACCTTTGGGAACAACTCTTTCTGCTACCGTTTCGACAACACTCTCTACTACACTCCCAGCGAATCCAAAAATGACCGACAAAGCATCAGTTTTTGGTGCGGAAGTTGGGACAATATCTCTTGAATCGTAGTAGTCTTCAGGTACC
Source organism: Hypercompe scribonia (assembly GCA_949316085.1). NCBI lineage: Eukaryota > Metazoa > Arthropoda > Insecta > Lepidoptera > Erebidae > Hypercompe > Hypercompe scribonia. Next base: position 639,514 of record OX438986.1, read on the forward strand.
TCTCCATCATCTTCAGTGTCTAACTCCGTGAAAATAGGCACGTCTGTGTCTTCTACTTCAGTACTTAAGTCTATTTTGCTAATATTTTCTTTATCGGTGCTATTTGTGTGAGTTATATTAATATTTATGAATACTTCAGTTTTATTTAGTATTTTCGACACTTCTGTAGTCTCAAAGGCGATTTCGGTAGTTGTTTGGTCTGTTAGACTAAAATCAGTTGTTGTTGGTGTCCATTCAGTGGTTTGGGTATACCTTTCTGTTATAGCCACATCGTTCGTTGTAGGAGTACTGGCTGTGAACTCTGTATAAATATCTGTAGTAGTGTCTGTCTCTTGGGTAGAAGACGGTAATGTAACTGTTTGCTTAATCTCAATTTTCGGAGTTTTCTTTGTCGTTGACAAAGGGATTACTGTCAAATCAGGTTCCGTTGTACTTTCTGCTATACTTACTGGAGTATTATCAGTTGTACTTAATAATTCTAGAGGTATTACACTATAGTCTATTGTAGATGTTACTTCTAATTTGGTTTCTGTTTTATTTCTATCATTATCGAGCTTATTGTCTACTTTCTTATCACTTTCTTTAACTATAGTATATTTATGTGATTCTTTGTTATAGTATTCATTGGAATTCCATGGGGTATTTTCATATTTCTTATCATATTTTATTGTATACTCTTCATCAAAATCTATGATGCTGTTATCAAAATGATCCTCATTAAATTTACCATCGGATAATGCTGCAGATTTAATACTCTTTGGCAGTGTGTATGAAGGGCAACTTAACAGAAGTATGGCACTAATGATAAGGTACTTCATCCTTTTTCGACGGTGGTACATTTTTGTGTATCCATCTGTAACAAAGAAAGTACAAATGTTAATTTCTAAATTTAAGACAATGCTTTACATTGATGATAAATATTGATCTTAAGTGATCTGCTAATATTTTCCACGTTGAATCAAAAGCTTTCAATACTCTTTATATGTATGTATAAAAATATACAGCCCTAACCACTACCTAGTGTAAATTATTTTCAAATAAATTTTACATGTTCGTGCATTTTTTCATAGACATTATTAAATATCACCTATCGCAATTTGCAACAAGAAATTATAATAATTACAACTTGCAATTATTAGGCCAGTTAGTAACCAAAATAAAAATAACTATAATACACAATACTTTGAAAATTCAATTGGTCAATCAATAAAATTCATGATATGCAACTGCATTTTATTCATTATTTCAAAATGCAACATACGGTAGAATAAGTTCTGTTTGAGTGAGTGCACATCTCGTAACGCCTACACCGTTCGATCTTACATAACGTTCACACTTGACGAGCATGCGCACTTTACGCACCACAGTTTTTTTGGAAATTGTTTGTCCGTGTCATCATGATAATTGTGTTCAAGGGTTCGAAATTCTTGGCAACATGTGAAACTGTAGGTAAGCAGCCTTGATTTACTCAAGATTTACCTAATTCCGGCGATCATTCATTTCTTTATCAAAGATAAATTATACAGAATTATAGAAGTAATAAAAAGGGTAACATGTTAAGCTATCTAAACTTAAAAGTAACATACGATAGAGTTTTTCGATATGAGTAATCAAAATGAACATCCATACCATCTTTTATCGCGTTGGTACCTTTTTTTTACGCGAGGAATGCTCTTCGCACCATACCCTCCACAGGGGCACGAATAGGCGTGTCGGGGACTCCCAAAGAACCGATCCACCTACTAAACGACTACCTCGGCGGTCAGAAGGAGCTTCAGGAACGCATTGGTGGCTTCTGGAGTCCTTCTTGCCGTACTTTACGATTAAGGTACATCCCAGTCATCATAATCTTTAATCTAATGCCATAAGTTTAGTACACTAGTCATTTATTGGTTTCATTTGTTGATTTATACCTTCGAGGTCGATTCCCAGCTAAACCTATAAATTAAATGATGGTCACGACCATATCTTACCTATAGTCTTCTTTTATCTCATATGTACCTTGGATGATATGATGTTTCTATTATATTTTTTCAGTATTATTATTTGTGTACTTCAAAATATAGAATGTTATCCAAGTTTAGGATCAAACGACCATATGCAAGATATGTGACATTATTATTATCAGAGGACTATCCCACGATCTCGCACAGTCGGTTTAATACTGAATAGAGAACGTGGATACCTAACCTCACCTTTGCACTTTCAGTGAATAAACACATACAAGTATAACACGTGGGAACTACAAAGACCTACTTAGATTTGTGTTGTAGACAAATGTCGCTATTCTTTCCGGTCTAAATAATATAAATGCTAATGTAAAATTCATTTGTTCATCACGCCATCACGTCTACTCATGACAGCTAGAAATTTGTCCAGATGTCCAACAAGAATGACTTCCATAAAAAAAATATCAAATGTTTTCAAAGGATTTAAAAAAAATTCAGGCTAGTTGACATCTGTTCTCGTAGTTCTTTCAAGAATAGTCTCTGGCCTCTTTGAGCTATTGCAGTCAAACTGCCACGCCCTAGAGTACTGTATTTCTAAAAAAATAACCCAGACAACCTGGTTTCTAACACTCTACTTACGACAGAACTTGAATCTACCCTATACATTTAGTTTCCTGAATTTACTTTCTTCCTCTATCCCGTCAGAATATGATTGTTTTCTCAAAGAGCATTAGCGTAGAGACCGACCATAAAAGAAACCAGACAAATCTTTTAAGTCCAAGTTGCAACCCGAGCCTGTAGTATGGCAACCAGACTGCTGATTTGATAGGTAGTAGAGCCGCGCTGATTTCAGCACAAGCGGGCCGGTTCGACTGGGGCAGTACCACCCACCCACAAAATACCAACTTAAAGCGACAGCATCCGTGTTGTTGTCTGTCGTTGGTGAGTGTGCGACCGAAGGCCCATTGATGCAGGGGTGACAGTTATCGTGGTAACTGTGTAAGCCTTACACTGTCACGATGACTGTCATGCCTTTTACGTCCACAAGCGGGGTGTGACAAAGCATCTCATTAGACCGCCATAGTGTGGGTCACTATACTGCATTGTCTCCATTTGCAATGAGTATGGTGACCACAGCTCTTGGATACTATTCATGCTTTTCATCAAGCAGAGTAGAGTCACTGGTAGGCTATTAATATAAAAAAAAAATGATAAACGCACTTATATGTTTCTAAAACATATATAATATCGTAGATAAGTTACACCCGAACATAGAACAAATGATCGTCACACAATTGTTTGTCTTAGATGATAAGCAAACTCACAACTTCTGGCTTACCAGTCAGAATCAATAATCATTAGACCACCAGATCAGTCTGATAATAATACAAAAAAAAATTTTAGATGACAATGTGATTTATCAAAATCATTATTACTGGATGTGAAGGTGTGGGTAAAGCGCAGACGTTTAAAATATTTGGCCTTCTGCAGTCCATTGTAGGGTGTAATTGGTTACAAAAGTGAAGGGCGCCCAATCTAATTCTTACCTAAAGAATGACAATCACAAGTTACACACACAAGTCTTATAGACACTTAAAATTAGCTTCTAGAACACGGGAGATCGGGCGACTTAACGATGAATAGCTCATTGATACCCATAGACGTAACAAGAGAGTCTGCAAAATAATTCTCGAGGACGCCTGAAGATTTGATTCAGGATGAGCCATGCTTTGACGCGTATGGGGCGATTAGGCCGCAATGATATACGACCATCACAGAAAATTGGTGTTAAACAATTGGTTGATCAACAGTGTTCATTAAATAAAAGATTTGTACTCACAGCCAACAGTCTACAGCGATAATCATCTTTTTTTATCAGTTCAAAACTGGATTTGGACACTACTGCTTCTATGTATATATATGTGGCATCTGATTGTAGAAGACAGTTATACTATTTTAAAAGTTAATTATTAATTGTACTATTTCAAACTACACTATTAAAGTGAAGAAGAAAATGGTGGCAATTCTGATAGTTGCCTAGAACCATAATTCTATGTCCAGAGTTCTATTTCCAATACGATCTTGATATAGATACACTTATTTAAATATATATATATTTAGATAACATATTCAATAACTATAATCTCCTATAAGCTGCCAAGGTTATGATTGCACTCACAAAAGTCAATATTCATCGTTGTGTCGATATTTTACACCACAGTTAACCATGACCTTTCAAGTCAGTTCGGAGTTGGTGGTAACCTTGACGGCGCAGTTATGTACTATCTATTTGTTGAAAATTTAAATTTTATTATCACATCCCTAATGTCCGAATGTACATAATTTGTTTGTTACGGTTTCACGCGAAGACTACTCAACTGATCATCATGAAATTTTGTACACATGTTCTTGTAGGTATAGGAGTAACATAGGATATTTTTTTATATAAAATGATCTGTGACGAAACTTAATGTCGCAAACCAAATTTCACGAGAACGAAGCCGTGAGCAAAAGCTAGCATTTTTATAAAATCAAAAGATATCCGACCACCACGAAATTTCACCTTATATCTTATATCTTTTGGTTCAGAAAAAAAAAGAATTTTGGAAAAATAAGAAAACGAAAATAGGATCTGAAAAATCCTAGCTTTTTTGTTTTTGCTGTGTCAAACAGCAAGAAAAAATAAAAAATTCATCAAGAAGAAGTTCGAAAAAAGTGAAAATAAAAAAAAACCTTTGAAAACCTGCAGAAAAAACTAGTGTACTGAAAAAAATGTTTTATGTTTCTCAAAGGTCCAGGAGTTCCAGGTGAAGTTGTAAGCTGTTGTTGCGTATTAAGCCGATGCCCAACCGTTGATGTTGGAAAATTGTATATTAAAATAAAGAATTCAATTTGAAAAACTTCGTATGTCTAAACTATAGTTATAAGATATCGTTAAAATATAATCGCAGATATAGTTTAATGCACTAATCTCATAAACTATATTTACTGGGGATATTTACTTGAGAACGCTATTAACTTGAAAGATTTTTTTCTAAACTTTACATATTTTGCAAAGGCGACATTTTCTGCCAGTCGACTTTAGGCCGACGCAGAGCCAAACATGGTAGGTGCACAGAAATTTTTGGAGATTTTTTTCATCATATAAGTAAAAATGATACTAATACACATAGTATATATATGTAGCGTGTATATAACGTGTATATAACATATATTATACACATATATTTATACATACGTATGCGTTTAAATATGTATACACCCTAAATAAATTATTTCTACTTCAAGGTCATTTTCAGCACATTTTGACCTTCATTTATAGGTAAATACATACGATCAGTAATATATATTTAAACATATAAAAATGTCATCAAACTTTTCAACAATTAAGACTTTCATAAAATTTTTTGAATCCACCTTAAATTTGTACTCTCCCATTCTAAAATTTGTTAATTTATTTTTTTATTAATGTATATACTAACAAACAATATTTATTTATTTATTTATTTATTTATTTATTATACATCATGCACTTTATGTACATAGGCGGACTTAATGCCTAAGGCATTCTCTACCAGTCGACCTTTGGGTGAAGCAGAGAAAATAGGAAGTAGGTGCGTTTCAGGTGATGTTGAATAACAGAAGTATACATATACATGTACAAACTTATCATATACTAAAATTTATATAAATACATAAATACATACATATACACACTTATGTTGATATAAACCTATATACATACATACATACACAAATAAATATCATAACAAGTATAAGATGATAATCATGTATTGGTGGATTCTGACAGTTGCTCCAGTAAACACTGCTTCACTTTTTTTTTGAAAGAAAAAGCGTTGGTAGCCATCCTGACCTCAAGGGGAAGCTCATTCCAGAGAAGAACAGACTGCACAAAGAAAGATGAGCCAACAAACTCAGATGTATGGGAGGGGCAACGAAGGAGAAGATTGTTAGAGGACCGAAGCTTTCTGTCGTGATTGCTACATATGAGTTGGAAATAGCATTTTAAATATGTTGGCGAAGATGGGTTATTGAGTATAGAGTATAGGACAGAGAGCGCGCGTAATTTTCGGCGTAGACGAATTGGTAGCCAGTTGAGCTGCGAACGGAATGCAATATTAATGTAAATACACACATGTATATATACCTATCTAATAGAATTGAACATTATCATTATCTACTCGTAGATCATCAAATAAACAATATGATTATTTTAGTATGCACGAGCCGGCTCGACCGGGGCACTACTATCCTCTCCACCACCAAACTGCCAGAAGACCAACTTAAAGCGACAATATTCAGTCTGTCGTACTTTGTTGATGAATGCGAGACCAAAGAACAGAGGTGACAACTGTCGTGGTGAATGTGAGCCTCACATTGCCACAATAACTCCCACCTTTTACGTCTCGAAGCGTTACCATATCGAATTGTCTGGATTCGCGATGAGTATGACCCCCCCGGTAAGATAGACAAAAAAACATATAGGAAACACATATTTCCAACTTATTTCGTATAAAAAAAGTCGATTTCATAGCTATAATTCTATGTTTTAAATTGGTTAATAGTAAATTTAGATGCACCCCCCTGAAAATAATTCTGGTTACCCCCGTGATCGGGACTACAACTCTTTGATTCTACTCGTGCTTTCTATCAAGCAGGGTTGAGTCACTTTGGCAGACTCTTAAAATATAAAAAAAAATATGATGTCTATTACATATTTTGTTGTAATTCAATAATGCGCACATATGCACTTGCGCAACAACACACACCAAATATTCTAATTTACACACCTAACATTGAAACTAATATTTTTCTTATGCAAATCAACACACTAGTATAATAGTATGTATGGTGAAATCATTTGTAAGTCAATAGCAGAGATTATGATTTCAAATTCAATTATTATTTTCTTGCAATCAGTCAATTTTGGTGCTGTTATTACAGTTATAAACGATTGTGTATGTGGCGCTTGCCAAGTTTTTGTGAGTACAATCTTTATAATAAAAAATTTAACATCATTTTATGTCATATTATTCATTTTTCTATTATATTTTTAAACCTGGTGTAGGGTGCCCACAGACCACATGGAGTGACGATTTGCGCAAGATGGCTGGCAGAACTTGGATGCGTCTAGCCCAAAATCGATCAGAGTGGTGTGCAATGCGAGAGGCCTATGTCCAGCAGTGGAATGTCATAGCTTGATGATGATGATAATGATTCATCTATCCCATCTGAACATGATTTTTAATTGTGGAAACTTTGAAAAGCCAAAAAAGAAGATGTTAATTCTGGTATTGGTAAATTAAATCAAAAAGAAATCTTTTTTGGATATACATACGTAGTAGCTAAATGCCGAAAAAAAAACAATCTACGTTCACATTTTTATGGAATAACAATCATATAACGTTGAAAACTTAAGTTTCTCTTTCATATTACTTATTTTCATGGTTTTTTAATCATTAACTCAATGGGGAACGACGAGACGGAACAGACGAGATAAAAGAAAGAAATAATTTCAAGAAAACGAAAAAGAACAATGAGAATTGGCTACTAAGTCAGGAATATAAGTTCGATTCTCAACATCGAAACAATCGTGATGATCACGATTATTTGTTCTTTTTCTAAATACAATTTATCAAGAATATATGTTATTATATTTATCAACAGTCTACCTACAATAGTATAAGCTACCACATCAACTGGCAGTCATTTATGTCATAATGTGACACGTGGAAACCAAAATTCTCATATAGATAACTTACATAGGGCCCCAAGTAAATCACACCTGCAAGTGGTGCATCTGCTAATCGGCGCACGAGGCTTTTGCAAACAAAAAATCCCGATTGGCGGCAATAGACTCGCCACCTATTACGTGGGACCAAAACACTGGCGAAAAGTGGGCGTTTAATGTGCCTGAGCCTATCCCTCCGGGGAAACATGTATGATTTTATGTATTGTGTGTGTAAAATTAAAAATTTACAACAAAAAAATGCAAGAAGTAAAATAGGCTCTGTATATTATTTATAAATGTAATATCTTTTGTCACGGTACAAATATCATTTAAATGGTAGTTCAAGTTACAGTGGGAATTGCAACGTGTTGTTTAAACGGTTTAAAATGGTAAAAGAAATATTACTAACTAACTGACTAACTCAAGCAGGTCAAGATCGCATACTTGTTACTGAAACATGAAGTCTTAGAATCTAAAGAAACGACTCTTTAAAAATAATAGCGTTCAATGTCTCCAATGTGTGCGTATTATGCAAAACTAATAGTGTGTATACAGCAATGAAGCGTGTACACTTGACCGATATCAACAATACAATAAAAACATTCTAACCCACGGTATCGGTCACGATCGATTTGGCAACTGCCATTCGATTTCTAAGGTGAATAATTGTCATATTTCTTATGTTTACTTGAAATATTGACGTGAGAAAGTTTGTAATGTCTGTTGGTACTGTATGACTTTATAAATATGGCAATAAGTAACTTATATATGCATATGTGGAGGGACGTGTGTCATATCCCTCCGACACAAAGGGAGGATCCTCCGACCAGGCGAGGTGATCATGCCTGGCGGGCCACGGCCCAACGGTTGATGTTGGGATGTTGTATATATGCTAATTGCCACGCGAATTTCTATATCGCGATACAGGATTAGTAGTTGCATTGTAGTTCATTACATTCATACGTTTCGTTCATACTTCGTAGTTTGATGTATCTTCGCTAGATGGCGCTGTTATATATATTTTCGTTTGTATTATAATGTGGAATTGCCACACATACATATAATCACACCTGTTTCCCCGGTGAGGTAGGCAGAGGCATATCAAACGCCGACTTTTCGCCAGTGTTTTGGTCCCACATAATAGATGACGAGATGTAATAGGTATGTATATTGTATTTGCCAAAGCCTTGTCCGTCGATCAACACGTGCACCACTTGTAGGTAAGTTTGACGGAACCCTAAGTTCTTGGTGGGAACCCTTTACATCCTATGCATATTTAGTTGTCTTCTACACATTTCATATCATGATGCATGTGAGCCATATTTCTTTAAAAAGATGTATGTAGAATTTTTTCACGTGTTAATGTATAGATGAAAAATCTGCGTATCTGACATAGTCCGAGTTGCGGGGAGCTGATGGATGCAGTTGGCGTCCAGCCGTACGGTGTGACGTTCTAAGGGCGAGGCCTATGTTCAGCAGTGGACGTCTTCCGGTTGATGAGGAAGTAATCTCATTCACATAAACTAATAAACCAGTTCATCGTAACAGCCTTTAATACTTTACTTCTGGACATAGACCTCCCCTTAAAAAGGAGGTTTTGAATAGTTAAAATAAATAATTACCCATAAAATAGTTTTTTATGGGTGCATAGTGTTGCCATTTTTTTTTTTTTAACGTGTGGAAACCCCCTCGGGCCGTCACCCCACCGGGGTTTACGGCGGGGTGGTGTGTCGGAATCGGACCGACTAAAACCACACGGTGTGCAACTCTGCGCCTGACATAGGAGGGACCGGGAACAGCTGTTATTACGACATCTAAGATCAGCAGAGAGATCTAAGGGCCCCAAGTCAACCACACCTGCAAACAATACATTCCGATTAACAGCAATAGGCTCGCCACCTATTATGTAGGACCAAAACACTGGCAAAGTGGGTGTTTAATATGCCTCTGCCTACCCCTCTAGGAAAACAGGTGCGATTTTATGTATATATGTAAATTATATTTTATAAGCCCTAGATTTTTAATTAGTCTCCATAACTTTTGTTTACGAAATACAAAAATTGGAATAGCATTCTAAATTTGACCTTAGTAACGTAAATTGGAGAATAATATTCATCTGAATGGTGAAACTTCTCTCGTCTCTTGAATTATTTTATTTAGTGTTGCGCTAATTTGACCTTTAAATCAACTATCGAAGTAAGAAGTTGCACATCTTTTGTTGGTACGTACTTACAACTGTTTGTTTATCTTTTAGCTTAGGAGTGGTTGGTCAATGACTTGTGTACTTGACATACGTAAAGTAACAAGTGGTGTGTTAAGAAATCACTTACAGGAGACGAATATAGAGGGTAGGGGAGGGTAGTTGGGCCTCTGATAATCTCAGTGTAGAGAATGAGCTGAGAAAAGCAAAGAAACAATTGCTTAATGGCGATTTTTTGGTAGCCTGGTGTTACTCCAGTCAGTATTTCGAAGGTGATGAAGGAGGGGATTTGAACCTCTGATAACCTCTGTTTCTAGATAAAGAGTAACAATACAATTACTTAACACTAGTTTACCCACAGAAGACCAAATTAACAGCATCCGTGTTGACGTGTTTCGTTGGTGAGTGTGAGACCGGAGGCCCATTGATGTAGGGGTAACAGTTATCGTGGTAACTGTGTAAGCCTTACACTGTCACAACGTCCCCAAGCAGGGTGTGAAAAAGCATCTCACAAGGTCGCCATAGTATGGGTCATCATACTGCGTTGTCAGCATTTGCAATGAGTATATTGACCACAACTCTTGGATTCTATTCATGCTTTCGATCAGGCAGAGTAGAGTCACTTTGGCAGGCTCTTAATATAGAAAAAAAAAAGAAAAACTGTCATACAAGTCACTTCTAACCCTACATGAGCTGATGAATGGTTCCTCCACTAGAAAACTAAACTAAAAAGATACACATCATCTCAAATTATCTCCGCCCCAGGGTGTTGTCTATGGTTCATCAGACATATTAGAAACGTGTATTATACAACAATTCCTTGCCTATGAGCAAAAATGGTGGGCCATAGGAACTATAATATTACGGGATGTAAAGTGATGTGACCTCCTACCAAATTTATAACGGAAAAAGTAACATAAATATAAACACAGAAAGTTTCGCCTTTATAATTTTAGTGTGACACATAAGTTCTAATTGAGTGTGTTTCACAATTCGAAGTTAAAACAATCGTACAAACGCATGGTAGTTGTATTGTGAGTGGGGTACGGCCGAACATAATGGTACATTAGCAATGGAAAGCATGGGAACACACGAAAGAAATACTCATGCCTTTTTATGGTACCCATTGTCGCACGCTGTGGCGAGACAGTTGCATAAATCTTTACACAATTTCGATTGTTCTAGATATGGAGGCAAAAAACATATGTTTAAAGTCTATTTCAGTTTTAACCTATCGCCGTCTACTGCTGAACGAAGGTCCTGCCCAAGGAGCGCCAACCATCCCGGTCTTGGGCGATTCACATCCATCCGCCAGCCACCTTCTTCAGGTCGTCGGTCCATTGCGCCTCAGGGCGCCCTACACTACGTTTGCCCAGTCGTGCTCTCCACTCTAGTACACTTCGGCTCCAGCGACCATCGGTTCATCGCTTTGAAACTGAAAGTCTATTTAGTGACTGGAAACGAAGCCACGGACAATAGGTCCATGGAGTCGCTTCTAACTTCGATCAGGAAGAATTTCCATACATCCATTCATCCCTTATTATATTTCAAAAATCCATTCTTAGGTGGTTTTAACTTAAAAGACGAACTTTAAGTTTGTAACCCTTTAGTTTTGTGGTTCCAAGAGAAGTTACCTAAATTGTCTTGAAACTTGCAATATATAAAATAATTGAAAGTAAATAAAAGAAATTGCAAATATAATAAATCCGCTTCCACTTCAGAAAAGTGAAAGACAAAACTGCCTCGGTGGCGCAGCGGAAGTAAATGCGACTGCTGTGCTCGAGGTCTTGGGTTCGGTTCCCGGGACGGCTAAATGTTTGTGCGATTTACAAATATTTGTTTCGAAGTTTGGATGTTTTCTATGTATAATATGTATGTATTTACAAAAACAAAAAGTATATAAGTATGCTATCAGTCAGTCTAGTTATCATAGTACAAGCTCTGCTTAGTTTGAAACTAGATGACGTTGTGTGTCAAAATTCTGAAATATTTATTTATTTATTATATTAAAATAAAAACAAAAATAGTCATGCACAGAAAAAAATCAGGGAACCATAAACACTATTAGGTCCTAAGAGAGCGTTTATATTTGATTCCTATAATATAACGTATATGTCAGAATCATCAAATGTACACAAATTCGCCCCACTTGACACAAAATTCTCATGGCATACCGCCCCAGATATTACCTGTTTGTCTACTTCTTAAGAAATGTAGAGCGTTTATTCCTTAAAAAGCTACTACATTAGACTTAAATAAAATGTCACTCAATATGCTATCTTGTACCGGTTCACTTACTTACCTTAATTGGGTAGATGACTGTATCGTAAATAAATACCAATGTCCACTTCATTAAAACTAATATCGCGAAACATCTCGGCAAATATAATTAACATAGCTTTTTATTATTATTATGCTTTTCAATTTAACAGTGAAATATGTTGTTCAATTGAGTAGTCTAAAACAATGACGTCACAATTTGGTATTTAGTACATTTTTCATACAAAATTGTCGTTTTGACAGATGATATAAAGTAACTCATTTGAGTAAGGTGTCATCTAACCTATTCTACATCTACCTTAAATACCAACCCATTTAAGGTGAATTGTTAAGTTTACTCATGTGTATATTATAATGTAATGTGTAGAATAACTAACTAACATTTCGTAAAGCTGACATTACTAAATATATACTTTTATAAATCAAGAATGATTATGGAGTCATTTCAATTAATATTAATATTGCAAAAATGTCATTCACAAATGTAAATCTACGGATGTAATATATTCTGAAGGACGCCATTTATTTTTTACGCCAACTCTATTTGTTTTCACATCCTCAAGGATTTTGCTATGTATAGATTTGTATAAAACTATATTATTGTGTGTTGTCTTTGCTTTTTGTAATTCTAGATTGTACAATACGTTTTATATGCAATCATTTCCACAGATGTAAAAATTACTGCTACTTTTACATGTAAGTGCTGAACAAATTTGAATAAAATCAGACTCATAAATATTTCATTTCGTCTATTAATACATAGAAATCTTTTGGTCTCTGAAATATGTTACTATTCTGTGGGATCTGTAGAAAACGTTTGGATATCCCGTCTTTTACATTTGATTTATTATTTACTTGTACATAGGCGGACTTAATGCGTTGGGCATTCTCTTCCAATTACTTGTAGATAAATATAGATAGACACGTATATACATATTGTCCAATTGTGCACTGTGAGTACTGGGCTATCAGAAGATGCATCATTAATCAAAGTAATGCTGCCATCTCCTCAAGAAGGTAATTGTTAACTTTCTTTTAAATGTACAACGGGTTTTGGACATCCAGATACCAGAGGAGTACCGCTTGGACAAAAAACGAAGAGTTCACAAAGTCAGAGTTGTGGGAGAGACATAAGACAAGCAAACTATTGGTTAATGATTTTAGTTATCTTTAATATATTTTGCACCGAGGAATGTGGTGCTTGAAGAAGCCTATATTCGGTAGTAGACTTGAGCAGACTAATTCACTGATTTATTGATAATAAAAACTACATCTGAGATAGAATAAAAGCCTTGCAACTCATTAAATAACTTTGTAAACGATGTAGTAGAACAGATTAAATTATATTCAAGTGTCAAAACATCCAAACACTGATATTTATTTATTTCTCTTTATTATATACATAAACAAAACAAAGGTGACAATCGGCGGTCTTATCGCTCACGGCAATTTCTTCCAGACAACCTTAACACGGACATCAGGTGTTTGAATATTTTAGGGTAATTGACACACATGTAACAGATTACAACGAGAATATTTTAAAATCAGTAGAGACTCATACACAATTACACACTCTTTTATATTACACGTATGCCAATACACATACATACCCCTACACAAATACATATACACACCTATATAAACTGAAATGAAAAGCATTTTCAATGACAAATAGTACTTCTTCACGAGATTTTTAAAACAGGCAAAGTGTTTGCTTGTCGGATTGTTTCAGGCAAATTATTCCAAAGCTTTACTGTCTGCTCAGTAAAATTTTTATCTGCAAACTCCGTGGAATATTTTGGCATTTTTAGTTTTTAATTCGCCGATGATTTTAGGTCCCTGTAATGTGCGTTTTTAAGAACAGAACGACGACGATATTTTGAAGAGAATTTGCCTCCGCTACCAAGACAGTGTCCTTTTAACGGAAAGTGGCAACTTTACGCATCCATAAATTTTTTTTTCTATATGAAAAGCCTGCCAAAGTGACTCTACTCTGCCTGATGGAAAGCATGAATAGAATCCAAAGAGTTGTGGTCACCATACTCATTGCAAATGCAGGCAATGTAGTGTGTTGCCCCCACTATGGCAGCCTAGTGAGATGCTTTTTCACGCCGCGCTTGGGAACGTATAAGACATGACAGTCATCGTGGTAGTGTAAGCCTCACATAGTTATCACGATAACTGTCACCCCTGCATCAATGGGCCTCCGGTATGTAAAGTAATATGTACCACATGCAATCTCTTACTGTGCTTGCAAAGAAAAAACCCAAAATAGAGGTCTCTGGGGCCGAATCCTAATCCAACAACAGGGCTGAAAGACGCTGATGGTTTTCAGTTACGGCGTTTATATAGATTGTATAATTGGAACTTGACCAAACGAACATTCAAAATTAATTCTCAGGCTTTATTACAGTGTTAGCTATTGCACCTGACTCTGTCCTTGTATGTCGGTTACAGCTGATGTACTTGTTTTTCATTTATGAAAGAATCTTGAAAATCGGTTAAGTTGTTTAGAAGTGAAAACATAACAAACCAATAAATAAACTCATATTCACATTTATAATATTAAATAAAATGTTATCTAAATATTTATACGTGAAGAAAATCTTGCATTTTTTTAAACGATCAAAACGTGGTAACCATTAAAATTTAAAAACTTAATTTTCAAATATAGAATTGTGTTAAAATGGCTACTTAAAGCTACAAAAAGCTGATATATCGTGGTGCAAAGGCCTGTATCTATCTATTCTCCATATAATCTATTTAAAAAAAAACAAAAGAAGACAAATAATATCACCAGAGGTATTGATTTTGAGCACCAGGGGTTCTCTAGTATTTGGATATATGGACTTAAGACTATCTTAAATGTCAAAATTTGAAATTTGAACGTTTCGATGAAGGCTAAAGATGACAGACTGCGGTATTTGATGTTAAACTTTGAAATTCACACTTAATTGTAATATTTATAATTGTTGATACTAAATAGAATGTTACAAACAGATGTGGTCATGTTCTGGAATAGTGTAATAGATCCTATGAATTCTGTTAGGCTGTAATCATTTTATGTAAATCATATTTAATGTAACGAACTAAAAAAAAATTTACAGGTATAACTTACGAGTATGTTGTGCAAAAGTGACTAAGTACTGAGTTTGTAATGTAATAATATAAAACTGTTTCAAAACTCATGTGTGTAAAAATAACAAAATAAGTTGATACGTGTAACGTCATATTTAAAATTGATTACTTTAGTAACGGAAATTCTCAAAGATTGCAAAGAAACTTTAACTTCTTTTAAACATATATGAAGCAATTCTCCGTCAAACATAGCTCTTAAAATTTAAACATTTTTTATTATGACTATGAGTGACACTATTTTGCATGAAAATAAAATAAGAATAAATATATCTGTCACTTTTTTTCGAGAAAATTCTTTAACTTGGTTCCTAATAACAGCAAAAGATGCCAATTAATATTTCGACATTCGTAAACAGGTAATCGAAGTGAAGTTTATGCAACCATTGAGGTATCTTATCTATCAGAGAATATTTTTACATTAAACACTCTACCGGTTAAGGCTCTAAAAGAAATAAAATAATATGTAAAAAATAAATCACTTACGAGAAAAATATCAATAAATTAGAAACGTTGTCCACTGCACTTTGAAACTTCACTATGTTTAATTCATAACAATTTCATACGAAATCACAATCACAAAAAAAAACGAAATCATTAACTAGACTGCATAGAACGGAGCGCCTATGCTCGCGCGGTGTTGGCGCCAAAACGTGGTGAAATGTCAGCCGCGCGAAAGGTCGCGTAAAATGGCGGGGATATTGTAATAATATTGTTCATAATTTTGTATAACCGGAAAATGTTGTTAGCGTACGCTCCATTATGTGACGTAGATAATTCTGTTAATTTTTTTCGACTCAGTTATTTGGTTAATCTTTAACATAGTTTTGTGTATAAATGGCTGCAATTACGCGGGGGTCGCACGGCATCATGATTTGTATTTAAGTTCAACGCATTTTTATGTTATAATTTTGGATGAGAATTCGCGAGAGTGTTATTATTTCAAGGTAAGTTAATTGTAATATCTCGACATAAGACACTTTTGGATCCGTTTTTAAACTCTCCGCTGGTAGTAGGCCTATTATCAGTTCCAGATGGTGGGGACCCCTTCTCCTTTCTGAATTCTTCATTATACCTCCCTAAGACATTGCCACCGACTCAAGCATACAACCAACAAAATACACGTTTAGAAGTAACAGTTAGTTAATATTTCCATAACCAAAGACAGTGACGCAAATATATTTTTTGCCTATAGACACCCGGAATGCCAACATTACCTTATAAGTACCTCCACAATCCTTTCACGCACTCGTATAATTACAAATTTCATTAATTTAATAATTTACTGGACAGCTTTTATAAAAGAAACAGCAGCCGAAACTCATCATATTCCTACCCTTGAGGAATCTAATCGCTTCAGACGGGTACAAAGGAAGAAGATAAATTGAGGTAAGTAAAACGAATAAGGTGAGGTAGCTTACTAGCTTAGCTTCTATACACAAGTAGGCATAGCTAGTGGTTTTATTATCGCACGTTTATAATTAGAAAAGAACGAACGTGAAATTTCCTGAAATCAAATCCATCAGCAAAAAAACATCAGCTCCCAAAATTTCAAGTTTACAGCATTTAGGCTCTGGGCTGATGAATCGGTCAGCCAGGGTAAGTAATTTTATATGTATAGATAGAGACCGCATATCATAAACGAGAGGAAAACTGCAGCTCAAAGATGCCAAAGTCGCGTACCCGTATGCCTATCCTATCATTGTAGAGGCCACGAGGGTAGACATAACCGACATATTGGTCTAACGTTCAAAAGCTAGCCATTCACATTTTTTTCCTAACAGTAAGTACATTTGTTTCAAGTGACGAAGGCTAACCGCTCGAGTATGTAATGGCCAAGCTCCACTCATAAAAAACAATTTGAGCCGTCCATTTACAATATAGTGTAGCTTGTTTGTGTTCGTTCTCGTTTAAATTTGGATGCTTATTCAGTTTTTGTGAATATTTGACCGTTAGTTACAACATCTCACCTTGAACGTACATATTAGCATTTTTTTAATATTTCCTTTATAATAAAAAGCAAAAAGAGTAAAAGAAATCTAATTCACGAGAACCTTTAATTGCACAAAGCATTAACTTACGGTTTTGTTTACGTTTACGGTTTAAATAAATGAATATTTCTGACATTTAACACCAATATCGTCTAGTTTCAAACTAAGCAGAGCTTGTGCTATGAAAACTAGACTGACTGATAGAATACTTATATACTTTTTCTTTTGTAAAAACATACATATTATACATAGAAAACACCCACACTTCGAAACAAATATTTGCAAATCATACAAACATTTGGTCCGATCCGGGAATCGAACCCGAGACCTCAAGCATAGCAGTCGCATTCATTACTGCTGCACCACCGAGGCAGTTGTAGAATGTAAGATAGACTCAATAGTTAGTTTCCAGAGTCGAAGGCGCTGGCAACTATAGCGCAGTTGCATACTATCATGGCTGCCGTGTTAACCTAGAATTGTAAGGATTTTGTATTGTCAAGTTTTTGTACTTTTGTAATAGTTTTAAGAAGAAGTGAATAAATATACTTATTGAGATTAGTAAACTTGTTACTTGTTGGTTATGTGACAACGCTTAAACTGATAAAACTGTCTGAAATTCTGATATATTATAACACGCCACGCTACCTTGCCACGCTTTGCTGTGGTTCCATTGACAAGCAATTAGGAACAAAGTGGGTTGTCAAAAATTAGCTCAATCGGTGCAGAACTGTTTGAATTTTTGAAGCGTACTAAACCAGTTTAATATTTATATGTATATAGATTTACCATGTGAATTACGTATAATTCCATGTGAACTTCCAACATAAAGTAGATGTATAGGAAATACATAAATGATAGGCACTCATAGTTACGTAACTTTGTGTAAATTAGATTGCCGTAAGGACCGTCAGAAACCTGTTAAACACCTATAATCTCTTTAACTGTGTATAACTTAGTCCTATTCACGTAATAGAGATAAAAGTATGGACGTGAATCAGTCACTAGTAATAAAATAGGAAAAATTGAAGGTATTTCTTTTGAGTATTTAGGGCCAACAATGGGTGGTGAGAACCGCCGCCAATTTAAACGTAAAACTCAAGAGCCAAAATTACGCTGCTGTCCTTTGGGTAAACACTTTCTGAACCAGGAGGAATGGCTCTTTTACTGGGTTAAAAGCAATAGAAGCATTACTGAGCAGTTAAAGCATAGCATAGCAAATATACGGTTTGTTTTTGGTGAAGTTTAGGCATAAGTACAATCGAACTAGTCAATCTTTGCTAAAGTGTGAGTCTCCGTCGAGTGATTAAGATATATTAAACGGCCTGTCACTGGACATTGTAATAAAAAGAATTGGATGCTATTTCTACAGATGGAAATAGGCGGGGAGTCTCATCAGATCAGGGTCTTATCCCTGTAACTACTGACAACAACCAAGAAGTCTGTAATATATTTTTGTGATCGTAATATCATTGATGCTGCAAAAGTATTTAGTCTCATATAAGCATAACTTTACGTCTTACGTAGGTTTCGTAAAAGCCGACTAAAGGAGCTACTTGACGAAACAAAGAGAAGAAAAATGTGTCTCAAACCCTACACTAAACCATCTAGCCAGTCTGGTATAGTTGGCTAAAACCTCTTTTCAGTGAGCTATTAAAGGATTCGTAGTAAAAATACGACTGGCACAACTATAACATAACTGCCGTTACGCATATAAACGCATATAAATGTTACTTGTGCAGAATAAAATTATGCATTGTATTAAGAAAAATTTTTTATGAACCGTATAAAAAAAACTCTAGGAAGTTAACGAGTTTTTTACCTCATCTATTACAAAACAGGTCGATATTATCACTATTCGGTAAATTAATATTTTCATTAGTTTCTTCAGTTTCCTCCTTAACTAACAGTTGTAATAAACATAATCGCTGGTTTCCCGTCTGTTCTTGAAACATGGTCACACACTCCGCTGGAGAAGGAAATCAGTTGTCGTGCTTTTGGTTCAGTTCCGTGAATGGTAATCCAGTTTGTTCAGTAAATAAACGGATGTTAAGTTTTAATAGTATTTATGCATAGGGTTGCGCCAAAAAATTAAAACAACAAACAAGTAAACCCACTTGCAAGGGGTGCAATTGCTGATCGACAGACGGACCAAAACACTACCAAAAAGTGGGTGTTTTATATGCCTCTGCCTACCCCTCCGAGAAAGCAGACGTGATTTTATGTTTATGTGTTTATTATTTAAGTATACTTAAATATATAAACGAACAGACGGGTTTTTTTATTTCTTATTTTTATAGCCTGCCAAAGTGACTACTCTGCTTGATGGAAAACATGAATAGAATCCAAAAGTTGTAGTCACCATACTAATTGCGAATACTGACAGTGCAGTATGGTGACCCACATTATGGCGGCCTATTACGTTTTTTACGCCTCACTTGGGGAAGTAAAAGATGACAGTCATCGTAGCATTGTATTCCACACACTTACCATGACAACTGTCACCCTTGCATCAATGGGCCTCCGGTTTCGACACTCACCAACGAAACACGACAGTACAGATGCTGTCGCTTTAGGTTGGTCTTCTGTGGGACGGTAGTACTGCCGCAAGCGAGCCGGCCCGTTCGTGCTGAAATCAGCATGGCTCTACTACCTGGTAAACCTGATGGTAAGTAACACCCGCCACAGATGGTTATTACAACTGTGTCGCTGCTTTTTAATTTGTAGCCCCCCTCCACCACACCTTCTGATTCGAATAGGTGAGTCTTTGAGATCCAGGCACCAGTAATCTTACTTCACAAAAATCTACGAAGAAATTGCTTGAAATTGGTTTTAAGTGCAGACCAGGTATCGCTTCGCTTGAGACAGATCATTTATGCCGAAGTATATTTACCTACTTATACTACTTTTGTTTAATTTTTTGGCAAACTTGATACAAAGTAATTTTTGATAAATGACTCAGAACTCACAAAAAATCCTTAGCATCAAATCTCTTTCTTATATAGTTACGTAAACATATAATAATTACCGCGAATATGTAACACCGTTGGCGATCACAGCTGACTCAGTCTGCGATCACGGCCAATGGAACCTGGTCGTTACGTGACAGCGTTATTTCCCATACTTAAGTATAATTAATTTATGATATGAAAGTTACGAACTTGTTTAATCCTTTCATGTTTAAATTTAGCTTCTTGAATAATTATTACATAATACTTATCATTGGTTCACTGTATAATCGTTATTGATTAAAAAGAAACCACGTCTAATGAGGGCAATAAGAGGAATAAAGAATAGATACACTTAATTGAAAATTATTATCAATTTCCTGTGGAAGGACACAGAAGAACCATGTTTCTCGCAAATGGACCGATTTGCCTAAAATGATACCACCAATATAATGATACCAAAGTTTTATTAGTAACATTTACATTAATTTTCTCAGAGTGACTGGGGATCCTCTACTATGATGGGGAGACTCTACAATGGGGTAGTTGAATTTATCGTAAATAAAAACCAATATCAACTTCATCACAACAAATATTACAAAACGTCTCGAAAAATACAGGTAACATAGCTTTTTATTATTATTACGAATTTCTATCAAATATCAGTGAAATATATTGTTCAATTGAGTAGTCTAAAACAGTGACGTTACAATTTTGTATATACTTAGCACATTTTTCTTTCAAAATTGTCGTTTTGACAGATGATAAAAGTAACTAATTTGACTAAGGTGTCATTTAACCTATTATTTGATATAATGTGGTGTTCAAGGGCTAGGATTTAAAAAATAGTTTTGGATTCTTGTTATGGAGTTATAATCCTTATGTGTTCAATACTCCATGCTTTTCATTGCTTGCTCTTCTAAAGAATACTGTACTACCAGATTGATTATATTATCATCATCATCAGGCTGTTGCCTTTACAGTGCACTGCTCGGCAGAGGCCTGTTCTTAGCAAAGAGGTTTTGGCCTACTATACCACATATTCTTAATCCGTCACCACGCGGACTATTGTTTATATTACGATGACGAGTAAGGAATTATTGTGTGTGTAATTAATGTGTGTCCATTATGTTAGGCATACAAACAAACAATGAATAACTTAAAAAAATATTTCGAATTTAAAAAATACTTGGTGTACCCTACTACGTGTATCTCTAAAGTGGATTCATGTCAAAATCTAATAAAAATAGTCTTATAATATATATACTATTATAAGACTGATCCTGGCGTAAACAACAAGTCTGCCTATATAAGCCGACCGACGCGAGTGTTCGGCGTTCGACCTCAGATTGCCGACAATCAAGCAATTCTCCTTTAGCTTCTTTGACTCTGCTCCGACTCACCCCAACCCCTTAGTGGTTGCGGCCGTAAAATACACACGGAGTAGGATATCGAACATACGTGGCTCTAAACACGCGTTAGGGGAAGAAGACGACGATATTACTCTCGCCCAACGTAGAGCGAACGCAGCTAGGTAAGCCATTACGAACCGTCCGCGTTTTCGCCCCCGCCGCCGGGGCCGGAATACGCACCGCGTAAACCATCTAAATATGGGAGTAGGTCGCCCCAACTTAGCAGTAACGCCCCAAGCCGAGGTCCGTATCCCACGGGGGGTGCCCTTGGGCGATGTTACTTAATAAATGACCGGTTGAGAACCCTCAGCGCTCACCGAAAACTCCGGGTAAGGTTGTAGAGGCCATCTAAAGCCAACAGCCATAAATCAAAACAAAAAAAAAAGTGTTCGGTGCAGTTTATACGTGGCACTCGCGGTGGAAGGTTGTATGGGAGATCGCGCGAGCTGTTTATTCTTATGTTCATTTTTCTTTTGTTTGATTGTCTTATTGTTGTGTGTAATTTAATTGATGAGTTAAATATAACATTGCAGAGGTTGTTTTGATTTCGTGTAATTATTTAATTTGGTTAAAATTATTAAAATCAATATAATAATATAAATTAAAATCAAGTTCGTTAAGAGTAATTGTTTTTTTTTTCAACATTATTCTACTTCTGATCCTAAAAATGTAATAATATTTATTATTTTGCCATATTCACACAACACTATTTAGTTCCAAACTAAGTAGAGCTTGTATTATGGCTACTAGATAACTGTAAATACGTGTATATTATACATAGAAAACACTCAAACTCCGAAACAAATATTTACAAATCATACAGATATTTTGTTCGACCCAGGAATCGAATCCGAAACCTCAATCACAGCAGTCTGTGGCAGTTAATCTGAACTGAATCGGTTTTGAAATAAAAAGGCTCCTACACACTATGGCGGCCGGCTGGCGAATATGCTGTCAATAAGCCCAGCGGCAAAACCGACAGGTAGTTGAGGCATCGGCCTTGCTACACAAACTAGACACCAACGGCAAACTAGTGCCGACGGCCTCTTGTTTATGCCGGCGGTATATCCGCATGACAAAAACCTGCCGGCCAGGTCACTAGAATAGTACGTAAGATCCTTAAGAGCTTTTGAATCGTACTCAAAGTAACGCAACATAGTTATAATCATAGATTATTGTCATTAAAATATCAGTAAAAATATCCTAAATAATAGTAATTAGTTACATGCCTGGCCTGCGTGGTATAGTTAACCAAAGCCTCTTTGCTAGGGAAAAACCTATGTCCAGTAAGAGACTAGTCAAAGGCTCTTGATGCGGTGTGTGATGTGATATGTATATTTAACAAAACTATGTCAAATTTTACTAACATTTAGCCGTAAACATTTACTGCCAACGGCTCAAGTAATCTAGCAAATTTTTACCCTTGTTATGTGAATGGTAATTTGTGTTTAAAGTAAGCGAGGCCGTAATTTAGATACATACTAAGATAACGATTTATTTTAAACGCTATTATTGCGTCAATATCACGCCGTGTTACCTTCCTATGTTCATAATAATTTAAATATGTAATAGAGGGTAATTAAATTAAATAAAAAGTAAGTAATACTTTACAGGAAATTGTTTGTGATTTTGTAAACATTTGTCGAACTCATTCGTGCTAAGGGCTTTTTTTTCTATCCTTCAGGGCCAATAGATTTTTTTCTAGGTAATAGATACTATGTGCCCTGCTCTATATTCCAATTGAATAGATAAAGCCTTAAAGCTTTTCCTCTCATAATAACCCTATCTTGGCTATCGAATACAGAACGAAGATACGGGAAGGCGATCCTGATCTGATAGTCTCTTTGAACCCATACTTTCAGTCTCGTTTCTACAACTTCCTTACATCTGATTCCTTCATCTCGTCTGTAAAGTATCACACTTTTAGCCATATTTAGAAAGATTTATGTCATACAAGCCATTTATGACTTTCTTCGATGTTACATATTGCGTCACCTCAAATAAAAGTGGATACAGTGCGGACAAATCATAATGACGATAATGATAACAATATGTGCGTCACATTAGTATAATATGTTATTTATTAAAAATCTCACCCCATTTTAAGTATATCAAATATAACCTCTCTCTGTCCATTGCTGAACGAAAGTCTCTCACAGAAGTGATCTCCGCCTTCTTGATCCGACCCGGGAATTGAACTCAAGACTTCAATCGTAGTAGTCGCATACGCTACGAGGCAGTTTATCTAATCCGAATCAGTGCAGTAACGTTCCTAAACAATATGGCCGCCAGTCTGACGTGTGGGTACCAAAATGCAGAAGTATACATCTCGATCTGCCACTTCGGGGATATTGTCTCTCTTTCAAACATATACTAGTGAGTAAACACCCTTATAGTGATGGAATAAAATCACAGCCTGCTGTGATATAAGATATTTTTATTTTATTTTTTTTAGAAAGACAACGACCGCACGAAGAATAAATCCTATCTTGCGGGGGACTTTACAAACACACAAGAAACGGACACAAATAACACCAAGACTCAAAACAACAATTTGTGGGTAACACAAAGTGTTGTCTCATGTAGGATTTGAACCCACAACACTCAACGCAGTAGTGAGCGGCGTGGCGACCGCTTAAACCACTAGGCCAACAAAACAACGTACTAGCAATAACACATAGTTGACTGTGAAGTTATTCCATCACTAAATGTTGACTTCTGCTACACCCACATTATTAAATATAACTACAGGTTAATTAGCATCATGATACAAACCTCAGCAGTGATACTAAACATACGACAACAACAACAACGAGCTAACTGCTAAATATCAACAAACCACTGAGCTACATTTTTTTAAGCAGTTGTGGTGACTTCCACATTACAGCACACACAAAAATTGACAACAGCGCCATCTAGCGAAGATACACTGAACTACGAAGTATGAACGAAGCATATGAATGTAATGAACTACGAAGCAACTACTAATCCTGTATCGTGAAATAGAGATTCGGCAATTAGCATATATACAACATCCGCCAGGCATGATCACCTCGCCTGGTCCGAGGATCCTCCCTTTGTGTCGGATGGACATGGCAGTCGTCCCTCCACACAGTATTGCGATGTGTTTCCGAAGTTTTCCCTCAAATTGTATTAAAACACACGTAACTATAACAAATTAACAGTTTTAAATAGATTCATTTGTGTATGAAAGTAAACTGGTTTATTAGTTTAGGTCGTTTAGTTGAGAGTTACGGAACGATTACTGTGTTGCGTTGTTTTGTAGGAAGCGATAGTGTTGAATATTTTATATTGTAGGATATTACACAGCATATTGTAGATCAACTAGAAAACTTTGTATGAAAACCTTGTGTATACACACATATTTAAATACAGTTATTTTAAGTATTAAAGCTCCAAATTTTAATTACAACTATAAGTTTTTTCATTTTTTTTATGTTATTATGTAAACAAAATTTTAGAAATTTCCTGTATGATGTGGTTGGTTATTGTGGGATATAATGAGGCTGGTATAATCATGTTTGATTAAAAGCCTCTACATTATATATGTGTTCAATAAAGATTAAAAAAAAACTACAAGTTTGACTTACAGATACGCGACTCTAATCTGCTGCGTGTAGCGATTATTTTTCCTGTCATTGTCTTTCCTTTATCATAAACACCTTTTAACAGTCCACTGCTTGACATAGGCCTCTCCTTAACAAAGAGGTTTTGGTCTACTATGCCGCTATGGTTAGACAGGTTAGTATAGGATTTGTTTCAAGTTTTACTTCTCTTTTTGCAGTGTTGTTGTCCTGTTGTTTGCTCCACACCACAGGATCAATAGGGGTTGTGACACTCCATATTCTTAATCCGTCACCACCTTTTAATATAGTTCCAATTTTACCAACTGATTCCTACGATTGACGACAATTTGACCACTATGGCAAGAGTCAGACTTAATTTATAGTCGACAAAATGTGGAACGACGACATTTGTATCTGCCCCTTCGGGATATTAATCTAAGTGATTGTATGTGTAACAAAAATTTATAATTAGGGGAATACCCTGTGAAAGGCAGACGGCGTGGGATCGATTTATTTATTTATTATACATCATGCACTTTATGTACATAGGCGGACTTAATGCCTAAGGCATTCTCTACCAGTCGACCTTTGGGTGATGCAGAGAAAATAGGAAGTAGGTGCGTTTCAGGTGATGTTGAATAACAGAAATAAACATATATGTACAATACATCGCCGATCAATTGACACTCAAGACGAATCTTTATGTGATGATCACGACTATTTGTTGTGTCTGAGTGTAATTTATCTATAATATGTATGTATTTAGAAATATATAAGCATGTTTATCATAGTATAGATTGAAATCGGACTATACAATTATTTTATTATTTATCGATTTACAATATATAGGCTTACATAGAGTTCCCACCAAGAATTTAGGGTCTTAAGACAACCTCACCTGCAAGTTCACCTATTGGTGAACGGACGAGGCTTTGGCAAACAAAACATCGCGATTAGCGGCAGTATTCTCGCCACCTATTACGTAGGACCAAAACACTGACGACAAGTAGGTGTTTAATGTACCTCTGCCTACCCCTTCGGGAAAACGGGCGTGATTTCTGTATGTTTGTCAGTTCAATTCAATTCGTTTATTGCACTCCATAATGTATACAAAAACGTTATAACAATATTAATAGTAACAATTATGGACACTGTCGGAAGGGACAAAATCTGGAAGAGAAGGCGAAAACATTTATTATCCACGAAGCACAGTACAAAATTATTTCAAACTTTCCAAAACTACATATTTATTTTATTGTACCTGTACCTGCCTGTCTTGTCCTGTCCCTGATACAATGTATTGATGTAATAATTATATAATATCGTAATATTACAAAAGAATGCTAATATTACAGTATTATATAGTATTATATAGTAAGTCATTATTATAGTATGTATGTGAGTTTACCGATCTATAAATATTTAAATTATCAATTTGGTTACCATATCACAAGCTCAACCTAATTTGGGATCAGCCGGCCGTGGGTGAGTTGTGTAAAGTTGTTAATCTTATTATTATAGACATGTATTGATACAAAAGGAAAAAAGATCTCGTGAAATCTACCATAGCTGTTACGCATAGACGACATCACGCCTGTTTCCTGAAGGGTAGTGTTTAATGGCTGTTGTGTAATACACATTAAGGGGAGATATGGCAATATTCACATAGAATTAGATGAAGAATCGTTAATTAATCTGTATGTCCACTGCAATTACAAAACTATATCATAACGGATGTTTCAGCACCGCAGATAAGACGGCCAATTAGCGGCGGCTGCGGGCGGAAGGTCGACCCTCGACCGCACCCGACCGGAACGCGCGCGTTACGACATGCGTCTGCGCTGCTTCAGTCTAACATTGTGGTCTACTTACGGTACAATTAATTTTTCTTTTCCGCAAAATATCTGTTTGTAATCCTTATTAATTACATAAAACCGCGATTCATATACTAATGTGTGCTATTCGAGAAACATTTTATATACATATATAGAGCGTGCTCCTATAGGAGTAAGCCGTTTGTTATGATTCTGACACGCAGCTCAAGTTTCCTTTATAATACACATGTAACTAGAGATATTTCGGATATATTATATCCTGTGGCGCGGGCGACTTTACAAATATACTTCAGACGGACAAA
This sequence comes from Hypercompe scribonia, assembly GCA_949316085.1. Lineage (NCBI taxonomy): Eukaryota > Metazoa > Arthropoda > Insecta > Lepidoptera > Erebidae > Hypercompe > Hypercompe scribonia. The sequence continues at coordinate 666,902 of OX438986.1, forward strand.
AAGAACACCCAGACCCGGAACAATAATGTGACTCATACATGTGGGGATCGAACTGACACCATCCAGCGCAGTAAAAAGCAGCGAGGTAACCACTGCACGAATAACTTCGTGCAGTTAAACTATTATCTGTATATACTAACATTATAAGGCCAAAGGGTTTGTTTGGTTGATTACTTTAAGCTTGAGAACTAGTAATTTAAATTGAATAAAACTTTCAGTGATATATAGCCCATTTTTTGATGAAGGCTATATACTTTACATCACTCTACGAAGATTAAGAGTCAAGCATCAATGAAAAATGTTGCAGAAACGCAGATGGAGTTGCGTTTGTCATCTATTTTGGTATAATTCATAAGAAAGTTTTTATTTTGCCTCTAGGATAGCCAAACTCCTTCATTGAGAGGTTAACGTATGCGACTGCAAGCAAGAGGGTTCGAGTTCGATCCCTTGACGGGCCAAAAGTATTGTTTGTTTTTTTTTTACTGATATTCAAGTAAAACCAGTTGAACTAGTAGCCGACCCTAAGTAATTTTGGGAATAAAAAAGACTAAGAAAATGATGGACAGGCGAGATTTTGGCATAATGTGGCCGGTTCGACCAGAGTGTAACCAAGGCCTCAGAAAAAATCGGTGTTTATTATTTTTTAATTTAATGCTGTCAAAGTGACTCTACTCCGTCCGATAGAAAGCATGAATGGAATCCAAGAGTGGTCACCATACTCATTGTAAATGCAGGCAACGCAGTATTACTTTATATATGTATATTAGGGTGTCCCTTATATGACAAAAAAAAAATTTTTTTCGAATTTCGAAATGCATACCCTCTATAATTTTTACTAATGCTATAAGATACTTAAATATAAAATTTTATCAATCTAGCATAATTGCAACCAGTGCCGACCGAGCTTCAAAGTTTAGTAAAAAACGTGTTTTGTCCTAAAATTTCAATCTGCTATAATTTCACTATAAATGCAATGAATTAAGTGAATAAAATTAAATAATAAATTAGATGAACATTAATCTTTAATTAAAAACATAAAGAAATAAGAATCATTCAGGGTAACTTCTTTTTAAAGTAGTTTTTTTACAGTCTGGATACAATTTTAGATGTTCCTGGACACAGCGCAGCAAGAACTGTTTTTGTTCTTCTTCAGCCGTGATAAGTCCGTTAAAATCTTGCATTAATTTAACAGCCCTTTCAGCAGTATCATTTACAACTCTCAAATAACTTATTCTTCTTTTAGCCTCCAGAAAAGCAGCATTGTTATTCCAAGAAGATACATCTTCCTTTAGAAAACTGTCGTCGATCTGCAGTCGTGATAAAAATTGTTTGCTCTTTTCCGATACGAAATCATCCAGTGCTTTATCTAAAAAAAAAGAAAAATAAGTTAAATAACAAATAAAAATCAACAACAATTTTGAAAATAAATAAATAAGTATTGGACATTGAAATTGAAATCCAACAAAAAGTCAATTTAACTTACCAAACAACTTTTGAGTCAGTTCTTCCTTCGACGGGTCATAGCGTTTGCTAAAATCCGAGATTTTGTCCCTGTTGAAGTTGGCAATCATCTTCTTCTTAGTTTGGTTGTCAACTTCATCATCAAATAGTGATAGAATGACTGTCTCTTCACATAAATACCACAAGTGATGGCTGAACTTGCTTATAGAAGCTTTAGAAACTGTTGCGTCAACTTTTTCATACTCTTTTAACATCTTCAAGAAGCGCAAATCTTGATTAAGTGCTTTGGTCGCCACTGTACATTCGAGCCAAGGTTTAACATACAATATTACGAGAAATAAGCAAACATCTTGTAGAGCCTTTTTGTCCTTCGCAGTTACTCTGCATTGTGACTGAAGTAAACATATTTTTAAAGAATAGATCGCTCTCGCCATCCAGCGTGCCTGATGTATAGCTCCGGGGGGCCTTAGTTTTAATTTTTCCTCTGTGTCTCCTCCTAAAAATATTACGCACAGTTCGACCAATTCGCGGTAATCATCTCTTACAAAACCTTTATCTAATTCTGCCTTATAAAATAGTAACAACGCTTGAATGTCTGTCTCGGCAACCTGTGCTTTTACGAAATTAAGAGATGGTTCAATTTTAGTACAATCAATGTTTTTCCAATTTTCTTGGAACTTTTTGAACATCGGAATATCTGGGCTACTAGTAATTTGCTTAATCTTGGTTTCAAAGACAGCTTTTAGGATCAATTCATAAACATGATGACGACAGGCGAAAAGCAACAATTCTCTTCCTAAAGTTTGCTCCAAAATAGCACAAGCTCCATTGAAACGGCCCATATTGGAAGCTGTTGTGTCGCAGCACATTATTTGCACTTTATCATAAAGGTTCCAGTCAAAGAGAGCTGCTGATACAGCCTTCGCTTGATGTTTTCCAGAAGAACTTTCTAGTTTCGGCACTGCAAGAAGCTGCTCTCTATCGTCAAATGAAGCTATAACTGGCAAGCGTTCTTCTTTTGAACTCCGTACATCCAACCCCGGTAATAGTTTTCCATTCCAATGGACTGTGACTATGTCGGGTACATTGTTTTGGAAGTTAGATTTTATTGCTTCTGCCCTTGATTTTCTAGTTTCAGTACGAATTCGCTGAATCGAGGATTTGTTAATACAGAAATCATCGCTGCTCAGACCAAGCGCTTCTACCACCGCATTAAGAATGTAAACGGTATCTCTAATGCTTAACTGGCATCGATCTAAAGCTGCAACTAGTTTAGGTGTTATAAGATTCTTTCTACCTCTTTTTGAACTTTGTTCATGGCAGGGAACGTCCGGTAAGCTGAGTTCAGAATTCAAGATCTGTTCTTCGTCTGAATCTTCTACACTGTCTAAGTTATTTGTGGTGGAAGTAGATGCAACAGCTAGTGATTCTCTTTGTCTTACAATCCTTTCCTCTTCTTCCAATCGTCGTTGTCTAGATCTTTGTTCTTTTTCCGCCAATTTTTTATCTACACCACCTAAGCATCCCGGTCGACCTGGCTCTCTCTGTTTCATTAAAAATAATTTATCTTCCTCTATTTTCATTCTCTCAAAAGCATCAGCATGTGCAATATCGAACAAATTATCAAGATTAATTATAAAATTGTTCTCACGACTCTTAAACGTAATCTGAGTTTTCTTACAATTTTTTTGCAACTCTCTCCAAACATGATATAAATCAATAAGTTTCTTCACGCAGTTAGGAAATGCCCTTGTTGGAATTCTTGCTTTTTCCCAATATATGATGCACTCCCTAATCACAAGATTTGCACTTTCACTAACAGTCAATTTAACCTCACGAATATTGTAAAATAGGACTGAGAGAACTTGTCGATTAGATGGTAATTTTGCACCATTTATTTGGTAGCTAGTCAATCCGATAAGAAAAATATTTTGTTTATCACTCCGTAATTCCACCGACATGTTTACACACTAAACAATGAAGCACTAATAGTCTCAAAAATCACGTACGAAATGGCAAATAAAACATGTCGTAACAGGTCACTGGGCAGTACTTAAGCAACTTGTATCGACAAGTTTAAATAGCAAGTCGGCACGGGTTATCGTTTATATATCGAACTAATATTTTTTTCTAGACAATATAGGGTTATTACGAAACTTTTAAGAAGGTATGCGTAAAAAAATATCGAATTTGAAATTTAAGGGACACCCTAATGTATATACGAACCCACACTATGGCGTCCTAGTGAGAAAGCGGAGAGTTAAAAGTACATGCGCTGGTAGTGAGTTTCAGGTTTTGGATTGCTCGGCACAGGAAGAATGGTCTTCCCTTATTTCTGAACGAAAATATAATAAAACATCACATACCAGTTATTTATTTATTTATCTAAACATAAAATGAGTAATCAAATATATTTACAATCATTGTAAAGAATTCCTATCGATATACATACCTAATATACTCGTAAATAACTCATCGCAATGTAAATACTACTTACATGTCGTTCTAACCTATATTCATATATTTTTATTATAATTATGCTTACTGAAACCAGACTAGTAAAAGAAAATTGTTTTTGTAAGTTAAAAGTTCTGTGGACGAATACTGTTGTGGTATTGTAGGCTAGTGGACTTTTTTTTTCTTTTTTGGACATTTGAGACGCAACGTCATCTAGTTTTAAACTGAGCAGAGCTTGTGCTATGATAACTAGACTGACTGATAGAATACTTATATACTTTTTTTTGTACATACATATTATACATAGAAAACACCAAACTTCGAAACATATATTTGCAGATCAATCAAACATTTGGAGGACCCGGGAATCGAACCCGAGACCTCAAGCACAGCAGTCGAATTCATTACCGCTGCGCCACCGAGGCAGTTACTGACTGTAGACAGGCAGACTTTCTTCGACTTTGTTTGTGAAATTCTGTTGATGATAATGATGTGTTTTTATGAAAATTATTTTTTTTGATATTTTAATATTTGAAATTTTTTAGACGCAGCCTGAATGTCAATGAAAAGTTGAAGAGTTATAAATTGTCGCGATATAGACGTGTTATATGCAGGGTTGAGTAAATAAGCATGCATGGCAGAGTGTTTTAGCTACTGAAGATGGTGGATTCAAGTATTTATTCTGTTTATAAGTAAAATTAGGTAATCTCTGTTGATCTCTGATGATATTATAAATCTGAAAAAAAATATCCTAAGAATTTCATCTAGTTTTCACTATTCTGTCGCTTTAAAGGCAGGCATTTACCAGTCTGATTTTTCATAAACGTTAGCACAACACGTGAATTAAAATTACTTGCATTGCATAATTATTTGTCCAGGTTTGGACCTACAAAGTAAGAAACATGAATCTCTAAATAATCTTCAGTTACATTATTAAATAAAAAATATAAATTACTAACGATAAATGCCACCCAAAGGTTGTTTTTCCACTACCACTTACATAAAATTATTAACGGAATTGTTAATTGCAAAATAAATAATTCTTTAGAATGTATAGACCTCGATTATTACGCTTGCTTTCACATTAACTTCATGAAACATATTAAATATTAGACTAACATCATATATTTATATATAAATTCTCTAATTTGAACGATAAATCTAAGTGTTTTATTTTAGAAACTTTAAACCCAGCTACTAGTAGTGTGCCAAATATATTTATCCGTTTCCACGGTCTTTTGGAAGATATCATTTAGACTTCGTAGCGGATACAAGTTCTGTTCATAAGTATCTGTTGATTTTTTACATTAGGCTATTAAATAACAAAGTAGATAATAGAGTAACTAGTAATATTAACAGTTATAACTATAAGTTACGGTATTACTATTTTTGTAAAGCAATCGTACACCTAAATCATTGCTAGATGTGTATAAAAAAACATTATTTTTAGAAAGCAACGCGTAGTGCAAGCCGAAACACATCATGTTACTGATAGCAGATGCCTGAACATCAACTGCAAAAATCTTGAGATCAATCTCCATATTATCAAATCTATGCTTCAATAATCTATTTTCGTATTCTTTCTGCGGATATACAATTTAATGATTCAGCACATCACTAGTATCTTCAGTTAATAACAAAAGTAACGACAAGGCAAAACTCAATTTTATGGTCGAAATGTTAAAAACAGAGACACAAATTAGACTATTGAAAATCTTTGGCGAATGAACTTCATAATATTAAAGAAAATACTTAAGATTAGAATCAATTAGCATCTTGGTAAAATGTGATTATGTCTAACCGTTTACGAATCAAATGCACAAATCTAGAGTTGACTTTCAATTTCTGCTTGACTGTACTCGATATAATCTTGACTATATACATTGGATCATGTTATATACTGACGTAGAAAACCGAGACTCCAACCGTTATTTAAAAACTTATGGCCATGAAAGTATTACACGAAGTAGGCAGGGAAGGTTTCTGAATATTTTTCGTCTGCATTACCAGTATCTTTCGACTCGGTCTCATCAAATTCAGTTTTTTCAGTAATATAATCAAGGGAATTCAAAAGATCCATCTGTTTTTTGAACATTACTTCTTCCGTATTTATTTTTGATTTCTTCCTCTTGCCAGCGGTACCAGAGACTTCGTTACTTATCATACTGATATCTACACTAGGTTTTTTTTTATTATACTTAGGAGCCCTAGTTCTACTAGGAGCTAATGTAACTGGTATATAGGTTTTAATATCCTCTCTTTTCTCTTCGTGACCCTTTACTTTTTCTTCATCGTAATGTGAATATTCCCTTCGAAAGTTTTCCTCTATCCATTCTAGTTTAGACTTCTTGTCTAACTTCTCAGTGTCATATGAATCTAATGTTTTAATTTCTTTGGATATGTATTTATTTTTTGGATTCTGTACCTCTTGTGGTATATTAGTAGCGACTTCGCCGTTTGACCCTAAACCGGTTCCATGAGTCGTCTCTTCTTCATCTATCTCACCGGTATATACTGTTTCAATTTTCTTATCTCTGTCTTCTGTCGCCTTAAATCTTTCATCGATAACGCCTTTTTCATTTATAGTTTCTTCTGTAACTGGCTTGCTGAAGTCATACGACGCCTTCTTATCGTAGTTCTTAAGATCTTTAGGTATATTAGTATTATACTTTTCATTTTCTGCTGCATTATGAATATTTCCTTCGGCTATGTTACCTATATTATAAACATTACCATCCTCATTATTACCGTAGACTGTATTCATATCATAATTATTATTGACTGTGTTACTGTATACATTAATATTTTCAGTATTTTCATAGAAGTTGTTATTGACGTTGCTTGGATTATCACTAACACCAATTTCACTCCTGTCGCCGCGATCAGAATTATTATAAAAAAATTCTTCTTCCTTGTCTAATTGGGGTAACGTTGTAGTCTTAAATGTATCTAAAGAATTTCCAAATGTTTTATTACCTTCGTCATCATAAAGAGGTACATTGGTGGTAAAATCTGTTAAGGTGGGAATAGCTCCTGCTCGTCTATCAAACTGAAATTTGTCAACTACCTCTTTCTCTTCGTCAATGATATCGAATAAATCTTTATTTTCTTCAATTTTTTTCTTTAAAATATCTTCTTTGATGTTTGTTTTAGATGTTTCAGAATCTTCGTTGGATGTCGTCTCACTATCAGATTCAGTATCTGTTATTGAAGCATCTGTAGTAGATCGATATAATATATTCCTTGGAATAGCTATCATCGTTGTATCACTTCCAGATAGTGTGTTTACAAGAACTTTTTTTCGAACTGTTCTTATGTCAGGTGCATTTTTTATAGCTTCTAAGAGTAAGTCAATACCATCATTCACTGTAAAAAGAAACATCGTTTGATCACTCGTGCTATCATCGCTGAATTAAATAGGGATACAGAGTTGAATTAAGAGTGGGCTTTGTCAATATAAACAACAGTAACTGATGGTTTGAGATAAATTTGGTTTTAAATTAAATCTATATGTATAAAAGAAAGTGGTATTAGTTACACCACTTCTAACTCAAGAATGGCTAAACGGATTTAGCTGAAAATTGGTGGGGAGGTAGCTTAGAACCAGGAGACGGACATAGGGTACTTTTTATCTCGTTCGACTGCGTTTCATTCCAAAATCAAAAATCTACTTATTTATTGCCTCTAAGGCGGAACAGAGTTCGCGGGATAAGCTAGTTTATAATAATAACATCATCGCTTTTTGCATTAAAACGTGGTATAAAAGATCTTACAGTGAAATATGGCCAATATATTTTATCAAAAAAAAATTATACATAGGTATTTTTATCTATACATTCACTTTAAAAAAAAACTTACCTGGGGCGGCGTCCAATGGATGATTTTGTTTCAATAAATACTCCATTACCATTAGCAGGTACTCAATAGCATCGTCGTTTCTTGTTTCCCTCTTAGTTCTTCCGCTATAATTCACAGTTTGAGCGAGATGCTTCAGCTTCCTAAGATTTTTAAGTATGTTTCTTGAGAAATTTTCTATTGCTATACTACTATTCAAACCTTGAGTATAACTCACCTTTGGCTTCTCATAATTTCTGTTCTCAAAATTATTCACTAAGTCATACATTTTCTTCATAAAATTATTCTGCACCAAATTATACTTTATCAATAGATCTTTTAAGTTTTTAAAAGGATCTTTTCCCATTTGATGTCGACGAATTTTTTTTTGTATCGGTTTATTAGCATCCTTGGTTATAATACCAATTATTTCGTTAAGTAACGTTGCAAATTTACCTACAGATTTAACAAAAGCTTGGGTGTTGTTCTTGATGTATTTTATTTGGACCATTTTGGTAACTGTTAATGGTTCTTTAGAGTAATCATCATAGTTACCTTTCAAAATACTATTTAATCTCTGTATGGAACTACCTAAATTTAATTTTTTTGAAACTGTTTTGTGATTTTCCGGTGAATCCTCCAACAATATTAACAATCCCTTTATAATTTTTACAGTCTTTAGAATTGCCATAGTTTCATGGTTTAAATCTGTAAGCTTAGATCTCAAAATATTCTTATCTTGTGACTTAATTTTACAAGGTCCAAAGTGTTCGCAGAGAGTCTCTAAAATGTGATATCTACTAAAACGGTCGGATCTATTTTTTCGTTTAAAAACATAATTAAATAGTTTTCTCAAATATTTGAGGACGGTGAACTTCTTAATTTTTTTATGTATTTTTTTCGTAGTATTATAAACATGTAATAGTTTAGTGAGATCATTTTTAACATCAGGTATTTTTGTAGATTCTCCTATCATGTATATTTCATTTTTATTTCCAGTAAACTTATTCAGAAACGGGCATTTATGAAAGTTGAGTGTTTTCAATAAATTGTATTTCCTTGAAGCTACAATACGTTTTACATCTTTCCTATGAACTTTATTCAAATTCTTTTTAGTAACTATAGTTGCGTTACCAACATATTTTTGCGAACCTTCAGTCAGTGATTCAGTTGTTGTAAACTTTGATTTCACAATCTTCATTGAAGGCCATTTCCTGGCTTTGATATCGTTTTCTGAAGGATTAACTTCAGGTAAATATTTATAGGGATGTGATACATACTTGAGAATAATATCATCAGCTAATTTAGTACCTGTTGTACTTGTGTTTGTAGCATTTTGTAGCGTATTTACTACGTATTTACTTGTTTCTGAGGTAAAAGATAATTCTGGTATTTTCTTTCTAAATAAACTAGTAGTTTCAGTTTTCTCTGGACCACTTTCAATTTCTTGTGTAATATTTCTTATTTCTGTGACCGTTTGTTGTTCCATAATAGTCTCTGTTCTATCTGTATTGGTTTTTTCTGTAGTACTAATTTTGTTCATTTTAATTACTACACTAGGTTTTACTGTGTTGATATTATCGATTTTATTTCTAACCAATGGTATTATATTTGTTGCTAAAATATATTTGTAATAGTCATTTTCTGTGTTAGTTGATAAGGGCATAACAGTAAAGGATTTTGTATTTTTATCTATTGAATTATCATCAGTGTCCGATAGCATCGGCAGTACTGTAGAGTCAACGGGTGTCTCTGTAATAGAAAACGTTGTAATTAAACTTTTCATCATCAAAACAATCAACATTTTCTAAAATGTATTACATACCTTTTTGTAGCGTAACTGTAGAACTCACTATAGAATTAGGTGTATTAGTCTCCAATGATGTCAAATCACGTTTGTATCTATTTTTCCAAAAACTTTGTATCGATTTTTCTTTACTTTGTTCGATTTCTGTCTCCCTTTTCTGCCATTTTTTTCTACTTCCTCCGATAATTCTAGGTGTTAGCGTGGTCTGATACATCTTTTTTTGCTGTAGCTCAATCCACTGTTGCCTTTTTGCGACAAGCTTTGTCATATTTTGAATTTCTCTCTGAACTAACCTATTCACAATCGACATCATTTTTTTAACTATTTCTTTTGCTAAATCATCTGGTATATAATTGGTTTCATTATTTACTTCTGTTTTCTTGTGCAAGTGAACCCTTTTATGAGTAGCTATATTTCTTTTTTTAAACATTGTTTTAGATGTTTTAGACTTTTGAGCAATTTTTTTATATCTTAATGGTGGCTTTTGTTGCATTTGTTTGGGATTGCTAAGTTGTGTAACTGACTTTTTCACTACTTTTTTTGCAGTGGTCGTTCGATGTTTTCTGCTTTTCCTTCCACCCATGATCGGCATGGGTGTTCTAGGTCGGGCACCTATAGGTAAATCATTTACCCGCTTCTTTTTCACCATTTTTCTACTAGAGGTCTTCCTTTTTTTGTCTTGATATGAAATGATATTGGTTAATAACTTTATTTACAGATTCATATCGAAATTACTAATATTACACTTCTACTCAATAACATATGGGCTAATTCCTTAATACATTATATATGATTTAATTTACACCTTGTATTTTTTTGAACAGCGGTTTTTTCTTTGCACAAAATACTAATAAAGATTGGTTCTATTCGGCAATCAAATGAGAACATCAAGTTAACATCCCACAACGGCGCTGTCAGTTTGTCAATCAGTCAATATTCAAACACTAGTTAACAAATCTTAGAAATAATGAAAAACTAGATAATTAAACTTTTAGTTGTTAAGATACTAGAAATCTTTCTAAAGCTCTTTCTATTGTTACTTAATGAATTGTCACTTAGTAAGGGTCCTGAGAGCACGCCTTAATTCCATCACTTTACCTTATAAACGAGAAGTACGAGTACTTACGATCGGAGCAGAAACTCAAGATATGGCAGTCCCAACGTCCATTGGCATCACAATCACATACGGTGCAGCCAGTACACCAGTCAGCTAAAGGAAAAGATATTTATTTAAAGAAACTCGACTTACAGCCGATATATTCACGCTTAGGCTTGACTATATATTGTTACTAGTATTAATGAAAAACCTATATTTACTTTAATCTTTTTCTTACTAAGAAACTTTTAGTCACATGTAAGATCATATAGCCCCGTGGTACTCTAAATCTACAATGTACTCATGTTTAAATTTGAGTTTAAACAAGAAGCTTAATTATTATTTAAGTACGGAACTTTATGGCTAGTGTCAGCACCCTCTATTTATCCCGTGGGTCTCATAAGAGCCGACCAAAGGAGTAAGTTATACTATAACTAGGTTAATGTCTTAGCCGGCTTTTAAATTTTCTTTCTCCTTGCAGTATTGTTGTCCTGCTAAACAAATAGCAGTGGATTGTGAAAGGCCGTGGATGACAATGGTGATGATGATGATGGTGATGATGATGATAACGATGATAACTTATATAAGGATAATGTTTTATATAATCAAAATGATCACTAAATATACTAACATATTTTTAATCCTATTTATGGTCAAAACAGCAAGTTAAAACACATACCCGGTGGACAGTCATCGCTGAAACTCGACTCATACGGCTTACACTGCTTATCCTCCGTATTCCTATTAAACACTGGAACATAATGTACTTGTATTATCTTCTTTCACTCACTTGTCATTCTCTTTATATATTCATGAGATTTTATGTTTAAATCATCATTAATATCAAAAACTTTGTTAAGGTTCTATTGCATTTAATATTATTCAAAGTTTATACCTTAGCATATGCAGTTTAAGGCATTTATATTTCCAGTTTCATAAGGTATAGGATTATTCATATTTAATTTGAGAATTGAGAGAATCAAGTTTTAAAGTGTGACCACATCCAGCTCAGAGTCTTTGGTATCAAAGTATCAATAGGTATCCACTTTGATAGTAAATAAAATTTAAAAGAAATCAAGAAAGACGTAGAAATGAATTTCTTTTATCTTTCATAAATCCACTCAAAGAAACATGAGTCTTGGAGAATGGCTGGTAACTGACTGTAGTATATTACATAAAGTAATTGGAAACATTAGTTAGATTTATTTTATATTTCTTAGTTCTGCATCCAATAAACATTAAAGTTTTGTCAAAAAAAAGTTGAAAAAGTATATTATACTGATTGTGTAAAATTAATTATTTGGTATAAATTATAATATCCTTCTACTTACTAAGAAGTGGGAGACAAATAAAGAAATAATACGTACTATCCCGGGAAGCATCGCGAAAGAATATGTCAGTAAAACCAGGGCTTCGACGGATTCTTGTATCGTTGCCTTTATTCTGAAGAGATTGTGTATTCCTATAAAGCAACACAAATTTGTATATATTGTGTAGTGTAATCAAATCGAATAGCTCGAAGTACTTTTATATTTTTTAAAATATTTATCAACTGCATTTTATTGAGAAAATCATCGTAAATTCTGTAAGACCTAGTAAAATCCTAAACAATATGAGATAAAATAAAGATATTAGATAGTCCAAACAGTTACAAGAGACCTATCTGTTCTTATGCCCCTTTTATGAAAAAAAAGACATAATTATCGAGCCTTTAACACCATAAAATGTAGTGTACAATACAACTTTGACTGCACAATTGGCCTAGTGGATTACGCGGTTGCCACGCCGCTCTCTACTGCGCTGAGTGTTGGAACCCCACATGGGACAACACTTTGTGTGATCCACAAATTGTTGTTTTGAGTCTGGGTGTTCTTTGTGTCCGTTTCTTGTATGTTTGTAAAGTCCCCCACGACACAGGTTTATTTCTGGAGCGGGTATTACTTTAAAAAAAAACTAAAATTACAATGCAAACATTAATACCCGTTTCCAACACTATACGATCGAAAACTGTCATCGTTGCATCGCTTGTTGTCCCGTCTCCAGCAGACAGCAGTATTGTCCCCTTGGCAGAAGCAGAGGAAACAGGTAGCAGGCTCTATTCTGTTTGTAGAATAATCACGTTCCAAGTAATAGCCTTTCTCCGGACATTTTTCTACATACTTCAGCACGTAATTCTTATCCTTTGGAGTAACTGCAAAAAAAGTTTGTGATCTAGTTCATGTTTCACATGGTATAGTAGGCCTAATTTATCTCCTAAGAAGAAGCCTACATCATGAAGCGGCTGCAGGACATAGGCTGTTAATGATGACGAATTTCATATCGAGGTACACAGTAAAAGATCTAATTTAGCTTCAGTGTTTTCAGTTTTGAAAGAATTGTTTGAAACCTGTTTTTTGCAAGGCTGTGTTATCATTCCGGTCGACATTTGACCGACTGGTATTTGAGCGTGATTCGTTTGACTTGAAAAAAAACACAGTTTCTTGATATCAAATAACTAGATTTCTGTAAATACAAAACAAATGATACGTAACGCCATCATATTTTTAATTCTCTGCCCTTAATCACAAAATATCCTATAAAAAAGTCCCCTCAAAATAATATTCATTGAAGTGCATGGCATCCCTTAGTAAAAAACAAATAAAATACTTACGTAAATGCTGTTTTTCGTTATTTTTCGCCGCATTTCTTTGCATCCCTAAGAAAAAAATTGCAATTTAATTTGGAGTATCTCAAGGTAATATGTTGGGGCCGTTAATGTTAAGTACCATCTAATTTAATTCCCTTATTAAAACCTTTTTACTAAAAGCAGTACGTTAATCTAATCTACTGTCTTGATAATAAAAACAAAATCAAAACGTAACAGTGTGTGACAAAAATACAAAATTTTCTTGTGTGATTGCATTAATCACTGACAATACAGTTACATATGTATTCTACATCTTTAGAACAATGGGTTACATACGATAATAATTGGACATGATCAACATACAGCACAAACATCCGCATGCTATGAAATAAATAGTAACCCTTTGTCTCACTAACAAACTGCTTATAAGGTTTGACCATCTGGCAAATAAAAATATATTATAGACTTAAATGAACCTGAGATATGTTAGCGTATTCTACGATTTTAGTGGGTCCAGTGTCATGAAATTTAACTTACGCAAAGCTTGCTGTACATTCGTCTTAGATGCATCCTTTTGCCCTCCTGTGAATATGTAAATACAGTTATTAGTGACGGAGGCTGTATAAAAATTATTAGAACTAGGTCTTATTTAAAATAGTAACGAATCATCCAAGTTGTGCCTAAATGAAGTGTTATGAGACTGTCCTATTTGAATGACTAACACCAATAATACAGAGAGGCAAAAGAACTATACAATACAATAACTATATTTTAGACATGAAATATAGGGAGAAAACATTATTGAAAACTCAAATCCAATCAACACAATTTCAAAGGGAACCATCAAAAACGAAAATATTTATTAATCTCCCAATCAGCTCTAATTGCACGTTATGTACATTAACGTAAAACTGGATAGTTTATTTCAATAGAACAGATATCTTCGAGCGAAAATGTAGAAAGCCTGTAACATTCTCTTCTAATACAAACGTCCATCCGATAAAAGCTGCAAGATATTACAAAAAATTGAAATACGGCTATACAAAGCAATCATATGGACAATTATCACGTATGGTGTCGTAGTCTGGTGACAGGTGTTACTGGTGAATTAGTACTAAATAAACTAGCAAGTCTAAATACTCTCATGCTATGCTGTCACAGGTTGTATGCACATAACATCTACAGATGCCCTCGATGCAGCTAATGACCGCTCTCCCAGAAGCTCAATCTACAACAATAAGCTATTAACAGAGTAGATATTTGGATAGATAAGAGAACCATTACGAGACCTACAATCTGGAATCGATAGATAAGTAGCCACATAATGGTCATGTATTCGCCTAGATACAATACAGCTACGCCACTAGAGGCTGATTTCGGAAGGAGCTGGACTGGATTACCTAGCCAATATCAAATTCAGACATAATAGACCCTTTATGACTTTAGATACGAATCTAGAACCACCAATATCAACACTAGTCATGGAACAAAATCAGCTAAACTGAGTTCATTGTGCCTAATATTTTACAATATACATCAACAATTAATATCTGTTAATATGTTGCTGTTAAATGCCATGAACTTATTTGATTCACTTGATGTAATCTAAATAAATAATTCAGTATCTAAAACTAATTTTGCAATGAAACTTTTATGAACCAAAATTACAGATATCAAAATTAAGTTTTAGCATCTCTTAGCGTAATTATCATTTCTTGTATTAGCTTGTACGTCTTTAAATCAAATGGTAACATAGACAAAGATGTTGAAGTTGAAACTGAAAAGAACCAACTAAATATAATGAAACATATTTATACCAAAAAATTTAATATGAATAAGACAATAATCAATTCGAACTAAAATACTTAGCAAGATGATGTTGATGAAATTAGTCCAAGAACAAGCCTGTGACACTGGATTCTTAAAAGCAGTCCTTGAAGTCACGTAGAACTTAATTTCTTCTCAATAATAAAAAGTCATCTATATATATATTTATCACTTGTGAATATTCAAACACTGGGTGATCACGTGTTTGTTATTTACCTTTAGCAGTTAGAAGGTGGAAGATAAGGACGTGCAGCAATAGGTGCAATAGCATCATCGCCGCCTCTAAGAGTGTGCGCAAGTGGTGGGTACCGAGGCCCTGAAGCGCACGGCGAATGTTTGTAAACATGAGGAAAACTACACAACTCAAACCCAGAGAGGGATTCGAATGGAGGTGAGTACGTATTGAATGGTAAATTGTACCAGTATATGACAAATTTATTGGTCTAGCGGTTAGCCTATACACCTGCCAATCAAGAGGTCTTGGATTTGATTCCCGAGTCGGGTAAAAAAGTGTTATTAACTTTTTCTGATTATAGAAATGCTTAATAACAACCTGGAGTTAGAAAATTAGGATCTTACCCCTGTGTCTCTGAAAGCACGTAAAGCCAACGGTCCTGCATCTAATCTCTCCTTGGTCGTGTCGGATAACCGTCCCATCGGATTATGATAGTGAGGGAAATCCTTATTTTTCCATGTGATCCCAAACTATTATGTGATAGACAACTAGTGCCTCTTTTATCTCATGTTAACTTGTATGCCAGTTTACTTAATCAGTGACAAAATTTCGTCGACTTAGGGTTGCCCGGTCTATCCGTGCTTGGATGACTCCTATAATTAATATGAAATTTCAAATAAAGCAGAACTTAGATCAAAAGATAGCCCATTACACTCAAAGACTCATTTTAATCTATTTGTACGCAAAGCCGTCGGTCGCAAAAAAAAGAAATTATAACGAATCCATCCCTGCGTAAGAAAAACTCCCGTTTTGGTAAACATTTGGTAATATTACAAATTTGAGGCAGTCATTGCTGATGGCGATGTACCTAGGCGTGTTGGTGCTTGGTATTTTCTCTATATCCGGTAAGTTCGTGTTGTTATTGTTATACGTCATTTCAATGATTATCATTCTTCGAATTGTCACGTCATCTGCTATGACCGAAGTCTATAGTTTGGACTCTGGGTTTATAGTACCAGCTTACAAATACTAACATAAATTCTATCATCAGGGGCATCTATTGTATTATCCGTGAACCCTTACCTTGCTCTTTTTACTGTCATTTCCTTTGCAAATTGAAATATACTTTGAAATACTTTCGATATCTGATCAATGGAATTTTTTTCTGAAGTTAGATATGTTTTAACTTTAACCAAGAAGTGTTCAGCTTGTCTTCCTTTTTTTACTATCATTGAAATGAATACCCAAACATCCATATTCGAATAGTTCACAACTTTGGGAGATTAATGTTATCTAACCAGTAAATAAGGTCTATGACCAATGAACGATGCACAGGATGGGTTGTTTTCCCACCTTGATATAGTTACGATAATATGATATACACATACCATAGTAACCAGATATCCAGATTAAGGACAAATGATCATGCTCATCAAATAATGTTTGCTCTGTGTACGAATTAAACTAACGATCTCTGGCTTATCAGTCAGGGTCATTAACCACTACACCTGCAGGTAATTCTCTCGTTCCATTTGCCTAAACGATAAGCTATTCTTTGACATTAGAATTTAGATGACAGAGATACACATGTGAAAGTATGAAAAAATCTTAACTGATAGCTATCTTAATACAATGAACCCGCGGTAATCCGGCCCCTGTTTAATCCAGACCTCCCCCTCTCCCCCCGTAATACGACATCAATCAAACAATTTTCACTAATGTAGATCGTGCATGATTAAACAGGTTACAACTTGTGCTCGACGCGTAGGTATTGTTTCAATTCCGATTGCTTAGTTTGAATTTGACTACGTGTGATAGCGGTGCAACTTAACGTGCGTTCATTGTTTGCTGTTTATTCATTGTGCATTACGTATACGTACCTAGTAATGTCGTCACAAGCCCAGAAGACAACATATAGAATGTCTGAACTTGTCTGAAATTTGTCGGATTACAAGATACTCTCTTGTAAAAAAAGCCGGACTGTAGGGGGTCTTAGGCAGTACTCTATAATCCGACAAATTCGATAGTCCGACACTGTCCTGCAAAACGCTTGTCGAATTACCGGATGTCCACTGTGTATTTATTATTTAGTTCTTTAACAGCCTTAACTAGCTATTTGATATATGCCTCTACTTAAAAGCAGCAGCAGATTTTAGACTTAGAAGGAATAGATTCCACCCTGGCCAGACAGATTATTATAGAATTTGCGTCAAGTTTTCCTAGCCAAGTTATTGACCTGCATAATTTACTTCTTACGTCCCCCACAAGGTGAACAGTTTTAGTGATATTCCATATTCTTAATCCATAACCACACGGATGAAGAAATTATTGGAAAACCGATAATATTTATGTGGCCGCCTTAATACCGAACAAAGGCGACACGTTTCATATCAACTGTGCACACAATAGCTGTTGCGTAAACGCAATATTGCGGTATCGCTTAAAAAAAATTCACAGTCAAACTTTTTGTTTTTATGTTTTCATTCCCGTTTCAGATGATTTCAAATTATTTTTCTCAAATAATCTTTGAACTGAGTCTTTACCGAGTCTTTACAGTTGCACATGCTCCGTCATCTATGGGCCCGTTAACTAAACACATCTGTCAAATAATTATTCCTTGCTTTTTATCCAGTGAATAAGGTTACTAGTGATAAATTGAGGGAGGGGGGCAATACAATTTCGTCTCTAGACTAGCAGATATCAATAGTCGCCCACAAGTACTATGTTGAAACACACCGTGTATGGAACGCACGAAAATTTCAGAAACGCCTACAATATTTTTTTTAGCAATACTTTTGTTCCAACGAATTAACACTATTACACAAATAATTGGGAAATTGGCTATTACGTTTAATTAAAATAACTGTTACACAAACAATTAGGAACCACGAATACACAATAGTCGATAATCTTGCATAAATGTTTTTTCAAGAAAAACACTCGTTATATTGACCGATTAACAGAGCTCAGCAAATAATTATTTAAAGACTGCTATTTAATGGTTATTGAATTTATTGTTATTATTATATTTTTTCAAGACATTGATGTAATATCACTTATAACAACAATAAACTGTGTTAGACATGAGATTCTAAATCATACATCCATAGCCGAAAACGAAAATAGAACAAAGAAATCCATCAATTTGTCAAATACGGGTACCTGGTCTAACCAAACAGTTTTTAGGTATTAGACATCAACATCTTACATGTTGTTTTGAAATTGACATTCAGTTATATCGTCATATTGATAGACCAATGATTTCTATTGTTTAGTGTTTAGGTATCCAAGTTTAAATTAGTGTCGAATACAATCTCGCTCGTATTTCGACTACTTTTAAACTTTCTTGTTATTTATAAACATTATATTGTATACATACTAGCAAATTGAGTGTATATATCGGTAAATTAAATCAATTTCACATATGTACAGCAATTTTGCTGTTCTATTCCTAAGGGTTGGAAAAAGTGGGCAAAGAGCTCGTTAAAATTTGCATAATCGTTAAGTGGTAGCGTATACGACTGCTGTGCTTGAGATCCATTATAAGTATTTACAACAAAAAGTATATAAGTATTTAACTGTCGTAGTACAACCTCTACTTAGTTTGAAGCTAGATGGCGTTATGTGTCAGATGTCTGAAATATTTATTAATTTATTTATTCCAGCTTTGGCGGTCCCAAATTCATCAACCAACCACTTCAAGTATGTCCGTTCATTATACCGACGATCTGATGACTGCAACCTTTGTTTCGGAGAAGATTGCCTCCCTTTCGACCAGATCATGTGCGACTACTACTCCGAGGCTGATAATATTTTACCGAAATTTGAAGAGCCTGAAGGATTCTTAGATATTCAGCTTCAGAATGAAGTCGATAGCCTCATGTACGATATAGCCGAAAAAGGTAATTTTTAACATAGTTGACAATCAAATAGGTAAATTTACGATAAACTAACTGATCAAATTTAATCAGAATCAACATTATCAACAGTCTTTAACGGCCCACTGCTGGATATAGGCCTTTCCTTAGACAGCAAGTTTTGACATACTATACCACACTCGTCAGACGGGTTGGCATAGGATTTGTTTCAAGTTTTACAGTGTATACCTGTTTACTTTGCTCGCTTAGTCACTTCTCAAGACATCCACGGGATTAATAGGGGTGGTGAGACTCCGTATTCTCAATTCGTCACCACACGGTATCACAACAATTAAGTATGATAATTATAAATTTGAACGAAGGTCTCCCCCAAGTAACGCCAATGATCCCGATCTTGGGCAATTCGCATCCATCCGCTGCCAGCCACCTTCTTCAAGTCGTCGGTCCATCGCGTTGCAGGGCGCCCTATAGTACGTTTGCCCAATCGTGGTATCCACTCTAGTAGAATAGAATTTTTCTAGAATTTGTCTGATTATAGAAATGCATGGCAACAGCCCAGAGTAGGGTAGTTGGGGTCTTAACTTCTGTGCCTCGGAGAGCACCTAAAGCCGTCGGTCCTGCGCCTGATATGTCCCCGGTCGTGTTGAATAACCGTCCCATCGGATTGTGAGAGCGTGGGAACAGAGAGCAACTGTATTAGTTATTTTTTTATTTTCTTCTTTAATTTTCAGTGAACATGTCGCCGGACCTTAAATGTATTCCATACATTTCGCGGTACACCGACTGCACAAAAGGTTAGTAGTACACACTTATAAGTTTCACTTTAAAAATGTTAATTTAATAATAAATAGCAATAACGTGAACCGGTGAATGTCAGAAAGACCACGCTCACCTTGCGATTATGTCTCGAACGCTCAGAGCTTCCCTTTTGTTAACATCAAAACAAAATAATATCGATAATGATGCAAATACATATATTTTACTCTTCTCGCTTTAGATCAAGAGAATATTAATAACGTAGACCTCGTTGGTCTTGCAGTCAGTGTATGCGACTGCTGATCAAGGGGTCTGGAGTACGATTCTCGGGTTACGTCAAGAAGAGTATTGACTTACAACCCACCATTTGGCAGTTGGGATCTTAATCCCCGTACCTCGGTGGGCTTTTAAAACCTGATCCTTTCCTGGTTATGTCTGATAACAGTTCCATCTGATTGTGAGAGAGAGGGAACAGAAAGTGCACCTGTGTTTGCGCACATACTTGCGCACTATAATACCTCTGGTGTTGTTGACTGGTCTCCGTTGAGGTCGGCCACCGTAGCCTAAATCGGCTAAGAGTATATCATTAACAATAATGCTTTTCTACGAATAAGTACAATAATAACTAAACTAAGAAAAATAGCTCAACGAAACTACAGCCATACCTCCTTAGTCAAAAGCATGTTTATGTCTATGTATGTATGTTCCACCGGAACGCCTTGTTCACTGAACCGATTATAACGTATGAAGTGTCAACGGATATGTAATAATGGTCCGGGTGACGTAGGCTGTCTAAATTTTATCAAAATTTTATCACGACAATTAAACGGCACGTGTTTGATAGTCGCTTCAGTTAAAGTTAATGGTTGTATATATTAGTGTCGCGGTCTTTACCCTTTCTTAGAATGTAACGGTGTAGATATTGCATGACTAGCGTACATATATTCATAATTGGGCAATAGAAAAGAATTATATAAAAAAATAAGTTTAAAAAACTACAACCCAATTACGTAAAAAAAGGAGTTAAAAAAAGAACGAAACAAGAAAATAATTCAGATAGTAATCCAGAAATGCATAGGTACAGAAATGGTCAAGGTAGAGCAGTCACGCCTACTGTATACCTTTTTTTTATGCTCTGAATATTTTTCATATCATGCCCTCCGTAGAGAGACAAAGGGCGTGTCTGCTAGAGAACCGGTCTACACACTAAACCCCACGGGGACCCACCTCAGCAGTCAGGACCTACTGTATAGTAGGTCCCGACTGCTGAGGCACCTACATAATTCTATGATTATGTGGATGCCAGGAACACCTCTAATGATATGGTACGTATAAAGTGGACGTGACCGCGACTGTACTTTGACCATTTTTGTATATCTACATTTCTTTTTAAATTATTTTCAAGTTTCATTCTTTTAGACCCCTTTTTTAAGTAGTCCGGTTATAATATATTAAACTAAATTTGTTTGTTTCCGTTAGTAAATGAACTGATATTATTTAACTTATGCCGGTTAATCCGATTTCATGATGTTTTCGGTTGTGGCACGACTAGCGACAAATTATGAACAAAACAGATCAGGTTCGGAGACACAAAAGTATACGTGCGGATGTTTGGATTAATTTCGAAATACACAGTTGTCGTCACACAAAGGAAATACCAAAAAATTCTGCAAATAAAGAAGAGAGACTACAGGGCTTTTAAGTATTAATAGATGAGTTATTGAATATTTCTGAAATGCAAGTCAGCACGGGTTACATTTCGACCCTATAATATAACAATGTTTTATGAGTAGGAATAGGAATTGAGACAAATGATAAATATTATTGTGTTTTTATTAGTCTAACTGATTGATTTATAAATTAAATTTAAAACTTACTTATAAATTATCTTACATTATATTTCATTTGGTCCTTTGGTTTCTTGTGTGGTGACGGATTAAGAATACATATTGTTATCACCTCTATTCATCCCGTGGGTGTCGTAAGAGGCGACTAAAGGAACAAACTATTCAGGTAAATATTACTACGAAGAGATGGCAAACTTGGAACAAACCCTATTCCAACCTATCTGGCCAGCGTGGTATAGTAGGCCAAAACCTCCTTGCTAAAGAGAGGCCTATGTCCAGCAGTGGACTTTAAAAGGCTGTTGATGGGGATGATAATGATGTTTCATTTTGCTGCCGAAAAAAATACCTGCTGTTTTTACCAACCATGTGAGACGATTATATTCTAGCGAGCTGCGACTTTTAATTGCCACACGAACTTTTATCTTGCGATGCGGGATAATTTACATTAAAGTTGGCAAACTTTATTGTGAATTATCATTTATTGTTTACCTTATAATTTAGTACTTATCTCTTCTTGCTATTTAGATTATCTATTACCAAAGGTGATCATAACTTCCTTCACAGAGAATGTATGCCTCGGTTGCAAGACATGCTCCTGTGATGAAGATGGCCAATGGAACTGTACAACCCCCCAATGCCACGTACAGGCTCCAGCAGTCGATGTTGACCACCGGGTTCTTATAATGACTATAGAAAATCTAAATGCCAGTAAGTGTCTTAAATTATTTTTCTGTCATTGAGGCCAAATTGACAAACGGGTCATCTTTGTGTAAGTGTACCGCTTAAGGCCCTTATAAATCAAGAAACAGGCTTCAGTTGCCGCTTCATCAAAGTACTCAAGACTCTGAGACGCACAGTGTACCGCGTAGAACATGCTAGGTGGACAAAATTATTTTTTGTTATATAATGATGCTTTTACCTATTTTACGTATGGATAGTCATATTTTTATAATAAAAAACGAAAAATTTGTATAAAAACGAAAAATATATTCAAAAATAATATACAACCAACAAAATTATAAAACAACTAAATAACAAAATAAAAAAATCGTAACTTAACCTAATAATCATCATCAGAGTCTTCTGATGAATCGTTTACTGTATAATCGTCATCATTTTGTGGCATTGTGCGACAATATGATGATGACGATTCTGGTCTTGATTCTACTATGCTAGGACTTACAATTAACTTTAAAACCTCTGTACATATTTTTGTCGGCTTTTTTTGGGAAATCTCTCGATGGCTATTGATCAAAGGATCAGATGTTATAACTAACATGGACAGTAAGTCTCTATTCGTGGCAACACGCGAGCACTTGCGGGTGTAGTACTCCCTAAATCTGCGGCAATCTTTGTTACGTGCTTCCTGAGCCTCTTCGGAAAGCTGCCCATTTGGAAGCAATGCTGCTTTGATGACCTCTGTACTGTGAATTAATATTTTATGTACAGTAGCAGGCAAACAGTACCACGAATAAAGACTAAGATAATGTCTTCTGGCTTCAAGACAAAAATTATTGAATTTAACTAAATTTATCTCGAATCCAGCAGACAATGTCCTCAAAATAACATCAAATTGTTCATCGATTTAGGGGTGGCACCACAGATAAAACACTTTTGAGATGAACGAGTTTCCGTTAAGGCGTTGCACACCTTTCCGTCTGTCATCGTCAGCAAAATTCGTGTTTCACAGAGATTTGAGAATCACCAAAGTTGATAAGTGTTGGAAGAAGAGCGTTAACTTCTTCCAACACTTTGTTTGTTTCGGCCAACGTGAACTCCTTCGTTTCTTTAGCAAATATAAATTTGATTGAGCGACAATACAATGTTGATGAAGGCCAAGGATTTTGCCAAATAATTTTGGACCCATCAAATAACTTAAGGGGAACCAAAGAAAATACGAAAAGAAACTCGTCCGTATCGTCAGTGTTCTCAAATCTCTGTTTGTAGGTGCTGTGACCAGAACTTCCATCACATCCCCATTTACTAACAAGTGTAAACGATGAACTTGTTGGGAGGACACTGCTGATAACTTCATTCTGTGCTAATACTAGCTGTTCCACTGTTTTATTTAATAAGGCTTGCAAATTTATTTCAGCACGAGTTTCAGTTATAGCAATGTGCTCCTCTGCAGGGTAACACGCCTGTTTCGACTTAATTAAACTAAAATATGACGGAAACACATTGCCTGCCTTCATGGACCACTTTCTTGTTTGTTTTTATGAATGCGTTGTTGACTTAGAATCTATATAATACGCTAAGGCTTCGTCACTACTTAATTGCCTAGGATTAATTGAGCTGGTATTTTCAGACTTTATAATATTATTTGGGCTCTCATTAATGTCTCTAATCACGTTAGCAATTTTCCTTTGGCCTGCTGAACGCACAGCAATTTCGGCAGCAGTCACCAATTCACTGACACTTCGCGATTCTACGAGATCCACGACGCGACGTTTTTTCGTCTTAAACGACAATTCTTCAAAATTTTTGCGAGGTCTTCCTGTAGTCATAGCCCCACTCGATGCCGAAGGTTGTGGCGCAAAAGAACTCGCAGTAAATTGTAAGTCTGCTTTATCCAGCCAAGACTTATTTTTAATTGAAAAACGCTCCTTCGACTTTCCTGAAGCTAACCATTTGGCACCAATCTTATTAGAAAAGTTAGATATCTTCAACTTAATTTCTTTTTGGCTACTTTCAGTAATGTCACCAAAGTGAAATTTTGAAGAAAGGTAGTCATACACACGCGAGTTTTTTTCATTCTTGGTGTGTTTTAGCCACTCCTCGAAAAAGTCTACCCTTGAAATAGAGTAAACGTATTCTGAAAAAAAAAAGAAAATAACATGTTGTACTGAAGTGTGCTAAACAATATGTATATTTTCACAAAGAATAAAGTTATTCCTACGATATATCTAACAACTAGCTCGGATAGAGGTGAATGTCTGTAAATTTAGCTCTTTCAAAGTTATTTTTATGAATAAAATTACGCTAAAATAAATAACTTATTTCAAAATAATACTAAAAATTAATTTTAATAGATTCTGATTTAAATAATATACTTAATAAAAATTAGGACTTACCCTCAGTATTTATATCCATCATAAACACTCACAATATTACTATAACCACTACGAGATGTGCACGAAAGTGTCGCTAAATTGCAACTGATGCATTAGGACGCAGTTGCATTAAACTCATTACCTGCCTTATGACCCCTATGACTCATCAGTTAGCAATGTGACAAACAACCGATTCTCGGAATGTTAGTTTAGGGGTATTGTTTACGTTATGCAATTAAGATTACCTGGAAATGATAACATGAATTTTGTCCACCTAGCATGTTCTAGACGAAATACTGTGAGACGGTAGGAAAAATAACAAAAGATTAGTTTAACACAAAAAGTTTCAGCGTTACCCAATTACAGTATTTATAAAGCCTTTTGAGTTTTTCTTCCATTCCAGCAAAATTTCTTGCTTTTAGAAACTAATTCGAAGCTAGTTTTGTGATTGAAATGCCTAAAGAAGCAGTCTAGAATAAAGAAAACACCTAAGAAATTAGTAGATATCCATTTGTTTATTTATCTTTCTCATCATCTTTTGCTCTCTATCTTTTCAATATTAATAGAGCTATGGCTAAATATAACAAACTGTCAAAGAATGCCCGCAAACAATAGATGTCCAATCGAGAGGTAGACTTCTTTACATATTAAATGAAATAAATGAAATCAAATAACAATCATTAAATAACAAATTTCAGGTGTAAAGTTCAGCAGAGAAAAACGTTCAGTAACAGACAATCCGTTTGAGAACATAAATGGAAGCACTCTGTCTCTAGAACAGCTAACAGAGTGGATCTATGGAGTCACACCAGATGAAACTAACACTAAGCCACCAAATAATGAAGAAATAAGTATCGTAGATACTAATATTGAACCCTTCAGCATTGAACAACAAAATTTTGAACAGTTAAATACTAATATAACACTTAAAAATAATGATATAATTTCAAGAAATGATATCACAACTACTGCTGAACCCGGTATGTACATTTGTATCTTTTTTATTTACAAAAGTAAGTATTTTAAGAAAAAAACGTCAAAAAATTAATAGAGTAACATGGAAGATTCAATGATAGTAAAAACTCATTAGATATTTACGTGTAGGAGCAAGTAACAGGTGTGACCTCTAATTATTTTAAGAGGTTAAAACTACAGTTCCTATTTAAAACTAGGTGACCCACCTTACTTGGTCGGTATCTTGCAAAAGCAAAATATCTTCACCATTTCGCCGCAATTCAAACTAGGAGTTAAAGTTGTGATTTCAACCAAACAAATAAACTCTTCAGCTTTATAACATCTGTATAGATTTGTATTTAAATACTCAGTTAAAAGTGTAACAAACCAAGAGAAAGAAACTAAACACTAAATTATTACAATAGAATTACTTTGTTTCCAGCCATAACACCACAATCAGAACACACGGATACTCCAACAGTACCTACTTATGCTGTTACCACAGATTCTGAATACTTAGCATTCGATGAGGTACTTAGCAACATAGCCATTGATTCAAAAAACTATTCTCGAAGAAAGTCTATGACAGACTTTCTTCCAAATTACAGTTCTGTGCTAATGAATAAGACTACAGAATTTGATTACATGTTATTAGACGATGACAAAACTACTGATACAGTTAATATAGATATTGCCTCAGAATTGCCTTATATAGTCGACTTTGCACAACAAAATGATGGTACTGAACCCACCCTAGATGACGCTACAAAAGTGGTTATTGATCTGCTAGATTCTGTAAAGAAAGCACAACTTTTCAATGAGACAGGTAAAGAAAATTTCTAACAAAACCTACACTACAAATAAAAGTATATCTAACAAATGTTGTTTAATAGACATATATGTATCTTTCTTTGTATTGATTCGTTATCTACTCCAGCTATTGTAAGTACACTACAGTACTATGCAAGGCCAAATAGAACAGTTTACTGAGTGTATGACAACGGGGGTAGTTATATGTATCAACCATTTTATTAATAGTAGTATCCATGTTACAGATTATATTGATATGAATAAAGACGTTGATTTAGTTGGAGTTGGTTTTGATAATACCAATGATATATTTGAATATAACCCCATGAATATAATGAAAAGAGAAGTGTCTGGCGTTACAGAAGCCACTAGAATCAATGATACCTATGCTACAGACATAAGTATTATCACTATTAACTATACTGAAAATCAAACACCTCCAGCAAATCATGAAAATAAAAAAAGTTTAAAAAATACCGTTCTATTACCTTTGACCAAATTAATTAATAGTAAAAGAAATGAATTGGATGACCTTAAAAAGATCAAAGGAAATTTAATCAGCTTTATGAATTATTATAATGAATCTCCGATTGTCGAAATAATAGATTATCCAAATATAAGTGATTCAAATATACTTCATGACGTAGAAATGTTTCCAGATATAGGATATGATTTAAGAAGAACTAATCCTCATATCATGCAGAAATTCTTATACAAGCTCAAGGCAGATATTTATGAAGTTATAAAAGATATTATAGGATTGGAAAGGTATAGAGAAGGCAAGTTACCTGACGAC
Source organism: Hypercompe scribonia (assembly GCA_949316085.1). Classification (NCBI taxonomy): domain Eukaryota; kingdom Metazoa; phylum Arthropoda; class Insecta; order Lepidoptera; family Erebidae; genus Hypercompe; species Hypercompe scribonia. The sequence goes on from OX438986.1 coordinate 694,279, forward strand.
TTGAGTCTTTTAATCCATAGCTTAAAACGTTACGCTTCCAAACCCAAGGCTCATACAAAACACCAAAAAACTACTGGAAACAACCATAAATCGTTTGAATATAACCGACGTAGTTTGAATCCAAGTAACAATAAATGCACGGAGTCAAATTTTAAGCAATGTATGATAGAAATCTTTCAAGCTGTTGATAAGGATATGCCAAAAACGAACGCTTTGGGCTCATTGTCTCCAACCATGAGACAAATACTGCGACATGTAATAGGAACTTACAACACTGATGAGTATCACACAATAGGGCATAAAGTACACGATCCTAACTACAACATGACAAAAGATTTAAAAGATATTGGTAATAATTGGCAGGAAATGACTAACAGTGCTATTGGTAGCTCTCCATACGAAACAATGTATAAAATGAAACTTTTACACTTACTAATGGAGAAAGACATAAGTAAAATAAATGATGCATTAGCAGTGATAGATTTTGCACATAGCAGGAGAATGATACCGTTTTTTAAAAGTATCAGTAATGACGTATTTCAGCACATAAATAAAGGACTAAATTCCGTACATAACAATGTAGAAGTAATTGTACAATATCATGCAAAAAACCCAAGAACCCTCACCAACGAACTAAAGAGTGTCATTGGACACAGACTGCATGCTGAAGATGTTCTGGATTTAACAACACCAGTAGACATAAAAACAGATATTTCAAGCAAACATAAACACAAGAAAATGTCTTTTATAAGACATATCCGTAATCTTTTAAAGTCTTCAAAAAAAGACATAGCTAAGCTTCTACACAAACAAGTGCCAAAATCCGAAATTGTAAAGCAATTAGCTAAACAAAAACTGAATGAAATAGCACAGAAAAGATATGATGACTACGAAAAGACGATGAAGAGGTGGCAGAAAGATTTGGGACTTTTGCCGACACGATACAAAAGGGATCTTTATCCTGATCACATATGGAGTCGTATAAAAAATATCATTCCAAATTATTTGAGGCACAAAGTCAGCCCGAAAGTTCAAAATAAAAAGAACTCAACAAAAAAGAAGCACAAACAGAAGAAAAAGCAGGGTATGGGTGTTAAAAGTCCAGATACTTATAAATCATACTTATAAGAATCTTCATAAATCTTATTTACAAGTGTCTGGATTTTTTATGCAAATTAAAATCCATGTATATCACTTTCTCCTCTATCTTTCAATGCATCTATTATAACAACTTTCTCTGAAATTGCTGAACCGATCATTATTAAATTTCTGGAACATCGTGAATCATCACATCAAAAGCTTTTCATAGTCTATTGCTGGACATAAACCTCTCCTTAGAAAGTAGATTTTGGCCTTCTGTACTACGCTGGCCACATGGATTGGTGAAGGGTTTGTTTTTAAATTTTCCTTCTCTTCACAGTGATCTGGTCCCATATATTACTTCCTTAATCGGCTCTTACAGCACCCGTGAGATGAATGAGATTGGTGATACTTTATATATATTGATATAATCCATCATCACATGGAAAGATTTATTGAGACGTAAGCAATTAATAATTTTGAAAATAAATAAAATTTTCCCTATCTGTTTTCACAGATAGGGAAAATTTTATTTATTTTTTTAATTAAATTACAATCAATCCCTTCTCAAACGCGTTGGTAGTTACTTACCGGATGTATTGTATGGTGTATTAAACTCCCATAATTTGCAATGTTATATTATTAGTTAATATGGAAAATATGTTTTTTTCACCCTATTCGGCTACCGTGAAAAACAATATACAGTATGAGACAGTTGAAGAATTCCTTCACTAGCCCTTTCTAAAAACATACCTAATATACAATAAAACACCTTCTATACACTAGGTTTTGATTACGACGAAATGAAGAGGTACTACAATTCAAACCCCTACTACTGAGGAAATTTTTTTAGTATAATTAATATTTGTAGCCAAGAAACACAAGAAAACGACACTCACCACGGCCACCACTCCAAACACGAAAACTACGAAAAAAACTATAACTACAAGAAAACCTTACAAAACTACAGGAACAACGGTGAAAGTTAAAAACACCAAATATGTATACAAAAATTAATTAAAGAAAGTCCTGACGCTGTTGATGGGAAAAGTACAAGCAACAACAAAAAATACTGTGGTTTTAATTTAACAGTAAATATTCCTTCGTAGTCGTCACATCATTCCGCAGGGGACACGTAAAGGCTAGATTGGGGCACTTTGCCCCCTGCTAGCGGTCTCTAACTTCGTTGCCCCTGAACGTGGGCAGAACCTAGGACAGTTTTGGTCGTCTTGTACTGTGAGAGGAATGTTACACCCTTTACGTCACCTCGGCGATCAACCCGAGCCAAATGAGATTCAAGACGACACTTGAAGAGGTCCAACTCCGAGTGACCAGCGACAGAGGTGGCTGCTTATGCGCGGTCCCCTTCGTATTCGTAATTTTTCTAAAAGCATTTTATCTGATGTACAAATAATTTGATTGATAAATTGGTCTAGTCGTTAGTGCTGTCTACTAAGCTGACTCTTTTTTGTCATTTTAATAACCTGCCATTGTGACTCTACTTGATGGAAAGCATGAATAGAATCCAAAAGTTGTAGTCACCATACTCATTGCGAATGCTGACAGTGCAGTATGGTGACCCACACTATGGCGGCCTATTACGATTTTTTACGCCTTACTTGGGGACATAAAAGACATGAGAGTCATCGTACCATTGAATTGCACACATTTACCACGGCAACTGTCACCCATGCATCAATGGGCCTCTGACTCTCATGACTCTCAGAACAAGGGATTTTGCAATAAGCATAATCATTTGTCCTGTGTTTGGATAGAAATTATCAACTTTATACACATGTATATAAGTGTTATAGCAGCAGTTTCCATAACATTGGTTCTGCCTAGTTTGTGATCACACGGCCCTGTTTGAAATGTGTACAATTATTATTAAACTTTCTACAAAAGCACAGATAATAGCTTCGTAAAGCTTGAATCATTTAAATTTTTGGCTTATAATTAATCCCTCTTGCTTATGACGTAAGTAACAGCCAGGCAATTTGCAAGAAAATTAGAACTAAAATGCAAAGACAAAAGAAGATGTTGGTTATAAGGACACATTGGGGAGTTTAGTTGGAGAGATAGGTATAATCACAGCTGATCGGGTAGTCATAGCGCTCTAACTTGCACATCAGCAAAATTTCAACATAACCCTAGTAGAACAGCTTCACCATGATGTTCGGTGGAGTAGAGATATTTTATGTGGTGTAAACGTCTAACATAAATTGTAGGTAACTTAAAAATTTAAACTGAAATCTAATTAGAATTTGACTGCCTCGGTGGCGCAGCAGCAGCGTATAAGACTGCTGTGAGGTCTGGGCCCAACTCCCGGATCGAATCAAATGTTTATTATCATCTACAAATATTTGTTTCGGAGTTTGGAGTGTTATCTGAATAATATGAATTGACATCAGTTGTCTAGTATAAGTACTAAAATAAGTATAGCTTATTAGTTGTGTATCATAGCATAGCTTATTACATCCCATCGATGCAGGGATGACAGTTATCGTGGTAACTGTGTAAGCCTTACACTGTCACAATGACTGTCGTACCTTTTACGTCTCCAAGCTGGGTGTGTGAAAAAGCATCTCACAAGGCCGCCATATTGTGGGTCACCATACTGCGTTGTCAGCATTTACAAGGAGTATGGTGACCACAACTCTTGGATTCTATTCACGCTTTCCATCAGGCAGAGTAGAGTCACTTTGGCAGGCTCTTGAGGTAGAAAAAAAAAATATTAGATGCCCGAAATATTATTATTGTTTATTACTATTATCTTTTCAATTTTAAAAGTTTCTGATAGTTATATATAAAAGAGAGAAAAATATATAAATTTGTTTACACGAATTAACATGTCACGCTTGTGATATGTATTACGTACGTAGTCTTTAATTACCTTCCATCGCTAGACCTTAGTTCAAGCCGTCTAGTATTAAACGATGGAAGTAAGTAACCACCATAGACTAACAAGTCTTGCAAGTTTAAGTATGTGGCAATCGTCACAGCGTCTCTATAAATGTAGCCCACGATATGGTGTATTTTGAATATTTTCTTTGCAAAATATCGTTCATATTTTGCAACAATATTATTCATATAATGTTCAGACCGATGCAGAACAAAGGACTCCTCTCACCAATCAATGTATCTGTATATAATTTCATTGAGAAACACAGTATGTATTTGTTTAACGATTCCGTAGAAAATGGAGGAAAAATACAATACAGAATATCAATAACTAAAACAAAATTATTAGAAGATAAAAGCCTTTTCCCCTGAAGGACACTAAAGGTTCTTCTAAGTAGTCACATGATCTCCTACTTTTAAGAGTCTTTCAAAAGAATAGGGCTGTCAACTGTTCCAGTAGCTAAGTGGTGCCAGTTTTTTGTGGATCTCCTTAAGGTATGGGGACAAAATAACCGCTATCTACCCTATTAGGAACTGGTCTTCAGGTAACCTCACTCACACAAAGAAAAGTCTGCCTTATATTGGTTTTCTATTAAGACATTATATTATTTTGATCCAGTCACCCCATGTGTGTGTATATAGCTGTGACACTTCCACGGTTCGAGTATCAATTATTAAAATTAAGTGTTTTATAAGTCTTTCAGATTTTTCATTATTTTTAATCACATTACGTTTTAATTACAAACTTGCAAAACTTGTAACGTCACAAAACGTCTTTCATGCAAGTTTCAAAACATATCGTACCGGCTTTACTGCTGCCGTACTGCTTTTGCAATGGATTCTGTATTCTAAAATGACGTATGCTATTTATGTGGAACCATCCAAAAAGAACATAGAAGTGATTAGATTTGTGAATGAATTGGAAAATAAAATATTTCGGCAGTTAACCAGATGTGGTATGACAACGCGCGCCGGCGCAGGTGTGACTACGATAAGGATTTATTGCGCTTCGCCCTTTCCTCGTTTGCGTTTTTTACAGCATTGACATCAAACAGGGACGTATTTGGCCATTATATTATCTTCTGTGGAAAATACTACATCAAACTTCAATGAATACTTATATAACAAAAATAATGATAAATTAAGAAACTTTACACATCAATCAAAGTACTGTAATACATAACATACATTTAAATTGCACCCACACCGACCCGCAAGATTTGTAAACTCCAAACTAGATTTGTCTTCACTACTTTACCCTTGGCCACAATCATGCTTAATATATATTTTCTCTTGAATTCTTGTGATTCGGGAATAAATTTGTAAATACAGAAGTGTGCAACAGAAACCCGAGAAAACATGTGCTATGAAAATTGATCAATGAAAGCGCACATTACCAGAATTGACTGTCAGATGACAGATGAGATGACAGACATTAAATATCATATGTGACTACTGTGTGTAATTTATTTCTAATTTTAAAAGGAAACATCAAATCAACTACAATTCGTCCCTGTATAACAAAACGAAGAATCAAAGATATCATTGAATCGGAAAGCCATATAAACCACAAGAAATGAACACCGTCACATTGGAAACCATGGACGTGAAATTGACTGTGTTTATAGTGCTCGTCGCCCTGGGCTTGCTCATCGACCACACGTCAGCAGGTAAGAATATATCTGATAAATTTGATGGACAATACGTCGAATCAAGGCAACTTCAGAAGTTGCATCATTGGAACCTTAATGGGGGTATCATGGTGGCTATATAGGACTGTCAATCTTCAGTTTAAGGCTTTGATGGTGTGATTTTATGATTTTATGTTGTGAACGTCAAAAATTGAGAAACTAAACCAATATAATAAACCTGAAAATATTTCTTGTATCGTTCTGTATTTGTCCAAAAGAACCAAAATCGAGCAATTCATCAATGACATGGGTTATTCATTAGAAAAGTAACATAAAATCGAAATGATGATCATGCAACGATCGTTACGGGTGAGGTAGTAACCATGAAATAAACCAGCAAACTGCGTCGTTGGTGAAGTGATAACGTACACGACTACTGTAATTCCCGGGTCGGATCAAATGTTTGTATGATCAGAAAATATGTATTACAAAGTCTGGGTGTTTTTATGTGTTATATGAATGTATGTACTAAAAAAAAGTAAATATAAATTCATAACCAAATCAAATCAGTGAGAGACTCGAGACTCAATAAAAAATATTTCCAGTACTAAAGTTGTTCACTTGAAAGTCAAATTAAGTACAATAGTAAATAAACATAACATCTATCCGACGGATGAAAGTTAGTACTATACCAACATTGGTTACTAGAGTGTGATGCGACAAAGCTAGTACTAGCACTCAAAGGGTGCTCTTAAGTTGCATCTGATCCAAAATAATAAAAACTCTTACCACTAAATACTGAACAACTTTCGAAAAAAAAAACATTCTAAATAACAAAATATTCAAGAAACATACAGTAATGACATATATAATGTAAATAGAAACGATGTATGATTTTCTAAAGATAACAGACAGGAATAAAATTAGCTTAAAATATTAATTATCTTTTGATTACAAAAATAACATTTTCCTTATGAAACTATTTGAAAGTGGTGTGCGATCTATCAGTTTATCTGGTACAATCATGGTTACAGAATCAAGAAATTAGGGCCCCTTTTTTTCATTAACGTGCAGAAACCCTCTCGGGCCGTCACCCTAGCGGGGTTTACGGTGGGGTTGTTTTTCGGAATCTGACCGACTAAAACCACACGGTGTGCCACTCTGTGTCTAAGATAGAAGGGATCCGAGAACAGCTGCTATGACGACATCCAGAAGAGCTTAAGACCCCAAGTCAATCTCACCTAAGTGGTTCACCTACCAATCGACGGACGAAGCTCTGGTAATTGAAACTTCCCGATTAGCGGCAATAGGCGCGTCACCTATTATGTAAAACCAAAACACTGTTGAAAAGTAGGCTTTTAACATACCTCTGCCTACCCCTCTGTAACTGCCTCGGTGGCGCAGCGGTAGTGAATGTGACTGCTGTGTTTGTGGTCTCGAGTTCGATTCCTGGGTCGGACCAAATGTTTGTATGATCTGCAAATACTTATTTCGAAGTTTAGGTATTTTCTATGTGTAATATATAAATATTTACAAAAAAAAAATATTATATCAGTCAGTCTAGTTATCATAGCACAAGCTCTGCTTAATTTGAAACTAAACGACGTTGTATGTCAAATGTCAAATATGTATTTATTTATTTAAGCACACGAAAGAAAATAAACTGTCGTCCGATTAGCTTATTGTGTAATGTATTATTCAAAGACAGAAATAACCATAGATATCATAGAATCTTTGCATAAAACTAGGCTGACGCAGATCCCAGATAAGTTTAGAGTAAATAAGAAGAAAAAGATTTAAGATAAAGCATACCTCACCCTCGTCTGTTACTTATTTGTCAGCGAGGTGATACTACGAATACAATGGACTGGTGAACTTATGTTTTTTATAGTGAGAAATATATACACTTATACACTATAATATCGCATGTATAGTTGACTAGTCACTGTTGGAAATGGTCATCGTGGCTAAAATCGGTTTGGAAGCATTCAATGTATACCTACATTACTCACAATTAGAATTCATCTTGATATCTAACTTTATTTCGTCACATCACCTGATAACACGGACAGAATAGACTAAATAATTAAGTATCCTCACTATTGTAGACTTCTTTTACAACCACAAAACACCTAAACAAGACGACCTCGAAGCGTCGGATCTAAAATGTATCCCAGGACGGACGGTTATCAGAGTTGAAGAAAAAATTGTACAAAATGTGAAAGTGGAGAGTAAGTCTGAAGAATTCGTGAAAAGGAGATTCTCTGACGCGGATGCAGAAGAACGCTGTTCAATATGCGTGTGTTCAGCTGAGGGTAAAGACGAATACTGTAGCAAAAGACCTGCAGCGAACGTCAATGAATGTATGATAATTAGTACCGCTATGGACAATCGTGAAAAAGGACTGCCATTTGATATAGAGAAAACTCTGGCGTATAGAATTAGAAGAGGTATGTCGAGAACGCAGTTGAGGAAAGTGAAATAGGTGAAATAGCTTTTATTTTACACCGGATACATGATACGATTACATTAAACAGTTAATAGAAAATTTATTTATTTCGCTCCGTTGTTTAAAATCGTTAGCAGTTTACGCAATCGTTCTTTTTTTTTCCACTACATAAGTAATGATAAGTCAATTTTATTTTTTAAAGTTTCTTTATCTTTGCCCAATTTTTTTGAGATCGGTAATAAGTCTAATATTGCAAGGGATTTTACTTGTTTCTGTTATGGTTAACCGTTTGCTTAACGCCAACAACAAGACTGTAATAGTTTTCAGACGGGATGAAGGAAACAAATAAAATTGGATGGGAGAAAACTAATTGCACGGAGAAGCTAGGGTAAAACATACCACAAATCTAGAATGGGAAATGGGTAAAACAAGAATGGCTTGAAGAGATCCCTTTTTGTTTAACGATTGGATAGGCCACTACCACAACATTTATTAATCAGAGAAGTAGTATGACAATGCAAATAAATAGCCCTTAACGTATTTCTCTGTGAATGTTTCAGTAAGTTACTTCTCATGTTTTGATGAGTAAAAAAACACAATAATTCCTGTCATGCCAAACTTTACTACTAATAACATTTACTACAGATCTAATTTGGCACAACGACGAGATCCCCTATGATCCTGCATCGAGATGCTATCGAGGACACTCCTATTATACCAACCACGATACTCCTGACGAAACAGACATAAACTTTCAAGAAGAAGATATGACGTCGCTTCTCGATTATAAATCCAATGCCACCTGCTACTACTGCCTGTGCTCTGTCAGCGGGGACGGAGCTGGTTGCATAAGCAGAAGTATCTGGTTCTGCAACTATCTTAGATATTTAAGAACTGATAAAGCTTCAAGAGACATGTACGCCCATTTGTTTCAACAAGATCGACCGACTTACTTCAGACAACTGTCCTGGAGAATGAGGAGAACCATGGACAATAGTTTATTTAACTTAATTGAACATGGTAGGCGTTTGTGTCACAACTATTGGTTTGGTTTTCTTTTGGTTCTGGGTCATCTTCTGCTTAAGTTTGATTGTTTAAGTTTAGCGGCTAGTGAATATTTGTGATACTGTTAGCGATATTATGTTGTTTGTGAATTTAATGTACGAAAACTGTCAATAAATGATTGTTTTGTGAAAAATCTACGCAAGTGTTAATGTCCATTACTCACAAGATAGTTCTATTTCTATTGAATTTATTGCAAGACCTGAATATGATAACGTCGCGATATTCCTACGTGTGCATACGTATGTCTTCTAGATGACACTGTATTATTACTGTACCGCATAACGTATCGCCTTTTGCAAGCCAATCTTGCTAAAATGTAAAACAATTATTTCTAAGTTATTCCCGAAAACTCGATCAATCTTGTTGCTACCGGTTGATAAAATAAAGATTGGTGCTTGCAGGAGGCGACACGTTGTGCTGCAGCCACCCTGATGGCCACCGGAGACAACTACACAACGGAGTACACAACAAACTGCGCACCTTGAAGAGACGAGTCCCGAAGGAGAACCTGCTGGGAGGAGCTATGAGAGGAGACTATGTTGACTTCGTAGTCAATAATGATTAAAACTAGAAACCTGTAATTTGAAACATAAATCCATTTTTCTAAGTATGAATGAAAGAGAATTATAATAAGTCAAAAAAAGGAAAAAGATGAAATATTGTATAATATTTATTGAAGATAAGAAGTTAAAAACGGAACAAGAAACATGAAATGTAAAGAGAAGGTTTTTTAATGAAGACCATAAATTCAGAATATTGTTGCGGGAGGAATTCAGAGAGAAACAAAATTGAGTGTTTATGTGCTTATAGTGATGGTGTGCTGTTTTTTATTTTTGTAAATTGATCATTAAATAATTTATGAAGTAAATCTTGGCAGTTCAATACATTTCCTGCGTTTTCTGCACAATTTTGTTTTTGTTATTCACTCACTGTGTAACTTTTTTAATAATATATCAAAGCACGCTTCACCTATTTCACTTTCAAAAGCACGAATCAGCACGTAGTCGTAAGAAATTGCTGTAAGTATGATAACATTATCGATTTTATATTGAGTTTATTCCTTTAACCATTCAATATTTCATAGATCAAAAAAAAATTGGAGATTATTAATACTTAAAATTTTGATCTGGCAAAATTTTAAGGACCACAAAATTAGTTGTATAAAATCGATATGTTGAACGGGTAAGTTTTAAATTTATTTAATATCAAAGATTTAAATGCTAAACAGAGCTTAATAATGGATTAAGCTGTAACTAAAGGTAAGTTGGTAGGGAGTTCATTGATTGGAGTATAAAAATTAAAGTAACTCAATTTTTACGGCAGAATTTAAACATTTTCAGTGACCGGTGGTGAAGTTGAGCATGGAACACAACAACAATCACATTTACAAAAAAAGTGTGTTCCCTACGTATCTCAATACAGCGATTGTAACGAGTGTAAGTCTATTTACTAATTATTATATAAATACTAAAGAAACTCTTTCTGCCTGTTTTACTTTCACGGCTAAACTGCAGAACCGATTTAATGAAATTTGACGTGGAAATACGAGTACTTTAAATCCTGAAAATAGATGTAAATAACTTTTTTACACGTCCGTGTGGTAACGGGTTAAGAATACATAGTGTTACCACCCCTATTCATCCCGTGGGTGTCCTAAAAGGCGATAAAGGGAACAAAGTATGCAAGACAACATCATTACAAAGAGAAGGAAAACTTGAAACAAACCCTATTCCAACCCGTCTGGCCAGCGTGGTATAGTAGGCCAAAACCTCCTTACTAAGGAGAAACCTATGTCCAGTAGTGGACTGTAAAAGGCTGTTGGTTGACGTGGCTAAAGCCTTAGTACCTAAAATTTTATTTTTGTAAAATTTCTTAAGTTTTTAACCCCTCATTACGGTAGATATCATCAAGCTGACTCTTCTGTTCCTTTACCTCTTAAGACTTTTTAATGCAGTAGTTTTCTTCACAAATCTATAATTAATAATGTACATTTTTACGTTCTAGTTAATCAATGTGAGGGTTGCACAAAATGCTTATGTACCGCCGAAAGCGTCTGGGACTGTCGTTCTGTACAGATATGCAATGAATATGACGAGGTTGCTGTTGATGACGAGATGTTCGAGGCTGCTCTCAACAAATTAGAATGGGGTACGTGACATTTTTCCGTCTACTAACATATCACACAATAGTACCAACACTGCTTTTCGTAAAGAAGCGCAATGCTTGACCAATAGTCAAAGTCAAAGTCAAAGTCAAATTCGTTTATTCATTTAGGTCACAAAAGACACTTATGAACGTCATAAAAAAAAACAATAAAAGATGAAAGATGAACAATCTGTCGATTAAAATTACAGCTAGCTGGGTTCGCAGATTGTTCATGGTAGAGTGGTGAGAAAAGAACCCAGGAATGAAACTCACCACCACTCTTTTAACTCAAAATCTTTTAAATATTTTAAATAACTTGTTCTGGTTCATGAGTTTTTGATTTCTCATATATTTCTAAATTAAAAAAAAATTCGTCTCTTCATCTTCTTGTTGTCTTCTTATTTTTCTCATTTTCTGTACAGTATTCCTACGTACATAGATGATTTTGTAAGACATAATTGCAATTGTAAATTGTGTAAAATAATGGCCATCCCTAATTTTAGAATTCAATTTTGTAGTTTCGTAGAGGTGCGATAAAAAATGTAATTGAAAGGATTGTCTTATATCACCTTTTAGTCAATACCTTCACTTTACGTAATTTTTATTTTGATTGCATCCTAGTTTTCCTTACTTTAATCTCTATTTCTTCTTCTTACTTTAATCCTACCTGCCCATTGCGGACTATAACAAAACATACTTTATATTTAATACAAATAGTAGAACATTAAATAAACATTTTACGTCACTAATAACTACAGAAAGACAAAAGGAGGAACAGTTCAAGCCTGCCCCTGTAAATACAAGACTTGTCCCACCACCACCAGGCCCTAAAGGACAAGAAACAGAAGATTTATTAGGTATACTAGAATTTTAAATTAATTTTTAATTTCTACCAACTTACTAATGCACTAAAATACTTCAAATTGTCACTGGCCATCTTTTACCTGTCCTTTTTGCTATATTATTTGAAATTAACTCAACGTGTAACATTACAAAGGGTCGTATTTTGTTTGGCCTTAATCTAATTTGGCTACTGTGAGCTGGCCTGTAGAAGAATAACGAAGAATATGGTAAAATGAATCTAAAGGACATAGCATCAGTTACAAATAAATTTTAAGAAAATTTCATGTAAACTGACTCACATTTCTTTATTGGCTATCCTTAAATATAATGATCAATATCATAGCTGTATACGACGATTATTTAAGTCAATATGAAGGCTCAGTGCACTCCATGACCAGAAATGGCTACTCAAGGAAAATTAAACGATACTTCTTCAAATTTCGTTTAAAAAATTATGAGTTTATAAACTTTTTATCATCATCACCTTAATCGAAAGATGGTTTGACATAGGCAATCCTCAAGGTTCATCACAACAACCACCTAATATCTTTAACCTATATATTTTCAGGTTATGTGTTCGCCATACCTCGCCAACAACAGCACTGATTTGCACCTCTTTCTTGTAATATAAGCACTAAATGCACGTCCTAATATTATTTTGTTTAATTTTTCACATAAAAATATATTGTTATAAGTATATATCCAAGTAAGTACATACAATTGATTAAATATTTCAATATCGTTCGTCATAGTGATAGAAATTATTATATTCCAGATGAAAGGATTTATGGAGATCCTTTTAAACCTCTGAAAAGGATAGTTAAGAGAAAGAAGAGATCATCGAATAAGAAGAGTACTGGCAATAAGCATAATAAGAGATCTACAGAGAAGACGAATAATAAGAGACACACTAGAAACATCAAGAAAAGTAATGATACCATTAAATTTTACTCAACGGTTGACGAATTAAATGAAGGTGTGTATTATCTAAAAATAGATATAATTGCCTAATATCAAAATATATAAGAGTGTATTAAAGAATAAACCTTTACAGGCTATATTTTGTCAGAGACACAACAATTATTACACGGTTATTTGTCCTAAAAAAGCATCAACAATTATAGAAAGTCATTTTGAATTCTCAAAAATAGAATCTTTTTTGTATATACTTTAAATGTAACATGAAACTTTGGCACTTTAGGAATAATCCAAATTTATTGTAATGAAAGAAGAGAAATCAAAATAATATTGTTTTTTTTTTCAGATACTTTACGTCATCATAATATTTCTGGGACGCTGCCGGCAAAGAAGATGGATTTGAAAGTCCTGCCAGATATATCTAGACGATCAAATATTATGGAGAAAAGTAATAAATCACTACATATTGATTTTACCGACCACAATCACATTATAGACAATAAAATAGATACACCAGATCACGATAATAAGTATAACTTAAGTCATGAAAAGTTGAACATGATACTCGGCAACCATAGCCAACAAATCAAAGATAAAGAACTGTCAAAACTTGTAGTAAATGAGTTGAAACCAGGGAGTGAAGTCGTAGGAGACAGTACTGCACCAGTAACTTCTAATATCACTTTTACATTAGAAAATGATACTTTGACTGCTATGGCATATATTGCGGGTAACCTACTAAATAAATTATGGACTATGGAAAAAGATGCAATAGGATCTACTTTAGAAACAGAAGATATGAAACATGAGAAAATTTCTGACTTACTGGACTTGTTCAAAGAACCGTTAAATTTAAAACAGGAGAAATTTTTAAAAAATATGTTAGAACGTCTATCAAGTGCAATTGATACTGACAAAGATATTAAAAATGTTACCATTTGCCAAACTATAGAAGAAGCAACTAAACTAATACATAAATATGATAGTTCTGACGAAAAAGAAGAACCGGCGGTTAATAGCCAAGAAACCAAACCTTGTAAAAAGACAGAAAAAGAAGAGGAAGTTAAGATTAGCCAATATGCTACAGCAAAGGCAATATCAAAAATAAACACAGTGCTGCATTTATTAAAAACTTTTGAAAACATTCACGGTAACTTGAGCAATATCAAAAATGTTTCTAAATCTGTTAATATTACGGATCCCATAACTAAAAACCTTATTATAGATGCTGTTTTAACTAAACCTGAGGCAAATTCGTTAAACATTTATGGTAATATTTTGGATAAAATTGTAAAAGTTTTATTACCCAAACAAAATAGTGGAAAAATAAAAAATATAATAAGGCAAAAAAATATGCTTAATGATGACGACAATTTTAGAAATAATTACATGAAAATATTTAAAACTGACATAAGTAACATGACTGTAACTGCTAAAGACAAAATAATTTTGGATTATTTAACTCACATAAACAGTAAACCAGACTGCATACTGAACAAAGTAAATCAAAACTCTATGAAATCTTTGCCAACAATAGAAGGAAATATTTTACTCAACTTATCTGAATTTTTCAAGATTAAATCTATGACTGATTTAATAAATATGGTAAAACCTGTAAAAGCAACAACCAAAATAAACAAACCCACTTCTACAATGACAACAGCGAAAATTATAGAATCTACTACAGTTATGGAGGAAAAAAATAGTACAAAAATAGTTAAACAAGACAATTCTAAACAATTTGCATCTACTAAAGAAAAACTCAAAGCCCATCTTAGAACTATCATAGAAGATCTAATAGAATTACAAGACGCTAAAGGCATTCATAAAACAGGCAACATGAGAATCGCAGATGCGCTACCTTGTATTTATAAAATCATGAATGCTGGCAAAGACATTTTAAACAAAAATAATGATGATAAAAATAAAGCCGATGACATTTCTGAAATGTTCAACGAATTAAGAATGGACATGAGAAGAATGGGAACGCGTAGGAGTGACTCTATACTAAAAGTGAGACCTAAGTCAGCAGTTGTCTTAGAGAGGGTAATAAAGACTTTAGGTCAAAAGCCTAAATCCGAAACGCGTAGACTTTTAAATGTTAAGGGTGTTAAACCGTTTGAAAAAACTAAACATATAATTTATAAACTAAGAAACATAAGCTCTGGTTACAAAATTGACGCTCTGTATAAAGAAGTGCCTGCAGTTGAAAGATTAGTGTTACTAAAGACTTTACTTGAGGAAACAAAGAACTATATAACTGCTTTAGAAGGAATTAAACAAGAATTACACAATGTAACCAAAATAACTACCGACCAATTCACAGAATTAGATACTTTTATCTCCACTTCAGCTTCAAATATTACCTTAGACGAAAAAGTTCTGGCAAAGGTGGAAAAGTTAAGTCAAAGAAAACATTATATGGATGTAATAAATCCTAGTAAGACACAAAGAACTACAGTATCAAATCTTGGCAGGTTAAACGTAAATGACTACAAAAATGATATGACAATTTCTCGACAAGAAATCATAAATCATTTAATAAAAAAACGAGTAGAAACATATTTGAAATTGAAAGAAGCAAGAGAATTCGATGTGGAAAATGATATAAATTATAATATAGGGAAAAGAATTTTGTTTTATCTTAATGTCGGTAATTATAACCTTGCACAGGAACTATTTAAAATGCTTGTAATGCAGAAAGAAGGTGACATTACTCCAACTAGTATTAGTGGGACAAGCAACCTTGCTAGTAAGTTTTTTTCCCTTTATTTTGTAAATAAACAATTTAATTAATCAAACAAACTCACTTTCACATGTATATTATTGGTTAGAAACGATAGGATTTCTACAAAATTTGAAAATATATAGTGCTATCTGATTGTAGCCAGCAAAACCCAGTAGCATCAGTCTCAAAACTCCCGTACCATATTTGCGCGAGATGTTAGATTCAAATGTTAACGAATTCTTGGCCCACCCTACGTGTATTTATCCATTTTATATATAAAATCAAATTTTATCCTTAGATTATTTACGTAGTATACGAACAAAACCAAATTCGTCGATTTACAAAGTTTAATGGTTACTAAATCCAAAATTCTCTCTCTCGTCTTTAAAATCTGACAGTATTTGATTTGTATTTTTGACTTTTTTTAGGTCCAACATTAAAACCTGCTGAAAACCCAGTATACCAGCAGTCACATCCACAACATCCAGTACCATTTGAGGAACCAAAAATCCTGGAAAATGAAACTAAATACATGAGTCAAGACCATTTGATCAAACAATTACTAAACATAAAAAACATGGGTATTTAAAACAACTATCCTTTTATATTTTTGTATTTTTAAATAAAGCTTTGCATGTTAATGTTGTGTTCTTTCATTTGCAAGAAAAAATTATTTGAACCTATAGGTTATTTAAATTTAATATAAATGTGAATATAACTGTTTTGACGCTTCACTAATTAGGTGCTGAGTTCGCTACAAAATATATAGTTACATTGTAAATGAAAAGATTACAATCTCAAGATATTTTATGACTACTAAAGGTGTAGGGATTATAAATGTTCAAACATTTTAACTTGGCATGCTGATTGTACCTTAGGTGGCTTAGTATAGGTTAAATAAGTGACTCGATGCGGCGTCTAACGTCTGGGCACGTCTTAGTGCTGGGGGACTTCAACGCAAAGTCCATTGCGTGGGGTTCCCCCAGGACGGACGCTAGGGGCGAGGCCGTAGAGGAGTGGGCGGCCTCGGTGGGCCTCTGTTTACTAAACAGGGGCTCCACCAACACGTGTGTGCGACAGCAGGGAGGGTCGATAGTGGACCTTTCGTTCGCTACCCCTGCCCTCGCCGCACGAGTAAGGAACTGGCGTGTCCTGGAAGAGGTTGAGACGCTCTCGGACCATCTCTATATCCGATTTGAGCTCTCCCGGTCCCAGGACGCCAGTAGGGGACACGCGGCGCGGCGTTCTTCTCGCTTTCCGCGGTGGGCTGTAGCCAAATTAAATAGGGACCTACTAGAGGAGGCGGCCATTATTCACTCTTGGCTGTCTCCGCAGGCCCCGACCGAGGAGGTCGACATGGGGGCTGGTCGCTTCTGCGATGCCATTGCGCAGATATGTGATGCGGCCATGCCCCGCATCCGAGGTTGCCGGCCTTCACGGAAGGAGGTTTACTGGTGGTCCCAGGAGTTGGCGGACCTCCGTGCGGCCTGTACTCGTGCCCGGAGGTCCTACACCCGTAGTCGGCGGCGACACCGCGAAGAAGGCGGGGAGGACCAGCTTCATGAGGAGTACCGAGAGGCGCGGAAAACTCTGAAGCTGGCCATAAGCCGCGCCAAAGAAATTAAGAGAAAGGAGATGCTGGAGGGTCTCGATCGTGACCCCTGGGGTCGCCCATATCGTGCGGCGCGACAAAAGCTCCGCACGTCGGGCCCCCCCCTTACAGAGACACTCCAGCCCAGCTTCCTGCAGGAAGTGGTCGAGGGCCTTTTCCCGCAGCGGGTGGAACGCACACCCCCGTCGATGACCTTCGTGGTTGGAGACGACGGGGAGAACGAGGACGATGTTCCGCCCGTCAGGGAATCGGAGGTAGGGGCGGTTGTTCTACGGATCCGCTCTAAGAACACCGCCCCCGGGCCGGACGGGATACCTGCCCGAGTGCTAGCCCGAGCCCTCGAACACATGTCGGACCGCCTCAGGGAGGTCCTGGATGCTAGTTTGGCGTCCGGACGCTTCCCTGAGTGCTGGAAAAGCGGGAAGCTGGTCCTATTGAGGAAGCCGGGACGGCCAACCGAATCGGTAACGGCCTATAGGCCCATCGTGTTGCTGGACGAGGCGGGTAAACTGTTTGAGAGGATACTCTCTGCCCGCATCGTCCGGCACCTCCGCGAGGTGGGCCCCGATCTGTCGGACGCCCAATTTGGTTTTCGGGCGGGGCGTTCGACGGTCGATGCCGTGCTGCGCCTGAAGGCCGTTACCGAAGAGGCGGTGAGCTGTGGCGGCGTGCTGTTGGCGGTGTCGTTGGACATCGCCAACGCATTTAATAGTCTGCCATTTAGCTGCATCAGGGAAGCACTCCACTACCACGGGGTGCCAAAGTACTTGAGGCGGCTTGTGGCAGACTATCTTGAGGAGCGTACCGTCATGTACGAGGATCGAGACGGTGTTCTAAGGCGGCGGCTCATGTCATGCGGTGTTCCACAGGGGTCTGTCCTCGGACCACTCCTGTGGAACATGGGATACGACTGGGCCCTTCGAGGTCGTCTTCCCCCCGGGCTGGGCGTACTTTGTTACGCTGATGACACATTGATCACGGCCCGGGGGATGAACTTTCAAGAGGCGGCGCGCCTGGTCACCACGGGTGTCTCTCTGGTGGTCGAGCGAATTGAGGCGCTGGGTTTGCGGGTGGCCCTGGACAAGACGGAGGCCCTTTTGTTCCATGGGCTCCGTCGTGGTCCACCCTCCGGCGCCTCCATCGTGGTCAATTCGGTCCTCGTACCGGTTCAGGCCCAGATGAAGTATCTGGGCCTGATCCTCGACGGCAGGTAGCTCTTCGACGAGCACTTCCGACAGCTTTCTCCAAAGCTGGTCGGCGCTGCTTCTGCCCTTGGGCGACTTTTGCCCAATCTGGGTGGAGCTAGCGTCGCGACAAGACGGCTATACACGGGGGTTGTCCGGTCAATGGCGCTGTATGGTGCACCGGTGTGGGCGGCGGCTCTGACCGCCCAGAATAGGGCTCGCCTCTGGCGCCCTCAGAGGATATTGGCGGTTAGAGCCATACGCGGTTACCGCACCGTATCGACGGAGGCGGCGTGCGCCTTGGCCGGAACTCCTCCGTGGGATTTGGAGGCGGAAGTGCTCGCCGAAGTTTATCGGCGGACGGCTGACTTCCGGGCGGGTAGCGGCATACAGCCCCCGCCCGAAGAGATACGCGAGTGGCGAGAGGCCGCTCGTCGAGCCACGATGGCTCGTTGGTCGTCCCGGCTGGAGGCTCCACGTGCTGGTTTTGCCGCCGTGGAGGCTCTCCAGCCGGTCATCGCCGAGTGGGCGGGGCGGCAGCACGGGACCCTTTCCTTCCGACTAACGCAGGTCCTTTCCGGGCACGGTTGCTTCGGGAAGTACCTGCACTCGGTCGCCAGGAGGGAATTGAGTCCCACCTGTCACCACTGCGACTGCAGTGAGGACTCGGCTCAGCACACGCTAGCGGTTTGTTCCGCCTGGGCGGCGCAGCGTGGGGTCCTCACTGCAGTTATTGGAGGAGATCTCTCGCTACCGGCCGTCATACGCTCCATGGCCGGTTGCGACAGTTGTTTTACCGCGGTCGCAACCTTCTGCGAAGACGTAATTTCGCGGAAGGAGGCGGCGGAGAAGGCCCGGGAGGACGATATCCACTCGGATCCAATTCGCCGTCGGCGAGCCGGGCGGCGGAGGCGCGCATACCAGCGCCTCATGCCGCCTTGAGTGTGGCCGCGGGTGGACGGGATGGGTTTTCCCCTCCATCCGCTATAATGGCCAGCCGCGAGGAGGCGACGTCCGCGTGTGCCGTACGTCGCCTATAATAGAGAGTTTATCAGCAGATGGTGCCCGAGGTACCGGGCAGGCGCTAGGAGGGATCTGGATGTCGTAATAGCAGCGGTTCCCGGATCCCTCCTATCTCAAGCGCAGAGTGGCACACCGTGTGGTTTTATGGTTTTAGTCGGTCCGATTCCGACACACCACCCTGCCGTAAACCCCGGTGGGGTGACGGCTCGAGGGGGTTTCTACACGTTAAAAAAAAAAAAAAAAGGTTAATTAAGTGACAAGGACAAATGGACCCCAAGAATCACAAATGCATTTTAGACCCTTGTGTTCCTTTGCCAGATTTCAGCTTCGATTAGGCCTCCTCTAATTTCATTCACTATCTAGTTATATATATATAATGCAATGAAATAATTATTTAACACGCCGGTGTTAGCAATTATTTCGTGGTACCATAGAGTACCAGCTCCATACGTTGTAACTAGTATCAAAAATAAAACAGCTGAACGAGCTGCAAATTTTTAAAGTTCACTAACAGTGTGTATTCACAATTAATTAAAAGAAACACTTTATATTTGTCTATTTCATTAAATGAAGTCAGTTCGAAACTTCTTCCTTTTAAATCTATTACATTTTTTGCGAAAACAATCGTACTTCAACATATTTCTGCTATTCTCAGATGATCAAATGAAAAGTACAATCATTATATGTAAATAAATTTTATATCAAAAACATTACAAACAATAATTTATTTTTCTCCACAAAACAAAAGAAAATTACTCCCAGTTACCAGAATCCACAATTGTATTACGGATGACATTCTCAACCCGCAATTTACAAAATCAAAGTATCACCCAATCTAAAATTCCTTATGTTACACAATCAATTTCCGATTCCCTAGAAAACTAATTCTTAACATCATCATCAACAACCTTTAACAGTCCACTGCTGGACATAGGCCTCTTCTTAGCAAGGAGGTTTAAATATAATTATTAACAGTAGACAAAAATTCGAAATCTCTAACCATTGCAGACTTCGAATACTAGTGTCAAATGTACTTATACATCGTCAAATCGTTCATCAATCAATCACCAAAGGCACGTTCTATGTAGAATCTTCTTCAAGTAAATATCTGTCTAAGTCATTGTCTTCTATTTCTTTCAATATAATAAAAATTCACTATCTAAATACGATTTAAAAAAGCTACACGATGTTGCATCTTGATCAGCAATGCTTTGTATTTTTGACCACGCTGTTACTATTTCATCTGGACTCAAACTGTGCACTGAAGCTAAAGTCCAATAGGCACAGGCTAGAGGAAGCCATGGTTTGTGAGGGTTCAGTCTTCGATCATGGGTAAGAGGTAGATGTAGAGTGCTATAAGCGACTAGATATGTTAAATAGACATCTTCTAAGTTAACTAACGGCACTTTGAAAGCTTTTTTGTAGATTTTTTCTAGGTACACACCTGAAATAATACAAAATATAACATTAAAGGATTATTCGAGTAGAAATTTGCCAAGTACATTAATTAAGCGACCCAGTACAGTTCCTTACATACACTGACAGACACATAAACTGCATTAAAAGTTCAGAATTACTTTCAAATTCATTTTTTAAATAAGGGAAAGCAAACCTTCTAAATTAAACCCGAGAAATTCCACAATGAGTTTAAGACATGTTCAAATCGTGCAGTCGGTCTCGGAAGAGTCTATCATCGACGTATGGAGAGATATGCTAAAACTTGCATTGAGGAGCGTGTTCTTTTGGAGGCGGTTCGTGTATGGTGTAGTGTGGCATTTCGATGATCTTGTATTTATCAGCATGGTTTGTCATAATTGTAAAAAAGATGTGTATACAACACAACGCTACATAACAGAAGTTTTAGAATCTTTATGGGTACTATACAACAGACATAAATACATATATATCTTTTTTTTGTTAATAAATTCCTATTATGCTCAGAAAACACTTAAACTCCGAAGCAAATATTTGCAGGTCATACAAACAATTGGTCCGACCTTGGCATCGAATCGGAGACCTTAAGTACAGCAGTCGCATACGCTATCACTGCGCAAGCGAGGCATTTAATGATTATAACTTTTTTTGCTTTTATTACTCAATCATTTAGATAATTAATATAATTTACCACTTATTAAATATCCAGTTCCAGAGAGATATTGAGGAACCACGTCAGAATTAAACAACCAGCGTGGCATATACCACTTAGTGTACTCGTCCCGATGTACCAAAGTATCCTCTATTTTATAACCTGAAATGACAGTTACATAAAATAAGCTTGTTATTATTTACTAATTTACTAGCGCATTTTCATCTACGTCTTTCAAAAGGAATAAATTTGTCCTGTTTTTTGTCCTACCCTACCTTATTAGCAGCAGCGTGATGTTATGGCATATAACCTTCCTCGATAATGCAACATCACATACAAGCATACATAAAATCACGCCTGTTTCCCCGGAGGGGAAAGTAGAGGCATGTGGAACAGTCAAAATACAGAGCAGTCACGAGGACTTCCTACGGAAGTGTTACCACCCTCACTCCTCAAACCAGCCTATAGAAATTTTCACTACAAAACTCACCCAAAAGTGCTGCATCAGGGTTTTCTTTTAACACCACTTTCAAGGTCCAAGGATTAACCAGTACATCATCGTCAGTCTTAAAAGTAAATTCCGCCTGGGGACAGTTCTTCAAAGCCCATCGTATCATGAGGGCACTCTTCACAGTTAAATTCTGGTAGTGGTCGAGGAGCTCGAAAACCAACAGATCTCTATACTGTTTGGCTTCTACGTAGTTGTCTACCTAGGAATAAGAATGAATTTAAATACAGGCTAAAAGCACTCTGCTAGAGCAATATCAGGTTATTCCAGTGGTTCCTGATCCTGATTGCTAGGCTATACGTCGAGAGACCAGTTTCAACCCAGGACAGTGTGATGAGCATTTGATCTGTCTTTGATGGATTGATGTCAATGATTTCAGGATTGATGGACTGGACTTTTACTGATAGATAGCTGATGTTATATTGAATAACTTCGTTGCTTTAACTTTAAAGTGCATCTAGTCTATATTTATTAAGTACGTAATGGGGATCGATACGGCCGGCCGGCGACCGGACAGAAAACCAGTGTTAATATGTGCTTTCAATGTAGGGATTCATCAGCAATGATGATCAATTATCATCAGGTGAGCCGTATGCAAATTTGTTCACAGTTGTTGATATTCAAAATGAATAGTATAAAAAAATCAATTTTGGTATGCAAATTAGACTGTGGTAGAAGTTCTTTGAGTTTCATCATGATTGTATCCCCCAAGGATGGAAGGTACCCACTCACCAGCTGTTCATCCACGTCATAGCTGTTCATCCCCAACACGAAGTATGTTGGTTGGTGTTTGCCCCAAGTTTTCCTCACTGCCTGCCGATTGTCAAAGTTGTGGGGTGCACTTGACACCAGAATAATGACTGGGACTTCTTCAGCACTGGCACATGGTGTCGCTGATGGTTCGATGAGGACCTGGCTGGAATTGAGTAAAATTCTAATAAGGTACAGAGGAAATTTGAGCACGGTAATAATAATAACTTGTATCAAACAACTACAATTGTAACATAACGCTACCTGATCCAAAACAAGGTACTATTGACAAACATACTTATATTTCCAACCAGTTTAACGTCTGGTCGAAATATCTGGATATTAAAAGCTATGTACTTGACCCAACTCAAAAAGCAGGAACACACTCTTTTCTCTTGAGTTGCAGGTGCCTTTGAGCGACGGTACGCACTTATATAGTTTATGCTTTGGAAGACAGGTATCATGTCCCTCCGATGTAACGGGAGAATCCTCCGACCAGGCGAAGTGTTCATGCCTGGCAAGCCACGGCCCAAAGTTGATATTGGGAAGTTGTATATATCCAAATCGGCGCAAGATTATCTATATCGCGACACAGGATTAGAACTCCATAGTTCGGTGTCTTCGGTAGATGGAGGTGTATGTCGACGTCGTCACAGCTATCGTTAAAACTAGCTGTTTTGCATGTTTTGTTTTATTTCATTGAACAATGCAACTTGATCTTTTTTTACATAGACTTTTTTATTACATAAAAACAATTTCTTTTTTTTATTTTAGACAGTTTAAAAAAACTCACATATTGTTCACATAATGTGCCAAACTCCTGTTCCTCCGGAAATGGTCGAGATTCTGGTCTGGTGGTGGTGGAGGCAGTAACGCCTTGCTGCTGATTGTGATCCACCACCACCCGCACAAGTGCCACACCAAGAGAAATATAGCTAAGACTAGGATACAGATATTTCTACGACGTCCTGAAACAGAAGATATGTTTTAATTAGGGCTTTGGACACAATTCTCTGGGTGTGAATTCACAATTGCAATTACGCAATTAAATTCACAACTCGATATTTTCTGTAGACATTTAATACATGGTGCAAAGAAGAAGACTGATCCCATTACTTTAGTCTGGAGATAAATGTTATTGATATACTCCTTCGGTAGTTCTAACCTCCGCAAACACTCACTCGGTAAGAAACAACGGAATAGTTACAAAACACCAGTTTTCTGTGAAGCCATATCACTCGTAGCGTGTCAACTCATAAATCCTAAATTAGGCCTATTACCATCGACCAGGTATATATATATTTCTAAATAAACATAAAAATTACACCCAGACAGAACGAGCAATCGTATTCACCACACAATATTTTTCATAGATTTAATCCTGCCAGCCATCATTGCTGCCATGCTGGCAGTTGAGGAGGGTTGGGGCGCAATGGTCTCTTTCTGTGAAGCTGAAATGCTCCAGAAAGAGACTATTGAACGGGATCGGGAGATTAGCAACCGCCAACGCGACCGCACGCTGACCGACAGCAATGCGACCTGATCGCAAAAATACGATCGGGCCGCAATCAAAACAATCAGATCAACGGGGCGTCCCCCAGGAGAGAGAGTGTCCTTTATATATATGTCCCATATATAAAGGACACACATAATCCTGCTGTGTGTGAGTTTGGAGTAAATGCAACAATCGTTGATTTTGCAGTTTTCATCGAAACAATGTTATCGTTTGTAACACATTTTTGTTTGGAACACCACGCCACCTTAACTTTGATAAATACAATGTTCTATATTTACTAGAATTAAAACGATTAGTATACAAATAGTAACTGTTTACATATATTACTACGAAATGAAAAGGAGTATGCGTTAAATGGATGTCAAAGGTTGAACAACAGGCCCATCAAAAATTATTGTAAAGTCACGATTCTTTGAAATGGTAAATGTAACGAAATAGATAAATACATACATATATTTTATTACTCAGTGTGGTGTCCTATTTTTACCTTATTTATAGTGAGTAATCGATAAAAGATTATTGTATTATCAGTACAATTATAAAGTACAGTCCACCATAGCATCTATCTATCTACCTGTGTGTTCGTTTCGACGCGATAAACTCCAAATTTGTGGGGCGAATTTAAATACGCTTTTTATTAACGGATAGAGTGATATATACGGAAGTTAGATGTGTAAATATTGAAAATTTATGTCAAATTCCTGAAAGTAAGAAATGTTGAAAATCGGAAAATAGTAAGAACTGTAATAGTGAGAAATATGTGAGGAAAAAATAAAAGTATTCTGCTAAAGGTTCGTCTACAATTATATAAATTTTTTTGCTCTCACTCTCTGATTCGTCAACGCAGAGGCTAAGCAGCTAGTTACAAACTTGACGTTATATGGTAAGCTCCCACTAAGTAAAAATTGATAGTAATTTCACTCCTAAGGGGCCCAAGTAAGGAACAAGCCGTTGTAAAGGAGTTGATCATTTTCAAAGTAAAAAATGAAAAAAAAAGAAATAGTCACGCTAGCAAAACTGTAGGTAATCGCTATTTACAAACAAAAATATGACCCAACAATCAGACGTGGTAATTAAAGGCTTACAATATCATTTAAAAATAAAAATGGCAGTTATATAGATCTGATAACTCGTGAGTTAGCACAGTTTTTAGGTGCAGCTCGAGAGTTTGATTTCTTTTATCTCGGTCTTGATTAATTGTTTTAAATTCATAATTTTTGGATATTACATGCTATGTTTATGTTATAATTATGTATCAAATACGTTAGTATTAACTATAGTTTTAAATATATGTTAACATTCACGTCTAGTGGATGTAAATCAGAAGCAATATTTATATAATTATAATAATCTATTTATGTAAGTGAGATTTGACATCCGTTTTGTGAGTTATATGTAGGCAAATTAAAAAAAAAAAACTAGCAAGCTGGTCCTATTAAGGAAGCCGAAACGGCCAGCCGAATCGGTAGCGGACTATAGGCCTATCGTGTTGCTGGATGAGGCGAGTAAACTGTTTGAGAGGATACTCTCTGCCCGCATCGTCCGGCACCTCTGCGAGGTGGGCCCCGATCTGTCGGACGCCCAATTTGGTTTTCGGGCGGGGCGTTCGACGGTCGATACCGTGCTGCGCCTGAGGGCCGTTACCGAAGAGGTGGTGAGCTGTGGCAGCGTGCTGTTGGCGGTGTCGTTGGACATCGCCAACGCATTTAATAGTCTGCCATTTAGCTGCATCAGGGAAGCACTCCACCACCATGGGGTGACAGAGTACCTGAGGCGGCTTGTGGCAGACTATCTTGAGGAGCGTACCGTCATGTACGAGGACCGAGACGGTGTTCTGAGACGGCGGCTCATGTCATGCGGTGTTCCACAGGGGTCTGACCTCGGACCACTCCTGTGGAATAGGGGATACGACTGGGCCCTTCAAGGTCGTCTTCCCCCCGGGTTGGGCGTAATTTGTTACGCAGATGATACATTGGTCACAGCCCGGGGGATGAACTTTCAAGAGGCAGCACGCCTGGCCACCACGGGTGTCTCTCTGGTGGTCGGGCGTATTGAGGCGCTGAGTTTGCGGGTGGCCCGGGACAAGACGGAGGCCCTTTTGTTCCATGGGCCCCGTCGTGGTCCACCCTCTGGCGCCTCCATTGTAGTCAATCAAGTCAAGTCCTCGTACCGGTTCAGGCCCAGATGAAGTATTTGGGCCTGATCCTCGACGGCAGGTGGCTCTTCGACGAGCACTTCCGACAGCTTTCTCCAAAGCTGGTCGGCGCTGCTTCTGCCCTTGGGCGACTTTTGCCCAATTTCAGTGGAGCCAGCGTCGCGACGTGACGGCTATACACGGGGGTTGTCCGGTCAATGGCACTGTATGGTGCACTGGTGTGGGCGGCGGCTCTGACCGCCCAGAATAGGGCGCGCCTCTGGCGCCCTCAGAGGATATTGGCGGTTAGAACCATACGCAATTACCGCACTGTATCGACGGGGGCGGCGTGCGCCTTGGCCGGAACTCCCCCGTGGGATTTGGAGGCGGAAGTGCTCGTCGAAGTTTATCGGCGGGCGGCTGACTTCCGGGCGGGTAGCGGCATAGGGCCCCCGCCCGAAGAGATACGCGAGTGGCGTGAGGCCGCTCGTCGAGCCACGATGGCTCGTTGGTCGTTCCGGCTGGAGACTCCACGTGCTGGTTTTACCCTCGTGGAGACTCTCCAGCCGGTCATCGCCGAGTGGGCAGGGCGGCAGCACGGGACCCTTTCCTTCCGACTGACGCAAGTCCTTTCCGGGCACGGTTGCTTCGGGAAGTATCTGCACTCGGTCGCCAGGAGGGAATTGAGTCTCGCCTGTCACCACTGCGACTGCAGTGAGGACTCGGCTCAGCACACGCTAGCGGTTTGTTCCGCCTGGGCGGCGCAGCGTGGGGTCCTCACTGCAGTTATTGGAGGAGATCTCTCGCTACCGGCCGTCATACGCTCCATGGCCAGTAGCGACAGTTGTTTTACCGCGGTCGCAACCTTCTGCGAAGATGTAATTTCGCGGAAGGAGGCGGCGGAGAAGGCCCGGGAGGACGATATCCACTCGGACCCAATTCGCCGCCGGCGAGCCGAGCAGCGGAGGCGCGCATACCAGCGCCTCATGCCGCCTTGAGTGTGGCCGTGGGTGGACGGGACGGGTTTTCCCCTCCATCCGCTATAGTGGCCAGCCGCGAGGAGGTAATGTGCACGTGTGCCGTACGTCGCCTAAATAGAGAGTTCATCCGTAGATGGTGCCCGCGTTAGCGGGCAGGCGCTAGGAGGGATCTGGATGTCGTAATAACAGCTGTACCCGGATCCCTCCTATGTCAGATGCAGAGTGGCACACCGTGTGGTTTTAGTCGGTCCGATTCCGACACACCACCCCGCCGTAAACCCCGGTGGGGTGACGGCCCGAGGGGGTTTCCACACGTTAAATAAAAAAAAAAAAGGCTTGCAATATAAGTTAATATATAGTATCTTTCTGGTGGTTTTAGATGTTACTACGAGCTACCTAAATTTCCTGCTAACCTTACCTACTACCGTACCGTACTTCATGTTGTTAATCTTGACTAATACTAGTTAGATGATACAAGGGCTGGAGCTGGTATACCGGTTATATGGTCAGGCTCACCAAAAAACTATTCACCATAATACTACAACGTTTTTTTTAATCATTGTTTTAACATTCTTCCCAGAGTGAGTCTTATGAGAAATGCCGGCGCCTTCTAGCTATAAAGTCCAATGTATAAAAATTTCTTTTAACATTTATTTATTATCTGTGTACATAAAGAATATAAAATCCCCATATCTACTATAATTGTTTAGGAAAAAAACAGGCAAAGGAAGGAACAGTATTCTGTGACCACTTTTCATCCGTTCCAACACTTATTTTTGACTTTTATGGTGTAATAAAACAGTTTGTCTTTAACTTTTTTTGAAGGATAATCCATTTGAAATATACTCAAGTTTTGAACTTCCAAAATTCATCTCGTAAAATCGTAATTTTTTCGAATTACGTACTCACTCACCAAAGAATAAGCCAATGTTTGCCTTCCTCAACACTACTCTTAATAGCAACTTAAACATATTAAACAATACACTATATGTTTACACATAGGGTCGGTTGTTACGTCCGTAGTTCACTGAAATCTTAATCACACTGCACAGTACTAAACAACAGAGCCGCTAACTCGTAAAGTCGTAACGCCAAAATGACGTGTCCAAACTAACACACACGCCGATAGCATATCAACTTTATCTATTGAAAGTGGACAATAATCTAACCGATATCCTAGTAAAGTTAGAGTGAGGTGTAGATATTGCTTTATTTGGTGTGTACATCGATAAACATGTTCTCTACAAACATTTTAAAGTGACACACACGAATTAAAGTTACAACGATTGTTTAGCATCTTATCGTAAGGTAACGTCACACTCATAAACTTTAGGACTGTTTTTTTGTGTGAACAGACCTGAAAATAGTCTCCGAATTATATCTAAAAGTTTATTTATTTATATGTTACACAGTGTTTACAACTTATGGAACAGTTTATAAAGTACACTATTTTTTTTTTCTATATTAAGAGCCTACCAAAGTGACTCTACTCTGCCTGATGGAAAGCATGAATAGAATCCAAGAGTTGCGGCCATCATACTCATAGCAAATGCCGACAATGCGCCATGGCGACCCACACTATGGCAGCCTAGTGAGATGCGTTGTCACCCCCCGCTTGGGGACGTAAAAGGTAAGACAGTCATCGTGGCAGTGGCACTCACACAGTTACCACGATAACTGTCACCCCTGCATCAATGGGCCTCCGGTCTCACACTCACCAACGAAACACGACATCACGGATGCTGTCGTTTTAGGTTGATCTTCTGTGGGAGGGTAGTACTGCCCCGGTCGAGCCGGCCCATTCGTGCTGAAATCAGCATGGCTCTACTGCCTAACAAATGGTTAAAACAATGTTTTTGTTCAGCTGGTACCTCAGATAGGAAGACCTGTGCTATACGAGTAAGTACTAGCAATCTATCAATGACACATTTTTCTTCTTTACAGTGTACAATTAAAACTATCATTTGACAAAAATTACTATACAATGTTAAAATAAATTAAACTAGTGATTAATTTCATGTGCGTGTCTGTGTGTGTGTGTGTGTGTGTGTTTGTGTGTGTGAGGTGTTTATATGTGTGGTGGATGTGTTAACTTATTGGATGTATTGAATTTTCAGATCATCATACGACTGACGTAAGAGCCAATCCTTTACCCACAATATACAATACAAAATATATATACAAAACTGCGTTAATCCTACCATAAACGAGCCGTCCCAGAAAACAGAAAAATCTTTAGCTAAAAGATGTTCTGTGTGCAATGTTTGTTGGTATTTTAAAACACTGAGTGGCAACCTGTTGAGAGCCGGAGGCAGATTGACGAGACTTCGAGAGGTACGTAATGTTATTTGTAAGATAAGCAGTTGACGGACAGTTTGGACTTCACAGTATTCATAAAGATCCTTGGTGGGACATAGGAAGGGCTGAAAAGTGGAGACCTTTAACACTGCTCTCTGAGCTCGATCCCGTCGTATTATATGTGATTTTGATGCTCCACCCCAGGATGAGATACAGTATGATAGCAAGGATTGACAAAACGCAAAATAAACACTTTTAAGCACATTTGGATCCGCAACATATCTTAAATGTTTAAATACAAATATCAACTTACGGACCCGTTCCGTTAGAAGTTCTATGTGGAGTATAAAACTTAGTCTCTCGTCTAGAATAACATCTAAATACATTATGGTAGAAGAAATCTTTATTTTCGGACAGTCACATGTAAAGTGAGTAATGTAAGTATTTGTTGCATGGTTGTGTACCGTGATGAAATATTTGTCCCTATCAAAAGTAGTTGTTGGTTTTCTTATGTTAAATGTCAGGTATTTTGTTTTTTTTTACATTAAGTGACAGCGAGTTCAGTGTTAGCCAGTGGGTTAGTTTATTTAAGCCAATTTGTGCCGCATCAAATGCTTGTTCCCATGTTTGACCTCTGAAAATAATAACTGTATCGTCGGCAAACGCAAATAGTTTACCACGTTCTAATTTAATTTTGCACATCTCAGTGATATATATTAGGAAGAGCGTAGGACCAAGTATACTACCTTGGGGAACGCCATGCTCTATGTGAAGATAGTCACTTATATGTGCACCTATCTTTACGCAATGTTTACGATCAGTAAGGTAACTTTGGAACAACTGAAGCTGCCTATCTCTGACACAAATTCTTTTAAGTTTCAATATTAGTGCAGGGATAGAGAGCGTGTCAAATGCCTTCATTGCCACCATCCAATGTTTTAACAATAGAATCGGTAAGATAATGAACAGTAAAAACGAAACGAAATTGTACTATTTCCCCGATAAGATGTTATGAGCGCCAAGAAAGCTTTTAAGATACATAATCTTTTCAAGGACTTCTGATATTGCTAGTAGCACTGAAATAGGTCTACAATTCCTGATACAGTCTCTATCCCCAGATTTATATATAGGGTGAATGAGAGCTCTATTTAAGAGAGATGGAAGTTAACATTTTTAAAACAGAGATTAAAAATATAAGTCAAAGGAAGTATGAGAGTTTTCCTATACTGTTTTTCCGATAGCAGAATCTGATCGTAATGTTGCCACTAAGCGTTCCACTTCTGACTCGTCTGTTTAAAACAGCACAAACGAATGCGGATGTACTAAATGAGAGAGTGTATCTATGTTTGTATTGCCACCAACTATTTTATTATTATTGCTGACTAGATCCTTGCCAACATTGACAAAAATTTTATAGACTTCGTTTACAGACTCATCATCGGAGCACCTGATTTTGAGTAACGTGTCGGCTGACGTTGTTTGCTTCTTAGTGTGTGTGATTTTTCTTATTATATTCCACATCATTTTTGGATCTGACTTAGCTTTACTGGACTCTTATCTTTCATATTGCTTTTTATTTTTTAAAAGTGCAGTGAAAATTACGGTGTCTCTTAATGTTTTTTTAAAGAATTTGTTTATTTGGAAAATGTTTCGTTATTTTTAAGCATCTCAGTAAATATGGTGTGATCCAAGACTTAAAGACTTAAGAATTCGTAAGCGATGAGACACAGTATATGTTTTAGTACTCAACTTCAGTGCCCCATTCAATTAATCCACAAAGTATTTGTGTGCGGTATCGGTGTCTGTACAATTGTGAATATATTAGAAATTTATGTTTTTAATATGAGTTTCTAGGTCTGTGTAACATTTTTTTTCTTATGATGTGACTAACATATTTTTACTTTATAGAGTGTAACGAGAACGGCATTGTGGTCAGTAACTGTGGCCTCAGCAACAATGGTTAGGGTATTAAATTTAGCTTTTAGTAGAACATGATAAAGACAAGTTTTATCGCGAGTTGGTAGATTGTGAGCTGATAAAAGACCAAGAGCAGCAGCGAGGTTTAGATACTCCTGTGCTTTTCATCGTATCATATTGATCAGAAACAAATTATAGGCTTTCCTTTAATTCTTCATTTTTTCACTTAATATCACTGAAATTTTCGTCTACTTTAAGTGACAGAGAAGAGATCAGATTTTTCAGTTCCTTTAGGTCGTCATCATCATGCTTACGTTTTTGTCTTATATTGCCACCGCCTCTACCAGTCCTCTCTGATGCAGTATCCATATCCGATTGCAAAGTAGCACATGTAGTTCTTAGAGGATGCTTTATCCCTGGAGGCAGCACGGGTGAGGTTGGTGGAGGCAAGTGTCTGAGTGGCATGGTTACTTATAATACGAGTATATTTTATCTTAGAGCACGCAAATAAAGTCCCTTAAAATGTATTAGTTTATGGAAAGTAATGGGCACACTAATAAAGTCTCACGGTTCAAGCCGCTCCGTATTTCAACACAAATATCGCGACCAAAAAGTCGTAAGAACGCTGTAATCGGCGTCGCTTACGCGTTTGCACTGAATGTCTTTTTAGTGCTAAAAGCGCGGGTAAAGTTACTTTAAATTCTGTTTGTCACTTTTAAACTAAGTTTTTTTCAAAAAACACAACATATATGCAATGTTATAATTGCAATAATCTTCAAATTAGTTTATCTAAAGTTTTTTCTGTAGCACTGCACTGTTAACTAACTTTAATTGGGGGTTCACAAATAAAATTGCCGGAGACTTTAAAAGTCAACTTTTCGTAGCGAAGTACTCAGTAAAAGTAAAAATATTACGTTCATTTGCTATGAAGTTTAATTACTTAACTTATATTATCTTAAGTAATTAAAATTGTCCAATAACGATGGATTCAACGTCACACTTCTGTCTTATTTACAATATAATAATTAATTAATGTAAGTTATAAAATATACGTATTTAGAAATATGTAATAATATTCATGAAGCGGTTACTATGGTACAGGTTCTGCCTAATTTGACATTATATTGTTGTAGGTCACATTATTGTTCATCAATTATTATCCACCTTTAACAGTCCGCTATTTAAAATAGGCCTCTCCGCAAAAAAAAGATTTGTGCTTACTGTACTACGCTGGCCAGATAACAATATTATTTAGAGAAGTTTATATAAAAACCTGCTATTAAATCACATTACGTAGTTCACATTACGTAGGACATCAGATCTGCTTACTGTTAACACTCTTAGACTTCAGTAATGCATTCAACACCGTTGACTTTAACATTCTCTGTATACATTACGCTCTCTTTACATATCTCCAACAGCAACTGGTTTACAACTACCTCTAGGTCGCCGGCAGCGCATCAGTATTGCAAACACTGTTTCTTCTTGGTCTAGCACTACAGTCGGTGTACGGCAAGGTGGTATGTTCTTGCCAAAAATTTTGATCTGACCAACGCTGTTAACTCCACCAATGGAGGCCGGAACAACATATGTAAGTAGAGCAATACCTATGACATAAAAATTAACCCATCCAAGACTCAGATCATTTTCAATGGAAGCTCGTGAATTATTTTCAAAGTTAATTCCACGAAATTGTCTCAAATTACTTGCTATTTACACCTATTCTGTACAGTAATAAGGTGAAGAACTTGGGAATTTACATCTACAATACCGGGTAAACAATAATTTTTTTTACCTACATCAACCCATACTCCTTTTACACAATCCCTTTTTTTCATCATCTTCGATTGTGCTGATGCCTGTTATGTGTACTGAAAATCAATTAAATAAGCTTGACAGACTCCAAAATCTCTGAATTAGATTCATATTTAGATTACGCAAATATGATCATGTCTTTGAATATCGTAAACAGCTTAAGCGGTTACCAATCTGCTTTCGGACATATTCTATCACTTCCATAATCTTTTCAATTCTTTTACTCCATATTAGCTTAAATTTCGGTTTATCTTCATTTATGACATGCATCCCAAATAGTTGAGGTCGTCCGAGAACTTGCAATTAAAAATGCCAGGACATAGTACTAAATTCCTCGACCATTCCTTCTCTGTCGAAGCAGTACCGCTCTGGAACACCTTACCAGCCTTCCTTTAAGAGACTGGTAAAGAAATATCACCAGGGTGACGTGAATTTTCCATAATTAGCCATACTTTTGCTATTTTATAATTTCAATTATTTATTGGCATGTACTTATTTAATCATCCACGCTGTGTTATCATCACCATCATCATCATCAACAACTTCTAATAGTCCACTGCTGGACATAGGCCTCTCTTTTGAAAGAAATTTTATATGTTAAATATAATTTTAACTATATTTTTACATATATTACTTTAATTTCCTTTTTCTATTCACTGTCTGATACACCAGACACTGCGCTATACATTTCAATCCATGCTTTTCTTTTCATCTCATGGTTGTCTTGTGAGAGATTTCCTCAGAGCGATTAGGCCACCATTTGTACTTCCTGAGTTTTCATTGTTAGTATTAGTATAAAAAGAAACTATTTATTTTTATTATTATTTATACAGGATTTATAACCTCCTTTGGAAGGAGAAGGTTATGTCCAGCAGTGGACTGGTGGACAGCTGTTTTAGTGAACACAAACAGTGGTGATGGGGTAGTAGTGGGTAACACCCCATATTATTAATCCGTCGTCACACGGAAATATAATAATCTAATTCGATGTAATCATAGACTTCAGTCTATTTATAACAACACGTTCTTGTTTTATAATCACGATTCTCATTATTGGGGATGTTTTGCAAACATAAGCTCAGCTATGCATAGGAGATGCTAACACAAACAGTTTGTAACAATGTCCGTTGGAGTATGTCAGCTCATCTAATAACAACATCAGTTTGCGTGTGCAACACAATATATAATCGAGTATTTGATGATAATCTAAAAATTATTTTATTCTTTTCTTTATTTTTATACCAATTTAGCTAATTTAAATGCGAGTAAGTGAGGAAAAGGCGACTAAGGGTAAAAGTATTCAGGAAAATATCACTACAAAGAGAAAGAAAACGTGAAACAAATCCTATACCAACCCCTCTGGTCAGCATGGTATAGTAGGCCAAAACCTCCTTGCTAAGGAGAGGTCTGTGTCCAGCAGGGGAGTGTTAAAGGCTGTTGATGATGAGAAAGAGTTTGTTAAAAGGAGCATCCTGAATTTGAAGTTCTGCCCTTATCCCTAGTCTATTCTGAATGTTTCAGCTTGGATACTTTAAAAAGATGTTCTTGTAAATTAATCATCAACAAATTTTAACAGTCCACTGTTGGATATAGGCCTTGCCACGGAAAGGAGGTATTGGCCTTCCTTTATCACACTGACCAAACAAGTTGTTATAGTGTGCAGTGAAGTTTTACTAAGTAATTTTGCTCCTTGAGTTCCCTCTTACGGCACTCATCTTAATAGGAGTAGTAACACTCTGTATTCTTAATCCATCACTACACGGAGAAAATGTAAATGAACAAGAGCGTGGTGGAGAGCTTGTTTCACCCTGGATCCCGTAATCAGTAACCGAACCTAACCGATAGTGGAATCAAAGAGAAACTACAAAACATAAATTTAGCGACGGTCAGCTGTTTTTTGTCTCTAATAGTGAATAGCTGACTGAAAAACTTTGAAAGTGAAATTTAAAAAAGTAACAGTCAATATCTTTCTTCTTTGAACTTCAGTAACATCTTTTAGAAAAAAAAATGGATTTTGCTTTGTAATCACGAAACTGTAGTAGAGCACACTAAATTTTCGAGGTTAGGTAAAATAAGAAAACAATAACTGCTTATGTTATTTTATTCTAAACAGAACACCTTTAATACTATTATATATTTCCCTTATTCCGATAAAAAGTTAAAGTTAATTAAATAATAAGTCTTTGGTTTTAAAAGCAAAATGAAGTCACTAACGCCATCTATTGAAATACCGACTAACTGTTACAAAAATGATAGTTGCATACTGCACACTTCTTTTCTCTGAACAATACTTTGTCTATTGTTCATCCGAAGGTTGTTTCACCCAGAAGCCCCACGGCGCAGACCCATCATTCTTCGTGGGTCCTCGGTACACCTTTATTTGAACTCGAGCAGGATCTACGTCTACCAAATAAAATAATTTTATTAAAAAAATACTGTTTCATATAAAATTTTTACTTTACACTTTTATAATAGGTACAGGTAGGTTTTTGTAGAGTAACTTTTACCTCAAATAAAAACTTAGTAACAAAATTCAAGCTTTACTCACAACAAAGTAATATTATTTTTTTAGTTACATCACATCACTACAATAGCCTGTAATAGACTGCTGTTGGACGTAGACGTTTTGCCGTAAAAAGGTTTTCACTGGCCATAAAGTTTAGTATAAGCTATGGGTTTCAAATTTGACCATTTTTAACAGTGATTTTAGCATCCAGTTAGCTCCTTTAGTGGCCACTACGACCCCCATAGAATGAATACGGGTATGCCGTATTCTTAACTTACGGATTTTAAGTAATCTCACTTTTCAATAAAAACCTTTTTAATTCTGCACTTTAGTTCACATAATTCCCTATTTATCTTTCAAAATTAAGCGCTCTAAAGTCTAAATATCCAAAACAATGTCTGAAACAACTTCTCTTTTCGTAAATAGATATTTCTATCGTACTATGAGTAGCTTACCTTTCCTATCATTTGCCTTGCTATTATAGTCATCATCTTCGTCGTCGAACTCCTGAGGCCTTGCAACAACGAGAACCAGCAGAGACACAAGCAAGATGGCGGTCCAGACTAACTTCTGAAAATATTTCTTTAGTTAATATATCTGTAGCGGACACACCACACTGGTCACACCCACTCCAGTGAAAATTGGAGAAATCTACCCTCGAAGTAATTAGGGACTGCGTGTATCTAGGACAAACTATCCAGTTAGGTAGGTCCAACTTCGAAACAGAGGTCAATCGTCGAATCCAGCTAGGTTGGGCAGCGTTCGGGCAACTACGTAACGTTTTCTCATCACAAATATTGCAATTTCTCAAAACTTTGACCAGTGTGTGTTGCCAGTGATGATTTATGGCACAGAGACGTGGTCGCTCACTATGGGCTTGATAAGAAGGCTCAAAGTCACCCAAAGAGCAATGGAGAGGGCAATGTTCCGAGTTTCTTTGCGTGATCGAATCAAGAATGAGAGCCACAGTCGAACCAAGGTCATCGATATTGCCAGGAAAATTGCTAAACTTAAGTGGCAGTTTGCGGGGCACATCATGCTGCTGGATGCAGGCGGCACGGGACCGGCTGTTGTGGAGAACCTTGGAGGAGGCCTATGTCCAGCAGTGGACGTCTTTTAGCTGAGATGATGATGATCTGTAGGTGAAACCTCACAACAAGTACCTTTTCTTAGTAGCCAGTAAAGTACGTCAAGTACCCTAACCAAGTATGTATGTATGTATTGCCAAATTTCGCGCCGATTCGTTTAGAATGAAAACTCTTGTCTAATCTATACAAGATTGAGTTACGACAACATATACGAGTATTGGTTGATAATATGATCATGATGACATGATACGGATGATGCAGTGGGAGGTGTTTTAAAAAAATATGTTACAAATCCTGTTAATGCATTCCATTACATTTTCATAGCAATTATAAATTCATCATTATCATCGTCATTAGTCTTTCATTAGAAAGGAAATTTTTGCTTACAATACCACCCTAGTGAGATGGGTCGGTGTAGGCCTTATATCAAGTTTTCTTTCTCTTTGCTGGTCTGTTATCTTGCTCAGTCCTGGGATGAATAGTGGAGACAACACTTCATAATCTTAATGATGGATAATTTCACATAAATATTAAAAAATTCTTTTTCATATAAAATATTTATTAAATAAAACTTAAAACTAAAGTTTACATTGTTTATCATTATTATCTACATTAAAAACTTCTTGCTGAGGAACCAACAGACAGTTAAAATACTATCCAAGTATGACAGTCTGCAGATAGACGGAGTGACTTGCAGCGCTGCATTTTATATTTGCAGGGAAGCCCGATTGCACTACTTACAACTGCTTACAGTTACACTCATCTTTTTATTCCATTTCTTATTATGTTCATTTAATTTGCCATGAGTACTAAGACAATATTAATTTAATTGTGTTGCGTGAAAACGAATCAACACAGAATGCAATGAATAACCTCGATTAACTATCCAAAATCAGTAACAATTTTACAAACAAGATAATGGGTGTAACTTAGATCATATGTCTAAATAGTTTGCCAAAAATGTGAAAATATTAATAAAATCATATTCGACAATTTGTCACCAAGTCGTGTTGCTTCCCGATGTGTAAGCTATGTTGTTACTATCACAATAAACGCTCAATTTGCAGGCACATCAAAGTGAACCTGTTTATTTTAATTGTTTTTTAATGTGACATTCTCTTTAAATATTAATGATCTAAGTAATGCAGTTGTGATAATAAAAAAATTCTTATCATTTTATCACCTAGTTTTGTTTCTAGAAAGCTTAAATACAGATCACATTAACATCAATATTTCATTAGTATTCAATCAACAAACCACTCAATGTAGGGTCATTTGTTAATTGAATCAACAATCAACAAACGACCCTATATTGGATCGTTTGTTGATTGAATCAACAATCAACAAACAACCCTATATTGGGTCATTTGGTAATTGAATAATTTCTTCACAATGTTCACTTTGAAGGTATACGATTAACACACAATTAAAAAACTTAAAAATTTTGATTGGAAAACAAATGGAAAATACACAATTTGATATAGAAACATATTGTCAAGTTTAACACTTGTTTAACCAAGTTGTACTCTTCAAAAAGACACTACTACATGGTGCTAGATAGAGCTAAGCGTAGCTCCTAGTACTTCTATAAATTAACACTTAAATCCACATACAAGTTTTTTTATAGACATAGACACATACGAACATATACATTCATCCAAATAAGTATATCCATTTCTACAAACATTCAACTACAATCAGAGAACCACGATTCGACTGCCGAGCATACTATTTCTTGAATTACAAGTATTGGCGAGGGTTACTTATTATTAGCCAAGCAAAGTGCTTGTTGTAATTGTTAAGAAACAATTAGATATTAAGAGAGGTACTCATATCTCTATACATACTATATGTGACAGCAAGTACTCGTCACTTGGCAAGTCCACATGGATCTGGTCGCAGTGTTAAGTAGGTTAGTATTAGAATGAAATCTTCCATATGGTAGTAATATTTTGAAGGATAAACATATCAACTCACACAATTGTGTGTATTTTAAAGATCTGCGACTAGTTTCAGGCCCAATGTCTTTAAAAAGAAGCAAAAGTGCTTAAACTTTTAAAGATATTGTTAATATTGGCTAAAACAAGCATTTACAGTAATTTTCCCTTACCTATGCCAATTTTTTCAAATATCACACAATATAACTTATAATTTCACTTTAAAATGGAACAGTCATCACTAAATAGTAATAATTTTGATCACAGTTAGTTAGAAGTGCTAGCGACTGGCAAATCTGACTCATTACCACTGTCGGTAGAAACTGGAGGTCCGGGGCTACTCGTTGGCACATCTTCCTCATCTTCACTCAATGAAGATGAACAGTCTGACAAATCTGCGTCAATCCACATTTTAGTCTTTTTTGGCTTATTAGGTACATCATCAGCCTTCCTTTTGGTGGCATTCGATGACCCTGCAGCCTGCCAACCAGCTTCAACGGCGGAGCTAACACGCTCAGGTAATTCTTGACGTTCTTTCTCATATGCTGGATTTAAGTCAACTTTAATTTTTGGTTCTGCAAGCAGTCTCTCAAGCTTCCTACGTTTCCGTTCAGATGCTTCTTTTTCACGATCCTCCTGGCCCTCAAGCCACTTTCTTAGCCTTTTCTCTTCATTGATATCACGCAAACGACGTCCGGAGAGGTCTCTGCAAGCTTCACGATTCGTAGTTTTCTCGATTTGTGCACCAATTGCTCTTAGCATGGATCCAAATCCACCTTTGCCTCCAACAAGTCTCATCGACAATCTTACTACATTATCAGTGGTTTTAATATTGTAATCATCTGAGACAGGTTTCCCATTCAGCGTGGCATATAAATCTTCCATTAAAACACCATGGTTCATTGAAATTTTTCGTTTCAATGATAACACATCTGTGTAGCTTATTCCAACGATGGGATGGTTTTCAAAGTAAACTAAACACGACATTTTGAAATTGTACTGACACAGTTCACTTTTCAACAATAACCACGATTACTACGTCGAATAATTCCGAACTCCACGAAATGCAAACCAGAAATGCGACGCGAAATATGTCAGAAGAACATTCCAAACAAGAATACAGTGCTGCCAACTGTCAAAAATATTTACTCGTAAAAATTCTAAAAGTACCACAGTAACAAAAAGTCTCCCTCTAATAGTATACAAATTGTGTAATGTTAATTAGTTCCTAAAAAGATTGCCCTTTAATGCTCCAAAGATAAAAACAATTAAATATCCAAAAACATCAAATAAAGATAATAATAAACAAAAAAATTAAAATTATTAGATTTAACTAAAACTTTTTTTGTTTATGGTTAAAACTAGTGGTAATTTTTTTTTTACACTTTACATTCTTACTAACGTTATCATTAAGATTTGATATTAAACTCACATGTAAAGTGTCGGACATCCATAATAAACAAATAAAAAAATTACGTGTCGCTAGGTCAGCAAATGTATATGATTAGCCAGATTAGATTATCTTAACGTTTATACTTGCAAATAATTAGACTAAAAGAACTTTAAGGCTCTTAAAAAATTACCACCTCATTTACCCTGAATTTAGAGGGAAACACATAGTTGGGAACCCAAGAACAGAATAGAACACAGGTAATGTATAATAGCAATAACTAAGGACTGCACCAAATATATGACAACTAATTTATAACTTTTATGATATGTATCTAGATGAGTATATAATATACAAAAAATTATCTACAATAAATAAGAACCTTACCTTTGTGGTCATTTTGGCTACTACACAACTTAACAATTTTTTCACAAATTCGAATTCAAACTGATTGTAATTACATATAACAGCATCTTAAATAGATTACTAGCCTACTCTTCCTTTTTCTTTAATAATCCCGTCACTTATTTTCAATTTCACGCTCCAATGGATGAGGAAAGTGAAAGTAGCATAAAGCGGTCAACTCTATTATTTTTACCTTACAATTGAGAAAGTGTTTTTCCGTTTACATTATGTAGTTATAGATCATGTTTAATTGTAGTATTTTACTATAGATAGTTGACGGCTATCCTAAACATACACTTTATAATACACTTTTTCATTCTACCAATCCCAAAAATTGAAAAGTAAAATGGAATAAATGAGTTTTACAAAGTATATTACTAGTTATAATTTAATCATCTAAACTATGGGATTTTCAAATATTCTTTACTCAAAACGTGTACCTTTATTGTTTATCATCAGCTTAAGATTATATAAAATTAGAGGAGTATTAGGATGGCAGGATAAGAAGAAAAGTGCTCCGTAACATTTTAGTCGATTAGCAATCTAACGAGTCAAAGCTTTCTTGTGATAAGTAGATGGCGCTGTTACCTACGTAGATTACCGCCATTACGTACAGCTGTCAAATGTGTGTTAAAATATCCAATAAAAATTGAGCTTTTTCAAATTAAACAGGAAGTTGTCTCCTTATAACAGAAAATTGGTGGAATTGAAGGCATCCGATATTGTTCGCCCAACTTATTATGGCTCAGAATATTAATCCACATTACGCCTCGTCGTCCAATCCAGCTAAACAAAATGAAGATACGATAAAACTAAAAGATAATCATGCTGTAAGCAAACGGTAAGTGAGTTTTGCCTTGAAATTTCACTGATACACATATAATTGTTGCCTCGAATTTTGAAAACAATCGATACGGTCTGAGAAAGGCTCCATGTCTAAAAATTAAAACACATGTGAGTCACAGTCGTTCCCAACGGTCTTAGACTAAAATAAGGCGATGTCCGTTTTGCATCTCGGTGTCCTGTGTTCAGTGACGTGTATCTGCACCTATGCTAGCCTTCCGCTCGTGTTTTGACCTCAAATATTACAAATTCGATGCCTTTGTTACGTTCACTACATTGTTTCACTTACTAGGCATACATTAAAAACCGTTTACAGTTTAATTTGAAATGAAAACAGGTTTTGGCTGTCAATCAATATAATACATATATATAATTTGTTGGCAGACTTCAGAAGGAGCTAATGGAGTTGATGAGATGCGCAGACAAGGGTATATCCGCCTTTCCCGAGAGTGAGAACTTGTTTAAATGGATTGGCACAATAAATGGACCTCAGGAGACAGTGTATGCAGGCCATAAGTACAAATTATCTCTAGAGTTCCCCAACTCTTACCCCTACGCGCCGCCAATGGTTAAATTTATAACGCCATGCTTTCATCCAAATGTAGATACATGTGGACTCATATGTTTAGATATATTGAAAGATAAATGGACAGCATTGTACGATGTGCGCACTATTTTATTGTCCATCCAGAGTTTGTTAGCGGAACCAAATACACACAGTCCATTAAATCAACAAGCTTCATACCTGTGGTCTAACCAGCCTGCATATAAGAAGTATCTAGATGAATTTTACAATAAACACAGAGACTCATAGTAGAATTGTGTTTTTGTTTGTCTAAATTAAAGATTTTTTTTTGGTTTTTGCGTTGTATCTTGTGTTGTATGATTGTATGCATGACAGTAGCGAGATTTGAAAGGCGAGTTCTTTCCTTCTGTACAAGGTCTATTTTGATTGTCTAACACCTTGCTGTATGTAGTTAGTAAATTAGATGTTATATGACTGTGATAGACTACCTGAGAGCATAATATCAAAATATATGCATATTTATAGCTAATAAGGTACAAGTTTAATAATAGATATTTTTGTCTAAAAATAAGTTGTAATTGTAACCAAGCAGAGTTAAAACATAAATTAAAGTCACTTTGATTGTATAACTTTATAAAATCCTAGACAAGTGTTGTTTCAAGTTTCTAAGAGATATTATACATATTTGAATTGACTCGTCTTGTTGAATCTCGTGGCCTGAGGGTGCGTCTGTGTAAATTAAAATCACTGACAATTATAATTCTTTAGTGCAATTGAATGTTTTGTTTACTTTAACCCTTCTACATATTAAGTATAACTAAACAATGCTTGTGGTATAATATAGTTCTAAACTATTATGAGTGGCAATGAAACTAAATAACATTTTTTAATATGAAGAATGGAGAAGATTTGAAGAATGTTTTAATTGTTTATATATCTATAATACTACATCAACAACCTTTAACAGTCCACTTCTGGACCTATATCCAGCATATATCTTTCCTTAGCGAAGAGGTTATGGCTTACTTTGCCATGCTTGCCGGATAGGTTATTATATCCGTTCGACAGGCCTATTGGTCTACTGGTTAGTGGCCCCGTCTGTTAAGCCAGCAGTTGTGGGATCAATTCCCACTCAGAACAAGTATTTGTGTGATGAGCCATTTATTTGTTCTTTGTCTGGGTGTAATTTATCTATAGTATGTATGTATTGAGAAATATAAAAGTATGTTTAACAGCCTAGATCAGATTGGACAGTAACATGTGAAATATATATATAGATCTATAAAGGGCTGGAGAATGCTTATAAAAAAATTTTAAGCATATGTTTGGACAGATATGTGAAATTTCACTAGTAAAAATTGGACCAAAATTTTAAATTAAAAATATTTACATAGAATTTCTAGTACATATTTTAATTTGTCCTCTGTTGTCTTTGCCCACAAATATCCAATAATAATAAGTCTTTAATAGTACACTACAGAACAGGCCTCTCCTTAGAAAGGAGATGTTATATACATTTAGAATAACACGCTAGGCAGACGGGATGGTATAAGGTTTGTTTCAAATTTTTCCTTCTCTTTACAATGATGATTTCCTGCATTATTTGCTCCCTTAATCGCTTCTTACGACACCCATGGGATGAATAAGGGTGGTGACATTCTACATTCTGAATCCGTCACAACACGGACACATATCCCAAATAACGACATCAAAAACGTAATTTTTAGGTTTTAGTCTTTTAGGAACCAATTAAATACATTATAACGATTAAAACTATTTTCATCCAAAGACTTTCCAGGTTTTTCAGCTTTTACTTGTTGTACCTCATTTTGCCGTCTTAGATTATGAACTAACGCCCCGCCCCGCCCCGGCTGTTAACATAAACTTTCCCTAGAAACACTCCTTCAGTTGGTGGCAACTGCAGCAAAATCCGTTGCGTAGTTTAAAATATCAAACCGGATAAGAACGAGTAGTGACTTCATTTTATAGTATACATATATCGTTGATTTACGTAATAATAACCTGGTTTGTCTAAACTAGTTAAAAGGAAATGGGAATCGTCGTTTATATTTATTGACAGTAGTCAGATCAAGGTCACTTTGAAATGCATTAAGGCAAATAAAAAAATAAGAAAATATAAAAACGTACAAATTTTAATTTTAAATCAGACAACTATATACTATTTTACAATTTAAATACTAAAAAATCACTATATTAACAAATGAAAATAAAGAGTTACGGTATTCGGGTGGTTCTTTTTTATAGGAACTTTCCAAAAAAACTACTCTGCCTGATTGAGAGCATGAATAGAATCCAAGAGTAGTGGTCGCCATAGTTATTGCGAATGCAGACAATACAGTATGGTGGCCTAGTGAGATGCTTCTTCACGTCCGGCTTAAAGGACCCGGGGTCCTAGTGATGGGAGGGAAACGTGTGTTGGTTAATGAGTTCCAGGCTTAACTGATTTGTACATTGCGGAAGTACAGAACCGTTTAGTTCGGGAG
Organism: Hypercompe scribonia; assembly: GCA_949316085.1. Taxonomy (NCBI): domain Eukaryota; kingdom Metazoa; phylum Arthropoda; class Insecta; order Lepidoptera; family Erebidae; genus Hypercompe; species Hypercompe scribonia. Next base: position 739,061 of record OX438986.1, read on the forward strand.
CGTATGTCTACCATTCTAAAACGGTGACTTCCAAGGCTTGCACGTGTTGTCCTGTAGAGGCAGAAAGCAAGTGGTACCAGTTGGAAGAGTTCGTCAGAACACTCCATTATATAGACGATAGAGGACTGCCTTCGAGGCGACATCTCTTCGCAGCTTCAGAGACTCAGTGTTCAGAATTCAGTGACTTAACAAGCTTCTACTGTGCCTGTTGGAAAGTATGAGTGGTATCCATGAGCTGTGGTCACCATACTCATTGCGAATACAACCAATGCAGAATGGTGATCTACACTATGGCTGCCTAGTGAGATGCTTTTTCACGCTCCGCTTGGAGGCGTAAACGGTATGACAGTCATCGTGATAATGTAATTGTGATTGGTAGGCAGATATTTATCATCTCCTTTCGTCATAGAGGCCTTCCTAATTTGGAAGGTCATAAGAGTCAGTTAACTATCAATCAGCCACATGCCTCATCGCCACTAAAATGATCGGTAACTTGCTGTTGTTGAGCTAGTTAAAGCATGATCACTTAGGTTTTTAATTGCTTTGGCTACGTTTTTTGTCGTTCGGCGACAGTCATGAGCTCTTCAGCATTATTAGATTGTGTTAAATGTTTCTTTGTTTTAAAAGATTAACCCTCGAAGTTGTTTCGTGGTCTGCCGACTTTCGTTGACTCGTGATGTTAATGATTTTGGCTACTGGATATCTAAAAAACTTTTTCTTAACTTTTAATCACTAATTACTTTAGACTATAAATCGTTCTTATGATTTTCTAGCAGCAGTCAACTTCGAAGTGATTGTGGATGAAAATTTCGCTAATTTATTAATTATTGTCCGTTCAGGTTCCTCGGTAATACTATGGTCGTTGAAATTTACCACAATAAAGTGAAAATGACGGACATTACTTTAATTTCGATTTAACCATTCTTCAAAGTTAAGGATTTTTAAAGTAGAATAAATGTATTCTCAAGAAGAAAGAAAAAAATGTTTGTACTCGTTTGTACTCATCTAAAACACATTTATAATTTTAGTTAACTAAATGAACTACATCTTTAAATAGGTACCTAATCACAATTTGGCTTAACCATCAGTTCATTTCTTGAACTCATGGTTTCAAGCCCATCAAAGTTCAACAACATTAAAAAATACACAATAAATTGTAATGTACTTTTTTGGTATATCTTAGACCAGCGACCCGTCCCTGCTTCGCACGGGTGCAATCCCATGTAATTATATTTTTATCTCGCTAAGTTTTTAATAATATGCTGGACTTTTTTATACTTAGAATATTTTTTATATACAATTCTGTAGTATCGGTCATAGGTTTCTCAACAAGAACTTGGGTTTAAGTCAACCTCACCTGCAAGTAGTGCATTTACTGATCGACAGACGAAGCTCTGGCAAACAAAACATCCCGATTAGCGGCAATAAACTCACCGCCTATTACGTGAGACCAGAACACTGCTGAAAAGTGAATGTTTAATATGCCTCTGCCTACCCTTCCGGGAAAACAGACGTGATTTTATATACGTATGTATATAATATCGTAGTACATCATTTCATAAGTTTTGTTGGTATTAGCAATAAAACATTTGGAAATTCTTTGATTTTACGAATCATTGAGTTTGTTATGTGTTCTATTTATATAATATTGGTGTATTATTTATATGTATATATATATATACCTTCCTTGAAACATAAATCCAAATGATGGTGGAAACCTCCTTCAAACCTGTTGGGTGCTTTGGAAGAATTCGTTAACAATATAGTCAAATAAATACACAGTTGTAAAATGTGCAGTAGGCAGACCCATCTTTCGCATTGGGCACAGTGCCCAGGGCCTCGCGATCGATTGCGGCCCCGTTCTTTGTCCATTCTGACGAAATAGTGCTAAATTATGGTCACGATGGCCTCATTCTCCTAATGGGCCCAGGGCCTCTAATACGTGAAAGACGACCGTGGCAGTAGGTACTAAACTTTATGTTAAATGTAACAAATGTAACAAATGTTTAATGATGTATCTTGTTAAGATGCATCATTAAACATTTGTAATAACCGCTAACTGTCATAAGAGATGTTGAAAGTGTTTAATGACTTTAATTATTTTTATTTTCAAAGGCTAATGACTCACACCTAATCCATTACCTCGCGTTGCAACCCTGTGAGTCATCATTCTGGAATGTTACACAAACAATTCTCGGAATTACAGGTTTAGGGGTGATGTTTACCTACATTAATTTGCTATCTGTTTTCGGGAGTTTCAGTGACTTGATTACCTGGCTTGTTCTCGACGAGATACTGTGAGACTCTCTGAACTGTTTGAAGACTATATGACTCATTGATTAATTGATCAGTTTGTCAAACGAAGAATGACTTGGCACGCCTTACAAAGGACTGTTTGAAAACGTCTGTAATAAAGTAACTAGTCTCCATATAAGCATGCTTAAAACCAGACTCGGAACAAATCCTGGTTGGGAATGAACCCCATATAATTTGTTTTAAAATATTACGAGGGGGCTAATGCTTCTCTTAAAGAAGTAAAATAATATTACTTCACAGGGTGCATAGCATAGGCTTCACACCAAGAACTGAAGCCCCACTTCACCTGCAAGTGGTGCACCTGCTAATTGAGGAACGAGGTACTCACAAACAAAACATCCCGATTAGCAGCAATAAGCTCACCACCTATTATGTGGGGCCAAAACACTAGCCAGAAGTGGGCGATTAATATACCTCTGTCTACACCTCCGCGGCAACAGTGATTTTATATTTGTAATAAAACTTATGTTTGTGATAAAAAATAAAATATTAAGGTGAAGATGAGTATAAAAAAGAAGGAAAACTTGATAAAAACCCTATTTTGTAACGTGTGGCAACCCCCTCTCCAGTGCAACTGGGGTTTGCGGTGGGGTGGTGTGTCGGCATCGAATCGACTAAAACCACGCGGTGTGCCATTCTGCGCCTGAGATAGTCGGCATCCGGGAAGAGCTGTTATTACGATATCCAGACCTTGACAAAAAGCCTAAGCCTACCCGTCAGGCCAGCGTGGTATAATAAGCCAAAACATCCTGTCTAGGGAGAGGCCCGTGTCCAGTAGTGGACTATTAAAGACTGGTCTGATGGATGACTATTAAGAAAATCATAATCATTATTAGATTTATCAATTTCTCTTTAAATGGGTTATACATTCAAATAAATAAAAATGTTTAAATGTTCAATTTTATTATCACTTTGATGTCATTTTATAAGATAACAATATTTACATGATAAAATAAATATAACATGTATGACGTAATACAACTTCATCTTATATAAATACGTAGGTACATCACTGGACCGGTAAAATAAAGTTTGACTTATTTTGAATCTGCCTCTATAAACCTTATATATTATTGCACAGATAAGTAAAAAAAAACATAGGTATTCTTAAACTATGTGGTCTTATATTTGCGTAGTTACTGCATCGAAGTATTATTTTAGTACACTCGACTAAAAAGCTATTTCAGATGACAAATTATGGTGATAAAATAGTAAATAGTTTGATAGTGTTGGTCACCATACTGCATTGTTTGCATTGGCAGTAGGGATGGCGATACTTTCCAAAAAAGATCGATTTTTAAATCGATTCGAATCGAAGTTTAATATATCGATGCACAAAAAATCGAGGTAAAAAGAAAAAATCGATCTTTTTCCGATTTGTTTATTGAGTCTATGTTTTCTATACAAATACAAACCCATTTATCGTATCAAAACAGAAATTTATCGTATCCAAACAGAAAAATCTGATCTCGATCTTAGAGGGTGAAATACCGATTTAATGGATCGATTCAGTACACAATATCGATTTAAAAATCGCTTTTTTTGGTCTATAAAATCGATTCTTCGATTAATCAATCTCAGATCGCCATGCCTAATTGGCAGTTAGTATGGTGATCACAGGCAGAGTAGTCACTTTGCCAGGCTCTTAAAATAAAAAAATAAATTATAGCCATGTTGTGAAACTAAATTTGTAGATTTAAGACTTAAATACTATTAATGACTAAACATTCGAGCTGGATAACATAAATAGTACATTAAATTAGCACGTTCTAAGATACAAATATTTTTTAGGTTACTTGTTGAAACTACATTGAATCTAAAATAGAATTTTTGTATAAAAAAAATAAATTAGATTTTTTAGAATACTCTATAATCTTAAAACGATACATTAACATTAAAATGTCTAATAATTAAATTATTTATGCTCACTGACAGTACGATATATTCAACCTTGTTCTCATTGTATTTAATATTGAGGTTGATTTAAGAAAAAAAAAATATATTTTGAAATTTTCGACAACACATACGCATTTATTTAAGAATATTTTTGTTATAATTTATTTATAATTCATATTTTTACGGCAGCATTTCTGTTCAATTCTACTAAAACACTAATGTTTTAACATTTTGCAATTTATTTAAATCAATTTCCGAGGATGTTTGTACTAACAATGACGAAGAGCAAAGAAAACTGCGACATACAGCCAGTTAGTGTACCTGCGAGTCAATCTTACAAAAAAAAAAACACTTTTCGGCCAATTTAAACTAGGCATAAGACCTGTGCACAGCAATGAGCTATTAAAGGCTGTCTATGACGATGATAGTATAGTAGGCCAAAACCTCCTCGCTAAGGAGAGACCTATGTCCAGTAGTGGGCTGTTAAATGCTATTGATGACAAGACTAACCATGGTCGGTGAGCCGACTGGAGTCTGCCGTCTAGTTTGAACTTTCATTAGTAGTATTAGTAATGGTATAAGGAAAAAAAAAAACTCATATATTTCGTGAATGTTCGACGGTGTTGGTTCAGGTGAGACCTTTGTCAAGGGATATTGTGACCTCTGACGTCAATGTTAGGGGTTGAATTCAATGGTCACCTTCGAAATACAAGATAATAAAATGATTTTTATGTATAAAAACAAATGGTTTCAAATAAGTTAATTCTTTTATTAAATGATATTGTAACTTAGAAAATTTTAACTGCACTGGTACACAAATAACACAGGGATATATGATAATTTACTTGCCGTTTACTTTAATTAAATAGTTGGCAACATTGGCACTCACAACAAGAACAATATTGTAGCCAGAGCAGAAAAGTAAAGTGGAAGAGTATTTATTATACAGTTAGGTGCAGAACTGAGTCAATGTTTCGCGATTATTTGATTAGATGAATTAAGTCCATATTTAATAAAAATGTTTAAAGAATTTTATCCCATAAGTTAAATCTTTATTCCTCAAGTTAATAGTTCAAATGGATATTATCCAGTTACTGCGTTTTAAAACGTTGAGTATTTGAATGTGATAGACTCACTTTTGCATCGTGTTTGTTACTGACTCTGCGCTCAAGTATGAACATGTTTAAACTTGTCAGGATTAGTAGAGAAAGAAAATTTCACTTTGTTTATTACTCAGTGTAATTTTATATCGCAAAGGGAACGTTTCGTACGCTTTATTGAAATCATGAAACCGACATCGAAGTCCATTATAGAATCTGCTAAAGAGTTACTCAAAAGTGGAAAATCGACAAGATTTATCGCTTAAGAGTTAAACGTGAGTCAATCAACAGTACAGAGAATAAGAGCAAAGTGTAAATTTCCTGTGCCAAGTAACGTTGGTGGTCGTGTTAAAAAGATATCTGACAGAGACGTAAGAAAACTTATTCACTACTTAAGATCTAGTGAAACGTCTTCAGCATCAGAAGCCAGCATCAAAAAGAATATTAGAGCAAGAAAAGAATTTGCAGAACAATATATTAACTGGACTGAAAGTGACTGGATGAGGGTTCTTTGGTCCGATGAGACCAAAATTAATAGATACAGCGCAGACAGGCGAAAATGGTCTTGGAAGAAAGAATTACAAGCAAAGGATTTTATACAAACGGTGAGACATGGTGGAGGTAATATCAAACTTTGGGGATGTCTGACAGCTTTTGGTGTGGGACCAATTTACAAAATCGATGGAAATATGGATGGTAGAATGTATCTCAGCATTCTTAAGACACATCTGATGGATGCTGTAGAAAATATGCCATATCCTGTAAATAAAGTAATATTTCAACAGGATAACGACCCCAAGCACACGTCAAAAATAGTAAAAAAATGGCTTGATAAGCAAGTGTTTCAAGTCCTTCCATGGCTTTCTCAGAGTCCTGATATCAATCCTATAGAGAATTTGTGGGCATATTTGAAAAGCATGCTTTTAAATGAATATAGCGCACCACCATCGAACTTGAACATTCTGTGGGAACGAGTACAAGAACAGTGGTACAAAATTCCACCCGAGTACTGTGATAAACTTGTAAAAAGTTTGGTAAATAGGTTGCATGCGGTTGAAAAGGCAAAGGTCTTTGGACCAAATATTAAAGATATGTTTTCATTATATTTTATAACTGGTGCAAAAGTGAACCAATTGTAATTGTAATGATTATTCACCAAAATAGGACTTAAACTTATAAGATTTCTTTAATTAAACATTCAAGAAATAAAGTTTTTAAATATTACAATACATTTTTTATTTAGTAATTAATACCAATTTCATACAGATATTTTTAAAAAATTGTAAGGTACTGACTCAGTTCTGCACCTAACCGTATTTTAAACTAAAAATTAACAGAATATAAAAGCTAAGGAATGCATTTATTTAACATAAAAAAAAATATTGGAAAAAATTATAATACTGTTATATATTGCTCATAACCTAATAAAAATCCAAATAATTTTATAAACATTCAATGCAATTATTTACATACAATCCATGTAAGCAAAAAAATACCTGTTCCGTAACCTGTTCCTGTGGCACAGAAAATTCCCACATAAGCAGAAACAATATGAACATTCAAATAATGTCTTTACCATGCATTCCGTTGCCACATTTATTTTAATTGTCTACTTTATAAGCTATAACTAACAGAACAGTGACGAAATGTGTGTCACATCTGTCACAATAAGTTAAAAAAAAAACATAGTTTTCAGATAAAAAAAAATAGATTCATTTTCAGCTCTGGCTACAATTTCTACAACAACACTCACAACATCTTCAAAGAACCGCTTAAAATACATCTCATTATTCTACATGATAATAGAGAGGGACTAGAATATGTGCATTTATACACAACAATAATAAATACATAATATTTAGACCCCTTAACACTAATTCAGCAAAAAAAAAATAAGAAACTTATAGACAATTTTTTTCTTGTGTTCACGGATAGAGTTGAATTACTAGAACCCAATCCTTTAATTCTGGGGGAATTACCGTTTAAACGTCGGCAACACACTTTTGAATCTTCAATACCAGTGAACCAGAAAAAAAACAATTTAACCAAATCTAAAGAAACTCTATCTAATTACCGTCATTTACATTTTTAACTTCATTAACTCTTCACAACGCGTAACATTACAAAAAAAATAACTTTTGTCTTTCATGGCCGACCGTCTGTCTAAGGATACCTTTATTTGGAATGTAAATACACCCACTCCACCCACGGCTGTCTAATTCCAAACTAACAGAATCTGCATATTGATTAACCAGATTGCTTACTAAACATAAACATATTACGTATTATTAAATGCTTACATAGATTTATCACACCCAGACACGAAAAATCCTGGAAGGAAATAGAGACCTTTGACCAACTGACCTATACGTGATACTTGAAGCAATACTTTTACTAGTTTTTTTTCTCCAAAAACAACTAAAATGGTGTCAGCGGGTCTAAATATTTCAAAAAACTTACATTTAAAGCTACATCTTAGCGTCTAACAACATGGTCTTTTGCAATATATACAAATTAATCTAAAATAAGTTATTATACATATAATTTAATCCTGGGGCTTTTAACTAATGAACGCAAAGTAGCAGGAAGTGTGCAGAAGTTATGAGGATCCTAAATGCACTGTCACGTATTGTTAAATCTTATTTCGTACACGATTCTAATTTGGGCATTTTACTGCCATAAGGCGATTCACTAATCATTTCGACTATGGAAGTACAACATTGTTTGTTTCATGTGAATATTATCTCACGTATTCTCCATACCTAGTCAAGCTTCTTTAAACATTGACTACTATTGTTACTAGCACCCGACAAGTAAATTGAATCACCGCGAGTCGTTATTATCAGTTTTTTTTTTCTACATTTAATTCTTTACTAACCCAATCCCATCCATTCTCATATCTTGGAGTTATTGACGATTGTCGACTTCATCAATCGCAAAGATAGATCTGATAACCTTTTAAGATTTTGATGTTCCAAAAAGCTTGAGAAGGTATTGAGAACCAATCTTATGCTAAGATTATATAGGTTATTTAATCTGTGTCAAAAGTTTGGATAAATCTTCTCCACCACAATGGCGAATTTATCTACAAAAAATAAGGCATTCAATCAACGATCAACCGACTAACTCTTCACGATTATCAATAATATTACTAAAACTATAACAGTTACCGCCAACATTAGTATACAATGCATTTTCCTGTTCGTTCTCTGATACCTTTCTGCTTTCTGCAACTGTTTGTACCCTTCGTGCACTTGAACCTGAGTTTGCTCTATATTATAATCTATTCTGTCTAAAATCGTCCCCTGCTCATGAACCATCTGACCTAAATCTTTAAAAATATCATTCAAATCAACTATTGAACGAACGATTTTATTCACTTCTTCTTCCCTTTCTGCCACGTCTCTCGTGTTCTCTTCTTGTATTAGAAGTAATTGCTTCTGACTTAACGCTGGTCTGGCTTGGAAGTCGTCTCCGTCGTGGTCGAATTTTTGCGTCCCTGAAGTACTGGGTAGGGAAAATAATAAGTCTGTTTGGTTGTTCGACAAACCTGGGAGGAGATCGTTGTCGTCTAAGCTGAGTTCTTCGAAGTTGGGGAGTTCGAAGTAGGCGTTAGATCTCTCTTCTCTCGACGTTAAAGATTTCAAGTATGTGGATTGTGCTGTGCGGAAGGTTATGCTGAGATCTTGTAGTATGGTGACGAGGGCTAGCACTACGTTTGTTGCTAACTTTTGTTCAGTTTGGTTTCCTGGAAAAAAGGACTGTATGGTTACTTTTTTGTGACTATCTCTTATTTACCCAATGTCATTTTCAAATTTTACTGTTGTAGACACTGACTAATCGCCATACTCATATTAAAAGATTAGTTATTTTTTGGTAAATTGAGTGAACTAAAAATGAGAAGTACGTAAAGTGTGTATTAAAAGTGCAAATGGTTAAGCTACATTTAAAAAAAAAATGATGATATTTTATTGACCTAAGGAATGTTGTTACCATGACAGTTTTCAAACTACATTTTCTCACTGCTCTCCATACTATTTTATGTGAAGTAGGTACTATGTGTATTATTCCAAAGAGTTTTTGGCAGTCACCTGCCTGACGTCAACAATTCTTAGTAACATAATCGTGTTTCTACAAGATTAGGATGAGAAAGACCGATTAAGACCAAGGAATAAAGAGGTAGACGTTTTCGAACGGAACATCGATAATGAAACATAATTTACAATCTATGCGGTTTACAATCGACAATCTAACACCAGGCAATTTCTAACCACAAATAGAACCTTGTTCCTCTTATCATATCAAAAGATTCTACAAGTGTGAACACATATTTACTTTAAGTGTTACAAAATTCTACTCACACTGATAAGCGATTAAACACCACACTGAACTAGTTGTACGGTGAACACTGTTATCTAAACCTGCTTTTTGTATATTGACACAAACTGTATTTATGACAATTGCCTGGATCACATAGCATTTCACTATGTTCATATGCGGGACTGACCTCTTTTAACCACAGAATGGACATATAGCTAGCCTCACCGTGGCTTCCTTCAACTACTGCAGTCTTAGTCTCGTATCTAGGTAGTAGAGCCACGCTGATTCTAGGTAGTAGAACCACGCTGATTCTAGGTAGTATAGCCACGCTGATTTCAGCACGAGCGGGCCGGTTCGACCGAGGTCGTACTACCCTCCCACAGAAGACCAACTTAAAGCGCCAGCATCCGTGTTGTCGTGTTTCGTTGGTGAGTGTGAGACCGGAGGCCCATTGATGCAGTGGTAACAGTTATCGTGGTAACTGTGTAAGCCTTACACTGTCACAATGACTGTCATGCCTTTTACGTTCCCAAGAGGGGTGTGAAAAAGCATCTCACAAGGCCACCATAGTGTGGGTCACCATACTGTGTTGTCAACATTTGCAATGAGTATGGTGACCACAATTCTTGGATTCTATTCATGTTTTCCATTAGGCAGAGTAGAGTCGCTTTGGCAGGCTCTTACGATAAAAGTATCTCCATAGAGACTTGCAGTATTTCTAGGTAGTGCAGGTCCAATTTTTATCTACGATATAGCGGGCTAATAGACGGATCACTAAATATAAAAACTGCTAAACTCATTGTTTTTTTTTTTTTTTTTTTTTTTTTTATACCACGACGGTGGCAAACAAGCATACGGCCCGCCTGATGGTAAGCGGCTACCGCAGCCTATGGACGCCTGCGACACCGGGGGCACCACGTGCGCGTTGCCGACCCTTCAAAAACCTATTAACCCCCTTCTTGAAGAACCCCATGCTGTAGTTCCCAGGGAAAACCGTGGCAGGGAGCTCATTCCATAACGGGATTGTTCGCGGGAGAAAATTTCTCTGAAACCGCACTGTGCGCGACCATTTAGGTTCCAATGTATGTGGATGAGCTCCCTGACGATGGCGAGCGGTGCGATGGTAGAATGTGGCTGTGGGCATCATATCAAACAATTCTTCTGAACACAACCCATTGTAGAGACGGTAGAGTACACACAGGGAGGCAAAGTCTCTCCTAAGACTTAGTGGCTCGATACCGTCCGTGAGATCAGGATCGTCGACTATTCTCACAGCACGTCTCTGGACTGAATCGAAAGGCTCAAGCTGGTACTTCGGTGCTCCCGCCCAGAGATGACAGCAATACTCCATGTGAGGCCGAACTTGTGCTTTGTACAGTAGTAGCCTTTGTGCCGGTGTGAAATATCGCTTCGCTCTATTCAGAACACCAAGTTTTTTTGATGCCAGCCTCACCTTTCCCTCCAAATGAGTCCGAAATTGGACGTCACTGGAGATGTCGACACCGAGGATCCCAATACTCTGTGAGATGGTAAGGGGTGTATTCTGGAATTGTGGAACTACAGTGAACGGGGTTTTTTTAGCAGTAAACGCACAAACTTGTGTCTTAGAGGGGTTAAATTGGACCAGGTTATCCCGACCCCAATCGGAGACTCTGTGTAAAGTGCTCTCGATTTGAGACACAAGTTGTTCGCGACTTTCTACTACAGCGGTACGAGGGATGTTAGCCCGGCCCGTGTAATACGCATCTCCAGTACTGTCATCCGCATAACAATGAATGCTATCTATGGTCAACATATCATTGATATGCAGCAAGAATAGTGTTGGAGATAGCACGGAGCCTTGCGGGACACCAGCGTTTATGTCCATGCTTTCGGAGCAGCTACCGTCGACGACGGCTTTTATGCGTCTGCCAGACAAAAAGCTAGCCACCCATTTGCACAAACCCTCGGGCAGGCCGTAGGACGGTAACTTCGATAGAAGGCCCCTGTGCCAGACCCGATCGAACGCCTTTGCTATATCCAGGCCAACTGCCAAAGCCTCACCTTGACTCTCAATGGCTGAAGCCCACCGGTGAGTGAGATACACTAGAAGATCACCAGTCGAGCGACCGCGGCGGAAACCGTACTGGCGGTCGCTGATCAAATCGTGCTCTTCCAGGTAACTGAGGAGCCGTGTGTTGATTACACGCTCCATCACCTTAGAGAGAAGGGAGGTTATAGCTATAGGCCTGTAATTCGATGAGTCCGATCTATCACCCTTTTTTGGCACTGGATGCACATGGGCAGTCTTCCACGAAGACGGCACTTGCCTTTTGCGGTAGGAAATCGCGAAAAGTCGCGTTAGTACAGGGCACAACTCAGGGGCACACTTTTTGAGCACCACTGCAGGTATGCCGTCTGGCCCACTCGACTTATGAACGTCTAGACAGTTTAGTTCCCGCCGCACTTCTCTTTGCGAAATGTGTATTTCCGGCAAAGTGTGTTGGCACGGCGGGTTAATAGGCGGTACCGCACTTCCATCCTCGTTCATAGTCGAGTTCGCGGCAAAGAGTTGCCCAAGTAGGTCGGCTTTCTCTTTAGCACTATGGGCCAAGTTACCATCGGCATTTCGCAATGGTGGTAAAGACGACTGGCAAAAATTTCCTTCGGCAGCCTTAGCAAGAGACCAAAACGCACGACTCCCAGAGGGATAGCTCGTAAGTCGCTCACCAATCCTGCCGATGAAATCGAATTTGGCTCTGGCAATTGTCTTTTTGCTGGACCTCGAGGCAGCATTTAGTTTGCGTCTCACATCAGAGATGTTCGGATCCTTATTGGTACGGGCCGTGGTCCAAGCCTTATAGGCGGCCTGCTTGACTAGCCTGGCTTCCTTGCAAAGCCGGTTAAACCACGGTCGCTTTTTTTCCCCCGCAGCTACTGATGGGTTGGGAATAAAATACTCCATACCCACCAGGATCGTCTCAGTGACAGCGGCTGCGCAGGAGTCAGGATCTTCTGGCGTGAAGCAAAGCTGTCTCCACGGGTACGATGCGTAGAATTCACGCAATCCATCCCAGTCTGCTGATTTATATTGCCACATGTGGCGCAAATTGGCTGGGCGAGGTGGAATATGCCGAGGGCATGAGACTTCGGTCCGGACGAGGCAGTGGTCGGACGAGCCGAGAGGTGCGTCCACTGCAATAGTGTAGTCGTCCGGACGCGTCGTCAGCAGGAGGTCCAGCAAAGAGTGTGCATGGCTCTCAATATCAGGTATTCTTGTTGGAGAATGTACCAGTTGTGAGAGGCCATGGGCCAGAGCAAATTCATGAGTAGACCTGCCTGCAAAGTCGGTGGATCGAGAATTTAGCCACTCACAGTGGTGGGCATTAAAATCCCCTAAAATCACCAACTCAGCACGAGGGTACCGCTCAAGAACTTTGTCAGTCGTCACCTGCATGCTGTCATTGTATGCCCGCAACATTATATTCCATAAGTGACCCTTTCAAAATTTGTCTTGGATGAAAGATACCATAGACATTTACTGAGTTGTCTGATTTTACAAAAAAACGCTCAAAAATTAATAATATTTTATTATAAGCGGGGTGTGAAAGAGTATCTAATTGGGCCACCATGCTGCATTGTCTGTATTCGTAATGATTGTGGCGACCACCCTTGGTTTCTATTCTTACTTTCCACCAGGTAGAGTAGAGTCACTATTGCAGGTGCATTCAATATATATACATAGGAATATCATTCGTGTGGTGATAGAGAATACGGGGTATCCTCAGCCCTATTTTTCTAGTAGGTTTCGTAATAGGTGACTGTGGAGGCAAACTGCGCAGGACACGGCACTGCATATACTCGTAGAAGGAAAACTAGACACAAAACCTATGCCAAATTGTCTGGCCAGCGTGGTAAAGTAAGCCTATGTCCAACAGTGGACCATTACACGCTGTTTGAATAGATATATAAATGTGTGAAGGACTTACCATGTCGTATCTGCGCTTTAATAACTGTTAGATGGGTGTGCGCATGCGTGAAATGTCGGCCTATCTCTGTGGTCAACCGCTGTATGTGCTGCTGTTCTGTGGTGTCGTCAAGAGCTGGCCGCCGGATCTGCTTTTCGTGTCGAGTTTGGAGCTCCGAGAGTTTTGTTTTTAATCTGTGGAATGATTACAATCAAAAAGTGACTCATATCAAAATCCATAATTTGGACAGACAATCACATCTCCTTTAGACCCACACACTCGTCTGCGTCTTTTATTGCTTGCTTGCTTTATTGCCATCCTTAAAAGTTATACACATGCTGTCAAGGACTTTGTAAGGGTTACAATTCTCTAACATATTATTTATGCTAAGCTTTAAGTGTTTGCAATATTTTTCATTGATACTCCGCTCCTTTTGGCCATAATGTATATATAGTAGCCTTCCTTAATAAATGGGCTATCTAACACTGAAATAATGTTTCATATCGGACCAGTAGTTTCCGACATTAGCGCGTTCAACCAAACAAGAAAACAAACTTGAGCTTTATAAGTAGATATTTATTGGCCCTAGGTAGTATCAGGTGTTTTGACCTAGATAATACTTTAACATTCTCGTAGCTGCACACTTCCTGTTACAATACTATCAGCTAAGTGCTTGCGCTAGTCTTGACGACACTTTCACTGAGATAATTGTTTCAAACTACACACACGTGTAACGCTATATTTCTAAACATGTATTGATGGTGCAGATAAATCCTCGTGAAACTATCATCCCATATTGTTCACAAGGCTACCACTGTTGTTAGTAACTTGTGGTATGTTAAAGACATGGTTGCTAAATATGTTTTTAACATCAAAATCATCAACATCAACAGACTTTTACAGTCCACTACTGGACATTGGCCTCTCCTTAGCAAGGAGGTTTTGGCCGTGTGGTAACGGATTAAGAATACATAGTGTTACCACCCCTATTCATCCCGTGGGCGTCGTAAGAGGCGACTAAGGGAACAAAGTATGCAAGACAACATCATTACAAAGAGAAGGAGAACTTGAAACAAACCCTATTCCAACCCGTCTGGCAAGGGTGGTATTGTAGGCCAAAACATCAAAAACCTATAGTTTAATCTAGCCTGTAATTTAATCTAGTGTCATTCCAAGATCTCCAGTGACATTCCAGTACACATTCCACACTTATTGTGTCTTTTGATATATCTCAATGTCGGCCTCTCTGCCTTTGAGCTTTTTTCTCAAAACTAAGTTGGTAGAACTACGAAGACACGGCTGAACTTTTTTTAGATAGATCGACTGACGACCTTCACAACTCAAGTACTAAAATCCTAAAAATATAGGTTGACTCTTGTGACAGATGGTCCCGACACAGACGAAGTAACTTTGAACAAGAGATTATTTTGGATCATCTATTTTTTCATTCTTTACGTGCCAGTTTTATCACAAAGAAGTGGAATTCATTATAAATATAAAAACTCATACATAAAATGTACTTCGGTAAGTTATAATACATTAGTCACAACTGTCACAGAGATCAAGTAAGGATTTTTTAAAGACTATAGGTAATATCAAAGTTCTTCAGAACGTCTGTACGACTACAGACTTTATAAAAGTCCGACGACTTTCTTTTTTTTTCACTCTACTCTTAAAGGCTCCAGAGTTCAACTCATCAGCAAAAATAGACCCAGGCAAGTTGTTCCAAATCTTGGCGACTCTCACCAAAAACGAGCTGTCAAACCGTTTAGTTCGACTTTTGGGTATGTCAACAACGTATGGATGAAATTTTTGCCTGCACCTAATAGTCCGATAAAGGAATGGAGATGGCTCAACCAGTTCGGAAAGAACCTTCGAACACTCCAAAGTGAATCCTATAAAAAACTGATAAGCTGGCAACTCGACGACATTTTAAGACTGCAACTGCCAGTAATGATTGACTGTTCTCAGAGGCCTGCACAATCGCAATACATGCTTGGGGAGAGTTAAATATAAGAAGGCTACAAACCTTGTAATGACATAATGTGCTTCTTCCAAAGTGTCCGTCCAGGGTGGAGGCGCATGTGATTCTGACCGCAATTCCATACCAGCTTCCATGTCATGAGAGTTTCTTCTCATTAGCCGTACCCGCTCCGAATCATTGGTCTATGAGACATAAAAGAATTATTTAAAAAATGATGTTTTACAGTTATGTAAGTGTTTCTCTAAGATAGACCCAAATACAATAGTGAAGCACGACAGTGGTCACCTAACAAACCCTACAGCTGTTTAATTTGTCAGTGTCATACTTCTTACTATACTAATACATGCAACATTTTTTATATATTACATCATCAATCATCATCAACACCCTTCAATAGTCCAGGAAGGTCAAGTGAAGGTCAAGGTCAAAGTCAAGGAGATATCTATGTGCAACAATGGTTGGGCATAGATCTTTCCTTAACATAATCTCTCCTTACAAAGGAGGTTTTGGGCTACTATAGTATGCTGGTCAGATAGGTTGGGATTGGTTTTGTTTTTAGTCTGATCTGGATGTCATAATAACAGCTGTTCCCGGATCATTCCTATGTCAGGCGCAGAATGGCACACTATGTGGTTCTAGTCGGTCCAATTCCGACACACCACCCCACCGTAAACCCCGGTGGAGTGATGGCCTGAGGGGGTTTCCACAGGTTAAAAATAAAAATGGTTTTGTTTTTAGTCTTCCTTCTAGTTGTAGTATTATTGTGTTGCATATTTTGTTTCTTCAGCCTCTTACAACACCCATAGGAAGAGTAGGGATGGTGTCACTCTCTATTCTTACTTTGTTACACAGATAATATATTAAATAAAATAAATAAATAAATAGATCATCAGTATTTTACTTTATTTTAAATGTCTGACCATTTAGTTTTTGCTTTATGAGGAATTCTATTAATGTTGCTTGGGTATTAC
Organism: Hypercompe scribonia; assembly: GCA_949316085.1. Taxonomy (NCBI): domain Eukaryota; kingdom Metazoa; phylum Arthropoda; class Insecta; order Lepidoptera; family Erebidae; genus Hypercompe; species Hypercompe scribonia. The sequence continues at coordinate 755,595 of OX438986.1, forward strand.
TAGTGTTCTCATTAAAAACTTGCATAAAACTCTAACGTAACGGTATACTGGGCGAGATGTGACTCTACTGACTTCACAACAAATACTAAACTCTAGTAATTCTCCAATAGTTACTTACATGTTATCACCAAACGTCGAAGTTTGTTTTGCAGAGGACATATTATCACATATATAATATAGTTTCTAGTGCAGTAAATACAATATAAAGGTACCATGAATATTGGACAACTATTTAGTTTTAGGCTTTTCTACACCTATCTTGCTATTCAGTAACTATATAGTATTCAATGTTTTTAACAGCCAAATATCAAATTAAAACAAAACGGGCTTTTGTAAAAACTCACAATACTCACAAAAATTTTCATTTTACCCATGACTTCATATGAATACTTTTAATCTACCAATGTTCAGTAATATTATACAGGGTTACTGGTGAAGTCAGTAGAGATACTTTAAAGGTTGTATTACTAATAGATTTCACTATGAAAATGTATATCAAAATTAACTATTTTCAGATATTTCTTAAGATTTTTTATGAAAATACCTAAATTTTGTTTAAAATTTCATGACTGTACTATGAGTTGTGATGCAGCACTAAACCTGCCACCAGCAATTTAGCAAAATATCTAATATATCATGAGAAAATGAGAACAAGTGACCCAATTAGTTAATGAGTTCCTTTTAAATGGTACCAATGTAACGTAAATATTAGAGAAGATTTCATACCTGTCCCATATGAGAACGCTAAAACATAATTTAAATTGAATTTAACACTTTAATTATAATTTATATAAATATTACTAGTTATTTTTAAGTTTTTATTAAAATATTCTTGACAGATAATACTAAATACACATTCTTTTATAAAGCAAACGCTAAAAAAATATTTTTAACAGTATCAAATAAGTAAAACAAGGAGTTGATAGTGAAATTAATGATACTCCATAAGGCCTCAAAAAATGTTATGTTGATCAAAATAGAAAAAAGAAACATAAAATTAACTTAATTGGTTACTGCTTAGGCAGTTTAAATTACATCATTTAAAATTTAAATTTAGACGAAAAACTATAAATCAATAACATGTAAAAGTACTTACTTGTTCAGCGAATATGTGCCGGCTGTGAATAGCATTGTTCCGCATCAACACAAATACCTCTGTTAGACTTCTTGACACCATCTTCACGGTCAATTTTAAATAGATTTATAGTTAAAAATGAAGAAATAATGTTTATTTTCTCCTGTACAGTGACACGACAATAGGATGACATTATATTAAAATGTGACAGATGTCATGAAGACAAATTTATTATCTTAGTTCGTTCATTTTGTTCGAATACACTGTTGCTACTGTTGTAAACTTGATAAAATATAGCAAATTAGACATCTTTATCTATCTTGCAAGGTGTATACTGATATGTACAATGAACTTGCACCCGTCTTATGATGTTGGACATTATAACTTAACTCGAGGTAAAAAGAGCAATAGATTAAGTTTTATATTTATAAATAAATATTATCTTGACTTTTCTTTTGATTCAAATCACTATCCAGCAATGTGCCCAAGTAAAGCGAGGGTAACATGTGCAACCATGCAGTAAATTCAGTTTGTGACACAGCCCGAAGTCATACCATACCTGTTCTCAAAGAGCCCTTCAATAAGGTGCTTTGGATTCTCTTCATCTCCACATTATCCCACGCTCATTTAATGTGTGCTATTTCAGGGAACACCTCACTAGCATTAAGGGCCAACCAAACTGATATAGTGTCCACCAAAAACAGTATTTTCACCTCACCACCATGGGAACCTAATAAGACAGTGACAAAGCCAGAAGGCCCCCATCTCGTACAAAATGCACCACCTGACCACTATTCTGATTCGAAAGACTAGCGATGCCTGACTCCTCTGCTTCTCATCCATAGAAACTGTAAGGACGCATTCCACGACTGACTTCAGAGCTTTATAAAATAACAAAACTTCCTTGAGGCTAAACCAAACAAGACTGATTGGCTGTAGATAATTCATTTTCGAAAGGGCGAAGCACATATGCAATAGGGTAAAATGTTCGTGAGTAGCAAGGAAAGACATAATGTATCTAGGAAGGTATAGTCTCAGGAACTGCACTAAGAAAAATGTTTATTTTGTTAGGTAAATCCTAACAGAATGAAATCGAGAGAATAAGATTCTTTAAAAGGCCTGGTAAAACAGTGATAAACGAGAGAAGTGAGTACGAGCACCAACGCTACAGAAAAAAAAAATCGTTTAAATGTTTCTGAACGAATGTTGTCACTCTTAAAAACTAACATCTTGTCTTGAAAATGTAGAGGTTATGTTTACAATTGTTAAATGAAATATTAAATAAATTTGAGGATTATAAACAATTACACTGTGTACATAGTATTATATTAATGTAGTAAGTAATATAAGTTTTACGTAAAGTAATAAATACTTGCAGAGTATGCAGGCGTATGAACCGGGGCCGGAACATTTCCAACAGTTTCCGTCCAATAGGATCATTGTAATACATCCTGGATCGCTATACATACGAATAGGGAGAGCTTCAGATTTATTACCAGTCAAACAGCTACATTGCATAGCCAGGAAACGTCGTCATGGAGGAAAAATCTACCGTGATTCATTTATACCCCCAAGCGTACCGAAAACGAAGGAATTAATCGAAGAATTAGAAGAATGCCGCCTGCAAATATCTCATACACTGCAAACTTGTGTTCAAACGAATGGTGCGAGAAGATACGCTACTCCCCCTCAGCAAATTGCTGCATTCAATCGTCGCTCTTTGCCTGATACTGTGAACGATGGAGACCCATGGCCTCAAGTTGAATGTGATATCGTTATAGGGGATCTAGTCCTAGATGTAGACCCAGAGTTACCATACAATATACATTTCCCTTACCGAAGGGGTGATTTCAACATTCATACTGAAGTCGGTGGTTCAATTTCATCAGTTTTGAATGACATGTACACAATTTGGAGTTCTATCATTGAGTATAAACTAGGAATACCTTTAATCGAGCTAATAAAGTACAGATGTGTGTTACTGATACCAGATTTGTATTCTCGGAGTCACTTGAAATACTTAATGTCTTTATTACTAAGAGATTTAGGTTTCGGTCACTGTTTCTTAGTTCAAGAGAGTGTTGGAGCTACATTTGGAGCTGGGATAGGTTCTGCATGTGTAGTAGACATAGGTGATCAGAAGACGGCAATATCATGTGTTGAAGATGGAATTTCTCATAAGACAACCAGGATGAGAATGGATTATGGGGCTGGAGATGTTTGTCAAGCATTGTCATGGATGTTTCATAAAAGTGCATTTCCATACAAGAATTGGAATGAAAACATTCCCCGAGATGTCATCCTAATGAGGAATTTATATGAAAATTTTTGCCATGTGAATCTAGATGTTTGTGGTCCTCAAGAGAAAAGTTTTCTTGTCGATCATCCTGGAGATGTTGTTAACAAATACACATTACAAGTAGGTGATGAATGCATCATATCACCTCTATCCATGTTTTACACAGACTTACTCAAAATAACTGGGTCAAAATCTACAAAAATCCAAAACCGTCAGCCAAGCGACCCTGAAGATCCATTTGATGCAGAATTTCTAAGAGAAACAGGTAGAAAACGCGAGACTGCTGATCCAACAGTAAATGAGAGTCAGCAGTTTGAAGCAGCAAGTGAACCGCAGCCATCAACTAATCAAGATGAAGACATTGTTGTGGATACATTAGAAGGTGGCCCAGGAGATGTGGTATCTTTGGCTCCTGGTCAAGTTTTAGCATTAGATGCAGCTATTCTTCAAAGTATAGACCGTTGCCCAAACGAAGAACTTAAACGTAAAATGTACAGTAACATTCTAATTGTTGGAGGCGGAGTTAAAATCCATGGACTCAATTTATGGCTTCAGAATCGATTGGCATTACAGATCCCTTACACATATAAGACTGAACAATTAGAAATAGTCACATCTCCAAAGGACATAGATCCAGCCAGCACCGTGTGGAAAGGTGCTGCTGTGATGTCTTGCTTGGAGTCTGCCATAGAGCTGTGGATTAATCAAAGCGAATGGAATAGATATGGTTTGAGAATATTAAGAGAGCGCGCTCCGTTTATTTGGTAATTAGATTAATAAAAATATGTAAAATTTCATATTTTTGCAGTGTCAATCAAACAGTACTCCACTGTTGACCATAGACAGCCGCTTCCAAGATGCTCCTACGGCCCATAAAACTTTATCTCTGTGACATATGGCCAATGAAGTAAATTTGCAACAATAAATTTTATTTTGCATCACCAATGTTTTCATTTTTTACTTGTTGGTTTTATTGCCAAACATTATAAACATAAAAATTTACATCTAAAATGTACCTCATAGGGCTCATAGGCAGTGTTAGCAACCTGAAGTGGACTGATTATCGTACCCAGGGGCGTAAAATTATCGTACATGGATCGAAATTATCGTATTTTTTAAGATAATGTCTATTATAGATAAATAAATCATATAAATTGTAAAATTGATATACATGCAAGTACTCTATAGTTAATCTTTTTTAAACCACCGCTGTCAAATCAACAGAACACTGAAACCCAAATATTTTACACGTAGTACAGACCTGAACTGATTTCCTTTCCACTTCAAGGGAAGTTCAATAAATGCGCCAAATTTAAAATTCACTTACACAAAATTTCACTGTTCCCATGCAAGTTGGGTATGAAACACGCCAAAATTTTGTATATATAAAGAAGAAATGTATTCATAAAGATTAATTATTTGTGTTATCACTTAGAAATCGCTAACGGTGAGCGTGAAAAGCACGAATTGGACCGCACGTTGGTACGCTATGAGCGCTGTGAGCGTGATTCGGACCACGGCCGTAATCGAAATATCGAACTAATATTCCCTTGTTCGCATTGGTAGATGCTATACTAACCAATAAGAAAGCGTGTACAGCAGGTGCTGGATAAAGTTACCGTATCGGCAATGGTGAAACTTAGCAGAGCGGATCGTAAGAATCAATAGGAATAGAGAACTTGTATTTCCTGGTATTTTCCCAAGATTTTATTGGACAAAATAAAATCATGCTAATGCGAAATTTAGACTATCAGCGCATGAGTGAAATAATATAAATTCTCAAATTTTGCATCATGATAGAAATTATCGTACAATCTGTGTACGATAGTAATATGCTATCGTACATCGTACGCAGGCACAAAATTATCGTAAATGTACGATAATTATCGTACGGTTCCGAACACTGCGCATAGGTTCTTAAATGACACTAGTGACATCTGTCATTGAGATCAAGTTATATTTTAATAACTTTAGAGAATCATTCTCGAAATACTTCGCTTTTCTTCTTATTTTTTTCAAAATATTATTTTATCTGAAAGTTTTACAGCCATGTTATGACAACAATGAAATGCATATTTTAAAAAAAATATTTATTACGTATAATGCAAAATTACATTCATTTGGCGAGTATCGTGAGAGATTCACTGGTAAGTACAAAGTTCAGAAAAATTGAGTATTAATAAAGAAGTACAATATAATATAAAATCAATGTACAGAAAACATTATTCTAACATTAATAATTAAAATATATTCTCCGCTAAATACTACACAGTCTTATACCGAATAACATTATTTTTGTGCTTTGTACTAAATTATGCGCGAAAGCTTGGAACCTGATTGGTCGAAAATCGGGTCTTGACCATTATTCTCTTATGCCATACACTGCTCCCGAAGTTCCTCTGCGAAGTACTCTAGAAAGGCGCCTGAGGCGAGGTAAAGTTTGACGAAGTAAGCCTAAGTGCCACTACATTATTGTATTCGCCTAACATTGTCAAACATCGCAAGTAGTGTAGAGGAAGCATTAGATCGAATGGACTACAAAATACTTAGCAATATCATATCATTCTAATATGAACGGTTGTTGGAATAGAGCACCCAATATCGATATGGATCACATATTTATCTCCTAACTTAATATAATAATAGATTAGGAAGTATCTACATCTAATCACTGTTTATACTAACTACAAGCCAACCATATACAAATACTACAAGTGGTTTGGATAAAATGAATTTGTTCAGTATTTCATAAGACTAATAGGCTAGATGACACCTTAATCAAATTAGTTACTTTTAATCATCTGTCAAAACGACAATTTTGTATGAAAAATGTACTAAATACCAAATTGTGACGTTACTGTTTTAGACTACTCAATTGAACAATATATTTCACTATATATTTGATTGAAACTCGTAATAATAATAAAAAGCTATGTTGATTGTATTTTCCGAGATGTTTCGCGATATTAGTTTTAATGAAGTGGATATTGGTATTTTTTTACGATACAGTCATCTACCCAATTATGATAATGTACTACTCCTAGGCGATTTCGGACGCAGGAGATTTTATAGTGCAGAAGTGCACTCTCTGTTCCCTCACTCTTACAATCCGATGGGACTAACCGACACGACCGGGGAAAGATCATGCGTAGGACCTGCGGTTTAACGAAACCCGAACTTTGGGCTGTTATTAATCGTTTCTATAATCTGAAAAACTCAGAGATCTCTTATTGGCAGTCACATATCGTAACCAACGAAGCAGTCGCGGTAGTTCATTAGACTAATGGTAACTTACAGCTTTCGTTCTATATATTGTCATATAAGTAAGGAATTAACGTTAGTTGGGCATGTGATGAAACCCATTATCATATAACAATATATTGTCATGTATGAAAAACCTAATTTTAAAAATCGAAATTAAAACATATAAGACAATATAAGTAGTAGATAAGGCATCAATTTTAGGGATAAATTAAAATTATACAAGGAAATAATCGATTCGTAGAACAAACAACTATGCATAATGTACTTGTACATATATAGGGTAATAAACACAATAGACTATATTTAATTTTCCTATAATGTAATTGGTAATGAATAAGGCATTTGACTACGTTATCTAAATTCCCTTGCAACACATGTAGTTAGACATTTATAAAGGATGCCACAAGGAGCTATATTTGGTCCTTTAAAAATGACTTATTTTTTGCTGTAGTTTTGAAAAACCAGGTTTTCCATAAAAAGGGAAGTCACTACTTGAATACCTTTGGCATAGTGATATTCATTGAATTTTCTAAATGTTCTACGTATTTTAGCTCATTTCAGTCTCATTCCCACACCTAAAAGAAACGGCAAACTCTCTTTTACTGACTTTGGGGTGAAAGAACCTATAATAGATCACCATTATAATTATTCCTACCACAAATGGAACTACAGTAAATATCAACAGCGGGTAGAAATATACCTCATTTCTACCATAAAGGTACCACACTACTCCACAGGCAAGGTTTTGGAAAAAACAAATCGTATAGTAGATTGAGTACCTATATCTTGTTTTGCCTTCAACTGGGATGATATAAGTGAAGAGGTAAACGCCCCCAAGTGCGATAGAGAAGGCAACACTACCGAGACAGTTGTGCGAGCAGAAGGGCGAACGGTCGAAAATCTGGAGGAGTGTAGCGGTGATGAGTATATGAATTCCGCAGGCTAAAATTGTCCAATGTGGATAGAGAAAAGCGATGATGGATATTGATATTATGCGGCTCACTGAAAAAGAGAAAGTTGTGCATTAATAACAAAAAATGGAGGCAGTCATGAGGACTGCCGATAGAAGTGGACTATGTATTACATTGTAAATTACAAACTGAAATATATATTGTTTATTTATTAGATAAAACATGGTTTCGTAAACACAGTACAAAATATCTATATAGCTATAACTGTACTCATAGCATATTGCTGACGTGAACACAGCATTTTTCCCTATTCAAACTTCAAAAATAAAATTATTATTAACAAAACATGGCAGCACACGGCTGTAATTTGAAACCTATTATTGTTACTGGGTCCCTCTAATAAAACGACAATTGCCAAATTGTGAGTTTAGTACGCCTTTTTCTCCCCTTTTGAGAATAAAGAATAAAATATAAATATGGTGAACAGGGCTGTCCAAAATAAATTAGCGTCTTATTTATAAGGGATGCCACAGGAGCTATATTTGGACCTCTAGAAATCACTTTCCTATTGTCGTCCACTGTCGAACGAAGGTTAATGTTAATACATTTAAATTTTCTACTTACATGTAACAAGAAAATGAAATATAGTTTGCAAAGCAGTTCCGACCCAGCTCATGTTGTTCTTGTCTTGTTGTGCAAACCGCACAGCTCGCTGGTAAGCTGCCAAACACCAGCCCATGCCTATTATTGATGATGCTATGGACAGCACCTGATGAACTGTGGACATGTGATCGTAGAATATGATGATATTGATCCTTGATCGGTCTTCCAGTACCGTGTGGTTTCGGGTTAAGGATATAGAATGCCATCACTCCTAATCATCCAAGGGATGCCGTAGGAGCCCATTAAGACACAGGATACAGGACAATATCACTGCAAAGAGAAGGGAAACTTGATACAAACCCGTCTGGCCGGCATGGTTTAGTAGCCCAAAATCTCCTTTCTGTCTCGATTCTTGATCGATTTTAAATACCTCTTCATTTGCACTGATGAATGCATCAGAAGATGTTTGTGTGTGTGATTTTTAGTAGTTGGCAGAATTTTCAAAATAAAATTGATTGCAGGTTACTGCTGGAAACAAAGTCAGGGAAAAAAATTAAAAGCCATAGTCTTTTGAGTCTTTTGATTAAAAAAAAAACCTCTTGAGTATGACCTTTCAAACGGTATGTACTTTTTAGTAACTAAGCTGTTTACTTAGCCAATCCATTTCGACGAAAGTCAACGTACGTGGTGAGGTAAATGTTTTGCGAGATTTATCTGCTAAATACCCATCAACATTTTTTTATTTTAAAACATCCTACCAAAACCATTAAAAATCTAATAACAAAAAAGAAACAGATCTGTTCATAACAAAAAGTAATAGGGATTTAAGGCTATGACAGTGACTAAATTGGATAAATCTAGGTGTTCGAGACCAATAACAGCATAGTGCGATCAAAGTCGAAACCAAAATATTAGTTACCGTTACGTTCCCTAGAGGGAGCTGTTACAAACTTAGATCGCGCTATCGTTGTGTTACACGCGTTAGTTTATAAGGCCTACAAGCATTTTGTATGACGAGAACAAGACTGTAGTTTAGTACAAGGTGACAGCCAATTAAACCGTGGAGTCTTACGAACCCACAGTACAGTGCACAGTGGTTTTATTTAAATCCCTACTAGTGTCACACATCCAGTCCAACTATACCACGCTTGGTATCAAACACTGGGCGTAAGTCAAATCTTTGGTTCCGATTAGATGTTTTTCGTACGTTCAACGTTCTACTGAACACACTGTATATTGTTAACAAAAATGTGCCTTACCAGCAAATTCTTCATTGACTCTCAACAGTAAACTAGTCTGAAGCACCTGTTGAGGAGCTGCTTCTAAGAAACACTCGAATATCCTGAGCAGAGCTGCATCTGAGTCCTCTTTCAGCATCAACTTGTAATACATTCGCTGTGCCGCCAAATCTTTCTTGCGCTCAGCCCGTCGGGATTTGACTGCGTAACTGCAGGTTATAATGTGTGTACCATGCGTTCAATAATATTAAAAATTAATATAAAAATAATAACCTAAAACATAGCTTTGACTGCATGTATGATGTAGTGGCTTAAGCGATCGCTATGCCGTGTTCCAAGTGCTAAGTTTTGTGGGTCCAAATCTTACATGAGAAAACATTTTATTGTGATCCACAAATTTTTATTCTAAGTTTGGGTGTTCTTTGTGTTCGTTTCATGTATGTTTGCAAAAGTACCTCGCCTCGATAAAAAGATATAGATATCATATATTCATTTGTCTAGCCATTGTCACCAGTGTCATTTTAGTATTTACGAGGTACATTAGGTACGAATTTTTATATTTATAATGGATTGTACTTCATTTGTGATAAAATTGACACGTAAAGAATAAAAATATAGGTGATACAAAATAAACCCGTTTTTTCAAAGTTACTTCGCCAGTTTCGTAGTCATCTGTCTCAGAGAGAACTCTAAGCCAGTTAGCTATATTCTCAGGGCTGTAATTAGTAAAACACAATAAGTCATCAAAAATACAGCAAACTGGGACAGTTTTGTATCAGATTGAATAATTATTACTGATGATGACCGGGCAGCTGACAAAGCAATTTTAAATAAACCAGAAATCCACCAAGCAATCAAGACATATAAACCTCTGACACCCATATTTGTCATTTTTCTTTAATATGTTTTAATGTATTGTAGCAAAAATAAGCGAGAATAGTATTATATATTATTTTTATTTATTATATTTAATTACCTTTGTACACAAAATAAAATTTATTTAAATTAAATTTTAGGGGAGACTTTTGTTCAGAAATGGACAGCGATAGGTTGATTTGATTTGAAGCATACCAAATTTAAATAAGAGTAATGGGTGTACAAAACCGAGCACAATCCAAGAACTGAACTGAAGAAATGAACCGAGATGACCTGACGTCCTGGGATAGACTGGAGGACGAAGAAGCGGAGGACCCAATGCTATGGTGGACATCGAGTGAAGCGTATAAAAAAACAGCTAGGTACAATAAGCTCATTTACGATTTTATTTTTATTATAATTATAGCAGAAACGCAACACTCTTAAATATTATGTTGAAGTCTATGTGATAATATTTTATTCTTCGTAATACTTTGTGCAAAATTAATAAAATGCTAGATAATATGTTTCAAATACATAGTGACATCATGCCCATAATTAAAGCTGTAATGGTTGGAATTTTGATCAACATTATCCTATATGTTTGTAGAATTACTGATTCATATACTTATTTTTAGCACATACATACATAAAATCACGCCTGTTTCCACGGAGGGGTAGGCAGAAGCATATTAAACGCCTAGTTTTCAGTGTTTTGGTCCCACGTAATAAGTGGTGAGGCTGTTGCCGTTAATCGTGATGTTTGGCAGTTTGCCTCGTCCGTCAGAGACACCACTAGCAGGTGAGATTGGTTTAGGGCCCTAAGTTCTTGGTGAGAACCCTATGCACTTATTATTTTTAGTATATTTATTATTTGTATTTTATTGTTTGACAAAAACTTTAAGACCGTAACATAACCAGGAGAAATAAAATAATTGAACACATGCTAGAAAAGTTACAATTTGCTCATTTTATTACGAACTGGTGAGGTAAAGAGCGAAAGTGTGCTGAAGATTAAAAATTTGTAAGAAAGCAGAAGTGCGATTGTTTAAATGACAAAATCTCTTGATAAGTTTTATTAAAGATTAAGATAGGGTATAAACAATTACATCAAGAACTTTAGGAGCAGAGCAGTGATCATAAACAGCGGTCAATCTGTGGGAATGATTAGTTCGTCATCAAGTACCTTACACAGACCACTGCTGGACATAGATCCATAGCTAATTTATTAAGACATAATCTATATTTACGACCTGAAAGTAACAGCGTGCCAACAATCCTGGCATAATGAGACCAAAAATAATATGTTTATGACCTTAATTTCATAAGCGTAAATAAAGGTATACAGTGGATCCTCAGTAATACGGCCCCAGTCTAATCTGGAAGATCCCTCTGTAATTCGATATCAATCAAACAATTTTCGCTAATGTAGATCGTGCATGATTGAACAGGTTACAACTTGTGCTCGACGCGTAGGTATTGTTTCAATTTCGATTGCTTAGTTTGGAATTTGACTTAGTGTGATAGCGGTGCAGATTAGCTTGCGTTCATTGTTTGCTGTTTATTCATTGTGTATTACTTATACATACCTTGAATTGTCGTCACAAGCCCAGAAGACAACAACATATACAATCTGATCATTTGTCTGTAATTTGTCGGATTACAAGGTACTCTTTTGTAAAAAAAAATTCGGGCTATAGGGGGTCTTAGGCAGTACTCTATAATCCGACAAATTCGATAGTCCGACACTGCCCTGTAAAACGTTTGTCGAATTACCGAGGGTCCACTGTATTTAAAACACACAAATTTCAGCATCTACCCTAATACAATAGAGGCAAACTTGTTATGTAGAAAATGGTTGTTTTACCCTTTATCCTTACATTTACTACTACTTATCAATTCTTGTGCATTAAAGCAATATGATAAAAAAAGATTTGGTTGAAAAAGCAAATTAAATAATTTTGCAAATAAAATCTTACATAAGTGCATCAGCAAAACGCAATATAGGAGCCATTTGTAGCACCAATATGAAGATCCTGAGCCACTTACGTTTGGTGAACTCATTTGACAAGGAATCCTGCTGCTTATCCTGGGAATACCTGCAAAATATGTAAAATATGACTTGATAAATCCACTATGAAATATTGGTCAAATATTTTAAAATGAAATAGAATTTTAAAGGCAATTCCTGCACCAGGTATAATCTTGTGCCACAGGGGACTTTACAAACATGCAAGAAACGAACACAAAGGACACCTAGACTCAGAACAATGTCAGGTATGAACCCACAACGCTCCAACAGTGACCGCTTAAACCTCTATGCCATCTGTGCAGTCAAACTGCAACGCATAACACTTAATGGTTAATACATAATAACTTTTGTATATTTCTCCTGAGTCTGAGCATTCTTTGTGTTCATTTTGTGGGCATAGTAAAGTCCACAGTGACATGAGATTTATTCCAAATAAGGTTTATTAAAAATAAAACTATGTGAGAAGTATATTTTGGCTGATGAGTGACATCAACTATTGATACACCTTTTTTTTTGTACTGTGCGGAAATCCCCACGGATACCACCGAAGGGTGGTTATGTTGGAGTCGAACCAATTAAAAACCACACGCCGTCTAAGGTACCAATAGCCAGGGGACCAGGTGCACCCTAGTGAGGAAATCCCTAGAAAGCTATTGATATACCTAATTTCACTGGTGAGCCCACATAGTATAAAACAGTTATGGTAAAATTAGACTTTGATAATAATGTGTGACTATTGGTAAATTTTAAAGATATTTACTTAACCCTGTATCCTTCATAAGGTTGGCGAATCACCATTATACACTTAAAATACATATGTAATTCAAATGTGATGCTCTGAAGACTCAATCACTAGTAGACATCTCTTGATTTACACCTTTGCAGTGTGGTATCCAATACTTGTGCAGTTTTACTCAGAGAATAGGAAGGATACTGTAGCCATCAGAGTACACATACAAGAGCTGATCCACTTAGTGTCGGAATGCCTATAGTGGAAACGGGCTAGGAAGTAGTTAGTACTAATATAAAAAATAATGTGTCCTATATTATACCATTGTTAGTGCTTTTGCTCCCAATTTTACGTTTAGTATACCAGTACAAGTAAGAACTTGTAATAGCTATTTACTTAATTAGAAACCTTATGACGTTAGCTGTAAGGCCTTATGTTATGAAATAAAAAAAATATGTAGCATACAAAGATGGACTCAACTTCTATTATAGTAGTATGGTAAACCAATGAGTGCCATCACACAGTACTTTTGGTATGCAAAGTTGAGCAGATTGAAAAGAAATAATAGGAAATATGGTAGACAAAATTAAAGGACATATATTGGCTATATAAGTGAAGGGTGGAGCTAAAGCTTAAGTAGGTAATCTTTAAATATAGATCATAAAAACTTACATTCTTATTGACACAGCAGTGTTGACAAAAGCAGGTACCAGGATGAACGCCAGCGTCCATCCGAATTCGGCCATATTTTTTGCCAAAAAATATCTTACAGCTATATTGATATCAACTCCTAGATCAGCAAAATGTCCCACAATAGCAACGACATACATAAAAACGTCTAGGTTAGTTATTGTTATTTTATTGGGCATTCGATCCGTTTCATCAAATGAACGCCCATTTTGCAAGGGTTTTACGACCGACTCAGACATTGTAACAAAAATTCAATTTTATATGAATGAAATATTTGTGCATTTAGCATTATTTGTTATCAAACAAAAGAGCGGCGTTTCCTACTTCATTGCTAGTGTGACAGCTGTCGCTGTCATGTCAACGCTTTCACAGATAACACAGGTTTGTTTGATTTGTAATTATTAAAACAGATTTATTATAGATTTTTTGTATTTGTTGTATTGTAAGATACCTATTTACGGATTATGACTGTTTGTATAAAATATATCTAAATTTCCTTTCTAAGAAGAGGCCTATGTCCAGCTGTGGACTATTAAGGGCTGTAGGGAGAGAATAGAAGAGTATCGTAAAATAACTAATTCTCTAACTCTCATAATAGTACTAACCATGCGAGCATGGTAATTCATTCAAAGGTATAATAATTAGAGCGAATTAAATTACCAGAATAGAAAGAAGAAGATTCTAGAAGAGGGTCTGTACATTTCTGTCCAAAATTTAAATAATAAATTAATTACCATAATTGTTTCTGTAACATATTTTACATATTTTCAACGAGATTTTGGTGTATACATTACGTATTTACTTCTCACGCTGTTTTTGATACGATAAAGTTTTCGCATGTAAATGGTAGTTTCTCCATTGCATTTCCTATATAACTTGATTGATCAAGTTATTGCACAATGATATTGATATCATTGTGCAATTTATAATTACAATGTTTTAATTTCAAAACTCAGTTGACCGTGAAACATAATGTGATAACAGTTTCAAGAATGCATCCAATAAAACAGTTAGAAAGTAGTTACTTATCTTTATTTTGTTTCCTCCACTTGCCTTATTGCTATTGATAAATTATTAAAATACCATTTGTTTGGATGTTAACTACGTTAAAACTATTTTTAGGTGTTTTTCTGTTAAGTGTTTGTTAACTTAAGTCTAATGTAGGCCGAGGTAACTTTTCGGTCTGAGCTCGATGGATGTTGATTTTTGTCTGTGCAGGACTGTCATATGAAAAAATCAAATTTTCAAGTCATTTTAACCACAATCAAAATCATACAAGTAAGAGACGCACTAGTAATTTTGAGACCCACATAGTGATTTGATTATCTTACCCATTTAATCATCTATTTTCACCTGTACATGAGTGATAAGTAATTGAATATGATAATTACATCATAATTTCCTTGAAATTATAATAATTAAACTTGCTAATAATAGGTTTTATGATATTTATTTTGTAATATATACAGTTCAGTGTTACAGTATTTGTGCTTGGAACCTTGAAGCAATTCTTATTAAGGCAAAAAAATTGCCACATTTCAAAATCATGTGGGGAAGGACACAAAACTGCAGAGTGCCTAAAGAAAGATCGCAACACTCCAGCTAAGTGCGCTCTGTGTGGCCTAGCCCATCCAGCTAACTACAAAGGCTGCCAGGTCTACTTGGAAATCTCGTCCCGAAAGACAAATCGAACCAAATATGCTCCACATGGTCATGCAAATAATGAAAAAAGTGAATCGAAATCAACCCAAGCTCATCAGACCAATCCTATGAAAGCCCTGCATACCACTCAAAATCGTGATAAAAGCAGCTATGCTGACATCACTGCAAATAGACATAAACCTGATTCTTATCTAAAATCTGAAAACATCTCCCAACAAAGCTGCATTGAGCAAATTTTAATAAAACAGTCTGAAAAGATCGATCAACTCATACAACAGATAGGTACTCTCCTGAACCTATTAACTACTGTTGTATCTAAGTTACATTCATAGTGCCTCTGCGGATTGCAACCTGGAACATTAATGGATTATCGTCTAACATACATGAGCTTGAGGCGGTGATTGACAGTAATAAAATTGACATAGTCTTGATTTCTGAGTCTCATGCATCTAAAAATAGCTCCTACCGAATAAAAGGTTATAGTGTTTACTTCACTCCTCATCCCGGTGATGACAAAGCCCATGCAGGTACTGCAATAGTTATAAAATCAAACCTGAAACACACTGTGTTAGAGGGCTATGCCACGCAGCAAATCCAGGCTACTACAATAAGACTAGAGGATTGGACAGGCCCTATTACATTGTCTGCTGTTTACTGCCCTCCAAAACATAAAATTACCCAGGAAATGTTCTACAATTACTTTTCCCAACTTGGAACTAAATTCATATCTGGAGGTGACTGGAACGCAAAACACACCTACTGGGGCTCCCGCCTTTCTTTACCAAGAGGCAGATCCCTTAAAAGCTGCCTGGATGATCACGGTTTTACCCCAATATCTACCGGAGAACCGACGAGCTGGCCCACTGATATCAACAAGTCTCCTGACGTGCTAGACTTCTTTGTAACTAAAGGAATTAGTCACCTGTACTCCTCCTTAGAATCAAGCCTGGATGGCTCATCGGACCATACGCCGGTAATCCTCACCTTGAGCACTTCAGTCATATATGTCGAGCCTTCCGACGCCTTATCAAATCATAAAACTGATTGGCAAGGGTTTCGTAGCTCCTTAGAAGAAAGCATTCAGCTAAACGTTTCCTTGAAGACTCCGGATGAAATTGACTATGCGTGCGAGCTCCTCACAAACAAGATTCAAGTAGCTGCATGGATAAACACACCTTGCCTAACTCGCTCCTCAATAACAACCCCTCAATCTGCGGTTGTCAAGGCGAAATTAGTAGAAAAAAGACGGCTAAGAAGGCTGTGGCACCAATCCCACCATCCTACTGATAAAACAGCGTTTAACAAGGCTACAAAAGAATTGAAATTGCTACTTTCACAATCAGTAAACATTTCATTCAGAAACACATTAGAACGTATGACACCACGAGGGAAGGGTGATACTTTACTTTGGAAAGCAACTAAATCCCTCAAAAAACCGCAAGAACATCTATATCCCCTTAAAAACTCAACCTTATGGGCGCGAACAGATGGCGAGAAGGCTGAAGTATTTGCAGACCATTTAGAGAAGGTATTCACCCCAAACGAAGGTACAGATGAATCTGAAGTAGACAACATAATAAGTCAGGACCTCCAGTTGTGTCTTCCACTGAAACCCATATCCCCAAAAGAGATAGCAAGCGAGATAAAAGGACTAAATTCCCTTAAGGCGCCAGGCTTTGACTTAATCACCCCCATTATTTTAAAAAAATTGCCCAGGAAATGTATAACATTACTTGCCTCAATTTTCAATGCAACCTTAAGATTATCACATTTCCCCAAAATATGGAAAATCTCGGATATTGTCATGATCCACAAATATGGCAAGCCACCTCACGAAGCTTCATCATACCGCCCCATTAGCCTCACACCAGCTCTTTCTAAATTATGGGAAAAGATATTCCTAGTCCGCTTAAAAGAACACATGGACCACTGTGATCTAATCCCCAAACATCAGTTTGGGTTTCGAAAACAGCACTCGACAGTAGAACAAATGCACCGGGTCCACCATGAGATCAGACGGTGCTTTGAAAAGAAACTCTACTGCTCGGCAGCTTTACTAGATGTCCAGCAAGCCTTCGACAGAGTCTGGCACAAGGGTTTACTGTGCAAAGTAAAAGACAAACTTCCACATTCACTTTACCCTATTATCAAGTCCTATCTCGAAAACAGACTCTTTCAAGTGAAACAGAGAGACACCAGGTCTACACTTCGACAAATTAAAGCCGGCGTTCCTCAAGGCTCAGTGCTGGGCCCAGTGCTGTACAATATATTTACCTCAGATTTGACAGTAAATGAAGACGTAACCATTGCAACATACGCCGATGACGTGGCCTATCTCGCTAGTGATGATTTGCCAACAGCTGCTAGTAATAAGCTCCAACTAATACTCGACGAGACTTATTCATGGATGAGAAAATGGCGCATTAGGGCAAACGTTCAGAAATCGAATCACATAACTTTCACCTTGAGAAGGGGTAACTGCCCTCCCGTCAAGTTTGGAAACGATTTCTTGCCAGATAGTGAAGATGTAAAATATCTGGGCTTCAACCTAGACAGAAGGCTCACCTGGGTTAATCACATTAAGAAGAAACGTGATGAAATCAACCATAAGTTCCGTAACCTCTACTGGCTAATGGGTAGAAACTCTGTCCTCTCAGTTGATAATAAACTACTCATTTACAATGCTGTGTTAAAACCTATCTGGACCTATGGAATTCCAATGTGGGGTTCTGCATCCAACAGCAACATTATGTGCATTCAACGTGTTCAGAACAACATCTTACGTACCATCACAAACGCTCCATGGTTCTCTAGAAATGATGAAATCCATGTATACCTCAATGTTCCCACTGTTCAGTCTGAAATCCAAAAGTTTAAAAAGAGATATGTTGATCGTCTCACGATTCACCCGAACATCCTAGCCAACGACCTCCTAAAACCTTCCCTAACTGCAAAAAGACTGAAAAGGAAGGATGTGTTCTGAAAAGGCAGACAAGACACTGGTCTTTTCGCCTAATAACCACATTTAATTCAACACATCCGCTTATAGTCTCGCGACTGATTGCAGATATAAAAAAAAAAAAAAAAAAAAAAAAAAAAAAAAAAAAATTCAAAATCGAACTCCTAAAACTTGCATAATCTTTTTATTAACCTGACTGAGATAGATAGGTCATCCAATGCCAAAACACCTATCTGTTAATGCCAGAAATACTAATCTGATGTTGTGATTAGTCAAACTGTGTTTCGGCATTCACACATTGTACGCACATTATATTGTAATTCAAAATAACGTTTTAATTACGTCTTGTGAAGAAAGATTAGCTGACAAAAGCGTCAAAAATAATGGTTCGTTTATAATTCTAGATGGTTCCTGGGCCCTGAAATAAAATAATATTAAATTTCTATTGGCTTCTCTCAATTATAAAACGATACAGGAACAACTGCTACACGGCAACTATTATCGAGCTACTGCAGTCTCAGGACCGTTATCTGCTTGAACTGAGAGAAGGGGAGTTAGTGGTAGCCCATAATCCTTATTTTATCAATTAGTGTTATCCCAAGATACCTTCTTTCTTAGTTTTCTCTGATACAAACTGACCCAGACTAAGACACAACTGAAGTAAATTATGCATTACGCTAATTCTTTTCATGAATGCAATTTACTCATTAAGTAAATATTTAACAGATATTTTTACAAGTTAGACTTAACAGTTAGAAGGTACTGGCATTTCCTAAGACTGACTATGGGAAGAAACGCCAAAACAAACCACAGAGGTGTCTTTTTTAACTCTGTCAACATGGATTAAAAAAAAAGCAAGTACAGTATGTCTGGGATGACCTTTTGAAAAAAGGACTGTTATTTTAAGACATAGTTTGTTGTCATAGTTAAATGTATAAGAATAAGTTTCGATTAAATACATTTTTATGAAACTTACTTTTCCTTCAATAGTCGAACAAGTGGACTCCACTTTTCTGGGAAGATGGTCTCATTGCCTCTCCATTTATCTTTTAACAAATCAGCTATAGAAGCATTAACCACTCGCAAGTATCCACATCTATCTGTATAGGCATCGAGCATCAATTGTTCAAAGAACTTTGGTACGAAGTTGGTGAGACATTTTTGAACATCATACAAGGAGTTGTTCATATCTTGAGCATGCTGTCTGGTTTTTATTTCAACTATTGTAACTAAACTTTCCTGCATAGTTTCGTTGAAACTGTTGAATACAAATAACATCATTCTTTGGATGCCAAGGTTAGCCTGCGTCGACGACATACGAGGGGGCGTTTTTAAGTTCGCGGAATGGAGGGTATTGAGTAATAATAAAAACACAAAATTATTTTTCTTTTTCTATATATTCCCCTGCAACACGAATACATTTTTCAGATCTTTCAATTAGTTTTTTTATTCCTTCGTAAAAAAAAGTTTTATCTTTGTCTGAAAAATACGCCGAAACCGCCTCCTTAACCTCCTCCTCATTTCAAAATTTCTTACCACGTAATTCTTTTTTCATTTTTGGAAAGAGATAATAATCACTCGGAGCCAAATCTGGACTGTAGGGTGGGTGATTCAAAATATCGAAGCCCACCTTATGCAGGGCAGCCAGTGCGACTCGGCTCTTGTGAACGGGAGCATTGTCATGCAATAGCAGGACACCTTTCGTTAATTTTCCCCGTCTTTTTTCTTTGATGGCTTCTTTTAACTGTTCTAAGATTGAAGCGTAGTATTCCCCCGTTATAGAAATGCCTTTATCTTTATAATCTATCAATAATATTCCTTCTGAGTCCCAAAAAATCGTTGCCATGAGTTTCCCAGCCGACTGTGAAACCTTAAATTTCTTGGGTGGTGCTGTGCCCTTTTTGTGCCATTGCATGGAGTCTTGTTTGGACTCGGGTTCATAATGATGAACCCAAGTTTCATCCCCAGTAACAATTTGATTCAATACGCCATCCTTGTCTTCATTGCAGAGGTCCAAAAACGCACGTGAACATTCCACGCGCTGTTGTTTTTGCAATGGCGTGAGCATTCTCGGCACCCACCGTGCGCTAACCTTAGTCATGCCAAGATGATCGTGTAAAATTTTAAAAATTGTTGTATCCGATACTCCAACCATTTCTGCGAGTTGTTTCTTTTTTAGTCGAGCATCTTCCAATACAATTTTTTCTACTTTTGCAATAACTTCTGGCGTAGTCACCTCAACGGAGCGCCCCGGCCTCGGGTCGTCTTCAAGTGATTCCCTGCCTTGTTTAAATAAACTATGCCACTTGTAGACCATTGTTTTTCCTGGGCAAGAATCCCCGTAAACCGATGACATCTCATTGAGTATGGTTTGGACAGACTTTCCTTGCTTAGTAAGGAACTTTATCACCGCACGGAATTCAATTTTCTCCATTTTTTTCACTTCGTTCCCGATTAAAATACTTGGTCAACGATAGTTTAATAACTAATGATCCAATCACAACAAATTTTACTATGCAGACTAATTATGAGTCACTGAATACGGTAGGCATCAAAAGAGCGCGTTTACCCGCATTTTTTCACTGTCATTACGCGAACTTAAAAACTTACCCTCGTATGATAAAAAATAAAGTTCCTAATGCTTCAATTAACTCTTCTAATGCATCAGACGTTATGGTCATAATTCTAACTTTTCGCAAGTTTGTTGCAAATGGCAATTTATATCGTCAAAGCACTCTCAAGTATATTGATAGAAAGAAATCACTCAACAGTCACAATCAACAGTCTGAGAAAGTTCACAGTATGTAAATCCCTGTCAATCTTTTTTCATGCATCAAAAATGTACCTGTACTCTCGTCTTAGCAACTAGAAAACTTTTATTTCTACATTGAAAACCATTCAAGAGATGTTCTCACTTCACTTACAGTACAGCCTGGTGTAATAAACAGTGTGCTGCAGCAACTTCATCAGGAATCTCTTTGTGGCATCTGTTCACAGAATCAAAGTTCCTTACATCTTGGAAATTCTTAATGACGTCGTGAAACTGGGTCCGTATCTGTTCCAGTTTCTCTACTGGATCGATTAAACAATGTTCTACAATATCTATCAACTGAATAAGCAAAAATATGTTACGAAAAATAACAATAAAGTTGGGTAAAGGAAGTACAATTTTACAATTTATATTTACAATCGTACAAAGCATATTCCGAAATTAAATTAATGAATACTTTAAATTTCTTTCCATCAGTTCCACACTTTCTAATGCTGTGTATGCTGCGGTGGACAAAGATCATTTTTCAGAGTGTATAAGGTTTCCTAACGAAAACGTTTGTAATATTTTAGGTCCAAAAATATAAACACGCTAATGAGAAACAAAAAAGAGTTCTATAATGTATAGATATTATCATACACTTACTTCCTCCATGCTAATGATGTAATTAGTAAAATCATGTAAATATTTCACTTTATAAAACTTTATTACTGCATTTCTCAGTTCTTTTGCCATCTCATCATTCATAATATAAACGAGGTCTAGGAAAGTTTCAATAGTTCTGAGGGATTTATTCTTGAGAGTAATGTAGTTGACGCGGCCTTGACTGAATAAACTTTTAGCAATATTGTATGCTTCTGCAACTAGGTGATACTTTTTATCCAATTTCTGAAATACATCTTCTGAGCACTGAATTAAAGAAATTTGATTAATATACAATTCTTAGTCGTTGCCGTGACGGAGCTAATGAAAGTTCAACAGCAAAGGTTACCATCCGTATAGCCTTTAACTGTTTAATCGGAAAATATTCATGATTATCATCCTGTTGCATATCACTGGTGGACAGTGGACAAGTCAGGCCTCTCCTGCTGCACGCCACTCTGATCGATTTTGGGTTTCTTGCTCAAATGAATACCTATGTACTTGACCATCAAAGGCAACCAATTAGTTCAAGACGGTCATCAGCATCATCATCAGCCGGAAGACGTCCACTGCTGAAGGCCTCCCCCCTAGAACGCCATGCCGTACGACTGGACGCCAACTGCATCCATCGGTTCCCCGCGACTCGGACTATGTCGTCGGTCCATCTAGTGGGGGGCCTACCTACGCTTCGTCTTCCGGTACGCGGTCGCCACTCGAGAGCCTTTCTTCCCCAGCGGTTGTCGGTTCTACGAGCGATGTGGCCTGCCCATTGCCATTTCAACTTGCTTATTCGAAGAGCTATGCTGGTAACTTTAGTTTTCTTGCGGATATCCTCATTCCGGATCCTATAATGCAAGGAAATGCCGAGCATAGCCCTTTTCATAGCTCGTTGAGCGACTTTGAGCTTCTCTATGACGGTCACTTTACATTATTTTCAGAATTTGTCAAAAGTATATGTTTGAGTTATAGTACCATGATGTAACTGATGGAGAATTGGTACTTAATAAATTAAGTTTTATAACTAGTGTAATGGATTATGCCTTTTCATTTGTATCTGACTCACCTCCAACACTGATAAAACTACGAACAACAAGAATGCTCCATCGCGTAATCCCCATCGGTAACCCATTTTGATATATTTTTATTATGAGTGTAATTCAAAGTATACGTGCTCATGCTACATTAACGCACGTTATTAAATTAAAAAAAAAACAAGCTAAATTTTACTCCGTAGATCGTTCGTTTCTTCGTATCAGATTTGACTGTTCGGTCATACACGTATTGATTAATCGCATCACTGCATTCTAAATCTAAAACGAAATTGTTAAAACTAATTTGTTTTTCGTTTATGATAATGTATTATTGTTAAGCTGGGTATCGATTATGCGCTCCTGGCGCGCGCGCCATGAATGACCGCGCCGAGAGTGCGTTCCGCGGAACGCGTGCCAAACTTTTGAAGTATAACAACTAAGCGCGCCTGGCGCGCGTGGCAACCGTTCCAGTGTTTGACCCTTCATCATGGAAGCCAGTCGTGTACGAGCAGCAGCAGCTTTTGTAATTATTCACAGTATTATAAAGAAGAAAAAGGAAAAACGAAAAGTGCGTTGGTGGATGAAACAGCTGTACCGAAAAAGAATGCAGTATGGAGAGACACTTATCAGAGATATGCAGTTCGAAGTGGTAGAAGACACAATAAAAAACTTCACAAGAATGTCGACAGAAGATGAAGTTGAAGTCATCAAATCCAAACCATTTTGATACGTAAATACTATCCCGACCTGTGAACAATCAATCAATAAAATATTTAAAATGCATGTGAATTTTTTTTTTATCTTCTAACCTTCTTACAAAGTTTAGTTTAGTTAGTAGTCCTAGTTTAGTTAATTTCTCTGTAAAATCCATGTATGCCACCATGCAAATACATGTTTATTTTTATATAAAACTGTCTTTTTGAGTTTATTAAAAGAGGTAATAAAAAATCTGTAAAATAATTACCAGAGCCAGTGATTTGACTTTTAGATATTCTCCATTTTTCTCTTCTGTACGATGATAGGAGCATATTCATTTTTTTCTTTAACTCCGGCGCAGGGACTCCCATTTCACTACTGATTTCTCTCCAAGCATCTTCTCTCAGCGATTTGTTGTGATACGAAGAACTTTTGCTATTCCACAGCAGTTCTTTTGTACCATACAGTTGTATTAACTTACGGCAACTTTATTTATCCATAATGGGAGCGCACAAACACAAAAAAATACAACCTGTCCGTCTCAATTGGCGCGCGCGCCGCGATTGATGCGCGGTAAAAAACCGACAGCCGACGGAACGGACCGCTCCACGTTCGGGCGCTCCAACGAACACATTGGCGCGCGTTCCAAAAAGGTATCCATTACGCGCGGCTGGAGCGCGCGCCAATGTTCGACCTCTTGGAGCGCATAATCGATACCCAGCTTTAGTGTTTATAAAGAGCGCTCCATCGTTCGACAGATAAAAAATATTTTCACTTTGTTTCACTTACGATCGTCATTATCTTACGGATTTCTTTTCCTTTTCCTATTTACAACCTAGCCTTTAGGTTTCACGACTCCTTTCATGCCCATTAAAATCAGTTATGCTCAGTTGGCTTTATACACTTCTGATACTCACTTCAAGTGTTCCTGATCTTGGTGTGCATGATTTGCACTTAAATGGATACAAACAATTTTCAAGTGGCAATACCTGTTTAGAATTTTATAAAACCAATATTTCAGACTTCAAACATTGTGTGAAAGGAAAAGGAAAAATTGAAGCAAAAAATTCCGTGGAATATAAAATATATTTGCATTAAATTCGCTTATTTTTACGATATCATATTGTCTATCAATAATGACATATTGAGTTTTAGATATTTAACAATATAACAAATAATGTATCCATAGACAATAAAAATGAGACAGAAAACGCGCTAAAACGTAATTAAAAAAAAAATCTTTTGAGATAAAAATTTAGTTATTATCAGATCGAAATGCAATAAATAACACTAAATAGCTACACTCATTATTTTTTATTCTTTATGCGTCAAATAGCTGTTCGATAATCATTTCTAAAGATATTTACCCGCCAACAAATCAGATAATTAATGGCTGAGTATAATGGTACTAATTTTTAAGGTACTATGAAATTATTAGTTGTGACTTTGTAACATATAACACACATAAAAGCATCGTACATTTGTATACACTGGCTAATCGAAACAATATAAAAAATTTTACATTAAAAAGTAACTAATATACGAATAATTTACATTTAGTAATATAATATTTATGTAAAATCTCGAGCTAGGTGATACACAACACGCTTGAGCTGTATGTTACATCTGTAAAATGAAGAGATAAATCCTTATAAAAATTTGGCTTAAGAATGATTTCTCTGAGAATGGCTCACATCAGAACAGTTTTTACAATCCTTGAATTTCGAGCCCAGCATTTTTTTTTTCATTTAAAAATTGTAAATTCCATTCCGATAAAAGCTGTTCAATGGAAATCATCCATAAGTGATAGTAAGTTTGAATTTAAAACAATATAGAACTGTGCCCTTACCAGTTATTCAGACATTTAATCCTTGTGCAGGAATTTGTTAAAAGCTCCATATGAAGTTTCCAGATCAAAGAGTAACTGTCGCACCTGGCTTTCAGACAACTCATCTGATGCTGACATTTCCGATAGTCTGTCTACCCATTCTTGGACCTGGCAACAACAGAAAATTATCATATTACTTTGATTGGAAAATTTACTATATATATATGTAGTCTGCATTTGAATATTCATATTATCATCATCATCTTAGCCAAAAGATGTTCACTGGTGGGGATAGTCATACAACAATTGGTCCTGTACTCCCTGCATCCAATAGCTTCCTGCTTACTTTAATATTATCATCAGCCTACAGTCACTGCTGACAGACAATTTTCAAGTAATAATTAATTAATTAGTAATAATTCATATAATTAGTTATATAATATTATTAACTATCATTACCTTAATCTTCCCCTCAAAGTCATCTGGCAGCATAGTAAGACGGTCCATGGTGTCACGGAGGTCTCGCAGCTCTGGCTGGATCATATCCATGGCACGAAACTCTAATCTCAACTTGTCCATCAATGTGATGAATACCTGATTGTGTTTGGAAAATAAGCTTTTACTAATTTATCACTTAACTGCCTCGTTGGTCTAGCAGTTAGCACATGCAACTTCCAAACTTGGTCTCGGCTTCGATACCCGTGTCGACCAAAACTGTTGTTGGATTTTTCTAATAATGAATCTAATAGCGGCCTGGAGTACGACAGTTAGTTGTGTCTCACACCCATGCCTCTGAGAAGACGTTAAGCCGTCGTGCCCGGTTGTCACGAAAATATATAACAATCGTTATTGGGAAGGTAGTGCTCTCAAAAATACTGACAACCAGTTCAACCTTCGAATTCAGTTTACCCTCATGGTTGCAGAGGTCCAATGCAAGTCGCTCTATGGAAAACTGGTATTCAAGTAAAACCAGTTGAACTAGTAGCCAACCCCAAATGATCTTGGGAATAATAAGAACTCGGAGGAAGCTAACTTATGACTTTTTTTTTATTTACTTTATCATACTTTTTAAAAGCTAGCTGCAAAATGTAGTTTTGAATTCTTTTTATTACCTGCTCAAGCTACAATTTGCTGTTTTAGTTTCTAAGATTAATGTCAGGTTCTGAACAAATTTTTAGGTCATAGGTTATTTTTTTTTATTTGAGAGCCTGCCAAAGTGACTCTACTCTGCCTGATGGCAAGCATGAATAGAATCCAAAAGTTGTAGCCACCATAGTCATTGCAAATGCTGACAATGTAGTATGGTGACCCACACTATGGCAGCCTATTAAGATGCTTTTTTACACCTCACTTGGGGATGTAAAAGGCATGACAGTCATCGTAGCATTGTATTACACACACTTACTATAACAACTGTCACCCTTGCATCATATGTTATAAGTAATTAAGCTCGGCAGACAACAATACAATTCCGTAAAGGTTCAATATAATTATTAAAGTGTGACTTACGGAAACAATTTCAGCAATATACTTGTTGGTGTTGCCCTTGTCATCTTTGATTAGGTTAGGTTTGTTCTCCCTTATCCTTTCCAAGGCAGCAGGGCAGTCCAGCTATTTATTATAAAAAAAAAATTATCATATTGCAAATTGTGTTAAAAAAATACAGAGCACGGAAGCTTTGTTTGGTCATTCCAACGTTCATTAATATCAATTGTCTGATATTTCATCGGGAACAGCACAATGGTCACTGCTACTTGTCACTTGTTCTAAAATATTCTATTGTTTCCCTAGGGAAACAATTCTGATCATGCATACTGCTTTTCTATTTCTTCTTCATGCATACTAGCCTAGGCTAGTTCCTATCAGAAAAGCATATGCATGATTCAGATAGAACTATTAGCCCTCTTCCGAGATTCAAACAAAACTATTATGTACAGCTTACAGTTCAACACATTATGTGTCGATTTCACTTTGTGTAATGCTTATTTTATATGTCAATGTACTGTAGTAATACAAAGAAAATAAATAATATGTAATATAAATCCGAATGTGAATACATTATGCGACAATGACCGTTATTTACAATTACAATATATGAATAATGTCATTTTTTTAAGACTTCAGATAGACTCGAGAATGTTTTCTGGAGTGGACTAAACTAATATACTTTTATTCTTTTACTATGAAACCAGTCTGAAATTTATATCATAGTAAAAGTAAATTTAAATATTCAATTGTTTACTCACTCGATATTTAGCAACAAAGGCCTCGATATTAGGGAAATCATCACCCTGTACTTGCTTGAATGCCACCCTGTACTGAACAAGCAGTCTGCTACAAGCAGCTGTATACTCTTGAGCTCTGACACAATCCCTCATGTATGCCTTTTCTAGATGCTGTAATGTGCTGACAACGGCATACAGCTCTGCCATGTTATCATGCCTATATAACACAAATTAGGAGAAATTAATTACACAGATGTATACTAAATTATAAACATTTTAAACAGATTCTAATTAGAAAAGTATATTTGTATAAATAAAACAAAATATAATAATACAATATTTCAGACAACTGACACAACATTATCTAGTAACAAACTAAACAGAGTTTGTAATATAGGTACAGCAACTGATATAAATACATTTATACTTTTTTTTTGTAATTACATACATATTATACATTGAAAACGCCCAAATACATTACTTACTTTTCTCGTTCTCTCGCATTTCTGTATAGCTTGATTTCTTCATATAATTCTGGTCTTGAGTCTGTAAATATAACATTAAGATTAAGAAGTTTACAAAAATGAAAACAAAGACGCGGATCACAATTTTTTACCAATTAGACTAATACCTGACATGTTTCTAGGAATCTTCTGAACTAATGGCTGAGTTTATGGTGTATTAGTAAGTTAATACGTAAAAAACACGGAGATTGTTACTAGTATCTTGTAACTGGTAAGTATAAATCGATGAAACACAAAGTGATGACAAATCCCGTCCACAATCTTATCACTTTGACATTTATTTGACATTTCATTACTGAATGAACTATTGAGCTGGGCAACGAATGATAGAGGTGTTCTATTTTTTAGTACAGACCACAGAATACATAAATATTCTTTTCCAAGAAAGCTTCTGGTTCGGATACATACACAACGTATCCATCCAAATGTCAGAATAACCGTTACATGGAATAAAAACCGGTTTTTGAAGCTTACTCATGTCTATAAAAAAATAACTGACAAAATGACGTAATCTTCCAATATGGCGGATGACGCGCGCGCTCCCTGCCGCCCGCGCTCGTAGTTTCTTCACCAACTGCCACTCGTCTCGAATGATTTCACCTTGCGATGAATGAAAATTGTTGTAGACAGTCCGAATACGAATTATTCACATAATAAACTCTTCGCCGGACACAAAAGGTGTATTGTGATACAGTGCGTCTAAAGGTGGATTCGTGGTTGTGTTATTACCAGTTCTTCCTTTTGTGAGACCGTTGTGTTTACGTGCTGAAAAATCGTCTTGTAAAAATCTACAGGTCTCCGGAGTCGCCGGTGCACTGTTTAATGGGATCTTGTTGATCAACAGGTAATATTTGTGCAGTTTTTATAAAAACCAGTTTACCACTTTGAAACAACATAGAAAGGTAGATAGAGCTTGTTTTTGAGTTTCCTTTGCCTTTTTGGTGTTGTTAGGTTATTAGGTAGAGCTAGAGAGTTGTAAAAAAGGCCTTGTATAAGTTTGGGAATTGTTTAGATGGTTCTATAGTGTAAAAATATGTTTTTTCTTATTGGAATGCATTGCGAAGAGCGGGTGGGGCTATTAGGGCGCGGCGCCGGTCGTCCCACTTTTGCCGACTTACTAAGTCGCAACTGTTTACAAATTTGTAACGTTTTACATAAAAAAAAAAATAAGGTGAATATATGTTTCAGTGCTTATAAATATTTTTTTAAGGGGAATAAATGTAAATTTAGGACAAGCGCCACTGAAAGCCTTATTTTTGAACAGGTAAAATTAGTTATTACGAATCCTTGTATTATTGTCTTGAAAATGTTTCCTAATTAGATTCTTATAGTGTAGGAAATATAACAAAAAAATATATGTATATTTATTTTCTTATTAGTAAACTAATTAGACCACACAACTACAATAACAGAACAGTAAGGTAAGGTATTCAATATGTAAGAGAAGAAATCAATGTTGTTAGTATGCCGAGCTTATCTGTGTAGCAACAGAATTAATTTGCAAAGTCAGGGAATGTCATATGTTACTAGTTCTGCCCTACAATATCACCTTCTGTTTTTGTTGTTTATAAATTGAAAATTGTATACTATTTCTTAGATTTTAATTTTTTTTTTCAATAAATTGCCAGTAATAGTCTAGTCCAAACCAGTTCAGCCGTTCAAGAGATTAGCTGAAACGAACAGTGCAAATGCAAATACCGTACATACTATTGTAAACATTTAGTGAAAATCTGTTAATTTGAAATTACAAGCACACTTACATTATTATCTGTGTAGATAAGCTTTATATTCTAATATGAGTGGGAAAAGCAGATGAAACGGCTAAGAGAACACACAAAAGATTAATAAATGTATGTTACATACACTGCCGATAGAGAAACACATATTAAATTGCATAATATACTTACATCTACAGATATGCTGGCTTACTGATGGAAATAAAATAATCTGATAAGATTATAAGTAAATATTTTGCAATAATTTCTTCAGTTATTAAAAGTGGTGTACATATTTCTTTTGATGTTTATATATTGTAATTTTCATTCTTCTCTATGGCTTATTGTATTACGTATAGCTATACGTAACAAATTCGGTCATAGTTGCACACTATGAGAGAGAATACAATACATAATAATGATGTGTAATATTGCAAAAGACTTTCCATCTGTCTGATGACAACTGCCCTTCAAAATATATTCCTTTCAGAAAGGAAAAGATAAGATAATTCAAGTCTCTGTCCTGTGACTACATAAATTGTTAAGCGGTTATTATTGTGGACATTATATAGGTTAATAAAATGATTCTACAGTTCATAAATATTTAATTTTTATTATCTTCACAAACAAAATAAATTGAAGTTTCTGTTTGATTGCGACACACCACCCCGTTGCAAACACACATGGCGGCTAGGATGTTTCTATATGTAAAAAAATTATAATATTTACCTTACCTAGGCCTTACTGTGCCATAATAAGGGTTGCTGTACTGAAATGTCTACATTTGCAATGAGTATGGCGATCACCACCCTTAGATTTTGTTGATGCTTTCCATCAAACAGAGTAGAGTAGTCACTTTGGTAGGTACAGAATAAAAAAAACATAAATAAACTACATTTCTTTATAAAGAATAGGTATTTCACATGATTATTTGTTCATGGTTTGATTAAAATTAGCACTAATCATCACAGCTTTAGCATTGCATGTAAATATGCAGGAAATTTTATGATATAATTATTTATAAATAGTATACATGTTATTATATTTAGTTTGTGTACAATTTGAGGATAACATGCAATTAATATTTCTGTAGATGTACTTGTTTTATCATCTATTGCATATTGTATTATCTATACTTGTTTAAAATGAAATTGGACCCTATTGTTACGTGCTTAAGGCTTCCTAACTATGAAATGGATTTAAATGTGGATTTCACTATCATTTGGGATATGTTTTGTAAAAATATAGAATTTTTAAACACTTATTGCTAATACTTACTAAACTTTATTACATATATCAAAATTATGTATGTATTATGGAAATGTCTATCTTAAAAATACCTACAGAAAAGTCCTTTATGGTATATGTATGTATATAAGCTGAGGATACGGTAACCATATACTTTTCATTTATTCATGGCCTATGCTTTAAAAATACTTTAACATAATTTATTATTCTAACATATCTTTACTAGGCTGCCATATCGTGGGTCGCCATACTGCACGGTCTTCATTCGCAGTGAGTATGGCGACTACCACTCTTAGATTGCTATAAAAAAAACATTTATAATATTAATTCTTATACTATGTTAAATGTGCATGCATGTTTACATTGAATGTACTCTCAAGAGAAACATTTTTGTCATAGAAAAATGACATTAATACCATTATTTGAAGAGAAGGAAAACTTGAAACAAAATATATACTAACCTGCCTGGCCAGTGGTTGCAAAAAACCTCTTTGCTAAGGAGAGGCCTATGTCCAGCAGTGATAAAGGCTGTTGATGATGATACAATGCTTAACATATTAAATTTTCATTATTTAATTTAAAATACATCCCAATACATCCACATTACAAAACATAACTAAATGAGTGCATTGAACTTATAGATACACAGTTCTAACATGCAAGGAGTCAATGTATGAGATTAGTGTGAATGCAGTAATGCTATTAACACATTGTTAATGCTATTAATTGCTTCATTATTTGCTCACTAAATAGTTAATAACGTGTTTATTGAAATTGCGAAATTTTAATTGCACACGACATATCGCAGATGTTTTTCGTTTTCTGTTACTTATACAATCAATATGTATATACATATCAATACTCAATACATATAAATAAAATTGATGTCAGTCTGTGTTTAAAAAAACCGCGTTTTCTCGAGTGCTTATAGCTCTTAACATGATACTAAAACGTAAACTATCTTTTTTTATATTTTTGTCTGTCTGTCTGTTTGTTTTTCCGTTCCAATCTCTGAAACCGCTGTTCCGCTTTAAATGGGACCTCCTGTAGATTCTGGAGGAGGTTACTGTGCGACAAATAGGCTACTTTTTACGCCGGATTGCCAACAGAATCTGGATTACGCAGCAAAAACCACGCACCAAAAATTTAAAATCAAATCCTACGAAAACGAAGACGCTGGTACAGCTTGTTATTAGTACAGTTTTAAAAAACTAAGTAACATGGTTTGAAAAGTAGGTTACAAACAAACAAATATACAGGTGAAGCTAACAAAAGCGTATTAAAATGGTTATAGAGTACATCCAAAGCAAAATTATTTAACTTTTATTTGTTTACGTTACATTACGTAATATGACATAAATGATTATATTTAATACAAATACATATTTATAAATTGGTATATAATTTACAAATTTTATACCGCGTGTAGCATCAACTATTCAAACAAACAAGTTTTAAATGTACTTAAAAATACATAAAATTGCTTACAATATTGACTTTAAAACTTGTACTTCGATAAAAAACTTTTACTTTCTATTTTTATATCGAAACTACGAGCAACATCTCTACAATGTACACTACGCGGACTCGAATTAATATTTTTTTTTTTAAAAGTGGAGCCGGCCCTATTCCACTCAGCCTGATGGAAAGCATGAATAGAATCCAAGAGTTGTAGTCACCATACTCGTTGCAAATGCAGACAATGCAGTATGGTGACCCACACTATGGTGGTCTTGTGAGATGCTTTTTCACGCCCCGGTTGGGAACGTAAAAGGCATGACATTCATTGTGACAGTGTAAGGCTTACACAGTTACCACGATAAATGTCACCCTTGTATCACTGGGCTTCCGGTCTCACACTCACCAACGAAACACGACAACACAGTTGCTGGCGCTTAAGGTTGATCTTCTACTGCCCCGGTACTATCAAAACGGCCCGCTCGTGCTGAAATCAGCGTGGCTCTACTACCTAAAAAATGATGATGAGAAAATAATTAAGGAAAAATAAATATGGGGAATTATAATGAATAAATTAACTGTAAAGGGTAGCACATTTCAAATCAATATCTGATTTAAAATAAAAGTTATTTCGTTTTTCCCTTCAAATCCCTCTACTGTAAAGTCCGATTTTAGGAGTTACCGTAATATAAATTTCTGGTGTCGATCTGGTACTAAGAAGTTATCGTATTACGATGTTCAGTAAAAAAAAAAACTTTTTTTTTTAACGTGTGGAAACCCCCTCGGGTCGTCACCCCACCGGGATTTACGGCGGGGTGGTGTGTCGAAATCGGACGGACTAAAACCACACGGTGTGCCACTCTGCGCCTGACATAGAAGGGATCCGGGAACAGCTGTTATTACGACATCCAGATCCCTCCTAGCGCCTGCCCTCTAAAGCGGGCAAAATATAGTAAAAAAAAAAAAACTAGTAAAACAATGACTTACGAAGTAAGTTCAATCCCTTATGGTTCGTTTTATCGTACAATGGAACTACGCACGTCGTATTGTTACACGTATAAGCTTATCTAATTTATCTGTAACGCGCTGACGGCCAGCAGCGGCATCCTGGGAACGTCATTATTTAACAGTAAACTAATGTACATTTTTACACTTTTATTTAAAAACAAAAGACTTTAAAAGAGAAGATAATCCCTGAATTTATTTTGTTTTTTTTTACCCATCACTTCCCAACCATCGAAAAATTTAGAATTTTCTGTTCAAATCACAAAATATATTTGTTAATACAGTAAAAAAAAATAATGTGAAGCAAAAAACAAAAAAAAATATTAATTCTAGGGTCTGAATCAGCCTGTCCTATATGTTTGACATTGGGATCATATGTTAAGAAAAAATATATTATTACAACTTTATTGGCTATTTCACGTTTAGTAAAGGTTTTCCAACAATTTTAGGTAATTTGAAATATATAATTACTTTTATTTATATAGCTATAATTAGCTATATAAAACAAACAACAATGCACTCTTAACGACTACGAAATAGATAAAATTTGAAATGATATGTCTAAATAGTGTCACTGTATTTTTTTATCAAAATATTTTTTTTCAATAGAAAAATAGTTAAATATGTTTGCTATTTACAAAAAGGCTTAAAAAATTAAAGCTAGTTTTAGAAAAAAATTAGTAATCTGGTGTCCTAAAAATATGACAGTGGGAACTAATGGGTTAAGGGCTAATCCAGTTAGGAAAAACCGAACTGATTTACTCAATTGAGGTTCAACAAAATAAGTTAATTCGAATAAAATTTAGTTCAAGAACCAATAAAAACATCATGTGCTGAGATTATTTGGAGTCGGATATTTATTCAACCGGTTTTACTTGCTCTCAGACCTCTGCTATCCTGAGGGCGAACTTAATTCGAAGGCTAAACTCGTTGTATGTATATTTGAGGGCACCGAGTTCCTAATAACGATTGCCATAGATGTTCACGTAAACAGGGACCCACGGTTTAACATGCTCTTGAGATAATAAAATATATAAATCCCTACTAATATCATAAATGTGTTTGTTTGTTGCGGTTTCACGCGAAAATTACTCAACCGATTATGTATACATGTTCTTGGAGGTATTAAAAGTAACATAGGATAATTTTTATTATATAAATTTAAAATGATCTGTTACGAAACTAAATTCCACGTAAGCGAAGCCGCGGGCAAAAGCTAGTATTTAATAAAGATGCTCACCAGCCTACGATAGGCCTTGTGGACTTCAATTCACGGTAATATACATACATATAATTATACGGAAGCATAGACGTAATGAACGCTTATATTTTGGTAACTACTCTACCACTGTTGTCGTAGCAGACAAACGATTAAATAAGAAACTCGAATTTATATTCAAAGCGAAGTCGAATAAGAACAAAAAGAAAATATTGTTAATACGAATTGATAGGTGAATATAAGTAATAAACCCAGCCGGTCAGGGTCGCGTCCTTGTAACTAGAATTGGCTTGAGCCGTAAAGTTCATACCCTTTATGAATATTTAATACGCCAAAGCCTACAAAAATGGTTCTTTACCCACATTTATGGCAAGTCTGATAACAATTACCCATGTAGCATTTAAGACTTATCAATAGAGCTTTTATAAAAAACTGTCAAGTTCATGGTCCTTTTTATATAA
Organism: Hypercompe scribonia; assembly: GCA_949316085.1. Taxonomy (NCBI): domain Eukaryota; kingdom Metazoa; phylum Arthropoda; class Insecta; order Lepidoptera; family Erebidae; genus Hypercompe; species Hypercompe scribonia. Next base: position 790,735 of record OX438986.1, read on the forward strand.
ATATTATCATTAAGTTGTCATATTGTTTACCCTCGTTATCTACTGAACACAGTCAATAACCTGAAATCAATGTTTATATTTAAACTACCCGCAATCAAGTTCATAGAATCCTCGACCTTTATTTGGGTGACATCAGACAGATACGAATATTGGTCGTGTTCGTGACTGCTTCAAAGATGACATCACTACAAAACGATTGCCTAATAGGTATATTTCATTCGTGTTGCATGTGTGAGACGAATCTTGTACGCCAATGGTGTCTTGTAATTTTTGTGGCGATGGTCACGTAGTTATAAGACTTTTTTTTTCGTGTATGGAATCGATAGACGAAAGAGTTCGTTGGGATAGTTCACGTGTTATTCTAATTTGATTCAAACGTATTTAGGTTTTAAAAATGAATTCAAAATCTTGTAGTCAAAGACTCCTGGTAGGAGTTCACGGCAGACAGGAGTGAATATTTGTGATCGCATTTTGTTCATCACATAACACTAGTTCATTTGAAACTGAGTTTCCTGACTACTAAAACAGTTCCTTTTATATGGAATTTTTAGTTTCTAAAGGGACTTGTCAGCGTATCATCCTCTTTCTATTTACCAATCTTGCTATACACATGCTACATCGCCGTGACCGCACACGTGATCTTATCTATATCAATCGTAAATCGAGTTAGTTTGTTGCAATACTTTAATCTCGGCATCTAACAGCGTGATTTAAGATAATAGGATTGTTTAATTTCCAGTTAATGACACGGGGGTTTTGCCTAACATAAGGCTATACTGATGTAGTGGACTTAGCAAGAACAACATCTTGTAAGATAACATGCGCCTCAATCATAGTAAATTTTAGTAATCTGCATTCTTAACTCAGAAAACCGCCATAATATTTTCTTTAAATACTAATAAGACCCGGTAAAGGTATAAAAAAAACAAAATTGACAGTCGAATTGAAAACCATTTCGAATTCGGTTACAAATTATATACATACAGGTAAATATATTGAAAGCCATTGTTGTGGCGTCCCTTTGGCGTTGGCCTCTTCCAAGGTTACTGAATATTACAGGTCGATGGCAGGCAATTATCGTGAAACGTCGATACAATTGAATTTGACTTGGACATATTTTTTAGTCTAATTATGTCCAACTTCGGAAAAGTTATTCATCGTCATCCTTAACAGTCCACTGCTGGACATAGACCTTTCCGGAACAAGGAGTTTAAAAAGAGTTATTAGTTAGGTTAACAAAATAATGTTTATGGAAAAACTGTGCAGTTAAAATATGCATGTTAAAACTAAAACGGATCGTGCTAGATTTTTTGTACTTTTCTATTGTCTATGTAAATAATTTTGTATTTTCCGTGTAATATTTGAATACCAAACAAGCGTTTGATTGTGTTAAAGGTAGACAGGAATCTAAAAAAGCTTGTAATATAATAGGTTTATATTCATATGTATTGTCAATCCAACTACATAAATAGTTTTGGCCAAAAATATTCATTTTGCGTATGTTTAGTTGACGGTGAGTTTCTGCTACACTTGTACAGCAAATTATACTTATATGCAATACTGTTAACAGCGTTATCATATTCTACGATCCTAGACTTGTCACGTCTAGACAGAGCGTTTTTGTCTCCCTCTCGTTGCTAACTTCACGTCGGTCAACTGTTACATTTGTTCAGTCTTAACGCATGCAAAAAATATTCAAAATTTAAGTATGACGTAATATGTTTTATTATATTATATTTTATAAATAGATTACGCGTTCCACATATTTTAGTGATAGCCTTGATAACATTAGGGTAATCTAACGCCGAAATCATTCTACACGACATTACTCGTGACTAATATGAGTTCAGACAGCGAAATTAATGCATGATTTTAAATACCTAATACTCGATTGTTGAATACCTATCGCAAACCTAACGAACTGGTTTTAAATTGAAGCACTCATTTGGACTGTTTTATTCTATCCGCTTGTAGGAAAAATGTTGTAACATGTCGTTCATAATATATTTTAGTTTCAATATTATAACTTAGTATCGGCACTATATATTCAAGGCGTAAATATATTAAATGGCGGACTCTTATATAACGTAATGTGTTGTTTTAATTGGGTCTCGAGGGACTTTTAGATCAGTATTTTTTTTTTTTACTTGTGGGTAAATTACATATTTTAGTCTTGCGGTCAAACGTCTAAGTTCTATGTTGACTGAGACTGACGACGGACGAAGACTCGCGTTGCAGGATGACCAGAAGTTAGAGGAAGAGTGATAGTTAAAAATGTTTACGTAGTAATAATATAGAAAAATTAATAATAATATGTAGTTTAAAAAAAAACTATAAAACTCGCTTACAAACATATAGTGGAAGTAAGGGAGTCATAAAAACGTGTTAAAATGAATATTCAGTTCGTTCCGACTAATCTGTGAATTGGCTAGACTGATTTACAAGAGTGTCTTTGTAAAACATATCTGATATGTAAGAAAAAATAAGATTCACCGCCACGTTTAGAAACATGTGCATAATATAACGTCTTTTATATTGCATATTGTTGTCATATAACTTTTGAGCGTTAAATGCAATTGCTGTTTAGCTATCATTAGCAAGCTCCATCAATGCATTACAAACCTGAGCAAACGTCCGTTCCGGTCACTGCTTAGAATATATTAAATGCATGTTGTGTTATGCGTCCGTTTATTAATTTACTTATGCAGTATATGTAATTTTAGAGATATTAGGAAAATGATTCATTTTTTTATAAATAAATATTTGGACATATGACACACAACGTCATCTAGTTTCAAACTAAGCAGAGCTTGTGCTATGATAACTAGACTGACTGATAGAATACTTATATACTTTTCTTTTGTAAATACATACATATTATACATAGAAAACACCCAAACTTCGAAACAAATATTTGAAGATCATACAAACATTTGGTCCGACCCGGGAATCGAACCCGAGACCTCAAGCATAGCAGTCGCATTCACTACCGCTACGCCACCGAGGCAGTTAAAATTCATTACTCCTAATAGCTTTGGGTTCAATTTCCCACGTTTCATATTTGTGATCGCGCACCTTTTTTCTTAAATATTGATTTGTTTTGCATGCGTAGGATTAGAAGGGGAAAATATTTATTTGGACCGCAAAGATTTTATTGCTGAAGTTCTAACCAATTCAGAAGTGTTTTTCTGTTTTCGCCAGTAACTTTTACTTTTCACGAGAATGTTCGATGTAGGGTACATCGAACATTCTCATCGGTTAGCAGTCAGTAGTCGACTTTTTTTTATATTTGTAATGGTATAGGCGTTTGTCTTCCATCTCACGTGATGGAAAGTGTAGATGAAGACGAAGGTGGTACACGCCCATCCAGAAAAAACCTGTTCACTCTATTCTTAAAGGCTCCAGAGTTCAACTTATCAGGAAAAATAGACTCAAGCAGGACGTTCCAAATCTTGGCGACTCTCACCAAAAACGAGCTGTCAAACTGTTTAGTACACTCCTTGTAAATACAATGACTTATAACTTTATAACCAGGTATCAAATTTGTGAACGTGCGAATCTGTGCATCGAATCATTTGTCTTTGATTTCATGCTTATAAACGATCCTTTAGATGCGTCTGTAACGCTTGCCTGTAAACGATTATCAGATAATGGCATGGCGGGAATATAATTTGTACGTTGTGTCTAACACTATGCGGGACATTTTGATTTATGTAAATTTGACATTCATGCGGTAGTAGATGTGTCTTCATTGGCGACCTCTCCAATTATAAAACAGGTAAACAGGCAGGCAGTCTCGACTTTTTTTAGAAATTCGTTTCCTCAACTGAGACTTGTGGTATCTCTTATCTAAGTTCCCTCGTCTCATTTATTTTGCTTAGCCTTATTTATACTCTCTTACGGATTAAGAATACAGTGTCTCTACCCCTTTTCTTACCATGAGTGTTGTAAGAGGCGACTAAGGGAACAAAATATGCAAGACAACAGCATTGCAAAGACAATGAAAACTTGAAACAAGCTCTGTACCAACCCGCCTGGCTAGCTTGCTAGTGGGCCAAAACCTCCTTTCTAAGGAAAGGCCTATGTCCAGTGGACTGTTAAAGGCTGTTAAAGATGAATATATTGATTTAGTTAATTCAGTTGCTTTAAAACAGTTTGCTTTAAAAAAAGTCAGGATCCTTGCGAATGTTACTATATATTTTCGGTGCAAAAGGGTTACTTGGTGCATGTGGAAGTTGAAAGAAAGTAGAATACTAATAAATTTGTATTCAAAGGTCACTTACAGGATTTTATAAGGTTAGTTCTTATACAATAATATATTCTACTACTACACATGAATGTTATTTAAATCTTGACCTTGACATTGTCAAGATTGTGTAGATGACACAGTACTTCACAAACCATAGCTGAACACAAAAAAAAATGTTCAAAACATTACAATGTCAACTCCAATTAGCAATATGGCTCATACCTATTTTAGTTCTGATAACAATCTTAGTGACCAGTAAATAAATCCTAATTTGTTGATTGTGGGTGACGTAACCCAGGGGATATACAATAGAACCACTATATTTAATCAGTATACCTACATGATAAACAAGGTTGTCGAGGAAAACGAATGCAAAGAGAATAATTATATACTACAACAAATTATACCTACTACAGGTCGAAATTGCAAAGTTTAAATGCCTTGTTTTATATCAATGACCAGTATAACTTGAACTGTCATTGCATGGACTTTTACACTATGACCACCAGATCAAAATATTTCATTATTAGTACTATTGTCTTCCACTGCTGAACGAAGGCTTCCCTCAAGGAGCGCCAACTATCCCAGTTTTAGCAGGCTTGGGCAATTTATTTAAATATTATTACTTTTCCGTAAATAAAGAAACATTAATAGGCAGTAGAGCCACGCTGATTTTAGCACAAACGCACCGGCTCGACCGGGGCAGTACTACCCTCACAGAAGACCAACCTGAAGCGACGGCATCCGTGTTGTCGTGTTTCGTTGGTAAGTGCGAGACCGAAGGGCCATTGATGCAAAGGTGATAGTTATCGTGATAAGTGTGTGAGCTTTACTTGTCACGATGACTATCATACCTTTTACGTGCTCCAGCGGGGCGTGAAAAAGCAACTCACTAGGCCGCGATAGTGTGGGTCACCATACTGCATTGTTTGCATTCGCAATAAGTGTGGTGACCACGACTCTTGGATTCATGCTTTTCATCAGGCAGAGTAGAATCACTTTTAAAGAAAAGTATTATATATATGAGATGATTTCCATCGCCATATTTCCTTTCTTCCTAGTCGCGTTCTGCAATATTGGAAGTCATGTCTGAATTGGTATTCTTTCTTACACTTGTTCACTACAGGCCTCCATTTTGTGTTCCTTTCGTCTTATGCATTTTATACCCGCCGTCTTTCTAAACTTAAGCGTACCACTTCAGTCTCTATTGTTACTTTAATCTATTCTACTTATTTCTTTCTTGATGGTTTTTAAATAACTGCATTTTCTTCAATTAACTCGGATCAAGGCATTGTTTACGACGCGGTTTTTTATGCCGGTTTCGCAAGGAAGCCGAGATTGACCTCATTTCTGACATGTATTTTATAAGATCTGAGTGTTTATAAGATTGCTGATGGCAAGTTCGTAGTAGTAAAATAATATGAGATTAAAGTACTTCTTTGTACGGCACGTTGTTTGTTTTGATTGATTTAGAAATATTGTTTGTTTTAAAACCATATACCAATAACATGAATTGTTGAAATAACTTGATTTTTATATTTTGTGAAGAAATTAAAGTGTTTTCAAAACTAAATTCTCGTTACAAAAAATCATCTGTTTCATTTTTTTTTTTATTATCAATGGACGAGTTTTTTTATTCTTAATGTAACTCACGAACACGTGTTGTGCGTATTTTGGATGTGTTGATTAAACGTAGCACCTGGATCTGACTCAGGTGCACTAATTTAGGATCTGAACCTTTCTCTATAGAGATTGCCTTTTGCCGTTCTACTGTCCAGTAAACCCTGCACCACATCCTCTTAAAGATCTTCAAATTTAGAAACTTACTTGTCTTAATTTTTCAGCTGACACTAAAAACACTAATGTACATTATACAGCTATACAGCGCTTTCCCGAATTATCCATTCCCAAAAAGGCTTACAACAAATTTAACGATTAGGCTCCGGGTTTGTGTGGGATCTGGCGACGTGGAAAGACTGCATTATGACAGTTTTGTCGGGTCAAACGTCCCTAAATGGGCTCGTAAAACCAACGCTCAATACTTTCTGCGTGCGTATTGTTATTTGACAGGTTTTTGTTAGACTGTTTTTCTTTCTATTTATAGTTGATGGATATAACGGACACTGTAGGGTATTTGGCAACTTGAACTTATATTTCCGGGTTGACCAGGTGTCTTTTTTTAACTTCGAACTGCCTTTTTGCTGGATTCTGGAAAAGTTAAGGCACCTTACTATGTTCTATGTTCCGATTGTGCGTTTTTATCAACGTGTGCCGTGTCACATTTATATATACTACTTATTTCCTAGTTTCATATACATAGCAATGGATCGATGACCAATTTTTTTTGCTGTTTATGACGTGCAACTTTTATCAGATGAGCTGAAAATTATACCAATTCATGTATATAAGGATCCAGGTAATGTAAATCGCGTATGATTGCTTCAAATTCAACAACTAGTTTCTAATTATATCTAGTCGTGGCACCAGGCTATACCCATAAATTAAGGGCTAGCCGGCTTTAATAATAGAATCTAACTACCAACCTTCCATCTGGTGAACGGAATGATTTCATTCGATTATTGCAAGCATTTCGAGAGGCCCACATTACACACTCGACTATTATTTAATGTCGGAATGATTCACAACAACTACCACACATTTCATTCAATACCTCTTTATTACGCCGACTTGTGTGTGTTTGTGTGACCGTGTGTGTATGTTATCTGACACACACACACGAATTACGAATGATTCACTTGACTTTGTTTACAAATTTAATCTTTATCTAATATGTAATTAGATACACTGTGTTTAAGTTAGACATTGTATAAATTTGTAAGGTGCAAATAATGTTCAATGAAGTTATTTATGAGGAGCTTGTTGTATCATGCTCATGTAGGCACTCCGTCTGTATGCCATTGTGTGGTGAGTTATTATGAAATGTAAAAATGTTCTGATAATGCCGTATCAGTAAACACATCCGCTTTAATAAACAGTGACGTGTATTTGCAAATGCTTGGAAGACTACATATTGCGTAAAACCCCAATTAATACCTAAGCAGAGTTTACCTAAGTTAGTTGGTATTTTCGTACATAATATCAACTATTTGGCAAGATCAACCGAGAAAAAAGGTCACTTCGGAGATTCACCATAAGGATTATCGCATACCATTTACTTTTCGTAGATGGTAATCTACTGCTGGACATAGAGTTCTCGTTTGAAAGGAGACTTTATTAAAACAAAATAAATTTAGACATATAATTCAAAATTGACATTTTGATATTAAAAATAGATACTTTAATTTTAATATAATGTTACGCTGAAATAACAAATAGGCTAAAAATATATTTTGTCTTTTGTTAGTAAGAGACATTTGTAAGGCCCGTTCTCTATCTACAACGGGATTAAGTTTGTAACGTTTCCGCAATACAAATTACTTATTTAAAACACTTCATCCGCCGCAAGTTACAGAGGCATTGTTAGAATAAGAAATCAGAATGAGATACGCCAGCGGACTCTCAGTCATCGACCTTCGGATTTCTACAACGTGCATTTGCCATCCATTGCCGTGATAAAATTGGATTTCCTTTTCTCTTAATGTGTTTCCAATTTTCTACCGTCGAAAGCACTGGCGACTGGTCGATGTTCCTGTTACGTCATTGTGATTAAAATTATAATAGCAAAACGACGGCGCTTAATATGCCTCTGTTTACCCCTTTCGGGACATAGGGCTGAGTTTATGTAAGTATGTATGTATATATGCACTAATCTATACTTCATCATCATCAACAGCCTTTTACAGTCCACTACTGGACATAGGCCTCCTTAGCAAGGTTTTGGCCTACTATACTACGCTGACAAGACAGGTTGGAATAGGGTTTGTTTCAAGTTTTCCCTCTCTTTGTAATGATGTTGTCTTGCATACTTTGTTCCCTTAGTCGCCTTTTACGACACCCACGGCATGAATAGGGGTGGTAACACTATGTATTCTTAATCCAACACCATATGTAAAACTATTCGAAAGATTTATGAAGTACTGTTGAGGTTATTTTCATCATTTTTATTTTGTCTTTGCTATATGGATGATGATGTACTCCTAGCCGATTTCGGCCACGATAATCTCAACGGAGACCAGTCAACCACGCAGGAGATTGTGTGGGCTAACACAGGTGCAATCTCTGTTCCCTCACTTGCACAATCCGATGGGACGGCTATCCGACACGACCGAGGAGAGATCAGGTGCAATATTAAGAGGCTAACAAGATGAGATTTCTGTTTGTTAACAAAAATATGTACACTCATTCTGTATGTTAATATTCTTGAATAAAAATATTTGTTTAAATACTTATAAATATATGTACTGTAGTTAAAAATAATTTACTAAAAGTAAGATACGATGTTTATGTAAATGTGAATGGAAATCATATCAAGATTATTGTTCGTCGAGCTAAATTTCTCATATTCTTGTACTCGAATTTTTTTTCTCAGAGTTTTTATTATCATGCAATTTCAAAAAATTTTTTCTTCTGCGTGTTTTGTCACACCTCGTAAATAATTAGATTAGTTAAAACAAATTGAAAAATAAACAGATCATACGCTACTAACAGCTTGTAAGTTAGTCTTCTTCTCTGTTCTGCTGTTCTTTGCAGAGCGGTCGTTATTACGTTGAGATGTTCACTTCAGTGGTAGAGGAGAAAACAACCCTTCGTGCAATCTCCCTGTTTGCAGATTGGTGCATGCAATAAAAGTTGAGAAACTTAGAAACGATAAGACTGCCCTGTGAATAAAAATATGTCCACAAACCTTCTTTTAATTTCACAATACATGTTGTTTGTTATTTGAGAAATGAATCCTGTTAAGAAATAATCTCGCGGAACAATGTGTGGCGAGTGTGATGGAATGCATTCCATAAACAGTACTTGCATAACTTTCATGGGAACGACAAATTTATAATTTTTCAACAAAATTAGTTTTTAAGTATTATAAGAACTTTTTAAGGTACCAATAATTAAACAATATGACAATGAGCGGATTCTCCTCTCGACAGGTCGCTTTACACTTTGAATAGGATTTGAGTCGGTCCTGAAACTAAACTAGCATCCTCCAAATTTAACCAAGGAAATATATACATACCATAACGAATCCAGAAACATATGTATGTGAATACTGATATCTTCACAATATACAATGTGTTACACAGTTTTTCTTATCTATTTGTAGAGATCAAGATAACGTAATATGGTTCAACAGAATTATTTTAATGAGTACAAAATAGATAAACCCGATAATTTGATATCTAACTCACCAGATTTTGAGATGTATAGTGTGTACGTATAAAAAAACTTATAATATAAAAATTGTTTATTTACAAGAAAGCTAATTAGTTGGCATTTATTTTTTAAAAATTACATCGTCTAAATGACCACCATTTTGACGTCTGCTCTCTTTTAAGCGAGCACCGAAATTTTTGAATACTCGTCGGCAAAGACAACGCGAGATCACCGACATCTCTTCGCTTAATTTTTCTTTTAGTTGACGTAGTGTATTTTTTTATTGATGTAGACATGATTCTTCAAATAATCCCATAAAAAGAAGTGTGCTGGAGATAGATTTTGACTTCTGGGTGGTCATGAAATGTCGCCTCGTCTGGAAATCAGCTTTTCCGTAAATAAATCTTTGACCACAAGCAGGGACTCATTGGATGTGTGACAAGTGGCTCTATCTTATTGAAACCCTATGTTATTATAGTCAGCAAATTCCAGTAGCATCAATCCCAAGAACTCCCGTAACGTGTTTGCGCTGAATGTTAGATTCATATGTTAACGAATTCTTAGCCCACCCCATGAAATTATATTATGAGTAACATTATACAGAGCTTTTTATGTCTAAACTGAACGTACTTTAGTAAATTATTTTCACGGTTTGTCAGTTACTTTGAATCTGTTGTAAATTAACACATTATTCACTAAAATTGCTCAATGTAACTAACTACCTACCACACTATTTTACTTCAGGGTCGCCTATATCTAGTTTATAGTTCCTGTCATAAATACAAAGTAATTGGGACATTGGGAGTCACGAAGCTGCCACTGGACACGTTATAAGCTAGGACCCTGACATGATCATGTTATTAGGTCAGCGTGGCTCCTGTGATTACACCATACTATGAAGTCACTCCTTTATACCGCTGAGAATTAATTGTGTTCGAAGAATGCATTTGGACGTCGTCCAGAGAAATTTTGTCTCAGCGAAAACTTTGCGAAATATACTAATATTTTATATGCATTTCACAAATGCGCTTTTTATAATTTAACATGTAATAAACAAGTTCTCGACTGAATTGTGAGTCATCGTGTTTACGAACTGCACGGACGTGTAAAAGTTATTCAAACATCGATACGAAGTTAATTATCATGTAGCACACTGCTACCTTTCGAATCGCAGCCATTTTGCTCTCATATTATTGATAAATCGCAATATTTAAACTTATAGTAACTGCTTCTAACTTACTGCAACGCTAATCATATTGGTCACTAATTAGTGTGATGCAGTAATCTTCACAATGGATTCCATCTTTGTCTGCTTTATTTCAGCCTATTTAATCAGTTGTCACTTTGTACTTGTAACTGACTAACTGTATGATTGTTCTGCATTAAACTCCAGTGGGTACTGGTGACGATTTTGTCTTTCAAGAGGATAGAAGTGGGGGAATAGGTGGTATTTATGCATATGCAATCTCGTAGCTCCTTCAATCCCAGAACGTCATACGAGACTTATAGCATCTTCTCTCGTTGCTCTATCAATTTTCCAAATTGACTTGATAAAACAGGAATCAATGTAATTTGCCTTTTCATAGTTCAGTATGTTAAGCTTTTTTTAAATCTTTGAGAGCAAGTTTTGTAATTTTGTAATAGTATGTAACGTAAATTCAATCCTATAAAATATCTATGAAGTCTTATATTCAATTAATGTTTGAATCAAGTGAGCCATAAAACAAATATTTAGCTAATTCTTCCATATTTAGTATAGTTTTGTGATTAAGTCTCGTTTCACCACTAGCTGATAAAGTCTCTGATAAACTATTATAAACTAACCTGCAAAATAACTACAGATTTCAGTTTCAAGACTCTTGGATAGAGATATATATGCGAGATTAGTATATTTGCTACTTTTATCTGTTAAATGGTGTTATAAGGCAGATAACTATCTGACAATTTATCAGAAACTGGTGAAACTGGATCTTTAAATTCAATAAAACCTTCAAATAAAGTACACGAGAATGTTGCTTTGCAATATTTTAAGGGGCTTCGGTGAATCTCGCACTTTGATCGCAAAAACTGATCATATCCTTTTAAAGTAAACCAAATATTCCGAACTGGTTTTTGGAGTGGTTGAAGTCACAAACCAAAAATTGTCTCTTACATAGTTTATTTTTTAAAACAATTAATTGGCCAAAATATAGATTAGTAATATTTGTCTTTGGAATACTCTTTTCATTAAGAAAATAGAAAAGTTTTTACTCTATTTAATTAATTTATAATTATGAATATTCTTAACTTAAAATTGTCTCAAGTTTCGTGCAGGTCACTTCTGCTTCACTTCCCCTGTTTTCACGCAATCAAATTGAATAGAACCTAATATTACAAAAGTTTACCAAAATTAAATCCAATATTCCACTTTTATTAAATGCTCACCAGCGTTTGCATGCATATTATTTTAGATAATAGATCTTATCATACAATGCACGTATTTTTTCCTAAAGCTGCATAAAAAACCGGTCCAAATCATTGATGTCTTCGTCTTAATGATGTAACAAAACCAGTCAATCTATTTATACCGACATCAATTATTTCCAATGACTTTCATCAAGGGCCCTTTCTGCCGTGATGTTCCTCTAATTGAGCCCTCATAACAAATTCTAGAAGACACGTCAAACTGCACAGCCGTCGAAGGAATGACATTTCCTTCTCAACAACTGTTACTTAATTGAATATCGTTAAGGAGTGCATTGCCGTTGTAATGGATTGGGTTTTATAACTGTATATGTACTGACAAGATTAGAAAAACTTTGTAGGATTACGATGATGCCGGTGGAAGCGACTGAGTTGCTTCCACGTAGTAAAAAATTCTGCCGGTTTGTTTACAGTTACAAAGAGTCTCCTAATATTGATGTGTGTTTGAATGTAAATAGCCATTATTAGTTCACTCGTAAACTACACAACTACACATGCAAAGTCACACATAAATAACACCAACCTCGATGCATTTACATCATGATCAAATATATTCTTCATTTTTAATGCTCGACCCTTAGGGAGATATTCGAATGGGACCAAATAGCATGTGTACTCACAATTAAAAGTCACACTTTACAAAGGAGTTCAAAGGTAACAAAGATACATAAAGTGTTACTAAACTCAATGCATGTGGTGACAGATTAAAAATACAGAATGTCACCACCTCTACTCTTGAACAAAATATGCAAGACAACATCACTGTAAAAAGAAGGAAAACTTAAACTGGCCAGCGTGGTATAGTAGGCTAAAACCTCCTTGCTAAGGAGAGGCCTATGTCCAGCAGTGGACAGTTGAAGGCTGTTGACGACGAACGCTGTTACTAATAAACGATTTCGGTAATTGTGAACCGCAAATGTATTTTAAAAGCAATACAAGTCTGAAACGGGTTTGTACCACGAATATTTCAACGATAAAAAAATGTGAAGAGAATTTGAGTGTAGTAAGCTTAAATACGAGTATATTCTGCAAGAGAATGGACACGTGGTTTATGACAAAATACAAGAAGGCTATTCTGCCATTCGTAAAGTTTTGTTAGTAATTGTATTCCAGCATAAGTTTGACATTTTAGTCCTTTTCCCCTTTTGTAGAAATCTATCAAGAAACTGAGCGTGGAGTTTGTGCGACTCATAATTTTTAGCTACCAAAGTTAATCATTTTTTTTTTCTATATTAAGAGCCTGCCAAAGTGACTCTACTCTGCCTGATGGAAAACATGAATAGAATCAAAGAGTTGTGGTCACCATACTCCTTACAAATGCAGACAATACAGTATGGTGAACCACACTATGGCGGCCTTGTGAGATGCTTTTTCACACGCCGCTTGGGGATGTAAAAGACATGACAGTCATCGTTACAGTGTAAGGCTTACAGTTACCACGATAACTGTCATCCCTGCATCAATGGGTCTCCAGTCTCACACTCACCAACGAAACACGACAACACGGTGCTGGCGCTTTAGGTTGGGCTTCTGTGGGAGGGTAGTACTGCCCCGGTCGAGCCGGCCCGCTCGTACTGAAATCAACGTGGCTCTACTACCTAGAATTCTCTTCAACATATATATTTTAAATAAATCAACCTTATCCTGATAGTTTTTCATATATCAATTATTCATTTTAGAGTTCATGCTGGTAGTCAGCAAGAATTTTCCAGGCAATACATGCATGCTTCTATCAAACTCGAATCTTTAGTCCTTCATTTAAATTAATATACTGATAAACACACTTTTAATACTTCGCAATTCAATTAAAAAAATAAGCTTTTTTTTTTAGTACCAGCTAAGTTACTAGTTAATATTACGTAGTATATAAATAATTTGTGAAGTTACGAGGTCGTATCAAACAACTGTCGGATTTGATGCGGGCAATGGTTCTCTTACAAATTGAAACAAAATGAGAAGATCCGCGCTCAGCAGACAATGAGTTGACTGATGTTTAGCACGTGGCGTGGGTAGGGTTCCTGATGAATGCTGAATATGTTAATTTTATCTCGAAGGTAACACCTCAGATTTAAATAATTGATGATAGTTTCTGGAGAAAGGAATAGATTCTGGAGAATTTGGCTATTGTGTAATGGAACTTTTAAAAGGATTAACGCACTTCAGTTTTAATGGACCTCGTTAAGAACAATATTTCTGGTAACGAAAACGGCAAGGTCGAAGATTTTATATTTTAAAATATAATCTTAGTTTTAATCTACGTGGATGGCTATTATGAATTGTAAGATTAACGGTTGAAACTGCTTCAATTACTGGAGCTGTGCATGTATATTATAAATCACCGACTAATATAACATGGCACGCATTTTTATTGTAACTTTGGCACGCATTTAACAGAAATAAAGAGGAGCAGACGAATTACACGTAGAAAGGTTATTCATTTATTTATTCTGGCAATTAAATGGTAATGATACTGAAACTTGAAGTCATTGAATTTCGATCTTGAAATATCAAGTGTCAATATATAAAGGGGCTGTCAAAAATAATAGATATTATTGTTAAAAATTGCCCGTTTGAATGACTTGTTGCAATTATAATTCTGCAATAAAAACACTCGTGTTTTCATCCTAACACAACTTGAAAACGTGATGTGAGTTATTTAAAAAAATTCAATAACATTAAATAACATTAGTTATCTAAGAATATTTAGTGCCTACCATCATTTTAAATCGAGTAAAATTTTATTATGACTGACAATTTGATATGGTTGTCATCTTTATCCAGCGGTCGCCCACGCGCGTCTCGTTTGTTGTACGTGCGTAGGCGCAGATCTAGCTGCTAGACTATCCAAAGGTGTTTATTAAATTGTCTTGCCAATGTTTATATGTTTTTTTTCCTAGCTCCTCTAGCTCTTCATACCCTTCCTGTCTGTTCTTAAATAGACTGGTTCAATGATATTACTGGAGAGGAACTAACCAAAAATTATGAAGTTTTTTTTTGATATTCTGAATATTATCATATATTTGATAAAATTTGTTCATAGTTATTTAGAATACATGTTGTGTCCAGTGAGCTGTAGTTCATTACTGGACAAAGTCTCCGTAGAAAAAATTTTTTGGCTTAATATACTGTCCAAACAGGTTGGTATACGATTCGTTTCAAGTTTGCCCTTATCTTAGCAGTTGTTTTGCGTAGCTTGCAATATTGTGATAAATGACTTCCTTTCGACGACTTACTTTTTAAAAGTTTAGTTATAAATAATATTTCCTGTTAATTTATTAAGTTACAACTACTTAGTTGTTAAGTTGTCTATATACTATACGTGTATGCACCTAAAACCATTTCTGACAAGGCAATATAAGCAGAACTGCACTTGACTGATTGTTGTGGAGAGCCTTAGGAGAGACTTACGTCTAGCTATGGACATCTTTCTATTGAGATATTGAGAGAGGTAGAGTAAAGAGTACAGTTTCCTTTTTAAATGAACTGTTTTATATTTCGAGACATGAAAAGTGTTTGTCCAAAGTACAGATTTCTTTCGAGTTTTATACCCTAGGTATTTCCTTAATAAATGAAAGTAAAAATTCATTCTTACGCATCTGTGAATCGTTTAAAAGCTTGAATTTTAACCTTATTTTAAAACATTAGCGGTTTTGTTAATGTGATACTGAGTTCTTCATCCCTTGGCAACTCTCATATTGTCCGATAACTGCTGATCAAATGCACGGTAGTACAAATTTATGTATCAGATTCAATACCATATAAACTAATTAATTAATTAAAAATAAACGAGAATACTTTTTTGTAAGTAGAAGATATTTTTATGGCATCAGACATCGACGTGATAAAGTAAAATAGATTATAAAGTTGACGTTTACTAATGACAATGTATTAACAATAAATAACAAAGTTGATAATGTACTAGCACTTAAAAAAGCTTTAGATTGGGACAGACAGCAGACGGAATGCGACGCGGACGCATCAATACTAATGTTGCTACAATCAAACAAAATTGATAAGTAATGATAATCGCTTCATTACTCCTACCTCAATCAGTAGGCAATCAAGTAACCGTGATTTAAATATATAATTTACTCTTAGTTTTTTCATTATAAATTGACAGCCAATGTTGGCATCACTGCCTTCATCATCATCTATGTCTACTGCTGGACATATGCCTCCCCAAGGTTTGCCAGGATCTTCTAGGTCGTTAAACTATTATGTGAGGCCTATTAACTTACTTTTATTTATTTACACAACTGTTATGTCATGTACTCGTACAATATGCTAGACACATATTGTTGTATCGCTCCGTCCGCTGTCCACCCCAACCTTTATGTTCAATCAGTTGTTTGACCTCACATGTACAATCTGTGTACAGTGCACACCTGTAAGCTAATGACATGACTAATGTCAGACGCTAAGATTTATAATGTTGATTCGTTAAGGGCAATTTGAACGCTTGACACGATGCTTAGCTAGGAGACTGAATATAGAATTCTTTCTACATTCTGACAATTCATATGCAAATATTTTTTTCGAGACGTGTTCTAAGTGACTTCAAATTCAGTTCCTGATGAATAGAAAAATGTCTTGGTATGCAAAATCCTTTTGGCATTTGATAGCGATGTTGGTGAGGTAATATAAAATCGCCCTAGCACATTTACGAGTTCAGCGGTGACCACAAAGCAATCAAAATATAATATAAATATCTATATATATATTAAAGTGTTAAATTGAATTATGTATGTTTCTAAAACCCAAAAGTTCGACATCGATCGAGATGAAATTTTGACACGATTCAAGTATGGTTTTATCTATATTTCGTGCGCCACTTATGCACCACGATGTGCCACAGCAAAGCATGGCGAGCTACATCTAGTTATATATAAATGTGAGATAATATTCATGGCATTATACAGCTGTAATAAAAATAATTTGATGACGTGTTGTTCTGTGCGGAATGAGGTAACGATCCCACGATTACCTCATGCATTGGGGAGTGTAAGGTCATTAGTGCAATATAATTGGAATGCATTTAAGACCTTGCAGCTCTGTTTTAAGGTCGTTATATGCATATTTCATGTTATTACTTCGTGTGAGTTTTAGCCTAATGATTTTTTACGGCAACTCGTATTAGAAATATATCCTGTGTCGCGGGGGTTGTTATAACCATCAAATGTTCTCACAGAATATTTTTATAAGTAAAATAGATAGTGCAATGATGATAATGTACTCTTAGTCGATTTCGACTACAGCGGTCAGCCTCAATTGAGACCAGTAAACTACGCAAAAGGTATAGTCCACAAGGATGTGCGCAGATACAGGTGCACTTTCTGTTCCTTCATTCTTACAATGCAATGAGACGGTTATCCGACACGACTGGTGAAAGACCAGGCAATAGTAAGTGATAGATGCAAGAAGAAGTGTAGATTAATAATTTGGACATGATGTCCCCTCCCTTCTTGTTATCTAGTGCTGAATCTGATAAGGTTCACAATAAAAAAACAACGCCCGCACTAGGAATAAGTCCTGTGTCGCGGGGATTCTACAAAAATACCAGAACCGGACATAAAGAACACCCAGACTCAGAACAACAATTTGTGGATCACACAGTGTTGTCTCGTGTGGGGTTTGAACCCACAACACTCAGCGCTGTAGAGAGCGGTGTGGCGACTGCCACTAGGCCAACTGTGTAGTCAAATAATATTGTAGAATGATAATTATCATTGAGTATTAAGAACACCTAGTCTTGAATCGAACCCACAATATTCAGCGTAACAGGAAGCGGCGAGATGCTCGTTTAAAGCACCGCATCATCGGTGCAGTATAAAAGTTAGAAAGACCTGTTCTAGAAGAATTTAGGTTAACTTTCATACTGTAATTTGTATAAGTGAAGTTTTTTATAGGTAGTTTTATAGCCATTAAGTACCTTAAGTATTTAAAAGCCAAGAAAATGCTATTAATAACTTCACAAAGTGAAATAGGTACTTAGAATACATTAGCGGTCAGTTTTACGATCACTTGTGGTTAAGTTGTTCGCTGGCAGAGTAACTCCGTCTTGTGGTTACTGATTGACCTGACTGCTTAGCCGGAGGTCATGGGTTCGATTCCCACGTTGGACAAATAATTGTGTGTTAAGCATAATCATTGTCCGTGTGGTGACGGATTAAGAATCCATAGTGTTGCCACCCCTATTCATCGCGTGGGTGTCGCAAAAGGTGACTAAGGGAACAAAGTACACAAGACAACATCATTACATAGAGAAGGAAAACTTGAAACAAACCTTATTCCAACCCGTCTGGCGTCCGTCAGCGTGGTATAGTAGGCCAAAACCTCCTTGCTAAGGAGAGGCATATGTCCAGCAGTGGACTGTAAAAGGCTGTTGATGAAGCATAATCATATCCTTTAATAGTCCAATGTTGGGCATAGATCTCTGAAATTACAATTTAGAGAACTATATGCTATGTAGTTTATGTAAAGTTTATTCAACCATCGCAATAATCAATAATAATGGTGGAGAATATCTCCCTGTGATGATTTAGAATACAGAATGCCACCAAGGTTATCGCTGATATCGTTAAAACTAATTCAAAGAGGAAACAAGACAGCACAAAGTGAAGAAAAACTTGAAACAAACCAAATACCAACCCGCCTGACCAGCGTGGTATAGAAGGGAAAACTTTCTTAGAGTTAAGGTTGTTAATGAAGTAAATATGTCAGCTGAAATGGTTTAAGGTCAAACTCATTTCTTATATTCCAATATTTAATAAAAAACGTGTCGACACACCTACATATCGCAATAGCACATAGCGTATCTTGCCAATATAAATCAATTATATATGCTTTCACAAAAAGCTTCATTGCATTTTGGCACACTAAGGTTTTCCGTTGACTGAAGCGATGAGAACTTTGATATGTTGTACGTATAAGAAAGAAAATATAAAAAAGAAAAGACTACCTCAGTTGAAAAAACGCTGTTGTGTGCTCTTGCGGTGATATTTCTTGGGTATATGTGTGTCTAAATAGTTTGTTCTATGATACAATAACTTCAAGGGATTGGTGTACACCAATCCAATGAAGTTATTCTTACTTTCTTACTGCTTAAGTGGTACTTTTTTACCCTTTTAACGTAGAGAAATATGCGTTCTGTTTCATTTAACAGATCAGTAATAACTTCAATATTGGCCCACTTTACCCGGCCGTTTCGTTTTAGATTATTTTCAATGAATAAGTTGCCACTTCGATTGACTTGCCCCCTTATCGCAGTTCAAATACATGATGTATAGCGCCGCTACTATAACAAGATCTTTCGACGTATCACCAAATTCCCATCAAAGCCGAACGGTAACTATAGGTTATAAGAACCATATAAGGTTGGCTACCGGTTAAAACCGTTTCCGAGCTGTTATCGAGTCAGTTCAACGAACTATGGCTCGTAATTACCTTGTAATCGTTTTGCTATGTCGGGACACAGGTTCTATAACAGGAGTGTAATGGTATTAGGTGTGGTTAAGCGCGTGTTCTGATCGCGTTAGATTCTAATTGGGGTTTTTATGTGTGAAATTCTCTATAGTTGGATTATAAGCTGCTATCATTTAGTTCGATATATAGTGTAGTAGGTAAAAAGGTGTAAAATGTATTATCTAAACTAACAAATTGGTACTTTTCAGGAAAGGATATAGTTATCAGACTGTTCATAAATATATGTACTTAAATAACATAGAAAATAGTCCTGCAAATGACTGTCCAATTCTTTATTCTGGGTGGAAGTCGACCACATAAACGTTTTGGTTCCACAGTCTAACAAAGTGACATACACATTTACCACTAGACTAAGAAAATCAGTCAGATGTTCGCTGATTTCACGATAATTACTAAACCGATTTAGTGTGATAACTAAGTACCATCTCGTTATACATAATCTATTCGAAACGCCAAGTAAACAGCACAGTTATTTGCTTCAATGTCAGCGTTTCCAGTGTTTTGTGAAGGGAACGGATGTCACGTCCCTCCAACACAAAGGGAGGATCCTCCGACCAGGCGAGGTGATAATGCCTGGCGGGCCGCGGCCCAACGTTCGATGTTGGGATGTTTGGAATTTTGTGTATAAGCTAATCGCCGCGAAAATGTCTATATCGGGATTCAGGATTAGTAGTTCCTCCGTAGTTCGATATATCTTCGCTGAATGGCGCTGTAGTATGCATTTTTTTATTTTACGTTGTATGTGGAAGTCGCCGCAATTGAAATATAAACTGCAATTCTGTGTCCCATAAATTGTTCTCTTTTGAATAAATTAAATGAACTCAATTTGCCAAATAAAATATCTACTCTTAGGAGATTAAATACAGACACAATCTCATATTGATCTTATCTTTACAAGATTAAATAAAATATTTCTTAGACCTGGTCAAAATCTATCTATTCAACCTATCGCCGTCCACTGCTGAACGAAAGTCCTCCAAGGAACGCCAACGATCTCGGTCTTGGGCAACTACCATCCATCTGCTGCCAGCCACCTTCTTCAAGTCATCGGTCCATCGCGCCGCAAGGCGTCGTACACTACGTTTGCCCAATCGTGGTATCCACTCTAGTACACTTCGGCTCCAGCGACCATCGGTTCGTCTGGAGACATGGCCGGTCCACTTCCACTTCAGCATACTGATTCTCCGTGCGATGTCAGTTACCAAGGTTTAAAAATTTTTATTTCAAACTTTCTAATAGCAATTAGTGTTTAAATAAAAAGCTGTAACCGTTAGCGATTGGATACGCATTTAGTGATTAAGGAGAATTAACATTTTATTATTATTTTAATCATTTATTACTTTGATCGCCTGTAGTAATATTTATTAAAAAAATTTCAATGGCCTATTAAAGAATTTATTTTGGTATGCCTAATCGAATACAAAAGTTGTTATTGCAGTGGCGCTTAAACCGAGTCTTTATTTTAAAACTGTCTGTAGTATAAGTGGCACACGTCGCCTGTAATGGACTACAGCCGCCATTCTCTAAGTGTGTTCCGCGGAACCCTAGGGTTCCGCGACATCCCTGTAGGGGTTCCGCAAGAATTTAGAAAAAATTCCAAACACCTCTCTCTGGTCGACCGTTCTGACGCGGCGTATCACGATTCACGAGGCGCAGCCGACCTTAGTCACCTCGTACAATTTTACTATGCCGCCACCGCGGATATCTACTTGTGAGCGCGAGTCCCTTTGATAAAAGCGCGCGAGTCCCTTTGATAAAAGCCGCCCCTGAGATTAACAATAATTGTAAACAAGCTACTTTCGGCTCTAATTTTAAAACGTAAAGTCGAAATTGTTTACACAGCATTTTTTGTATTTCTATTTTTATTTCGGCTTGTTATTTATCAAAGGCGCCGACTCGAGTATTTTTGAGAATGTTCGAGATCTGGCTAGGACTATAAAAGCGGCGATCGCGCCTCGACGCTTAGTTAGTCGACGATTAGTGTTCGGAGTGATTAGTACCTACTTGCTAGAAACAAAGTGTTTAGTGTTCTACTGCTGTATTCTGATTGTACATTTCTTCTTTGGACTAAACTCTTTTACGCAGTAACGATCGTGCGTTATTTTGACCCCACCATCCTGACATGTAACATTATTAATAAAGAAGAATGGAACGTTGGCTTACAGGCGTTAAACGTGTTGCAACAACATCTTCTAACGAAGCCGAATGTTCAAAATCAGATCGCGCGGAGTATACAGCAATTACCGATCCAGACGATTATGCAACGACGTCAAGTTCCACGGTTTCAAAGGCGAAAAAAAGGAAGTATGATGAATCATATATCAATTTCGGATTTGTTGATTCCAACGGCTCACCTCTCTGCATGTTATGTAGTAAACTGCTTCCTAATAGTTCCATGGCACCTGCCAAGTTGCGCCGGCATTTAGAAACTGTACACCCCGAGTCTAAAGACAAAAATAAAGAATTTTTTGTACGTAAAAAAGAACAGTTATTGGAAAGTCAAAAAACTATGATGCATGTAACCCAAACTATCAATGAAAAGGCCACAGAGGCATCATATTTAGTTAGCTATCGCATTGCACAAGCAGGTGAAGCGCACACTATCGCTGAGAATTTAATAAAACCATGTGTGTTAGACATAACAAAATGTATGCTCGATGAAAAATCTGCAAAGCATGTTTCTACTGTGCCGCTATCAAACGATACTGTTTCACGGCGAATTCATGATCTGGCAAGCTACGTCAAACAAGAATTAGTTACACGTCTACAAGAAACACGATTCGTCTTGCAAATAGATGAGTCTACTGATGTCGCTGGTCTGGCTATCTTGCTGGTTATCGTGAGATATCCATATGAAAGTTCTTTGGAAGAAGATATGCTTATGTGTTCACCGCTGCCCACAAAAACTACCGGAGAAGAAATTTTTAATAAAATAAATATATTTTTTGGGGAAAATAATCTCAGTTGGAACAATTGCATTGACATTTGTACAGATGGGGCCAAGGCGATGACGGGTATTACAGCAGGACTAGTGTCACGAATAAAAAATAAAGCGCCTAATTGTAGTTCCAGCCATTGTATCCTGCATAGACAAGCACTTGCGATGAAGCAAATGCCGTCAAATCTAAAATTAGTTATGGAAGAAGCGGTAAAAATAATTAATTTTATCAAAACACGACCACTACAATCCCGATTGTTCTCATTATTGTGTGAAGATTATGGCAGCAAACATAAAACACTGCTGCTCCATACAGAAGTGCGATGGCTGTCTAGGGGTAAAACTTTAACAAGGCTATTTGAACTTAGAGCCGAGTTACAAATGTTTCTTTCAGATACTGCTTTTAATTTGAAAGACCGTTTGTATGATAAAACTTGGTTGTTCCGACTGTCTTTTATGGCGGATATCTTTCAAAAACTGAACGAATTAAATGTATCATTGCAAGGTAAACAGACAACAGTGTTCCAGGCCTGTGATAAAATAACTGCCTTCAAAAGAAAATTAGATTTTTGGATTATTTGCGTTGGAAAGAGAGAAATAGAAAGCTTTACCTCACTCAATGAGTTTGTTAGCGATAACGATTCAGAAATGTTTCAAGATGATGTATTTGAGGAATTGGTCAAATATCTCACTTCGATGCGCGCATCTTTTGAGAAGTATTTTCCCGAAGAACAAAATACAAAAATGAAACTGAATTCATGGATTCATAATCCTTTTTTACCCAACTTACAAAAGCCCGAAAGTATGTCAAACGAGATATATGAATCTCTTTTAGATATGTCATCAGACACAAGTATGGAGGTACTGTTCAAAACGACGCCTCTCAACGATTTTTGGTGCAGAATTCGTGATGAATCTCCAATGCTTGCCAAAATGGCTCTGAATATTCTTCTCCCGTTCCCAACAACATATTTGTGCGAAACAGGATTCTCAACCTATGCAGCTACGAAAACAAAATACCGCAATAGACTGGACGCCGAACCTGATATGAGACTTCAACTGTCCTCTATCAAACCTGATATCAACCAATTGATGAAAAATAAAAAACAGTTTCATACCTCCCATTAGATTTTTTTTCTTTTTTAATAACTTCTATTATTATACTTGTTATGTAAGTAAGTAATAACTAACTGTTACATTGTACTTTTATTATGCTTATTAATAAAGAATACACTTTTAAAAACTATTGTTTTATTATAGGGTTCCGTCAAGTATTTCGCTTTCCAAAAGGGTTCCGTCACCAAAAAAGATTGAGAACCGCTGGACTACAGAATGACATTTGACACAATGATGACATGGATGGCGCAGTGGTTCAACTAAGCTAAGTGTTGAGGGCTCAAACCCCACATGGGACTACACTGTGTGATCCACAAATTGTTGTTCTGACTCTGGGTGTTCTTTGTGTCCGTTTCATGTATGTTTGTAGAGTCCCCCGCGACACCGGCTTTATTCCTAGTGTAGGAGTTCTCTTTTTTTTTTAAAAAAGAAATTATAACTCAAGAGATAGAGGAATTGTAGTGTTGCTGTTAATCATGCTAGAGATACCACGAATAGTAATTTGGCCGCGTAACGAATATTCGAAGATAACTTTTCCAGGATGCCAAATTTAAACCTGGAACAGAAAGATGTGCTGACTCGACTAAGAAAGGATTTTAGAAGTTTCACCCCTAAAAGAGTTATATAAGTTATGAATAATAAAATGGATATGTAATACATGCCGTGTAGTACCGGGTTAAGAATACAGAGTGTCACTATCTCTTCCCATGGGTGTTGTAAGAGGCGACTAACGGAGCAAAATATACGAGACAACATCACTACGAAGAGAAGGAATTCTTGAAACAAACCCTGTACTAATCCGTCTCGCCAGCGTGGTATAGTAGGCTAAAACCTCCTTGCTGAGGAGGGACATATCTCCATTCTATGTGTGTTCGTCATTTTCTAAGTTAGAAACACGGTCGATAACTAATGCTTTGTGTAAGATAATAAAATTCACTTCAGGATACATGTTAATGGCATATTGCATATACCTTATGTATAATATATTTTTTCAATACTAATACCAAAATCCATGGCCGCAAAACCGGGTCAGACTGCAGAACCGGCCACGATTTTTCAACAATGATGTCATGCGCACTGAACTTCGATGTTATACTACATCTCACTAATGCAAAGTATGTTTTAAAAAGTATTAATTCTCTTAATTGCGTGTTGGTAATGCTTGAAATGTGTTCAGGGTCATGGTAACTTAACGAGAAAATCAATTTCGTTTTATTTACTACTATATAATTTTTAATGTTTGGTATGAACATCATTCGTCATTTATTTACTGAATTTTATTAGTTTTCTTTATATATGAATAATTATGTAAACATATCTTAATAATAAATAAGGCAGTGACTGTTTATTTCACAATATGCTACATTGTTTTGTGTAACTAGCATAATTATATGTGGCTAACACGCACGACTTTCTTTTGTGTCTTTTAAAAATAAAAAAAATCCCCATTTTTCAATGATGCTCAGCTCCTATTGATTTAAGCGTGATAACCAAATTTTATATAAATAAAAAAAAGTAAACAATATAAATACGTTCTCTATTATGTATTGTAGTAAGTAAAAATGTACAACAAAGGTACTCCACTTAAAAACCCTTACTTATATTTACGAGTATAATGCTATGCTCGACAGAATTTTAATTGTTACATAGCTGTAAGTGCATCAGAGAATGCAATAAGTATTGTCCATAGCAAACATTTGCGTTACGGGCACATTATTTCTTTTCATACTTTACATCAGGCAGAGTAGAAACTATTTGGCAACAGGGTGTCTGAGACAGGCTGTCGGGGTGGCTTTTTAATTTAAACACCACGTACTCCTGGTTCGTTGAATCCCCGAGGAGCCGCAGATCCGAAATGATTATCCATATTAAAAATACCAGCGGGTCACTTGATGTGTAACTGCCGCCACCAATCGAAACCTGCTTCTCAAGACTCACAACCAACCTACGAATAACGTTGAGTATAGTCACAGTTAAAACCAGGTGCTCATCACCTGAATCTAACAGAGAACTGACTATTTACCATATCCTTAGCGAAAGTAGTATTTGGTACAATGCAACATCAGTATCGGTACATTATGAGAATCATGTGTTAACTATGGTGGATTTGTGCGCGTTTGGATGATTATGCCACACATATTTACGAATTAAATAAAGCTCACTTAACCCTTTATCTTGTTGTCTTCGTGGTGGTGCCTCCCTGTTTAACTCGTTTTTCTGTGAGGGCTATAGAATTATGGCGGTCAAGTCAGCATAAATACCTGCTTACACGTCCCTTGTCTCCTTACGAATGGCCACTTTATGGCCACGTAGAGAGGATGGATGATAAAAGACTCATAAAACGAATTTATTGAACGAATGTGTGTGGTGTTGAAAAAGGTCCACAGTGAACATTTGCTGATCAAATTGCTGATGTGCTGAAGAAAGACCGTGAAACCGACGAGCATGCGCAGTTATTGATGAATGTGAACGAAACAAAATAGACATGGTGGGACCGCAGTAAGTGGAGGTTATTTGTCTCTGCCTACCCCTTGTAGGAGTGACTTTATGTTATGTTAGTTAATAGCATTAGTTCTTATAATTTTGCTTAGTCGGTTAAAAAGTTCCTTAAGCAGTTTAATCTCATATAATCGCATTATTGTCTGGTTGTCGTCTACCTCATTAAGTGTCGTATCCAATTCTTCCTGTCATCATTTTTCGAGGGCTAAATTACAAGATACTTACTCTTTTTATATTAAACTTCTATTGTTATTTCTCTATTAACTTTCAGAAATAAATTTAATTTGAGTCTATTTTACCCTTTAGGCATTACGTACTTTAAATTGACTGACGTTTTGGCAATTTATTTTCTGTGTGTATTTTATGTTTTTAATGCCATTTTGTATTGTATTTTGTGTGTTGTTCTTCTTTTTCTTTTCTTTCTTTAAGAAGACTATTCCAGCATTAGGAATAAATTCGGCGTCGCGGGGAACTTTACAAACATACGTGAAACGGATATAAACAACACCCAAAATCAGAACAATAATTGTGACCAAGAGAGAAAGAAGAAAGAGAAGGAAAACTTGAAATAAATCCAATACCAACTCGTCTGGCCGCCAAAATCTCCTTGCTAAGGAGAGGCTTATGTCCAGCTGTGGACAGTTACAGGCTGTTGATGACGATAATGATGAACTTAACATATTTAAATATGCAAAACAACAGGTAGTACACACATTTACCGTTTTTCATACATATCATATAATACTTCAATCGAGTTCACTGCCAGGTCCAATAGGTCAACTATGAAATAATAAATGACAAATGATTGTATCATCAATGAATCATTTTTGATATATTTATTTGATGATTTGTCATTGCGTCACGTTTAAAATAAGTTTAAGGGGCAGTGACGTGATCAAATGAAATCGTCGAGGTTACTAATAATAGACTTATGAAGTTAGCTACTAATCAAGTAGGTATCGGTCTCCTGGCGGTATTTCTGTTCGTAGGAACAAGACCTCTTCGAGCACTACACTTTCAGTACTATTTTTTATTCGAGAATTTCTGTAACTCTTACCTTGTCTCCTGCACCTTACATTCGCACTTTTTCTTATCGCATTTAAAATGAGAAAGAAGTCTTGCAATATCTAATAAGAGATATGCGAAATTAAATTTCAGTCACATTGTATTATCTAAGGTTTGGTTAGCAAAAATCTTGATTTGCGTTTATATTTGCACATTTATTTACGAACTAATTTCAGATGTTAAAATTAGAGGTCAATTGATATACCTTTGCGTACTGTTAAAATATTAGTTTCTATATTGTGCCTAATATACTAAGTAACACACTAGTAATAGTTATATAGTCTGTGGTGTAAATTCGCACCTTTTTCAATGTTTGTCTATTCCTTTTTATACTCTGTGGGCATCATTAAAAGACTGTTGTTGTACTATAAAACTTTTCATTAATTTCAAATAAATTCTACATAATCCAATAACTCTAACAGGTTATGGGCCCAGTATAGCCCTGATAATCGAAGTGAAAGTCAGTGAACATAAAATTACAGTGAAAATTGTGAAAATATCGCACGCCGGTAAAACATAACCTCAAAGTGACTGTTGGTTTTACGGATCGAAAACACTGAACATTACAAATATTGTGTCAAAAATGTCGTCAAGCAATCCTCTCGTAATGATCGAAAAGCTTACTGGTCGGGAAAACTATTCCACATGGAGATTTGCAGTCAAAACATATCTCCAACACGAAGACTTGTGGGACTGTGTTGAACCCGCGCCCGGTGACTCTGTCGACTCAAAACGCGACATAAAAGCAAAATCTAAGATCATCTTACTGGTGGACTCTGTAAACTACGTTCACATTCAAGATGCAAAGTCTGCAAAAGAAGTGTGGGACTGCTTGGCAAGTGCATTCGACGACTCGGGGCTAACACGCCGTGTGGGATTACTTAGAGATCTGTGTACAACAAATCTTACTGGATGTCTAAATGTCGAAGAATACGTGAGCAAAATTATGACCACGGCTCACAAGCTCCGGAACATCGGCTTTAAAGTAGATGACGAGTGGCTCGGGACACTGCTACTATCCGGTCTACCCGAAACATACAAGCCGATGATTATGGGTATAGAAAGCTCTGGTATGAAAATAACTGCTGACTCAGTTAAGTCAAAAATTCTACAAGATGTCAAAATATGTGAAAATGACTCATCTGCATTTGCCGCCAACCATAACTACAAGAATAAGGGTAACAAGAAACAACCTAGAAGAGGCCCGCGCTGCTACAACTGTAATAGATATGGCCATTTTTCTGCGGAGTGTAAGTCGAAATCTTCTAAAAAGAATCAAGAGAGTTCAAGTTATGCCGCTGCTTTCATAGCTTCAACACATAGCCTGGAACAAGATCCTTGGTATATAGACTCTGGCGCTTCTGTACATATGACCAAACATAGAAATCTATTACAACAGGAAAAGGAGCCACTTATCAAAACTATAAAGGTAGCAAATGACAAGTTATTATCAGTTCACAGTACTGGTCAGTTGACATTAGATGTGTGTAATGATAAAAATCAGTACAACAAAATTCTGTTCCAAAATGTTTTGTATGTACCTGAACTGGCAACAAATCTACTATCAGTCAGTCAGATTATAAAGAATGGAGGTCAGGTAAAATTCAACAGTAAAGGCTGTTTAATATTTAATAAAAACAATGTTGTTGTTGCAAGGGCAAGCTTAATCAATAATATGTACAGGCTAGATATGAAAAGTGAACATGCATACATATCTGAAGTTGACAAGCAAGACATGTACCTCTGGCATCAACGCATGGGCCATCTGAATTTTGAAAGTCTGGAAAAATTAATAGATAACACTGAAGGTGTACAGTTGTCTAAGAAAAATAAGAATATTACATGTGTCACCTGCCTGCAAGGAAAACAAACTCGCTTACCTCTAAAACAAAGTGAAACCAGCACTACTAAAGTACTTCAGTTGGTACACTCCGACATCTGCGGTCCGATGGAGACTAGCTCGCTGAGTGGTGCAAGATACTTTATGACCCTAATTGATGACTACTCAAAGAAAGTTTTTGTTTATTTTCTACACAAGAAATCTGATGCATTTGAGAAATTTAAAGAATTCAAGAGCCAAGTGGAGAAACAACTAGAATGTAGTATAAAGTGTCTTCGCTCTGACAACGGTCTTGAATATATGAATGCAAATTTCTGTGAGTTCTTAAAAGCTGCCGGAATTGTTCATCAAACCACCACTCCATATACTCCAGAGCAAAATGGAGTTGCAGAACGCATGAACAGGACATTGGTTGAAAAAGCTAAGTGCTTGTTAATTGACGCCAAATTATCTAAAGGATACTGGGCTGAATCTATACACACTGCTGCTTATCTCATCAATAGATCTCCAATTAAGTCACTGAACTTCAAGACACCAGAAGAAATGTGGTCCGGAAGCAAACCAAATATCAGTCACTTAAGAATATTTGGGTGTGAAGCAATGATTCATCTTCCAAAAGAAAAAAGAAGAAAGTGGGACCCAAAAGCACAAAAAGCAATATTTATTGGCTATTGTGATAATACTAAAGGATTCAGATTTATTATTCCTGGCACCAAAACAGTAATCAAAAGTAGAGATGCAGTTTTTCTTGAAACAACTGTAGAGAGAAATTATGTTTCAGAGGTTTTGATACAGGACAGCACAATGTGTCACTCATCATCCGAATCAACTGATGATGACACATTTGAGAGCTCTAATGACACATTACAATCTGCCACTGCTGACTCTGATCAAGATCAAGGTACTGACAGTGACTACTCACCAAACCAAAAGGTTGAAATACCGTCTCACTCCAATATAACACTGAGACCAAGAAATAAAGAATTATTTTCAAAACAAAAAGATGATGAAGGAAAAGGTTACCTGTGCTGTAGTGAAGATATTCCTGTACCGCTGAACTATAGTGAGGCGATCTCATCACCTGATTCCGAAAAATGGAAATGTTCAATAGAAAAGGAACTAGAATCACATAAGCAAAATGGAACTTGGGTATTGGTAGAAAAGCCTAAAGATGCGAAGCCAATTGGATGCAAATGGGTTTTTCGAGTCAAAGATGAACCAACAGGCCCTCGTTATAAAGCTCGTCTGTGTGCAAAAGGGTATGCACAAAAAGAGGGCATTGATTATGATGATACTTTTTCGCCAACAGTCAGGTATGACTCCATTAGAGTTTTATTGTCCATTGCAGCTCAAGAAAAGTTAGAAATAAGTCAATTTGATGTTACTACTGCTTTTCTGTATGGGGAGCTAAAGGAAAACATCCTGACGACAGCACCTGAGGGACTAGACTGCAATCCTAATATGTCCAAATACATTGATCAGTTGCTAAAGAAATTCAACATGCAGGATGCTAACCCTAACTGTATACCTGCTGATCCAAATGTGAAGTTGCAGAAGTCTGAGAATGTACTGAAGAAAGATTATCCTTACCGAGAAGCTGTAGGATCACTTGTACATGCAGCAACGGTGAGCAGACCTGATATAATGCTTGCTGTAAACCAGGTGAGTCGATACTTACATTCCCATGATGAACCCCACTGGAACGCTGTAAAGAAAATACTAAAATACCTAAAAGAGACAAAAAGTTATGGATTATGCTATACATCTAACTGTGACAGCACGGATTTAACTGGATACAGCGATTCAGATTTTGCTAATGACTTGGAAAACAGACGCTCAACGACTGGCTATGTTTTTTTAAAAAGTGGAGCAGCTGTCACTTGGTCATCACAACGCCAGCCTACTGTGGCCTTATCCACGACAGAAGCCGAATTCATGGCTGCTTGTGCTGCAACTAAAGAGGCTATGTGGCTTAGACAGTTACTCAGTGATTTAGGTGTATTCAGACAAAAATCCGTGTGCATAAACATTGACAATCAGAGTGCAATAAACGTGATTAAAAACAGTGAATTTCATAAGCGATGTAAACACATAGATATTAAGTATAACTTTATAAAAGAAAAATATTATAATAATATAATCAGTCTGAACTATGTACACACTAATAATCAGTATGCTGATATGTTTACTAAAGCCTTGTCTAAAGACAAATTTATATTCATGAGAAATAGTATTGGAATGTCAAAACTAAATTAATTTGTATGTGTGTTGTAGAGTATTAGATAGATTACATTATTTAGAAGTCTAGTAAACTTCTGTTGAACTTTTGTTACTGTATAAAACCGATGAAAGGCTTGAATTTGGTAGGAGTGTTAAAATATTAGTTTCTATATTGTGCCTAATATACTAAGTAACACACTAGTAATAGTTATATAGTCTGTGGTGTAAATTCGCACCTTTTTCAATGTTTGTCTATTCCTTTTTATACTCTGTGGGCATCATTAAAAGACTGTTGTTGTACTATAAAACTTTTCATTAATTTCAAATAAATTCTACATAATCCAATAACTCTAACACGTACCTTTAAGATTCTAGTGTATGAAAAATGAATTTTTAGATTGCATACATAAATAGACAAAAAGTATTCTTCTGAGAATATTTTAATCCAATTCTTATTTTATTTCTATATTTTATCCATTCCTCAAGAGCCAATCTTCTAAACGCGTCTGACCGGTTTCTGCCAATAAGTACGTGCTCCGTATACATAGATAAAATACTAAGAAATAATATCAATATTTCCTAACAAACAAGACACGAACAAAATAGAAAGTAGCCTCATTTCCGACAGACCACACTTTTCCGAAGACAAGTAATTTAGCCAAGTTATGTCACGTGGAATGGTAAGATTTTTCTTTTACGAATATCCTTCTGTCTTAGGAAGGTTTTATGTCTTGATTGAAAAACCTCTCCTTTCTTCGGCACATGTGGACCTTAAAGAAAGTCGGTTTAACTTTTCTTTCGATACATTTCACATGTGACTTAGACTCCTGCACTCAAATAATTTACTCGTTTGCTCTACGTGTATAACAGTACATATGTTTTTATGTTTTTCAAGAATTGAATGTTTTCCTTTTACTTGTTGCAGGTCAGTATATACGGTTGATATATTTCGGATTCTTCTCAACGTACATTCAGTGTAATTTGTAAGTAACCATAGTTTTTTTTTTATTTAGTTACAACATTTGCTATACCTATATGTCGCCTCATATTTTGCTTTAAAAACTTCATTTAGTTTTAGGTATATTAGACATTAGGTATCAAGACATGGTTTTTTTAACTTCATCATCAGTTTTAATGCTTTTTTACCAATTTTTTGAGAAATCGGCGCTGGATGTGACATGGCAAATGGTGTTGGCAAATCTTTAAAGTCGATCTTTTAAGGCAAAATCTTAAAAAATATAAACATTTTAACACAAATACCAAGGAAATGGTAAATAAGTGACACAGATAGGCCAAGGCAGCTTCAAATATTTGAAATATCTAAGACACTTTTTCATCAATTCCTATATAATTTTTTCACAATACAGTGTCAGGCAAATTCTCAATTTTAGTACCTAAACAACGCTATCACAGGAAATGAGATAATACCAGGCCGATTGTTATTTAAAAACTGTACATACATTTTAATTTACACAGTCGAAACCGTGGGTGTTAAACTGTATTTGTTACCGACGGCTTTAAACCACAAAACAATATTCAAATTCAATGCATGGGTGTCAAACAATGGGTTATTAATGAACATGTGATATTGCCCGGTGGCTGCAGTCATGGGTTTATGAGTTATGGTGTATTTGTACTGTATTGTATTATCTTGTAAAGTATTTGAAAGGATAAAGTTCGCTTTATTAACATAACACTCTAAATACCTAGGCAATGTATACAATACAATGTTTGCGCACTCAATTGTGGGTTCATAATACCGCCTGCGTCGTTGACAGCTCTGCGTTGAGACTGACCGCCGTGATCGAATCGGCTTTTTTTTTCTATGTTAAGAACCTACCAAAGTGGCTCTACTCTGCCTGATGAAAAGCATCAATAGAATCCAAGAGTTGTGGTCACTCATTGCTGATGCAGATAATGCAGTATAGCGACCCACGTTATGGCGGCCCTTTGAGATGGTTTTTCACACCCCGCTTGGGGACGTAAAAGGCATGACAGTCATCGTGACAGTGTAAGGCTTACACAGTTACCACGATAATTGGCTAAGAATACATCAACATTTTAGTGTTCACCTAGGTATTCTATACCCAATGCGCAGCCTGTAAGCAATTTTTTCGTTGATATTCACTGAGCGAGAGAAGTTATCAGAGGTCTAAATCTTACCTATTACTGTGAGGGCATCAAGAAACAGCAACACACTTGTAACTTGCTTTACTTTTGACTCGGCACTTACCATCACATACTGCGTCTGTTGTTTGCTGCCTAAACCTTGCCTGTAAAGATATACATATTAACTGCTTTTTGTTAAAGAAAGTGTCACGGAAAATCTTTCAAACACAACTACCGAACATCAAAAACACCCAAACTCAGAACAAGATCACAGAAAGACAGAAATTAAACCCACAACACAAGCGCCATAGGAAGCGGCAAAGTGACCGCTTCAAACACTACGTCATCCGTGCGGTCACTATGTAAATTCTAGTTCATGACTAAATACTACCAGAACCACAAAATATAATTAAAACCACAAATAAATAATATTAACACTGGTTACGAAACAAAAGTTGACCTTAACGCATATATTTGTGAAGCGATAACATATAAAAGTTATTGGTGACCGCAGTTCTAAATATAAGACACTGATCTGATGTCATGTTATAATTATGTTCGTTATATATAAGTATGAAATGCACTTTATATTATGTGGATTTATCCTTCGACTAGTTCTGGTCGCGAGCATAACTGGGATCATGTGTTGGAACTGTCTAGAACTATTTTTATGACGGGTAGGTAAATGTCAGGCATTTTGAACATGCATACGTTAAAATCTCGCTTGTTTCCCTAGAAGGGTAGGCAGACACACATTAAACACTCACTTTTCGCCAGTGTTTTGGTCCCACTTAATAGATGGCGAGCTTATTATCGCCAATCGGAATATTTTGTTTGCCAGAGCCTCATCCGTCAATCAGCAGGTGCACTACCAAGACCGGAGGCCTATTGATGCAGGGTGACAGTTATCGTGGTAACTGTGTACACCTTACACTGTCACGATGACTGTCATGCCTTTTACGTCCCCAGGCGGGGTGTGAAAAAGCATCTCACTAGGTCGCCATAGTGTGCGTCACCATACTGTACTGTCTGCATTGTTTTTGGTGGGAACCCTATGCATCCTATGCCTTTTTGTCTATAGATGAAATACTTCTTTACCATGCTTCTGCTTTAGTGTGTCGATAACTCAATAATTTTAGAGTTGTTAACCAAACATTTAAAAAGTAAAGCCATTTATAAGGCTCGCTAGAATTTAGGAGCTACCTTTAGAAACGTAATCATTTAAAACACAAAGAATATTTAGGATTTGATGACATTATAATGCTATATCAAACTTATTTGTACCACACAATTCTCTTTATAGTTTTGTTACCTCAAAGCTTCATAATTTTTGGAACAGATTTGGAAAATAAATGGTAGCGTATACTTTCCGTTTGGCCTCACTCTTTGTTAGTAAATTCTACCTCCAATAGTGAAAAACTAAGCAATGGAGAAAATAGTATTTTGCCAAAGTGACTCTACTCTGCCTGATGGAAAGCATGAATAGAATCCAAGAGTTGTGGTCGCCATACTCATTGCAAATGCTGACAATGCAGTATGGTGACCCACACTATGGCGGCCTTGTGAGCCCTTGTCACCCCTGCATCAATGGGCCTCCGGTCTCACACTCGCCATAGAAACACGACAACACGGATGCTGGCGCGTTAGGTTGGTCTACTGTGGGAGGGTAGTACTGCCCCGGTCGAGTCGACCCGCTCGTGCTGAAGTCAACGTGGCTCTACTACCTGTTTATTATGATTCAAACGCATACTAATATAACATGAATAAGTAAGCATATAGTCCCCTGCCAAAATAACGTACCATCAACAATTGTGTCGAAGTTACCTCACGTGTAACAACGTTACGTCCTGTCCACACGATAATGTTGGCATTCCTGAATAATAACACGATAATGATGGCTGGTATGACTGTCAAATGATTAAGGTTTGTTTTGTTAAGTTGTGATACGGATGCTTGTCACGGAAGGTGTGCATGCTAATGTAGGTAGAGTGCTTTCTGTTTTTAAAATTTTAAAAATATTATTTGAAGCTATATTACTATAAAGAATGAGTTTTTCGTATTATGTTAAAGGCACTATGTTTTTAATATTTCTGTTGTTTTGAACCAATAGTTTTTGGGAGTGAAGTCTTAGCTTATTCCCAGAGTAAATTCTAGTGAATCCCGTGAGATGTGAGATAAAAATGGTGTAATGTGATTTTGTGTTATCTTGTCTTATCTAGGCTTGTAGATATTATCTAAACTAAAAATTGGAAGAATAATAATGCCCAATAAGTGTCCTATAATTATCTCCTTTCTTTGTCATAAAGTTTAATTTAATGGGAACCACGAAGTAAAAGAGAATTACATTCATTAGTGTACAGAAGAATAGTCACTTATGGTGGTAATATATTATATTTAACATCTCATCTCTTCAATCTAATATATTCTGACGAATAACTCTAGCTTAAATAGCGCACGCTTTCCCAGTTGCCTGTTACACACTTTCGTCCCTTTCACGAAGTTACTCCAACAGATTGCAGAAAAGCAGGAAATCAGTTAAAGCCTGGAATTCATTACCAGCGCACGTGTTTCCCTCCCACTACAATCCCGGGTCCTTTAAGCGGGGCGTGAGAAAGCATCTCACTAGGTCGCCATAGCGTTCGTCGCCATGCTGCACTGTCTTCATTCGCAGTGAGTACGGCGACCACTGCTTCATCAGGCAAAATAGAGTCACTTTGGTAGGTTGCTATAAAAAAAAAGGTAATATGGAACATATCAAAAATACCTTATTCTTGAATTCTATTAAATGATAGAAGAGTTATTGTTTAGTAGATGTTTCTAGTTTATTAATAAATGTAACAGGAAATTATAAATGATATAGATTTCATTATCACGATTGGAATGTGTGTCACGGAGTTGCAGCAAGTAGACTTCGTAGTGACCTTGAGAATATAAATTGGGAGTGTCCATCTATCTAATCGAAAGTACTCATGTTTAAAATGTGGTGGCGTGGAATTAGCTGATAAGCAGATATAGGTTTGCACGCTCTGTCAGTTGATTGTCAGTTGATGATTTATATATATATATATATTACTAAGATTTGTTTCAGTAAGGATAAGTCTAAAAAAAAGTGGATCAAAAAATTCAGTAATTTAATTGTATCGCATTTGATTACGTCACTTCTATGTTAAGTGACAGGTGTGTATTATTATCATAAATGTAGTTAAAATAGTTAGGCCAATTGACAGTTGTGGCAGATAATTCATCGATTAATGCTTAGCGTGTTTGATTCGATTGGAGTTTGTAGTCACATGATATATATATATATTTTTATGTGATACCTTTTCTATCTTTGTTGTTTGGTCGTCATTGTCATACATTGAATGTTAATTTAAATCTTAATTGATGAATTAAATAATAATTTGATGTTTCTCGTTAGAGGTTTGATTGAGCGAGGTCGCTTGGCTTCGTTGATAAGTGATGCCAAATTGATGAAGTACAGATTTTTGTTATTTGAGATTGTATGGCTACAGCACGGGGACGTGATATTCGATGTTTCATATTTCAAGATCGTGTTACGTACCCATACAGCACGTAGTTTTTTTTTTCAGAACTTATCTATTAATTTTGTCTAAACTTTTAAGGCCTTAATTTGTACATCTTTTTAGAGAATTTTCATATCACCCATAACTGCTACGTAAATTTGCTAGGTAGTAGAGCCACGCTGATTTCAGCACGAGCGGGCTGACTCGACCGGGGCAGTACTACCCTCCCACAGAAAACCAACCTAAAGCGCCAGAATCCGTGTTGTCGTGTTTCGTTGGTGAGTGTGAGACCGGAGGCCCATTAATGCAGGGGTGACAGTTATCGTGGTAACTGTGTAAGCCTTACACTGCCACGATGACTGTTATGCCTTTTACGGGGTGTGAAAAAGCATCTCACAAGGCCGCCTTAGTGTGGGTCACCATAATGTATTGTCTGCATTTGCGATGAGTATGGTGATCACAACTTTTGGGTTCTATTCATGCTTTTCATCAGGCAGAGTGGAGTCACTTTGGTAGATTCTTAATATAAAAAAAAACCTATCCTAGAAGTAAAGAAATTATAAAAAAACTTGAATTATTTTTATAAAATGGCAAATTTGGTATATCAAGTAAGATGTCCTAATATTATTAAACAAAAGAACATGTGCGTCTCGTGACCTCCGACAGAAGTGAAAACGTAAACTAATCTAAGTTGCACCATTTAATATCGAAATGTTCAACTTGAGAAAAGCTTGGATTATTACTTAAATTTCATGTATATTAATATGATAATGTAAGGAAAAGCTATTTGGAGAGAGAAGCGTCTGTCCGAAATACAGTTAGCGCTGTAGGTTAGAGTGAGAGGAGGAGGATGCTTGGCGCTGCCGTATGCGTGAGAGAAAGGAAAGCCAGACAGACTGGTGCCGTAACACGTTACGTAACGGGTTAGCCTTCCATAAAAAGTTATCACTTCAAAATTAAAATGATTTTTATCTCTATGTATCACTAAGATGAAGAGTTGATGAAATGTAACTAAAAAAATTACCTCTATTTTGAACTCACGCTATGAATAATCTCTCTACTTCTTAATACAACTGTTCTGATAACTCAATGTACACAAAACAGTGTTACAGCAATTACAGTTGATTCGGCGTTGCCCTACAAACAGGGCACGCCAGATGGCACATTCCAGTGGCCTGCTGCTGCCGCAGGGCGCGCCAGTTATTTTGTACCGCCAGGGATGTTACGTCACGTATATTGTGAAACGTATAGCGTGGGCAATAGCTAATGGCCAATCTGTTTATAAAAACCTAGTTAATGATGCCACTGGAAATAAACTTAACTATTCAAATGGTTTCTTTTTTGTAAATTAGTTACTGTCGAAGTGGTTTTTTTTTATTTGAATTCAGAAGTGTTTGCGTAAATGGAATATGTTTGAACTTTGAGAAAAGCTAAATAATTATAATTTTCTTAACTAAATATTTTGTTGTACTTCTTCAGACTGTTGTAGTCTACTGCTGAACGAGACGTGACGAGACCTCCCCCCAAAGAGCACCATCCGAGTCTTGGACAATCTAATGTCCATCTGCTGCCAGCTATTTTCCTTTTAAACTGTATGAAAGGAAACTTAAATTGTTTTATTCGAGTGCAGTTTTAAACGACGTCTTCATTGAGAACTAAGAAATTCTTTGGTTGATTTTCTTGATTGAATGCAATTACCAATGGGCAAATCACGCACACTAATGAGGTGTAGTTGAGCCCTTAAAGGACAGCAGAAACGCATTTGTGTCTGTGCAGTTTCACTTGCTATTAGTTGAACGTTTGCCTTAACTACACAAATAAATAAAATTGAACTTTGTGTATGTGTTGAATTCTTTATTCTCTATTGAATTTAAAATAAACAGGGTGACACTAGATGCACGTAAAACTATGTATTCTTACATCTTTTATTTCCTTAATTTTTGTCTGCCTGTTTCTCTGTTCCGGCTAATCTTTGAAACAGCTGGACTGATTTTGGCGGGACTTTCACTGGCAGATAGCTGATGTTATAAGGAATACCGTAGACTTTTTATTTTAGAAAAAAAGGGTTATGCGAAAACAAAATCAAAACTAATGAAATAGTGAATGATATCCAACTCAAATACCGTAAAAATATCTAATTCCTACAATCCAGATCGTGATTCATGTCCAAGAATATTTATTGGTCTTAGAAAATAA
The DNA here is from genome assembly GCA_949316085.1 of Hypercompe scribonia. NCBI lineage: Eukaryota > Metazoa > Arthropoda > Insecta > Lepidoptera > Erebidae > Hypercompe > Hypercompe scribonia. Next base: position 829,707 of record OX438986.1, read on the forward strand.
TTTACAGTCGACACATTATAGTGATTATGTCTTGAGATTTGCAACAGTACTTACTTTTAGATTCCCTCTAAATGGAGGACAAAAGTATTAACTTGCATGCAAAACCTGTGATTTCACCAAAAATGTGATAGAAACTACATTACAATGACAAATGGCAGCTGTTTTTGTGCAAATACTAGGTCAGTCAGTCTGAACATCCTTTCTCTAAAGATAACTTAAACTGGACGTAAAGTGGGTCTACTCATGTACTCGCTGACGTGACTATTTCTTATTTCGTATTTCTATTTTACTGTTCATTATTTTATCATTATCATAAAAAGCACCAGATGCTAAAATTTCAAGATTGTTTTTTTTTTGACAAGACAACGCCCGCACTAGTATATACTGTATCGCGGGAGACTTTAGAAACATACAAGGAACACCCAGACTCAGAACAACAATTTGCGGATCACACAAAGTGTTTTCCCATGTCGGGTTTGAGCTCACAACACTGAGCGCAGTAGAGAGCTTCGTAGCGACCGCTTTAACCACTAGGCTAACCGTGCAGTTTACCGCATCTAAATCGGTTAAGCCACTTCTGAGATTAACTCGCAAAAACACACAGGCAAACAGACAAAAATTCTAGAAACTGTTTTAAGTTTTGTTACTTTAAGGAAAGAAATTAATTACTCTTACAATTTTATTATATGTATAGATATTTAGATGTATGTCTTACTTGTATGTTCGCCTTAAATGTTATAATGCTCGATTCGTTCCACCATTTACAGAGAATCGTGGTGATAGTTACGCTCTGACTGGCAGGAATGGTTTACGAATGGCGTAATAATATTTTGAGTGTAGTGTTGCGCTTATTGCGTTGTTATGTTCCTTCTGTGAGACGTGAATAACTGACCAATGACCTACTTTGAGTTATTTGAACTATGGTCGTTTTTGATAAACTCATTTTTTTAATTTATGCACCGTAGATGTTGTAGTACTGCAGTACTTTGCCGTGATTAAAATAAGTTATTGAGGTTGATTTTATGTTATTATATTTTTCTTTTGGTATTATGCGGATATTAACAAGGTCAAACGAACAGGCCGGCTCGACCGTGTCAGTACTACTCTCTCATAGAAGATCAACTTAAAGCGACAGCATCTGTGCTGCCGTCTTTCGTTGGCGACTGGAAGACCGGAGGCTCATTTTTTTTTTTTTTTAAAACAAGACAACGCCCGCTCTAGGAAGAAATCCTGTGTCGCGGGTGACTTTACAAACATACAAGAAACGGACACAAAGAACACCCAGACTTAGAACAACAATTTATGGATCACACAAAGTGTTGTCCCATGTGGGATTTGAACCCATAACACTCAGCGTAGTAGAGAGCAGTGTGGCGACCGCTTAAACCACTAGGCCAACCGTCATTGATGCAGGGATGACGGTTATCGTGGTACGTGTGTGAGTTTTAGTCTGCCACGTTGACTATCATGCCTTTTAAGTCCTAAAGCAGGGCGTGAAGAAGCATCTCACAAGGCCGCCTTAGCGTGGGTCGCCATACTGTATTATCTGCATTCGCAATGAGTATGGTGACCACAGCTTTCGATCAGGTAGAGTAGAATCACTTTGGAAGGTGCTTAAAATAAAAAAATACTTATATTTTCGATGTGTCTAAAACGGTTAGACTAATATATGTATGTAGGTAGACACATATTTGCATGGTATTAAATTTATTTATATACATATATGTAAATTTATGAATGTCTACTATTGTTGTAGTATGCACTTACATCAAATATTTATCATATTTTGGCGCGTACACGAATTTGACTTTTTCTTTAATATTCTTTTTTAACGCCTAAGGTTCAATGGAATTGAACTCAACTGTAGGTTGTGGATCAACGATCAAACACAAAGGGAGAATTCTTCGACAGGCGGGGTGATCATGTGCCTAACCGTTGATATTGGGATGTTGTGTATTTTTTATTTTTATTTTTTATAAAAACCTACCAAAGTGACTCTACTCTACCTGATGGAAAGCAGGAATAGAATTCAACACTTGTGATCGCCATACTCTTTGCGAATGCACACAATGCAGTATAGTGATCTACACTAGGGCGACCTAGTAAGATGCTTTTTTACGCCTCGCTTGGGGACGTAAAAAGCATGACAGTCGTGGTATTGTATTGCACACACTTACCACGACAACTGTCACCCCTGCATCAATGGGCTATATGCTAATCGCAGCGAGAATTTCTATATCGCAATACAGAATTAGTAGTAGCTCCGTAGTTCATTACTCCTTAGTTTGAAGTGTCTTCGGTAAATGGCACTGTACGAGTAGTGTCTTTTTGTTTGCGCTGTATGTGGAAGTCGTCACAAGGTTAAGCAAGCATTTGTGCATACCATTGTTCTTATAAATCATTTTTTATTAGTACAATAAGCATAGATAAGCGGTAGTGATTGCGACTGCTGTGTTTGAGGTCTCGGGTTCGATTCCAGAGTCAGGAACTAACGTTTGTATGATCTGCAAATATTTGTTGAGAGTTTAGGTGTTTTCTATGTGTAATATGTGTTTACAAAAAAAAAAGTGTACCTATAAGTATTCTATCAGTCAGTCTAGTTATCATAGTACAAGCTCTGCTTAGTTCGAAACTAGATGTCGTCGTATGTCAAATGTAGACAATATTTATTTATTTACTATATTATTTTATGTTCTAATAAAGGTTAAGGTGTCATTATCTGCTGTGTGAAGCGGCATGTTGTAATAGACCACTTTATTATTTAGGTTAAAAAATGCATAATTCATGTGTCTATTAGCTGTACCTTGCCACGCTTCACTGTGGTACATTGTGGTTGCGTTGATGAGAAATGATTCTTTGGAGCTTGTTTTCATATCGTGTCAAACTTTGAACTCAGTCGGTGCAGAACTTAACATTTTTATGCATATAAGACTATACCAATACATTTGTAGCCATCTTTTCTAATGAGAAGTTTATGTCTAGCAGTGGAGTAAGAGTTTTAAACGATGTCCCACAAAAAGGGCTTGGCATTTGTTGTGATGGACATGACCCACACAATACTAAATTTTAAAACTCATCGTAATTGTCGACTTGACACCAAAAGGTATGTAAAGAAAGCTCCGTAACATTTACTAGTATCATTTGACGAATAGGTAAACCAATAATGTTTGGTGTTAGTCGATTTACCAAAACGGCTTGTTACAGTGATATGTTTTAGCTAGATTTAACTTCATACGATAGCAAATTTAGTTGATTTTGTACATAGTAGAGTAAAATAACATCGTGGGAGATACATGCTTCGTCACGTATAGGTCAACTTGACGAGAGTGATACGACAGCTGCATAGACAACCAGTATTAAGGTAGCCAGCCATACACGGTAAGGTGTACCTGACAGGTTTGCTTGTACAGTTGAATTTTACAGGTAAACCGGAGCGTGTATTTTGCACAACTCTAGAGGTTTCCACACCTGTTTAGACAATCGAAAAAATATGAATTTTGATTTGTTTTGTCCGTTGGTATACCTGTGCAATTTAACTGTATAGGCAAAACTGAGCGTGTGTGGTGTTTGTCTCTGCGTAGACGTTAGTTCTGCGATTGTTGCGAAATTAGATGCCATGGCTTCAACCGAGAGGTGGTACAGGTTTACCGCTACGTATATATCCTCAACTATACTTATAACGGATGTAACTGTGCAGGCAAACTCAAGGTACACTATCTTTAAACTATCTTTTGTTGCGTTTCACCGAGTGAGTGAGGTTACTCAATTCTATTATTGCGGTATTGCACGTCTGTCTCTTGAGCTGAAGGTGTCTAATAGTCAATTACCAGATGACTGCACGCTTGGCCAAGTGGTTTAAGCGGTCGCAACGCCGCTCTCTACAGCGCTAAGTGTTGTGGGTTCAAACTCTACATGGGACAACACTTTTTGTGATCCATAAATTGTTGTTCTGAGTCTGGGTGTTCTTTGTGTCCGTTTCTTGTATGTTTCTTTTTTTTTATATTAAGTGCCTGCCAAAGTGACTCTTCTCTGCCTGATGGAAAGCATGAATAGAATCCAAGAGTTGTGATCACCATACTCATTACAAATGCAGACTATGCAGTATGGTGACCCACACTATGGCGGCCTCGTGAGATGCTTTTTCACACCCCGCTTGGGGACGTAAAAGGCATGACAGTCATCGTGACAGTGTAAGACTCACACAGTTATCACGACAACTGTCACCCCTGCATCAATGGGTATCCGGTCTCACACTCACCAACGAAACACGACAGCACGGATGCTGGCGCTTTAGGTTGGTCTTCTGTGGGAGGGTAGTACTGCCCCAGGTCGAGCCGTCCCGCTCGTGCTGAAATCGGCGCGGCTCTACTACCTAGTGTGTACCATATTTGTAAAGTCGCCCGCGACACAGGATTTATTCCTAATGCGGGCGTTGTCTTATTAAAACAAAAAAAAGAAGGTAAATGACCCCTCTTTCCTCCTATAACGCAAGAAAAGTAAATAATCTTTCCACACGCGTCTAATCTGATTATGAACGCTAACTGTAGCATATGCACGATTGCAACACAAGCCAATAAACCATTTTTATACTCCACTAGAAGTATCCCATATCTCTATAGAACTTGTTCCCTGCTATAAATCTTCTGAGTACTGTCGGGTATGTAATGAATCATTTGCTAAAAATAACCTTTTATGAAGATCAGTAGCCATATGATACTGGTAACGATGAATACTGCTTTTCAATTGAGCGTCTTAGCGCTGACATGACGGCCGAGATGTGGAACTGAACGATTAAATAGCAATGCAACCCTTTATCATTTTTAAGGGTGAAGGTTAATCTGATTTCATCTTATCCCTTACTGCACTTGCGTAATCGTTACACGAATTCTTCTCGTTCGAGGCTAAAAATGAATGACTTTCGTTTCAATCAATCAACCTATCACCGTCCACTGCTGAACGAAGGTCTCGAGCGCCAACGATCGCAGTCTTGGGCAATTCGCATACCTCCGCTGCCAGCCACCTTCTTCAAGTCGTCGGTCTATCGCGCCGCAGGGCGCCTTACACTACGTTTGCCCAATCGTGGTATCCACTCTAGTACACTTCGGCTCCAGCGACCATCGGTTCGTCTGGAGGCATGGCCGGCCCACTTCCACTTCGGCTTACTAATTCTCTGTGCGATGTCAGTTACTCTAGTTTTCTGTCGAATAACCTCGTTACGAATTTTATCAGCCAGAGAAACACCCAGCATCGCACGCTCCATCGCACGCTGAGCTTCTTTAAACTTTGACTTTCGTTTATTAACTCTAAAATAGTGACCTTGAATAGGATGTTTGCATATAGGTACGAAGGCATGGTGTCAGTCCATAACATCAGTGAGTTATCTCTACAAACTTTGTACATACATAGAAAGTGTAAAAAAATATCGTAGTAACATCGTAGAGTGAACGGTTATATTGCCACGACATTTATAAACGTTTCTGGTAATTTTAAATGCCTTTATTTATTTAGCTCACCAACAATTGTATCCACTATTAAATGGTTAGAAGACATTTTACAAGAGTATGAGATGGCATGGTGTTACAATTAATTATAGGTAAGCACCATGCACTGTAAATAACAATTAGTGTATGCTTAAACTAAAAATACAATATAGGTTTTGGCAAAAACAGATATGAAGTAAATAAAGTACTTTTTATTTAGTATTTAGTATGGCATTGTGGCATTTGGTAAGCGAGTCAGTGTCTATATCGACAAGGGAGCTGCAACTATTAAGCAGTTTGCAAAGTCGTGAAAGGTTGGACTTTTCTCCTAAAATAAACTTGGTTTTTCTTACCTTGGTTATACTAACGAATAGCTTTATTAATGAAAGAAAAAGTAGGCATTTCTATGAATACAAATATAATACTGACTGAGTAATAACTGCACGGATGGTGTAGTGGTTTCAGCAGTCACCACGTACCTCTCTCTAGTGCGCTCAGTGTTGTGGGTTCAAACTCAACATGGTAAAACACTTGCGTGATCCACAAATTGTTTTTCTGAGTCAGGTGTTCTTTGTGTCCGTTTCTTGTATGTTTATAAAGTTAAAAAAAAATAGAATTTTACAGCAACATTTCACCGGACGGACATTAAGTCAATTTTTTTTTTCGGTTACTACTGTACTATTAATATTCTACTGAATTTGTAAAAGCATTACTCTTAATTACATATATTTAAATAAAATTGGTAGTACATTCCGAAGAATATTAGTCCAAATTACAATAACAAATAAATGGATCCCCAGTGTGGGGTGATGTAATTCAATAAAAATGCGTTTCATTGTCGCGTGTTTTGGCAACGGAACGCCACAATGAATATACTAAAATATACCATGATTAATCCTGTGCTTTTATCGTTTTATGTATTGCGTCTTGATGCGATTAAGATAAATCGTTTGAATTAATGGTTCCCCCTGAAAAAGTTGGATTTGTATTTGATCTATATTTGAACAAAAATCACAAAATTTTACAATGAAGGATATCATCAGCTACTACTTACTGTTCGATATCTACTTTATGAGCAGTCTGGTTGCTGTATTACAGGTTCTGTCTACAGTCTGGAGGTGCATAGGGTTCCCACTAAGAACTTAGGGCTCCAACTTCTCCTGTACGTGGTGCATCTGCTGATCGACAGACAAGACTCTGGCAAACAAAACATCCCGATTAGTGACAATAGACTTGACACTTATTACGTTGGATTAAAATACTGCCGAAAATGGACGTTTAATATGTCTCTGCTTACTTACTCCTCCGAGGAGATAGGCATGATTTATGATGACGATGAGGTTACTACTGTAAGGGTAAATTTGTACGTAAATACCTGATTTGATTATGATACTGAATGATACTGAAAAGTTTATAAGGCGTTACTGATGAGATGTGAAATGCTCAATCAAAACCATAATTCCTGTTGTAACTTTAGAATTTAATGTTGAGTTTACAGTTTTTGTTCTGTTATAAGATTGGTTATTTTCTCCTCGGTACAGCAAATTCTACTTTCACCTTCTAGATTCCTCCTAGATTTGTACAGGATACAATATATCTGACGGCCATATTACTGATCCCTGAAAAAAAACCTGACCATTCGTTCCGCTGGGCAGTCCCTACATCAACAAACTATATCTTTAATCTCAACAAAAACATGCAACCAGCACAAAGTAAATCCATAACAAGAGCATGACCTCCACGCGACACTCACAATAGATCAACTAGGTGCACAAAAGGTTCAATTGAGCGTCCGTGCTACATAATGGTCACACTACTACAGTTGCATTCGTCATTTGATGCCATCATCGTTATCAAGGACACGAGATGACTGTTCTGTATACGCCTCACCCTTTGTGCGAAGGAAATATGTCGTATAATGATTTTTTAACAGATCTACTGAAGCGATCGCATCCATTGTATATTTGAACGCTGAACGCACGTGTTTGGATCTCTTAAAACACAAAGAAAGCAATACTTAGACATAATGGACCAGGTTCAGTGTTAAAGACCTCTATTGTTGTTTTGCCTTGAATGAGTGAGGTTGTCGCATCCCAGGTGACCTTATTGCTAAGCCATAAAATTCTCTCAGCACCTTAAATTTATACTAATGTTTCTTTTTTTTGGTGGTCACCATACTCATGCGCACAGTGCGCACAGTGCGGTTTCAGAGAAATTTTCTCCCGCGAACAATCCCGTTATGGAATGAGCTCCCTGCCGAGGTTTTCCCTGGAAACTACAGTATGGGGCTCTTCAAGAAGGGGGTAAATAGGTTTTTAAAGGGTCGGCAACGCGCACGTGATGCCCCTGGTGCCGCAGGCGTTCATAGGCTGCGGTAACCGCTTACCATCAGGCGGGCCGTATGCTTGTTTGCCACCGTCGTGGTATAAAAAAAAAAAAAAAAAAAAAAAAAAACTCATTGCAAATGCAGACAATGCAGTATGGTGAACCACACTATGGCGGCCTAGTGAGATGCTTTTTGACACCCTGCTTGGGGACGTAAAAGGCATGACAGTCATCGTGACAGTGTAAGGTTTACACAGTTACCGCGATAACTGTCACCCCTAAGTGGCTTAATTGAATCATTAGTGTAGACAGTAATCAAGTTACTATCAATTTTAATTTATTCCGGTGCTGGAACTAACTACAGTGGACCCCCGGTAATTCGACAAACGTTTTGCAAGGTAGTGTCGGACTATCGAATTTGTCCGATTATAGAGTACTGCCTAAGACACCCTGTAGTCCGGATTTTTTTTACAAAAGAGTACCTTGTAATCCGACAAATTACAGAAAAATGATAAGATTGTATATGTTGTTGTCTTCTGGGCTTGTGACGACATTACTAGGTACATATACGTAAACGCAATGAATAAACAGCAAACAATGAACGCACGCTAAGCTGCACCGCTATCACACGTAGTCAAATTCAAACTAAGCAATCGGAATTGAAATAATACCTACGCGTCGAGCACAAGTTGTAAAGTGTTCAATCATGGACGATCTACATTAGCGAAAATTGTTTGATTGATGTCGGACTACAGGGGGGGCCGGATTAGACAGGGGTGGGATTACCGCGGGTCCACTGTACTAGATATACACTACGCTGATCAGACGAGTTGGTGTGGAGTTTGTTTCAAATTTTCCTTATCTTTACAGTACTGTTGTCTTGCGTAATTGGCTCCCTTAGGACATATCATGTAAAGTGCATCTGAATTGAGACTGGTGTATGCTAATTAGGTTATAAAAGTATAATCAACTGCCTCGGTGGCGCAGCGGTAGTGAATGCGACTGCTGTACTTGAGGTCTCGGGTTCGATTCCCGGGTCGGAGCAAATATTTGTTTGATCTGCAAATATTTGTTTCGAAGTTTGGGTGTTTTCTATGTATGTACAAAAGTAATATAAGTATTCTATCAGTCAGTCTAGTTTTCATAGCACAAGCTCTGCTTAGTTTGAAACTAGATAATGTTGTGGGTCAAATGTCGGGCATATTTATTTATTTATTATTTATTATTATTATGGTAAGGTGTGGTTGATATTACTTGAAAGCAGTCATATCTAACTATGTAAATAGAAGTACACGTTATCATAAGTGCCGATATGGTTTCAGCGTTTCTTCATGTTATTATTGTTTTTGGATTTTCAGATATCACACGTTTATATCAACATTGTTGAAATTAAACTGCAGATAACTTTACATTGTAATGTCTGGATTTCTATTTTAATCTATTTATAATTACTTGAGATCATTTCTTTCTAAAACATTATACCTCTTTTTTCTCCTGCGTCGTCGTCTGATGAGATTAACATCTCATCTCATATCACCGGCAGGTGGTTATGTTGGACTCGAACCGACCAATAACCGTACGCCGTCTCGGATACCAGTAGCTCGCAAAGCAGGTGCATCCTAGTAACGAAATCCCTGGAGTCTCGTCGTAAATCGGGCCACCTACAGTTTGTAGATGGCCCCCTCCCGTGTGAGAACCCCGATGATACTGCCATTATACCTTAACAGTTACTGTTGCTTGATTTCAGTATCACGACATTAATGTATATTATATATTGGACCCCAATAGCTTTCTATAACCATTTTTATATGAGTTTGATGATTTCTTAGAAGATGATTAGGTTTTCGCATCTTTCCTTTATATAAGTATTGTATATTCCAAACATGATATGTTTCTGTGCACCATATTTATTTAAAAAAGGGGGACAGTTATCATGGTAAACGTATGCAATACAATGCTACGATGACTGTCATGTCTTTCACGTCCTCAAGTGAGGCGTAAAAAATCGTAATAGGCCGCAATAATGTGGATCACCATACTGCATCGTCAGCATTCACAGTGAGTATGGTGACTACAACTTTTGGATTCTATTCATGCTTTCCATCAAGCAGAGTAGAGTCACTTTGGCAGGCTATTAAAATAGAAAAAAAAAGTTTATGTTTCGCTTGTAAATGTTATACTCACTATAAAAATAATTATGTGTTCTGACCACATTCAAACAGAATCCCTTTCAGTAGCAAATTATTTACTATCTAAAGTATTGCTATTGCAAGTACTGTTATTATTATTCGAAGCTACTAACTCTTAAATCTTCAAAAAATATTGCAAACTAATAAACTGATCAAAAAGAAAACTGACTTAAATTACAAATTTATTCGAAAAAACTTACGTTCCACTAAAAACTAAGAACTTTAACACCTTATCGCTGAAGCAGCTTCACGCTTAGCTGACGATGAAATATCGACTAGATTGATGAATCATCGATACTTGATATCGGAGTGTTGACCCCAATTGTAAGCACCTTTCAACTTTGAATCGTTCTAATGAGGTTTTATAAGGGTTAAGAACTGTCACAATTAATTCTGTTTGACTTGAACGTAGAAACTTAATTAAATTAAGTTTTTCTTGATCACCTTATGAGTATGAATGCGATCGAGGTAAACGGCCTTAAAATAATTGACATTGAAAGGTAAAACGTGTACCTACACAAACATATTTTATGTTCCACTTCACATGAGATATCTATAATATTAGGTAGTAGAGCCACGCTGATTTTAGCACGAACGGGCCGGCTCGACCGGGACAGTAGGTACTACCCTCCCACAGAAGACGCTTCCGTGCTGTCGTGTTTCGTTGGTGAGTGTGAGGCCGGAGGCCCATTGATGCAAGGGAGATAGTTATCGTGGTAACTGTGTAAGCCTTACACTATCACGATGACTGTCATGCCTTTTACGTCCCCAAGCGGGGTGTGAAAAAACATCTCACAAGGCAGCCATAGTGTGGGTCACCACTATGGGTGCAATGAGTTTGGTGACCACAACTCTTGGATTCTATTCATGCTTTCCATCAAGCAGAGTAGAGTCACTTTGGCAGGCTTTTAATATAAGAAAAAAAAGCTGATGTCCCTTTCTGCTCGATACTTCATGCTACTGCGATATTAGTCCCAACGACCCATTTAGAATTTACGGTATTTCTTAGTCTGGCTTTACCCATTTTGTTCTCTAATTTGCTGCATCAAGAGACCTTAACGACAAAATTAAAAATTTTGAGACGATGAGAAAGAGGTAAGACAAAAATAAAGTCATATAGTGGTGTATGGAATTCTTTGATAAATGAATTATCCAAGGCTCAAAAATTTTTTAGTTCAAATCAATAGTTCCAAACTTTATAATATTAGTAGAGATTAGAATAAGAACATGCCATTCTTAGATATATATTTATGTGAATAAAATCAACAAACTGTTTTGTTCAAAGTTCCACCGCTTTTTAGGTATCTTGTAAAAATTTGTAGTTAAACCTTTTCCCATATTACTGCTCCAATAATGACATGTTTAGTTACGTCCAAATTGAACATACAAATAGCTCTGGTACACTAAGATTATCAGGTGAAGCGATTTCAAAACGACACGATGTACAAGCCACTAACGCCTTTCGCTAGCCAGCAGCTCGATCTATAGATCTAGATGATATAGATCAATATTCTACAAGTACATATAAAATTATCTGTCTGAGTCACTGATTCATCAACACAGAACCTAAACCGAAATTTGCCAATTGAAAATCAAAATTTTGCCAGCTGATGTTTTTAATTTTGTTTCCTGGGTATGTAGAGAAGGTTTTTGAAAATTTAACCCCTGAGGAAGGAAACTAAAGTAAGGGTTAAAGTTTTCCAAGTTAGAATTATGAAATAAATAAACACATGAGAAGCTGTGGCAATAGTAATGTGATTGGTATATGATTGCGGCACTAACGACATTTTATTTTCGCTTGTTTCATAAAAAGACTGTATCTGATCTTACATCATTAATCTTAATTATTTATCATTAATTTCTTCTTGTTACTGTATAGCGTGATAGCAAGTTATCGTTGTAATAATTCTGATATCTTTATTACTTTGTTACAGGTAATTAACGGCTCGTTCCGTCTCATCACCTCGTTTAATCATCGCAAACTGTGATGTCATCTTACACTGAGTAACAGGCACTTAAACAGGTAAAAAATAGTGACGAAACATATAATTTAAAGAGGATGTGACTATCTTGAGATGTTACTTGTATCGTAATTTGTAATGTAATTGCTGACAACTAGCAAAACTGGTAGTAGACATTACTAGTGTTATCGTTATAACTTGTTTACATTACATATTCTCTCTTTCGACCGATTTTGGTATTGGCGACCTCTTCGACTCCTACTCAGACCTCTACTGGTGCGAGCGAAGATGACGCACGTAGACGATCTTCGTGGCAAATATGAGTACAGTGCATCTGGTGCACAAGATTTTTAGCACCATCGATTGAGCTTCGTGAGGAACACTGTCGAATATCTTTTCCAAGCCAACAAAGCAGAAGTACACAGTTACGAGCTTCTACTTCTCTCCTGCAGTTAACGCAGGGAGAATATGGCATCGCAAGTGCCCCAGTTGGGGTGGAAGCCAAATTGGGCTTCAGACAGAATCTTTTCAGATATAGGAATTAGTTGGGTTAGTAAATGCCTTTCCAGGGATTGAGAAAAGCGAAATACCATGGTAACAACCGCAACTGGTCACGACAAAATACTCTATTCTAGTAATTAGTACACCATTTTTTTCAGGAGTCGCGTCAAGCCCACAAATGTAATGTATTTATAATAAAATAAGGCCGCCCTTTATATGTACGCCAATTACATACTATATGGCTATGTTCTAGTTCACACATCAACATTACATCAACAGACTTTAACAGTTCACTGCTGGACATAGATTTCCCTTAATTATTTACCTGAGTTGTATAAGTTACCTGACGTTTCGATCAAATTACACTAGCCTTAACCCCACGCTGATTGGGACCAGACAAACCCAAACCTAAATTATTAACGATATCCTTGGCCAGCAATAAATTTTTTAACGCCAGTACTATCTACTACTGACCTACTTTGCTGAAATTACGTGAAACAATTAGTTTAATGGAAGCGCTGGACATGTGAGTTGTCGTGACTATTACACTTGGACAGCCATATTTTTTATATATTGGTACTTGTTGGTTTTTGCCGTGGTTCAGACAAATAAGAACTAGAATTAATCATGGGAAAGTTATGAAGTCTGTTTATTTAATTTGTATTTGTCACAAAGTTATGCAATTTTATTTATTATACAATACTTTGCAATGTAACGACTAAGTCAACAGGAATGATAACCACCCTTCACAGGAAATCGTTGTTAGCCCATTACTTCCCACTGTCATATTTTTAGGACACCAGATTACCAATTCTTTTTCAAAATTGGCTTTAATTTTTAAGCCTTTTTTGTAAACAGCAAACATTTTTAACTATTTTTCCGTTAAAAAAATATTTTGATAAAAAAATAGAGTGACATGACAGATATATAATTTCAAAGTTTATATATTTCGTAGCCGTTAAGAGTGCATTGTTGTTTGTTTTATATAGCTACTTATAGGTATATAAATAAAAGTATATTTCATCATCAGTAAGTAATATTTCAAATTATCTAAAATTGTTAGGCAACCTTTACTAAACGTGAAATAGCCAATAAAATCATAATAACATATTTTTTCTTTACATATGATCCCAATGACATATACCTAGTCTTGCCATAAATATTGTAATAAAGAAAAAAGAAAATTGTTAACTGCAAATAACATTTATTACTTTTACAGTGTGTCAGTTTAATACATAAATATAAAACAATTAAAAATATAAAAAGCTTATTCGAAGTGGTCTCCATTGGCTGCAATACAGTCCTTTAAACGATGAGGCCAGTTATCAATAGAAGCACGCACTCTTTCCATGGGAAAATTCTTCACTGCCAATCGTATAGATTGTTTTAGGGACTCCAAATTATCATGGCGTTTAGAGCAAGCTGTACTCTCTAAAACTGACCACAAATCATAATCCAGCGGATTAAGATCGGGACTAGACGACGGCCAGTCTTCAGCTCTGATGAAGTCCGAAACGTTCGATTCCAACCAAGACTGCGTGGACCGAGCTTTATGACCCGGCGCCGAGTCTTGCTGGAAGGACCATACTTGGTTATTGAACATGGTGATGTTAAGGGGCTTAACTACCTTCTCAAGAATGGTATCTTGATACACTTGTGCCGATGTTTTGATACCTTTTTCACAAAAATATGGCTCAGTCACTCCTTCATAGCTAACACCCCACCAAACCATCACTGAAGTCGGATAATGTCCACGTTGCACTCTGTCGACTAATTGGGAAGCTTCCTTAGAGCTTTGAGCATAAATACGGTCATTTTGTTTGTTAAAATGTTGCTCAATTGTAAAAATTTTCTCATCCGTAAACAAAATTTTTCTGTGACCTCCCTTTGCGTACCGCTTCAGTAGTTGTTTCGATTTTACCACCCTATTCTTCTTTAAATTATCAGTTAAGAAATGGCCAGTGCGTCTCTTATAGGCTGCAAGTCCTAAGTCATCTTTTAAAATACGCGACATGGTTCTAGGTGCTATCTTCATTTCCCGAGATAAAATCTTTTGCTTTCGGACAGGATTTCTTCGAATTCTTTCCCTTACTGCTTTGACCACCTTTTTCGTACGAACACTACGTGGACGGCCAGATCTTTTTCTGTCACAAACAGAGGAGGTCTCATTGTACCTATTAATAGCCCGGTACACAAACATTTTACTAATACCAAGTGTATGGAGAGTTTTAAAAATTGCATTTGGCTCCATACCTACTTTGTGTAATGCTATCACAGCGATTCGGTTCTCTTTATCACCCCACACCATTTTAATATCGCAAAATATTTTACAATGTATTGGCGCCAAAATGAGAAAACACAATGAACAATCGTATAAAAATGACAGATTCGAAATTCAAATGTAATATTTTTTTATAATTAAGTGTAACAGTATTTATGGCCAGACTAAGTATATAGAACATGCTGATTCAGACCCTAGAATAAATATTTTTTGTTTTTTGCTTCACAATATTTTTTCTTACTTTATTAACAAATATATTTTGTGATTTCAACAGAACATTTTAAATTTTTCGATGGTTGGGAAGTAATGGGTCAAGGAAACCTTTCTTTATTTTTACTGAGTAAGTGGGAGTTTTGGACTGTGCGTGTCTCTCCCATAAACTTCCACAGCTCTTTTAAGATTATTCCTCATTTCTACTAACCCATAGTATCTTTCGTGAGATGATGGATTAAGAATATGGAGTCCTACAACCACTATTCATCTCGTGGATGTCGTAAGAGTTGACTAAAGCACTCACAACAGCACTGCAAAGAAAAGGTAAACTTGATACCAACCCATCTGGCCAGCGTGGTACAGTTGACTAATCCCTTCTTTGTAAGGCAAGACCTATGGCATTGGACTATTTAAGGCTCTCGATGGTGATGATTGTTCTATATCTCTCTTACAAACACGGACTTCTTTGTGAACCTGTTTCAGTACCCATCAAAACCAGTTCTCAGTCTTCAAATATTGAAGTTAACCCCTCAATTTTATCGTATTCACGAAGTAGTTTGTTGCTATAACAATCATAAAGGAGCTATGAAAACTAGGAGCTCCCTGCCACTAGAATAAACGACCCGTAGAGACTACAAGTCATTGGAACATAAGTGACACTACCAGTTCGTCTACAAACATCACGTAATGAACAAAAAAGCTATCACATCGCCAAAGAAACTGTTGACAGTTAGTTCGATCGTGTGCAACTGCCCTCCCATTAGGGAAACAATTGTCGAGTTGATTTGTTTCTCGGGCCCTGCGAGGGGAGCCGACCACCCAAATAAAATGTATTTCAGATTTACGATATATTGAAGTTAACCTCTCAATTTTATCGTATTCACGAGGTAGTTTGTTGCTATAACAATCATAAAGGAGCCATGAAAACTATGGGTTCCCTACCACTAGGATAAACGACCCGTAGAGACTACAAGTCATTGGGAAATAAGTGATTTACCAAGGAGGGATTTCGTACAGGGAGTATTTACACTAATGAGGTTGGATTTTGATAAGTGTAGGGAGATTGCGTGCTTTGCAAACGGGGGGTTAACATTTTATCATGAAGTTTTATAAGCTTTAAATGAATACGACGGATTATTATAATATTTTATAAAGTTTATTTTGTTATTCTGTTGCTAAGTTATCAATCCATTTTGAATAACCTGTGTGTTTGCTGTGTCTTTCCTTTCAGTTTATTCACTGATTTTCCAATCTTATCCCTAGCGTCCGTTGTCGACAATATGCGATCCTTAGTACGTCAGTTTGATAAAATTTATAGTTAGCTGTAAATGCAGCTCTACCTACCCCTTCAAGTACATTAAGCATATGAAATGGTAGTGAAACAGTTTAAAATACGAGCGTTTTGTGATTTTATAAGCTTTCGATTATTCTTTCCTAAAGCATATACACTGTGACTGGTGAGATATCTTCAATACTTATGGAGAGTACTCAGTACTCGATTCTCGTTAACTTGATATAAAAAAAATAGGTGCTTATTTTTTATCGAAATGTCTCTAAAAAATAAGTCCGCGCGAGTTAGGTTGTGAGCGAGGGCGAGAGGGTTTTTAATAAGACAAGTGTTCGGCTTGAAGAGTGGATTGAGACTAACTTTATTTATGAAACCATTTCTTAAAGTTCAAACAGTATTCTTATTGATATGTATTGAAGACAAAGAGCTAATTGTTATAGTGTTTAGTCTGCGGCTTATCATCTAAGTGGTGGTTCATGACGGATGCCAAGATTAACTTTATTTATAAAACAATACACAGTATTCTGATTATGCGTTGGAGACAAGGGGCTAGTTGTTCTATTATTTCCAGGGCGTCTGTGGCTTATCAGCTAAGTGGTCGTTCATGACTGATGCTATTGTAGGGCGTCACGTCTATGACGACATAACTCCTCCCCCCTTAAGACAGAGGCGGCACGAAGGCTGCGAAGGCTGAAGTTCAACGGCTTCCGGTTGTGCAGCCGAGATTTTCGCCGATCTAGTTTTCCACCAGAATTTGTAGACTGCAATTCCTATTCCTGTTGCTGTTATTTTGAAGTAAAGTGCAATTGATGACAAGCTAGGGGTGCTTGAAATAATGGTTAAGTTTTTGCTTGTATTCTTTAATTCCTCTGTTTGTTGCAGCGCATTTTTCAGGTTATCTAGTTCTATGTTTTCTAGTTTTGTCTTTGATTTGTTGTATAATATTCTTGTTGTAGCTTGTAGTGGCGTAGGTGCAGTTAGGCGGATCTTCGTGTTGTATTAGTTGAGCTATGCAGTCCGTAGAGTGCAGTAAGGGTTGCCATTCTAAGTGTTTGCAGATGACGTTGTCCCCGGTGATGTATGTGTATGGCTCGTGAGGGTAGGCAAACTCATTATTTCCCAAGATTAGGATGGGGTTGCTAGGTATAAGTACTGTGTTGTTATTATTAGGGATAGAATACAGGTGTAATAGGTTGTAAGGTTGTTCGGTAACAATTGGTATGTCCAGTATGAAGTTAAGGGTTTGATTAGTGTTATAAGCTTTAACAGTGATTGCTTTTTCCCATAGATGAATACTATCCACGTTAGGGTTAAAGGCTAGGTATATATCTACTGTGGCATTTACTTTTAATTTAATTGTATTATAATTGCTACATATATCTAAATATATCTGTCTTATTTTCGTGATGTTATAATTAGGGCTATGTTGGCTGATTTCGTTCGCATGTGTCAGGTGTCTTTGGTAAGTCTAATAGGTCACGAATGTCTATGTTCTCTAGGTTTGGATCTAATAATGGGGTGTGGACTAATCGATCTGTATTTTGTGTTCTAGGTTGTTGGTCTGTGTTTGTTTTTAATTAAACAAGTGATAGACGGATCGTCCATATTGTGAATTAAGTTAAGTGCATCTTCTACACCTTCAATATAAAAAGATAAGGTCCTCCTGTTTCCATCATAACTGGGTAACTGGGTGGAGAACGTGGAGAAATCGGTGGTTACCGATTTTTCGTCTATGAAAGATTTTTCAGTTAGTACCTTCTTTTCACTTGTCATTTTTAACTACAGTGATACGAATGGTAACAACGAAAGAAAATTCTTTTCTAAGTACCGTATTGCATTAAAAAAAAATAATGCTATAACGGTTTTTTACGATACTGGATACACCAAATGTTATGGGGATGTCCAGGAAATCGTTTAAGGAGTCTCGGGAGTAGTAGAGTTTTATACTTACCCCACGAGCATTGCCGATTTGTAGGCTGAGATGGAGGTGAGTCTTCGTTTCTTCAGCTGGTCAGCTTGTCTGCCTCTGCTTTGCACTACGCTCACTGTAGATTCTTTTATTCGCGAACGCGGACGCTTAGCAAAGGTATTCTCTGCAGCAGGAACCGACAGTATCGCGACGAACCGACTGCGCCAGTTAGGTTGTGAGCGAGGGCGAGAGGGTTTTTAATAAGACAAGTGTTCGGCTTGAAGAGTGGATTGAGACTAACTTTATTTATGAAACCATTTCTTAAAGTTCAAACAGTATTCTTATTGATATGTATTGAAGACAAAGAGCTAATTGTTATAGTGTTTAGTCTGCGGCTTATCATCTAAGTGGTGGTTCATGACGGATGCCAAGATTAACTTTATTTATAAAACAATACACAGTATTCTGATTATGCGTTGGAGACAAGGGGCTAGTTGTTCTATTGTTTCCAGGGCGTCTGTGGCTTATCAGCTAAGTGGTCGTTCATGACTGATGCTATTGTAGGGCGTCACGTCTATGACGACATAACTAGTTAGGTTGTGAGCGAGGGCGAGAGGGTTTTTAATAAGACAAGTGTTCGGCTTGAAGAGTGGATTGAGACTAACTTTATTTATGAAACCATTTCTTAAAGTTCAAACAGTATTGTTATTGATATGTGTTGAAGACAAAGAGCTATTTGATCTAATGTTTAGTCTGCGGCTTATCATCTAAGTGGTGGTTCATGACGGATGCCAAGATTAACTTTATTTATAAAACAATACACAGTATTCTGATTATGCGTTGGAGACAAGGGGCTAGTTGTTCTATTGTTTCCAGGGCGTCTGTGGCTTATCAGCTAAGTGGTCGTTCATGACTGATGCTATTGTAGGGCGTCACGTCTATGACGACATAACTCCTCCCCCCTTAAGACGGAGGCGGCACGAAGGCTGCGAAGGCTGAAGTTCAACGGCTTCCGGTTGTGCAGCCGAGATTTTCGCCGATCTAGTTTTCCACCAGAATTTGTAGACTGCAATTCCTATTCCTGTTGCTGTTATTATGAAGTAAAGTGCAATTGATGACCAGCTGGGGGTGCTTGGAATAATGGTTAAGTTTTCGCTTGTATTCTTTAATTCTTCTGTTTGTTGCAGCGCACTTTTCAGGTTATCTAGTTCTATGTTTTCTAGTTTTATCTTTGATTTGTTGTATAATATTGTTATTGTAGCTTGCAGTGGCGTAGGTGCAGTTAGGCGGATCTTCGTGTTGTATTAGTTGAGCTATGCAGTCCGTAGAGTGCAGTAAGGGTTGCCATTCTAAGTGTTTGCAGATGACGTTGTCCCCGGTGATGTATGTGTATGTGTCTCTTGTATAGTTGTTGATTGATTAGGTTGTGTTGGGTGAAATGAGCGTACTCATCAGATCTCTGATTTTATCACCAAACACTTCTAGAGAACTACCGTTCCTATTAATTTGTATTAATTCTTGAACCAGTTGTATTTCGGTGCGGAATTCCCCAAATTTTCTTTGTAGGGCTTCCTTAATATCCTCCCAAGTTTTGGATCCTGGGCTTTGAGACATCGCTTCCGCAGCTTTACCGGTTAGTTTGTTTCTGATTAAACATATGATAGAGGGGTCGTCCCTATTGTGAATTAAGTTAAGTGCAATTTCTACACCTTCAATATAAAAAGATAAGGTCCTTCTATTCCCATCATAACTGGGTAACAGTTTGGAAAACGTGGAGAAATCGGTGGTTACCGATTTTTCGTCTATGAAAGATTTTTCAGTTAGTACCTTCTTTTCACTTGTCATTTTTAACTACAGTGATTTAGATGGTAACAACGTAAGAAAATTCTTTAATAAGTACGCGTATTGCAATAAAAAAAAATGCTATAACGGTTTTTTACGATACTGGATACACCAAATGTTATGGGGATGTCCAGGAAATCGTTTAAGGAGTCTCGGGAGTAGTAGAGTTTTATACTTACCCCACGAGCATTGCCGATTTGTAGGCTGAGATGGAGGTGAGTCTTCGTTTCTTCAGCTGGTCAGCTTGTCTGCCTCTGCTTTGCACTACGCTCACTGTAGATTCTTTTATTCGCGAACGCGGACACTTAGCAAAGGTATTCTCTGCAGCAGGAACCGACAGTATCGCGACGAACCGACTGCGCCAGTTAGGTTGTGAGCGAGGGCGAGAGGGTTTTTAATAAGACAAGTGTTCGGCTTGAAGAGTGGATTGAGACTAACTTTATTTATGAAACCATTTCTTAAAGTTAAAACAGTATTGTTATTGATATGTGTTGAAGACAAAGAGCTATTTGATCTAATGTTTAGTCTGCGGCTTATCATCTAAGTGGTGGTTCATGACGGATGCCAAGATTAACTTTATTTATAAAACAATACACAGTATTCTGATTATGCGTTGGAGACAAGGGGCTAGTTGTTCTATTGTTTCCAGGGCGTCTGTGGCTTATCAGCTAAGTGGTCGTTCATGACTGATGCTATTGTAGGGCGTCACGTCTATGACGACATAACTCGCGGTGTCCAAGTATTCCGCAGTTAAATACTGGGCTCTCGGTGTACTGTGTACGAAGTTTACTAAGAAGTTATTTAATATTTCGTTTTTATGTTATTTTATTTCATGATATATGTTCGCATACTATCACGTCCTCAAATATTGAAGGTATCTCACCAGTCAGTCTGTATATCATATTCAACTCCATTGATTTATTTCTAAAGTAGGTATCGCTGATTCAAATTTAGTTTCAATTTTGACTTTCATAAACGAGTATTTCTGTACGGTATTATGTATAAACCGTTCTATGATGAGACGTGAGTATTTATTACATTTTTTGCTACAACTTGTCGCAAAAATTCAGCACCAGTTCGTCTGCAAACATCACGTAATAAACAAAAACTATCACGTCGCCAAAGAAACTGTTGACAGTTGGTTCGATCGTGCGCAACTGCCCTTCCATTAGGGAAACAATTGTGGAGTTGATTTGTTTCTCGGGCCCTGCGAGGGGAACCGACCACCTAAATAAAATGTATTTCAGATTTAAGGCGCTGCTGCAATCACTTGTAAATGTGGGTTTTTGTGAAATTTGACGCATTTGTCATAAAAAGTTACTATTCACTATGTTATAAAATGCTAAAATTTCTTTGTATTCAGGTGGTAATTTTTGAAATTCCTGAACTAATCTAAAAAATTGTCCCACTAACATGTAGCGGCATTATCCAACAATGAATTTTTCTTTTTCTCTTAAAAGAAGACAACGTCCGCACTAGGAATAAGTCCCGTGTCACGGGAGTCTTTACAAACATACAAGAAACGGACACAAAGAACACCTAGACTCAAAACAACATTTTGTGGATCACACAAAGTGTTGTCCCATGTGGGGTTTGAACCCAGAACACTTAGCGCAGTAGAGAGCGGCGTGGCGGCCGCTTAAACCACTAGGCCAACTGTGCAGTCAATAAATTATACGAGTATTCATTCGTCTATGTTACCGAGCTGAGCCGCGGGTGACAGCTAGATATCGTAATCAGCATAGTAATTCGTCTCTATGTACGCCTCTTTGGTAAAGAGTGTATTTGCGTGTGTGAATCTGAATATCCATTTATATTTATTTTTATGAAACTAATGAAAGTACATGCTTTTTGTCTTTTCCACGACTGCCTCGTTGACGCAACGGTAGTGAATGCGACTTCTGTGCTTGAGGTCTCGGATTCGATTCCCGGGTCGAACCAAATGTTTGTATGATCTGCAAATATTTGTTTCGAAGTTTGAATGTTTTCTATGTATAATATGTATTTATTTACAAAAGAAAAGAAAGTATATAAGTATTCTATCAGTCAGTCTAGTTATCATAGTAGAAACTCTGATTAGTTTGAAACTAGATGTTGTTGTCTGTCAAATGTCTGAAATATTTATTTATTTCGTATCATTATGTTTATAATTTTGATATTTCAGAACTATTCAGACTACGACCATTAACACTTAATGGCTACCCTAAGAAGCTACTAATATTCACCCTCTAAAATAAAAACTAAACCCTCTCCTCTTAAAACCTTCTTCGCCAACCCCTCTTGATATTTAGGTAACCCCATAGTTGACAAGTCTGTTGACACGGGCTAGTTATAAAATGATATTAATTAGGTGGTTCCCAAGGGAACATACGTATGACTACGTTCAATATTACGAGTGGTTAGATTCGCATGCTACAGTTTATAAGGGGAAATTGTCACCAAAGATTTTAATTTTATCATTTTAAACAAACAAACATAGGAAATAGGTATACGGAGTCCTCCTAGCAACTAAGTGTTGACCTTCTTTTCAAATTAAAAAAGTCTGATTGTCTTGGTTTTTCAAAGATATAGGCAATCTTAAACGGCACTCAAAACGGTGGTTACAAAGTTGTACACCTATGCCACCATGTTTCTTGTATACTAAATGATGAACTGGATGTCGTAAAAGAGCGTAACACCTGTCAAAATATATCATTATTTTTAACAGTTTTGTATTTAAAAACTAATTTTTCTAGGTAGTAGAGCCACGCTGATTTCAGCACGAGCGGGCCGGCTCAACCAGGGCAGTACTACCCTCCCACAGAAGACCAACCTAGAGCACCAGCATCCGTGTTGTCGTGTTTCGTTGATGAGTGTGAGGTCGGAGGCCCATTGATGCAGGGGTGACAGTTATCATGGTAACTGTGTAAGCCTTACACTGTCACGATAACTGTCACGCCTTTTACGTCCCAAAGCGGGCTGTGAAAAAGTATCTCACTAGGCCGCCATTGTGTGGGTCACCATACTGCATTGTCTACATTTGCAATGAGTTTGGTGACCAAAACTCTTGGATTCTATTCATGATTTCCATCAGGCAGACTAGAGTCACTTTGGCAGGTTCTTAATATAGAAAAAAAAATTGTTTTATACATTTGTAATAAAATAAGACACTAAAACAAACTTTTCTTGTGAATTTCCTGTTACCTTTCATGTTACGATCTCTAACTCAAGGCCCCCGTCTCAGATTGAACAATCAAAATAAAAGGAACCTCAACTACGTTATTACAATACGTGACGTCATGTCGAGTGACGTAATTTACGAATTGAGGGATAAGGTTGTATTGGATCGTGTTCAAGGGGACCGCAATCTTTGTGTCTATAGGGGAGTTAAGGAGTTTCCAAAGAAAAGAAATGCTTTTTAACGGTCGTGTGCCTCGATGCGATAAAATGTCACCCTCTTTACGCAACAGTGCACATCCTTAATGAGTTCACGGGGAGCGTTATAGCAATTAAACTGAGAACTATCCGATGTAGCTTATTTTAATAACCAGTTGGAAATATAAATAAAATATATCTGCTATTTCTATCGTTCGAAATAAAATGGTAGATATACATTTTTGTATCTTTCTGAAGTACGTACTCCAGAGTAAACGCAATCACACACTGGCTTGCCACAGCGCCAGCTTACATTTATGTAGAACTAACTTCCGCCCGCGACTTTGTCCGCGTGGAATAGTTACTTTAGGCTGACGCTTACTTTAACCCATGACTTCGTTTGTATAGGTGAGTAAGGGAACAATTCTGTCATACATGATTTATGCTAAACGTTAACCGTTTACGCAGCGCAAACAGCGGAAGCTCTCGATAGGAACAAAGTCACCCGATTTTGAAACATTCTTCGTTGGTGCTCCGTTCCTATTGATCTTAGCGTGATGATATATAGCCTATAGCCTTCCTTGATAAATAGGCTAAACAATACAAAACAAAATTTTCAAAACCGACCTGTAGTTCCTGAGATTAGCGCGTTCAAACAAACAAACTCTTCAGCTTTATAATATTAGTATAGATTTATGATCAATTTTAGTGTCCTAATAAGAAGCAGGTATTAGATCTTAGACGCTATCTATTTATCGTAAACATCTATTTATCGAAGACTCTTTTATAACTATGTACTTGAACGCGTAATTCATTGTCATTTGGTAATTATGTAGCTAGAATTTAAGAAGGCTACAAACTGTTTTACAGTGATCATAAACGTAGATAAAACTGTTGGAAAAGCTAGTGTTCTGAAATACACAGTGAAATTAGACATTCTATGGTATGACCGTTAACCCCTGTGGCATTAACATGTAAAGTAAGCCACTGGTAGTGTTCGAGACCAATAACAGCATAGCGCGATCAAAGTCGAAACCAAAATATTAGTTACTGTTACGTTCCCTAGAGGGAGCTGTTACAACCTTAGATCGCGCTATCGTTGTGTTACACGCGTTAGTTTATAAGGCTTACAAGCATTTTGTATGACGAGAACAAGACTAGTTTAGTACAAGGCAACAGCCAATTAAACTGTGGAGTCACACACCCAGTTCAACGATACCACGCTTGGTGCCAAAAAGGTAGAGAAACGAACTAAAACATGTTTGAATCACAATACAAATTAGCTTACATGACTGAACACTGCTCTTGTAGGCAGTCATAACTGCATCTAAAGACATGAACGTTATCTGACCCTTACAAGCCCCTTTATTCAGATCGGACGGGTCGCTCACAATAGCTGAACTATTGTGTACAGTGTGGATGATTAACACTCCCTGCTCCATTTTAGTTAAGATTTTGCTTCTGTGTGTAGTTCGAGTATACAAGACAAGTGAGATTCGAGGGGGAGATTTTGAAAGGATTTATTCAGGTCAGTTGTTGTCTTTTCTTATCTATGTATGTATCTGAATTAGATACTTGACAGAGACATGTTTCAGCGCAAATGGCCCAGCTGGACAGGAGTGATACAACGACCTCACAGAAAACTAATATTAAGCAACTCTTGGATTGCTGTTCATTGACTAAATGCGGTTAACGAAAATCAAACCAAGATAGGTTTGAGCTTGACTCCTTGATTGCGGGGGAGAGACTTAAAAAGCTACACCAGATTTGTAATTCTTCATTTATTCGTGTGGTGACGAATTAAGAATATGGAGTGTATACTCTACTCACTCTCTACTCACCTTATGAATGTCGTAAGAGGCGACTAAGAATCAAACCAAGGAGAAAAACACCATAAAAGAAATGTGTCTGGCCAGCGGCCAAAGCCTCCTTTTTAAGGCGAGGTCCTATGTCCAGCAGTGGACGATTAAAAACTGTTAATGAACTGCAAGTGTCCATGTGCGACGGTACTGATAATCACACTATTATTATAGGCAGGATCGTTAACCACTAGACCAGTAAGCCATTACAATAAATTATTGAATTTAAATTAAGCTTGTCACACCTTAAATCTATTTAAAATGTACATTACTATACGTAAATGTAGGTATGCAATGGTATGCTCCGAGCTCTGACCTAGTTGAGAAGTGCTAATTGAAACTTATTCAATTGAAGCTCTTGTATGCTGGATGAAAATGAGCACTGAACTGAAGTCGCTCGTTTGTAGATCTCTGATTGTGATTATTAACTTTATAAATGAAGAAATAAAATTATTTAATCATAAAATAAAAACTGTAAAAGAAAGATTTGTTCTGTCGATAATTATAGCATAGATACCAGAGTACAACACCGTACCGTCAACTTACCGCTTCCTACTACGCTAGTGTTATAGATTCTACGTCCACATAGGATAACACTGTATGATCCATAAATTGTTTTTCCAAGTATCTTTTGTCTTCGTTTCATATGTGTTTTTGTTTCCCTGTGACATAGGATGTTTCCTAATTTCTTAAAAGAAAACAAAAGTCCTTATCTGTATCAAATATACTTCAAAGTTAACAACAAACCGAGTACGAACTGCCCCTAAACATAATTTCTGCTATAAGAACCTCATTTGTCCTCGAAAGTACGTGATCGTCCCAAGAGGCAACACCAGGAGTCGCCCTACCCTTATAATTTCCAAGGTAAACAACACGATAGCCCCATCTAATTTGCTTTTCAAGTTTATTACATTCAGTTGAAGTGTCGCCATTGTGTCGTCGGATATTATGAGAAACCTGAGTATAAAATGATGTTCCTTGTGAACGTATTCTTAGACCTTTTGACGTTGTTCACCTCTAAATTGAATATACTCTATCTCTATTTGACTTTCTTGGTTGTGTTGACCAGTTTTATTTATTTATTTATACTTCATGTACTTTATGTACATAGGCGGACATAATACCTAATACATTCTATACCAGTCAGTCAACCTTTGATGTGTGAACCTTTGGTGATGCGGAGAAAATAAGAAGTAGGTGCGTTTCAGGTCATGCTGATTTGTAATAAAAGAATAACACATATACAATCTTATCATATACTAAAATTTATACAAATTGTACATAAATCATCATCAACAGCCTTTTAAAATCCACTGCTGGACATAGGCCTCTCCTTAGCAAGGAGGTTTTGGCCTACTATATCACGCTCGCCAGACGGGTTGAAATAGGGTTTGTTCCAAGTTTTCCTTCTCTTTGTAATGATGTTGTCTTGTGTACTTTGTTCCCTTAGTCGCCTTTTACGACACCCACGGGATGAATAGGGGTGGTAACACTATGTATTCTTAATCCGTCACCACACGGACAGCACACAAATACATACAGATAATTAAATTGATATAAATATATATAAATACATACATAAATAAGTATCATAACAAGTATAAGATGATAATCATGTATTGGTTGATTCTGCCAGTTGTTTCAGTAGATACCGCTTCACATTTTTTTTAAATAAAAGTTTTATAGTGTTACTTCTTTCTCACTACTGTATTTAATCACTTAAACAATCTTCAGATCATTGTTTTATGTATATATTATTATAATATAAGTGATTTCCGCCGCATATGGATACCTACAACTTAAAAGACGCGAAGAAAGAAAAATAGATAATTATTTTTACTTTTTTTGGGTCTTTACAAAGAGAACTACCACACTAGAAATACCTCCTGTGTCGATTTAAAAAGACATTCGTGAAACGGACACAAAGAACATCCCAAGTATATCTCTTACATCAGAACTAAATCTTTAATATATACTTATAATATTTCTATCACTCTTTGATTCAATCCAAGGGCATCTCATCTAATTTAAACATTAATAAATATCTCTTGGCGCCGTGATGTCGCGAAGTTGGCAGCGGCTGCGTGACACGGGTTGTCCGGACCGATCCAGGTTGTCGACCGAGTGAACCGTAACGTATGTTATCTCGACCCGGGATGCGATCGATGCATTTACAGAGAATATAGGATGCTGCGAATCACATTTTCTGTGACCTATATTCGCTGTAGCACAGTTTGCGAATGTCTCTTTGTTTTACTGAAATATATTCTGTGTTTTATAAATAAACTTATGGTAGAAACCATTTTGCAAGGTTTAAAATATTATCGTGAGGGATGGGAAGCCACGGTCTCCTTCTGTGAGCATGTTATGCTCCGGAAGGAGAACGCAGAACGAGATCGGGCAAGGGCGCGATAGGGATGAAGGGGACGCGGCAGAGGTCGCTAGCTCCCTAATCGCAGCCTAAGGGTCGCTGCGGTCACATGTTGGGGCGATGTGACTGCTGCAAACGACCCGAGACAGGTGACACTTCGGTGCGTCCGGGGAGTGTCGTCTGGGGCGGGGTGAGAGGTGCGATAACGTCTTGTTTCTGGAGCATGAGGTGCCCGGGACGTACCTTACTTGTGAGGTACGGTAGGGAGGACTCGAGAAGCCGGTAATGCGTTCCTGGAGCTCCTCCCGACTGCCGAGGTGAGATTATTTTCTTCGTTACTTTTTAAAAGAACCAAACGGATAAGTGCGAGTCTTACTCGCTCATGAAGGATTCTGTTAGTAAACGAACTTGTGTGTATGTATGTATGTATGTAGACAGTTCTTCCATTTTAAGCATGTGTAGAATCTGGTTGGGATAGTACTGCCTCGGTCGAGGCGGCCCGCTCGTGCTGAAATCAGTGTGGCTCTACTATCATGTTATATAGAAAACCTATAAATTTTGATTTACCTATCGGAATTTGTGATGAATTGAACAGAACATAGTCAGGTGTTAAAGTGATTATTAGTATTATTTTTTACTGTTCAATGATGAAACCCGAAGAAAGAAATACTTCAACTACCTTATAACAGAACTTAAAATCCTGGAATATAATGTAATGTAAGATAAAATTATTTCACCTTCACGACAAAGGTCATATTTGCATTGTAAGTGCATTTAACTCAGCTGTAAGGCCCATGAAAGCTATTTGACTGAAGATTGAAACTCTTGCGCCACACAAGTGTTTTGTCTTGCATGGAAAATGAGAGTACAAGTGAGACTAAAAGCGGCCATAAACATGTTTTTGTTTGTATACTGAAGATGATGGTGGTTTTTAATTATTCTTTTTAAACTGGGGATTCTCATTATCTTTCCTTTAAAATTAATATTTCAGACAATAAATATTTGCTTGTTTTAAGATGGTGACATCCGAACAGTGAGAACAGTGGGTTCTTTCGATCACGTGAGGTTACTATGCCTTACAAACAGCGATACAATATTAGATATTAGATAATAGCAGGATTGGTAGTTACTCAGCATTTTATTGTGATTTAGTCACCACATTATTTAATGAAGTAATAAGTTGTCTGACGACATGTCCAAAGAGAACAATCCATTCAAAATTAACATATATCTACTTTTCTGATACCGAACTCCTCGTTTTCAAACAGAAGGCTAGTCAGAATATGGCCGAAAAAATCCAGAAACGACAAATCCCCGCTAATTAAGGAATATACTGAAAATCTGAGGATCGTGATCTCTACTACAGTAGCTCAGAATTGACAGAGAAACGAGTTTAGCAGTATATATTATATGCCTTCTTGCAAATTCTTAATTTTTGCTTGAATCTATAAACTGCAGGAGAGGAGTTGTTGGCGGCCTTAGATTCTATTAATATAAAAAGTATGCTATTTCTGAATTCTAGTTTCCTTGGTTAAATCGTAGTTCATTTTACAAATCAATGGCTCGTACAAATGTTTGCAAGGGCGATTTAACGATGTACTAGACAAACGGTAAACCAAACATTTTGACAACCTGCCAAGTCTAGTGTGAGTTATCACTGCATAATGTGACAAATTGTAAAGCTGTAAAGTCTAATTTACTTGTTTATCGGCATTCATGTTTTCACCGTCTTTGGACACTTGCAAGTTTTTCTCTTTATGAAAAGCCTGCCAAAGTGACTCTACTCTGCCTGATGGAAAGCATGAATAGAATCCAAACAGTTGTGGTCACCATACTCATTGCAAATGCAGACAATGCAGTGTGGTGACCCACACTACGGCGGCCTAGTGAGATGCTTTTTTAAGCCACACTTGGGGACGTAAAAGGCATGACAGTCATCATGGCAGTGTAAGGCTCACACAGTTATCACTATAACTGTCACTCCTGTATCAATGGGCCTCCGGTCTCGCACTCACTAACGAAACACGACAGCCAGTCAAGCGACATGTGTGTTACCTCTTTCTGTATACACCAACTCTTTAAATTAGTCTGAGGCACTTAGGTAGTAGAGCCACGCCTCAGGTAGTAGAGCCACGCTGATTTTAGGACCAACAGGTCGGCTCGACCGGGGCAGTACTACCCTCTCACAGAAGAACAACTTAAAGCGACAGCATCCATGCTGTCGTGTCTCGCTGGTGAGTACGAGACAGGAGGCCCATTGATGTAGCGGCGACAGTCATCGTGGTAACCGTGTGAGTCTTACGCTGCCATGGCTCATGCCTTTCACATTCCCAAGTGGTGCGTGAAAAAGCATCTCACTAGGGCGCCATATTATGGATCGCTATACTGTATTGTCTACATTTGCTTTGAGCATGGTGACCACAACTCTTGGATTATATTCATGCTTTCCAGCAGTCAGTGTAGAGTTTGACTTTGACAGGTTCCTAATTTAGAAAAAAAATATAGAGGAGATTAATACTCCGCGACTACATTGTTCTCTTCGACATATTGTGTTTACATCTCATACAATGACACTTTCACGATGAAAAATGCATCTATGCAAGTTTCTTAACAAGATTTCAATTTTCTTATTAATTTTAATGGATTCACATTACTAACTACATCCCTCCATCTTATACCTTTATTATTTTCACCTTTTTAATCTTAACCAGAGCCTAGTATTTATATTTACATTCAGTTCTCAAATACAAAAACTTTTAACATACTAGGTATGTGATAAAATGGCAGTGAACTCGGGTCATTGATTCACGGGCCAGTGGTTGGCATGTTGCCAAGGGGGGTTACTATCAGACATTGTTGTTTGAAATGGTAATCAGTTTTGTTAGGAAAACTGTTTTAACTTTAAATAATCGGTAAGCTTTACTCCGTTTTGTATTTTATAGTGTTTAGGGCTCTGAAATTATAACTAAACGAAACAAAAGCTAAGCCAAAATTATCCGTGTGGCGACGGATTTAGAATATGAACTGTAAGAGCACTGATTTTATTAATGATGTATGTCAAATTCATTATTTTACCTTTGCACCTACCGCATCATGTTTCAACATCACCTAAAAGTTGACTGGGGAGTATGTCCCATAGCATTAAGTCCGCCTAACTGACATGTGCATTAAGTATAAATAAATAAATAAGGAGGACTAAGCTAGCAAACTTTGTAGGAGAGTCCTATGGCCAGCAATGAACTGTTTAAGGCTGTTTATCATGGATAATAATAGTTTTGTGTTTCATCATCATTATCATCATAATCGTCATCATAGGCTTCTCTCATGTTTTGTTTTTAGGACTCTAACACTCTAAGGGAAAAAAGATAATTCTTGTAGGATTAACCTATATGTGTTTGTGAGTGTAACGCTCTGTTTACCCCATGTCGTGCGTAGTTTAGCGTGATATACAATTTGTGACGCCTCGACAGGGACCAAGAATTAATTATGGTGGGAAACACGACGGTGATAGTAATTTCCGGTACCGGAATTTGTAATTATGCATGCGTTTATTATCGTACTATTTCTACTCCAGCTATTTTTCCTAGAACTATTTATTTAGACTGTGTCTCTATAACTTTTTTGTTGTTTATGTATCGATATTATAAAGGTTGGGCCAAGAATTCGTTAACACTTGAATCTAACATCCCGCGCAAACATGTTACGGGAGTTCTTGGGACCGATGCTACTGGAATTTGTTGGCTACTATCGTAACACATGGTTTGAACAAGATGCAGCTACTTGTCACACATCCAATGAGTCCCTGCCGGTGGTCAAAGTGGAAAAGCTTATTTCCAGACAAGGCGACATTCCATGGCTACCCAGAAGTCCAAAATCTATCCACAGCAGACTCTTCTTATTGGGTTATTTAAAGAATCGTGTCTACATCAATAAACCAAATACACTACTTTAACTAAAAGAAAAAATCAGCGAAGAGATGTCGGTGATCTCGCGGTCTCTTTGGCGACAGTGTTCGAAAATTTCGGTGCTCGCTTAGAAGAGTGCAAACGTCAAAATGGTGGTCATTTAGACGATGTAATTTTTAAAAAATAAATTCCAACTAATTAGCTTTCTTCTAAATAAACATTTTTTATATTATAAGTTTTTTTATACAACTCTCGAAACGGATTTTTCAAATGTTAACTAATTCGTGGCCACATTTATATTATAGTCTATATAATTTGCACTTGTAAACCATGTAACTGTAAAATAGTATACGAAATCTGCATGACGACCAGAAATTCGAACCCACAGCGTGAGTTTTCCTGATTGGCTGTCACACACTTCCGTCCCTTTTCACGAAATCTCTCCCACAGATTGCAGTAAACCGCGAGTAAAGATGAGGTAATTTTGTTACACTTCTTTTAAAGCCAATGTGGCGCCAGGTCATCTAAACAAACAAAATGTTACGTCTTGTACTGTGGTTACGCTCTAAATACTGCCTAAATGAATGAATACGTCTTATATATATGCATAATATACTTATTAAAACTTCATAAATAAATACGTGTCTTGCAGATAAGATCTTTAATACCTTGAGAACAAGACCCACATATATTAATGATGATGATGGATATCGGCAAACGTAGTGTAGGGTTTCCTATGGCACGATTGATCGACGACTTGAAGAAGGTGACTGGAAACTGATGGATGCAGATTGCCCAAGAACGAGATAGTTGACGCTCCTTGGAGAAGACCTTCATTCAGCAGTGGACGGCGATAGATTGATTTGATTTGATGGATATCTCATATCTTATGAGCGGGAAAGTACGTGAGCAGAAGGGCTGAATGGTTGTGGTTGAATTGCCTCACTGAAATAGATTATGGTCTGGAAAAGCTCAATTTTCATTATCAATGACCTGTCTACTTGTTTATCGATAAAGAATGGAAAATGTATTCTTGTAAGAGTCAAAACATACTATAAAAATATTATAAGCCTTACTCACGACACGTTATATGCATTTTGTTTACGTTCAGCGCCACTCTCAGAGGTTCCTGAACTTTGTTTCCGCTCTAACCTGTGTTTAGCATCATATTGGCTCAAACGTGATTACAATATATTAACTATTTGTAATATCATTATTTAGTTTTTAGATGCAATGAGATGCTTATCTGTTATTACAACCGTGGGAGTACCATGTTTCGGTATATACTGGCTCGACTTGAGTTGCACGTGTCTATGAGTGGCGATGTCACTTTCTATCATGTGACCTTTGTACTGGTATGCCCCTATATGCCTATACCAAAGCAAACGTACATACATAGGCACGTGAAAATTAAAATAATTAACATTTAAATATTGAAGAAGTGTACGAAGTTAACTAAATTTTTTCTATATTAAGAGCCTGCCAAAGTGACTCTACTCTGCCTGATGGAAAGCATGAATAGAATCCAAGAGTCACCATACTCATTACAAATGCAGACAACGCAGTGTGGTGACCCACAATATGGCGGCCTTGTGAGATGCTTTTTCACACCCCGCTTGGGGACGTAAACGGCATGACAGTGTAAGGCTTACACAGTTACCACGATAACTGTCACCCCTGCGTCAACTTTGTAACAATGTGCTTAAAAGTTGAAAGTACATCGACCAATCGTGGCCTGAACACAGATAGCGAGTTCGTTAATAATATAAATTAGAAGTAGTCGTTTTAAAATGTTTAATAAATTATGCTCGCAATCCAATACTATCCAAATAGCATATATCAAAAATAACTTTCACAAGTTTGTTATTTGATTTGCGGCATTACAAATCGTTCGTGTTTTCATGTAAATTAATAATCCAATACAGTAGGGCAAACTATTTAAAACTATTGGATTATGGGGTTTATCCACAAAAGACAAACGTTACTTTCAGCAATCAAACTTTACTGTTAAGAGAAAACGTATCGACAAGAATACAGAGTTACAACAATAGACATTACGCCTCATGACGTGTCTGTTAGTACTAAAGTGACAGTGGCGCCAAATTTAAGTTTCTTTTATTAAGTCTAATGAAAACTAAAAATGAAACAAGTAATGAAAATATTTCCATAAAATATAAAGGTCCGTTCGTAACCTTTTATTTAAATCTTCGAATTTTTTACTTAAGAAACGTCAAAAATGTACTGAATGTTAAATAAAATAAAATGGCTACGCGTGTCAGGTATTTTTTCCTACCCTAGCAACACATGACTAATTGTGGATGTCACTTTGTTTCTTTTCTGTCTACCTATTTAATTATACAACTGACTTGATACTAAACTTCATAAAATTACGTTTTCTAATAGATATAGGCCACTGGAGAACAATATTGGAATTACAATAATGAATGGTCTATGCGTAGATTAGAAGCCCATACAAACTGGTCTATATCCTTTACGCAAAAATAGTTAAGTTCGTGAATCTATGGGGTGTCAGATACTTTTGACTCGTACTCGTACATTAATCTGTCCAACGGACAGTTAATGTAATAAATCAACACATTTAAAAGAATCTTAACCTATTACTGCCCACTGTCATATTTTTTTTGTTTTTTTTTTATTATTGGTTTTATTTTCTTAAGCCTTTTATGTTAATAGCAGATATTTTTAACTATGTTTCGGTAAAAATGAAAATTTGATAAAAAATACAGTGACGTTATTTAGATATACAATTTCAAAGTTTATATATTTCGTAGCCGTTAAGAGTGCATTGTTGTTTGTTTTATATAGCTAGTTATAGGCTATATAAATAAAAGTAATTATATATATAATAGTAGTGAAATAAAGATGAAATTTGCGTTTTCTGAAATAACAATAATTCTTTTATTCACATCATACTTAAGTATCACAAAGTTTTACTACCATTAACATATTACAGACATAATAACTTACCTGAAATAACAAAAACAACATTTAAAGCCTTTACTTCTAGTTTAAATAATATTATATTTCTATTTAAAATAAAGAGGGAGAATATTTGCCACGTTTTTCTAAAGATCGCTTAACCTCACTTTTTCCGTCTAAAATTTTATCATCGCTCTCACTCATGTCACACTGACAGCTAATAGTTCCATAGATTCTATATTATCTGTATAAACAGTAGCGTACATATGATATCCTTTACATATATTTTAAATTATCGAAATTGTCGGGAAACGTGAAATAACCAATAAAGTCGTAATAGTATATTTTTTTTTAACATATGATCCCAATATCACACATTTAGGACAGACTAATTCATACCCTAGAATGTTTAAATTTTTGGTTTTCTGTATTAACAAATACATTTTGTGATTGAAACAGAAAATTCTAAATTTCTCGATGGTTGGGAAGTAATGAGTTAATTCGATCACTTACATAAACACAAATTTATCAACAGTTTCATGCAAAACATCTTTAAGGTGGCTTGGCATGATGCTTGCTGTGAAGTCAACAGAGGACGTTCTGTTTTGAACGTCGTTTTGACACAATGCGCTTGGATTGTTTTGTTTGATCGATTCTAACTATTAGAATATGTTCGTGACTGTTAGAATGGCAACTTTGAACGTTTCCCGTGTGTAACTGTCTCGGTTTTACGTATACACCCAAACTTGGTTCCGTTTTGATTCGTGTTTTATTCAACATTAGAGTCTATCGTGTTATTTATTTTCAAAGTTTGTCAATGTTGTTTAATGTAGTATTTGATAGATTAATGAGTTCCTTATTACGGTATGTTTGTTTGTGTTCTAAGGCTAATGAACTCGTCAGTTTAACATTATATTATTAACTTTTTTTATCGGTAACAGCCTTTAGTAGTCTACTGCTCAACATAAGCTCTGTTCAGAAAAGTGGATTTTGTCTCCTATATCACGCTGGCTAGACTTGTTGGTATTGGGTTTCTGTCAAGTTTTCCTTTTCTTTTTTTTTACATCTGACACGCTATCTAGTCCTAAACTAAGCAGAACTTGTATTATGAGTATTCGACAACAGTTTTTTTTTGTAAATACATACTTATTATATATAGACAATATTCAAACTTAAAAACAAATATTTGCAGATTGTACAAAAATTTGGTCCGAACCGGAAATTGAACCCGAGACCTCAAACAGAGCAGTCGCATACACAACGACTGTGCCGCTGAGGCTGTTCTTTCAAGTTATCCTGTGTAGTTTACTCCTTTAATCATTACTTACTACACCAACTTGTTGATAACTTGAAGATACACATAATACACACATAGTTAAAAAATATTATTTAGAAGTTGTTATTATTTATGATATTCTGACACCGTTTACTTCTGTTGCTTTCCAATATTTATTTATTTATATTTTATGCAAATCATCGTCGGCGCCTTATCACAAAAACGCATCCTGTGATTTCAGACACACCTCTTATTGCAGAGTTGATATATGGATATAGTTTTGTATTATAGCTCACAAATCATTTGATTGCCAATATTTCAAATATTACCGGAATTGGATAGATGACTGTATCGTGTCGTAAATAAATACCGATGTCCACTTCATTAAAACCAATATCGCGAAACATCTCGGAAAATACAATTAACATAGCTTTTTATTATTATTACGAATTTCAATCAAATATACAGTGAAATATATTGTTCAATTGAGTAGACTAAAACAGTGACGTCACAATTTAGTATTTAGTACATTTTTCATATAAAATTATCGTTTTGACAGATGATAAAAAGTAACTATTTTGACTAAGGTGTCATCTAGCCTATTATGTCGAATTCAACTTGTGATTTTGCAGTTTTTACAAGTAAAACCTTATTTAAACTCCTTTTCTTTGTCGCCCTATGAATTATTTTTAGACCCATTTCGTATCTTTTTAGTATTTATTACTCCAACTCCCGTCCTAGAATACCTTCTTTATTTATCCCTTCTAAAAAAGGATTGTAAGATAGCTAAAATAAAGCAAGACTTGTTGCAGTATTACAAGAATTATGCCGACCACCAATGAATTTAGGAAATGAATTCGAAAATGGTGGTATAATGGTAGTGATATTTAACTCACTCACTCAATCACTGTCAACAGACCCTCCTTTTCTTTAAACTTTCTATTTTCTTTTTTTTTTTACCGTCCCTCTTTTGTATTAAAGCAATAAAAATGTGATGTTCGTACGTACACAAGCCAACACATTTGACAGTTAAACAATGAGCAGATAACACGCAAGGCACCGCTGCATGAGTCCATTGTGTGGTAATGTGGGGAAACTTGTCGATGTAAGGTCTAAGTCTCAATGCCGTTCGTACTGATATGGGTGCGTTTGTACGAGGTCGGACATGTGCCTGGTACAAGACGGATGTGTTTGCCTAAACAAACTGTATATACAATTTTGTAAAGATATATTACTTGCGGGAGTCCTTATTTCACAGGTGGAAGAAATAGGCTGATATCATGAAGCTAATATTGTAGGCTGAGGCTCAGCAGTTTAGAATCGATAAAGGTCGATTATTAACAGGTAAAGCTAAGGAAGTAATACCTTTTTTTCAATCGGCTCCGAACGCCCCCGCCAGATGGCCAATGGGTTAGTTATATTGGACTTGTACTGACCAAAATCCCTGGAACCACGTACCACGACAAGCCTAGCGTCTTTTGCGATATATAAATGACCCCCTCGTGTATGGAAACCTCCGTATTCTGGTGTTCGTCTGTAAAGGATTCACAACGCTTTGCGCTGCTGACAGTGACAGATGGCCTCACCTTTCATCCCCAGGACATATCTTGACACCAATTTGTGTAAGGACCTTCGAAGTAAACGTGATTAAATTAGTCCTTATTAAACATAATCCGTGTGGTGACAGATTAAGAGTACATAGTGTTACCACCACTATTCATCCCGTGGGTGTCGTAAGAAGCGACTAAGGGAACAAACTATTCAGGAAAATATCACTAGAAAGAGAAGGAAAACTTGAAGCAAACCCTACTGACCAGCGTAGTATAGTAGGCTAAAACCTCCTTGCTAAGGAGAACCGATGTCCAGCAGTGGACTGTAAAAGGCTGTTGATTAAACATAAACACAATTAAGTTTTTTTCAAACTTGGAAAACTGTGGCAATAAAACTTAGTATCGTATTTGACGGACCAAAGTAACTGGTTCTATCCACAGACAGCTCCGTAGTTCAGGCAAATTATAAAATTACCAGTTATAAGATTTTATTTCTTATAACAAAAAGTTAATCATGGTCCTCGTTTCGTAGTCTAACGGCACGTATTCTTGGGAAATATTGGAAGGCAATTATTGGCAGTATCATTATTTGTAGTATTGCCGAACCGCTTCTGCTCTGTAACTGCATTGATTTAATATCCAAAGAGAAATTAATAGTTACGAGGGGGCGTTTTTAAGTTCGCGGAATGGAGGGTATTGAGTAATAATAAAAACACAAAATTATTTTTCTTTTTCTATATATTCCCCTGCAACACGAATACATTTTTCAGACCTTTAATTAGTTTTTTTATTCCCTCGTAAAAAAAAAGTTTTATCTTTGTCTGAAAATTACGCCGAAACCGCCTCCTTAACCTCGTCATCAGTTGAAAATTTCTTACCACGTAATTCTTTTTTCATTTTTGGAAAGAGATAATAATCACTCGGAGCCAAATCTGGACTGTAGGGTGGGTGATTCAAAATATCGAAGCCCACCTTATGCAGGGCAGCCAGTGCGACTCGGCTCTTGTGAACGGGAGCATTGTCATGCAATAGCAGGACACCTTTCGTTAATTTTCCCCGTCTTTTTTCTTTGATGGCTTCTTTGAACTGTTCTAAGATTGAAGCGTAGTATTCCCCCGTTATAGAAATGCCTTTATCTTTATAATCTATCAATAATATTCCTTCTGAGTCCCAAAAAATCGTTGCCATGAGTTTCCCAGCCGACTGTGAAACCTTAAATTTCTTGGGTGGTGCTGTGCCCTTTTTGTGCCACTGCATGGAGTCTTGTTTGGACTCGGGTTCATAATGATGAACCCAAGTTTCATCCCCAGTAACAATTTGATTCAATACGCCATCCTTGTCTTCATTGCAGAGGTCCAAAAACGCACG
This sequence comes from Hypercompe scribonia, assembly GCA_949316085.1. Lineage (NCBI taxonomy): Eukaryota > Metazoa > Arthropoda > Insecta > Lepidoptera > Erebidae > Hypercompe > Hypercompe scribonia. The sequence continues at coordinate 868,319 of OX438986.1, forward strand.
TGAACATTCCACGCGCTGTTGTTTTTGCAATGGCGTGAGCATTCTCGGCACCCACCGTGCGCTAACCTTAGTCATGCCAAGATGATCGTGTAAAATTTTAAAAATTGTTGTATCCGATACTCCAACCATTTCTGCGAGTTGTTTCTTTTTTAGTCGAGCATCTTCCAATACAATTTTTTCTACTTTTGCAATAACTTCTGGCGTAGTCACCTCAACGGAGCGCCCCGGCCTCGGGTCGTCTTCAAGTGATTCCCTGCCTTGTTTAAATAAACTATGCCACTTGTAAACCATTGTTTTTCCTGGGCAAGAATCCCCGTAAACCGATGACATCTCATTGAGTATGGTTTGAACAGACTTTCCTTGCTTAGTAAGGAACTTTATCACCGCACGGAATTCAATTTTCTCCATTTTTTTCACTTCGTTCCCGATTAAAATACTTGGTCAACGATAGTTTAATAACTAATGATCCAATCACAACAAATTTTACTATGCAGACTAATTATGAGTCACTGAATACGGTAGGCATCAAAAGAGCGCGTTTACCCGCCTTTTTCACTGTCATTCCGCGAACTTAAAAACTTACCCTCGTATCAACTTTTACTGACAACTCAGTGTCTGGTGTTTAAAGTAAAGAAAAATTTTGTTGACTGATTTTAATTTTTTGATTGTACGATTGGTCTAGTAGTATTCGCGGTCGCCACGCCGCTCTCTACTGTGCTGAGTGTTGTAGGTTCAAAACTCACATATAACAATGTGTGAATTACAAATTGTTGTCTCAGTGTTCTTTGTGTACGTTTCGTATATATTCGTTAAGTCCTCCGCGATACAATATATTTTCTTAACGCAGACATTGTCTTTAAATAATAATAATAATTTTATAAAAATAACATAGGCCTCTTATAAATAGTTCACCTAAGAAATTCCTTGTAGCACCGTTTTTTTTTTAATTTTTGAGCCTGTCAAAGTGACTACTCGGCCTGATGGAAAGTATGAATAGAATCCAAGAGATGTTGTCTCCATACTCATTGTGTATGCAGACAATGCAGGTGACCCACACTATGGCGACCTAGTGATGTGCGTACGCTCCGCTTGGGGAGGTAAAAGGCATGACATGACAGTAATCGTGGCAGTGTAATGCTTATATACTTATCACGCTAACTGTCACCCCTGCATCAATAGGTTACATTAACACAAGACTTAACCTTGTTTATTTAATATAACATCATCAACCTTCATTACACGATCCTCTAACATCTAGCAGAGACTCTCAAAACAACAAATTTGTGTATTTTTAAAACAAATTACGCCCATCAAACATCCCAACATCTTTAGTAAGATTAATCACTCGCCTACGTTCAACAAATTAATATCAGTTCGTATAAAAAGGCATACATTTGTCCGCAACCTAACGTCTGAGTCTGCCCACCTATTAATTCTTCTTTTATACACATAAAATGTTTCAGAACCAGTTGAGTTACTTTTGGGGTATGGCATTATTTGGAGCTTGCGAACGTGTTTGAGAGCTGGCGGTTTTTTTTTGTTGAATCCTGTTTGAGACTTGCCTTGTTTGAAAGGAAAGCCAGTTGAATGGGTGATTCTGAGGTACTCGTAAATCAGTTTTGACTGTATGCATACAATGTTGCAGATTTCGGGTTGTGGATATAATGTAATATATACAATATACATACAAAGAAAACTAGCCATTTAATTTGGCTTGTTCACGACAGAAATGCGTTTTAATTGAGTGTTGTAAGGTTTTTTAATTAATTTGTGGGTGACGTGGTATATTTAAATTGTCGAGACACACATTCAATAATTGTATTAAATATTGTTAGAAAATAATTCACCCGCTAAGTATATTAAATCAAAAATAGCAAAGACAACATCTCTGGGAGAAATCTCAACTTGAGGGAGAAATCACTGATACATAAATTTCATATATTTAAAAAATTCTAATCATCTCCATTGTCAAGTCTTTTTAGTCCACTGCTGGACATAGCTCTCTCATTAGAAAGGAGATTTTAGCCTACTATACCACCAAATTTCAAATGCTTCCCTATTTTTGTCTCTGCCATGTTTTTCTTTTAATATGGTATTCTTTACAACATTAAAACTAAATAAATACTTTCTACGAAGTAGCTCCATTGCGATACTTAATCAATTAAACTGAACTGCGATTTTTAAACATTTTACTATCAGTTTAATACGACTGTTTCAAACAAGTATGTCACTCGTACCTTATAGTTTTTTCCTACACAGCCTACTACAAACCCGTTCCTGCGTGGTAGTTGCGGTCGTTGACCTGCTGACGTCACGTCTAACTGTGCAGGCCCTGTTCGTCTACTTTGATTGTAGTACTTGAACTACGCACGATTTTGTACGTACCAGTTAGTTGCTGTCCATAACTCGAGATCCGTTCGTAATATATTAAATTTTTGATTACTGTAGGCCGATAGATAGCCAACAAAATGACTTCAAAAAAAAATAACTTGAGCTAAATAAGAATAAAAAAAAATCAATAGAGGAAAAGAGAAGAAATTTTTTGTGTATTTGGGATAATTCGAAATGAGTGCTATTAAGTATTGCGCCTAAGTAGTTACACTAAGGTATACGTAATGACATGCTGAGACAAAATGTTGTAGGTATCTCTAAAGTTGTGAGTCGCGCTCTTGTTTCCTAATTTAACATACACATTGTCCACAATACCTGAAATAATTGTCTACTCACGTAAAAATATTACACAGTAATGGTTAAATAATCATTCAACACATTATACATATCGTGGGCAGTAGAGGTACGTTGATTTCAGCACGAATCGACTGGCTCGACCGAGGCAGTACTACTCTATATTTTCTTTTTTCTATATAAAGAGCCTGCCAAAGTGACTACTCTGCCTGATGGAAGGCATAAGTAGAATCCAAGAGTAGTGGTCACCATACTTATTGCAAATGCAGACAATGCAGTATAGTGACCCACACTATGGCGGCCTAGTGAGATACTTTTTCACACCCCGCTTGGGGACGTAAAAGGCATGACAGTCATCGTGACAGTATAACGCTTACACAGTTACCACTATAACTGTCACCCCTGCATCAATGGTCCTACGGTCTCTCTTTGCTCTATACTCTCGCACAGAAGACCAACTTATGACAGCATGCGAGCTGTCATGTTTCATTAGTGCGTGCGAGACCTCAGGCTCATTGATGCAGGAGTGACAGTTATTGTGGTAACCTTTACACTGTCACGATTACTGTCATGCCTTTTACCGTACCAAGCGGAACGTGAAAAACATTTCACTAGATCGCCACAGTATGGGTCTCCATACTGCATTGCGTTCGCAATGAGTATAGTGACCACCACTCTTGGATTCTATGCATGCTTTTATTAAAAAGAGTAGAGTCGCGTTGGCAGTATCTTAAAATATAAATCTTTTAAACCTAAATATACATCTTTAATAAGAAATGTAATCCCTGAAACGCTGTCGTGGAGAACTTATGTTTATCAAGTCTGAAAATTTCCATGTTGTCAAAGGCATACAGCCTTTCAGCGCTTGTCACAAACAAATATTACCCTTTCGATCCCAGAACTTCAAAGCACTTTGTACAACGAATTCTCATCAAAATAAATTGTCCAGGGTTCACTCCATCCCTTCATGAATTTACATTTTAATTTAAAATTGGAAAATATTACGGCTTCTTGCGCGCTTGGTAATAAGACCTTGGCTGGCGTAAATGTTAAACTTTTTCTACTTATAATGTTTACTTCTTAGAAGACACGTACATTTCATTAAAACTATAGTATTTTAGTTTGGTGCGAATGAAAATAATGACTATTTAGACACTCTGTGTTCTTAAGGGCAACATAGAAAAATGTACTTCAGTGCCATCTATCAAACGACTACATAGACTACATAGTAACAACAGATCCTGTGTCACAAAATGGATATTCGCCGGCTAATTTATAAACTTGCCGACTTTTACCATAAAGTTGCCGTCTGTTAGCACTTACCACTCTGCCTCCTAGAAGATTCTCTCTTCAAACTGGATACTGAATACTTCTAGTCAAGTTTTCTGTCCACTAAGCTCGTGTTTTAAAATTGATTAGACTACACTAATCCCGCCTGCCGTACCGCGGCTTTGATAGCCAGAAAGGGAAAAGCAAGCTAAATTGAGTTTGCACCCAGTACAAATTACATTAAGTGTTTAGGGGATTGAGATGAAAGAACCACAAATAAATAGATGGCAAGGATTCAAGTGATAATGTGGTGAGTGCTACGAAACCTATGTATTAAATATAAAGTTCAAAATGCAGTACTTGAGTCCTGTCACTTGTCAAGTAAGTGTTCACGGTGAAAGGTCAGCAGGTCATATAGCCTGCGCGTTCTGACACACAAGAACCGTGTCACGTTGAAATTGGAATATAACCTTATTCTCTGCAAATTTATGCACGCAAATAACATATTTGAAACATTTCACTGTGAATTGAAATTCCACGTACTGCAAATAACTGATAATAAAAACGGAATAGATCTCGTTCCTCGTACAATAATAAACACGCAAATGCAGTACTCGTTAATTCCAGCTTGGTTTGATGGTTTTAAACAATTTTATGTGATTGTAGTTTTAAAGGGTACTACAGTCTACAATAAATATTTAAGTGTTGGAGGAGGAGGCCCATTGATGCAGGGGTGACAGTTGTCGTAGTAAGTGTGTGCAGTACAATGCTACGATGACTGTCGTGCCTTTTACGTCTCCAAGTGAGGCGTAAAAAAGCATCTTAATAGGCCGCCATAGTGTGGGTCACTATACTACATTATCAGCATTCGCAATGACTGTGGTGACTACAACTTTTGGATTCTATTCATGCTTTCCATCAGGTAGAGTAGAGTCACTTTGGCAGGCTCTCAAATAAAAAAAAAGTGTCATATATTTGAATAGTCATCGTCATAATCGAAGACATAGTCTGAGTCGCGGGAAGCCGATGGATGCAGTTGGCGTTCAGTCGTGCGGCGTGGCGTTCTAGGAGGGAGGCTTATGTTCAGCAGTGGACGTCTTCCGGCTGATGATGATAATGATGATGATGATATATTCGAATTACTTTTATCCTGATTGTTCTATATACTCTGTTCTAGAGCGAGTCTACTGATCTTAAAGCAATTGAGATACACCAACTTAACTTCGTAAGATGCATTTTTTGTATTTTTTTTAGATAGTGACGGATCTCTTTTAGACGACTTTAGACGTTTTTCTTATTAAAGAGATATACAGATAAATAAAGCTATTGAAACAGTAATAATGAAATCTTTAAACATTTGAGGAGAAACACAAAAATTTGCATCCCGAAAAACACTCGTCCTAGAGATACCTTAACGCGAGTGAAGCTGCCTGCACAAACTAGTTTGAAAATAAATGTCAAACAAAGTAAATAAATAATTTTATAATAGTTCACATAATGTACAGTTTAATTATGATATTGTAGACAAAACATGTGTTAGTTAAAACCATAGTTGAAGATTATTATCGTAGGAAAACTCACACGCTAATAAAAATTATATATAACGTGTTTAGATATAAAAACTATGTCACTTGTGTACGATCTTTTAATGGACGTGACATCATTGTCACGTTGTTTTTTTCCTACGGGAATTGAAACATCATGATGTCTTGCACTTTTGATTGTTTTCAATTAAAAATTTTCAAGGTAATATGGGGGAAAACTGCTTAACAATTTAGTATTACTTGTATTTAACAAAATATTTGTGAGTTTGTAGATATGTATGTGTATATTCATGTAGTTATTTGTATGTATAAATTGTGTCTTTGTCATTGAAATGAAATGTAAATTTAATAAAAATAGAAAATCCCCGACGACGTCCGTCGGGGAATCGGGGTTATCATTTTTTTAACTTTGTTAATGATGATTTTTATTTTTATTTTATTTCCATTTTTTTAAATAACATAAAATGATCATAAACATGATTTTCTTAATCAAATCTTCCGATTGGCTGATCTGATGATAAAATTAATTCTAAATTTAATACTTAAGCTGCAACAATTTTATTTGTTTTGAGGACGCTTTTACTAAAATGTTAAAATAGTATCTTCGGATTGGTTGATACGGTCTTCATTAGGTATGACAAAAACTGTCACTAGAAAACTTGCTTTCAAATAAAAAAAAAACTACATCCAAAGCGGTTTATCCATTCAGGAGTTATGATGTGACAGACAGTTGGGGGCTTAAAAAACAGTATATTTCTTATATGTTTAACATTCCTCACTCTTACGTAGGAAAGAAAAGAAAAAACGAAATTAAGAATAAAATCCAACTGTCATTTCTTCTCATTGGAGAATCGCGTGATATTAACTGAATAATATTTAATCACACTATCGTTGTGCTAATCACTTCATTACCTTTGTTACAGGTAAATTGACTGCACACCACCACAATTAATCATCGCAGAAGGTGATGTCATCTTGATTGACTAACAGGTACTTGAATAGTACAAAAATGAGCATAGTAAAAGCGTCTGAATCGTGTTGTTATTGTATAATGTGTCGAATTTCGAATTCGTTAACATTTGAAAATATTGTATAAATAAGACCATCTGATATGTTATAAAAATTGTTTATTTACTAGAAAGTTAATGAAATGGAATTTGTTTTTGAAAATTACATCACCTAAATGAGGTCGTTTGTGCAAACGTCGAGACGGTTTGCACTCTTCTAAGCGACCAACGAAATTTTCGAATACTCGTCAGCAAATAGACCGCAATATCACCGACATATGTTCGCTGATTTTTTCTTTTAGTTGACATAGTGTTTTAGTTTATTGATGTAGACATGATTCTTCAAATAATCCGAGAAATAGAAGCCTGCTGGGGATAAGTCTGAACTTTTGAGTGGCCATGGAATGTGGCCTCGTTTGGAAATCAACTTTTCCGGCAACATGTCTCTGACCACCGGCAGGGACTCATTAGATGTGTAACAAGTGGCTCCATCTTGTTGAAACCATGTGTTATGATTGTAACCAGCAAATTCCAGTAGCATCGGTTCCAAGAACTCCCGTAACATTTTTGCGCGGGATGTTAGATTCAAATGTTAACGAATTGGTCCAACCTATATATAATACTTTTCAGAATATCGTGTCAGGAAATAATTATATGCATCACCTAGAGCTAAACAAAACTGTATATTAGTAAGGTACCTTACAGATGTACACACGACAAACGAAATATCTGGTCAATGTAGTCGTCCGAAGGACATGGAAATTTGAAGAACAGTTGCTAGAGAAATTGAAGTAATAACGTAGATTGGTTTTATTACATCATATACCTACATTTGAAAACAACTTTTTGGTTCAAAACTATTGATACTCATGCCATAGCCATGACACTGTGTTGATAACCAGCCCCCTTAGCCTTAAATGCAGGGGTTTCACGTCCATTCACTTTTTTCTACAATCGCTAACGCCTGTATTCTCATATATTATTCACTAAAGTTCGATCACGTGTCTTAGCGGTCAGAGACAAACATTTTTTAGTTTTCTTATAACGTTTACGTTACGCTACGGGTAGAGCATACATCCATAGTAGAGTTTGTCACAAATACATCGTAGAGGACATTATCATCAAATCATCATTCAGAAATCTATTTTAAATCACTGTGATAAAGTTTGCTGCAATTTATGATGTATCCCAAAGTCTTGAGAGGCCCTCGACTCGCGTAACTGTGATCCCCTTGATAGTTCCATATCAGTCATATAGTTAGGTGTTCCACAAACAAAGGTAGAGTAAGGGTAGGAGTACAAACAAGTGGGGTTGCTTTCACACTATGAGTTACGAGTTTGAGGCGCGCCCTTGTGTTGGTTCAGTTGTGAGCTCACATTTACTTGAAACATTTCTGGCTTTAAATATATAAGGTTTACATTTTGGAAGTTTTGCGTCAGAGTAAATCAATCGACAGCTATTTCCGTTCTATTTTATTTATTTCACATCACCAACAAATGATACACATATCTTATACAAGTACAAAACAAATATTTTGTGTTCATCCAATTATAGGCAATGATGCGCATAAAACTAACATGAGTAGAACTTGTAATATATTGAATTAAAAAGTAAAGAGAACATAAAAAAATATACAAAAAAAAAATGTGTTAAAAAGATTCAAAACATTAAATAAAGCAAAAACTTTTGCTTACTCAAATCTAGGCTTACGATAGTCCACCACGTTTTTTTAAATTAGACAAATTATCTCCATAAATGACCAAATATAACAAATAAGAAAGTTCGTTGTAAGATTTGGTCACTCGGTTAATGGCGAATCCATCCCTAGATTAGGCTGAAATCTACGTAACTGAACACTTAATAGAAACTTGAGCGCGGCAACCTACTTGGAGCTAAGTAATGGAATATGGCTTTAAGTTTGGGACAATCTGTATTATTGTTGAATATATTTTAAAAAAAAACTCCTTGCTGAGGAGAGGCCTATGTCCAGCAGTGGACTGTAAAAGGCTGTTCATGATTGATGTTGAGTATATTGTATAATACAAGAATAAGAAGTGTGTGGCTATCGTAAAGTGACATTAATTAAAGTGGAACTAGAGACCTTTTCTATGGTTCTTACTTAAAGAGGGGAGCCCATTTTGAATTATGCGAAACTATACCAGACATAGGTAAAGTATGGTTCAGTCGGGAGTCCATGACGGTAAGAAAAATGTCTGCTATTGACCATCCAGCGTCTATAGGTTGGGAAAATGATGAAATGATTTTAATGATATTTTAGGTAGTAGAACCACGCTGATTTCAGCACGAGCGGTCCGGCTCGATCGGGGCAGTACTACCCTCCCACAGAAAACCAACTTAAAGCACCAGCATCCGTGGTGTCGTGTTTCGTTGGTGATTGCGAGACCGGAGGCCCATTGATGCAGGGGTGACTGTTATTGTGATAGCTGTGTAAGCACTGTCACGATGACTGTGATGCCTTTTACGTCCCCAAGGGGGTGTGAAAAAACATCTCGCAGGTACGCCATAGTGTGGGTCGCCATACTGCATTTGCAATGAGTATGGTGACCACACTTCTTGGATTCCATTCGTGCTTTCGATCAGGCAGAGTAGAGTCACTTTGGCAGGCTCTTAATATATAAAAAAAATATTGAAGTTCATTGCAGAACAAAAGGTTTTTAAAATATGTACATATATATGTCATTAATCTGAAATTAAAGGGAGCTTACCCGGAGCCGTGGGCATTAATTAACAATGTGTATGTAGGCCACGTATGTCATACGAATTAAATTATTCCACTCGCGTGGCCCGTCCAAGGCCTCCACTCTAAATTAACACTTTTTTGACATAATTGGATTACATTTTCAAGTTTATACATATTTTTGTCATAACTATGGATAGGAATAGGTCACACCTAACTAATTCATTATTTTTATAGTAGGCCACAACCTCCTTTCTAAGGAGAGGCCTATGTCCAGCAGTTTGCTGTTAAAAAATAAAAAAAATATCATACAGAAAGTATTATACAGTTTTTAAAAGAGAGACGATGCTATCTAGTGTAAATACACACAAACATTCGCGTATTTGTTCTCGAAAGGGTAGACAGTCATTGAACGCTCGAAACCCAATTTTATGTTCAACTTACATAATAGAGGGTTAGCTTATTGCCCTCACACGGGTACATATACTTCGAAATGAACACATTTATGCATTTTACATAACATCATCAACTTTTATTAGTGTACTGCAGGACATACGCATCACTGAGTCTTGAGTATTTTGGTCTACCAAGCCGCTATACTCCATTTCACATATAAATAAATTACATTCAGATACAAAAGAAATGATTGTGATTATCACACAATGTTTGGCTCGACCTCTAGTTTAACAGTCACAATTGCTGGCTGCTATATCGACAGGCTCGTCCAACTGGTATACTACAACAGAATAAGTGAAAAAAAATAATCTTGTGACTGAAAAAATAGATTATTAAAACTGCGAGTATAGCGCTCTCTTCTCTCATCCGTTTTGCCTTATAAAACGAGTAAGACACGTCCATAAAATTTTATAACCTCCAAAAAGCCAATAAATGCCGTACTAAGCTTGAGGGTTACTCGTAAAGTGCACCAAAATTGAGAAAATTACGAGCAGAAAGTATTGCTCTCATAACTTAATATTGACAGTGATAAAAATAGTTCAGTCTTACTTAGACCAATTAATATACGGTAATAACCTGATACGAATAGGGTTTGCATATGCACTTATCAAATAAATCTTCCATACGTTCTTTGGGTGGGCCTGGACACTATTAAGATCGTCACAAGACCAACAGACCAGTCTATAATGATCCTTTGCATTGATTTCCCCGGTGTTATGTTGATTTGATTGCACGGTTGGCCTAGTTGTTTAAGCGGTCACCACGCAGCACTCTACTTTGCCAAGTGTTGTGGGTTCAAACCCTACATGGGACACTACTTTGTGTGATCCACAAATTGTTGTTCTGAGTCTGAGTGTTCTTTGTGTCCGTTTCTTGTATGTTTGTAAAGTCCCCCGCGACACAGGATTTATTCCTAGAAGACAACACCCGCAGTGTTGTCTTTTTAAAAACAGAAAAACAAAACAGTTTTAATTAATTCTTTATGTAAATAAATACTAATAAACATTATCAAATATTTAATTAAACAAAGACTGGATGTATTAATCCTACAATACAACCATTTCAAAAAACCAGAACTCGTACTTCCATTCCGTGATATTCCGTTGCGTGCAGACACGATAATGGTTTTAAACTTCGGGGAATGCTGCCAACAAAACCTTTAGCTAGTTTTTGTACGCAATTTTCAACGTACTTTTATAAGAGGGAACCAAAAACAACGGATGGAGTTCATTTAATAATGTTTCTATAGATTTAGGAAGTTTATATTACATTCAGTGGCAATCTACTTACTTTTTTTTCTATATTAAGAACCTGCTAAAGTGACTCTACTCTGCCTGATGGAAAGCATGAATAGAATCCAAGAGTTGTGGTCACCATACTCATTGCAAATGCAGACAATGCAGTGTGTGATAGTAAGATGCTTTTTTGAGATGACGTAAAAGGCATCACAGTCATCGTGGCAGTGTAAGGCTCACACAGTTACCACGATAACTATCACCCCTGCATCAATAGGCCACCGGTCTCACACTCACCAACGAAACACGACAACATGGATGCTGGCGCTTTAGATTGGTCTTCTGTGGGAGGTTCTGCCTCGGTCGAGCCGGCCCGCTTGTGCTGGAATCACCGTGGCTCTACTACCTAAAAAATCTACCTGCAGTCTAATGTTAAAGAGCATAACAAACTATTAATTTCTTCTAATATGCACCGTAATCATGTAATAATAATACCAAAACCTGATACTTTATCCAACAGCTTTCTAAATAAATAAATAAATAAATAATTGGACATCTGACACGCAACGGCATCTAGCTTCAATCTAAGTAGAGCTTGTACTACAACAACTAGATGACTGATAGAATACTTTTAAACAAAGAAGGAAATAAATACTTCCAAAGTCTTCACAAACTTAACTATTAACGAAACCGCTACATGAGTTTCGTAAATTAAGTCGTAAGAGTGCGTGAGTATTTTTTTCTGATATTAATATTATTATACCATTTTATGCAGAAAAATCTCATATTTCCATTTAATCAGACAAAAAGATCACAGTAAATCAGTAAATCCGACAATAGGTAAATAAATCTACAAGGTCAATTAAGCGTAAGCCAATTAATTGCTTACTAGACATTTAATAATTGAAGATTCTGATAAAAATTAATTCAAAAACAGTTCTCTGTAATAAAAATACTTTATTTTACCTTCAAAGGGAATACAGATTTTACTCTACTATATATTTACTGATTCAATGTTTATATACACAAGAGTAAAAGTAATAATGTACGTAGCTTTCCTACATCGCATACACACAAAATAAACATATTTCACCCCTATTTGTCGAGTCTCCCACTCCTGCGTCAACACTGTCTACAGCTACACTGTAGCAAGCGTGAATAATTTATTCGTCGCGACTGTTCGTCTGTGTGCATCGATCGCGAATTAGTCTACGTTCACACAAAAGCTAGGAGTTGGCAATGGCCTAAATTTGTATTTTGGTTTTAATTACTTCTCATAAACAGCTGTTAATAATCCACTCCTGGAACTTTAAAAACAGGTTCTGGACTACTATATTACCGGTTGGGATAAACTTTATTTCAACGTTTTCTTTCTGCTTTTGTCGTATTGCGTAGTTTACTCTTTTAGTTGGCTCTTGCAACATCCACGGGATGCATAGGGACCGGAGACACTATATTCGTAATCCATCGCTGCATGGACAACACTATTAGCTATATACCCATTACTGTCCACCGCTCAACCATCGAAAAATTTAGAATTTTCTGGTCAAATATATTTCTTAATACAGTAAGAAAAAATAATGTGAAGCAAAAATCAAAAAAATATTTATTCTAGGGTCTGAATCTGCCTGTTCTATATTTATGACATTGGGATCATATGTTAAGAAAAAAAAAATACTATTATTGACTATTTCACGTTTAGTAAAGGTTGCCCAACAATTTTAGGTAATTGGAAATATATAATTTCTTTTATTTATATAGCTACAATTAGCTATATAAAACAAACAGCAATGCACTCTTAACGGCTACGAAATATATAAACTTTGTATATCTAAATAATGTCACTGTATTTTTATCATTTTTTTTAACGGAAAAATAGTGAAAAATGTTTGCTTTTTACAAAAAGGTTTAAAAAATTAAAGCCAGTTTTGGAAAAAAAATGGTAAACTGGTGTCCTAAAAATATGACAGTGGGAAGTAATGGGTTAAGCATCTATCTGATTGAGATCAATCCTGTCTGTAATTTACTACAGACGCTCTGTTTATTTACACTTAGATCAATACGACTGTTACCCGAAACTCTGAAGTTTGAACTTATCACTCAATTCGTTTTGATTGATCACCCATTTTATAGCAAATTTATTAATAAAATTAAAATTTACAAAGTCCTTAGCACAAGACCGATAAATCAACCACAGGTCGGATTAAGAAGTAAATAACACGCCCAAATAACTCTTACTGAGTTTTACCTAACCTTTAGTTAATTAAATTGTTCAAATGCAAACAATTTGGTCCCTTATAAAAGAAACAAATTTTGCAAGCAAATATTTATTATATTATTTTACAATTTCTTTCCTCGTCAATGAATATTAAAACGAACCGTCAACCGGTGCAGGTACCCTTCACAGTGTACATAAGCCTTTAAACATACCTATACAGTTACACGGGAAGGGACGGCCGGCTTTTCCTTTTGGGTTTTCATTTTCCGGCTTTGAGGTGAAGGTTTTATTTCGAGGAAGGGATCGTAGGACTACACCTTATTTAGTGTAATCAATTTAGGATTATATGTCCTTGAAAAGGAAAACGGTGTCTTAATTCGAGCGTACGTTAATTAGTTTTATATATCAATTAAACTAGTTTATTATTTTCCTATTGTATTTCATTACCTCTAGAATATAGACAAAATTGTATATGCTATAAAACTTTATGCCAAATTTGCTTAATAAGAACCATGGCGGATCTGACGCCAGTCTGGCCAACCCTCGATCGAAGAGTGCAGACGTAGATAATGCGAGTATGAGCATCAAATCATAACGAGGCAGACGTCTGGCGCCCAGGATCTCGTTCGTTTCTTATGTACTTAAATCTTTATGTTCTCAAATCTGTCTTGTCACTTTTCTTTTAGCTACCTAATTGTTAATTTTTACTGTTAAAAAAGCATCTGTCTTTTGTTTGTTACAATTCCAATTTAATATTGCGGAGTGTGACGTAATGTTTAATTCGGTCTCCTGACCATTACGCCGCGTACTAATGGAGGCCAGGTTAATATGAGAAATCTGTTTATTATTTCTTACTAACCAAAGGGTACTTGAGGTATTAACATTAAGATATGGAAAATATCCATCTGTGTGGTGACAGATTAAGAATACATGGTGTTACCACCCCTATTCATCCCGTGGGTATCGTAAAAGGCGACTAAGGAATCATTACAAAGAGAAGGAAAACTTGGAACAAACCCTGTTCCAACTCGTCTGGCTAGCGTGGTACTCGTATAGTAGGCCAAAACCTCCTTGCTAAGGAGAGGTCTATGTCCAGCAGTGGACTGTAAAGGCTGTTGATGGTGATTGAAAATATGGTTAAAGAAAATGAAGAGAAAGTGAATGAGTAAGAAAACCAATAAAATGAAATAGACATGGTTTAATCGTGTAGTCATTGCAGCTGAAATTGTCTATTGTTCAAGCCCTTCAAAGAAAAAGTTGACTTTTAAACCTGTCTATATATAGTATATATATATATATATGTATAGGTACTGAAGCTACTGAACTTCCTAAATTATAAAGATTGGGTCCATTTACCACCCAAAATTATACTCCATTGTAAACTCCATGTCACAACAAGAAACAACATTATCTTATTTGATCTCCTGCCATATATCTTGTTAGTGAAGCTGAAACAACATGGCTATGTTATAAATCATGAGTGACCGAATCACGACCATCCACCTCGCCAGCTGTAGCTTCATGATTTATGGCGCGCCTGTTATGACCACGGAACCTCTCGTGTTGAAGCGTTTCGAGTAGAAAGCGCTGATCGTACAAGGTAATGTTTGATCTGGAGCTCTGTGTGGTAACCAGTGTTACATGGTGCTATTTTATTTTTACATTAAAATTACAAGCCTTGTATGACGTGGACAATTTTCTTATTTATTATTTATCTCAAGTACACTCATTTATACTAGGTCTAGTAGGGTATACTACTATAGGCCTGTTAACCCATTAATCTTTAAGGTTAGAGTACGCAAGCTTTACGGAGACTTGTTGACGGAGTCATCAGAATTATTACTTACCTATTCATTATTGTATGAATATGTATGTATTTGTGTGTGTATGTATATATGTAGGTATGTGTTTCCTTTTTTATGTATATATATATGTATTCATATCATTATGTATTACACAAAATATTGATACGCAAATTAAAAATCAACACTACTAGATCTAATGTTACACCTGCTACACGCATCTCTGCATCACCCAAAGGGTGACTGGAAGAAAATGCCTACGGCATTAAGTCCGCCTTATGCAATGTAAGTTATTTGCAGAAAGTATAAATAAATAAACAAATAAATATATTTATTGAAGAATAGGAAATCCTATCTGTCCTATGTACATACAATATGATTTACTAAACTCACATGAATGTAAAAAATATCCGTTTACATATAAGAATAACTTGCCCTGATTGACTGACGGATTCATAAACGCAGGTCCTAAATCGTTTGGGCTATAAACTTGGTTTTATAGTAGCTGATGCCTTCTATATTGTAAGCAGCAACCACGAAAAGATTTTTGGAAATTTGAACTCTTAAGTGGATAAAATAAGTGTTGCACGATTGTACGGCAGTAGCTATTTGTGCTTTAAAAATTATTCATATTGTAATCATGTAGGGTAGTTGTGAATATGTTACTCTCAAATGACACGACAAACAAAACAACAAATCTCAATACTCAAGACCAATCTACTAGTTACATCACACCCATAGTACCCTATTATATGTATATACCTACGTGTGGGGCACTAAATTAACTAATAAAATAGCTAAGTGGAGCCCTGGTGACTCCATGCCGGCGCCTCTCGGGACAGAAGTGTCTACGCCTACGGCCCATAAAGTACTGAGAATAAAGTAATCCTATTATCCGATTGTTTAGAGGAGACATTTGGTTGGATATTGAATTCAGTGTACAGTAAACCTTTTTGGGTATTTTAATTTACTTCTTATAGATACATTGGATAAGTTGGGCTTAATATCGTTTGGTTTTTCTTTGAAAAGGTTTTTGATGAGACATTTTTAGCGATGAATTGCTAAGAGAAGCAAACATACAATAGAATAAACATAACATACAGTCACGCTTATTTCCCAGAGGGGTAGACAGAGACAATCGATCTCCACTTACCTCAGTTCCGACACCCTTTTATTGCTTCGTTTATATTGTGGCATACATACTCGTCGGTTCCTGGTACTTTGCACACGACTCTTCTTCAGTACCTCACTAATTTAGTCGACAAATGTTCGCCGTAGACGACCTCTTCCGACACTTCCACAGACATTCAATCTAAGAATCTTTTTCGGGAGTATTCTATCATCCGTCTTCTCAACATGACCAAACGATCGAAGCGTGCCTTTTTCCATCTTTGTCACTACAGCTTCTTTCAGTCCGCAGCGTTCGTAGAATAAACAATATATCTATATGACTGTATTGATATTATAAATGAGAATCGGCTATTTTAACGGATTAGATAAAGTAAATAAGTAAATATTACAAAAAGAAAATTAACAGCTACACAAGTTACGTTCATATAGCTTCGCCTAAATCCCCGAAAGGCTACGCAGAAATATATTAATGTCGAACTTTTCGTCAATTATAATTGCCTCTATTATGTGGGTCGAATTAATTAACCTACATAATATCATATTATCACTACAAAAATAATTATTTATAATTAAAAGTTCAAATTAGAATTGAAACTTAATAATAAATAACCTCCTTTCTAAAGAGAGGCCTATGGCCAGCAGTAGACTGTTAATGGCTGTTGATCTGACGTGAAATTTGAATTTCAATATTTGAAGTTATATAATCCAAAAACAATAAGCGACATAGATTTGTGTATAAGTAAAAAAAAATGCTTTTGTAGATATCTGATTTGGAAAAAGTTTGTTCTCAAAAGCTCTTGACTCTTTATTGCATGATTTAAAAATGTTATGCTAAAATGTTACTACAAATACATTCTCAAATCGTTAGAATGTTTATAAATTGAAAAACAGACCAACCTAAAGCGCCAGCATCCGTGTTGTCGTGTTTCGTTGGTGAGTGGGAGACCGGAGGCCCATTGATGCAGGGTTGACAGTCATCGTGGTGAGTGTGTAAGCCTTAAACTGCCATAATGACTGTCACGCCTTTCATGTCTCCAAGCGGGACGTGAAAAAGCATCTCACTAGGCCGCCATATTGCCTGCTTTTGTAATGAGTGTGGTGACCATAACTCTTGGATTCTATTCATGCATTTTATTAGGTAGAGTCGCTTTGGCAGGTTCTTAATGCAGAAAACAAAGAATAATAATGAACTTTATAAATTATTATAAGTAAAACAAACTAAATAGAACTAATTGGTAAATAACAAGTCCTTAAAGCGGGCGTCAGTTTTACCACACCACAATAGCCATTAACCACACCCACGTATAAAAAGGTCTCCACACACTAAATCGACTTTATTATACATCCCAACATTCCACTTCCTATTTAACTTCTTGTAAACACAATTCGCCGGTCTAGAACAGTAGTTTTGTCTGTACAGATGTTTTGTGAGGTCATCGTGCTCCTTAACGTCTGGTTTCGTAACGTTAAGTACAAACTTCTTCCTATTTACAGTTCGAGGTGTATTAGGGTCATTACTCGTTATTTCGATCGTTGTGTGTACGTGTGTGCTTCTGTTTTATATGTCCCTTAAACACGTTTAAAATTTACTTACTCACATGCGTTATACTTACTAATCATATGAGTTAAATTACTTTAAAAAAAGTATCACTGATTTCACTGAAATATGATAAATTGTGATACACGATGTTTTCCAGTTCTTAAATGACAATTATTGAACTTGTTTTTTTTTTATTGAAATGTAAAAAACCTCGACACACGCATTATACGTCATAACTGAATATTAGCGTATAATGTTTCAACAATATAAAATTAATATATATTAATTTCTGGATTAATTATAATAATAATAATAATCTTTATTGACATAAAAATGGGTACACTTCAATTATAGAATACGCTGACACCCGTGCTAGTTAAAATTGTGTTGCAGGTGTCGGTTTCTCCCCATATACAGGTACAGTTTTTCAGTACATCAAGTAGATAATCATTACTGTTTACAACAATGATAATAATTTAAGACTATTTTATAGATGTCATGCTTCTGTGTGTGTGTAAGTGTATGTGTGCGTGTGTGATTGTATGTGCGTGTGTGTGTGTGTTATATATAAATATGTTTGAAAATAATCAAATTTACAAAATAATATCACTTAATTTACCAAGAATATCTGTAAAAAACAATATCCAACTGAAAAAAAAATCATGTAAGAAAAATACAGACCATTTTGTGACTTGAATTATTAAAGTATCGATGATAAAAACTTTATTTATGCACGACTTTATATTCAATGAGGGCATATTAAAACAGTAACCTATCTGATCTGCATATAAGATAACACGGAAATATTAATTCTGTTTCATAAAAGGCTCTGCAATAAATGTGTTCATGTTTGTCTTACGTTTTGTTTTTCAAATACCACGTAAAGTGCAAGTTTGAAGTCACAAGTGTGTTCCTACTCTTACAGTGGTTAGGTCTGTGGGGGAACGGGTGTCATGTTCCACCAATACAAAGAAATCGCGAATCGCGGCCCAACGGTTGATACTGAGATGGAGAACTTCTATATCGCAATTCAAGATGTTCAGTAATTTAGTATGACTTTAATAGACGGCGCTATAATATTTCTTTGTTACCGCTGTATGTAGAAGCCGCTACAGGTCTATTCTTTCGTTGTAACGGTGTAGAAATAACACAGGTAACAATACGTTCATAGGGTGGTGGAATTAATTGCTAGTGTTCTCCTGCACTTATAAGCAGCAATATGATACTTGACTGTCTTTTATTTCAGTCCTTAATGTTTAACAGAAACTCAGGGTCTATATCTTTCATACCGTTTAATCAAGACAAATAAGATTAACTGCCTCTCCTAACAGAATCATCAAAGCAGAACCTAAATCGCTGTGGTTACAAATTTGAAATTTTGATAAATAATGTTTTTTTATATACATCAACATCCTTTTACAGTCCACTGCTGGACATAGGCCTCTCCTTAGCAAGGAGGTTTTGGCGTACTTTACCACGCTGGCCAGACGGGTTGGAATAGGTTTTTTTATATTGTAAACGTCTATTACGAAAGGGTTTTTGATAATTTCAATCCTAAAAGTATACAATAGGGTTACATGGAAGTCTGTACTTGTTTCTATTTTTGGATATATCAACGATAAAACATGAAATAAGAAGTAATCAAACTTCTCTATTTAACCAACGGCCAATAGAATTATCTCGGCTGAGCAATAATTGTTTTAGCAAAAGCGCAGAGCCGTCTGACAGTGTCAGTTAATTAAGTAAAGCAATCGCTAACTTAATGAGTTTCAGTCACCTCTGATGAATGAGACGATCAGAATCCATTGAGGATGCATTGTTCTATGATTCTGTTTACATACAAGTATAGAGTGTAGAGTATCTATGTAGCTTGAAGATTAGAAAAAGAGCAGAGTATGTTGATTTGTTTAATAAGTTAATTTATATACCTATTGGACATGCAGATACAAGCCCACCTCTCACTGCAATCAAGCTCTGTACCCTCTGAAAATGAAGATTAGCGTCTATGAGACTAACGACTACAATGATCTTAGCATGATGAACCGTTGAAAGTCGGAAATAGCGAACAGACAGAAGACAGCCACTGTGCTAATCTAGTTTTCTTTAGACTATGGATATTTCAACAGATAGTGGTATTTGCGACGTCATAGAATAAATGTTTATTTTTATCGTTTGTTAGTTTCTTGTTAAGTAAGACTACAAGAAATTGAAACGAATGAAGCCTCATAGGCCTCTCTTTTGAAGGAAGGTTAATGTACAGGAGACCTAGCCATTGGGGTTCGTTTATTTCCATAATATTTTTTTTTCATATTAACAGCTTGCCAAAATGACTCCACTCTGCCTAATGGAAAGCATGAATAGAATCCAAAAGTTGTGGTCACCATACCCATTACAAATGCAGACAACGCAACATGGCGTCACACACTATGGCGGCCTAGTGAGATGCTGTTTCACGCTCCGCTTGGGGACGTAAAAGGCATGACGGTGGTGACAGTGTGGCTTACACAGTTACCACGATAACTGGCCAAGAGTGTATCACCATTTTATTGTTCACCTAGGTATTTTATACCCAATGCGCAGCCTGTAAGCAATTTTTTCGTTGATATTCACTGAGTGAGAGAAGTTATCAGAGGTCTAAATCTTACCTATTACTGTGAGGGAATCAAGAAACAGCAACAAACTTGTTTCTTGATTTCCTTTTAATTCTCCGCTTACCATCCTGTAATTCGTCTGCTTCGTGGCAGCGTAAGGTTCATACTATTACCACGATACCTGTCAACCCTGCAGCAATGGGCCTCCGGTCTCGCACTCACCAACGAAACACGACAGCATGGTCATCATTATCTACAGCACTGCTTTGTTATCGCACGATTTGTCTTAAAACGCGTTCTTCACAATACGGTATCAACGAAGTATTGTACTCGCGTGAGTCGAAAGTTGATAATTAATATCCAAACAAGTTTCAAGATGGCGTACTCAGAAGTTATTAGACCCACGCTAATTCAGATATATTTTTAGCGTGAGTTCTTGAACGTGAACTTAGTTTTGAACTTGTCATTTACTAGCGTACGACATCGTGTTTCTCAAAAAAACCAACTTACTCATGTTTGCTACATTTTTTATTGATGTTCGAGTCCTATTAGTGGTAGTATGATGATATATAGCTTATTGCCTTCACCAATAAAAGCACTATACAATATTAAATTATTGTGATCTTTGAAACAGTTGTAGCGTTCATGTGGTAACACTGTTTTTGAGGACACCACTTTTTATACACTAAGTTGGACACACAAAAAGAATGTCAAGTGGACTCGGATTAACAAAGCGACTACAAGCGTGTAACTCAAGCTCTTGGAGAAAATACTGTGAATATTGGTACTACCTGAACAGTAAATTCCTATTAAGTTTAAACTGTGTTTAATTTGCCCATTCAAGTGGTAGATGCATCAGATAAAAATATATTGTGGAATACACAAACATAGTAACTCCCAAATAGTATTTCTTACGGTTAACACGTACATCCAGATAAACGAACAATTCTTTGGTTTTATAAAATTAGTAAAGATAAATTTACGCCTTTAAGGTTAAATTACAAGGGTTAGTTTTGCTCCAGGTTGAGGAAAAAGCCCCTCAATTTTCAAGTACTTAATCGTCCCGTACGGTGTCAGGTTCGTAGCCGAAATATACACGTTTGCATAAATACGAACTACTCCCGAAAATTTTGTCACAACAGTGATATGTCATACTTGTTTACTTGTAGACTTCTAAATTGGTCATTCCGTATAATAATTCTAATAACCTGACAATAACCTCGACATCTTATTTAACATCGACTCCTCTTAATAAAGATAGACGGTAGGCCCTGACCGTACAGCAATAAAGTGACATCATCCGACAATCTTGGCTTAGATACAATGGCTTTATTAATTCAGCCCTATATGAGTCAGATGGCGCTTGGTGTAAATATAAGATATTGTGTTAAGGTCTGCTATAGTAAAGTAGTTTTGTTTTAAATATTAATGAGCTAAGCCAGGCACCACCGTCACAGTAGTGTGTCTAAAGAGATCACAATGGTATCGTTATCAAGGCTATCACTGTCCACTTCACGACGAGGGTCTCAAAGTAGCTTTGCTTTAAATATTAATGAGCTAAGCCAGGCACCACCGTCACAGTAGTGTGTCTAAAGAGATCACAATGCCCTCATTATCAAGGCTATCACTGTCCACTTAACGACGAGGGTCTCATCCAAGGAGTTCCACGTACATAGAGATACATTAACTGTGTTAATTAAAACTACTGTGGTATATCTGTTAATAGCCTTTTTTTTTCTATTTGTCGAGCCTGCCAAAGTGACTCTACTCTGCCTGATGGAAAGCACAAATAGAATCCAAAGAGTTGTGGTCACCACACTCATTGCAAATGCAGACTATGCAGTGCGGTGCCCCAACTATGGCGGCCTAGTGAGATGCTTTTTCACACCACGCTTGGGGACGTAAAAGGCATGACAGTCATCGTGGCAGTGTAAGCCTCACATAGTTATCACGATAACTGTCACCCCTGCATCAATGGGCCTCCGGTTTCGCACTCACCAACGAAATACGACGACACGGATGCTGGCGCTTTAGGTTGGCCTTCTGTGGGAGGGTAGTACTGCTCCGGTCGAGCCGGCCCGCTCGTGCTGAAATTAGCGTGGCTCTACTACCTATTTTATAGCTTAGATCTGGAGAGGAATTGGGAGATGCTACATTTGGAAAGTATAGATCTAATATTCTTGTGAATGAACAGATGTCATGTACTTACAACACAAGGAAACCTCCCTTTGTGTTAGAGGGACACGACCTCTGAGCAGACGAGGTGATCATGCCTGACGGGGCGCGGCCTAACGGTTGATGATGGTAAGTTGTATATAATCAGCGCGAAAATTTCTATATCGCGGTACAGGATTAGTTACTCCCTTATTATATATTATAACCCTTTTTATGGTAATCAAGTTTGTTTTCGCTATTTAACATCACGCCACGATCAGCCAGCAAGTCTTAGAATAAAATGATTCACGATTCCAAAAAAACAAATACTACGAAAGCAAGTGAATCAAATCGGTAATATCTTCATAAAGTATTTATACAAACACAAATAAATAGAAACGTTGCAATAAACTTGTCAATATTTAAACGTATCGATGTTTTTCTAAGTACATTTTACAACAAATCGAGTTCTCGTGATTCAGGTTGGCTGTACGCCAAAATACCATTACCTAAGTTCCGACTGAATGTCTGGGCGTAACGAGTTATTTTTCCAATTATGTTTATGTCTATTAGTACGTTACTAACTTAGGCGTTACCAGTCTGGTAGAGAGCCAGGCGTCTGCGTTACACTCCACTCAACTGTACAACCGTACAGGACATAGTACGAGAAAAAGGTAGGTAGTAGAGTCCCACTGATTCTGCACGAACGGGCCGGCTCGACCGAACAATACCACACCCTCACAGAAGACCAAACTAAAGTGACAACATATGTCATCAGATGAATTCGAGACCGGAGGCCCATTGATGCAGTGGTGACAGTTATCGTGGTAGGTGTGTGAGCTTTACACTGCTACGATGATTGTCATGCTTTTTGCATCTCAAGTGGAGCGTGATAAAGCATTTCACTAAGCTGCCATAGGTCACCATACTGTATTGTCTGCGTTCACAATAACTATGGTGACCAGAAATTTTGGATTTTATTGATACTTTTCATCAGGGAGAGTGGAGACGCTTTGGCAGGCTCTGAAAAAAAAAATAAAATCACTGGATACATTTTGTTAAATATATGCTTTACGTAGGAATACACTTCAAATCCGTAGTGATGCTACGGCCTCACAGAACAAGGTTAGAGATTTTTCTTGTATTTACCCCAGTGAGTGAAGTTATCGCAAGACCTGTGGCGATTGCCAACATACAGTGCAACCACAAGATACATTACAACGCCATCCACCGAAGACACACCGAACTACGAAAAAACTACCAATCCTGTATCGCGATATAGAAGTTCTCGCGCTGATTAGTATATAACTAACTCAAACGTCGGCAACGCACTTGTCACTTGCCAATGCATAACCAGTTTGCCTTCTATATCATTGAAAAACAAGACACGCTATACACAAGCGCTCTACATAAAGGTACAAACAGAACAGATTAATATCGCTCGTAAGCTTACATCGTGTTTAAGAGCCACATACATATTATGTTTTATAATAAAACTCATCCATCACACGTTTTCCTTGAAAATGTACACAAATCTGTTTGAAGCACATGCTACCAAGTCCATAATCACCACATTAAATACTGCGGTTAAGAACTTCCAGCTACAGTGCTTGTTTGATGTGCCATTCCTGTTTTATTTACTGCAGCGGCATCCTTATAGCGCTTTAATAGCTTGACCGTATCAAACTTGAAAGCAAATACACCCATGACAGTTCTGGTGTTATAGATTTTCATAGAATGTAATTCCTCTTTGATCACTTTGAATTCCTATTTTAGATAGGAGTTGATTTAGAATGAATTGTATTTATTTTGTGCGGTGAAATATAACATATATATATAAAAAGAAGATTCATATGTTTAAATATATATGCGTATTTAGAAGGTAAGGTTCACTCTTAATAATTAACGGGTTTGGCAATAATTTGTATCACTGATATACGTATTCCATCCTAGACCGTTTGGTGATGGATTAAGAATACAGAGTGTCACTACACCTATTCTTCCCGTGGGTGTCGTTGAAACCTCGAAATAAACCCTTTGGTTTTAAACATATGGAAACCCCCTCGGGCCGTCATCCCACGGAGGTTGCCCGTCTGGCCAGCGTGGAATAGTAGGTCAAAAGGTTCTTGCTAAGAGGCCTATGTCCAGTAGTGGACTGTTGAAAGCTGTTGATAGACGAATTAACTGACTGTTTAACTACAAGAACGGTTTAAATGTTAAGTACCCTAAATCTAACGAGTAATCGGTGGTTTAAGAGTAAACTGGATATGCGGACACCCAGGCTTTTCAGCTCTGGGATATTACGGACCCTGTGTAACGACTTAAAAAATATAAAAATCAGACATCTGACATACAACGCCATCTAGTCCCAAAACTAAGCAGACTTTCTACTGAGGGTACTTACACAACTTATATAAATACATATATACTTTTTTTTGTAAATACACACATAGAAAACACCCAAACTCCTTAACAAAATATTTGTAGATCACGCAAAGATTTAGTTCGACTCGGAAATCGAACCCGAGACCTCTGGTACAACAATCGCAAACGTTACAAATGCGCCACCGAGGCAATCAAAGAACTATACTTTTGCAGTGTTAAATTGAAGTCCAAATATAACTATGATTTATTGTTCACTCAAGAAAAACAATAAATAAATATGTCGGACATTTAACACACAACGTCATCTAGTTTCAAACTAAGCAGAGCTAGTGCTATGATAACTAGACTGACTGATAGAATACTTATATACTTTTTTTTGTGAATACATACATATTATACACAGAAAACACCCAAACTTCGAAACAAACAATTGCAGATCATTTCGTCCGACCCGGGAATCGAACCCGAGACCGCAAACACAGCAGTCACATTCATAACCACTACGCCACCGGGGTAGTTTAACGATCGATAATACGATCTTATATATTTATTAGTGTGTTTTAGTTAGTAATTTTATTCTGTCATACATGTCTTTAATTCTTTAATGAAAGCCGGAGTTCGGCCAGTGTAACTCAATTGTGTCAAATTACCACCTACATGGTATCTTAGTAACCACGCGTCACCTTAATACGGTTGTATGAATTGGATCGCATGTTGGTGACATTGTCTTTGAGGAAGCGGTTAAATTGTTTCAACTGTCTCCATTTTCTCTCCGATATTAAATTTTGTGGAATACACACTGTATTAAGCCGCAATGGAAATTGATTTTTGTAGTGGCTGTGTCATCGAGTCTACCTTTAAAGTAGCTTCAAAGAAAGGTGTAAGGTTAAGTTAAAGGTTATTGAGAATGTTAAAGGTTACGAGCAGATGGGTCAATTGATGGAAGGTGACCACAGCCAAAACGTCTTTAGCTCAGGATTCACAAGGGCTGTGAGGTTTGCTCTTTTTACGAAGACCATATTAGTCCGAATTACCAGAGGCGAGCATTTGTTCATGTTTATTGCGTGAGGCAAGAAGTTTCTTCCACTTGAGTTTACCGTTAGCTAAGTTAGTTAGCCACGGAGGCTTCATAAATATTTGTGTAACTCGGAAAATAAATTATTTTACATTACGAAGGAACCAAGGTTACTACTGAACTCCAACCATTCGCAGTATTATCGAATACTTGTACACTACTGTAGGACGGACGGCTTCAATTGTATAATATCCTCGTTTAATATGTAATTGTTATCGGCACTCGAAGACCAAATAATGGGACTGTATTTCACACAAATAACAATCATTTATACAGATAAAACAATCCATATTGTTCAAGTCGAATGCTTAATGCTACGTCTAAACGGTCGCCATTAGTACATCCATATTAATTGGATGTATTTTTAAAAAAATAAAAAAGTAAGTGTTGAAATAATCTATGACTACCAGGACTAACCAATTAAAGATTTGAACCATTTATTTCTACGATAAGGAAAGTAATAATGTTAACAAAACACACAATGATTAACATAGAGGTTTGTATGTGGGTTTCGAACTCACAACACAGCGCAGCAGAATTGGCATTCGACTTTGATTGCACGGATGGTTCCGTGCAGTCAAAGGGTTATGATGCCAATCCTCGGCTAGTTTCGTCCCTTAACAGTTATGTCATCAACATCAACATCCTTTTACAATCCACTGCTGGACATAGGCCTCTCCTTAGCAAGGAGGTTTTGCCTACTATACCACGCTGGCCAGACGGGATCGAATAGGGTTTGTTCCAAGTTTTCCTTCTCTTTGTAATGATGTTGTCTTGTGTACTTTGTTCCCTTAGTCGGCTTTTACGACACCCACGGAATGAATAGGAGTGGTAATACTATATATTCTTAATCCGTCACCACACGGACAAGTAATGTAATAAAATGTAAATGTAGTTTCTAACGTAGCTAAGGAGTGTAAAGTTCTCACATCTTAAAATACCCGCATAATGGAAAATCATCAATTGTTAGTTGTTCTCGTAATAGCCATTCCCACGGTTCGAGCTTTATGCACTCCCATTGTTAAGTGACTAATAGATACCAACTGTGTGCAGTACCGGCTGTTTATGTTAAATGTATGTTATAAAATGATTATCCTTGATCAGAACTCAAATAAACTGTTATTTAGTTGTCAGCGATAGAGAATACTTCCAGAGTTTATTCAAAACTAAACCAAATACATACTTATAAAGAAACTTTAAAATTCTAGTGTACGATAAATTACAAGACACCCTTAATAAATTTTGTCCCACAATGACTTGAAATCTAAGGCCTACATTCACAGTTTCTTTGCAGTATACGAAACTTGCATTTTCTTAGCTGCCCCATTACTTACGGTCCATATTTACCTTCTTCTGCTGTTCGTTCGATTCTAATCATTTTCAAACATAAAAATAGAGTCCTAATACACTAGCTTCAACCATTTTACAATGTAAAAATTTGCACTCATCTTAAATAAATTGGGAAAAGGACACGACAATAATAATAGTGATGAAATGAAAGTTTCATTTCGGTGATATTTAAGTCTAAGATAATGTCACACTCATAACAAAAACATGTTCTTTCATCAAACACAGAAATAATAGAGTTGTAGAAAATATTTACCATATTAATCATGAGTCATATGTACTCATACGTACATGAAAAATAAGATTAACCAGTATTTAAGATAAAAGATGTAGGTTTATAATGACTTCATCAACAAGTCTGCATTTAAAACTAAAGCAACTATTTTCTTTTTTCCAGTGCGTGAAGGTCGCGCGGCAGGATGCCGGAGAGCGTGGCCAAGGATGATGGCAAGAAGAAGGAGGCGTCTCCTCGACGCCGGCCTTCTGGGAACACCGCCCATGTCAGGGTAGAGCTACTGGACGGGTCAACAATGGAGCTGGATGTCGATGTAAGTGTAGAATTGGTTGCAGAAATTAGTTCTGAATTTGACCAGGATTAATCAATACGATCCTTATCACCATAGTAATTCATTTACTCTTAAGACTTAGAAGTTATTTGATCAAGAAACTCCTTTGTTATCAGTTGGAAACTTTACTTACAGAAGATTAAACAGAAAGCAATAATGTTTAAAATGCCTTAGTCGAAGTAATGGCGTTTAATTGTAGCAGTTTCAAATTAAAAGACAAAGGTGTATTTTTTTTCCTAATTTCATTTTGTTCCCCACATTGGAGACAATGATCTAAATTCTGGCATATCTTGCTTTGCTGCCACACAATAGGCGAAGGCTCTGTGTGCAATATTTTATGAACCAATAATCACCTAGATTGTAATTATTTCGTTTTGAGTTTCATCATTTATTTAACGCTTTCCAGCAACAATGGATTTCCAGACTAGATTATAAGAGGTAGACTTGCTAATTCAGTTTTATTATTGTGTGTTCCAGAGAAAGATCAGAGGCCAGGAATTGCTTGGCAAAGTGTGTGACAACTTAAACCTAGTGGAGAAGGACTATTTTGGTCTTCTCTACGAGGACAGAGGAGACCCTCGCATTTGGATAGACCTCGAGAAGAGAGTGTCTAAGATGGTCAAATGTAAGCTCTTCTTTCTTAAGATTTAAATCATCTTGAATTGTTTAAATTAGAGAGGCATGTAACTGGTGAATGGTAATTACGAGATTTTGATCTAACATTTCTGATATCTTCCAATCTTCATTGGAAAATTGACTAATGCATGTCTATGTATAGATCATCATTTGTTTATAAACCTAGAAATAATCTATGGAAATTTTAGTATATTTAGCACAAACATAAAACTCTGATGGCTGATGGAACATTAATTCTATTAAATATACATTCTTTTTACACAGATGAACCTTGGCGAGTGAGGTTCTCAGTTAAGTTCTATCCACCTGAACCGGCAACGTTGCAGGAGGAACTCACCAGGTACCAACTAGTGCTGGCAGTCAGGAAGGATCTACTTGAAGGTGAGAATATTTTAATTTATTTGCAAAAAAATAAGCACATTAAAACCGGGATTTTGCTAATGACACATCTGTCGTAACTTAGCTAAAGCTATATTACTGCGATCTTCTGTATATATGATAGAATTACTGGAGTGCCTGGCTGTTCTGATTCGAGAAGGAAGAAATTCTACGCCATCGCCCTTTAAACACTTATGAGACCATCTCTGGCCCACGACGAACATTTAGTGATTAATTTGGTGATATTCTGAAGAAGGGTTGTACGATTGATGAATGTGGATGGAGCAAAATTGGTGTGTCAGGACCGAAGTAAATGGAGATCAATTATCTCTGCCTTCTCTGTTCGTGTGGTGACGGATTAACAATATATAGTGTTACCACCCCTATTCATCCCGTGGGTGTCGTAAAAGGCGACTAAGGGAAAGTATGCAAGACAACATCATTACAAAGAGAAGGAAAACTTGGAACAAACTCTATTCCAACCCGGCTGGCCAGCGTGGTATAGTAGGCCAAAACCTCCTTGTTAATGAGAGGCCTGTGTCCAGCAGTGGACTGTAAGAGGCTGATGATGATGATGATGATGATGAAGACTCCGACTGCCTGCCTACCTGCCAACTACGACGTGAATGTACTTTATATTACTTTCTAACTTATAATTTCTGTTTCTGTTCTAGGCCGCCTACCATGTTCAGCAGTGACACACGCACTCCTAGCCAGTTACCTACTCCAATCGGAGCTTGGAGACTATGAAGATAAGGAGGTTGGTGCTGGGCTGTGCAAGCAGTTGAAGTTGGTGCCAGCTGCGTCGTGTACACCCGAACTTGAAGAGAAAGTGGTTGAACTGCACAAGACTCATAAGTGAGTTTATTTTTTCTCATTTTATCTCAGTAATTAATAAGGGTTCTTGTTTGTAATTTTCTTTTTTAAAACGTTTCAACTTTATTAATAACATTGAACTTTCCAAGCTTACAAAGGAACTCCTGTATGTTTTAATTTGGCTTCATCTCCATATTAACTGCCTCGGTGGCGCAGCGGTAGTGAATGCGACTGCTGTGCTTGAGGTCTCGGGTTCGATTCCCGGGTCGGACCAAATGTTTGTATGATCTGTAAATATTTGTTTCGAAGTTTGGGTGTTTTCTATGTATAATGTGTATGTATTTACAAAAAAAAAAGTATATAATTATTCTACCAGTCAGTCTAGTTATCATAGCACAAGCTCTGCTTAGTTTGAAACTAGATGATTTTGTTTAATCTCCAAAAAAAAAAACAAAAAAGAAAAACAAAACAATCTCCAAATTTCTAAATATGTATACTAGAATCTTAAATAGATTTTCATGGTTTCTCTTTCATAACTCGAAATTTAAATCGGATATTTAACTTGAAAACTTGAGTTACAATCTACTTTCGTTATTGTACAGAGGGCAGACACCAGCTGAAGCCGAGCTCAATTATTTGGAGAACGCAAAGAAACTGGCCATGTACGGAGTCGACCTACACCCTGCGAAGGATTCGGAGAACGTTGACATCACTCTTGGAGTGTGCTCTTCTGGACTTCTGGTCCATAGGGAGAAGTGAGTAGAACAGTTACTCGTATTTTCATATTAAAATTTGGGATACAACAGTTTTATTATTAGGACTTTCACATCTTTTTCAGGGAATTTTCGACAAAAGTTTCTCTTTAAGTTATGTACCAACAATATGTGACTTAGGTTAATTAATGACCATTGTAAATGAACAGTTTATATTAACAATTACAAATACCACGAACATCAGGAATAACACATTAAACTGAACTTTGGAAACTTAGTATATATTATTGCTCTTAAAAGACATAATTTCTAGCACAAAGACACCCTTTATTTTTTTTTCGGCAAAAACTTGATTTAAACCTTTTTACGCCAACTGCATCAAACAAAATCAATTTAAAGACAACAACCTTTTAGACGAATGTGCTAAAAAAAAAACTTTTACTATCAACTAATAATGTCATACACAATTTATATGATATAAAAACTTGTCGCGAGATTGAAATACTCGTATTAACTTAGTCTGAAAATTTAAAAAAAATAAAATGAATCGGATCCAATTACATATTTATCATCATAATATTGCATTGTAACGCAATATACACTACCGGTCAAAAGTCTTTGCCCTCCTTACAATTTGTGTGATACACAACAAATAAAAACAATACAATCGATTTTGATATTTTTATTTTATAGAACATATATGGATAAGAATATAGTAATAATAAAACCACAGTCTGTAATTGTTATATATTTAAATTTTTGTTTTATCAATGTAACCCCCTTTTGATTTAATTATTTCGGCGCATAATCTTGGCATTCTCTGTAACAATTTGGACAAATAATCGTCGTCTATTTGGTTCCATTCGTTTTTCAGGATATTCCAAAGATGTGAAGTGGAAGTAGGACACTGCTTTCTGACTTCCCTGTCCAATTTGTCCCACAACAACTCAATCGGGTTGAGGTCGGGCGACTGTGACGGCCAAATCATTACTTCCAGTACATTCTTCCTTTCCAATTCTTTCAAATACTCTTTGCACAGCTTCGAGGAATGCTTGGGATCGCTGTCATGCTGGAAGACAAATTTTCTTCCAATCAGGGGTTGACCAGAACGTACTACATTTTCCTTTAATATTTTTTTATAACCTTCTTTCTTCAAAATCCCTTCAATTTTTACCAGGTCTCCAGTCACCCGCCCTCCAAAACATCCCCAAACCATCACCGAGCCTCCGCCATGTTTTACAGTTGGGATTACACATGGATCTAACATCCGTTCTTCCTTTGACCTGCGCACAAAGACTCTTCTCTTAGACCCAAAAACCTCAAATTTTGTCTCATCACTACATAATACTCTCTCCCACTGTTCAGGCGTCCAATTTTTATGTTCTTTAACCCACTGCAACCTCTTAACTTTATTTTGACGTCTTAAAAGAGGTTTCTTCACCGCCACCCTTCCAAAAAGGCCAGCTTCTCTTAATCTCCTTTTCACTGTAGAAGTACTCAAAGGCTGATCCCTAGACACATTGATCTGAGCTGCTATCTCTGGACCAGTGAGTCATCGATCACGTTTACTGATCAATATAATACGTTGATCTTCAGCTGTTGTGGTTTTTCGAGGCCGCCCTGAACGTTTTCTATTGCCAAAGCTCCCAATGGATTCATATTTTTTCACGTTGTAGTCCACGGTACGTCGAGGTAGTTTTAGTTCGGCGGCAATGGCACGGTTACTTTTACCAAGATTATGAAGACTTGTAATTAAAGCACGAGTTTCAACTGATAGTTCCTTGGTTTTACCCATTTTAAAACTTAAAGGTCTGAATTTGCGAAAACGGTAGCAATTCGTATTCGAACTTCACAAAAAGATATCTTGGTACAAAAAGTATAAATCACAGTACGTTATTGCGTCTCACAAGGCTAACTGGGACTAAACTGCAATTATAAACACCGAAGAAATAATTCACAGTTAAAGAATAATAAACGAATCAGCGGGTACTCGCAAGTTGTAACTTGACGCACTCACCTACAAAATATAAACATGCGCTCGTATGAATTAAACAATTAACGGGCACTATTATTTTTGGTTTGTATAACATCGTTTAAACCTTCGCTTGACAACGTGAAAGGGAAATTTGCTTAAACTGTATTATTTTGAAATTTAATGAATGAAGTATGGGGTGGCGAAGACTTTTGACCGGTAGTGTACATATGCGTGCAAAATTTCTCATTCAAATATTTATTGTTATTTAAAAGTTTGTAAAAGAAAACACTTTTCTAATATAAAAGTAATGATGATAATAATAATCTCACACATCTCACACACGGTATTCAGATTCCAAATTAAACAGAGCTTGTGTATAACCAGACTGCTCATGAACATATCTGCATTACACCAAGATATAGAACAAATAGTCGTGTTCATCACGCAAATACTTGTTCTGGGTGGGAATCGAAGCCAGGATAATAAATAACATTAGTTTGGACATTATTCTAGTGTTTATTTTTTATTTACAGACTTCGTATAAATCGGTTTGCATGGCCAAAGATTTTGAAGATCAGTTACAAGCGACATAATTTCTACGTAAAGCTGAGGCCCGGCGAATTCGAACAGTTTGAGTCCACTGTTGGATTTAAGCTTGCCAATCATCGTGCCGCCAAGAAACTGTGGAAGACTTGCGTTGAACATCATACTTTCTTCAGGTTAGTAATGGATAGTTATAGTAAAACACTCAAGAATTGTTTATTAACTCCTTAATAATATAGATTATCAGATCTCTTTTCACATCTGCTTATCATAAAATAATAGTATGTTAAAAGAAACTCAAATGCGATTCGGTATATTTATATATATCCTAGACCTAATAGTGTTCCCTGTGAAACACCTCCTAATTAGTACATTGTTTTATTAAACAGCAAATTTAAAACATATTTATATTTTGTTATGTAATGTCAATTATTTAATTCAGAGTTTATATTACTTCGTAAAAAATTATATATGTGATAGAAAATATTGAAGATAGTATCTACTTATAGATAGATTGTGAGTGATAGTGTGTGATATTGTGTGTCAGGTTGATGTCCCCGGAGCCGGTGGCGAAGAGCACGCTGTTCCCTCGGCTCGGTTCGCGCTTCCGCTACTCGGGGCGCACGCACTACGAGTCACGCGCCGCCCCCCCTCAACGAGCACCGCCCCACTTCGCGCGCACGCTCTCCAACAGGAAACTCTCCTCGCGCTCCATGGACGGTAAGTGTTCTATCTACCTGTGCAGGGTTCAAACTACGGCGAGACGAACTACTTATAAATAGATATTATACGTTTTCCTACTTAGCACGGTTCAAAAGTCAGTTCATCGTAAGACTGCAAATGATTATATTCGTCATCGCCGTTGTTAACACCTTATATACTAATATTAACTTCATCAAGATTCACCTGCAGTTGTTACAAATATAAAACATATAGGAACATTACTTGTACTTGTGTCCTAAGTCTAGACAACCAATTTATTCATTTATACATCATGCACTTTATGTACATAGCCGGACTTAATGCTTAAGGCATTCTTTAAAAGTCGACCTTTGGGTGATGCAGAGAAAATAAGAAGTAGGTGCGTTTCAGGTGTTGAATAAAAGAAGTAAACACATACAATCTTATCTTATACTAAAATTGATACAAATACATACATATACATACATAGACATACATAAATAAATATCATAACAAGTATAAGATGATAATCATGTATTGGTTGATTCTGCCAGCTGTTTCAGTAAATACAATTTATAGGCAAAAACCACATCCAAAGGCTTCTTAGGATTATTAGGATTACATGCATTAGAAATGACCCCTTTGAACTAACAAAACAAACAAACAAAACAAACAAAGATTGTAATGCGTTTTTAAACACGACAGACCAGACAAAAGATCACGATAAAAATGAATGTTCGGCATTCTCAAAGGGACTGGACGACACTATTATTGCTTATGGCAATTATTTGAAATTCACTTATATTGGCAATACCTCTTCGCAGACTGTTTATATAAGTTTTTTATCTGAACAGTCCAGAAAGGGTTTAGTCTATTGTCGCAAAATGTGTCTGTGCGACTTCTGTCAGAGGATTACATACTTTCTTTCCAACGTTAATTAAAATTGATCTAACACAATCGATTCTTCTGCCTATTACAATGTTAACATCAGCTATACTTGACTCATTGAGGAGTAATTTTAAGAGATTGATGACCTTAAATTTTTCTATATAACATTCGTTTTTGTCTTAGGTAAATAACGAAGTATCAATGAAAAATGTTGCTAAACTTTGGCATATTATTCCTTTAGAGAGCTTCCAGTGTATGGCAGTATCGTTCTTCTCTAAAATTTCCAAAGATAGATCCGCGACAGCATATGTCTATCTTTTAATGTTGTCTCATGACTCTACTCTGCCTGATGGAAAACATGAATAGAATCCAAGAGTTGTGATCACCATACTCATTGCAAATGCAGACAATCCAGTATGGTGACCCACACTATGGCGGCCTTGTGAGATGCTTTTTCACACCCCGCTTGGGGACGTTAAATGCATGACAGTCATCGTGACAGTGTAAGGCTTACACGGTTACCACGATAACTGTCACCCTGCATCGGGCCTCAGCTCGTCTCAGATGAAAAAAAAAGTGCACAAAACTGCAATATACATGACGTCAAATGACTCATTACAAGCCATAAAACACCTGTGCGTTATTCGCAGAAAAATATAACATCGTAATGTTTATATTTACAATGTGCAATGTGAGATAGACGCCAAGTCTGCCGCGTTGACCGATACTGTATTATTAGACTTGACTTCAAGAGATCACACGATTCCAGGAGACAATTCGTTGCGACTCTATTTTGAATGATGATCGATTATGACACATTATGATATTGTTGGTTTCGTTTGTTATTTAGCTTTGACGGGTCCGCAGTTAGTAATCTTGACTACAAAGTTTAAAAGCCGTGGTTACTATTTAGTATCTATGTCAAGTATAAGCATATTTATTTATTTTGAATTTAGGTGTAATATACAGACTGGTTCCCATAGTACGTTCTCTACGCGATCAAACGGCCGTGCATAAGTTGTGAGGCTATTAGATTTGTTTATATTAGTGCAGTAGTATTATTAGTCAGGCCAGTAGAGGCCAGTCAATAACTATCAACCAGGTACTTAAGGATTACAGGGGATAGTCAAGCCAATATTCTAAAGGAAAGTAGATAGAAAAGAAACGCACATGAGAGGAGGGATGTTTACCGGCAACCTGACGCGATAATTATTTTAAATTAAACAAAATGGGTGCGTTACATGCCTTAGAAAAATAAAACTCAGAATAATTAATTAATTGTTTTTTAGAGGTTTTGTTAAGGGAGGTCGTATCGCTACGCCATTTTGTTTTTCGTGGTAGCGTGGATTCGTTGTTTAGTGATTCGTATTAGTAAACATACGGGGACGTTTATGTAACGCACCCAAATATTAGATTCGGTTAAATAGCATACACATTCAGACAATAATAGTACTTACTAACTTCTTGATACATTAGAAATCCATTAAAGTAATTGAAGGTGTCACAGACGATAAATATGACTCACACTTGCACACGTGAGTAAAATGAGGATCCATTACTGAACGTAAATATAAGTAACTATTTAAGAGAAACAAAACTGTTAACTTCCGATTTAAAGTAATTATTATTGTTAAAAATATAATGCACAGATGGTGTAGTGGTTAAGGGCCACGTCGCTCTCTGCTGCGCCGAGTGTTGTGGGTTCAAACCCCACACGGAACTTTGTGTGATTCACAAATTGTTGTTCTGATGTTTGTAAAGTCCATGACACAGGATTCATTAAAAAAAGATAATGATATTTCCAAATGTATCACCGCCTCCAGTGCACCTAAATCGCTATGAATTGGGTAGATGACTGTATCGTAAATAAATACTAACGTCCACTTCATTAAAACTAATATCGCGAAACATCTCGCAAAATACAATTAACACAGCTTTTTATTATTATTATTACGAATTTCAATCAAATATACAGTGAAATATATTGTTCAATTGAGTAGTCTAAAACAGTGACGTCACAACTTGGTATTTAGTACAGTTTTCATACAAAATTGTCGTTTTGACAGATGATAAAAATAATTTGACTAAGGTGTCATCTAGCCTATTGTACAAGTACAGACATCTAACATACGATGGTAGTTGAAATTACACTGGTCACGTAAAACAACGAGATTCGACCATGAGGAGATTTGTAGTCCTTTATAAATATCTACTCACAAGAGTTTTATATCCCAATGATTCATATTTTGCCTAAAGTTTGTTATATTCAAGTTATTTTCACAATGTAGTAAATTATCATAGTTATTTTAGTTCGACACATAATAAATCATCTGATTTCATTGGCGATTCACGGACGTTTCAATACTTCTCTGTGTGATGACGGCTTCAGAATACGGACTGTCATCACCCTTATTCACCCCGTGGATGTCGTAAGAGGCCCCCAAGGGAGTGAACATGACCACATAATTGCAAAGAGAAAAAAAAACAAAGCCTATACTACCCTGTCTAAACAAAGTGTTAAAGTAGGTCAAAACCTTTCCAAGGAGAGGTTATGTCCAGCCGTGAACTGTCAAATCTTTTGACATAATTGACAGATATATCAATTAAGGCATGACGTCACACTGTCCGCTATTTCTCCGGAAAAAAAATTGTCAGTAATCGTGTTCAGTTCTCGCCAAAGTCGGCTCACATCCTAAATATGTATGTATATAGACAAATGTACAAACAGATATGGCCTTGACTGTGATGCTGGTTGACTCATATTTATTTATTGTCACCTAGTCAGATGCATTGGACGGTATTATGCGATAAGTAAGATACACATAAAAGAGAAAAGTGTCTCGTTGTGCAAACACCTTGAAAAACTTAATAAAATGCTGAATATTGATCGTTTGTTTATTCGTATATTTCATATTTACGATTGCAAATAAATAGGTTTATAATTTAATAGTTTTTTTTTGTATACGCTACGCAATATCTTAGCCATTTGTGAATCAATTTCAGTAATTGATGGTCCCGTTCAAATTTGGCTGTAATATTTCACCTCTAAATCACAATTGTAATTGTAAAGTAACTGATAAACAGAAAACACTATTTATAATACAATTGTCAAATATTTATAAACGTTACCTATCAACATTCTAGAAGTGATGTCCAATGAAAATGCACTGAGATCACCTTAATATCCATTGGTAGGTATAGTAATCTTTTCGAACAAAGGGTGGTCCTGTTGACCAGACCTGGTAAGCGACCTAAGGTCGTGGGTTTTGCATCCAGTTCTTTAATGCAGAAAACATTACATTGACTCGTAGTTAGTAACAAACCAAACTTCGTTGAAAATTCTCAACACCAATTTGCACATATCAAAATAATGACCCATTAAAAGCCACTTTACATTAATAACATGTCATTGAAAATTAAAATTTTGTATATATAAAAATTAACCATTTCCTCAATCAACAATTGTTATGTTTTCGACATAAAATTAATTGGAATACAATCACATCGCCCATTTCGAAAGTAGTGTTCTGTTGGTTTTGTTAATGTTCCTAAGAAATACGCAACGCTTTAGCTGCCATTGAATGCTTCACTCATAAATTAGGTGAGCTTTATTTTGGGTAGCTTCTAAATATACATTCACAAATATAGGTTACGCAGTATTTCGTAGATATGGTTATAAACTTCGATACTGTAAATAAACATGGAGACTTGACTGCACAGTATGTCAGAGAGTACGATTACAATCACATCCAGGCAATTTTACTGTTTTGTTCATTCAGCCTGAATGCTGAAATACATCAAGAGTTTGAATCCCATCCAGGAATAGTAAGTGCGTGATGAACACTTTATCTAACATCATCAGACTAGTTCACCGCTGGGCATAGATCTCGGTTTAGAAAGGCAGTTTTGGCGTATTATACCACCAATAGATATAGGGTCCACCACTCTATGCCTATTTGGATTTAGCGTACTATACCACGCTAGCTAGCTAGACGAGTTGGAATAGGATTTGTTTCACTTTTCCCTTCTCTTTACACTGCTGTGTTGTCCTGGATAATTTATCTACTTAATCAGTTCTATCAACACCTACGTGAAGGGTATCCCGAGTTTTCATTTAACTTTTATTGTACCGTTAAGTTGTCAAATACGTAGTCCCTTCAATAAGGGTAGTTACTATTCCCCCCAAACAGTCCACGTTCCCCTTTTCTAGTAAAAGTACTTAACAATACAGAATCGTGGACTGAAATACATTTATGTATCCAGCCGTGGTATGCGGTAGGTCGATTTAATAGTACAATGATTCATCCGTAAACCTTTTCAAGAGATTTTTGGCTACACTGATATATCGCGTTATATAAACATCGTTGTATCCAACAGCTTTTGCAATTTAAAAACGGTGTGCAAAATTGAAACTAGGAAAACTTTGTAAGTAAGTATAAACGATATGAGAAAAATTATAATTATAAAAATCCAAGACGGACATATGGACACTCTCTGGCAATCAATCAATAAACTCAGTTTAAAAAAGATACTTGTAGCATTGAATTGATTGATTAAATTTGTATTAACATAAAGGAATCGGTCATAAACTTGTCGATTCATATCCTTAATACCGTAGTCCAGGTTAAGCAGAAATGACAGCATGCTGTTACCGAAATAGCCACACAGTCTCGTGTCTCTTTCAAACACATCAGATCATATCTTTTTAACACATTTACAGTCATTTTTACCCGGGCCCTTTTGTACTATGCTGCCATTCTGGTTACAATACGTTTACATTACCCATCCACCGCACCACAAATTCTCTGGAGCCTTTCACATTGCACGCTTCTTCGAACGATTTTTGGCTTCTGGTTTCTAATTCTCTGAATACACACGCATAAAGTTATTCTTATTTATCATAAAGCGATAAAGTGTTTTGCGTCTGACTATCATTAACGTCATTAGGACTTATTTAACTCATAAAACACGAAGGTATTTCGCCCATAACTTTTGATGGATACAGAGTATTAAGTGGCGACTAAATAGTTTCGGCAACGGCCGATAACAGTTTGAGTGATGGTTTTGGATCGATGCCAATGAAGTTATAGAAATATGCTTGTAGTCATGGTGTTTAACAATTAGTGCATTGTCGCTTAGCGTTCGGACAAGATCAAACATTTCTACCATTATCAAACTTAGGTAGTAGAGCCACGTTGATTTCAGCACGAACGGGTCGCCTCGACCGAGAGAAGACCAACCTAAAGCGCCAGCATCCGTGCTGTCGTGTTTCGTTGGTGAGTGCGAGACCGGAGTCCCATTGATGCAGGGGTGACAGTTATCGTGATAACTGTGTACACCTTACACTGTCACGATGACTGTCATACCTTTTACGTCCCCTAGGTCGCCGTGGTGTGGGTCGCCATACTGCATTGTCTTCATTCGCAGTGAGTATGACGACCACCGCTCTAGGATTCTATTTATGCTTTCCATCAGGCAGAATAGAGTCTAAAAATATAGAAACTATACTATATATATGATAGTGAGGTTTTACTTGTGGTAATGAATTAAGAATATAGTGTCACCACCCTTGTTTATGAAGTGGATGTCGTAAGAGACGCCCTAGGGAGCACACTATGTAGAACAACAGCATTGCAAAAAGAGAAAGAATTTGAAACAAACCCTTTACCAATCTGTCTGACTAGCTTGGTATAGTAAGCCAAAAACTTCTTTTTTCTTCCTTTTTCCTTCCTATTTTTAAAGAGAGACCGATGTCCAGCAGTGGCCTATTAAAGGCTGTTGGCCATAAAGATTTATTTTTAGTACAGAGCATAATAGGAATACAGTTAAATAGAAAAGTAAATTTATAATTGAATAACACATCAGTAATATGTACATAATTATGCCTAATATTATGTAGGTACTTAGAAATTTCACTTTTTAATTGTCTGAAAGAAAGATTGTATTATGTATACCATACTTATATAATAAATCTAAAGAATTTTTATGTCTCGTTGAACACGCTAACCTCCGGAAGTACCAGTCGGATTAATGAGAAAATATTTTTGTGTTGCATAGACTGATCATTTCAAGTCTTGTTTATAGAAACAGGTTTCATCATCATACACTGCTGGACTAGTCCACTGCTGGACATAAACATCTCTGTCAAGTGGAGGTTTTGGCCTTATACCACGCTGGCCAGACGATAGGGTTTGTTACAAGTTTTTCTTATTTTTGCAGTTCTTTTTTTATGAAACAGGTTTCTGACAATGTTAAGTGGGACAAGACTCGTAGGACTAAAACTGTGACCAGAAATAATTGCGAGAAATGGCTATAACAGTGAACAGGCATAGCTGTAAGTAAAATATCTTAATATCTTTGTGCCACAAGTATACAAACTGCCTTTGAAATCCCTAGATTCATGACATCCGTGTTTTAGCTTCAAATTATCACTTATAACTTTTTCTCCCATAGTTTTATCATCTCTCAGATTTCAAGTCGATTATGCTTCACAGTTGCTATTCAAAGATGAATTCTGGTCTGTAATTCTTCAAGTTATTGTCATAGAAGTAAACCACTCCTGGTGTCTAAACATAGTGTTCACAAAGGCGAGCTTAACCACATTTGAGTTCTGTTTTAGCAATCCTATGAACGAAAAGCAGAATTATTCACGTATGAATTACAAGAGAAAGATGTGTGTATTAAAATTCAAAGAAACAGAAATACGAGCATAAACACAATTACTGAATTTAATAAAAAAAATATTTGTTATAATTCTTCACTCATACATAAAACATCCAGTACAACCCAATTGCGCTTTCGCACCGCATGAAGTAGTAGATATTAATATAGTGAAGCGCGCGCACGTATATACATCCGCGGTTCTATTCCCGTCTAGTGCTTATCTGTCTGCGGTGCGAAATGGTGTTTGGGGACTGTTGGAGCGTAAATTGTGCCTCCCGTGGGTATTTTGTGGATTTTTTTTTTATAAATGCGAGTGTTGGGAGTGAAATATTTTTTTTTACAAGTGATTTTGTTGAGGTGGAAAAGTGAGATTCAAAATATGAACCTGAAGGCATTATGCTCAAGGGTTTAAGGAGAGGATGGCCAGTTAATCTTTAAGGCGACTTGTTATGCTATGATTCTTCAGACATAATTATAATGATAAAGAAAGTAAAGCTTTTGCGACGTTTAGACTTCGATATTTCCCTTGCGGATGAATCGCGTTGATATGGCTAATTCCACAGCCATGTTATTTCCTACAATTTTGTAGTGTTTCAGTTCCATTTAGGTTTATTTTTTTACCATGATATTAAAAGAATCGAAAATTGTGTTAGCTTATTAACAATTATTGAGAATGTTTTCTCTGAAAACTCATTACCAGATCCATGAAAAAATAAATCGTGCAGCGAGAACCCCCATTTGGTGTTCCTATATCACCTGAAGGTCGACTAGGAGCGAATGTCTCATGGTTTTAAGACCACTTTTGTACAACATGTGCAATTAATTTCAAATGAATACATTTGTGTCAAAGCTAGACCCTCCCATATAAAGAGATTACAAGCCATATTGTCAGCAGCCTTGTAACTTAACATAGATAAAAAAATCTACATAATTTTCACGTAGTACAAGTGTAGACAAAATAAAGAAAACAATCCATGCACTCACGTATCTTCTGTACCATATCACGTTTAAAATTAACATTGTTTGTCGATCCCAGGTGTAAACATTTACAATTTATTATACCCACCCGTGTGGGCTTCCCGCTATTCCATGTTTTGTTATTTACTTGGTTTATGGTGAAACCTCACAGTTGGTTATATACTAGAGCTGAAGCGGTCTCGAAGAATCCATGTCGGATAACGTTTCAAAGCACTAATAGCGAAAGTAGTTGTGTGAAGTAACTAGAGGCTGAAACACAGTAAGTCTTGATTTTATTCCGTCTTTTTTTCTATTTATGAAAGCATAACTAAAGCAAAATATAAAACATTAAATTATAAGACAGAACATACAAAAATATCTCGTGTTTTACTAAATACTCGTATAACGATAGATTTCTTTTTTTTTTTACAGTGGAATGTGCAAATGAGGATATAATCAGAAGTTGTAAAACACGATTAAACGAAATACTAAGTTTCTTAATTGCGCTAAGTAATATCCAAACTCATAATCTCCTCCAAACGTCTGTTATTTTTTTCCTCTTTTTTCCCAAAACAAAAACTAATATCAATCAACCAACATTGTCCCCAATAACTCATACAATTGATCTTAATTGAGAGATATCATAATAAACCCAGTTCCGTTTTATGGAATTACTTCCTACGGGGTGAACGCTACACTAAAATATATCTATAAACCTTATTGGATCTGTTTCTACACCATCTACAAGATATCGAAACATCAGTCCGTCGTTTCGTTGGTTTGATTCTATCAGTCGTTAAGATTCATCAGAAGAATACTCTTAAAGTACCTTTGTATTTTTAAGATTTAATGACGAATTGAATTAAAAAGTAAAAAAATGATTCCTCTATCATCGAAACATGCATAAGCGCAATCTGTTAAACTAATCAAAAGAAATCAAATCAGCGAAAACTCCAGAAGTATTCTAGTAGCCACTGTAGATTTGAACTGTTCACCTATTATTCAAATAGTTTACAATTACGTTTTTATGAAGGAGCGGGCAACTCAGAAGTGCGTTGCCATTGTTTTCTGAGAGATTTAAATTGACTTCCCAAGATCCAGAATTTTAAGTAATATAGTAGCGTCTGAAGCAAATAAAAACATGCTGAAATAAACATTGAGAAACAAAAAATATACACGTCTAGAATATTTTTCGTTTATTTATTTTTAGATATTGCTTTAACTATTACATATTGTCGTCGTTAACAACCTTTGATAGTCAATTTAATAGTTTTGATATATTGGACAAACAGGTAAGTGAGCCACGATTACCAGCGCATCTTGACACCCTGAGTGTGGCCGCGGGTGGACGGGACGGGTTTTCTCTTCCATCCGCTACAGTGCCCAGCTGTGAGGAGGCGACGTCTACCAGTGCCGTATGTCGCCTAAATGGAGAGTTTACCCGTAGATTGTGCCCATGTCAGTGCGCGCGAGCGCTGAGTGTCC
Source organism: Hypercompe scribonia (assembly GCA_949316085.1). Classification (NCBI taxonomy): domain Eukaryota; kingdom Metazoa; phylum Arthropoda; class Insecta; order Lepidoptera; family Erebidae; genus Hypercompe; species Hypercompe scribonia. The sequence continues at coordinate 911,757 of OX438986.1, forward strand.
GGATGGCTTAATAGCAGCAGTTCCCGAATCCGGAGATGACGGCCTTAGAGGTTTCCATACGTTAGAAAGGGCCTGTTTTAAATTTTCGTTCTCTTTGCATTACTTGTGCTGCGTATCCATACGACACCCACGGGATAAATAGGAACGGCGACACTCTGTATTCTCAATCCGTCACCACATGGACCATAATGTGTAACGCTATTGGCAAATATCTACCACATCTGACACCAATACATCAAACCGTTGTACATTCAGTTGGTGTGTTTATGACGTAAGAATACGAATATAGGCATGACTTTAAGCCAGAGTTACGAATGCAAATAGATGTTGATAATTGTACGGTAGTGTTTAGCGAAGTACTGGATTCTTTTGTTATTAGTCTAGACTCAAGACTTTTTGTTCCGTCTTCATTATGTTGTGAAGGCCAGTTTCTTTGAATATGATGGACCATCAGTCTCAACGGCGACATGTCAACTACAGAGGAGATATAGGCCACGAGTGTGTCTGGAAACACAGGTGAACTCTCGGTTCCCTCACTCTCACTATCCGATACGACAGCTATCCGACACGATCTCTATAAGGCGCAGGACCGACGGCTTTACATACTCCCCGAGGCATGGGGATTCAGACCTTCCAAACTCTGTGCTGTTATTAGGTGTTTCTGTAACCTCAATCTCAATAAAACTTTTGAGCCGATCCAGAAAACGAACCCGAAACCCATTGGTATTGGCACTAAAGGCTAGACCAACGAGGCAGATACAGATAGCAAATGGCCAGACTTATTTCATTTCGTGTGCACATGTTTATTTACGAGTCTTTGGTAATTGTTTTCTTAAAAATTCTTTCCTTGTTAGGAGTTCGATTTCCCTCCGTAAGCAAAAATTGCAATTTACTTAACTATTAATGAGCATTCGCATTTTTATTAAATCGAGAGAAATGATAAAATATGTATGTTTGGCAACATCAACATTTGTTATGCTCGTACATTAAATGCATTCAGGTGCTAACCGATCATATTGACATTAATGAATGAAAAGTTCAAATATAAGTCTTAATAGTAGATGTCCCTGGACAGTGTAAATATATACTTTACAGTAGATATCTATCAGAATACACGGACATCCGTAAGTGCACACCAAGCCGAATTAGGTACTAAAGTCTTAACCCCTGTTTCCAATCCGTGACCGAGTTTTTTTTATTGAAAATAATTAATTTCTCAAGGAATAGAAACAAATAAATATATCCATACACCAGCATATACATTTTAATATGTTAATCACAATTTAAGAGATATCTAAGTACGTCTTCATTCATAATTTTTGTTATATTCAAACAGTTAAATAACTTTGAAACTTTCGTCTATGTATATATACGAAGATGCATCGACTTGTCACAGCATAATAAAACACGTTGATTGGATCACTAGATTTAATAGGTTCCTCAGTAGATCAATATTGAATAACAAAACAGAAACGGTTTGTTCACTATTATGTCTTGTCTCTCTACGGATTTAACTTTACAAAATTAACCTCGGAAAACCCAAAAAGAGAGGGATAGAAATATTTAATCAAGTTGTAACTGTTCTTGAACTCTATATGCTCATGGGCGCGGGGAGAACGCCGGCCCCGTAGAAAACCAAATGCGTAGAAAAATACATATTTTAGCTTATTTTAAGTAAAGACCTATTATCATTTTGTAGGGATAAATAGTATGTCTACGTCCATGCATATGCTTGTAACATGTAAATGTACTCAAGGATTCACTCCGATGATTACAGCGCTGGCAGCAGCAGACAAAGATGAATCGATGCCACCGGATGCGACTAAGCGCCACACTATGCCGCCACAGCCCGCGGCGCGGCCCACTATCAAGGATAAGGTAAATTATCAATCATTATCATCATCATCACAGCCAACATCATCATTATCTTACTACTAATATACGTTTAGCGTTTATAAATATTTCTGACTGTGGTTTTATTATCATATGTGCATTTCATATGTTATATGTTGCTTTTTTATGTCGTACTAGTTTTTGCCCGCGGCCTCGCTCACGTGGAATTCGATCTGCCACATTAAGTTTCGTGTCAGATCATTTTAAATAAATATATTTTTATTAACATACAAACAATCCTACAGTACATCATCTTTGTGTAACTTCAATGGTTTAGGCAACGTACGCCAAGATAACTCTCAGAGGCCAGTTTTTTTTCCGACTTAATTGACATGTATCAAAATCATTACAAATTGTAGCCTATATGTTATTCTGATGTATAACCTATATTACTGTAAAATTTCACCCAAATCCGTCCAATAGTTTTTTCGTGAAAGAGTAACAAACATTCAAACAAACTTTCACATTTATGATATTAGAACAGCCGTAAAATGAAACCGTAATTATTTTAAAGAAAAAAAAACGGCGTATCGTTGAAATAATTGTCTATATCTCAATTATAATATAAAAAATTGAAAACAATAGTCAATAACACAATATGTTTTGATTAAAGTAGTAACATTAAGATATCAAAAGAAAAGCGTACGTCATGTCGCGCATTGCACCGATTCGACCGTTCGCTAAACGTCTTGTGAGGTCATTATTCAAGCCGGAAAGTATTCAGACATCCTCGAAATACACAAATCTTTAGTAAATGTATATATATATAAATTTTGTCTTCTTTCACACGTACATACATTTGATTGCTTAGATAAGTTTGTACGTTATGTTGATGAGTAGATTAACACAGGTTTCTCAGAATATATCTGCATATTTATTCATTTAACTGTTTCAGTGAACAATTTAAATGATTTCTCGCAAGTAAATCATGAGATTTTAACTAAACTTTGTAAAATATTTCCTTAAAACACCCTCATATTGGTTGCCACGACACAAGCCACGAGCTTAATGCGGATACCGTCGGTAAATTAAAACTTGCGATGTGTTATTAAGTATAAAAAAAAATAAAAAAAAAGATACAACTTCTGGGCTTGTTGGCCATCTGGATTATAAGGAACTCCTTTATCGTCGATTATCAAATAGTTCAGTTTAAAATAATGTCCAATATATTTATTTTTGTCGTAAGTAGTGAATGTTAAAATACTGTTATTTGACGGTCAGTAATAAACATCTCATTTTAATTTTCTACATAATTTCTTTTAATAAAGTCTAATTCGGGTTGCAACACTATTTATCTGTCCACGAGACTTGTAATATGCGTGCATGCGTCTGCGGATATCGGAGCTAGAAAAAAGATACTGTGTTGCTACTTTTTGGGGACTTTACTCGGACCACCTAATATCTCTAATTCTTTTTTTACATTTTTGTTATATTGCCTAATGACGGTAAAAAATGTCAGATGTTGAGATTCATCATCATGAGGGTAGAAATACGCTCTCGAACTAAACGGTTCAGCTCTTCCTTCCTGTGTCAAAACCTGGAACTTACTACCAGCGCACCTTGCACTTTGATGCTGGGTTCTTAAAGCGTGAGTCACAGTGTGGGTCACCATGCTACATTGTCCACATTCACAAATAATACAGTGACCACTCTTGGATTCTATTCATGCTTTCCATCAAGCAGAGTAGAGACATTTCGGCATTTATATAAAAATAAAACAAATATGCCTACTGTTCGCTCCTATTTCTTACTCTTAATAAAGCATATTTAGGCCTAAGCTCATTATGTTATGAATTAAAATATATGTGGCGACTTCTACATACAGCAAAAACAGAAAACATACTACAGCGGCATCTAGCGACTATACATCGAACTACAGAGTATAATAAACTACGGAGCAACTACTAATCCTGTATCGCGAAATAGAGATTCTAGTGGCGATTAGCTTATACACGACATTTCATCATCAACCGTTGGGTCGCGGCCTGCCAGGCATGATCACCTCGCCTGGTCGGAGGATCCTCTCTTTGTGTCGGAGGGACATGACACCCATCCCTCCACACTATGCTATCGTATCTCCATAAACCTGTAGTCTCTTAGTTTACATCACAACTAGATGGCATGTTACTATATTATATCGTTTCTTTACCCTGAACTAATTTAATAGCATTTGTTTTCTACTAACATTTCATACTTCATTAACAGTGGTGTTGCCAGATTTTCACCTGTAAACATTTCTGAACTTTGGTAGTATATTTTCTTCTAAATTAGTAACTTAATAGCCAACTCATGTACAGTCGTAAGCTGAAGTATTGTCAAATATTTGTATTGATAACAATTTTGAACTACTTGCGTATTTTTGTAAGTAACACTGGTTAGTATATAGAAATAGCGTGTTACTTTATAATATAGAAATATACATTGTGCCTCTTTAATGGTATTAATCTCAATTCAGTAAATGACAAGTCGTTTTATCGAATGTACACTTACAAGTCCATAAATATAATCATACACGTTCATTTTTAACTCCTCTTAATCTAACACTCGGGTGTTTCGAAGGTTAATGAAAACCTTAATCAAAATAAATGGTAGAAAGTCTGGCATCAGCATCTTTACGTAAATAAGTGGGTGTCAATTGCACGCTGCTGGAGTAGCTGAGGCGTGTGTCGGGCGGCACCAGCGCCAGCTCCGCATCCTCGCTCGAGGGCGAGTACTCCGCGGCCGAGCGACTCGAAAAGGTGCGGGCTTTACTTGCAGGGGTGGGATATCGTTTGGAAAACGAGAAATTGATTTTTAGCTTGTCTAATACCTACTGTATACTTATTGTATAGTCAATTTTGAAAATATTAAAGAAAAAAATTACAGGAAAATCGTCTTATCGTCACTCATCCATCTATGAACTATATTTTGTGACAGTCATGTCTTTTTTAACCGCTTATTACCTCCTAATAAATACAGTGCTACCCAATGTTCAATGTGTTAGAGTAGATTATTTTATTTTAAAGGTTTACCTCGATTTTCTATCTTAGATTAATAGAAGTAATTATTGGTTCAATATTTTTGACGCGCACTGTACTTTTCATAGATTCATTTCATGTAGTTTTAACATAATTAAAAAAAAAACACTAAGATAATGTATTTATGTAAATAATTTTTACATAAACTACGCGACGGTATCTACTACGGCGACTATATGTCTGTAATTTCTAAATGTCGATAGAAACCACCCCCGGGCGCTGTGAAAGTGATGCCCACTGCGCCACCTGAGAAGAAAACTGAAGGCGATAAGGTCGCTGAACAGAGGAAACTGGCTGAAAACGGTATGTATTAAAGTCCACTGCTGGACATAAGCCTCTCTTTCAAAAGGAAGTTTTGACCTACTAAACCACGATATCCTGACGGGTGAGTTTGTTCAAGTTTTCCTTCGTTTCACAGTGATGTTCTGCGTATTTGTTCCTTTAGACACCCACGAATAGAAGTGGTGACACTCTGTATTCTCAATCCGTCACCACGCGTACAATCCATTTATTAATGTGTAGAATTAAGACGTTAAACTCAATAAGAATACAGTGTGACACTTCATCATCATCATCAACAGCCTTTTACAGTCCACTGTTGGATATAGGCCTCTCCTAGCAAGGAGGTTTTGGCCTACTATACCACGCTGGCCAGACGGGTTGGAATAGAGTTTGTTTCAAATTTTCCTTCTCTTTGCTGCATAATTCAGTCAGCTCTTTCTTACATAAGTACACACAAGAATTTTTTTAAAGGAAAAAATTTAGTCTATTTATGTCCAATTGTTGTCGTGATTGTTGAAGTAAAAATTCATGTTTGATAATGATTATTCTAGCCAAATGGTCTTTTTGTAATAATAATATAATTTTTTGTAGGCACTGATACCACGAGCGATCCGGGTATCACAAATAATGAAACCACTCCAAAGAGGTCTAAGGTGAGTTAATATTTTACAACTATACATAATAAGACAAATTTTCATTCTTAATACTTGCAAGAATGGTAGAAATGGTAGCATTTTTTATCAATTTATGACATTCAATAGTAGAACTTAGTGTATAATACAGTCTTTTTATGTAAATATGAATGTTAGAAAGCAATTAGAAATGCATGCAAAGCATATGCAAATATTTTTTAAATTCAGTTTCTTTTGGCAGTTCTAAACCCGTTTGTACACGCATGTATTGAGCACGCCGGTTTCTTTGTGCACAGAAAAAATAATTTGAAAAAAAAAACTCGGCGCACTAAATATATCGTATAAACGCGGACATTACTGCAAGCACTTTTGTAATTTTGTGTTAATTTTTATTTTTTGTTTTTCCTTTTTCCTATCCCATAGGCCGGAGGATTTGGACTGTTCGGCAGCAAAAAGGAGAAATCTCCAAAAGATGATAAATCACCAAAAGATAAATCACCCAAGACGAAAGATAAAAAAACAAAAGAAGCCAAAGCCAAACCTGTGGCGTTACTCGAAACGTCAAACGATAGTTCAAACCTCGATAGTTCACTTGAGAAGAGCCCCTCAAAGGGTGACGATAAACCGTCCTTCACTAAGCCCTACGAGTACACTGATACCGAACAAAGCCCTACGCGTACTAAACCCTTCATTCAAGGAGCTTTCAGCTATGAAAAAGAACCAATTTCCGAAGAAAAGCAAAGAGGGCTTGATAACAGTCAAAGTCCATCAACTAGGAAAGCTGGCCTTGCGTTTAACTATGCACCAGGGGAAGACAAAAAAGTTGCTGAAAGTGCTGAAAAACGCAAAACACCTGAAGATCCTAGCAAACTTAAAACACCAGGAATTGACTACGTGCAGTCAGCTGCTTTGAAAGAACAAGCTAAAAATTTGATTGACCCTACTTTAGCTCTGCTTGATTCCGAGAGAGCTCATCATGAAGCACCTGTTGTAGCCGCGGTTGCTGTACCAGTAGCTGCTGCAAAACCCGATAATGAAATTCAAGTAGTTATAATCACTGGTCGTTATAATGCGAAGAGTAAAAAACTAGACGATGCTAATGGGACTGTCCTTGTTACCAAAGGCACTTTAAATAAAGCCAATGGAAAGATACAGACGGATAAGGAACTTATCAATACGAAATCTGGCCAAATAAGTTACACAGATCCAGCTACTGGCAAACAGGAAGTTAAGAATGGTCATGTTGACAAATCTGGCCATATTTTGTTTACATCTGGCGTAATTGACCCGAAGACAGGTAAAATTGACCCTACTTTGGCGCAACAATATTGTTTTGTTGAAAAATCAGCTGATAAGGTTGGAGACAAACCCGGTCGAGAAGTCGACTTGGTGGTTATTACTGGAAAATATGATGGTAAAAATAAAAAATTAGATGCTTCACATGGACATGTCGATGTTTCTAGAGCTGTCGTTGGAACAGACGGTAATGTCTCTTCGAACTACGGTCTCATTAACCCAAGGTCAGGTAAGATTGACTATGTAGATCCTAAGACAGGAAAACAGGAGCCTAAACAAGCTTACGTTGATCAGAAAACCGGAAATATTCTCGTTACTACTGGTGTATTGGATCATAAATCCGGAAAGGTTGATTCTTCTCTTGGACAACAGTTTAGCATCGTTGAAAAAGACGCCACTAAAGCCAACAGACAAGTAAGATTAGTAGTAGTAACAAGTAAGTACGATTTGAAATCAAAGAAATTAGATCCTACGTTTGCTCATGTTGATTCAGTAAAGGGAGTTCTGAGCGGTAGTGATGGTAAGATCTATAGTGAATATGGAATAATTGATCCACGTACAGGAGAGATCCAAGTAACAGATGCTAAGACAGGACAACAGGAAACTAAGCAAGCTACTGTTGATCCCAAAACAGGCAATATTCTTTTATTATCAGGAGTCCTAAATCCAAGTAATGGAGAGTTAGATACTTCATTAGGACAACAGTATAGTATTGTAGACAAGCCCACTGATACATTCGCAGTCCTTCCAGGTAAAGAAGTCGAAGTAGTTGCGATTACTGCCAAATACGACTCAAAGAATAAAAAATTGGACACTCCAAATGGATTCGTTGAGACTTCTCACGCCATTATCAGTGATAAAGATGGGAAAGTGCACTCGAACTTTGGTGTACTTGATCCTAATACTGGTAAAGTATACTTTACGGACACGAAGACAGGCAAACGTGATTCCAAACAAGCCCATGTGGATCCTAGAACTGGTAGCTTTGTAATTACTTCTGGTGTTATTGACCCCAAGACAGGTAAATCTGATTCATCCCTTGCCCAACAATTGACTGTTGTTGACAAAGACGCACCCAAAGGCATCCCCGAGAGATGGGCTAACTTAGTCGTTATTACATCTAAATACGACCCCAAGACTAAAAAATTGGATATTACCAGTGCTCATGTTGACAGTTTCCCTGGCAAATATAGCAATGACAATAAAGTACATACTGATTATGGTATTGTCGATCCTGCATCTGGCGATATTGTGGTCACAGATCCTGTTACCAGTAAACAGGAAACTAAGAAAGCCACTGTTGATGGAAAAACTGGCAATTTACTGCTTACTTCGGGTGTTGTTGATCCCATTACTGGCAAAGCCGATCCCTCTCTTGCTCAGCAAATTACTGTTGTAGACAAAACTAAAGACAGGTTTGCACCTGTGTCTGGCAAAGAAGTGCAGATAGTCGTTATAACTAGCAAGTATGACACGAAGTATAAGAGGTTAGATAACCCTAATGGACACGTGGAAACATCTCGTGGCGTGGTTGCAGCTGATGGTAAAGTTCACACGAACTTTGGAATCATTGACCCTAAGACCGGCAAGATTGAATATGTTGATCATAATTCAGGCAAGCAAGAGATAAAACAAGCGGTCGCAGATCCTAAGACAGGTCATTTAATCATTGCATCTGGTGTTGTAGATCCGAAAACTGGCAAATCAGATTCATCATTGGCTCAACAAATAGCTATTATTGACAAAGATATTAAACCATCTGAAGCACAGGTCAACCTTGTCATTGTTACTTCTAGATATGATCCTAAGAATAAAAAGTTAGACCTTATCAATGCGCACGTGGAATCTATCCCCGGTAAAATCGACTCATGTGGTAAAGTACATACATCATTTGGAACTGTTGATCCTAATACTGGTGAAGTTATAACTACCGACAAGGCTTCAGGAAAGAAGGAAATCAGAAAAGCAACTGTTGATCCTAAGACTGGTAATTTACTTCTTACCTCTGCAGTAATTGACCCTGTTTCTGGCTATGTTGATCCTGCACTAGGACAACAGATTTCTGTTGTACCAAAACCAAAGGATCAGTTCGCAATTATACCTGGTAAGGAGGTAGAACTAGTGGTTATCACCAGTAAATATGATCCTAAAAACAGGAAATTAGACAATCCTAATGGCTATATTGAGACCTCAAGAGGCATTGTCGCAGGTGATGGAAAAGTTCACACTAACTTTGGCATTTTAGACTCAAAAACAGGTAAAATAGATTATGTTGATCCTAAAACAGGAAAACATGAAATAAAGCAAACTGTTATCGATCCAAAATCAGGTAATCTGTTTTTGACTACCGGTGTGATAGATCCTAAAACTGGAAAACCAGATCCGAACTTGGCTCAACAATTTACAATTGTTGACAAGGATACACCTAAACAGAAATTCGTCAACCTTGTTATCGTGACCACTAAATATGATCCTAAAACCAAGAAACTTGACTTGACCAATGCCCATATAGATTCGGTACCTGGACGGCTGGGTGCTGATGGTAAGGTACATACTGAGTTCGGAGAAGTAGACCCCACTACTGGAGATATAGTCATCAAAGATCCAGTAACTGGCAAACTTGCTACTAAAGTTGCTACTTTGGATCCCAAAACAGGAAACTTGCTGCTCACGTCAGGAGTTGTTGACCCTCATACTGGCTACGTTGATCCTAATTTAGGCCAACAGATTAGTATCGTTGATAAATCCAAGGATACCTTTGCACCAGTTCCAGGGAAAGAAGTACAATTGGTTATTATTACATCCAAATATGATCTTAAAAATAAGAAACTAGATAATCCCAACGGTCAAGTAGAAGTTTCTAGAGGTATTTTGGCTGTCGATGGCAGAGTACATACTAACTATGGAATTATTGATCCCCAAACAGGCAAAATTGAATATGTGGATCCCAAGACAGGTAAAAAAGAGACAAAACTTGCTGTTCCCGATTCTAGTGTAGGATTTAAATCTGGCAATCTGATCTTAACATCGGGTGTCGTTGACCCAAAGACAGGGAAACCAGACTCTTCTCTAGCACAGCAATTCAGCATAATTGAAAAAGAAACTAAACCTATCGAAAGAGAAATTCATCTTGTCATAATTACCACTAAATACGATCCTAGGACAAGAAAGATTGACCCGAACCAAGGTCATGTTGATACTATTAGTGGTGTTCTTACCGATGATGGTAAGATTCGTACACCAGCTGGTATTATCGATCCAGCGACTGGTGAAATTGTAATAACAGACCCCAAAACTGGAAAACAAGAGGTTAAGCGCGCTCAAGTCCATCCTGAAACCGGACACATGTTGATCTCGGATAATATAATCGATCCCAAAACTGGCAGGCTAGATCCAACTATGGTTCAAATGTACAGTATTGTTAACAAACCGGTGGTACAATACAGCAAGCCTGTCTCTAAGGGTGAAGTACGTCTTGTAATTGTCACAAGTAAGTACGATCCTTACACCAAATCCGTCGATGCTGGTGAAGCCACTATTGAAGCGGCTAAAGGTTACGTTAGTGCTGAAGATGGAAAAATTCATACAGATTTTGGTATTATCGATCCTAGATCAGGCCAGGTGTTGTACAAAGACCCTGTTACAGGCAAGCAGGAATTAAAACAAGCTGAGATTGACCCTAAGACAGGAAATTTAATAGTAACAACTGCAGTCGTTGATCCCAAGACGGGCAAGGTAGATCCGACATATGCCCAACAGTTAGCTATAGTTGATAAGCAAAATGTCTTATCTAAAGTAGCGCCCATTACGTCTAGAGCTACTGTATCGCCTGCAAAACAGATTCCAACACCTGTTAAGACTCAAAGTACGATTCCAATTCAGACGCCATTGCAATCACCTGTCCGTACATCTTCGCCTATAGCAGCGTATGCTCAGAAATCAGCACCTCTCACACCCACTCAGAAGACTCCTGTTAAACCTACAACAGCGCCACCTGAACCTCCTAAACGGAAAATAGTTAAAATTATGGTCATCTTTACTAAACTTGATCCCAAGACAAAGAAACCTGATCTTCATACTGCTGAAGTGGAACATCTAACTGGTATTCTTGATCCTAACGGTTTGATTGAAACGAAATACGGTGTAATTGACTCTAAAACAGGCAATATTGTAGTCACTGATGCTGCAGGTCAGAAACAAAACCGTGATGGTATTGTGCTACCTGAAACCGGACAAATCTTTATCCATTCTGGTGCTGTTGATCCGAAAACAGGAAAGATTGATCCTAATTTAGGTATGGTTTTAAGTGTGGCCAAACAAGAAGACCCAGTAGTTGAAATAACAACAATCACAGGCCCAATAGATCCTCGAACCGGTAAAGTTGATATCGAAAAAGGTACCGTGGAACATACTAAAGGCAAAGTTGATGCTGAAACTGGACACATTTCGACTAAATATGGCGTTATAGATCCATCAAATGGCGTCATATTTGTGACAGATACGTCTGACACTAAACCAGTTCACATCGATGAGAACAATGGACTTATAACCATTAAAGGTGTTGTAGATCCTAAAACAGGCAAACCTGATTCAAATCTTGGACAAGTTATTGTCGTCGGTACCCATATTGACCCAGTAGTTGAAGTAACCACGTTTGTTGGCAAGTTAGATTCCAAGAAGGGGCTAATTGAACCAAAACATTCCGTTGTTGAAAGTTCTACAGGGCAACTTAATCCTGACAATAATAAAATTGACACTAAATATGGACAAATTGATCTTGTGAAAGGCACTGTCACTTACAATGATCCTAAGACCGGTAAATATGAAAGCAGAGATCTCAAAGTCGACCCTGTTACTGGTCAGTTCTTATTGAAGACTGGACAGATCAATCCCAAGTCAGGCAAACCTGATAAGGATGTCGCTAGAATGATTTGTTTGAGAATAATCAAGAATAAAATTGATCCAATTTCAGGGAAACAGATTGTATCAAATGATCCCAAGAACGTCAAAGTTGACCCTAAAACTAATCAAATATGGATTGCTGGTCCCAAAGATCCTCAAACTGGCGAATATGTGTATACCGCCGGGCAGATCGATCCAATCACTGGTTACATCATCACAATATACGGTCGCATGGACCCTAAAACGGGTACCATCGTTAGAACCAATGATATTGATAAATCTCTTATTAAGGTGGATCCAGTCAATGGACAAATATACACAGCTACTGGTGAAGTGGATGAGGACAACCAACCTTTATATTCTGCATCTCAAGTCGACCCTGGTACTGGAGAAATATACACAAAGCTAGGTAAGATTGACCCCAAAACGGGTAGACTTATTATCGTTAAGATATTCATTATCACCCAAAAAGATGACCAAGGTAGGATCAAGGAAGTTGATCCTAAAGAATGCACCATTGATGAAACTACGGGCAGAATTATTACGACAAAGACAGTGTACTTGTATCAAATTATCGATCCTATTACTGGAGAAACTATCGACGTGGATCCCGATGATCCAAGGCTAAAGGGCGCAAGAACTACTGTAACGCAAACCATGACATTATCAGGTAAGATCGATCCTGTAACTGGCAGAATAAAGACGGAATACGGAGACATAGATCCAGATACAGGTGACATCGACCCAAGCACGGCCGTCAGAGACCCTGTAACAGGCCAACTTATTCTCCACTATTCACAAATTGATCCATCACACTTCGAAGATAAGAGTGGCAATTACACAATAGAAAAAGAAACGCAAGATTTACCGGCGAACATTGACATTCAAACAGTAAATACGCACAAATTCTCCACTTTCGGCAAAGACGAAAGTCCTTTGAGAGGAGATGAGCCCAAGACATTTACAGAATACACAACGAGCGAACATATCCGGCATCAGGGCTATGTGTCGTCATCCACTCCTCTATCCTCAAAGATCCCGATTTCACAGCGTTCTAAGAAGACCCCGACACCTCCTGTCGTTGTCAAAACGACTACGAAACAACTGCTGACGAAGAATGACGAGGGAGTCACGCACAATGTCGAACAAGAGGTCGAAAACCTCGGCACTGGTGAAGTTACCTTCTCCACACATACTAACAAGGTGCGTTATATTCTATACATCAAATTTAAAATAACCGGCAAACGAGACGCCACCCTGACTTTAAATGTCTGTTTTTTTTTTAATTTTTTGTACAGCGTGTGGCCTAATTTGTTTCCAATTTTATTTTCACGAGCTTCTAGTATCAATGTTAGATTTTTGTGTACATAGTAAATGCATGCTAGTGTTAACCTAACTAGGCGGAAAGCCTTGAACCGATGGAGAGCGGCAAGAGTCCTTACGTGACTGCGAGGGCGGTGACGACTAGGACAGCGACGACCCATCACGACCTTGACACGAAGGCCAAGACGCAGCAGATGGAGGAGAAAACCGTAGCGCATACGCTGACGTCATCAGCCACGAGGCAGGAGCAACGAGTTCTTACACAAGAAGTCAAAACGATGGTGACCACTGGCGATCAGGTAATTCAACCTCTCTTCAAAATTAATGTTTAAACGTTCATACCGCCAGCATGTAACTGGAGTTTTTTCATTATTACCTATATTATTTTACGTATCTTTAGTTGTTTCATTTGATGTTTGTTTTTTATTTTTTAATCCTTGATAATGCCAGCTTTTTTATGATTCACGATTGCCTTTAAAAAGATTGAAACGGACTAGCACTGCTCTCTTTTATAAGCATTTGCATTACAAAATCGTGCTTAAAAACATATTAAAACACATATTATCAACAATTTAATACGTAAATTACTGTGAGAAATATGCTCCTGGATATCAATACCAGAACCCTCAATGAAGCAACAGTTCAAAAATTCTGTCTGAATTGTTTTGGCTAGATAAGACGAACTGCCAAAAAGGTGTGCATGTATACTTGCATATCTTGTCTCTTGTCTTGTTTTGACTCTACCCGCATGCTTGTTGCATCATAGTAAGACAGATTACACAAGTTTCCAAGAATAAAAAGGCTGTCATTTAATTTTGATTGCATGTACGACTTTGTTCTAATTACATTTTTTTTTCTCTCCCCCTTCCCATCGACGGACGTAACCCATACGATGCCTGGCATGTCATTAACGTTCCTAACGTACATTTTGGTATACCAACCCCTTCACCATTATCAAATGTGATAATACCACCGACTCCATTCCGAACATTTGTTATAACCTCACCAACATTCGGTAACTTCCTAACCGTAACACTTTCGCCAACATTTGGCAAACATCACTAATGTTTTCACAATCCTTTCGTCCCAACATCCACCAACCATTTATGTGGGTCGACTAGCAGCTTACCAGACGCGGCTCAGAGAGTTCAATCAGTAGCGGCGACTCTGGTACTCCGATCGATTTCGAAGAGGGCGCTGGAGAGGGACATTATTATGTCACGGTGAGTATATTAAGAAAGGGGGCTTGGTGAGCTTATATCATCTCTGGGGACGCTTCAGCACTTATGTTATGTATGAAAGAGAGGTACTGTCAGATATGGAGCTTATTTGTTGGGTTCGACACCCATCTCGTGTTGGAATTATTTTTAAAAACCACTCATTGTACCAGCTGATGGAAGAAGTTAGTGTAATGGTATAAGATTCTTAAGCAGGGCATTGATAGTGGAGGGACAGGGGGGTGACAGATGAGGCCATCTGTCACCCTAGCAGAAGCAGGCCGGGGTGGCAATGCGAGCGCTACGGACTGCGCGCACCCTTTCGGGTCTGGGGAAGTAAAAAAGCCATCAGGTTTCCACGCAGGAGGGGGCCACCCACAGCGGGGGTCGGGGTTCTAGGGATTTCCTTACTAGGGTGCTCCTGATCCCCTGGCTATTGGTACCTGAAACGGCGTGCGGTTTTTGGTTGGTTCGAATCCGACATAACCACCCTTCGGTGGTATCCGTGGGGATTTCCGCACAGTACAAAAAAAAGGGGCACTGACAGTGAAGAAGAAAGATGAAGCATAATTATGCTTATAAATAAAGAAACGAAAGAGAACATAATTACTTAGTAGGTATGAAGTACCTCAATAATAGCGTCTGTATGTATTTATATAATTATATACCAATAAATGCAAAAGTTTAAAACTAATTTAGAAATGGATGAAAATCTTTTAACTAAAGGAAGTGGATTCTTTGATATCAACATTAAATATAATGAAGTATTATATAAGTAATCTAGCACTGTGTTTTTATATGTGAAAATGGCTATAATTACTTATGTATTTTTCAGGGTGTAACACTTAATAGTGTGTTTGTGTGGATCTTGATAGAACTTGATACAACTATTAGTAGTACTAGTAGTAGTCTAGAATTCTGTTATTTACTTTGTTACTATAATGTTTTGAAACTCCATACTGTTACAAAATTACTTAAAATATATAAAATTAACTATCAAAACAAACATAGCTAGAGAAAAATATTAAATATTAGTTCAGTAAATATTGAGGTGTAGCATTTTTTCCTCCGCATTCTTGCAATCAGTGGTAATCATTGTAATGGGACGGAAAAAATGTAACAGGAAGCGGCAGAAGCGCGCGTTTTTTGAAAATCGAATAAATTGCAAATAAACATAAATTAACGGGCACAAGTGAGCTGTCAGATTAAACACATATCTGACCGCGTCGAAACGTCATCGATATAAGACTCGCACTTTTTTTTGTGATATTTAAAGTGACAGCCAGAATTTTTTTCTGCATATAAATTCCCCGGCATTGTCTATGGTATATGTTTTTATTAAAAATAAAAAAAAATAATTCAAAGTGTTTTAAAATAATCGTTATTCTGAAGAGTATGGATTTCAAAAACATTATTGGATTTATGTTAACTAAAAACTTTTTGCAATATTAAGAATGTGTTTTTCAGGCAGAACAATCTAGAAAGTTATTAAAAAAATGATGTTATACTGTTTTTTACTATTTAGTTGATAGATGAGACGCTATAATTATATATTTTTGAAGATTTCTTTTAAGAATTAATATTACTTAGTACATAGAATAGTCAATCTTAAATAGCTGTGTGTAAAGATTAATTTTCTTTGAAGCATGTGTATGTGTGTGTGTGTGAATTAATGTTGCATGTTGCATAAAATATAGTTTGTGACGTATTTGTGAAGTCTGTTATGTGATGTCATGTACGTATGGATTACGTGTACAAATTGTATGTATTGAATTATATATGTAACATAAAAAGGTAATGTATTCATTTATTATGTCTATATCAATATATATAAACAAAAAGAAATTAATGTTTCCTAATACAGGTTAAGTTAAAAATTTCGTCCAGATACAAAATTTATATATTTTTTTTAATATCAGCACTGCAATTTTAAAATTATTATTTTTGATAAATACAGTGGACCCTCGGTAATCCAGCCCTTGGCTAATCCGGACCCCGTAATACGACATCAATCAAATAATTTTCGCTAATGTAGATCGTGCATGATTAAACAGGTTACAACTTGTGCTCGACGCGTAGGTATTGTTTCAATTCCGATTGCTTAGTTTGAATTTCACTACATGTGATACCGGTGCAGCTTAGCGTTTATTCATTGTGTATTACGCATACATACCTAGTAATGTCGTCACAAGCCCAGAAGAACACATATAGAATTTTATCATTTGTCTGTAATTTGTCGGATTACAAGGTACTCTTTTGTAAAAAAAATCCGGGCTATAGAGGGTCTTAGGTAGTACTCGATAATCCGACAAATTCGATAGTCCGACACTGCCCTGGAAGACGTTTGTCGAATTACCGGGAGTCCACTGTAGTTTTGAATGCAGAGACTCTTGAAATAGATAAACAAATACATACGCAATTAAGATTTTTTTAAAATTAGATAGTGACTTATTGAAGTCACTTCTGTTCTGCCTTTTTAACCGACTTTAAAAAGGATGAGGTTCCATAGTCAACTGTGTGTATTTGTGTTGTCATCTTTCGATAGATTACAGACGGTCTTAAAAGATATGTTAAATTATAACTTACCGTTTAGGAGCCGGGTTCGTACCGCACGACCACCACTTCCACGGTGATGGGCAACGCACCCTTCGGTAGTATGGTCCATGGAACTACCACCAGGGTGAGTGACCTGCAACATTATTCATCACCATCGACAGCATTTTATAGTCCACTGTTAGACAGCCTCTCTGTTTTGTTTATCCATACCACGCTGGCCATACGAGCTAGTGTAGGATCTTTCTAAGTTGATATGGATGTCGTAATAACAGCTGTGCCCGAATCCCTCCTATGTCAGGCGCACAGTGGCACACAGTGTGGTTTTAGTCGGTCCGATTCCGACACACCACCCCGCCGTAAACCCCGGTGTGGTGACGGCCCGAGGGGGTTTCCACACGTCAAAAAAAAAAAGTATCTTTCCAAGTTGCCTCTTATTTACGACACCCACGGGATGAATTGGAGTGATGGCACTCTGTACTCTTAATCCGTCATCACATGGACCACACGTGAATACTTTTGTTGCTTTAAGGTCAACTGAACAAATTTTTGTGAGCCATGGGCTGGCAACTTAACCTACCAGCCAATCTGATAAAATTCATAAGTTTATGGGTCCTGGTAAATGATCCTGATCCTCTAATATTAGCAGAATACTTCAATCGTACATTACGATTTACAGACAAGCACTGGCCCGGCTGACGTACCCACCAGCGTGACTGAAGAGACGCACGAGACCTTGGAGACCGGCCCTGACGGAGAAGTGGTTTCTTCACAGACCATCAGCTCCAAGACACGCACCGTTGAGACCATCACGGTAAGGAACCAGTTGTAACACCATACATTTGTGCCGTTTTTATGGCGAGACCAGAAAGGAGAATCGTAGGCAACCAAAAGAACTATTCAGAGTAATTACCGAGAGTTTCTTATGTGTAAAATGTCTTTAATTAACTCATATTACAATAATAATTAATGGTTGGTTTGCCAACATTTATTGGATATTTACTCGAGACCTGAGGTCCATTGACACAGAGATGGAGGTTGTCGTGGTATGTGTGTGGGCCTTATACTGCCACAATGACCGTCATACCTTTTAAGTGTCCAAACGGGACGTGAGAAAGCATCACACTAGACCACCACAGTGTAAGTTGCCATACTACGGCTCTACTATGGCTCTGTAGTATTTGTACAAGTGTATTGTTTATACCACTATATAATCAACCAATATATAAGATGAATAGGGTTCCTCAAAGTCAAACTCACCTGCAAGCGGTGCATCTGCTGATGGATGAGGCTCTGGCAAAAAAAATATCATGATAAACGGCGATAGGTTCGCTTCCTGTTACGTAGGACTAACACACTGGCGAAAAGTGGGCGTTTAATATACCTCTGTCTGACCCTCCGGGGAAATAGGCGTGATTTTATGTATGTATGTGTATATAAAAAATACAGGTTGATTATATTTCTTAGAAAAGACCATACTCAATGTTTGTTTAACCTTCCAGTACAAGACAGAACGTAACGGCGTGATCGAGACCCGCGTGGAACAGAAGATCACCATTCAGTCAGACGGGGACCCTATCGACCACGACCGAGCACTTGCGGAGGCCATACAGGTACCACTATTTTGAACAACATATATGCGTATTATCACACTGATTGGTAAGTGGCATAAGAGACACCCATGTTGATTTGATCACCACATTGGACAATGTGAAGAAAATTCTCCAAAACACGGGATATACTCCCATGACAAAAAAAATGTCGTCTCTCCAATTTATCTTGCTAGGGTGCAGAAGGGCTAACCTAAAAACTGAGCTTGAAAAATATTGTGTGGGTCACCATACTGCAGAGTCTGCATTTGCAATGAGTATGGTGACCACAACTCTTGGATTCTATTCATGGAAAGCATGAATAGATCAGGTAGAGTAGAGTCACTTTGGCAGACTCTTAACATAGAAAAAAAATATTGGAGATAAGAGTTACTGAATTGACAGAAAGGCAATGTATAAAAAAACATTAGATTCAGAAAATGGTAAATAAAGAAAATATTGATTTCAATACACATTTATATTTATTCGCCCGTGATGAGAGATTAAGAATACGTAGTATTACCACCTCTATTCATCCTGTGGGTGTAGTAAGAGGCGACGGCGACGAGAGGCGAACAAACCATTCAAGAAATATCGCTACAAAGAGAAGGAAAACTTGAGACAAACCCCTATTCCAACCTATCTGGCCCAAAACCTACTTACTAAAGAGAGGCCTATGTCCAGCAGTGGACTGTTAAAGGCTGTTAAGGATGAATATATTGATTAAGTTAATGTTGTCAACAAAATAAATTAAGAATACGCTATAACAGTTATTTATTCACCCAACTCTTATCAACAGAGGTACACTACACTACAATAGTGCTGATAAACTGAGTATTAAAATAAAATAGGGGTAATTACCCATATTTTTATGTTCTCTAAAAAAATTCATATTCTTGTTTCCTAACTGCTGCCTAACAAATTGCTTATTTTTTTTGTCAGGAGGCAACAGCAATGAACCCAGACATGACTGTAGAAAAGATCGAAATCCAGCAACAGAGCACGCAACCGTAACGTCCTAACATCGACGTCTATACATGTACATCACAACTGCAGTTATAGAAAGAGAGCTCCGACAGTTTCCACACAATTAGAAAGAGACAGAAAGAGTTTGGTACGTTCTTAGTGCAGTTGTAATGGTAGGGTAGTTTTAAGCGATATGATGCGAATAGTAATCACTAAGTTATTTAATTATAATAAAATGTTAATTATATTTAATATTCGATGTTGTCACGTGTAGCACTATGGTAATGCGGGGAGGTTGTGGGTAGTTGGAGATTTTGAACTGTCGTTTAACCAAATTGAACCCTAACACTGAAGGTATACGTTTCACAATGCTATACTGAGTATAATCGCGTACTTCTGATACAATATTAGGTATACCTGATATGCCATATTCTAAATCTACTTTTTAATATTTCTTTCTATGTTCAAAATTTGTAGCTACGCCACTTTCGTTAATATATTCTAAATATAATCTATTATGCGACTCTATATCGGTGACCTACCCTCACACGAAAATGCAATTTTGTAATGTAAAATATTATCAATAATTGCAGCATTTTTTTTATATTAAGCTTAGAATAAGGCAATTCATACAATCTGGATCGGCATCAGGCTTCGTAGAGATATAAATGTTGCCATAGTAAAAAAAAAATATTTAAAAAGTGTTCTTATATCTTGTCTTTTAAATATGGCTGGATGGTGTTTTTCACAAATTGCTCAAAATTTTATTGTACGATAGTGAAAACGTCACTGCCATTTAAGAATTCCATATTTTAGAATCCTTTTAAATTGTACTCCCGTGTTTAAAATAAGAAATAACAAAATTAAAATAGGACTTGGTTGTTTGACTCGAATTCACGCCCAGCCACGTTTAAGACGCAAGAAATCATTTTGTCTATAACGGAATAGCTTTAAATCATTGTCACACGAGTTAGACCACCGTTTTTAGATATAAAATTATTAAAAAAATAATATTTTTCCTCCCTTCTATTTAAACAATTCAATATACAATGTAGCGCGGGACTAATCGGTTATTTATCGATATACCTGTGATTTTAACACTCGATAAAATATCAAACGTGGTATTACTAAATCACAGGTATTATCGAGAACTTCGAAAATATATGTTTAAAAGATATATTATTGACGTGTTGCAATGGACAATTTATTATTATCTGCATACTCCAATATTAGGTACAGACCAACTGTCTAATAAAAACTAATTTATTTAGTGTTTAGTACCAAGTATCCGTAACAGATATTTAACGTATCACTTTTGTGAATAACAAGTACTTTGTAACGGGTGTTCTGTAGCTAGTATGTGGGTGTTATTTCACCATTAGGTGCTACTACTTAGGGCGTAAGTACGAGTACGTTGGTACACTTTACAGTACGTTTATACGTGGTTTGGCGCATGCGGCCGCTCCCTTTTATATGTAATGTTAGTTGGCAGCTTTGGCTAGGTGAGTCGGTGATCGGCTAAATCTGTTTATTATGTCTTGAATATTTCGCTTTCCATTTCTCTTATCTCCAAAATATACAAAGTTTTGTATCCATATCAACTTTACCTAATATAGTAACTTATTAATATCAGCGATTTTCAACACTAGCTTTTTTGTGACATCTTTCTCGCTGTCCTGCTATCTGTAGGGATGATTAGAGAAAAGGGACGAAAATGTGTAACACACTATTTCCGTTCCCTTTGGAATCAGATTAGGTGAGATAATGAATGTTACACATGTTGTGCAGTAGCATTTTAAGATTTGATGTTTTTTTTTAATTACTATTCACCGTTTAGGTCGATCACCGTCAAATGTATGAAGCTTAGTCGGTCAATGTTTAGAACTAGGGCCAGAGAGCATTTCGTTAGAGCTGTTCGCGATCGACACGTTTACCGGACATTCCATAGTTCACAAACTTAATATAGGAGTACTCTACTCGCTAGATCATGACACTGAGTGTTTGTTTCCTTTTTTACTTTATTATTATTAATTGTGTTAAGATTAATGTGATAATTCGGTCCATTTTGCGAGCCCCCACAACACACCCACAAACATTTAAATATATTCTGTATAGCTCGGTTTCTTCGCACAAAACTAACATAGTAACTCAGAACACAAATACAACGAGACCTCTGCTCGCAAAATAGACCAAATCGTCGTTGAAATAAGTTGAAATGATACTGATACTGTACAATTTATTAATATATTATAATATTAATATATTTCATACACGCTAGGCATTAAAGTTTATTTTAGTGATTAAGTTTAACGCTGATTTAAAATAAGATTTTATATATCAGCTGTCACGATTTGTTGTGATTACTTGATTAAATTGTGTCGACGTCTATACGCGAGTGTCACATTTGTAATACGGCTATTGACGTCTTTATGACTTCAGTAACGTTAAGAGACGTCGTACCATTTTTTGTTAATATTACTACAAAACGTAATCATTTTCTTATAAATTTGACATTTTAATATAATTTTGTTCTTGGATACGCCGTGGGACGTATAGATGAAATAAAATTAAATTGCAGTTTATTATATCAAGTTTCAATACATGTTGACGAATTGATATTATAAAGTACAGACAAATAATGCATGTTGATAAATGTTATTGTAAACCAAAATATTTGTAATAATTGACAATTTATTTTCTTTTGTCTGTACGGTATATTCTGTTTTGTGTTAATATATAACTTTACTTGTGTACATTGGACTATCAATAACATATTGTTAACAATAATACCAACACTTCTGCTCACTCCTTTTTGCTGTTACAATCTCGCAAAAAATATAACTGTCTATTGGGGTACTAAATGTTTAATAATTGACAAGGAGGAAGACATATGCAACATTCAGACTCAGACATTGGTGGCGCCATCTATTCAAAAGTCAAGATGCTTCGACTCCTGCGTTTAAATAGCAACATAGACATTTTATTGTGTTTACTTTCTGACCTCTTGGTGATTTCTAATTTTCCCTTTTTAATTGACAAATATAACTTTCATTTTATTTAATTTTTAAATCATTCACTTTTCAGTGGAAGTACTTTACGTTACTAGTGAATTGACAGAAAAATTAAGTTTATTCCTTCTAAATTGCGTTTACATTTTTTTTTGTAACGTTTGACATAAATAAAAAGTATGTGTTTTGCGTTGTCAATATGTTTGTCAGCAGTGTACACAAGTTGGGTTTTGATTATATTTATTGTAGATGTTTATTTTTATATCAAGTGGCCCTGCAGTACGCGGTGACGTGGAGTTAGATATTACATATAAACAATGCTTTGTTTTTATACGAGTTTTATTTCCTTGACACAGACATGAATTAATCCTTGCTTTTAATTTTTAATTCGTGAACGAGCATAGCTCGTCATAAACAGCCTTTTATGGTCTACTGAGGGTGCGCGTTGCGATAACGGTTCCCGCTACCACTCCGGCGCAATTAAACCTTAGAATATTTACTTTAAAGTAATCAATTTGGTTTTAATTTTAAAGTCAACGTACAAGTGTCAACTAGATAATTAAGTTTTAGTACTTTTCCTAAATGACCTCTGTTATACAGGAAAGACTTATAAGTAAATTGTTTCATAAAAAGTAAAATGCCAATCATGCAAATGATTAGCATTTTACTTGATAAAAAAATATTGCAAATGCGTTACTAAGGTGGCCTCGTGGAAGCTGGGTACACTGAACAGAGTGAAGCGGTTCTTTGCGCCTGAGCATCTGTGTCTTCTTTATAAGACCCAGGTACGCTCCTAAGTGGAGTACTGTTCTCATCTTTACGATGGATCCGCGCAGTATTTGCTGGACGCTTTGGATCGGTTACAGAGGCGAGCAGTCAGGATTATCAATAATCCTGCAGTTGCGAAGAGATGTCGCCTCTATGGCAGTCCTCTATCGTCTTTATCATGGAGAGTGTTCTGAAGAGTTCTTCGAACTGATCCCATCCTCTCCGTTCCTCTATAGGACAACTCGTGCTGGCCTTGGAAGTCACCGTTTCAGAATGGTAGACATACGCTTCCGAACTAAACGGTTCAGTTCTTCCTTCCTGTGCAGATCGGTTAGAGCCTGGAATTCATTAATAGCGCACCTGTTTCCCTCCTACTACGATCCTGGCTCCTTTAAGCGGGGCGTGAAAAAGCATCTCATTAGGCCGCCATAGCGTGGGTCGCCATATTGCACTGTCGTCATTCGCGGTGAGTATGGCGAGCACTGCTCTTGGATTCTGTTCATGCTTTCCATCAGGCAGAATAGTCACTTTGTTAAGTCCACTATAAAAAAAAAATGATGGGATGGAAACAACGGTGGAAATTAGTGGCCATAGGTAAAGGCATGTCGGCACGCAAATGTAAGTAAGTAATAGTCAAGTTTATTGAAAGATTATTTAAGAATGATAGCAAATTTATCAGACAAGTCTTACAAACAATAATTCAGTCAAACGAAGAGTTGATCAAAAAATAAATAAGCTTACCCGTGTAGGTGAGACCCGGCTTTCTTAAGTCTATTGCTTGGATTTTTTTTATAGAGCAAAAAGTATATTGAAAAAATATATACGATACGTATGGTGACGAATTACAGAGTCAGGTGTCACTAACCTCTGCCGATCTCATGGGTATCTTAAGAGCCGAGTAAGGGGTCAAACAGAACAACTTACTGCAAAGAAAAAGAAAACTTGAAACAAACCGTCATTACCACCTCGTACTACCGTAAGTCACATTTCTAAGGAGAAATGTATGTACAGCAGTAGACTGTTAAATATTGTTGACGATGCTGACGAAACTAAAATGGTTTACACACCATTCGAATCGTTTAAAGCTGAACCATCGTTTGTTATGTTTTTAATTATATCAGGGAAAATAAAATAATAACTCGGCAATACTACTGTACTGTCAAGTTTGTTAATCTGTCAATTTTCAGCAACAAAACCTACCTACAATCTTTTAAATCAATATTAAGTGGTATTGATTAGATCTAGAATAAATTTTAGTAAGATACTGCACAGGTTGGTACAAGTACAGTGGAAACTACATTATTCGTGTAAACACCGGTAACCTAACACTTCTTTGTTGCAGAAATTAGAAATGGCGAGTGAAACCTTAATTCCATTAGAATCTAACCCCGATGTGATGAATAAATTTTTGCAGAAGTTGGGCGTGCCTAATGAATGGGGAATTGTTGATGTGATGGGTTTAGATACAGACGCGCTCGCATGGGTTCCACGCCCAGTTTTATCTGTGATATTATTATTTCCTATATCTGAAGCCTATAATGAGCACAAACGGAAACAAGAAGCCGAAATTTTGTCTAAAGGCCAGTCTGTAGCCAATGATGTCTTCTACATGAAGCAACTTGTCAGTAATGCATGCGGTACAGTGGCTCTTGTACACAGTGTAGCAAACAATACAGATAAAATAAAATTATCTGATGGTATTTTAAAGAAGTTCTTAGACGAAGCAAAACCTTTAGACGCTGCATCTAGAGGTAAACTATTTCAAGAGTGTGACGGCATCATAAATGCTCATAAAGAATTAGCTCTAGAAGGCCAAACTAACACTCCAAGTTCTGATGAAGCTGTTAATCATCATTTTATAACTTTTGTTCATAAAGACGGTGTGTTATATGAACTGGATGGGAGTAAAGCTTTTCCTATAAACCATGGAGAAACTACAGCTGATTCTCTCTTAGAAGATTCTGTTACAATTTGCAAGGAATTTATGAGCCGTGATCCTAATGAAGTTAAATTTACTGTGATCGCCTTGACGGCTCAAGATTAATATATTTTTTTTACTTGTAACTATAAACAAATTGCAACAGTTGTCATTATATATATCTAACCTTTTTTATAATCTGTACACTTATTTACTTGTGATACTTAATAAAAATATGTAATTTAAAACAGTAATTGATTTCTATATTGTTACCTACAAAGATGTGTTTCATTGCATTTCCATTGTATTATCTGATTTCTTTTGGTAATGGTTGTTATATTTATGTTCATTCCTTCAGTAGATTAATATTAGAATCTGTATTTTCTTTTTTTTTATTTCAGTTGAAAATATTTTAGGCCATTTTACACAGCCTTTTAAAATGCAACCCATATTTTTTTGGGTTTCTAAATGCTAATGTTTGACTAGGTAAAACAAAACTCGGCACTTTAAAGCTTAATATTTCCTAAGAGTGGTATTTATCAAAATATTGTCATTACAAACCCTTATTATTTTCAAAGATACCCCACACCATGTGGTAGATGAATATAAAAAAAAACACCCCGTTTCAAAGTATTTACTAGAGGTACCTTAAAAAGATATATTTCAAAATGTTTTATGACTGTTATTAGTATGTGTGTGTATCTGTGAAAAATAGTGTGGTCAGTTGAACTTGACTTACAGAAGATTTGCGTTAGACGCCGGCGTCGTGTTACTAGACGGGCCCAGACATGTCAAATTCGTGTCAGGACCCAGTTGAGCATAATTCTTTCCTAAGGGTTTAAAAATTATAATCGACTTCTCCAAATTTGTAATATACCTAAATGATTTTGTTTGATTCTGTAATAAACTAAAAGTACAAGAAAGACTGTTAAACCAACAATGTCGATACTGTCGTAAGATTTTAAGATATTGGAAATCAGTTCAATAAGAGAAACATATTCCTTCAAAACATGCCTTGATTTAGGATTATATTCAGAAACGGTTACTTCTTAAAGTGACAATTTTTTTAACGATTGAACTACCTGTAACGATTACAAAAACAGGTTCGTTTAGCAAACGCTACGGCTTAACGTGTTTTGCGAAGCGCACAGGGGTCGTATGTTAAGAAATGATCACCCGTCCACAGACTGACCAGGCCGGGACTGCTTATCTTTTCGATGTGTTAACCTACACGGTTACCGCTTAACCAAGAGCCCCGTTACTTGTAAACGACCTCTTCTCGAACTATAATTATATTTTTTGAGTTAATCAGTTTTTATTGTTTTAATAATTTATTCTCACTAAGAATTATAACATATTTATTTAACATGAGAACATAGTAAAAACTAATATATATTACTTAAGAACTTTTATTAAAGCCGTCGTAATATAATAATGTCTTCAAGTGCGACCCACATTATCACAACTTTGAGCGTAAACGGATGTCACATTTTACTGCGCTTAACTAGGAGCTACGTTGGGCAAACTGCAAGCTTACTGCTCATCACTAACTACGACTAAAAAGTAAAAAGCAATAATTTTCAACATCTAATTTTATTTATAGTCATAACTACGACCCTCTTTTTACAAGAATACATTAAAAGATGTTGCATGTTAAAAAAAAGTAAACGCGCGTAAATCATTCATGTGCCAACTTGACCTGTGTTATGTGGGTAGTAAGAGCGTGCCAATTTCAAAAATTCTTAGTCCAAAGGTCAAAACAGATTTGACAGTTTCCTGTTACTTATCGGATATGGAATGAGAACTGAATTCTCTTATAATAGATATCCAGAAGTAATCACCTTCTTCAGCTCTATTGAAATCACTGTTTTTACACGCAATTATGATAAATCATCTCAAATTTCACAAGCTGTCCGATAAAATGTTCGGCAAACGTATTGTAGTAAAGGCTAATTTGAATGATTTTTTTTTAACCTGTGGAAACCACCTCGGGCCGTCACCCCACCGGGGTTTACGGCGGGGTGGTATGTCGGAATCGGATTGGCTAAAAGACGGTGTGCCACTCTACGCCTGACATAGGAGAGATCCAGGAACAGCTGCTATTACGAAATCCAGTAATTTGAATGAATAGGCCAACATCAACATCTTTGTTTTTATTTGATTCGTAAACAATTTAAATTAAGTTGATGTTTGCTAAGTAAAGTTATTTTTTGTAACGTGTCAATCAATGCAATTATAATTAATGTTGTACTGTAATTACTGCACGGATAGTGTTATGGTTCAAGCGATGGCCACGTAGCTGTCTATTGCGACGAGTGTTGTCGGTTTAAATTTCACATGAGACAACACACTGTGTGATCCACAAATTGTTGTTCTGAGTCTGAGTATCCGTTTCTTTTACGTTTGTAAAGTCCCCGCGACTCAAGAATATATTGCAGACGATATCTTTTTAAAAGAAAAAATCTCTTGTAAATATAAATACATCATGTAGTTATGAACCAACTTTAAGCCTCGTTTTCAAATATGAAACATACGTAAAATAAACTAAAGATTTTTTAACACCGCTGGCTTTCGTTTTTTTTTTAAATTAAATTTAATTATCAATTTAAGTCTTGACAATAATAATAATATAATTAATAATATAATCAGTAGTTGTAACTACCAGATTGCAGCAGTCAAGTTAACAACTACTTTATGTAGTTTGATTACGGTAGTTATGTTACATGTAATTATGACTACATGTAGTTAAGTTACATGAAAACAAAACTATATGTAGTTAACTACTTTTAATTGTAATTAGTAACCTGATAACAATAGCACTTAGCTATCTATTTGCTATATGTGTGGCAAGGAATAAGTGAGACACGAGTTGTTGTTTTAGTCTGTATATTTGTAGTTGTGCTAATGCTTATATACTAATATGGTGCGTGATAATGTGGAAGTATGCAGCTTCCTTAATACGTGGGTTTATGTGCGCTGAATGATGCTACATATACCCCCCCCCTTTAATTAAAGTATTGTATTTTAATTAATTAGTGTTAAAAATAAATGTGATGCAAGGCAGTTTCTGTGTGTGCGAGTGTGATGATTGCAGATGCTTGCTGTGACGGGAGACGCGACGTTTGGGTCGATGCACTTGCTTAACCGATGCATTTATGCTGACTGATGTTGTTATCTCTCGTAATTGCCTTGATTCTTCTGTCCAGAGTTTTTACGATGTCATATATTACGACAATTACTGTTATTATAATAATCTGTCCGATAGCGATGTTTCTTGTCCACCGGATTTCTTCCACGATGAGGCTTCTGATCTGGTCGGCTCCCTTCTGGTTTAAGCAACTGTCGGAGTTATACACAATTTGGTCTTTGGAGCTTTGTTTACCCATTGTCGTTCTAGTTGTTGCTGACGGTAAATGATGGAATTTTACAATTACGGTGAGTATTTAAATGGGTAGGTTGCTTGAGTCAGCATGAGCAGAAACGTACTACGGGCTTGACTGTCCGTCCTGATTTCGTGGAGTACGTGCCTGAGTGCTTGTGTTGAATCGATGCTTGTGTTGAAATTGGCACGTCTAAATTTTGGTCGTTGATAATAAATGCGGGTTTTGTATTTTTCTGTCGAAGGCGGGCAGGTAATGATGTCGCTGACTTGTAATATTTCTTCTTTCGATAGTTTGGCTAGCACTGTGTAATATTTGTAGTCGTCGCCTTGTTTTTGTGGTGCTACTATTGCCTCCAGTTGGGAAAACCATAGTCTTGGAAGATCTCTCCAAAATTCCGGGATACGGGATAGTATAGAGGTGCTGGCTGCAACTTCTAAGGTTCCTGCTTGCTGACTGCTGCATGATGTGTATGTTGGCGGAGTCCTGATGAAAGTGCCTCTGGTGTCGATACGTCGGCTGTTTGCTGCTCGAGGTGGCGATACGTCGTCGGTGCTGTTCTTCGGGGTCACCAATTTGCCATATGTGTGGCAAGGAATAAGTGAGACACGAGTTGTTGTTTTAGTCTGTCTATTTGTAGTTATGCTAATGCTTATATACTAATATGGTGCGTGATAATGTGAAAGTATGCAGCTTCCTTAATACGTGGGTTTATGTGCGCTGAATGATGCTACAATCTACATCCCTGATATTTTAGTAGTTTAAACAAATATTTATAAAGTTCTGGAGTGGTGATCACGTATTGGAAAACGGAGACCTACAAGGTGGACTGATGTCCCGGTAAAGGTCGCGGGAAACCTTTGGATGTCGGCGGCACAGGACCGGTTGTTGTGGAGAGCCTTGGGGAGACCTGTGTCCAGCAGTCTACTTTTTTAGGTTGCGACTATGATGATAATAATTTATAACAAATTTTTATTGTTCTGATTGATTTCAAGATTAATATATATTTTTAAGAAGAAGTGGATCGTGATGCTTTTATACCTTTAGGAAATCTGTTATATAACTGTGTGCTTTCATATGTAAAATATGCGGCTTCAATTTTTTGTTCCAAATTGAATCAGTAGTTCCTGAGATTAGTAAGCTCAACTAAACAAATAAACTTTTTAACTTTCTATAATCACTATAGGTGTATAGATAAATCGCTCTTGAGGTTAGAAGATTATATTTTTATATTCTATTATATTATTATTATTATTCGTACTGGGCAACGCAGCGTTGGTAGGCCTCCCACAAGGTGGTCCGACGACCTGGTGAAGGTCTCGGGAAGCTGCTGGATGCGGGCGGCACGGAGCTGACTGTTGTGGAGAACCTTGGGAGAGGCCTGTGTCCAGCAGTGGACGTCTTTTGTATGAGATGATGGTGATGATGATGATGATTCTATTACATTTGCTAATCATAGTATCATGAATGCTTAGAAACGCAATTTCAAAATAGATAAGTAATTGTGTGTGGCGCAAAGCTTGTGTCATCCCTTTACCTAAAATTCCAAATCCCACACACCCCAACCATTTCAGGCCAATATCCGTTCTCCCTTTCCTCTCAAAGGTCCTAGAATCCTGTGTGCACAAACAGTTTTCTGAATTTGTCTACAAAAACAACCTATTGAACCCGTTTCAATCGGGTTTCAGGCCTGGTCATAGCACTACTTCTGCTCTTCTTAAAGTGGTTGGCGATATCAAGGCAGGTATGCAAGACACTGAAGTTACTGTTTTGGTACCAATTGACTTCTCTAATGCCTTCAACACAGTCAATCACAATATACTCCTGTCTATCCTTTCCTATCTTGCGGTCTCACCTGAAGCACTGGATTGGTTCTCATCACATCTTCGGGGAAGCCAGCAATCTGTTCATGTCGATGGATCTACCTCGAGCTAGTGTGATCTTGATTCTGGTATTTCTCAAGGCGGCATTCTTTCTCCTATGTTATTTTCTGTGTATATTAACCTCCTGTCCCTGGAACTTCTTTGTGCGTATCATCTGTATGCTGACGACCTACAGCTCTATTCACAGAGTAAAGTGGAAGATATTTCGATAGCAATACAAATGATCAACCACGATCTGGAAACAATCAACATGTGGTCTCAAAAGTTTAGTTTATCTGTGAACCCCACAAAATGTCAAGCTATCGTAGTGGGAAGTCACCGGTCGATGAGCAGAGTAGACACTAAGACTCTCCCGGCTATTACTTTTGATGGGACTATCATACCTGTGAGTGGATCGGTGAAAGATTTAGGTTTACATCTCGATTGCACACTAACCTGGCGTGAACAAATTGCAAAACAGTGCCGGAGGGTTACTGGGATACTTCGGGCTCTAAATCATCTGAGAAATTTCCTGCCCGTAAAAACCAAGACTATGCTTGTGCAAACTCTTATCTTCCCCTTAATCGACTATGGTGATTTGTGCTGCTACGACCTGAATGCAGATCTTCTCGATAAATTAGACCGTCTTCTTAATAACTGCATTCGATTTGTTTATAATCTCCGTAAATATGACTGTTGCGTGTTTGCCCAGGGAACCAATTAGACGACACGTTGATTGTAATATTTAATAATGACTCGTTTTCTTAACATAAACTAAAGTTTATATACAATAATATTTATGTATGTAATATGGACAGGTTTAGATGGGGGTAACTAGGTTGTTTGCTTGTTTACTTAAATTGCTAAATAGACAATATATTATTTATGCTTCCTTATTTAATAATTTACTATATCAAGAGTAGGTCAACTGAGTAAATAATTAATGTAGCACGTAGCCGCGTACAGACCTAAACTATTATAATACTATGGCTTCGCCATAGATATTCCCCCTTTGAAGAAAAAATATTATTATACATTGTAAAAAAATATGGTGTGACTTTAAACCATGTTTGCATCTCTCATTATAGCCGTAAGCCTCTTCTCGATTTTCTTGGCTACGGATTTGCAAACGATGACAAGTATAGTGATACCACATATGACGATCCCTGTTATCGCCATGACAATTAACCAGCTTCGAATTCCTTGCACTTCCGTGACCACTTGGGAGTGCAGATTTAACAAGTCTTCTGGTTTTGGTGCATTGTTCTGCACCATGTTGATTTGTTCCTTTTCGTGGCTCGCGTTTGATCCCATGGTAGTGTTGTTTCGACGCTGGCTAGGTGAAATGCATATCGTTGTATAATTTCTAGTTTATATTTTATAATTGAAATCTAACCGTCTGGTGGGAGACTCTACCAGAACGTGTCCTTGTTTCTGTTTGCTTATCTGCTTGTGGAGATTCTGTTATCTTGTCTCCGGTTGTTCGTTCGCTTATGGTGTCCCTGGTCTGTGGTAATGTATTCAGGGCATCCGAATCGGGCTATCCAGCCTTCGTATACCGTTCTGGCTACGGTTTCTGCAGTTATATCAGCTATGGGGAATGCCTCTGGCCATGAAGTACAACGATCTATCATTGTGATTATGTATCGTTTGTTTTGAGAAGTGGGTAGAGGCCCTACTAAATCAATATGCAGATGGGAAAATCTTCCCGTTGGCATGAATTCTCCGAATTGTGACTTTGTATGACGATGTATTTTTGCTCGTTGACATTGTAAACATGTCTCAGTCATCTCATTTACGTCTTTATTCATATTTTCCCATATATAGTTAGCTGAAATCACGTTCCTCGTAGTATTCTTACCAGGATGGTTAATGTTATGAAAACTTTCGAAAACCGTTTTCCTGAATTTGAGTGGCAAAAAAGGGCGTTGTTTCCCTGTTGATATATCGCAATAAATCTTAATATTTTTATTTGGAAAATGTATTAATTCTATTTTTAATGATTTATTGGCTTTTAGTCTTTTTAACTCGCTGTCACTCTTTTGATATTTTTCTACCTCGTGCCAATCGATTGCAGAGGGTAAGGTTATCGTTTCGATAACTCGAGATAAAGCATCGGCTACCACATTCTTGTGGCCACTGATGTGCTGGATATCCATACTGAATTGTGATATATAATCCGGATATCTGCTTCGTCTAGGGGTATCATCCAATGATGGCTTCTTGTCGAACGCGTGCATTAGTGGTTTGTGATCCGTGTAGACTGTAAATTCTCGTCCTTCGATGAGTCTTCTGAAGTGTTTTATTGCCATATAGATTCCTAACAGCTCTCTATCATAGGTAGAGTATTTTGTTTGGGCTATACTTAATGATTTGGAGAAAAAAGCTATTGGTTCCCATTTTGTGTTTTTTCGCTGCTGTAGTACCGCGCCTGCGCATTTGAGGCTAGCATCTGTCATTAAAGCTATTTGCGCGTTGCTGTCCGGACATGCCAATGTAGTTAATTGTTGAATGTCCTGCTTGCAGCATTGAAACGCGTGGTTTGATTCGGTGTTCCACTTGATAACTGTCTTATCATTTTTCTTACAATTAATTAAATATTTATTTAACGGGGCTTGATGCTTTGCTGCATGTGGGATACTGCTTCTGTAGAAATTAATCATACCCAAAAAACGTCGTAACTCATTTATCGTTTGTGGTTTAGGGTAATTGTTTATAGCTTGAATCTTTTCCATAGTAGGAGTCAACCCTTGGCTCGTTATATGATAACCGAGGAAATCAATCTCCGACTTGGCAAATTCGCATTTGTTTGTATTTATTGTTATGCCGTTTTTATGTAGGCGCTTAAACACCTCTTCTAAGTGTTCATAATGCTCCCTAAAATTATTTTTCTTGTCCGCAATAAATATGTCGTCCACATATATAAATACGTAGTCCAAGTCTCTGAATATAGAGTCCATAAATCTTTGGAAAGTCTGTGCTGCATTTCGCAACCCGAATGGCATTCTGATGAATTCAAAAAGTCCAAAAGGGGTTATTATCGCTGTTTTCTCTGGTTCAGCAACGGGCAGAATGTGAAAAGCTTTCTTTATGTCTATTTTGCTGAATATTCCTTTTTCGCTTGCTACATATGTGAAATCGAGTAGCCTTGGAAGCGGGTACCTGTCTGGTACTGTTATTTTATTTAGTGCGCGGTAATCTCCGCATGCTCTCCATTCGCCATTCTTCTTCTTGACTAAATGGAGTGGCGATGCCCATTGGCTGCTTGAAGGACGGCATATTCCCATGTCCATCATCTCTTGGAATTCTTGTTTTGCAATCCTCTATTTATCAGGAGGTAATGGACGTGCTCGAGTAAATACTGGGAAACCATTTGTTATTATTTGATGCTGAACTTGGTGCTTAGTATGTAGATTCATTGATCTAGGCTTTGTAATATCTTCATATTTCTCTAATAATCCCTTTATTGGTTCCTGTAGAGAAGCGTTTAACGATCGAACGGATGCAATGTTTGCTCTCGCTAATTCGGCAGGCGTTTCCAGACCTGTTTTTTTATCGATCAGCTTTTTTCCGTGTATATCCACTAATAATTGATAATGATCCAGAAAATCAGCTCCCAGGATTGGTATCTTGACGTCGGCAATGGTAAATGTCCATTTAAAGCTTCGGCGCAGTCCTAGGTTAAGCGTTAAAGTGCGTTCCCCGTATGTAAATATTTATAGGGGTCCCGTTCGCGGCGAATAATTGGTATTCGCATGCCTGGCTCTCATTATTTGTGCTATTTATGACCGAAATGTTAGCACCCGTGTCGACTAAAAATCTATAACCACTGTTTGAGTCAGTTATAGTTAGACGGTTTGCTGGGTGGATAGCACAGAGGCCCGTCGTATTCTGTGCTAAATTTAGTTTTCCGCTAGCCTGTTATTTTTATTTATATTCCATGAACAAGGCTTATTGCATTTATATGCATCCTGCTTGAAACGATTATGGAAATAACATAACCCATTATGTGAGTTTCTGTGGCGCGGCCTTGAACGTGCATGTGACGTATGTCGTGCTTGGTATTTGCTGCGTAATGCATTTATTTCTATTCGCATGGCTTCAAGTTGTGACGATATGTTTATAACCGTATGTATGTATGTATGTTTATAATGTCAACCGCTGTCTCTTGAGTATTTTTCTTGTTGTAAGTCAAGTTTTCGTATATTTTATCGGCTAACTCGCTCAAGTTTTCTAACGATATATTGTTTGTAACTGACAATATCGCTGTTAGCGAAGCGGGGAGTTGCCTTAGCCACAGCAGGCGAATAGTGTCGTCGTTTATTTTTCCACATCCGGCTTCCTTTATTTTTCTCAAGAGCTGGGAAGGCTTCTGGTCTCCAAGGTC
Source organism: Hypercompe scribonia (assembly GCA_949316085.1). NCBI lineage: Eukaryota > Metazoa > Arthropoda > Insecta > Lepidoptera > Erebidae > Hypercompe > Hypercompe scribonia. The sequence goes on from OX438986.1 coordinate 946,750, forward strand.
CATTTCTGATAGTAGGCTGTGGAAACGTCGGTGTTCGCTCTCTTCGTAGCAGTTTATTAGACGTTCCATGATGGTGGAGTACTTATTTTCGCTGGGCGGGTTAGTTAAAATGTCACTAACCTGATGGACGACCTCTTTTGGTAATTTGGATATTACCATGTTATATTTGTAATCTTCGCCCTGTTTTTGTGGTGCTATTATTGCTTCAAACTGGGTGAACTATAAACGTGGCGAGTCTGTCCAAAATTGCGGTAGTTTTTCTGTGACCGTGATAGCAGCAACTGATTCGCACCCAGTGTCGCCTCTTGAAGGAGTTGTTGGTGGAGCCATTTTTGGGATGTGATAATTTCGTAATGCTACTGATTTCTAGATTCACTGCTGAACACCAAATAGGGTTCCGGTCGTCCCGGTATTATATCAGCACTAGATACCAATAGATCACGTCGGGGTCACCAATTGTTGCGTGTTTGCCCAGGGAACCATTTAGACGACACGTTGATTGTAATATTTAATAATGACTCGTTTTCTTAACATAAACTAAAGTTTATATACAATAATATTTATGTATGTAATATGGACAGGTTTAGGTGGGGGTAACTAGGTTGTTTGCTTGTTTACTTAAATTGCTAAATTGACAATATATTATTTATGCTTCCTTATTTAATAATTTACTATATCAAGAGTAGGTCAACTGAGTAAATAATTAATGTAGCACGTAGCCGCGTACAGACCTAAACTATTATAATACTATGGCTTCGTCATAATGACCATGTATCCTCTTTCCGTTCGCAGCTCAATTGGCTACCAATTCGTCTACGCCGAAAATTACGCGCGCTCACTGTTCTATTTTCTATACTTAATAACCCATCTTCGCCAACATATTTAAACTCTTATGTAGCAATCACGACAGAAAGCTTCGGTCCTCTAAGAATCTTCTCCTTCGTTGCCCCTCCCATACATCTGAGTTTGTTGGCTCTACTTTCTTTGAGCATTCCGTTCTTCTCTGGAATGAGCTTCCCCTCGAACTCAGGATGGCTACCAACGTTTTTTCCTTTAAGAAAAAAGTGAAGCAGTATTTACTGAAACAGCTGGCAGAATCAACCAATACATGATTATCATCTTATACTTGTTATGAATATAGACTTACATCAACTTAAGTATGTATATGTATGTATTTATGTATTTGTATTAATTTTAATATATGAAAGTTTGTATATGTCTACTTCTACTATTCAACACCTGGAACGCACCTACTTCCTATTTTCTCTGCATCACCCAAAGGTTGACTGGTAGAGAATCTCTAGGCATTAAGTCCGCCTATGTACATAAAGTGCATAATGTATAAATAAATAAATAAATAAATAAATAAATAAATAATTGTATATGCAAGAATTTAACGCTAATTAAGATTAAATTGGATTAGTTAAAAAAAACTTAAGTGATTTATAATTGACATTTAAATAATACGCCATCACATCAATATTCTTTACAAAAACAAAAAAAGCGAACACTAATTCGTTAGCATATTTTTTAGCGTCAGTGATGAAAAATATACAAATTATAAACATTAAATGCCTGAACAATTTTTATTATTATTAGATTATTTTTATTATTCATAGAAGTTTAGAATTAAAGATATTCTGGGTCAAAGTTGAAAAAGTTATATATATATTTATATTTATGATTTTCATATTTTCTTAACATTAAACACTGAGTATTACTAACAATGATAACGTACTCCTAATCGATTTCGGACACGGCGGTCAGTCTCAACGTAGACCAGCCTATACAGGAGGTATCATAGTGCACAAGTGTGTGCACATATGTGCACTCACTGTACCCTCACTCTCACAATCAGACCTCAGGCGCAGTACCGACGGTTTTACATGCTTTCGGAGGCACTGGGATTAAAACATCAATTTCCATGCTCCGGGCTGCTATTAAATATACCTATAATCAGAAAAATTCAATAATAATTTTAAACTGACTCGGGAATCGAAGACGAGACCTATTGATCGGCAGTCACACTAAAACTAATGTGATAAGGTACATAATTATATATTTACTTTTATTTGCCGTGACACAATATATAATACAAATACAGAAATCGACTTACATAAAAAGAAAATGTCTTTCAATACTTCTATGCTAATATTATAAAGGTAAAGTGATTCTGTGTTTGAACACGCTAATCTCAGGAACTGGTTCGATTCGATACATTTTTTTAGTACTTGACTAGCTTCCGCCCGCGACTTCGTCCACGTGGAATAGTTACTTTGGGCTGACGCTTACTTTAACCCACGACTTCGTTTATATAGGTGAATAAGGGAACGATTCAGGCGTACATGATTTATGTGAAACGCTAACCGTTTACGCAGCGCAAACAGCGGAAGCCCTCAATAGGAACAAAGTCTCCCGATTTTGAAACATTCTTCATTGGTGCTCCGTTCCTATTGATCTTAGCGTGATGATATATAGCCTATAGCCTTCCTCGATAAATAGGCTATCCAATACAAAAAACATTTTCAAAACCGACCTATAGTTCCTGAGATTAGCGCGTTCAAACAAACAAAACAAACAAACTCTTATAAAAAGCAAAGCTTTATAATATTAGTGTATATATGTATATGTGTATATATTTATTAAGGAAAGATAACCGCTATATAGCACCACGTTATTACTAAGGACGCAGACAAAGGTGTATGGGTCAGCTTGTTTAGTACACACTAATAAAACTATTTTACGACAAAACTTAGATGATTTCCCTGTCTTTCTTCCTCGCACTTCTAAACATACAAGTTAACAAGTGCATTTCATCCATGTATACAGCTTTCAGCGTCAAACAGACTATTCTCTCTTCACATTTTCTCAAATTATTATTTATCCAAGCGGAAAAAGATACTTCTTTGCCCACTTCTTTTTTATTTTGTGGAGGGAACGAGTGTCATGTCCCTCCGACACAAAGGGAGGATCCTCCGACCAGGCGAGGTGATCAAGCCTGGTGGGCCCCGGCCCAACGGTTGATGTTTAGATGTTTTATATATGCTAATCGCCATGTGAATCTCTATTTCGCGATGTAGGATTAGTAGTTACTTCGTAGTTCATACTACGTAGTTCAATGTATCTTCGCTAGATGGCGCTGTTATATATTTTTGCTTATGCTATAATGTGGCATCGCCACAATTTTGTATTTATAATGTTCCAACCTTATTAGTAATTTATAAATTAATGTAATAAGTTATTGTTTCAGCTTATTGTGGTCTACTGCTGAACGAAGGCGTCCTCCAAAGTGCACCAATTGAACGATCCCGGTGTATTTGGTCCGGTTATTAAGTTTTTTCTTCGCCAATGATTGCTGGGATTTATTGTTATAAATAAATATTTTAATATCATGTCAATTTTCCCTATTACGGAGATAATATTTATGTCAAAATGTATTACCACAGCGGTCAGTTCCTGATGCGGCGGGGGAGAAATTTGAATTAATTGGGTTTCACAGGCGTCGCCAGAATATTTTTAAGGGGAGTGCATATGCATCCATACATACAGTTAACCAATATTAAATGTAGAATTATACTAGATCTTTGCCTAAGATCGACTTTTTTAAACATTAAATATGTGTTTTTCTATGTATTTTCTTTTTTTGCACGCCACTCGTTCTGTACAATAAAATATATCGTTCTAAATAAGTATGAACACTACTATAGCTGTTTGTTTTGCTCTCAAGCTTTAAATGATTGATTTGTTTAAATGAAGTTTCATACAACGCCAGTTTTTTTGTGATATATGTATTATTTATATCTTTATCTTAGAATTTTACGGTATCTAAAACTGAGGATAAAAGGGCTAGCTCCTTGCAACGGAATTAAACCAAATTAAATTAAAATATTACGGCGCTATTTTCTTTTTTAGTTTTTTTTCTACTATAAATGGACAAAACAGGAAAAAATGGAATATATGAAATGAAATAATAGAAAAATGCTGTAAACGACAGTCACAAACTTGCGCGATAGGGTGCTTATATATGACCTGAAATAACATGGTCCGGGTCCCCTTCAGAGAAGGACGCTTGAGACCGGCCGCCGGGGTGGTTTTTAGTGGCAACACCACATACTCCTGGCTCCTGCGTCCTCGAGGAGTCGGAGATCTGAAGGGATTTTCCACCCCGACAACAAAAAAAAATGGGGCTTATATGTATGTAGAACAAAAATTTTTGTTGATAGAAATGAGTGTGTTTGCTTAAGGTGCTGCATGTTTATATAAAAAGTCTTATTTTAATAGATTACCCCTGTGTAACCTTGCAAACGCCTGATAAATGATGAACTAAATATTTTTAATGGATACATTTTATTGAGAGAAAGTTTCCCAAATGAAAATAAAACACGAAAAAATATCAACGTAATTGGACCCCATTTTAACTACCGCTTTAATAGGAGTCATAGCTTACATGTTTTTAATAACCTCAAATGAACTGAATGTCATCTTGTTACTGCTCCGTGAAGTGTTGATCCAAAACGTTGAATAAGCTATTTGCAGCGTAACCGACACCGTCAATGAGACCTCGCCGTTGACGCGTGCTGAAATGCTGACTTAACAGGATTTGATTGACAGAGTTCATTGTACTCGTGCTGTAATTGTAATAAGAGTATTTCGCATTACTTTGTTCATTTTTGCATAATGATTATTTAAATATTATATATATATATTTGTTAGCCGTTAATCCTTGTTGTACGGGCTCATGTCGTAATATATTAATATTCACCATGCGTCTCTTATAAGTTGCATATCCAAAATTTCATCTTAATAATAATAAATAATAAATATTTCGGACATTTGACACACAGCATCATCTAGTTTCAAACTAAGCAGAGCTTGTGCTATGATAACTAGACTGACTGATAGAATACTTATATATGTACCTTTTTTTACATATTATACATAAGAAACGCCCAAACTTGGAAACAAATATTTGTAGATCATACAAATGTTTGGTCCGACCCGGGCATCGAACCCGAAACCGCAAGCACAGCAGTCGCATTCACTACCGCTGCGCCACCGAGGCAGTTGAATATGAATATATGTGATAATATATAAATATAGGTAATGATCTTTTACTTTTGCTATTTTGTATGAACTAGCTACACCTGATATTATGGTCATTAAGAATAAGAACACCACAACCAGAGAACTACAACGTGAACTGTGTTTAGACTTTACATTTTGCTGTGTTCGTGTATTTGATAGGTTTTCTGGAAACCGTTTTTCACTCTGAGTTGGTAATACAGACCGCTTTTTTCTGTTTTTTTTTTTAAACCTGCTAAAGTGACTCTACTCTGCATGATGGAAAGCATGAATAGAATCCAAAAGTTGTAGTCACCATACTCGTTACGAATGCAGACAATGCAGTATGGTGACCGTCACTATGGCGGCCTATTATGACTTTTTACGCCTCACGTGGGGACGTAAAAGACATGACAGTCATCGTAGCGTTGTATTGCACACACTTGCCACGACAACTGTCACCCCTGCGTCAGTGGGCCCCCGGTCTCGCACTCACCAACGAAACACGACAGCACGGATACTGTCGCTTTAGGTTGGTCTTCTGTTTGAGGGTAGTACTGGCCCGTTCATGCTAAAATCAGCGTGGCTCTACTACCTGGTAGATTATAAGTCTCTTAATGAAATAATTTTTTGACTTAGATGTAGCCGTCAGTCGGAAGCCTGTGAGAAGCAACTGTAAGGTATCATTTAAAGTGTGTCTTAATATATTGTGTGCATTAATAATAATCTCACACACGGCCGTCTAATTCCAAACTAGGCAAAACTTGTATTATGGCAATCAGACTGCTGATAAATCTACTCATGTATTTTTAAATACATACATATTATACATAAATTATACACAGACACAGATCAAGTGGTGGTAGTCTTCACAAAAAGATTTGTTCTGGGTGGCAATCGAACCCACCGCAGGATCACTAACCACTAGACTAACAGGCCCTTCAAATGGATGAGTATTAACAATATACGGTAATTCTACAGAAGTTTTACAATCCTTTCGTCTCATTCATGAACTAGTTGAAGTAAAGATTTGTATTGTATTTTTATTCATAATAATGTAGATATTTTTTATAGCATAACCTAAAAAAAAGATCTTTTATTTATTGGATTGGAGCAAACTACGCAAGACATACGGACTTCTTCATACAAACTTCAATACTTGCTGCCGAGCTCCTTTTAGTAATAGCGTGATAAAATGTATCTTATACTTTACACAGGGCTTTAATTAACATAACTCCAAAGTTTTATTCAAATCTGTCTAGCTGGTTTTACGTGAATTGCACACAACAAGCAGACAGACAAGATTTTCTATAAAAATTTAAATTTATCGCTTTTTCCTCATTTTTTTGCAAAGGTTTGACATCGACTTCAAACAGCCCAGAAGGCGTCTGTGACTGTAAGGGTCTTAAACCCCGTGTCTTGAAGAGCACGTAAAGCCGTTGGTATTGCATCTAATCTTTCCCCGTTCGCGTCAGATAACCGTCCTATCGGATTGACAGAATGAGGGAACAGAGAGTTCACCTGTGTTTACGCACACACTTGTGCACTAGAATGTCTCGAGTGTAGTTGATTGATCTCAAACTCGACTCACTGAACTGAAGGTTTGCAATGGGTTCCATGGAGTACTTCATCCTTAAAAAGGGATTCTTTTAATGCCCCGATAGCTTTTAATGCTCCTGGATAGTGGCGTTGCTCATCTTTAGCTAATTGTTGTAAGGTCATCATAGACACAATCGAAACAGCCTTTGTAACATACGTATCGATGATTAACTGGTATACGGTTATTGCTCCTACACGTGTATCCCTCCATATTCTCTATTTCTAGGTAGCAGAGCCACGCTGATTTCAGCAAGAGCGGGCCGGCTCGACCGGGGTAGTACTACCCTCCCACAGAAGACCAACCTAAAGCGACAGCATCCGTGTTGTCGTGTTTCGTTGGTGAGTGTGAGACCCGCCCATTGATGCAGGGGTGACAGTTATCGTGGTAACTGTGTCAAGTCTTGCACTGTCACAATGACTGCCATGCCTTGTATTCCCCAAGCGGGGTGTGAAAAAGCATCTACAAGGCCGCCATAGTGTGGGTCGCCGTACTGCGTTGTCAACATTTGCAATGAGTATGGTGACCACAACTCTTGGACTCTATTCATGCTTTCCATCAGGCAGAGTAGTCACTTTGGCAGGCTCTTAAGATAGAAAAAAAAGTATACATTTTTGTCAGTCATCTGTATCTGCCTGAACATCTTTTCTCTATCAACTGTAAAAGCATATTTATACTGACACCATTTTAGAAATCAAAGCACGGATGGCGTAGGGATTTACTCGATTGCTACGCTGCTTTCTACTTCGCTGAGTGTCGTGGGTTCAAACCCCACATCACATCTAAGTCTGGGTGTTCTTTGTGTCCGTTTCGTGTATGTTTGTAAAGTCCCTTGCGACACAGGTTACATTTTTAAAGCGGCCGCAGACTTCTTTAAAAAAAAGAGAACAATATATTGGAGATAGATATTTGTGTATTTGGACCCCTTGACATGTTATAATAACGATTAAACTTTAGAATACGTATTAAATACGACTCGTTACTTTGTTTCGTCGAATTAATTCGTAATACACAATGGTACGGTAAGTAATTCTTAGGTTACATGTCATACAAAGATGGCTACATATGATCGAAGGCAATGTACTTGTTTATAAATAACTTGTAATATTTTTCTACATTTTTGTTTCTTTTAAATTTACGCTCTAAGAAATTTGGCGATGGTTATTGATTTTGCTTAAGAGATAAGCTCACTTCATACCAGTCGTCTTCCTTACGCGCCGTACTATTTTCGAAAAATAAATATTAATTTCAAAAACTATAAACAGAATTTTCTACAAAATCAAACTAAAAATAAAAAAAATTCAATAAATTAAAATTAAGGACATTCGTAGTAACATCCCGCGCTTTTACACAATAAAATTATTTTTTTGCTATTTACACTATCATTGTTTCAAATTAATTGAATATTATTTTTTGATTTTTTAGTTTGATATTCTATAAGTATTTTTTTTTAGTTTTTTAAATAAGTATTTATTTTCTACTTTTTAATTTTGTGACTTTCAAAAGTGTTTTATTTCAACTGTCATTTACCTTTGTTTCTTATCAACAAATAATCGACTTTATGGTGTTATCATATGTGAAAACTAGCTACCAAGTTGTTTTATGAATTATTTCGTAGTCTAACCATTTCAGAGACATTCCTTACCAATGTAGAGCAATCAAGTTCTTTTATTCGATTAACATCCAGAAACCTTCAGCGCCTCAGTGCAACATAAGCTTGTCCAACGACAAACAGTCGAAAACTTAGATAACTAATTCCATGACCAACTGTGCAGCCTTTTTATTTTGTGGACTAGTTGCTGCCCAACTCAAGGTCAATAGCAATATTCGTCTTACGGCGATACTCAAGCTATATTTCACAGGAAGCCACCTTGGTCTAATTACATGTATATTATCTGTTCCAAAAGTGAAAATTGCGTTCAAGAGTTACGTTACATAGGTACATACGAAGTTTACGAAAAAAAGAAAAGCGTTCTTCGACATCATCGTGTCTGTTAAAAACATTGAAAGTTGTCCATGCTACTGACGATTACATAAGACTAACGCCATTTCAAAATGACTGACTGAATGACTAAACTGAACTGAAGAATGACTGCACGGTTGACCTAGTAGTTTAAGTAGTTTAAGCGGTCTTCATGCCGTTCTCTACTGCACTGAGTATTGTAGGTTCGAACCCCACATGGGACAACACTTTGTGTGATCCACAAATTGATGTTCTGAGTCTGGGATGTTCTTTATGCTCTTATATGTTTGTTAAGTCCCCCGCGACACAAGATGTATTCTTAAAGAGGGCGTTGCCTTTTTTAAAAAAAAAGAAAATAAAAAGAAAATCACCAGTCACTGTTTTGAGAACTTCCAATGCAGAGTATTTTGTGAAACATACGAGTTTTCAGGCGGTGTTTCGGGGTTGGCGAAGTCTTACCATAATTTAAAAAAGTGCTGGTCACTGCACTCACGGCATTTTTTGCTTGAAACGCAGTTCTTGTCTCGGTGACCATATGCCTTTTTTGCATAAATTGAGTTTCGAAATTGTTTAACATTTGACATCCGGTTATATTGAGTATGTATTGGAAGTGCTGAGTGTGATAAATTCCGTGGACTTCGTTTCAAGTTACACTTGAAATATTGAATTTATGTGACGAAACTTTTTTAATATTTTGATTAAATGATTTTAATGAAACTTGATCGCTTGATTTGAAAACTATACATTTTTAATTGCAACTTTTTATATTAAGGGTCTGCCAAAGGGACTATTCTGGCTGATGGAAAGCATAAATAGAGTCTAAGAGTTGTCGTCACATAATCATACGTCACACTATGGCAGCCTAAAGGCATGACAGTCATTGTTGTAGAATAAGACTGAAACAATTGTCAATCCTGCATCAATATGCCTCCAGTTTCATACTCGCCAACGAGTCACGATCGCACGGATGCTGTCGTTTTAGATTAGTCTTCTGTGAGAGGGTAACACTGCCCCGGTCGAGCTGGGCCCATTCATGCTGAAATCTGCGTCGATCTACTACTTTACCCTAAATTGCTTGATTTAATGATATGTTCTTACTTTCTACGTGTGGTAGAGAAAAGAAATCATTGCAGTAAATTTGATTTCTAAGAGCTCTAAAACTCTATTAAGCTCGGTAATTCACGAGGCTGTTTTAGGGACACTAAGTTCTCATTGTAAGTATTCAGATCTAACTTCAACGACATAAACTGAACCAACAACGGAACCCGGGAGCTGAAGTCAACCCCGAGATTCTTTAGGAAGTTTAGGCAGGAGTTCAGCATGTACATGTTTGATCTCTGTAATGTTAGGCTCCTGCATGACAAGAACATTTAGGAGAATATTCACAAGGAACGTACAAATAAATCGTTTATCTATTTATCTTTACTGTATACACACAACACAAAAAAAGTGTATGTATACTTATGTACGCACGTAAGAAGTTCTACTTCTTACGTGCGTAACAAGATAAAAGTATTGCTAAAAATTTTGTCAATCACTTTATTTTAAGGTAATAGAAAAGACAACACAAATAATAGAAGTAAAAATATTTAACACATTGAAAGAAACTTATATTATAAAACGAAATACGAGTATAAATTCAAAACTAAAATGTGTGTCGGTTTTTCATGACAGTGTGCGTGCACATCGTAAAAATGTATTCTCATAACTTTTACCTAACGCTCCAAAAGAAGTATGAATTCAAAAGAAAAGATGAGTTTCAAAATATTTAAATGTAACAATCGGCAGTCTTATCGTTTGCGAACAACCTTGACACGGACATTACGTATTTAAAACTCTTAGGGTAGTTAACGTCTCTGCGAGCAAGTTATGCTTGCAAAGGAGATGTCGGAGTGAGACCAGGAGAGGTTTAGAATTCTCGCGGTCCGCCAGGCCCGGGAACGGGTCCAGTATCGCAGACGACACGGGCGCCGGACATCGCAGAACGATCTCCGTCCTCCATAAGCGCAAGCCTGAGAGTGACAGGTGAGGCCATCCGTCGTCCTAGCAGAAGCAGGCCAAGATGGCAGTGCAACATGCTACGGAGCACGCACTCTTTTGGCGCAGAAAAGGGGGTCATCTGCAAGCCGTGAGTAGATGGCCCGAGGTACGTCGGGATTACAGGGATTTCGTTTCTAGGGTACACCTGGTTCTCCGGCTACTGGTACCTGAGACGGCGTGCGGTTTTTGGTCGGTTCGAGTCCGACATAACCACCAGTGGGTGGTATCCGGGGAGATTTCCGCACAGGAAAACAAAGGAAATAAAGGGTAGTTAACGTCTATGATTAAAGAACTCTCAAAAAACTAAAAAATTGTTAGAGTTTGCCCTCTAGCTTTACTGGGCGATAGGTTGTCAGGTATAGTATCGGTGAACAAATCTTTAAAGGAAATCCTGTTATTTCTTTATATTTTACTGCCTCATTGGTCTAGCGATTAGTGTATACAACTGTCACTCAAGAGGCCTCGTATTTATGGCCGGGTCGGCTCAAAATAGTGTTATTGAGTTTTACTGATTATAAAAATGCTTAAGAATAGCCCGAAGTTTGGAAGTTAGAGTCTGAATCCCTGTGCCTCGGAGAGACCGTAAAGCCATTAGTCCAGCACTTGATCTCTCCACGTTTGTGTCGTATAGCTGTCCCGTCGGATTATGAGAGTAAGGAAACAGAGAGTGCTGTCGTTGTATAGGTCGTTAGTAACATATATAACAAATTTAAAAGGAAAACTATCACACCTAAGTATGCTTTACTTGTTCACGAGTAAGAGTTGACAAACTAATTCTATGATATATGTTAAAGGTTTAAATTCTTATATAACAAAATGACCTTGTCTTATTTACATTTTACGATTAAGTAAACCCTTTTGTTTTGTTGTTGTGCTGTAAAATCTTTTCGGATCTCCGGCTTCTCATAGACGCAAGTGCCAGGAGTATTAGGGGCTGCCACTAAAAATTACTATCAGGTATCAGGTGTCCTACTCTAAAGGGGATTTGGACCATATTATTTTAGGACCCCTCTAGAATTAACGCCGCGCCTAGTCAGGCCCTATCCTGGGAAGGCCACAGAGGCTTCGCCGCCTGTCAGTCCGGTTGTTATAATTACATTTTTAAGACCAGGCCTCTATCCTATCACTGACCACAGCAACTAATCTGCCACCAGAAGTCCCCACTCTCTGGCGGATCGCGGTCCCACCGACGGTTCATAACACCGCCGACGTCTTCTTCGCTCGGGATCGGCCCTCTCTCGATCCCGTTCAGCAGTCTCTCTCAGCTTCACAGAAAGAGACCACTACACCCCCACTCTCCTCACCTGTCAGCATGACAGTAACGATTGCTGGTGGGAACGTTTAGGTAACCCTACAATGGGCACTACTCGGTACGTACTTCATTGGTTTTTTTTCAATAACTTGATGCTTCTACTCACGACCGTCTAATCCCAAACTAGCAGGGTCTGTGCTATAATAACCAGAATATTGTTCAACATACATACAAATTTCTAAATATATACGTGTTATAGACAAATTATATCCAGATAAAAAAAAGTGGATCGTATTTATCACACAATACTTCTCCTGGGTGTTAATAGAACCCATGACTTAGCAGTCAGGATTGCTAATCCCTAGCCACAAGCCCGTCCTATACAAGTTTTGAATTATTCTATTTTATAGAATACATTACAGCCATTATTTATTTCATAGCTACTATGAATCCACACTGTGAGGAGCAACGCATGATGTTACATTCAACAGGTTCAAAATGGATCGGGTTATATTACGAGAGTAATAGTCTAATAATTGGTTTTTTAATTATAATTAAATTAAACTGCACATTAAGCTGCACGGATGTCGTAGTGATTCCAGCGGTCGCCATGTTTCTCTCTACTGCGTTGAGTATCAACGGTGATATCATGACAATAGTTTACCTGATAGACAAGTAATTATTCTGAGTTAGGACGTTCTTTGTGTTTATGTCATGTACCAGATATATTTCTAAAGCAGATGTTGTACTTCTGAGGAAAGAAATAAAAATAGTGTGTCTAATTTTGCAATGGCTATAATTTCTATGTGTCGAACCCGATTTTAAGCAAGCACGCTCTCTGGTCTTGGGCAATTCGCATCCATCCGCTGCCAGCCACCTTCTTCAAGTCGTCGGTCCATCGCGCCGCAGGGCGCCCTACACTACGTTTGCCCAATCGTGATATCCACTCCAGTACACTTCGGCTCCAGCGACCATCAGTACAATAATGGTGTTCAATCAAAAACCTTAATGTATTACACAATTTACTAATCTATACTTCTATAGTAATGTTATAAAGGGGCAAGATTTGTATCCTTTTATTTATATATATTTGTTTGTATTTGGACTAAAAAGTACTGAACCTATTTCAATACAATCCCCATCATTTGAAAGCTATAGCCGTAAGTGACATAGGGTATATTAAAATTAGAATTTTTTAAAAATCTCTACTAAAACTTTACAATGTAACCTAAGGTATAAAATAATTTGCTATAAAATGATTTTCATCGCATGCGCTGCGAAAACTATTGCTGATAGAACAAAAAGAAACTATAATATTAAAGACTATATTAACACCTAGAAAAAACTTTGTAAAACCGTATGTCCAATTATTGAAGTTAAGTCACTCTAACCACTTTTTGAACTTTAAAAGTTGATGGAAATGTTGAACAAAATTAAACCATGTTGTCCGTACTAAATAGGTCATAAGGATTGGTCCTTATCTAAAAACGTCAATTAATATTGAAAAGTATTTCAATATCTGTAGACTACTTTTTCAATTATTAAATTTGTACATTTCATTGAAAAGATATTACAAATTTGAAAAGAGACAATGTGATGCCGACGATTTCAAGGCCGTAGTCCAAATAAAAGGTATATTTTCATTTTATAATTTCTTTTTTCTTTTATTTTCAATTTTAAATAAATTTTATCCGTGACTTTTTACACATATTTTTTTATAAGATACTGATTTTGTAATCAATACTATAGTGAAATATACACACGGTTTAACATAACATAATTTTCTTTCAAAATATTTAAAAAAATATTGTTCAAATTAATTTAATAATTAAAAATACCAGTCCGGTTACAGATCTAGTAATGAGTCGATTGTCCAACTAAAAATACTGATTGAACAATTACCTCTACTGAAGACTCGAAGTTCAACTGAAAAGTAATGGATACTCGTAGCCGATTTCGGCCACAACGACCACCTTCAACAGAGTGACAGAGAGTTCAACAGACAACTACGCAGGTGATGTCACAAGTGTGTACGCAATCACAGATACGCTCTCTGTTCAACCACTCTTATAATCTGATGGGATGGCAAAAAAAGATCACTAAACTCAATAACACCTTTTTGAACGGACCTGGGAATTGACGCTGGTATCTTAAGATACGCAATCGTATAAGTACCAAAATGTACAAATAATTAAAAAAAATCACCGAACAAATTTAAAAAAAAAATATCCCTAAAAGATAGAAAATATAACATAACAAAAAAGTAATAGACGAAAAAAACACTTTGGGTTTATAAATAGGTATACTTCATACGGATTACCGTGTAAAGTGTTGTAAGCAATACAAAAAAGATATTTTGCTGTTTCGACTTCAGGTCTTCGTTTTTAAGTTTTAATAGTTATTTGAACAAATTGAGTATTGTAAGTTTTAGTTAGTATGTTTTTAAGTGATAGTAAGTAAGTATTTAGTTTTATTTAGTTAAGACTTACGCTTAATTTTGTAAATTTAGTTTAGCTTATTTTAATTTTATAATTCAACTACAAAAATATAAATTAAAGATCATTGTCATCATCATCATCAGCCGGAAGACGTCCACTGCTGAACATACCCCCTAGAACGCCACGTCGTACCACTGGACGCCAAGTGCATCCATCGGCTCCTCGCGACTCGGACTATGTCGTCGGTCCATCTACTGTGGGGCCTTCGTTTTCCGGTACGTGGTCGCCACTCGAGAACCTTTCTACAATTAAAGATATGTTATAATAAATGATTATAGGCCAATTAAAAACAAACGGAAAACTCTTAAAGATAAAATATTGTTATTAAAATATAAATAGTAATTTCAAAATAAAAATTACTTATGTCCGACATAGAGATATATTATATATTAGTAAAGTTTATTCCAAAATCTTTAAAAAGTAACGTCCACACATACGAAGCCGGGGCAGGTCGCTAGTGTAAAGATAAACACATTACAAAACAATTTTAACTGTCTTTAAGCGGATTTCTGACAAATTCGTCTAATCGTCAGTAATATTATATCATTACAATTATATACCTATTATAAGTGTATTAGTTGGTTGGTTCTTGTTGCCATTTATAAAGGCGACCGTACTGTTTCTGGTCAGTAATAGATTGGTTCAGGAGGTGGACACAGCTCCAGGTCATCTATTACACTCGAGTTCTGAAGTCTGTAAGTATTTCTTTAATTAAATTTTTATATATTTCGCTTTAAATTTTGTTTCAATCACACTTTAATTGATTTTAATTGTTAAAGAGGGGCTCCTGGGTAAGTGGTAATCACGTAGGTGAGCACGTTGCGAAGTTAAACAATCCTAGCCGGGTTAGTCTATGGATGGGTGATTATTCTTAACATATTGAGACTCCTCCGTACCACGGTAGGTATGTTAATTGGAGACAAGATTCTGTCTAGAGAACTTCGATGTCGCCTAGTACTTGGGTTGTGGAACTTGTGGTGGTCTGAAGGCAGTCACCCCACGTAAAGCCGACTCCAAACTGATTTGAGATAAAAACTAAAGGTAGGACGTTGTAGAACCAGGATACCACTTGCAAAGGTCCTATATATTTCTAACTTTAAATTCAGTAGTGAAGAATAAGTTCATCGATCGAAATAATTTCAATACTCATAACCGTACCTTTATCTTCTACAGTCTCCTGTCAAGATGTCACGCTGGCTGTTATTACTGTCAGCCGTGTTGGTGTCGTCAGCGTCTGCCAGCATTTTTTCAGCACTCGGAGATGTCGCAGGAGCGGCGACAAAGGAAGTGGCTGCTGCCATAGACCCTGTTGAGAAAACTGCTATGAATGTTATGTTTGGCCAGTGTAAGTTAACTTATTAATTCTTGGATGATGTATTGCCGGGTCGGAGGATCGAGTTTGTGGGAAGAGGGAGGAGGCATTTTAAGATGAATATCTTAAAATGCCTCCTCCCTCTGCGGTCGTGTAGCTGCTTCAATGAATCTTTAGCTTTTCACTTTAGTTTAAATCATTCATGTTTTATTTAGATCACGACAATAAATAGATATCCTGAAAACTATATTATTTCCATTATAACTTAGTTTGTTTCATGAGACATTGGAAACTAGTTATAGTTCCAAAAACTATTTTGTGTTGGTGAAGTTGTAAGTGATTATATATTTCTCAATTTCAGGTGAGGTGGTAAAACAAGTGCTTGGCTTAGATCCCAGAAACATTAGGGAAAATCGAAACTTGTCACATCTGATTGTTGAATTCTTCACACAGTAAGTATTTTGCTAGAAGTTAAAAAAATCATATTTATCAAAAGTTTAGTCACGCAGTAACGGCATGAACAAATGAAATAAATACAGTCGTTAATTTGTTTTACCATGTCTTTTGTATTGCAAGGGTAGGCTGGATTCGACAGCTGACTCTTGATAAGGGACTACTTACTTTAATTGTATGGGGTATAAACGAATATTTGACCATACGAGTACCTATCAACTGTCAAGAGTACCTGTAACTTATAAGTACGTTACCACTTTTTGTGTCCCCTGAGTTTGGACTCCAGTCAAATCGACACATTTGTGCAGGATCACGACTCTTTCCATATCCCCTTATTTTGGGGCTTCTTCGAAACATAGTTGTGATCTTCTTCTTTCTAGACTTCATTATCCTAAGATTATTTGGGGCCGGTTTCTATTTCATCCGGTTTTACTTAAATTGAGTATCAGTTTCTCTACTCACTGGCATCGAACCTCCGCAAGTCGTAAGTTGTCAACATATTTGAAGGTAACAACTGCAAAATTAAGATTGAGGTAAATATTCATGACAAGGATTATATCTTAACGTGCTTTCCGAGGTACAAGTGTGACATACCACCATCTTCAGGACAGTTATCAGGAATTTCTTCTAAGAAAAAGACAATAAAGTCGTGATATAAATTCGTAATACGATTTAATTTGAAACGTATTTTTATATTTTGTTTGTTCACCTACAGTTCTTCAAGGCTCCAGTATAAGCTACTTGAGTTATCAGACATAGCATCATCAAAACTGTTCAAGCCCCATGAAAAGCTGTTCATATTCTTCCATGGATTCACCGACAACCCAGACAAGATAAGCAGCAAGACTGTAGTAGATAATTTAGTTTCGAAAGGTTAGTTTGACTACAAATACAAATATTAGACTATAAAATTGATATGCATATGTGGATTGACTGATGGTGAAAATTAATAGAAAAGAAGTGAAACTGAGACACAAAAAGTCTTAGGTTATTCAGTTCTAAGTAAATAAATTTTATTAAAGGATTGGATGATGCAGCAGTGACAGTTATCGTAGTAAATGTGTGAATTTTATACTGCCACGATGACTGAGGAACGTGATAAAGCATCTCACTAGTCTGCATTCGCAATGAGTCTGGAGACCACAACTCTAGGATTCTATTCATGCTTTGCGTTAAGCAGAGTGAAGTTACTTGGGTAGACTCTTAAAAAAAATTAAAACTGAACAACAATCCATATAAATAAGTCTCTTGTTTTAGTTGTTTAACGTTTACATTTACAAATGAATTTGGTAGTGTACAATCATATATTTCAACTTAATCTGTTTCTTTTTATAATTTATGTTTACTTATAATCTTATTTCTTGTTGTAGGTTTAGGCAACGTTCTAGCTTTGGACGCGAGCCCCTTCATCAAATTATTCTACATGCGATCTAGTACTCTGGTGCAGTTCATTGGAAAGGCGATGGGCAAAGCACTGTCTGACATGATAGCAGGTAAGCATGTCATTATTACGACACTTTTCACCTTCAAATTGTTACTCTAAGCCTGCCTATAGTTGACACACACAATCTACTAAGTTAGATTACAGTGTTTATTTACTGACTTCAAAAATACTCTCAATTTAATCTTAAAAAATATATTTTATGT
Source organism: Hypercompe scribonia (assembly GCA_949316085.1). Classification (NCBI taxonomy): domain Eukaryota; kingdom Metazoa; phylum Arthropoda; class Insecta; order Lepidoptera; family Erebidae; genus Hypercompe; species Hypercompe scribonia. The sequence continues at coordinate 964,573 of OX438986.1, forward strand.
CCTATTAATACCCCACCTCAGCCCCAGGATAGATATACTGGTAAGTTCCCCGTTAGAATACTTTCCAAAAAGAGTCGTCTTCAGCCTACGGTTAAAAATACTAGCGTAAACATATGCTATGAAAACCTACAAGGATTCTTACAACCATCTCAAACCTGGTCATTATCTTTCCCACAGCCGGCCTAGATCCAGCTAATATTCACCTAGTGGGACACAGTCTGGGGTCCCACATCGCAGGGTTCACTGGTAAAACATTGCTGTCACTTACGGGACACCGCGTGGGACGGATCTCAGGACTGGACCCCGCCGGACCCTGCTTCGAAGGCTTGGACATTACTCAGAGGTTGAGCAAACACGATGCTGAATTCGTTGACGTGATCCATACTGACAGTGGAATGTTTGGCATGGATGACCGGCTCGGTGAGTGAAACGCAACTTTTCAATTCTCAACTGATTGCCGTTTATTTAATTTCTTTATATGTTTTAATTATATCAATATTATGAATGACAAATATAACGCTATATAGACCCAATACATATATATATATTATTAATCCAAAAGTAACTGTTTGATAGTTATGTTTTCACAGCTAAACCGCTGAGCCTGTCAAAGTGACTCTACTCTGCCTGATGGAAAGCCTGAATAGAATCCAAGAGTTGTAGTCATCATACTCATTGCAAATGCAGACAGTGCAGTATAGTGACCCACACTATGGCGGCTTTGTGAGATGCTTTTTCACACCCCGCTTGGGAACGTAAAAGACATAACAGTCATGGTGACAGTGTAAGGCTTACAGTTGTCACGATAACTGTCACCCCTGCATCAATGTCATGGAGATATAATGATTCTTGAGGACTGGCAAAGGTTACTTTTTACCTGGCAAAAGCTAGTTGCTTTAGTACATTAAGAATTTTAATTTTATATTTAACTTCACTCCTGAATCATCCTTTTGTATTTCTGTACCTTTTTATACAGTAGTTTTTAAAAACGGATCACTTACCAGATTTATTTCTTCACCAGGTCACCTGGATTATTACCCGAACGGTGGGTCAGAACAGCCTGGATGTTTGTTCCAAGTTTGTTCTCACGACCGCTCCTGGCTCTACTTCTCCGTGTCGGTGCTCTACCCTAGAGGGTTCCCAGCCATCAGGTGTCGTAGCTGGAAGGATTTCCAGCAAGGAAACTGCGACGATAGTAGCGTTAGGTAACGTTTTTAATATTTTGGTAGAGAGTTTGCGAAATAATTGACAAATCCAATGAATTTGCTGAAATACTTTCTATAACAGACCACCTTCTTTTTCATATATATGATACTGTTTCCAAATTGTACTTTTCACTCTTTAATTTGACACCTTTAGAGGTAATTTCTTCTTTAAATATAAATGAAGTATTTTAAAGAAAAAAAGAATTCTCCAAATCGGTTTAATGACGGTGTTTTAATAACACTTCTATTTTTATCTGTTTCTCGAAGTACAACACTATCTTCGTTTTATTTCCAGTTTGATGGGATATACAAGCAAGCCAGATGCTGAGGGACGTTACTACCTCCAGACGGCTGATAAGTACCCCTATATGTTGGGCTTAAAAGGCATCAAGTATGTTGACAAGGAGGGACTCGTAAAAACTTTCAGGAATGCTGTCGGTTTGTAATCACCAGTTAAAGATTTTTATAGAATCATGTACTTTAAAATATAAATTGTTGAAAAGTTTTTTCTTTCGTTTTATTATCAACGTTTGTAGTGTTAAAGTGTCCGTGTGGTGACACTTTAAGAATACACAATATCGTTTCCTCGTATTTATCCCGTGGGTATCACGACAGCTGACTAAGGGTGGGAACAGCATTGCAAAGCCTTAGTCGGACCAGTTCGGTATAATGGCTCAAAAACGCCTTTTTAAGGAGAGGTCTAAATGATAAATGATGATGTACATATTTTTACACATCAGACAATACAGCCAGAAGGCACCGACATTTCCTAAGTCTTACACTGGCAAATAATGCCGAAACATACTTCGTATGTGTCTTTTTTCTAAGTCCGTGAATATTGTTTAAACAACAACAAGTGAGTACAATATAGGGTTATACAATATACAATACACTACAATATAGGGTTATACAATATACAATATACTACAATATAGGGTTATACAATATACAATACACTACAATATAGGGTGTACAATATACAATACACTACAATATAGGGTTATACAATATACAATACACTACAATATAGGGTGTACAATATAGTTTTGTGTCGGCCTAATCATACAGACAGCACACGAGACCCAGCCAGTGTGTCACTTAACCATTATTAGCCTAGATTAATGACAGCATGATATTTGCGTAGTGCCGTAGAAACACTCAAAACCATTAGAAAGGTTACATACCTTTATATCTGTACATAAAAAATTTATAATAATATATGAAAAATAAAAAAAACGAAAAACAATAACAACTTAATCGTCCATCAGTTTCAAACAATAAACGTAAATGCCGGAGGGAGTGGCATCAATCCCGAGTTGATTTAACATTTAAATGATCTTAACCTATGTTCAGCTCACACTTATTTCCAATCCCTAAAGGGGCAGACAAAGAGTACATAATAACCTTAATTTTTAAATCTTACTAACTTACAACAAAAGACAGTAACTGTACAGAGTTACAGAAAAAGACAACGTCCGCATTAGGACTATATCCTGTGTCACGAGGAATTTTACAAACACAAGGGATCGACACAAAGAACACCCAGACTCAGAACAAAAATTTGTGGATTACACAGTGTTCTCTATTTGGTAATGAATTACGAATATAGGGTGTCACTACCTGTATTCATCCAGCAGGTGTGGTAAGAGGCGACTAAGGGATTAAATTACACAGAACTATGTCACTGCAAAGAGAAGGGAAGCTTGATGCAAGCCTTTTTTTTTAACGTGTCGAAACCCCCTCGGGCCGTTACCCCACCGGGGTTTACGGCGGAGTGGTGTGTCGGAATCGGACCGACTAAAACCACGCGGTGTGCCACTCTGCGCCTAACATAGGAGGGATCCGGGAACCGCTGCTATTACGACATCCAGATCCCTCCTAGCGCCTGCCCGCTAAAGCGGGCACCATCTGCGTATAAACTCTCTATTTAGGCGACGTACGGCACACGCGCACGTCACCTCCTCGCGGCTGGCCACTATAGCGGATGGAGGGGAAAACCCGTCCCGTCCACCCGCGGCCACACTCAAGACGGCATGAGGCGCTGGTATGCGCGCCTCCGCCGCCAGGCTCGCCGGCGGCGAATTGGGTCCGAGTGGAGATCGTCCTCCCGGGTCTTCTCCGCCGTCTTCTTCCGCGAAATTACGTCTTCGCAGAAGGTTGCGACCGCGGTAAAACATCTGTCGCTACCGGCCATGGAGCGTATGACGGCCGGTAGCGAGAGATCTCCTCCAATAACTGCAGTGAGGATCCCACGCTGCGCCGCTCAGGCGGAACAAACCGCTAGCGTGTGCTGAGCCGAGTCCTCACTGCAGTCGCAGTGGTGACAGGCGGGACTCAATTCCCTCCTGGCGACCAAGTCCGCCTATAAACTTCGGCGAGCACTTCCGCCTCCAAATCCCACGGCGGAGTTCCGGCCAACGCTGGCTCCACCTAAATTGGGCAAAAGTCGCCCAAGGGCAGAAGCAGCGCCGACCAGCTTTGGAGTAAGCTCTCGGAAGTGCTCGTCGAAGAGCCACCTGCCGTTTAGGATCAGGCCCAGATACTTCATCTGGGCCTTAATCGGTACGAGGACCGAATTGACAACGATAGAGGCGCCGGGGGGTGGACCACGACGGGGCCCATGAAACAAAAGGGCCTCCGTCTTATCTAGGGCCACCCGTAAACCCAGCGCCTCAAGTCATTGGTGAGACTAGCCCGGGCCCTGGAAGATGGCCGCGTAAGACAGTCCGCCGTTAGCCGCTTCCGGTGACACAGTGACCACCACCGCCGCGGTTTTGAGCACCTGCAGCTTGCGCGGCCTCTTCGTAGTGGCCACTACCACCGATAGCGACTGCGGGATAGAGGCTGCTTTTTGAGCAGCCTTTTTACTCCGCTTTTGGGACTTCTTAGTCCCCCCGACTACCTGCCAACCATCCGTGGAAGGGGCAGATATGGGGGGAGCAGACGTGGAGGTGCCAGGTACAGCGGCTGGAGTGGAGAGTGGAGGGAATTCCGCTCTAGACTTGGGCGCCGTTTTGGGCCCTGATCTCGGTGCACCTGTCTTGGATGTTGCTTTAGCCGCCTATCGTGCCCTCGGAGCAACCGCAGGAGCGGCAGACACGGACGTCACCGCCGCATAGGACACACGACCGCCCGCAACGGGAGGCGTTGATGGCACCGATACGATCTTCGGTCTATTTGCCGCGAGCGGCGGTCGGACAACTGAGGCCGGAGGCAGCCTCACCTCCAGGCCAGCGAGACGCCCGTCCATCATGCGCCACACTGCGTCCGTGATTTGGCGCAGGTGGGCATTAGGAATACTCCCGAAGTTGGAAGAGGGGGTAAGTTGTGACGGAGGCGAGCCTTCTCGCTCGGGGCGATCTGCCCGGAATTGAGCAAACTGAGCACTGAGCTCAGTCACCTGCCTCGTCAGACGCTCGTTGGCTGCCTGGAGACGAGCCATGTCTACGATAAGGCTCTTCACGACCCCCGCAATAGCGGCAGAGGAGTCCTTAAGGGCCTTCACAAAACAGCCCTTAAGGTTACTAGACTTGGTGGCCACTTTGTGGATGATGGCCACCGCCGCGTTTGCTCTCTCCTGCATGGACGATGGTGTTTGGAGAACAGAACTCCCTACCATCGGCTCCTTGATTTTAAGCAGGAGATCTGCGACCGATCCTCTTCCGCTAATGCTTCGCCGTCCGCCCTGACTCTTCTGTAGGCTCCTGCCTTGTAGAAAACAGAGCCTGACGGGACCGAGGCCGGAGTTCGTGACCTCCCTCTACGGATGCTTGCAACCTTGGGAGGTAACATCTCGTGAGACGTATCGCTGCCGTCATCCCTGGAGCGTCCGCATTTCCGGCTGCCACAGAGCTCCGTTTCCATAAGCTCCAGTGTGTCCTCCTTCGCACTGGAGCTCCTGGGAGAGCAGAGAGGAGCACTTCTGGGAGCTCCACCCAAATAGGCGTGCTAGCCAATGTCATCTCTCCGTTGGAAGAGAAGTCGTCCGCTCTTGCACTTTTTCCCCCTCTGTTTTTTTTCTCCTTCTTTTCGTCTGTATTGGTTTTGTTTTTAAATAATGATGATTCCATATTTGAACCCACGAGATGGGGAGAACAAAGGTCGACCCGGGCAGAGATCCCCAATACCCGGGCAAGCGTATATTTATGCCCAACCGAGGGGTCCGCAGGTGCCTCGGCTGGGAGTGCGCTTACGACTGAACTGCCCATCAGCCATGCATCCCCTTGCCACGCACCAGAACACGGGATTCGGGGTATTTTTTATAGAGGTTTTCTTCCTCGTAGTCCAGGCGGCTAAGCCAGGACCCTCGTCCCTGATTGGAGTCGCGAGATTCCAACTCGGGACTACGATATGTCGACGGCGGCAGGGAGACTATGTCTCCTGATGCCTGCACGGTGGCAGTGTAAGTGCACACCGAGCCCGTCCTACCTTTTCCACCACTGAACGGAGGAACTCCGACCTTTGAAAGGGTCCCACCATTGTGATTTTTACCGAGATTTTCCTCCTCATTGCTCTGAAGAGCGAAGAGCCAACAGAGGAACCGGCAGATACACCCTCTCTGTTGGACCAAACCTCGACCGAATGGCCCAAGAAGTAAGGCTTCCTCTTTGTGCTAGAATATTAGCCGTTGGCGGTGATGTCCTCTTCCAAAAGGCATCGGAAGAAACAATGCCGTCGCCAACGTTACCAGGGTGCACCACGTGGAGGTTTTCTAGCCCAGTACCCCAAACATGATGCCAACCCGTTAGTACAGTGTAGTATAGTAAGCCAAAACCTCCTTGCTAAGGAGAGGCCCATGTTCAGCAACGGACTATTAAAGGCTGTAGATGTGATGATTGATGATGTGACAGTGTTGTCCCATGTGGGATTTGAACCAACAACACTCACCGCAGTAAAAAGCGGCATAGCGGCCGTTAAAAATATCTACATTAAGAACTTGCCAGAGTGACTCTACTCTGCCTGGAAAGTATGAATAGAATCCAAGAGTTGTGCTCACCATACTCATCGCAAATATGACAATGTAGTATGGTGACACACACTATGGCGTCATTTTTTTTTTTTGTTGTCGGGGTGGGAAATCCTTCCCCTCGGATCTCTGGCTCCTCGGGGACGCAGGAGCCAGGAGTGTGTGGTGTTGTCACTAAAAACTACCCCGGCGGCTGGTCTCAGGCGTCCTTCTCTGTAGGGGACCCGGACCATATTATTTCAGGTCCAGAATCAACGCCGTGCCTAGTCAGACCCTATCCTGAGGAGGCCACAAAGGCTTCCCCACCAAACACTATGGCGGTCTAGTGAGATGTTTTTTCTCGCCTCGCTTGGCAACGCTCACACACTTACCACGATAACTGTCAACCCTGCAAAAATGGGTCTCCAGTCTCGCACTCCCCAAAGAAACACGATAGCACAGCTGTTGTCGCTTTAGTTCGGTCTTCTCTGAGAGGGTAGTACTGCCCCGGTTGAGCCAACGTGCTGAAATGAGCGTGGTTCTACTAAGCATTCAAAATTTGACAAGTTTTTCCGCGCCATAATTATTTAAAGAGGTTATGAAGAATTTTATTCAAGGTTTATACTTAGATCTGTGGATTTAAAAACACATTAATATTTTACTGTCTTTATCATACTAAAAGTAACTACTTTATAGTAGAGGGTTAATTAGGAAGTGTTTAGTATTCACAAGGCGTCTAACCAGATCAGTGTCTGTTTCTACATATTTTTTTTTCTATAATAAGAGCCTGCCAAAGTGATTCTACTCTGCCTGATGGAAAGCATGAATAGAATCCAAGAGTTGTAGTCGCCATACTCATTGCAAATGCATACAGTGCAGTATGGTGACCCACACTATGGCGGCCTTGTGAGATACTTTTTCACACCCCGCTTGGGGACGTAAAAGGCATGACAGTCATCGTGACAGTGTAAGGCTTACACAGTTACCACGATAACTGTCACCCATGCAGTTAGTAGTATAGTCTGTTGTCGCTTTAGGTTGATCTTCTGTGGGAGGCTAGTACTACCCCGGTCGAGACGGTCTGTTCGTGCTGAAATCAGCGTGGCTCTTCTATCTATAAAACGTATAACAATTATGACTCCAGGGATGGTGGAGTAGTTTAAGCGTTCGACACACCGCTCTCTACTGCGCCGAGTGTTATCTCATCGTATCCAATGAGGTTGGAATCCCTTGTTTAAAGATCTAAGGTCTCTAACCGAATGTAATCACGCCACAAGATGTATATGTAGGAACGCCTTTTAAAATTGTCTCCGCTTAAATGTGTGCTGATAATATTTGCTCAATCGAAAGACAACAATCAATAGGCGACTTAACTTACAAAAAAAAATAATATATGAATTATTTATTAATTTTTGGGCATAACCGACTGACCACTTGATCTTATGGTTAGAGGTCCTAATTACTGTGCCGGTTGTGGGTTCAATTCGTGAGAATATTTGGTGTTCTATGTTTGTGTATTATTTACTTACAACAATTATCTATGTAACTAGAAATTTATATGAATGGTTAATCAGCACTTTGGTTGACACATCACAGTCTTTACTTAGTTAAGACTAGGTATACATGTGGCTTCATTCGCGTAGGATTAAAATTTTGAATTTTTACCTTAGATACTCGTATGTTGTTTTCACTGAGTACATTCCGATCTTGTGGGACATCTCGGATAAAAAGTAGCTTATACGTTGCCCAGTAACCTCAACTGTCTCCTAGGGAAAGTCTCATTGAAATCAGTTTAGTGGTTCGAGAGATTAGCCCTTGCAAACAAACAGACAGACAGAAAAAAAGGTAATTTATGTTTTAGTATCGTGTAAAGAGCTGTAAATACTGTTTTTTTTTTAATTACAGACAGACATTTCATTTGTATGTATTGATGTATAGACGATCTAAGAAGCTGGAGTAGATGTAATATGGTAAATAAAGGAAGGTGGAGAAAGGAAGAATGCGATACACGTTGGTATGATTACCTGTCTGGGTCAGTATGGAGAGCTCCACACATTTTCCTCCACAATTTTAATCTTTTGACACATCTTCTAGAAATATATTATACTAATACTAACTTTTGAATTTGGTCTGCAAAATTAAGTTCCGTGACAGATCATTTTAAAGAAATATGTATATATTTTTTAACATACGTACGATCCGTAACGTACATCATCGTATAACTCCAATGGTTTAGGCAATTTACGCCAAGATAATTCTCCAAGATCAGTTTTTTTTTCGAATTAATTGACTTGTAACGTTATATTGCGGCTAAAATTGCATAAAATCATTACAAATTGTACCCTATATGTTATTCCGATGTATGACCTATATTACTGTAAAGTTTCATCCAATCCATACATACTCACAAAAGACTTACTCTCAGCTACAGACTAACTTTTATACTAATTTTTCTGTTTTGTTTTTGTTTGTTTTGAATCTTGTTTTAATTTTCATTTTTATTCTATTTCAACTAAACTTTATAAAATATTAAATATTGTGAAATCTCATATTGGTTGCCACGACACAAGCCACGAGCTTAGTGCGGCAACCGTCGTTAAATTTAACTTGTATGTAATTTGTTTTTAAGTATAAGTATGAATAAATAAATAAATTAATAAATTCGTCCAGTAATTTTTTCGTGAAAGGGTAACAAGCGTTCATACTCACAAACTTTCACATTCATAATATTAGTAGGATTAAAAAATTTGACAAGCTTTTCCGCGCCATATTTATTTAAAGAGGTTATCAAGAATTCTATTCACGTTTAGATTTAGATCTGTGGATTAAAAAATACATTAATATTTTTATGTTATGATACTAAAAGTAACTACTTTATTATAGAGCGTTAGTTAGGAAGGGTTTAGTATTCACAACGCCTCTGAACAGATCAGCGTCTGTTTCCATATAAACTGTGATTCATCACAAACCACAGAGAATACAAAAAAAATGCACGTGTAACAGCACATAATTTATTCCCGCGCAAATCCATAATACGTCAAATTGTTACTGTGATAAACAATACTAGCTAATAATACCTTCACTTACTGACAGGAACAGTTGGTTATTTGGACGGTATTGGATTAAGACACCGCGGGGCCTACAGAAAATTTTATTAAGGGGACCTTAAATTTTTTTAGGTTATGAAAATGTTTTCTTGATTCAATATGAGCAACTTAATTACATAATTCTGATCATAGTGACTTTTCTAGGTAAGTTATAATCAACGTTCAATAAAATGAAGCGATATTTCGATCTCATCGTGTTTATTTAAGACATTTGCAATTAGAGATCTTGATAGATAAATAATTGCGTATGGCAATTTCGATGTTTGGAAAACAAAGTTGAATTTAACAAAAATTCAAACTTGCAATTCCAGAACCTCATGGTTTTTAGTGTCAATAATACTAGTCACATCACTAATACTCTACGCATTTGGAGGACAGACTGGGCGATGAAAAGCAATTGTAATGACTGCAGATTTCTCAAAATCACTTTTAATGAAAGTGATTTTACCGGTCGTAGTATTTTGAAAATGACAGTAATATTATGATATACTTTTATATGTTTACCTAAATCAACAAATACGTTATCAATGGCGACGAATATACACCTGGATTTCATATTGTTTTTCATGTGTTTGTAATTGAGCCGCCATAATGGAAGTATTTTGTCTTTCACTTCTTAAGTCTAGTAAACTCTTGGTACCTTTTGTCAAATCTTTAGGAATACGTTTTTTCTTTATAACTTAAAATGTATTAAAATTAAAAAGATCCTTGCAGAGCAAGAAATTTCTAATAAAAAAATCTGACTCCCAAAGCTCTGTCTCTATTATTTATAATTTTAATTCTACGCCGAAAAAAAACAATTTTTCATGTCATAAATATATTTAGTAATATATATACTTGTGCTATATTTTTCTTGACGTAGTTTTGAATCAATAAGTCATCGCTCATACTTTCAGTAGCTTTACCAAGATATAATACGTTTTTAAACTTGTTTACTACCTACCTCGTAGGAGCCGAATTCTTATTGCACCCAGCACTTGATTGAACTTCACTCGGCAGCAGTTGGCTGACAAACGTTTGTCCAGTTAACCATGGACAGCACGACCCTGCGCTATGTACTTTGTTCTGCGGATCCTTTAGTTTAGGCAGCAGAATCTGTAAGTAGCCCACCACCCCACAAACTTCGGGTATAATTTGCTTGAAATGGTTTCCCCTCTGGTAACCTCACTCAGAGAAAAGCAAGAAAAGAATTGCTTGATACCAGTTTTCTGTAAGGCCGTGTCATCACTTCATTCAAGTCTGTACCTGTACTGGACAATGGTCCTCCCATGTTTCAAAATGGATCTTTTGGAATCCACACCCTCAAGTCTATAAGTACTAGAGTCGTCCACGTACAAGACATTTATTTCTGAAAGCAGACTAACCTTCAAGGCCGCAGTAAGTGTGAGGTTAAACAGAAGGAGTCTTAAGATCGACACCTGGGGACACACGGCAATACTTAACTGCCTCGGTGGCGCAGCTGTAGTGAATGCGACTGCTGTGCTTGAGGTCGCGGGTTCGATTCTCGGATCGGTCCAAATGTTTGTATGATCTGCAGATATTTGTTTCTTTTTTTTTCTATTTTAAGAGCCTGCCAAAGTGACTCTACACTGGCTGATGGAAAATATTTATAGAATCCAAGAGTTGTGATTACCATACTCATTGCAAATGTAGACAATGCAGTATGGCGACCCACACTATGGCGGCCTTGTGAGATACTTTTTCACACCCCGCTTGGGGACGTAAAAGGCATGACAGTCATCGTGACAGTGTAAGGCTTACACTGTCACGATGACTGTCACCCCTGCATTATTTTGTATCGAAGTTTGGATGTTTTCTATGTATAATATGTATGTATTTACAAAAAAAAGTAAATAAGTATTCTATAAGTCAGTCTAGTTATCATAGCACGCACAAGCTCTGCTTAGTTTAAAACTAAATGACGTTGTGTCAAATGTCCGCAATATTTATCAGAGCCCACCAATGAAACTTTTTTATTGATGTGGGCAATAACTCTATAAAGACGTTTGCCGCCTTGTCCAACAAAGGTAATACATTCTTCACAGGCATTTTGTAGTGCCTCTCGAATAACATTACGCACTCGGAAGTGTAATCCAGTAAAAATATATTATTTTTATACATTATTCTTTTCTGACAGGGGTGTGCAAGTGCATCCCTTTCCACCCCCTTCTCTGCGCCCATGTAGTAGTATAGTATACACAAATACTAGCTGACCCGGCAAACGTTGTTTTGCCATTTTTACTAAAATGGCTATTAAAAAATAAGGGTTGATCGTAGAAGGGTGAAAATTGAGGATTGTATGTATTTTTGTATGTTGTATCATAAAAATATAGAAATTAAAAAATTTGTCTAAAAAATAAAAAAAAAATTTAGGGTTGTACTACCCCTAACATTTAGGGGGATGAAAAATAGATGTTGGCCGATTCTCATAGATACCGGATAAGCACAAAAAATTACATCAAAATCGGTCAAGCCGTTTCGGAGGAGTATGGCAACGAAAACTGTGACACGAGAATTTTATATATTAGATAACAAAACTAAGATAACATCTCTCTGTCTTTCTTCCGCGGACTTTTTAATATAGTTACAAGTTAATAAATACGTATTATTCATGTATGCAACTGCGTAAATAGTCGTATTATTACTTTTAGCGTCACAATGTACTCTGTCTATTTATTTTCTCAAATTGTTATTCATCCAAGTGGGAAAAGATGTTTATTGTTTCACTTGTCTCTTATTGCGTATTTTGTAAATTTTAAAATATTTCTGAATTCTGAGCTAAGTGTTCCAAGCACCGTTACGAACTGATAAAAGTAGGATTGATAAGTATGTGAGTCTAAACCTCTGCATTTAAAATAATATCCAAATTTTTATGTATTATAAGATAATTTACAAATGACGTTACTGTTTTTTTTGAAAGACAAGTATGTGTACAACTATTTGCGAGTATATACAAATTTTCAGACGTAAGTGAATGTGAGAAACACAAAAGTTACGGTGAGCCCGTGATTACAATGAAATTTAAGTGTTTGTAGAGAAGTGCACGTGCGCCAGAGCGTTTGCGTAAAATAGGAACATGTCTCTATTAGCACGTCGTATTTAATAAATATTTAATAAATTAATATAATAAGTCAATGTTTCAGAAAAAGGCCTTTCCTAAAGAGTACCAACGGTGCCGGTGTATTTGGTCCTGTTATTTGATTTTTCGCCAAAAATTGATTGAATTTATTCTTCTAAATAAACATTTTAATAATTATGTCGCTATCGTCTATTACGGAGGTAAGATTTAGATTAAAACCTATTACGACTACAGTCGGTTCCCATTACGACGAGTGAGAAATATGAATTAATTGGGTTCCATAAGCGTCGACAGACTTTTTTTCAGAAAAGTTCCACACTTACTGTTGATCGATATAAAATACCTATAAAATCGCCATTTTTTAATGTTATAAGTGAAAATATTTATTTTTTCTATATATTTTCTTTTTTGACAGGGGGGTCCAGGCGCATCTCTCTGCACCCCCTTCCAGCGTCCATGACTGTAGTTCTTCCAGGATTGTGAATAACTGTCAGTCTGGCTTGATTCCTGCCATAAATTTTAAATGTACGATTTTCCCTGTATTATTTCTGTGTGTGTTCTCTGATGGGTGCAGGATTTGATTGGACTCAGGCCTGCCAACCTTAGGAAATATTAGAATAACAGAACTTAAAAGCGTTAAATATAATGTAAATATATATTTACACTACTCAATGTTCGACGCACGACGTTTCGATTGGTTGACGTATTCAAAAACATATCACATTATGTGTACATTAGTAATAAAGCAACGCAAGAATTAAAAATCGTATGCCTTACGATCTTAGTCTTAGCATTTTTTTTTCGTAACTGCCTATAGTTTTCAATGGATACTGGGGACCTTTATTTTCGCAGGTCCCTGGGTTGCAGTCCATTAAGCCCACCTCTGCCCCTAAAGTTCGGATCTGATTTCATTTGTCATCCTGACAGCTTTTCAATGTCAGCTGTCATCGAGTTGTACTTTTATGTTAGTGTGGTATATTTCGCATTTATGTTCCAAGTGTCATCATTAAAATCAATTCCACAAAGACGAAGGCCTCGCAATAAAGTAACCAACTCGAGCTTCACATGTTCTAGGTATCTTAGGCCTTGTGAGTTTTGAGCATCAAATTTGGTGATTAATTTCAATAAACAATAAAAAATAGTCAGTGAGTAGATAGTTTTTACGGTCAAAGTCTTGTTACGCGGTGCCCCCAAACGTGCGAGGCTGGTAGCATTTGTTACTCTTGCTACCTATACATTACTTTGCTGCACATTTCGTTCTATATAGCACCTAAGAGTGACTTCCACATACAGCGCAAACATGGAAAATACATACTACAGCGCCATCTACTGAAGACACATCGAACTACGGCTCCGTAGTTCGATGTGTCTTCAGTAGATGGAGAACTGTATCGCGATACAGAAATTCTCGCGGTGATTAGCATATACACAACATCCCAACATCAAAGTTAGGTCTCGGCCCGCCAAGCGTGACCTCACCTGGTCGGAGAATCCTCCTTTTAATTTGGAGGGACACGACACCCGTTCCTCCACACCTGTAAAAACCCTGGTGTACAAGTATTATCGGACTATCAACTTGTAACCATCGACGAAATATTTCGTCTATATTGTGAATTTTGACACCACAACAAGTTCGAAATATTTTTACGACGTCGTTCAAGTAATTTTATAATATATTGACATTTCCTGTAACTAAAAACTAATTATGTTAAAAATTTCCTCAAACAGTTATCGGTATATTTATAGGAAGTGAAATAAAGACAGAATTGCATGATATAAATCAAATGTTCCTGAATAGTATCTGACCTTGGCTCACTTGCCGTCACCATCTCTTCAGATAGCAAGGTGTTGAATCAGTCATACTCAGAACACATTATTGATAGTTAGGTCTAAAAGCGAAAAGGAACAAAAACAAATCAGGGCTGAGAGCAGGAAAATTTATGAGCAAAGATGACAGTTGAAGGTGACTGAATGCTGAAGGTGAAGAACCAATCTATTGTCTATGTCAATCACTGCGATAAACCAAATGATTGAAAATAGCTAAATGTAATAGCTTACACTTTAAAATACAAACTAAATATGTATTATACTCGTTTACTGGCTCGTTGGTCTAGTGTTAGTTAATGGTTCCCCTCTATCCGCTATAGTGGCCAGCCGCGAGGAGGCGACGTCCGCGTGTGCGGGCGCTAGGAGGGATCTGGATGTCGTAATAGCAGCTGTTCCCGGATCCCTCCTATGTTAGGCGAAGAGTGGCACACCGTGTGGTTTTAGTCGGTCCGATTCCGACACACCGCCTTGCCGTAAACCCCGGTGGGTGACGGCTCGAGGGGGTTTCCACACGTTAAAAAAAAAAAAGTGTTAGTTAATGGTATTATAAAAAAATGTCAACTGTGTGTGAGAAGCAATAACTCAGTGTTATTAAAGAAATTGACTGTACGGTTGGAGTAGTGGTAGCGGTCGCGAGCTGGGCCCTGATCTGTCGGACGCCCAATTTGGCTTTCGAGCAGGGCGTTCGACAGTCGATGCTGTGTTGCGTCTGAGGGCCGTTTAACGAAGAGGCAGTGAGCTGAGGCGGCGGCTCATGTGCGGTGTTCCGCAGGATCTATCCTCGGACCACTCCTGTGGAACATGGGACATGACTGGGCGCTTCGAGGTCGTCCTCCCCCCGGGCTAGACGTAATTTGTTATGCGGATGAATTTTCAAGAGGTGGCGCGTCTGGTCATCACGGGAGTCTCTCTGGTGGTCGGGTGCATTGAGGTGCTGAGTTTGTGAGTAGCCCTGGATAAGACGGAGGCCCTTTTGTTCCATTGGCCCCGTCGTGGTCCACCCTCCGGCCTATCCATCGTAGTCAATTTGGTCCTCGTACCGGAGTAAGTTGTCGGAAGTGCCGTCGAGGATCAGGTCCAGATGAAGTATATGGGCCTGATCCTAGACAGCACTTCCGACAGCTTACTCCAAAGCTGATCAGCGCTGCTTCTGCCCTTGGGCGAGTCTTGCCCAATTCGGGTGGAGTCAGAGTCGCGACGAGACGGCTGTACACGGGGGTTGTCCGTTCAATGGCACTATATGGAACACCGGCGTGGGCAGCGGTTCTGACCGCCCAGAATAGGGCTCGGCTCTGACACTCTCTACTGCACTGAGTCTTGTGAGCTACATTGGGGACATGGGACAACACTTGGTGTGATCCACAAATTGTTATTCTGAATCTGGGTGTTCTTTGTGTCCGTTTCTTGTATGTTTGTAAAATCCCTCGCGACACAGGCTTTATTTATAATGTGGGTCTTTTTAAAAGAAAAACAAAAATATTATCCTGACTGTTAACCAGAAAGGGTTTGATTATCTTGGATGGCTCCCAAGACATAAATTGTGTGACTCCCACGATCATTATTTCTGTTTGGGTGACATTTATCTATGATATATATGTTCGTGTGGTGACAAATTAAGAATACGAAGCTTCACCGCCATCACCCGTATTCATCCCGTGTGTGACGTAAGATGCTCGCAGGACAACAGTGCTGCAAAGAGAGTACTAACCCGTCTTGCCAGCGTGGTACTGTAGGCCAAAACCTCCTTTCTAAGGAGATGTCGTTGTCCAGCAGTGGACTTATAAAAGCTGTTGATGATGATATGATGTATGTATTTATACAAGTATACTTATGTGCTAGGTTAAAGGCAATTTATAAGTTAGTATTTCACTCGCTTGACAATGACACTACAGTTATGATCGGTAACATATGGGCGTTCAAACCCGCCTCTGTTTACCCCTTTGGGATTAAAAATGATGTAAAATACTAATACTATAAACTTCTAGCATTTTGTTGCCCCGTTTATAAGTTTTTTAAGTCTTATTTCGATATGTCAGTCTAATTGAAGAGCCTTTCAGATACAGACTATATTTTATGTTGCTACGTTTCTTAGAACCAGTATATGACGTTATTATAGTGTCAATTGACTGATTGCCTTATAAGTTTTTTAATTTACACAAGTGTCTCATTTTTATGGGTGTATTTTGTTGTACATAATGGAATTAGAGTTCCTTGAGTGTGTCCTTGGTGAAACAGTCATATAAATTGTAAAGAAAAAAACGTTTAAAGTTCCAATGTCTGTGATGATGGTACTGTAACACTATTTGTCACGTCTCCACAGCACAAATAATTGAAAAACTTCAAAAACCAATATTTCGAATCATAAACAAATGATTTGTGACGATAAATTAATATTTAACCTATACAGAATTACTAGAATCGTGTAGTTAGTCTTTAGAAAAAAAACAGTCAATAATCTTCAAGATGGATAAGTCATTACAATACAAGTATATACGGCACTATCGGTGCGTGAATTGGAATAACACTTGTCTAGCCTCTTACAATTAAGTGTAAAATAAACTGTACATCTAACCACTTTAATTAAATAAGCAAAAACAAAAACCCGACTGCACAGGAACATATTTGTACCTACTTAACGTTTGCAACCGGGAAATTTTATTTTTATAATTTACATACAGTATTAATCTCTCTTCCTCTATACGACGACACGTGTTGACCTTGGAAGCCACCGTTTTAATTTTGAAAACATATCTAAGTTTTGTAAAATAAATTATTTTTCATCATCATAAGCTTAACGACGTCCTGAATAAAATGTTATTAAATATTGGCGTTTTGTTTAATAGCGTAGTAGCTTTGTTTTATTTAATTATCATTACAGTAATTTATTCATATTATACTAAGCTTATAATATAATCCTTAATTTTTTACGCCCGCGTATATACCCGAGTTTATGTCCCTCGTTAAGAATCAAAGTTTTTCCCTGCCAAATTTCCTGTAAGACAGTTTCGTGGTTTAGTCGTAAAATCGTAACAGAGAGTCATTTTCGTGTTTATAATAATAGAGATTGTGTTATGGATTGCCACAGAAACACACATTACATTACCACTGGCTGCATGAATGGCGTAATAATAATATATCTCCTTATTGTACACCAGATTAAATTCTAAAGTAATTTAAAGCTAAAGAAGTACAGGTGGCGGCCATATTGCCCGTTGGCAATCTCTTACAGGCAACCATGGGATGGAAAGAAAAGCATGAGATGGAAAGTATAAGGTAGTGCCTGGTGTATAAGAAGTGCATAGGAAAAGGAAATGAAAGTAGTACATGTAAATTGTATTAAGTACTAGTAACACGTAGTGTGAATTTTTAATAAATATATACAAGAAAAACCACTGAAACTTATAGATATTCAATACATGCCTAACTATGCAACATTGATATCTCCCAGGTAATGTTCCGTTACCAATCTCTTAGAGGCTGTCAGTGTTTGCGCACCTCTAATCTCAACTGGTAGAACATTCATCAGTCGATCAGCCGTATTGGTTTAAGCGGTCGCCACGCTGCTCTCTACTGCGCCGATCGTTGTGGATTCAAACCACACGGGACTACACTTTGTGTGGTTCGCAGATTGTTACTCTGCGTCTGGGTGTTCATTGTGTCCGTTTCTTGTATATTTGGAAAGTCCCCCGCGAGACAGGATATATTTTTAATGTTGACGTTGTCTTTTAAAAAGGAAAACATTAATCATTTTTAAAGTTTAAAGTTCTATGCAAAAAACAAATACTTAGGTATATATACTATACTCAATGTTTTTAATATATGCCTTCACTTTTTAATTGCTAATACTAATACTAATTACCCTAAGAAATGTACAAAATTAAAATAAATGAATGTGAACAACAATTAGATATGTTATATAAATATTTATTAATCACTTTTGGTTAAGTGCCAACACACATTTGTGATTCTAGACCCTAGTACATACACTCCCGCGTCCTTTATATCCGACGGAGTATTAAGCGCTGGGTAGATGACTGTATCGTAAATAAATACCAATGTCCATTTCATTAAAACTAATATCGCGAAACATCTCGGCAAATACAGTTAACATAGCTTTTTATTATTATTACGAATTTCAATCAAACATACAGTGAAATATAATGTTCAATTGAGTAGTCTAAAACAGTGACGTCACAATTTGGTATTTAGTACATTTTTCATACAAAATTGACGTTTTGACAGATGATAAAAAGTAACTAATTTGACTAAGGTGTCATCTAGTCCATTCTGATTCCCACTTATCCATAATTCCACTTTCGTAATAGAAAATTTCTAATACTTAACAACAACTAGACTTACTTTTAAATTAACATTATACATCGAAAACAATATTTTAAAAAATGAATTTTCAACATTTTTCAAAATCTCTGGCATCCATTTCAAAATCTTAAAGCATGTTAGTAATGAACAGAAGTGGCCCAATACAATAAAAATATCAATTTGTTTGTTAGAAAACATGATCACCATCATCAACAGCTTTTAAAAGCCCACTGCTGGACATAGGTCTCTCAATCGAAAGGAGGCTTTGGCCTACTATGACCAGCTAGACAGTTTAGATAGCGTTTGTTCAAATTTTCCTTCTCTTTGGAGTGATGTTGTCCTGTGTACTTTGTTTCTGTAGTCGCCTCTTACGACACCCATGAATAGGGTTGGTGACACTCTGTATTCTTACTCCATCACCACATGGATACATATGGATAGAAAACAACATAAGATTCAATTTGTAGAAATGCAGCAGTGATAATGCCTGCTAAGCTAGAGACTAAGTATTTTTGTTGATGGTGCGGCAAATCCTTTTAAATCACCCGCTCCTTGTGGATATAGGAATTAAAAGTGTAAATTACTTCATCGGCCGGCACCAGGTGCCAGGCTACTCTAGGCGGATCAGTACCGTATTAATTTCGGTTTTACTCGAATCAACACCACGCCTAATCAAGCCCTATCCTGGGGAAGAGACTTCCTCTTTCAATCAAAGTATGGCTCCCTAATTACAACTTAATGCAATCAAACCGCCATTCTATCCTACCGCGGCCCCTACCTACTCTCTAGCGACTCCTAGTTCAAGAGGCAATCTCTGACTGGTTCGATTCTCACCCCTAAAGAGTGTGTTATTTTTTTCTGTTTTTTGGTCCCATTTATCTGTAAATAAAATGTATAAATGTGTATATTTGTTTACTATATTAATACAAACGTTTCGGACATGTGACATACCACGCCACCTAGTCTCAAACTAAGCAGAGCTTGTACTATGGGTACTAGACAACTTATCTGGATGACGTAATAGCAGCTGTTCCCGGATCCCTCCTATGTCAGGCGCAGAGTGGCACACCGTGTGGTTTTAGTCGGTTCGATTCCGACACACCACCCCGCCGTAAACCCCGGTGGGATGACGACTCGAAAGGGTTTCCACACGATAAAAAAAAAAAATGAGTACTAGACAACTATTATAAATACTAACATATTTTTTTGTATATACATACAATATACATAGAAAACACCCAAACTCCAAAAAATAGTTGCAAATCATACAAACATTTGGTCTGACCCGGGCATTAAACACGAGAGAGGCAATCATGTGTATTGTACTTTGCAGCACTCGGTGAGGGTGATTTCGTGCGGTGGGACGGAAAGACGTAACAGGAACTCTGTGAGCGGCGTGTAAAATATAAAATATATATTCATCTTTATTTAAATGGACGCCCACAATATATACTCAACTGTACGTAATACATAATACATGTAATTATAAGTCCACGTATTATCTCGAAACATATTGTACACTATGTACACATAATTAATATTAATTAAATACTCTTTTTTTAATGTTATTCATCTCAATTTCTTTTGTTTTACATTATTAAGAATGACAATATGATACCAGCTGTTTTACATACATCGTGTTATGTCAATTTTTCATGAGTACACAGAGTGAACTTGTTTGCTGCGTGATCAAAAAGTGATCAACTGAAGTCTTATTATATATAAGTATAACTTATTTTAATACTAGCTTTTGCCTACGTGTACGCTCACATATGTTTCGGTTATAGCTGTAAAAAGTACTCCATGTTACTCGCTGATAATATAATATAGGTTTTCATTAGTAAAAGAGTTTTTAAATCAGTTTAGTGATTAAGGCGTAATAAGGCGACTGTGTGGGGAAGGACTGCCACTACCTCTTCCTGCTTCTGTTTTTTTTTCATAATAACGGTCACCTTAGAAATATATCGTATGTCGCGAAGGACTTTACAAACATACAAAAAACGGACACAAAGAAAACCCAGACTCAGAATAACAGTTTGTGAATCACACAAAGTGTTGTCCCGTGTGGGGTTTGAATCTACAACACTCAGCGCAGTGTAGAGCGGCGACCGCTTAAACCAACACACAAAGAGCTTCAATTCCCTGGTGATTAGTAAACGACGTGTCGGTAGTCACTTGCTACCCGCTGACCTGGCTACTACCACCATAAAACGAGAACACAAAGAACACACAAAGTCGGGATATTGCGGGAATCAATCAAACACAAAATGGCTGTTAAATGGTACCGGGTGGTTTAAGTGATTCATTACCGGATATGTAATATAATGTAAATGTTATTTTATGCGTGAAATAAAAATAGTTAACACGTAGCGTAAAAGCTTTTGTCATTTAAATTTATTAACAACAATATATATATTTACTCAGGTTGCTTGCTTGAGGGGCTTTTGTAGGGGCGGGATATCAAAAGAACGTAGAATCTGTTCTGTAGGCAGAGAATTTTACCTCATATTTGAGATAAAATCCGTAATAAACAAAGAAAACAGCAAAAGTATCACCACACAACCTTTAAACACTACGTGGATGTCGTACGAGCGGATTCTACACTAACTTCTCTAGGTAGAGCCACGCTGACTTCAGCACGAGCGGGCCGGCTCGTTCGAGGCAGTACTACCCTCCCACAGAAGATCGACCTAAAGCACCAGCATCTGTGTTGTCGTGTTTCGTTAGTGAGGGTGAGACTGGAGGCCCATTGGTGCAGGGGTGACAGTTATCGTGGTAACTGTGTAAGCCTTACGCTGTCACGATGACTGTCATGCTTTTTACGTCCCCAAGCGGGGTGTGAAAAAGCATCTCACAAGGCCGCCATAGTGTGGGTCACCATACTGCATTGTCTGCATGTAATGAGTATGGTAACTACAACTCTTGGATTCTATTCATGCTTTCCATCAGGCAGAGTAGAGTCACTTTGGCAGGTTCTTAATTTAGAGCGTGTCATGGTAGATAAGAAGTAGAAGCCTTTGTCCAGTAGTGGACTGTTAAGGGATGTTGATAATGTTTAAAACCATTTTTATCGTCTGACATTATCAAGTGACAATTCTTCTGGAGCATAGTTCAACATTTATTGATTTAAATTCAGTCGGTACGCTGCATAAGTCTCTTGCGCACGTAATGACCAATATGTTTCTATAAAACCATCTCGACCACGTGATATAACTACTAAATACTGACGTTACTTCGACAGTGATATATCATGATTCATGTTGCAGTTTTTTAAAATACGCAGTCTTACTGATTGTTTTTTGTCGTTTTATAATATAAAGTAACATAAACTGCCATCTGATTCGAAACTATTTGAAGCGTGTACTATGGTTACCAGACTAGATATACTTATTAATGTCCAAACTAGCTTTTACGAGCGTTTTATGTCCGTTATCATGATAGAGTCAAGTTTTATCTACATCTGTTCAGTAGTTTTTACAAAAATCTATACATTCTTACAAACAAAAAAGTTAAGAGGTGTCAAGGGACAGCCGGATGGAACGAAGTTCCTTTCGGTTAAGTTAGATTAGTGAAGGAATTGTAATATGTTTTTTTATTTCTTTTAAGTTATAAAAAACCACAAATAATCGTCGCAACACTACACTGTTCAAAATAAAATAAAAAGACGAAACGAAAATAATTGGCTTGCTTTCTATGAGAGCGAGAGAGAGAGAGAGAAACATGCGCATGCCGCACCGATTACAACACTATAGCCAAAAGTGTCGTAGCAACTTTTCGTCTGAATTTTTTCCGTCTAGCCTCCTTTTCAACGCGTGATAAGGACCTTCGTTCCAATAAAAACTAATGACAGATTTTGTACTGTATACAATCGAGCGAAGACACCTAATAGCGCCATCTATCGACATTTATAAAACTTGGAGTGATTCAAAAACGCATCCACAGGAATGAAATGTTTTATTGCAGGAAAAAGTAGCCTTTATCACTTTTCAACCTCCTAATTATCATCAGACATGAAAATCATACCATAAAATCGCTGCGTTACGACGTGAAAGTAAGACAAACATACAAATAAACAAATATACTTTCACACAAACATGTTATTGATAGATTACACCCAGACACAAGTGACAGTGCTCATCACACAATTATTTGTCCTGACTGGAAGTCTAATTTTTTCTTATGTTGCGATAGATGGCGTTGTACAAATATTATAACCCAGTGTTAAAATTTTCAAGAGGTCTATGACGTCTTATGTTATTTCTACATTTTGTGGATACAAGAGATCTTTGGTCCCGATCCAATATAGTCGTAGGTCAGATATATCCTACCAGATTTTTTAAGTCGTAGGAATATATCTCGGCCTCGAACATCAACTAATGTTGATATTGCTTATATTAAAAAAACCGATAAGCCCTACAGTTGTCGCATTATGATGTGTAATATTTGACATCTTAGGTAATGTAGACGCGATCCTTACTTTTAAGCAATGAATGGGGACATAGGATACAACAGAAATTCCTTTTGCACTCGTGAATTTCTAAAATACTTTAACAGTTATTTGGTTATTCGGGGCGGATATAATTCTATCAATTTAAAGACCAAACAAATTGGTTCGATTTACAACTGAACAACGCGTGAAGCATCTATTTATTACACGAAAGCAATTGAGGAATTTGTTTATTCATAATTGACATGTAAATCTAAACACTTTCTGTAAGGCTTTACTAGTAATGAGGATGTCATTTGTGTGGACTTATTTTTGGCCACGGCGTCCAGTCACAATGAACCAGCCAAGTAGGAGCGGATATAGTAGATGCATTCTATTCTCTCACTCTCACAATCTGATGGGACCGTTATCCCACACGACCGGAAGAGATCACGCACAGAATCGACGACTTTACCTTCTCTCCATAGCACGGGGGTTAAGACCCAAACTCCACTCTGTTATTAAATATTTCTGTAACTAGAAAAACCCAGTAATACTTGTTGCCCCAACCTAGATGCATCGAACGCAAGATCTCTTGATCACCATTCGCACTAACCGCTAGACCAACGAGACAGTTTCTACGTTAAGGGTCTGCCAAGAGATTAAAGAACCCGGAATTATATTATATAGCAGGAGGGAAGGATGTCTGGATGTTGTAATAGCAGCGGCTCCCGGATCCCTCCTATCTCAGGCGCAGAGTGGCACACTGTGTGGTTTTAGTCGGTCCGTTTCCGACACACCACGCCGCCGTAAGCCCCGGTGGCGTCACGGCCCGAAGGGGGCTCAAAAAAAAGGAGGGAAGGATGCTAACGTGTACGTATAACGTAGTGGTTTAAGCGGTCATCTAATCTCTGCCTACTGCGATAGGGATCGTAGGTTCGATACCGACATGGGTCAAGACTTTGTAGGATCCGTAAATTATTGTTCTGAGCCTATGTGTTCTTTGTGTCCATTTCATGTTTGTAAAGCCACCGCGACACAGAACACATTTCTAGTGCGTGAATGGTTTTCTAAATAAGGAATAAATTCTAATTTAACCGACTCTACTTTTAATTATATTACTTTAATAGACAAGGTGTCTATTATTTTATCTGTGGAACAGGCAGCTAACCTTGTTTGATATTGTTTATTGGGTTATCGAGTCAAAGTTCAAGTTCATGTGTATTATTGTTTTAACAAAATTATTTGTAATATAAAACGGATATATTGAATTTAAGAAGTAAACGACCTTTCTATATTGACCTGCTAAAGTGACTCTACTCTGCCTCATGGAAAGCATGAATAGAACCCACGAGTTGTGCTCGCCATACTCATTGTAAATGCAGACAATGCAGTGTGGTGACCCACACTATGACGGCCTAGTGAGATGCTTTATTACGTCCTACTAAGGGACTTTAAAGGCATGACAGGCATCGTGGCTGTGTAATGCTCACACAGCTACCACGAGAACTGTCACCTAGTTGATGAAGGCATCAATGGACCTCCGGTCTTGCGCTCACCAACGAAACACGACAGCACGGATGCTGGCGCTTTGGGTCGGTCTTCTCCGGTCGAGTCGACCCGTTCGTGCTGAAATCAGCGTGGCTCTACTACCTAATAGAACTGTCAGTTTTTTGACCGGAGTTTTACTACTACCTCATAAGAGACCGGTGTTAAGTCTTCCTCTCGTTATTTTCTACCGAAGGAATGAGCTTACCAAAAGTTCAACTACCCCTTAAATTCTCAAGAGCATGGCGCGGCGATTGTGAATTAGACTGAAATATTAGTGAATCAGTATGCTGAAGTGGAAGTAGGCCGGCCATATATCCAGACGAACCGATGGTCGCTGGAGCCGAAGTGTACTAGACTGGATACCACGATTGGGCAAACGTAGTGTAGGGCGCCCTGAGACGCGATGGACCGACGACTTGAAGAAGGTGGCTGGCAGCGGATGGATGCGAATTGCCCAAGACCGGGATGGTTGGCGTTCCTTGGGGGAGACCTTCGTTCAGTAGTGGATGGCGATAGATGATTAGATTGATCATATAGGTTGATTGATGATTAGAGTTATGTAGTCGAATCCCACTTTCCGTTGGATTAAGAAGTTAACGGCATTCTTTTGTAATTTTGAGCTGCTTCAGTAAATGTGTTATAGAAGAAGAAAGAAAAACAAAAAGATTTCCCTCCCACTATGATACTGGGTCCTTTAAACGGGGCGTGAAAAATATCTTACTAAGTAGGCATGATGTGGGCCACCACATTGTATTGTCTGAATACAGTGGCCACCACTCTTGAATTATATTCATGCTGTACATCAGGCAGAGTAAAGTCACTATGTCAGGAACCAAATTCTATATTAAAACATAAAAAAAGACTGGATAGCGTAGTGGCTTAAGCTGTGATCATACTGCTCTATCGTACTAAGAATTGTAAGTTCAAGCCCCTACAAGGGACAACACCTTATATGATTCATAAATTATTGCTCTGAATCTGGGTGTTTTTTGTGTACTTTTCTTGTATGTTTGTAAAGTCCCCTCTTATTTTTTATTTTCTTTCTGTTTGTGAATCCCCCCGGATACCACCTACTAGTGGTTATATCGGACTCGAACCGACCAAAACCCGTACACCGTCTCAGGTACCAGTAACCAGGGAACCAGATGTACCCTAGAAAGGAAATTCCTGAAACCCCGACGTACCTCGGGCCTTCTACCTACGGCTTGCAGATGACCCCTTTTCTGCTCCAAAAGTGCGTGTGCTCCATGCACGTCCCGCTGCCATCCTGGCCTGCTTCTGCTAGGGTGACGGATGGCCTCACCTGTCACTCAGGTTTGCATTTATGGAGGACGGAGATCGTTTCGCGATCTCTTGTAAAGTCCCCTGCGACACTGGAACGTTCCTAATGCATGAGTTGTCTTTTGTAAATGAAAGAGACTATGTGTGTTATGTTAGCGTTTAATATAATGGTGATTATTACACTGTACTTATTTAAAAATCACCTTTTACTCATTTGTATTATATATTTTGTTGTTATAAGATTATACACCATGACGTAACTAAATTTCACGTCTATCAAATATACGTAAATTAATTATTTATGTAGTATGTAATGTTATATATATAACTAATTCGTGGCCCACCTTATATATATATAAGGTGGGTCACGATATGATAATATGATGACATGATAATGTATATATATATATCAATACATATAAATGAAATTAAAGTGTCTATCTGTGATTTAAAATCTTTCCTCATGTGTTTATAGCTTTTTATATGATACTAAAACATAAGCTGTTTTAACATTTTTGTCTGTGTCTGTCTGTTTGTCAGTCCAGGCTAATCTTTGGAACCGCTGAACCAATTTTAAACCTAAATTTAAATCCTACGCAAACGAAGTCGCGGACACAGCAAGAAAAAAATCAGGAAAATTTCAAAGAGTTTCGTATTGACAAAGTATCACATTGACTCAAATGGTTTTATTAAATATTCTGTAGTTATTATACCTACTTAGTTACGTAGTCGCTCTGCAGATATATTAGTGTTGTTTGGCGCGTTTCCGCTTAGTGAGAAGCTCGCGCCGGCCGCAGATACTACTCAGATTTCACTGTTCCACAGATAAGATACTTGTAAGTATTACTTGTAAGTCTATTAAAATGTTAATTAAATTGAATTATACGGCTTTAGAAAGTAGGTTAATTTTTGAATGATACGTTTTGTGGCTCTTAGATATTTGTGAAAAATTAAATTAAACTTTATGGCTTTTAAAACTGGATACATTTTTGATCAATGAGCTTTATGTCTGTTAGATAATGTTTAGTAAGAAAATACTACTCGATTTACCTGTGATAAATGAATTTAAACCTTACTACCTTAGAAACTAAATCATATTTGTATCGATGAGCTTTGTTAATATGAATAAAAATGTTTTTTAACACATTTGCTGTACTTGTGACAAATTAAATTGAATCATAGGGTTTTAATAACTAGGTCAAATTTCTATTGACAAGATTTATGCCTCTTAAATACTTGTGAAAAATCTGTGATAAATTAAATTGAACTATGTAGCTTTGAAACTAAGTAAATTGTTGATTGATGAACTTAGTAGAGTTAAATTACTTGAATTTACAATAAATGTTGACACAATAAAAAATAAACACAATGTCAAATATGTTAGTTAAATAAAAACACACGAAAAAGATTTTATTTTATAACATCAAAAAGTAAAATCAAAGTAAATTACTTTTTTTTTGAAAACCAGATACTTTAATACTGTATATTGTATTAATAAAATAAAATAAATATAATAAAAAAAGTCTTAAAAAAATATTGTTCTAAAATATATGATATGTTATTTTAAATGTAAATAATTTATAAGTAGGAAGATATAACAGTAAAAGACAGAAGACCAACCTAAAGCGCCAGCATCCGTGTTGTCGTGTTTCGTTGGTGAGTGTGAGACCGGAAGCCCATTGATGCAGGGGTGACAGTTATCGTGGTAACTGTGTAAGCCTTACACTGTCACGGTGACTGTCATGCCTTTTACGTCCCCAAGCGGGGTGTGAAAAAGCATCTCACAAGGCCGCCACAGTGTGGGTCACCATACTGCATTGTCTGCATTTGCAACGAGTATGGTGACCACAACTCTTGGATTCTATTCATGCTTTTCATCAGGCAGAGTAGAGTCACTTTGGCAGGCTCTTAATATATAGAAAAAAAATATGGAGTACGTTCTCACATTAAAGAAGCTTAATGATTATATTTTAAAAAACCACATTTCAATAGTAATATAATTAGCGTAGATAGCGAAACATAGTATGCAACAAAAAACACGTTTTTGGAATCTCCTTCAAGGGTCTACATACAGTAGTCCTGGTCCAAACAAGAACCGTCCGACCTAGGTCTAAAATATAAATATAAATAAATATAATATAAATATTCTGAATATTGTTAGACATCTTCAAAAATAGTGAGAGTTTAGAACGATTAGTTAAAAAAACTAAAAAAACACGCTTTTATTGCTAATCGAACTAAAAACTAGAAAATAATCTTTAATGACAAAGAGTCTAATATTACAGTAGTAGAAGATCGAACAATCAATCATAGTGAATCGCCTCAAAATAATATTATAATAAAATTTAAATTATTAACAGAATAATTCAATTCAGAGTAAAAAACCTGGGGTGCTCGATATTTTAAATATTACAATCATTCTATTGGCAACTATCTATGAGAAGATAGTTATTAATCGCTGTAAAAAGATTTTTGAAACTATTATTTATTTTTCATTTTTTAGTCTGTGACAAATTCATAAATCTATTATCAAATTATCGCATTGTCATCGGTCCTTGAGACGTGTGCAAAGTTTCAAGTTGATCAGATTTTTAGAAACCGGTGAAAATTAAGCTCAAAGATTCCGTTACATACATACATACAACCCAAGCTAATAAAAGTGTGTTTAAAAATACATAAAATTTAAACTTTAAAACCATATAAAATATATTTAAATATTTATGAAATAGTAGACAGCGACATCGGGTACAGGGACCGAGACACCGATGTTTAGGGCTCCAAAGACAGGAACCTACTCACTATACGGGCCGTGTCAAGACGGACTGTCTACTCCATCAGACCCTTGATCGAACCTTCTAACGTGAGTCTCTTATAGTGCTGGTCGAGGTTCTTGGCTATCAATCCGTGAGCAAATACGACTACTATTTCTACTTTTCTGCGATCATTATTACTAAGTACTATAGCCACTCTTTAGCCAGAGTGAGTGGAGTGTTTCTACTGCAAATACATTGCGATGCATTCCCACATTAATATATAGAAAATATTCTCTGAGATTGTAATAGTTCATGACCCCCAAATTTTCACGGGATATAAACCATAATCTTTATGTTTCTGTCTCTAAACCAGCAATTTATCTATTATCTTGTACATATAATCTCAATCTCGGAAACGGCTACAATTTTTTTCATCAAATTTAGTATACAGGGGGTTTTGGGGGCCATAAAACGATCTAGATAGGTTTCATTTTTAGTAATCGTTATTTTATACCTGATTTCAAACAATCAAATGTTTGTCTAATAAGCTCGTTTTGACAGCTATCTAAGTGACAAAATTAGGGAGGCAATAAAAGAAGTTAGTAAATTGCGAATCGACTATCACACAACAATACAGAGCAAAGCTCGGTTTGCAGGTACTTATTATTATCGTGCAAGTATCTTTCAAATTACAACTGATTTAAATAAAAAAAAACCGTATATTTTTTATCTATATAAACTAATAATAAATGAGTACAGTACTATTAAAGGTGTGTACTAATCCGCAAACAGCAAAATTAAATCCAATATTACATACTATTTTCTTAATTTTTCACTTTTTTTTGTATAGACGCAAAGGGCTCGTCTTAGATTGAAAAACGCATGAATTTCAATTTGAATTTGAATAAATAAATAATAAAATAAAAATTACTTCCAACACAAAGAACACATTGTACAATTTATATTATTTACAAAAATTGAAAAAGAAATTGAATGTTGTAAGACCTTATGTAAGAGTACGTTTGCCTTGATAAGTGTTTGTTATTGATTTACCTAAAACATATCGAGATAAGCAAGGCCACGCGGGAGGAACCGCGCTCAAAATTAAGTTTTATCTGAAAAAATACTCGTATATTCAGATAATATTAATTTTTATTTGCTTGATCCCTTCACCTCAAATAGTTTTATAATATTGTCAACATTATAATTCTCGTCTTGATAATTTTTTTTTTTTTATTTATACCATTAGATTTGGGCCTAGGACATTACGGCAACAGATAGCAACGTACGCAGTTGTTTTTTTTTTGTAAAAGTAACGCCTGCGTTAGGAATATATCCTGTGTCGCGAGAATCTCTACTAACATACAAGCAACGGACAGAAAGAACACTCAAATTCAAAACAACTGTTTGTAGATCGCACAAAGTGTAGTCCCGTGTGGGTTTGAACTCACAACACTCGGTGCAGTAGAGAGCGGCGTGGCGGCCGCTTAAACGACTGCGCCGTCCGTGCAGTCAAATCTCACTATTTGTTGCCGGTAACAATGCGTTAGTTATACGACCTTGACCTGCTTGAGCTATTGTTGTTTTTACTACCAGTCATGGAAACCTGTAACAAAGTCATTCATAATATCAGATTCAAAAGTACCCCGGTAACGTAGTGGTAACATATGCGACTGCTGTGCATGACATCACAGGTTTGACTCCCAGGCTAATATTTATTTTGGAGTTTAGGTGTCAGGTAAAAAAAGTATATAAATTTCTATCAGTC
Source organism: Hypercompe scribonia (assembly GCA_949316085.1). NCBI lineage: Eukaryota > Metazoa > Arthropoda > Insecta > Lepidoptera > Erebidae > Hypercompe > Hypercompe scribonia. The sequence continues at coordinate 994,835 of OX438986.1, forward strand.
AATCTAGCTGTCATAGTACAAGCTCTGCTTAGTTTGAAGCTAGATGGCGTTATGTGCCGAATGAACGTCTTAAAGAAAGTCTTATAACTTAAAAATCGTGTTAAGCTACTTAATTTTGGTTATTTTCACCAGCCTGATACTCTTTGGAATGTAACCGTTTTCATACTGGACAAAATAAGAAGAAAAAGTAGTAGTTAGAGTAGTAAAAAACAATACTCAGATAGAAAATAGAATTAAGACTATAGTAGATATCGAGAAGGGGTTTCCTTATGTCCATTTTGTTATCAGAGAGGTCAAAAGGAGCCTCAATTGGCCGTCATCATTATCACACGGCTGGCCGGCACTAATGTCACTCACCTCGATATTATTCAACTGGCCGTCATCAATATCACCTCGATACTATCTTAATAAAAATACTGTGAATTTATTTATTATTTGTTTTTTATATTTATCGTTTACAAATATATTTTTAAACCTACCTACCCTGAGCGAGTAACGAAACCAAAATTTAGCAGTCGAGATCACCAACCGTCAAATAAAAAGGCATTCAGTTAATATAAAAAAAAAAGTTGAGAGGTGTCAAGGGACACCCGGATGGGACGAAGTTCCTTTCGATTAATTAGTGAAGGATTCAGGATTCATTATTGTTATTATTTTCTATTATTTTATTATTTATTATGTACGAAAACCCTGTATAAACTTAACAAAATAAAAGTAATCGTCACGACACTACACTGTTCAAAGCAAAATAGAACGAAAATAATTGGTTTGCTTTCTATGAGAGAGAGAGAAAGAGAGAGAGAAAGAGACAGACAGAGAAACATGCGCACGCCGCACGGCTTACTACACTATAGCAAATAGTGTCGTGACAACTTTTCGTCTGATCTTCTACTTCGTTTCAATTATGTTATTCAATTCAACAGTAGTTATCACTCTGGATAAAGAAGTTTTCTTTACCATTTGAAGTCTCAGGTTCAATTCTCGAGTCGGAACAAATCTTTGTGTATTCCGTAAATATTTGTTTCGGCATTTGTATGTTTTCCATGTGTACGTATACATATGGATGTTTTTATATCAATGGATATAAAATCCGACTAGACAATGGTCTAGTGCCCACAGTACAAGCTCTGTTAAGTCTGAGATAGTGTTGTATGTCAGATGTACGGAACACTATTATTATACTATTATTTTGTAAATTTATTGACGATTTATTGTAAACAATAGAACACGTTAAGACACTATAACAGAACAAACTTATTTGTATTTACATCAATAATTTATTTCATATTTCTCTTCACAATAATAAAAAGACGTTAACACGACTGCTGATAAGGCCTACCGTAGCAAAATCAAAAGATACGGTAAAGAAAATGTATTATTAACTTATATTGACTTTATTTTTAACTTAAAAACCAGAAATAACATCAAAACATCAGCTTTTACTGTCCACTGCTGGACATAGGCACACCTTAGAAAGGAGGGTTTGGTCTATTATACCGAGCTAGCCGTCAGGCTATACCAAACCCTATACCAAACCGTCTGGTTTGGAATAGGGTTTGTTTCAACTTTTTCTTCTCCTTATTATTCGGCTTGGTTTATCTCCCTTAGTCAGTTCTTACGACATGAATAAAGATGGTGACACTGTATTCTTAATCTGTCACCACGCGAACAATAGGCTAGATGACACCTTAGTCAAATTAGTTACTTTTTATCGTCTGTCAAAACGGTAATTTTGTATGAAAAATGTACTAAATACAAAATTGTGACGTCACTGTTTTAGACTACCCAATTGAAGAATATATTTCACTGTATAATTGATTGAAATTCGTAATTATAATAAAAAGCTGTGTTAATTGTATTTTTCGAGATCTTTCGCGATATTAGTTTTAATGAAGTGGACATTGGTATTTATTTACGATACAGTCATGTACCCAATTATTTTAATAGTACTAAACGAAAACAACAGTTATAAACGTCATAGCTTAACTGAATTCGGTCAAATTCTTAAATTATATTGAAGTTTAGATGCTTAATCTATGCTGGAATTACATGTATTACACAAAAAGGGAAGATTAACACGACATATATATTAAAATACAAAAGGAGTGTAACTACAAATCCATATGTTATGTGCATTACAATCCACAATAATATTGTGATTTTTATAATGTCCGTATGGTGACGGGTTAAGGATACATAGTGTTACCACCCCTATTCAACCCGTGAGTGTCTGAAAAAACGCGACTAAGGGACCAAGTATACAAGACAACATCATTACAAAGAGAAGGAAAACTTGAATCAAACCCTTGTTTCTTTTTTTTTAACGTGTGGAAGCTCCCTCGGCCCGTCACCCCACCGGGGTTTACGGCGGGGTGGTGTGTCGGAATCGGACCGACTTAAACCACACGGTGTGCCACTCTGCGCCTAACATAGGAGGGATCCGGGAACCGCTGCTATTACGACATCCAGACTTGAATCAAACCCTATTCCAAGCCGTCTGGCCAGCGTGGAATAGTTAGCCAAAACCTCCTTGCTACACCTATGTCCAGCAGTGGACTGCAAAAGGCTGTTGATGATTTTAGAATATAACATCATTACATTACATACACGAGCAATAAAATAAATTTGTAGTTCTAGACAGCCTTAAATAATATATAAAAGTGCTTCATGGATAAGGAGTGGTTCGCCTTCTGCCAGATTTTGCCGCCCCCGACAAGCTTCATAACTACTTCATTTAACATTTTATATATATTAACGAGTGCAATAAATTAATTGCATTGAATTGAATAAGCAGCTTCGAAAAAATAATAAATTATGAAGCTTCATTGTCACGATGACTGTCATGCCTTTTACGTCACCAAGCGGAGTGTGAAAAAGCATCTCATAAGGCCGCCATAGCGTGGGTTACCTTACTGCATTGTCTGCATTTGCAATGAGTATAGTGGCCATAACTCTTGGATTCTATTCATGCTTTCCATCAGGCAGAAAAAAAAGGAGAAGGTATTTCATTCAGTTTAATTTTTTTTTAAAGTTACATTAGAATTTCGTACTTTATAAACATCACATCACATCACTAGCCTCTAATAGTCCACTACTCGACATAGATCTCTCCTTAGAAAGGAGGTTTTGACCATGCTCGGCAGGAGGGTTGGTGTAGCAGCGGGTCCCGGATCCCTCCTATCTCAGGCGCAGAGTGGCACACCGTGTGGTTTTAGTCGGTCCGATCCCGACACACCGCCTCGCCGTAAACCCTGGTGGGGTGACGGCCCGAGGGGGTTTCCACAAGTTAAAAAAAAAAAAGGATTTGTATCAAGTTTTCCTTCTCTTTGCAATGATGTTGTCCTGCGTGGTTTACTCCCTGAGTCGCCTTTTACGACACTTACGGGATGAATAGGGGTGGGACACGAGGTGGTGGTGGTCTTAGTCCGTCACCACACGGTATACCTTAGAAACGGACTTGGAAAATTATTATCTTATCAACATACCCGCTTAGAGTAGTCCTGTTTAGTCTCAAGCGTGGAAAACAAGAGATATAAAACATAGTTGATTGTATTTGAGCATGATGAAGGTCTATTGAAATCTGCACTTTTACCCTTGCAATTGACTGCGCGTTTAGTGGCTTAAGCGGTCGCCACGCCGCTCTCTACTGTGCTGAGTGTTGTGAGTTCAAACCCCACATAGGTCAACACTTTGTGTAATCCATATATTGTTGTTCTGAGTCTGGGTGTTACTTGTGTTCGTTTCTTGTATGTTTGTAAAGTCCTTCGCGACACAGGATTTATTCCTAGTGCAGTTTAAATCGGTAAGATTTTTTTAAAGTTTATTCTTTAGTGAATAAAGTCAACAAATATCTTATTACTTCGCTTTTGGTGACAAGGGCAAACAATATATTAATAATAAAAAATAATGAGAAGTATTTACATAAAATATGTGTGATTAAAACAGTAACTCTCATTGCCGACTGGTAACATTCCAAGAAGGCTGGCAATCATTCCTAGTTCAATGTCAATGACTCTTCATAACTACAAAGATTTAATCGCTCTCAGTTAAAAGAACTATGTGTATGTTATGTTATATAGTTGATCCGGAGGCCCATTGATGCAGGGGTGTCAGTTGTCGTAGTGTGTGCAATACAATGCTACGATGACTGTCATGCCTTTTACGTCCCCAAGTGAGGCGTAAAAAAGCATCTTAATAGGCCGCAAGAGTGTGGGTCACCATACTACATTGTCAGCATTCGTAATGACTATGGTGACTACAACTCTTGGATTCTATTCATGCTTTCTATCAGGCAGAGTAGTCACTTTGGCAAGCTCTCAAATGAAAAAAAAAACAAAACGTGTCTCGGAGAGTACGTAAAACCGTCTGTCCTGTAACTGATTTTTTCCCGGTCGTGACAGATAGCCGTCCTATTGGATTGTGAGAGTGAGGGAACAGAAAGTGCACATGCGTTAAACATGCACACACTTGTGTACTATACTGTGTAGTCAGCTGGTCTGGTCTCTGTTAAAAATGGCCGCCGTAGCCGAAATCGGCTAGGAGTATGGTAAATGATCATCGTAATTGACCTCATATAATTATAACGACATTAAATATCATTACCCTATCACCACCTACTTATAAACGAAGGTCTCCTCCAAGGAAGTTTTTTTTTTTTATTTGAGAATCTGCCAAAGTGACTCTACTCTGCCTGATGGAAAGGATGAATAGAATCCAAAAGTTGTAGTCACCATAGTCATTGCGAATGCTGACAATGTAGTATGGTGACCCACACTATGGCGGCCTATTAAAATGCTTTTTTACGCCTTATTTAGGGACGTAAAAGGCATGACAGTCATCGTAGCATTGTATTGCACACACTTACTACGACAACTGTCACCCCTGCATCAATGGGTCTCCGGTCGTACCTACCGAGGAAGCATCAGCTATCTCGGTCTTATAGGAAATTAATCTATTCGAAAATCAGCTTTTGCGTGTTCCAGTACTTACTTAGCTCTCTAAGCTAGTACGCTTATATGTGGTGGTTACTGGTCAGATTTATTTTTTTTATAAGCTCGCTCACACTAGGAATAAGTCCTGTGTCGCAGGGGACTTTACAAATACAAGAAACGAATACAAAGAACACGCAGACTCAGAACAACAATTTGTGGATCACGAGAAGTGTTGTCCTATGTAGGGCTTGAACTCAACACTCGACGAAGTAAAGAGTGGCGTGAAACAAAAGGCAAAACGTGCAGTCTAAGTAATTATTGCTGTGTTTATAAATCTAGGCAAAACCGATGCTCAAAACACTCCAAATCAAAAAATAACAATAGGCTAGATGACACCTTAGTCAAATTAATTACTTTTTATCATCTGTCAAAACGACAATTTTGTATGAAAAATGTACTAAATACCAAATTCTGACATCACTGTTTTAGACTACTCAATTGAACAAAATATTTGACTGTATATTTGTTTGAAATTCGTAATAATAATAAAAAACTATGTTAATTGTATTTGCGGAGATGTTTCGCCATGTTAGTTTTAATGAAGTGGACATTGGTATTTATTTACGACACAGTCATCTACCCAATTATATTGAAAGGTGAAGCCGTGTCAAAGTTACTATAACAGATAGTGACCTAGAACTGTTGACTTTAGTGTTTAAAAGATAACAGATTACGTAAAACCGGTTATCATAACATGGATAATGTTTTAGTCATATATATGTAGGGTGGGCCACGAATAAGTTAACAAATGAAATAATCGTATTAAAAAACCATTTGAATTGTTATAAAAATTGCTTATTTACAAGAAAGGTAATTAGTTGGATTTTTTTTTAATTAATATCGTCTAAATGATGAAGCGAGCACCGAAATTTTGGAATCCAGCCATCCAAAACCTCGTCTGGAAATCAGCTTTAGGGAAACATGTCTTTGACCACCGGCAGAGACTTATTGGATGTGTGACAAGTGGCTCCGTCTTATTGAAACCTTGTGTTACGATTGTAGCCAGCAAATTCTGCTAGAATCGGTCTCAAGAACTCCCGTAACATGCTTGGCCGGGATTAAATCAACCTATTGCGCGAGATGTTAGATTCAAATGTTTACAAATTCTTGGCCCACCCTATATTACGAGTACTTAATAAATTAAAAGAAATTTTTTTTTAAACGTAAAAATACGGCACGGAGGTTATTGTGTTCATATGTAGAAGAAATACAGCTTAAACCCAAGTCGTGCATAGGTATAAAAGTATAGAGAAAGCTACGAAAGCTTTTAAAAGTAGAGCCACGCTGATTTCAGCACGAACGGGCCGGGTTGACCGGAGCAGTACTGCCCTCCCTCAGAAGACCTACCTAAAGCACCAGCATCCATGCTGTCGTGTTTCGTTGGTGAGTGCTAGACCGGAGGCCCATTGATGCAGGGTGACAGTTATCGTGATAACTATGTGAGGCTTACACTGCCACGATAACAGACATGTCTTTCACGTCCCCAAGCGTGGCGTGAAAAAGCATCTCACTAGGCCGCCATAGTATGGGCCACCACACTGCATTGTCTGCATTTGCAATGAGTATGGTGAATACAACTCTTTGGATTCTATTCATGCTTTCCATCAGGCAGAGTAGAGTCACTTTGGCAGGCTCTTAATAAAGAAAAAAAAAATACGTGGGTGAACTATGAATCGGCTAATAATCCCGATAATCCGTTCCTCTAATTCCGGGAGTCAAAGAACGATCATAGTGCAGGTATCGATGCTTTCTAACGAAACTTTCAACCAATATGTGCGACAAGGTACAATAGTCTGAAAAACGACAGTTCATGTTATAGTGGGTGAAATAATACAAGACATTTTAACGTTCTTTTTTTTTACGTCCCCAAGCCAGCTGTGAAAAAACATCTCACTGGGCGGCCATAGTATGGGCCACCACACTGCATTGTCTGCATTCGCAATGAGTATGGTGAATGAGTATGGTGACCACAACTCTTGGATTATATTCATGCTTTCCATCAGGCAGAGCAGGCTTTTAATATATATAATAAAAATTTCTGTAGTCCTTAAAATATATCTCGATCTCTGTGACGGATAGCGACGAAACCGACAAAGTAACTTTGAACAAGTGATTTAATTTTGTATCACTTATATTTTTATTCTTGACGTGCCTGGTTTATCGTAAATGAACTGGAATTCATTAGAAATATAAAAATTCATACCTAAAATGTACCTCGTAACTCGTAAGTGGGTAACTCGGCTACGACCGCGTGGTTCGACTGCTTCGTCCGACCAATCGGACAAGACGGTCTTTTTTATGTTGGTTCGATTGTACGGACTTCGCAGATTTTTCGTATTGGTTCTACTCATAGGACTACACGGAATATCAATTTTTCATGGTCCAGAGATCCTTACATAGAAGGAAATATTAGTCCTACACATACATCATCAAGAGCCTTTAATGGTCCACTGCTGGACATAAACCTCTCCTTAGAAAGGAGGTTTTGGCCTACTGTACCAGACGGCTTGTCATAGAGTTTATATTAAGTTCTCCTTTCCTTTACAGTGATGTTACGTACGATACCCACGGGATTGACACGCTGCATTCTTAATCCGTCACCACACGGAAGAATGGAACATACATTCCAATGTTAAAAGTACAATAACTAAAACTTTATGTATTAGTATATCAGTCTTTTCGCTCAAATCATCATAGAAATAGGTTAAAGATCGAAAATATCAAGATGTCTTTGGTCCGAGTTAGAGATAATTATCATTTATATGACTTTTCCAATGTCATTGTCAAGGTCAATACAAAATGAACATTGTTACACTTTCAATTAAAATGGCACGTAACAAAGAAAGGGGGCGATGGGTGTTGCTTCTCGATAGACATTGGTGTCTTTCACATGAATTAGAAATGCAGGCAATTCTTTTAGCCGACTGCCAAGGAAGGGTTATGTTTTTCTCGCGTATCTTGTATTTATGCATTGCAACAGTACACTTATCTTCTTGAAAGTAAACTAGAAATATATAAAATGTATTCTTATATAACTCCCATTAAAGTGTATAACACATTACCAGATGTGTTAAAGAACCAATCTTTGAAAATGGATAAATCTAAACTGATCAAATGGTTTTCTGAAACGTGATTTTATAATTTGAATGATTATACGAAATACAAGAAATAAGAAATGAGAATATAGCGACATATTTTGTATAAATAGTTTCATACTTAACCTTTTTTTTTTCAATTCATTCACATCACAACACGATTTTGACATTAAGAAAATTGACATATTCTATTTTTAAATTTGATAAGTTTACTTTCTAATCATTGATTGAATTAACATTGATAGGAATCATAACAAAATGAAATGTTGTCCTGTAATATTGTCACTAACATTTATATTATTAATTGCATTAATAATACTAATTACACACTATTGCTCTGTACTATATTCATTTCATTTACAATTGATAAGACAGATAATTTACAACTTGTTATGTCAACAAAGTTGTGACGGGACTTAAGACTATGTAATTCTTCCATGAAATAACAAATACTGTAACTTCTTTCTATGTGAAATACACAAATAAAATAACCCGTTGTCTTAAAAATTAATTCTTTGAATCTATAATGGCTATAGTTTCAACGGCATTTAACACTGCAGGTCATAGGCCTCTCCGTACCAAAGAGGTTTTGGCCTACTATACCACGCTGCCCAGACGGGTTTGTATAGAGTTTGTTTCAAGTTTTTTTTTTCTTTGCCGTGATATTGTCTTGCATATTTTTTTCCCGTAGTCGCTTCTACGACACCCATGGGGTGAGTAGGGATGGTAACACGCTGTATTCTTAATCCGTTACCACACGTTGTTAACCAATAATAATTATTGATATTACCTAATAACTCCATCTTTCAAGAATGCATTTTTATTCGGTAAGGTATTCTTGTTTTATTGAAACAAAATATTGGAGCCAGATATTTATCCGTTGTGGGTGGTATTTTCTATCTTCACTAGCTGTACGCGCGACTTCGTTCACGTAGGATACGAATTTTGGATTTTTACCTAAGAGGCCTACTGTTACTGCGTAAATCGCGATTCCGTAGGTAATCTGGGATCAAAATATATATGTTACTCAGTAACCTCTTCTATCTCCTAGTGAAAGTCCCGTTAAAATCGGTTAAGTGGTTCCAGAGATTAGCCTGGACACGCTAACAGACAAACAGACAGATAGATGAAGAGTTTAAAAAAGGTAGTTTATATTTTAGTATTGTGTAAACAGCTATAAGTGCTTGAGAAAACAGTTTTTTTTAATCATACACAGACACTTCAATTTTATTTAGAAGTATTGATGGTGTAGTTGCGTTGAAGTCGTATTTAAATTTAATAATTGATTAATTCTAATGTTTACGCAATTAGTTACTAGTGAAGTAATATATAAATATTTTTTTATATTTTTTTGTATAAGCATTACTAATTTTTGTTGAAAAATTTTCTTCGTTCCAAGTGACTTCCACTTGGTCAAGGTGACTTCCATGATATTATAACGCTGCTGTGTTGGTATATCAACAAGAAAAAAATTAGCATATAAGATAAAATATTAATGGCCATATATTTTATATGAATGGTATATTATAATTGTTAGCCAGTCGGCCTGTGACCACAGCTAGTGCAACCTGGCCGAGCAAGTCGAAGGTATGTAGAAAATAGACTTAGTGACCGTGGTTATTCCGATATTGTTAATTTTAAATTTATTTATTATCGATCTTGATGGTAGTTTTATAAAAAAAAAAAACAAAAAAATAAAAATGTCTCGTGTTTCTACAATTAAGGGTGACCACAATATACTCATTAGAAAATTAATTAAAGATTAAATAGTTACAATAATAATTAAATCTATATATATATACTAGCTGACCCGGCAAACGTTGTATTACCATATAAATAATTTCCTAGTAATTTTAGGGTTGTACTACCCCTAACATTTAGGGGGATGAAAAATAGATGTTGGCCGATTCTCATAGATACCGGATAAGCACAAAAAATTTCATCAAAATCGGTCAAGCCGTTTCGGAGGAGTATGGCAACGAAAACTGTGACACGAGAATTTTGTATATTAGATATATATCTATATATATAAAAGAAAGTGGTGTTAGTTACACCACTTATAACTCAAGAACGGCTGAACGGATTTAGCTGAAAATTGGTGGGGAGGTAGCTTAGAACCAGGAGACGGATATAGGATACTTTTTATCCCGTTTGACCGCGTTTCAGTCCAAAATCAAAAATCTGCTTATTTATTGCCTCTAAGGCGGAACAGAGTTCGCGGGGTAAGCTAGTATATGTATAAAAGAAAGTGGTGTTAGTTACACCACTTATAACTCAACAACGGCTGAACGGATTTAGCTGAAAATTGGTGGGGAGGTAGCTTAGAACCAGGAGACGGACATAGGATACTTTTTATCCCATTCGAATGGGTTTAAGTAAAAAAAATCTGCTTATTTATTGCCTCTATGGCGGAACAGAGTTTACGGGGTAAGCTAGTATTAAATAAAATCTAAATTGAAATTCTAATAAACTTAGAATTTATAATGTTTTCTAATTATTTCAATAAATACACATTAGTTTACTGTCATTCTATGCCGTTAAAGTTTTTCGTCAATACACTCTAGAGAAATCACCCAGGTCGGGTTATGATACTGCATATATCGGCTAGCATGCCGCACACACAAACAATTTATTTATTTTTTTAGTTGGCAACCCTATACAGAACTTGATGTCATGTCAAACGGAATAATTGTAGTAATGGCTGTACGTGGAGAAAATATAGACTACCAAAATTTAAAAAAAAAAACCATAATGTCATAATTATTTTTTTTTTGTTTAATTAATATTTATTTTACTCCCAATTATGGAGTATTTAATTTTATATTATAGACGACCTATTTATTTTCAAGATCTCTATGTGATTAAGCCTTATTAATCCCAAAAGTGTCTTGTCTGTCTGTATTATACGTCAATAGTTGAGGATAAGACCTCTTTCCTTGTTTTCCATCGTTATAATTATCTCACTCCGTCTTGTAATACGATAATTAATGAAAATTACCGCAGACGCAACAGTTTAATTGCGTATCGTAAATGTTAATGTGATAATAAATTATACAATAACACTCATGTACCTATAATAAAGATGGAAGTTTGTGAGTGTGTATGTTTGTTCTGGTTCCACTCCCTAACGGCTGGACAAAATTTCATAAAATTTGATGTAAAAAGTAGCTCACATCCTATTTTTTTTTGTCTATGTGGAAGTCCCCACGGATACCATCGGTAGGTGGTTATATCGCACTCGAACTGATCAAAAAACCACACGCCATATCAGGTGCACCCTAGTAAGAAAAACCCTTGAACTCCATCGTGGGTAGCTCATACCCTGAATTAACACTAAGTTACTATTAATCTCAAAAAATGTAGTGCTCCCGTGGGTTGAACCAAGCACAATGACAACCGAAGTTCAGGCAGTCTCGAATATGTCCTGCAGGAAGTGGTCGCGGGCTTTTTCCCGCAGCGGGTGGAACACACACCCCCGTCGATGGCCTTCATGGTCGGAGACGACGGGGGGCACGAGGACAATGTGCCGCCCGTCAGGAAATCGGAGATACGGGCGGTTGTTCTACGGATCCGCTCTAAGAACACCGCTCCCGGGCCGGACGGGATACCTGCCCGAGTGCTGGCCCGAGCCCTCGAACACATGACGAACCGCGTCAGGGAGGTCCTGGACGCTAGCCTGGCGTCCGGACGCTTCCCTGAGAGCTGGTTAAACAAAAAAAAAGTCTCGAATATGTATTTAATTATTTTTTTATTGTCAACAAACTAAGAAGGTGTTGTTCAATGGCATTTTTAAAATACTGTTTATATGTAAATTATTAATTTGAATTGCTCTTCATTATGTAAATAAAACTTGGAGGTCTTTAATTCGACTGTATTTACGTAAATGATTATTTAGTGTTTTACTATATCTTTGAATATATTTCATCAACAGCCTTTTACAATCCACTGTTGGACGTAGGCCGCTCCATAGCAAGGAGGTTTTGGCCTAATATACCGCGCTGGCCAGACGGGTTGGAATAGGGTTTGTTTCAAGTTTTCCTCTTCTTAGTCGCCTTTTACGACACCCACGGGATAAATAGGGGTGGTAATACTATGTCACCACACGGAATACATTTGTTGTGTGACATTTCAATTTATAAAAAATATTAAGCTGCTAAGGATCTAAAATTAAGAGACGAAGCTATAAAGTCGATAAAACTAAGGTTTTTAAACTCCTTGGTGGAAAACCTAAGTTAGTATGAACGTAACGTGACGCAGTATTTAGTTTATAATCATCATCTTATCTTCTTACCCTTTACCCATATCCTTTTGGCTTCCTTCTTCTACTCGTATCCATCGCTCCACTGCCGTAACATCAACTTCATTGCAAAATTTCGTTTCATAAACTATAATTACTAGAGTTAACAGCTTACAATAGCATATGTGTGTTGAATGGTTAAGAATACGACGTGTTACGACCGCCATTCATTCTTGGGTGTTGTAATCGCCAAGGGAGTAAGCTGCACAAGACAACAGCTCTGCCTAGAGAAGGACGACTTAACATAAACTTCGAATACAAACCCATCTGGTCAACGTAGTATGTTTTAGTAAGCCAAAAACTTCTGTCTAAAGAAAGGCCTACGTCCAGCAATGGAATATTTAAGAATAGTACCTGGCAACCGAGCTTTGTTTGGTATTATTGTGTGCGTAGATAAGCGTCAAAATGGGCCTATTAGACAAACATTTCATTGCTTGAAAACACGGATAAAATAACGTTTTCTAAAAATGAAACCCAGCTATATCGATTTATCACCTCCGAAATTGCTTGCATACTAAATTTCATAAAAATCAGTGCAGCCGTTTCCGAGATTTAAACGATATATATGTAGTAATATCTATCTTTCAACTTCTTTATTTTACCTTTGCACTTAACGCATCACATTTCTACATTATCTAAAGGTTAACTGGGAGAGAATGCCGCATGACATTAAGTCCGACTTTGTACAACATGTGCATTAAGTTTAAATAAATAAATTAATTAATTAATTAGTTAATTAATATTTATAAGGTATTAAATTAATGATAATGTTGAATAAATAAATAACACAATGTCTGTGGTTGCACTCCTCCGAAACGGCTCGATCGTGAAATATTTTTCACCTTTCTACCGTCACCGCAATTTTTAATTGGAATTTGATATATTTGATAATTTATACAGGATAACGTTTATCGGATACTTGCATAACATTGTATAATAGATGTATAAAGTTCACATTGAGATAAAAATGATTACCTTATAGTATCCCTCATTAATATTCAAGAAATAAGTGTTGTTACATCTTAAGGACATCTCAACGCAGCTACAAGGTTAGGTATGAATAAATTGTTATAAAAACACTTCTTTATTCGTTATAGTATTAAAAATCCTTATTAATATCCTGACTGATGTTACAAATAGGATAGTGTGTTTGTTTGTTTGTATGTTTGTCTTTCTTTCTCGTGGCAACGGAGCGATTTTTTTTGCGATTTGAAAGTGATTGCGAAGCATCAGCGATTTGATTTTGAAGGTGCGCGCGCTGTAAGTTGTCAAATCATGTCTCATATCCCCATCAGAGAGTCGCATCCGTGGAAAGAAAGTTAAGGAGGTCCTTTTTACTCAATCCCTTTTCAAACATGGAAAAATTCGACTTATTAACATTATCCTGCTTACTTTATGTCCTAAATGAGATTACATTCCCAAAGAGTATTCGCGTCAAGCTGGCGGCAAGCATTAAAATATCTTATTATCAAATTAGATAAAATCTCAGACATTACCTCGATCTTTAATAAAATTAAGAAAAGAGTAAAAGAACAATGATATTATTGTGTGAAGAAAGCCTAAACAGTCCTAATATACGACTTATGATTTTAATTGACATTTAACCACGATAAAGGTGAGAATAATTGCCTAATTAGCTGTAATCCATCTTAATTAAATACCTGAACTAATTTAGGGCATCACTCAATGATAAAACCAGTTTTATTTTAATAAATACTTTGGAAAACATGAGCAGTTATATCTAACGTGATATTTATTTTTAAGTATCGTTCTAATAGCTTCATAACACGTAAATTTGAAACACGTACTGAAAATATTGGCGTTTTTCTTGTCAAAAATACTGTTTTCTGTATCAATATTGCAGATAATACAGTTACTTAATGTTTCAATCTCTAACTTACGCCAGATTTCAATATTTAATACAGTGAATTGCATAATGTTAAATGTGATGAAAAATAAGCCGTGTTGTGCTGAATTTTAATACAGAAATTTGTTCAAAGATAATATTAAAATTTCGAACTGTATTTTAAAGGATATTTAGAAAGAAAAAGATATTTTATTTCTATATTACCTTCAATATCTCTATGTCAGCCGGTGGACGAAACATTTGTGAGCAATAGTAATCTATAACTTTCGAGGTTATCCTAATTTTGGCGCGTTAAACAAAAATGATGGGAGTACATTTTTACGATGCGCGCGCACACCGTTACGCAAAACCAACGCCATGTAATTAGCTAGTCAATATTTTAGTTTTGAAGTTGAACTTTATTTGACGCGAAATTTATTTAACTAGATAATACGTTATGATAAAACTTTCTCTCAATAAATACCTTTCATTTTAGTATCATTTTCTCTACAAACATAGGATTACGCGAAAGACAATATTTTTAAAAAGATTGTGAGTTACGTCAAAGAAGTATAACTTCTTACATGCATACATAAGGACGCACACACGTTTTTTTGAAGTGAAACTTCTTTATCGGGGTTGAAAAAAAATTTAGTGTAACATTTTTTCGTTACGCGTCACATTTTTCCGTTACGCGCCATCTTTTGAAGTGAAACTTCTTTATCGGGGTTGAAAAAAAATTCCAAAATCCAGCGGAGTAGGGATTGGTAAATGTCTCCAATGTATTTTGCAGCCCGTTTTGAGTAGTTACAGTTTTGAAATCCAGGTGGCGATTGCATCGACTTCGGACGGGTTTAAATTATTTTTTTGAAAAATAACGTCATAAAGAAATTTCACTTCTTACGAGTGTACGCTAGTACACGCACACATTTTTTTTTAAATTATCAATTTTCTATGATTGTAATACTTCAGGTTCATGATTCTTATTTACAAACTTCAAAATACTCATTATAATTGACTCGATCGTACGAACAGTTATATTATAAAAGGAAGCCATGGAACATCAAGACGAAGATTTAGACATCTTTGATCTGCTTACTGATTCTGTAAGTTTTTATTACTTGTATGATATTTTAACTGCTTACTCTAGTTACTGCCTGTTACCTTAGTTTGACATCTGTGACAGCTGTCACTAGTGTCATTTTATAACTTACTAGCTTAATTACGCGTAATTTTTTAAATTTATAACACATTGCACTTCATTTATGATAAAACTGGCATGTAACAAAAATATCCGAGGGCGTTAGAAATGAAGACACAATTTTTTTTTAAAAAAGGTTATTTTTATTTTTCAACATAATCTCCTTTTAGGACAATACACTTCTTCAACGTTCCTGCCGCAGGTGATAGAAAACAAAATCACTTGCTCAAAATTGCTTCGTCGGTTTCGTAGCCATCTGTGACAGAGGTCCAGATATATTCTAAGAGCAATAGTAACACTGTAACAATTTTTAACAAGTTACGACATTGTGGTGCACATTTCCCGACAATCGAGTAACCACAAAACAGCGGTGAGAGAACCATGCTTCGACATATTACTGGCCCTGCTCGATGGTCGCAATACAATCAACCATCAATTATCAACAGCCTTTAACAGTCATTACTGGACATAGGCTCCACCAAGGAGGTTTTGGGCTATTATACGCTGGCCGACGGGACTGAACGGTTGGTATAGGGTTTGTTTGAAGATTTCCTCCTCTTTGCAGCGCTGTCATCCTGCGTAGTTTGTTTCCCCAGTTGTCTCTTACGACACCCACTTGATTAATAGGATTGGTAACACTTCGTGTTCTTGCTCCATAATCACATGCACCGTGGAAATACAATGGTCTCATATACCACCAATGTTAAGCGACTTTTCTTTTTTTTTCTGCCCGCCCTAATTGTGGAGGACTAGTGGAATTCACAGAGAAATACTTGCGACTCTTGAGTTGCTCCTGTTCATGAGCAGCGGTAATCACTTGCCATCAAGTATCCCATTTTGGTCGTTTGTAACATGAACCAAGGAAGCGTTACTACATGATTCGATTAATGTACGTGCGTGGTTTGTGTTGTCCGTGAAATGGTAGGTGAGATGTCAAATTCGTCACGTTATCATCTCTGTTATCTTCTTTACCTTTCTTTTGTTGAAACGACAATAGGGTTATTTTTTATAGTCTTTTAGATGATTTCAAGTTAGATAACCACACTCATTTGAATACTTAACAACATTACTAGCAAATATTTTTTGGAATTTCTGACTTTTAAAATGACAGATTTCCAGAAATTCTTTTTTAGTGGGTGCTTACACCATAAAAAACGTTAGGTCAGTATCAACCATGAATTTTAGATATATGTATAGAAGATTACCGATCTAAGTTTTAATCAAAGGTACAATACTTCGTAATATGACAGAGAAGGTAGTAGAGCCACGCTAATTTCAGCACGAATGGGCCGGCTCGACCGGGGCAGTACTACCCTCCCACAGAAGACCAACCTAAAGCAATAGCATCCGTGCTGTCGTGTTTCGTTGGCAGTGCGAGACCCGAAACTCACTGATTCAGAGGGGACAGTTGTTATAATAAGAGTGTGAGTCTTGCATCGCCACGATGACTGTCATGCCTTTTACGTCCCCAAGCGGGGCGTGAAGAAGCATCTCAGTAGAATTGTTTCGCATTAAATGTTTGAAACAAAATTTCGCGACAGCGTATGCCTATCTGTTAAGTTTGACATCTGAAATTCGTCCATAGCATCGCGGTACGGGCTATAGGAGACGCAGACGAGATGGCGTGGGTCAGCTATTGTGTTGTAGTTTTAAATAAAAGAATGAAACTCAGTTCTTACAAATAATGTTGATATGATGTACAATAACAAAATGTAAACACGGCGCGACACGAAATTGAATTAATTTAAATGTGTTTCGCAAAAATAATACACATACAGCTTATAACCATTTATAATAACATTTATTATGATCATTAAGTATTTAATATTATTATAATTCTCATAACGTTTATCCAAAAAAATACCATTATCAAAATGAAAAACGTTGCCTGGAAAAATTGCTTTTAGCGATAAGGCCGCCGTTTGCAAATGGTCACCCAATTGATATGCTCTTGTATATAATGTATTCTATTCTAGTATTAATTATCTATTATTAATACCTTATAATTAATAATAATATTATTCTATTATATTCTATGAAAATATTATGCAAGCAACTTGTTTACTAACCCCAAACAGACTACCTAAAAAATTCAAACACCTGATATCCGTGTTAAGGTTGTCTGGAATTGTCACATTTGTATATTTTGTAACTCATTTCTTAATTTATTTTGCTTATATATACTATAAAGAGATATAAAAAAACTTAAAGTCACCTACCGACATGGGGAGGGCTTAAATCACATGGTCTCTCGAACGAGATACCAAATACCAACCATCAAGATTGTTTTTAGCACAAACACCACATGATCCTGGCTCCTGCAATGTTCTCCAAGAGACGGAGAACCAAATTGATTTCCCCACCCATCGCCAAAAATAAAATAAGCCCCTTATAAACCTAATTTTTTTTTTTTTTGCACTGTATTTAAATAATGTTTGTTTTAACAGCAACCAGCCAAGATGATGCGCTGGCTGACATTGCTGTCGGCGCTGTGGATATCGTCAACATCAGCGCAGCTCGGTGGGTTCTTGAAAGGTTTACCTGGTGCCATCACTAAAGAGCTTGGTTCTGTCAAGGATCCCATAGACAAGACTGTCGTGTTTATTGGCTTTAGCCAGTGTAAGTTTATGTTTATTTTTTAGCTTTTTATTTCTTTTATTCTTTTTTTTTTTGGTTAGTAGTTATTGATAAACAGACATTCTGTGTGGTAACGGATTAAGAATAAGGAGTGTTTTCATACTTATTTATCCCGTGGGTGTCGTATGAACTGATTGTAGAAGCACTACTTGAGAAAACAGCAATACAAAGAGAAGGAAAACTTGAAACAAACCATAAACGAAGCATCTGGCCAGATTTGTGTAGTAAGTTAAGCAGTGGATTAGTGTGGACGACGATTGTGGTTAATTTTAAATTAATGATTTCTCTCAGGCAAACACGTCAAGAGGATATTCGGTGTGGACTATGAACAGTACCGTGACGAGCCTGACATGAGCAAATTGACTTTGGAATTCATCACTAAGTAAGTTTCAATTACATCATCATTTCTTTTGTTTTCTCCTTCCGCTCATCGTCATCATTATGGAACCGTTTCGCATACCCGTAATACGTCCGCTGCCACATTATTCAGTTTGCGATCAAACATCTGCGGCTCTGAACCACCCAGAGCACCACCAACCGTAAATTAAAATTAAATTAATTATTAAGACACCCGGATCTCTCCTAGCGCCTGCTCTTAAAGCCACACCGATTCTCAAACAGTCGATGTAAACATAAAAGCAGTTCCAACACAAGTAATTAGCTTTCTTGGGGAAAAACAATCTGTTAAGGCCCTATAAACAGTAATATGATGATTTTACAGGGAAGTGAACGTCAAGTACAACGTAAATTCGCTAACCTTGGTGTCCTCATCGAAGTACTTCAAACCGAGAGGTAGTCTCATCATCTACCTTCACGGTTTCACTGATGACCCGACCAAGGACAGTTTTACGAACATCAGTAATGCTTTCCTACTTCAAGGTGAGATATTTAAATTATCTATTTCGGTGCGTTGTGTGTGCCCTTGTGTGGTGACTCTTGAGTTGTCCGTTCTCACCCACTCGTTTGCTAAGTATGACTGAATTCCATACCCGAGTCGGATCAAATGTTTGTGTGGTCTGCAAATGTTTGTTTCGAAGTTTGAGTGTTTTTTGTGTATTGTATGTGTATTTATGAAAAAAAAACATGTATGTACGCACATATGAAGTTAAATTTTTTTGTCGTAACGAGATAAAAATCTTTCTAAAAATTTTATCCTTCGCGTTATTCTGTTTGTAGAGAAAAGACACTAATAATAGAAAAAAAAGGTATTTAATATATTGAAAGATAGTTTTATTATAACGCGTTATCTAGTTAAAAAAAATAAAAGAATTATTTGTACATTATAAAAAAAAAACTACAATGTTGACTAGCTAATTTCATGGTGTCGGTTTTTCGTGACGGTGTGCGCGTGCATCGTAATAATTTACTCTCATCACTTTTCCCTAACGCGTCAAAAGAAATGTTACCTCAAAAAGCAACCTTTCGGTCAATATAGCTGTCATATTTCAAACTCTTAGTTTGATAAATCCATTTTTACATGTTTGATTATTAACATGCCGTAAATTTAATTTTCAGGTGCCGGCCATGTTTTGGCTCTGGACGCGAGCTCACTCATCCGCTGGCTGTACCTACGTTCGAGTACTATGGTGAGGTTTATTGGACGGCGACTTGGTGAAGCCATCGCCTCGATGCATAGAGGTAAGAGTTTAAGAAGACCCTCAGTTATAACAACCTTAACTCGTGAAATACCAGTTAGACGAAAATAAACGGGTTAATTCGTCACATAATTGTTTGTGTATGATAAATATTTTGAGGATATTCCGTACAATTTAATTAGAACCTTGTATCACGGTTCTCAATGTTTATTTTTATGTTTCATGTGTTTATGTAGAACTTTAATGGGGTCGAATGAATAACTTTCAATTCAGCAAAAGATTAA
Source organism: Hypercompe scribonia (assembly GCA_949316085.1). Lineage (NCBI taxonomy): Eukaryota > Metazoa > Arthropoda > Insecta > Lepidoptera > Erebidae > Hypercompe > Hypercompe scribonia. The sequence continues at coordinate 1,014,781 of OX438986.1, forward strand.
AAATTAATCATGTTTAGCAAAATAAAATATACACTGTCGTGTTTCGTTGGTGAGTGTGAGACCGGAGGCCCTTTGATACAGGTGTGACAGTTATCATGGTAAGTGTGTGATCCTTACACTGCCACGGTGACTGTCATGCCTTTTACGTCCCCAAACGGGACGTAAAAAGCCTCTCTCCAGACCGCCATAGTGTGGGTCATTTACTGCGTTATTTGTATTCGTAACGAGTATGGTGACCACGACTCTAGTCGATGTTGACTAAAATACTTCTTTTATGAGACAAAAATCGTATTTTTAATGTTCCATGTGGTACTATCATCATGGAACTACTGGAAACAAGTCTCCTTACCAAATATCGACTCCCAAAATAATATTTATGTTTGTAAAATTTCTCGATAAATTCTAGAAACGTCCGCTTACTACAATAATATCATCAAAACCATAAACAAGGTTATAATCACATTATAATGATTTTTATAAGCATGGAATTAAAAATAATAAAATATTATTTAAGATAGCAGATAACGTTTGAAAAACTCCCATAGCCTTTCGTGTTTTGTTTTTAATTTAAATGTCATTCTAAATATGAACTGTAATTGACGTCTATTTATTAAAAAATTGGTATTAAAAAGGTAAAGAAAAACTTAGAGTCCAGTTTTATAGATATCGCGTCCTTGACATTCTGCGTGTTTGTGTGTTGTGTTCTGATTTTGTTTGTATTTTATCGTTTGACGTTTAAGCTATTTTCAAACAAGACGCGGTTTAGGCTAAACTTCTGTTGTTCGTGGTTACAAAATTAATTGTAATACTTATATTATAATATAATGGTCGTTTTGATTAAATCCTACTAATATTACAAATGCGAAATTTGAGTATGGATGTGTATTACTCTTTTACGAAAAAATTACTGGACGGATTCCGATGAAACTTCACAGTATATCGGAATAACATATAGGCTTCAATTTGTAATGATTTTGATACATGTCAATTAAGTCAGAATAAACTTGCCCCCGAAAGTTATCTTCTTGAAATAGGCTGCCTAAACCATTTAAGTTAAACAAAGATGATGTACCGTAGGATTGTTTGTACATTAAAAAACTATGTTTAAAATGATTTGTTACGAAACTTAATATGGCAGACCAAATTCCCCAAAAGCTAGTAATATAAAATAGGTGTTTGTGTGTGTTAATTGGTGGAAATGATTTTGAAAAGTGGGACGGCAAAATGTTAATAAAGCCGGGGTAACGCAGAGAAGTGCTAATTATTATTGGTTGCCACATGACGACCACCGACGATCGATGACTTCACGACCCTGTCATAATGGGCTCTGATAGGGTCGTTAAGTCAAATCCCAGCTAGTTATTATTTCTACTTTTGTTAAATAGGATATATCTCTCACTAGGAATACATTTCTGTATTGTGGAGGATTTTACAAACATCTATGAAATGAAGACAAATAACACTCAGACAGAACACTATTTGGTGGATAACACAGTGTTGTCCCATGTGGAGATTGAACCAACAACACTCAGTGTAGTATAAAGCGGCGAATTGAGCGCTTAAACTACTACGTTATCCGTGCAGTTATTTATTTCCTTTGTGATGCTTAAATGCTCTAGAAAGAGAACGCTGAACATGATCGGAAGAGTCCTGATCCCGAGTGAATAAGATGGGGCCGCGTACCGCCAAATATTGCGATCTCTGGACGCATTGAAGTATCCTTTAAACCGTGAACTAAGTAATAACTTTACGTTAGGGACTTTCGCGTGATCTAAAACTATCTCAAACTATCAAATCACCCCTATTCTTCCCATGGCTATCGTAAGAAGACAACATATGCAAGACAACATCACTGCAAAGACAAGATAAACTGAAAACAAACTATACCAACCCGTCTGGCCAGTGTAGTATAGTAGGCCAAAACCTACTTGCTAAGGAGAGACCTATGTCTAGTAGCGGACTGTTAAAAGCTCTTGATCTGTTGATGATGATGATGATGACCTCGTGAACCTCAACTGAGCAATTTTTTTTATTTGGTTTATGACTCCGCGTGTATATCAGATCCGCACGACGATTTCAAAACTCTGTGAGGCATTACCTACTGCTAATTTTACTACTTTTCTAAATATCTTATCCTATTTTCTTTTCTTCTATTGGTGATGTTTTAAATGCTGTAAGATAAATAAGGACTAATTTGGACGGTTCAATAATTATTTTTAATGATTTGACACCTAAATCTTTAAGAAACGCCCCAACTAACTTCTGGAAAGAGTAAATAATGGCAAACAATGATTTGTTCCTCAGCTGGTCTTGACCTCGCATCCGTCCACCTGGTGGGGCACAGTCTGGGGTCGCACATCGCAGGCTTCGCTGGTAAAACTGTGTTGGAGCTGACGAATTCTCGCGTGGGGCGTATCTCGGGACTGGATCCCGCCGGGCCCTGTTTTGCTGACGTGGACGTGACGTTGAGACTGAACCAAAACGATGCCAATTACGTGGATGTTATTCACACCAACGCTGGAGTATATGGCTTGAATCAAAAAGTTGGTGAGTAACATTATGATTTTACGATAAACGAGTATATGGGGTGTCAATCGGTAAGTGACCAGGTACCAAAGACATCTGTAACCCAAAAGTCACAAGTACACTACCTTCTTTAGAGTCCCTCTAGAACCAAGGAGCGGAGATTATGGGCTCCGGTTACCTCACTCATATCGGTAAAAAGCAACTGAATGAAATGCTCATATGTATATAAATATTTGTACAAAAAGACAATGGAACCCACAACCCTCGATGTGCCCGAAATATTGTGAAATCATGAATTTATTAGTTTATTTAATCTTATGTACAGCACCTAAATTGCCATTGTTGCAGATATGAGAGTTATCGTTTTAAGTGTGTGAGCCTTACACTGCCACGATGACAGTCATGCCTTTTACGTCCCCAAACGGGGTGTGAAAAAAACATCTCAATAAGCCGCCATTATATGGGTCACCATAGTGCATTGTCTGAATTCTCAATGTGTATGGTAACCATAATACTTGGATAGGACAGAGTAGAGTCACTGGAATGTTACTTCCCAAAATAATAACGATTCTGTTATCACGTAATATAACGTACAAGCTACAATCCCTTCAAGCCCGTCTCCCCTCCATCCTCACCTAATTTTGGGGAGGCATTAAAAGGCACGTAACACACTAGCGACTTTTGAATTACATATACATATACATATACATATGTGATAATCACTAGTGACCAAGGGCTTAATCGTTTCGAGAATCAATTATGAATTGAAATGAATTCCACAGAGCAGAGAAATATTATAATTCTCTGTTTTGTTATGAATGGACTCAAAATACGTATTCTGGTAACAGAAAATACAATCCAGTTAAAATAATATCAGTTCATCAGCAAACGGACAGTTAACATCAGATAGACTATACGATACCATCACATTAAAACCAACGGTGGATGTGTTACTAAATGTGTATATGCGAGATTAAAAGTGTATCCCAACTGAATTGAGACCAAATGGCTCTATCGGTCCCCATATCATAAAAAAAGATCTTTCAATATATTTGCCTTTTCCAGGACACACGGATTACTACCCAAATCGTGGTTCAGAACAGCCCAACTGCCTGTTCCAGACCTGTTCCCACAGTCGGGCGTGGCTGCTATTTGCTGAGTCGGTGATAAATCCTGAAGGATTCCCTGCCGTTAGTTGTGCCAATTGGTCAGCTTTCCAAGATGGCACTTGCGATTATACTGATGTCAGGTGAGTGGTTTTCAGCTGTAATATCAGCTGGTCAGAACTTTATATGAACAAATTTCGTTCTGTATTACACTCCCATACCTTAACTACTGAATTGAAGCCTATGCGTTAACTGTAGTTAATACACACTTGAGCGAGAATCGAACCCGTGACCTTTGAAGTAGCAATCTATTACACAAACTACTACTTATTTCTTTTGTTTTTTCCCTATGTTATATTTTGACATAATCCTAACACGTTTCTAAAAGAGCCTGACAAAGTGACTCTACTCTGCCTGATGGAAAGCATGAACAAAATCCAAGAATAGTCGTCACCATACTGACAATGCAGTATGGTGACCCACATTACGGCGCCCTAGTTAGATGCTTTTTCACGCCTCGCTTGAGGATGTAAAAGTCATGACAGTTATCATGGTATTGTATTGCACACACTTACCACGAAAACTGTCACCCCTGTTTGAATGGGTCTCGTCTCACAATAACCAACGAAACACGACAGCATAAATGCTGCCGCTTTAGGTTGATCATGTGTAGGAGGGTAGTACTGCCCCGGTCAAACCGGCACGTTCGTGCTGAAGGCACGAGCAAGGCTCGGTCGGTCGACCTTCGTCGGTCTTTGGGAGTCTGCCCACACCTGCTCACTTACAGGACCTTATAAACCCTATGTAACTCTTTGTTTTTCTTTCAGCTTGATGGGCTATGGCAGCAAACCAGGTACAGTGGGCGATTATTATCTCCAGACAGCTGGGACACCTAACTACGCTCTGGGTGCCGCTGGAATCAATCATAACCAAACGGACGGTATCGTGCGGCAAATCAGAGACCATCTTAATTTGTTCAAATAGTAATAGAATTGTAAAGATATATATATGTCTATATTAATATTATGAAGCTGAAGTTTATTTGTTTTGTTGAACGTGCTAATCTCGGGGGCTATGGATCCGATTTTCAAAGAGCAAAACAGGCAATAGATCTATGGCAAAAGTTGCAAAAGCGTGGGAACTTTTTTCCTTTTGAGAGCACCCATCGCTGCGTAAACGATTAAAGTTTTGCAATAATAATGTATGAAATTGTTACTCCCCTTTAAAAGTAATAAACAAAAATTCGGGACAGCGTATGTTAATCTTTAGAGGTTGGTACACTGCAACCTTTTTAAAGTAAACAAATTTGTTCACACTGTATAACATCACGCTACAGCCAATGAGAGATGCAAACGAGATTACCTGGGTCAACTAGTATAAAATAAAAGTCATCTTTTGCCCCAGTGTTAATTAGTTTGATTTAAACAGTGAACGATACTTACTTAGTACATAGAAGACAAGAACAGCCTTTAACCGTCCACTATTGGACATAAAAAAGAGGTTTATAGGTTTAAATAGAAGCTACATGGATGCCATTAGAATTATTTTCAGAGGGGTTAATCTACATCCACACATACTATTAACTAATATAAAATATAGAGTATACCTTCTCCTATTAAATCGACGTTTTTCTGACGCTCTTCCTTCCTGTGTCAATCGTTTTAAAACTCGAACTCTCTATCAGCGTGTGTTTCCCTCCCACTATGACGCCGGGTCCTTTTAGCGCGGCGTGAAAAAGCATCGCACTAGGCCACCATAGAGTCGATTGCCATACTGAGTTATCTGCATTCGCATTGAGTACGGCGATATCACTATTGGATTCCATTCATGCTGCCTGTTGGCAGAGGCTAAGAAGAAAAAAATAAGAAATAAAAAAATATGCTTTTTCTGCCAGGGAGGTGCAAGTACACTCCTTGCACCATCCCAGCACCCATGGGAGGCTATATTCTACTGAGGGGTATAATCCTTATAGGCATACTTCTGTGTAAATACTTATTTTGCGTGTGTTATGTTTATAACCTTGATAATATACAGTTTTAGTCCAACTACAGTTCAAAATATACTGTACTGTGTTAAAAAATATTTATGAGAAAATGTGACGTCATAATTGACATTATGACGTCACGTTTTCTCTGAATCTAACGATTTTGTTGACTCATTCCGTCTGCCCCCAAAGAACGTATTGTTTTAACATTTAAGAGAGATTCTCTTGCATTTAAAGAAGAAAACTGAAGGAAAACTTGTCTACCAATATACTTTGTTAATATTTTAATGTTAATATAAAAATATTTGTTAAACTGAAAGCCTGTTGAAAACATGTTGTATTATTAAGAAAGTTTATTGTTTCTGACCTTATAAAACTCCAGTTAAGCCTGTCCAGTTCTGTGTAATCCTTACACTGTCACGATGACTGTCATGCCTTTTACGTCCCCAAGCGGGGTGTGAAAAAGCATCTCACTAGACCGCTATAGTGTGGGTCACCATACTGCATGCATTTGCAATAAGTATGGTCACCACTACTCTTGGATTCTATTCATGCTTTCCATCAGGCAGAGTAGAGTCACTTTGGCAGGCTCTTAATATTAAAAAATATTTCAGTTGAATTCAAGCGTTAGATGTCAAATAACACGTTCTCAATGTAGACGGGCGTGTTGGTTTAGTGGTTAGTGCGTTCGATTCCCACCTAGGACGAATGTTTGTGTGATGAGCATGATTGTTTGTTCTGTCTGGATATAATTTATCGCCAATACGTTATATTTAGAAATATATAAGTATGTTTATCAGCATTCTGGTTACCATAGCACAGGCTCTGCCTAATTTGGAATCAGACAGCTGTGCGTGAAGTTATTATTTGCTGAAATGCGACTGTTTTCAGCCGACTGCGCCAAAACCACATTCTGTAGCCTAAATCATTATAATATATAATATAGGGTGGGTCAAGAATTTGTTAACATTTGAATCCAACATCCCGCACAACATGTTGCGAAAGTTCTTGGAACTAATGCTACTGAAATTTGCTTTCTACAATCTTAACCTATGATTTCAAGAAGATAGAACCACTAGTCACACATTCAATGAGTCTCTACTGGTGGTCACAAACATGTTTCCGGAAAAGCTGATTTCCAGACGAGGCGACATTCCATGGCCAGCCAGAAGTCCAGATCTTTTGCTAACAGACGTCTTTTTATGGCGTTATTTGAAGAATCGTGTCTAAATGAAAAATCAAATACACTACTAAAAGAAACTACTCTACTAAGTCTACTAAAAGAAAAAATCAGCGGAGAGATGTCGGCGATCTCGTAGTCTTTTTACCGACGAGTATTCGAAAATTTCGGTGCTCGCTTAGAAGAGTGCAAACGTCGAAACGGTGGTCATATAGACAATGTAATTTTTAAAAAATAAATTCCAACTAATTAGCTTTCTTGTAAATAAACAATTTTTATAATATATCAAATGGTTTTTTTAACGATTTTCTCAAATGTTAACTAATTCCTGGCCCACCCTGCAGTATTTTATACTGCTGGGCACAGGGTACAGAAAAGGTTTTGGTTCTATTATATACCGTATTGGACAGACGGGTTGGTATAAGGTTTGTGTCAAGTTGTTCCTCTCTTTGGAAAGCAAATAATGTAGGGCAACATCTGTATTGTTTGCCCCCTTAGTCACCTCTTTTTCTAGGTAGTAGAGCCACGTTCAGCACGAACGGGTCGACTCGACCCTCTCACAGGAGTTCTAACCTAAAGAGACAGCATCTGTGCTGTCGTGTTTCGTTGATGAGTGCGAGACCGGAGGTCCATTGATGCAGGGGTGACAATTGTCGTAGTGTGTGAGCCTTATTCTATCATGCCTTGTACGTCCCCAAGGGCGGCGTGATAAAGCATTTCATTAGGTCAGAATAGTGTAGATCACTATACTGTATTGTCTGCATTCGCTATTAGTATGGTGATTACAACTCTTAGATTTTAGTCATGCTTTCCATCAAGCAGCTACTTTGGTAGGTTCTTAATATAAAAATAAATCGCACGCTTCGAGTGTTTGCCCACATAGAGAAGGTGGATGATAGAAGACTCACGAAAGGAATTAATAACTGCCTTGGTGGCGCAGCGGTAGTGAATGTGACTGCTGTGCTTGAGGTCTCGGGTTCGATTTCCGGGTCGGACCAAATGTATGATCAGCAAATATGTTATCATATCACAAGCTCTGCTTAGTTTGAAACTAGATGACGTTGTGTGTCAAATGTCCGAAAAAAATAAAGAGAAGGGATTTGGAAGTGTTGGAAGAGTTCGTCTACGGTGAACATTCACCGAGCAAATTGGTGATGTTCTGAAGAAGTGCCATGTGAAGTTTGAGGAGCCGACGTGCATGCGGCGATTAATGAACGTGGACGAAGCAAAAGAGGTATCAGGACCGTAGTACGTGGAGATCAATTGTCTCTGCCTACCCTTCTGGGCAATAGACGTGACGTGTTATATCGACTCCTTCCTTTCTTCCTTTCTTATTTAGACATTCCTTATTCGTATCGGTATATCTTTTTACACAATCTGAATTACTTGTTGGTTTTATAGTAATTCTTTTTTTGGACATCTGACACACAGTGCCATCTAGTTTCAAACTAAGCAGAGCTTGTGCTATGACAGCTAGATTAACTAATAGAAGATTAATATAGTTTTTTTTAACATTCAAACTCTGAAACAAATATTTGCAGATTATACAAACATTTGATCCGATCCGGATCGAACCCAAGGTTTCCAGCACGGCAGTCGCATACGCTGTTACTACGCCACCAACGTCAAACGCAAAACAATAATTTAAACAATATAATATATTTTTAATATAGTTTATTGCTTCTCGTATACATAAGTTTAGTTCTAAAACAGACTTATTGATTTCATTGCAGTTGAAATGGCACTTAGGTATTATTTTAATATACATCAACATTATCATCTCAGCCAGAAGACGTCCACTGCTGGACATAGACCTCCCCCAAGATTGTCCACAACAGCCGGTCGAATACAACCGCTTCTCGCGACCCCCACCAGGTCGTGAGACATAATATTGGTCCCTCCCCCCTCCCCCTGGCAGTAGAGGAGGTCCATCACCTTGCTGCGTTTTCCAGCATTATGCATTTATTATATATAATATACATTACATATTATTTGCAAATTGCTTTTTAGATATTTTATTTCGTATTAATTTTTAAAAAATAAAATTAACATGAGTGTGTTGCCAACTTAAAAACTGGATTTCGAAATATTAATGAGGGCAATAATTTTGGTTGAAGAGAAATTATTTTTGACAGTTTTATTTGGATTAAAATTAAAAAAAAGACACACAAATTGATAAGTTTTCAAAATCGATTTTATATTAAAACTAACAATATTTTAGTTGTTATAAATTAATGTAGGTTTATTGTTTGGTACAAAACACAAACTATACAAGTAAGAAAACATTTCATTTAGTTGCAACCGTTAGTGCCAAGCGATTAGTGCCAACATTCTATCCTACCTTTCTAAACACTTTATCGCACTAAAACCCCTTTTTGACAACGTGTTTTGAACACAAGACAATCTATTTTTTTTTAATTTTAAAAACCATAAATAATATACCTACTTAATAGAGATTCCACAATCGATGTTTATTACAGCAGTCATAGTGTAACGATATTTGTGGAATGCGGTACTCTTTGAGACCGGAGGCCCATTGATGCAGGGGTGACAGTTATCGTGGTAACTGTGTAAGACTTACACTGTCACAATGACTGTCATGCCGTTTACGTCCCCAAGCGGGGTGTGAAAAAGCATCTCAGTAGGCCACCATAGTGTGGGTCGCCATACTGCATTGTCTGCATTTGCAATGAGTATGGTGATCACAACTCTTGGATTCTACTCATGCTTTCCATCAGGCAGAGTAGAGTCACTTTGGCAGGCTGTTAATATAGAAAAAAGGAACTCTTTATTCATGCTACTAAACCATTTACACTTTTAATTAATATTCTATGAGATTCAAAGACCATGGCATATACTAACACGACATATACAATTTTTATTAATGACACAACGGGTAGACGTGCAGACGTAACACTTGATGGAAATCGACTACCGCCACCCATATACGTCTGCAAGTCAGGAGGCACAAGCGTGTTATCGACCCTTAAGGAAGGAATACGCTCTCAATTTCAACTACCCCAGAAAAGGTCTTTGTTTTTCGTAATTTTTCTATGGGTTCTTGTCACGAAATTGAATTCTGTATTTGCTTATCGGTGTTCAGTTTTGGTCATGCCGTGGCGGTATTTGGAGGACAGGTTTCTTGCAGCTGGCGTAAGGTCCTTCGGCATGAAATACGCCTTGAACCCAAGCGCGCAAACCCTGGAATCCGGCTAACTACCACTGGAGCTTCGCGTCTGGAATAAGTACACAATGATATTATTATCAAATAGCTTTAAAGCCTTCAACAGCCCACAGCTGGACATAGGCCTCCACCACGATAGCCGGACGGGTTGGTATAGGATTTGTTTCAAATTTTCCTTCTCTGTAAAGTAATGTCCTACATATTTTGCTTCCTTAGTCGCCTCTCACAACTCCCATGGGATGGTGGGGATGGTGACACTGTATTCTTAATCCGTCACCACAACGATATTATAGTACACAGAAAAAACAGTTTTAAATTTTTTGGTCCTGCATGAGTACGCCATCTGTTCAAAAGAACTCGAACTACATTGTAACTAAAGACTCTGAGTGAGTGACAGCATTGCATAGACGAGGCAAACTTCAACAAACCAACTCATCTGGTCAACGTGGGCCAAAACCTCCTTCCTAAGTCAGAATCTTTGCAAGAACCGCATGAAACTCACACTAGGCGTATATTAAGCCAAGCCTTAAAGAGCACATAAAGACATCGGTCCTGGCCTGATCTCTCCGGATCGTGTCAGATAACCGTCCCATCTGATTTTAAAAGTGAAGGAACAGAGGGTGCTCCTGTGTACATATACTTGCGCACTATAATATCTCCGGTGTAGTTTTGCTGGTCTCCGTAGAGACTGACCGCCGTGGTCAAAATTGGCTGGGAGTACATCATCATTTACTTGCAGATAATGAAGTGTTGATTTGATTTGATGAAGGCCCATTGACGCAGAGGTGACAGTTATCGTGGTCGAGCGAGAGATTACACTGCCACAATGACTATCACGCCTTTTACGTCCCCAAGCGGGGAGCAGTAAAGCATGACACTAGGCAGCCATAGTGTGGGTCACCAAACAGGTAATGATTCGTGATGGGTATGGTGACTACAACTCTTGGCTTCTATTCATGTTTTCTTTCAAAAAGTGTGTATACCTGAAGAACATATGATGTTCGACGCAGCACTTCCAGAGCTTCTTGCAGGCGCTGGTGGCGTGTGTGCGGAAGCTGAGCGAGGTCTCGCACTCGTCGAACTCGCTCGCGCGCAGGCGCAGCGTGAACAGGCGCTTGTTGTAGCAGATCTTTGTTATCTTCGTCCACGGGAACCGGTTCATTAATATTCTGGAGACAAAAACAAGTAACTGCTGAGTAATGTGTGTCAAATAACTTGAAGATACTCCCTACTGTTTGTTATCACGTCTTGGGAAAGGTTTTATAGAATTTTTATCGTGAGTAAGATTATCGACGCCCAGAACCTCCTTCCAGGGGGAGAGGTTAGGACTTAGATTAGCTTTGAAGGGAGAATATGCTTTATGATATAGGAGTCATCGAGCTGATGGATTAAATGATGACAAGTGTCCCTCAGAATCGTGGGGATGGATGTTTAGTCTTCAATAAACTCATTTACTCGTTGAAAAGCAAACAAAATCCGTATTTTGCTTGACACTTTTTTAAGAGCTACTTTTTTACATTATCAATAACACATTGAACAATCCACTTCTGGTTATAAGTCTCTTTGTACAAGGAAGGTTTTACCCTATGATACCGCTGTATCATAGGGTAAAACCTTCCTTGTACAGCGCTGCTGCTCAGATGAGTTACCACAGCGGTTATTTCAAGTTTTTTACAGTTTGCTCCTTTTGTCGATTGCTGAAAAAACTGCTTAATTTCGGTATAGTGTTATTTTCTAGAAAAAAATAGATGTCAAATATAGTAGGTAGTAAAGGCACACTGATTTAAGCACCAACGGGCCGACTCGACCGATGCAGTACTACCTTCTTACAGAAGAACGACCTGAAGCGGCAGAATTCATGCGGTCGTGTTTCGTTAGGGCCTGTCGGATCAGAGTCTCGGTAAGATCATCGTGGTAAGCGTCTTACACTATCACGATCACTACTTATTGTATAAATTTACGTTATTATTAAAACATTAAAATTTATATAATATTATATTACATATTAGCATATATGATGCAGTTACACTTGAGGCAGAGTAGAGTAAGTTCGGTAGGCTCTAAAACAAATGCACCTTGTATATGTTTTTGAAACACGTCTTACCCATCTCGGTAGACGGCGAGGCCCTGGTGCGAGACGGCCAGCGCCAGCGCCAGCCCGTCGGCGTCGAGCGCGGCGTGCTGCTCCGCGCCGAACTGCGCCAGGCGCGCCGCGCAGCGCAGCAGCTGCAGCTCCGCCTCCGCCGGAGACTGGCCCCTGCGCCACCCCCACCTCTCGTTATTGTGTGGGGAACGTGAATTTATGATACGTCTAGCTAATCATAAATGCGAAAGTATATTTGTTTGTATGTTTGTCTTTCTTTCACATCGCAACGGAACGATTTTATATTATCGTTTTTGTCTCTGGAGATAGTTCAGCTTGATAGTGACATAGACTACTTTCAATCATAGTAAAACTACTCATTCCCATGGACAAATTCATTATATTAGTATTTAAATCACTCCAAATTTTATAAATTCCGATAGACTATCTCAAAAACAACCAACTATTACAAAAATAATTAGAAGAAGTTGCTAAAGGAGAGTATGAAATTAAAGTACTAAGGTGCAACAAAATCAACATACTGTTTTCAGCCAACTGCGCCAGAAGCACATTCTGTAGCCTAAATCATTATAATATACAATATAGGAAGGGGGGGCGGGCAAGAATTTGTTAACATTTGAATCCAACATCCCGCACAACATGTTGCGAAAGTTCTTGGAACTAATGCTACTGAAATTTGCTTTCTACAATCTTAACCTATGATTTCAAGAAGATAGAACCACTAGTCACACATTCAATGAGTCTCTACTGGTGGTCACAAACATGTTTCCGGAAAAGCTGATTTCCAGACGAGGCGACATTCTACGGCCACCCAGAAGTCCAGATCTTTCCACAACAGACGTCTTTTTATGGCGTTATTTGAAGAATCGTGTCTAAATGAAAAATCAAATACACTACTAAAAGAAACTACTCTACTAAGTCTACTAAAAGAAAAAATCAGCGGAGAGATGTCGGCGATCTCGTAGTCTTTTTGCAGACTAGTATTCGAAAATTTCGGCACTCGCTTAGAAGAGTGCAAACGTCGAAACGGTGGTCATATAGACGATGTAATTTTTAAAAAATAAATTTCCAACTACTCGTAATTAGCTTTCTTGTAAATAAACAATTTTTATAATATATCAAATGGTTTTTTTAACGATTTTCTCAAATGTTAACTAATTCCTGGCCCACCCTGCAGTATTTTATACTGCTGGGCACAGGGTACAGAAAAGGTTTTGGTTCTATTATATACCGTATTGGACAGACGGGTTGGTATAAGGTTTGTGTCAAGTTGTTCCTCTCTTTGGAAAGTAAATAATGTAGGGCAACATCGGTATTGTTTGCCCCCTTAGTCACCTCTTTTTCTAGGTAGTAGAGCCACGTTCAGCACGAACGGGTCGACTCGACCGAGGCAGTACTACCCTCTCACAGGAGTTCTAACCTAAAGAGACAGCATCTGTGCTGTCGTGTTTCGTTGATGAGTGTGAGACCGGAGGTACATTGATGCAGGGGTGACAATTGTCGTAGTGTGTGAGCCTTATTCCATCATGCCTTGTACGTCCCCAAGGGCGGCGTGATAAAGCATTTCATTAGGTCAGAATAGTGTAGATCACTATACTGTAATGTCTGCATTCGCTATTAGTATGGTGATTACAACTCTTAGATTTTAGTCATGCTTTCCATCAAGCAGCTACTTTGGTAGGTTCTTAATATAAAAATAAATCGTACGCTTCGAGTGTTTGCCCACATAGAGAAGGTGGATGATAGAAGAATCACGAAAGGAATTAATAACTGAATCGGTGGCGCAGCGGTAGTGAATGTGACTGTGACTGTGAATAAAGAGAAGGGATTTGGAAGTGTTGGAAGAGTTCGTCCACGGTGAACATTCACCGAGGAAATTGGTGATATTCTGAAGAAGGGCCATGTGAAGTTTCAGGAACTGACGTGCATGCAGCGATTGATGAATGTGGACGAAGCAAAAGAGGTATCAGGACCGTAGTAAGTGGAGATGAATTGTCTCTACCTACCATTCTAGGAAATAGACGTGACTTTATATCGACTCTTTCCTTCCTTCCTTTTTATTTAGACATTTCTTATTTGTATAGGTATATCTTATTACACAGTCTGAATTACTTGTTGGTTTTACAGTAACTCTTTTTTTGGACATCTGACACACAGCGCCATCTAGTTTCAAACTAAGCATAGCTTGTACTATGACAGCTAGATTAACTAATAGAATATTAATATAGTTTTTTTTTAACATGCAAACTCTGAAACAAATATTTGCAGATTATACAAACATTTGATCCGATCCGGATCGAACCCAAGGTCTCCAGCACGGCAGTCGCATACGCTGTTACTGCGCCACCAACGTCAAAAGCAAGAAATAATTTAAACAATATAATATATTTTTAATATAGTTTATTGCTTCTTAATAAAGTTTAGTTCTAAAACAGACTTATTGATTTCATTGCAGTTGAAATGGCACTTACGTATTATTTTAACATACATTAACTTTATCATCTCAGCCAAAAACGTCCACTGCTGGACATAGACCTCCCCCAAGATTGTCCACAACAGCCGGTCGCATACTACCGCTTCTCGCGACCCTCACCAGGTCGCGAGACATAATGTGAGTTCCCCCTGCCTCCTCCCTCCCCCTGGCAGTAGAGGAGGTCCATCACCTTGCTGCGTTCTCCAGCATTTTGCATTTATTTAATATACATTACATATTATTTGCAAAATTGCTTTTTAGATATTTTCTTTCGTTTTAATTTTTAAAAAATAAAATTTGCATGAGTGTGTTGCGAACTTAAGAACTGGATTTCGAAATATTAATGAGGGCAATAATTTTGGTTGAAGAGAAATTATTTTTGACAGTTTTATTTGGATTAAAATTAAAAAAAAGACACACAAATTGATAAGTTTTCAAAATCGATTTTATATTAAAACTAACAATATTTTAGTTGTTATAAATTAATGTCGGTTTATTGTTTGGTACAGAACACAAACTAAACAAGTAAGAAAACATTTCATTTAGTTGCAACCGTTAGTGCCAAGCGATTAGTGCCAACATTCTATCCTACCTTTCTAAACACTTTATCGCACTAAAACCCCTTTTTGACAACGTGTTTTGAACACAAGACAATCTATTTTTTTTTTAATTTTAAAAACTATAAATGATATACCTACTTAATAGAGATTCCACAATCGATGTTTATTACAGCAGTCATAGTGTAACGATATTTGTGGAATGCGGTACTCTTTGAGACCGGAGGCCCATTGATGCAGGGGTGACAGTTATCGTGGTAGCTGTGTAAGCCTTACACTGTCAAGATGACTGTCATGCCTTTTACGTCTCCAAGCGGGGTGTGAAAAAGCATCTCAGTAGGCCGCCATTGTGTGGGTCACCATACTGCATTGTCTGCATTTGCAATGAGTATGGTGACAACAACTCTTTGATTCTATTCATGCTTTCCATCAGGCAGAGTAGAGTCACTTTGGCAGGCTCTTAATATAGAAAAAAAAACTCTTTATTCATGCTACTAAACCATTTACACTTTTAATATATAATATTCTATGAGATTCAAAGACCATGGTATATACTAACACGACATATACAATTTTTATTAATGACACAACGGGTAGACGTGCAGACGTAACACTTGATGGAAAGCGACTACCGCCACCCATATACGTCTGCAAGTCAGGAGGCACAAGCGTGTTATCGACCCTTAAGGAAGGAATACGCTCTCAATTTCAGCTAACCCAGAAAAGGTCTTTGTTTTTCGTAATTTTTCTTTGGGTTCTTGTCACGAAATTGAATTCTGTATTTGCTTATCGGTGTTCAGTTTTGGTCATGCCGTGGCGGTATTTGGAGGACAGGTTTCTTGCAGCTGGCGTAAGGTCCTTCGGCATGAAATACGCCTTGAACCCAAGCGCGCAAACCCTGGAATCCGGCTAACTACCACTGGAGCTTCGCGTCTGGAATAAGTACACAAAGATATTATGGTTAATGAGCTTTAAAGCCTTCAACAGCCCACAGCTGGACATAGGCCTCCACCACGATAGCCGGACGGGTTGGTATAGGATTTGTTTCAAATTTTCCTTCTCTGTAAAGTGATGTCCTGCATATTTTGCTTCCTTAGTCGCCTCTTACAACTCCCATGGGATGGTGGGGATGGTGACACTGTATTCTTAATCCGTCACCACAACGATATTATAGTACATAGAAAAAAACAGTTTTAAATCTTTTGGTTCTGCATGAGTATGCCATCTTTTTTTTTCTATCTTAAGAACCTACCAAAGTGACTCTACTCTGCCTGATGGAAAGCATGAATAGAATCCAAGAATTGTGGTCACCATACTCATTGCAAATGCTGACAACGCAGTGTGGTGATCCACACTATTCCGACCTAGTGAAATGCTTTATCACGGCCCACTTGGGGACGTAAAGGCAGGACGAGGAACGACGC
Organism: Hypercompe scribonia; assembly: GCA_949316085.1. Taxonomy (NCBI): domain Eukaryota; kingdom Metazoa; phylum Arthropoda; class Insecta; order Lepidoptera; family Erebidae; genus Hypercompe; species Hypercompe scribonia. Next base: position 1,031,319 of record OX438986.1, read on the forward strand.
AGGGACGTTAGTCATCATGACATAATAAGGCGTACACACCACTACAATCTGTTCAAAAGAACCCAAACTACATAGTAACTGAAGACTCTGAGTGAGTAACAGCACATAGACGAGGAAAACTTCAACAAGCCAGCTCGTCTGGCCAACGTGGTATAGTTGGCCAAAACCTCCTTTCTAAGTCATAAAAACCATTCCAACTGGTCAATCCTTCTTTAAAAATAAAAAGTAACACAGCCAATGTTTGTGATATACATTAGAGAGTCGAGTGTGAGTTTCTTTTAAATCAACTCGACAGTCACGGTGACCTCATTCTACGTTGCGATTTGACCCGCACTGAAATCCTTGCAAGAGCCGCTACAGCCGCACACTAGACCTATATTAACCCGTGCCTTAAAGAGCACATAAAGACATCGGTCCTGGCCTGATCTCTCCGGATCGTGTCAGATAACCGTCCCATCTGATTTCAAAAGTGAAGGAACAGAAGCTGCTCCTGTGTACATATACTTGCGCACTATAATATCTCCGGTGTAGTTTTGCTGGTCTCCGTAGAGACTGACCGCCGTGGTCAAAATTGGCTGGGAGTACATCATCATTTACTTGCACATAATGAAGTGTTGATTTGATTTGATGAAGGCCCATTGACGCAGAGGTGACAGTTATCGTGGTAAGTGTGTGAGCCTGTGAACACTAGCACAATGACTGTCACGCCTTTTACGTCCCCGTGATAACGCATCACACTAGGCTACCATAGTGTGGATCTCCAAACAGTATGCATTCGTGATGGGTATGGTGACTGCAACTCTTGGCTTCTATTCATGTTTTCATTCAAAAAGTGTGTATACCTGAAGAACATATGATGTTCGACGCAGCACTTCCACAGCTTCTTGCAGGCGCTGGTGGCGTGTGTGCGGAAGCTGAGCGAGGTCTCGCACTCGTCGAACTCGCTCGCGCGCAGGCGCAGCGTGAACAGGCGCTTGTTGTAGCAGATCTTTGTTATCTTCGTCCACGGGAACCGGTTCATTAATATTCTGGAGACAAAACGGTTAACTGCTGAGTAATGTGTGTCAAATAACTTGAAGATACTCCCTACTGTTTGTTATCACGTCTTGGGAAAGGTTTTATAGAATTTTTATCGTGAGTAAGATTATCGACGCCCAGAACCTCCTTCCAGGGGGAGAGGTTAGGGCTTAGATTAGCTTTGAAGGGAGAATATGCTTTATGATATAGGAGTCATCGAGCTGATGGATTAAATGATGACAAGTGTCCCTCAGAATGGTGGGGATGGATGTTTAGTCTTCAATAAACTCAATTACTCGTTGAAAAGCAAACAAAATCCGTATTTTGCTTGACACTTTTTTAAGAGCTACTTTTTTACATTATCAATAACACATTGAACAATCCACTTCTGGTCATAAGTCTCTTTGTACAAGGAAGGTTTTACCCTATGATACCGCTGTATCATAGGGTAAAACCTTCCTTGTACAGCGCTGCTGCTCAGATGAGTTACCACAGCGGTTATTTCAAGTTTTTTACAGTTTGCTCCTTTTGTCGATTGCTGAAAAAACTGCTTAATTTCGGTATAGTGTTATTTTCTAGAAAAAAATAGATGTCAAATATAGTAGGTAGTAAAGGCACACTGATTTAAGCACCAACGGGCCGACTCGACCGATGCAGTACTACCTTCTTACAGAAGAACGACCTGAAGCGGCAGAATTCATGCGGTCGTGTTTCGTTAGGGCCTGTCGGATCAGAGTCTCGGTAAGATCATCGTGGTAAGCGTCTTACACTATCGCGATCACTACTTATTGTATAAATTTACGTTATTATTAAAACATTAAAATTTATATAATATTATATTACATATTACCATATATGATGCAGTTACACTTGAGGCAGAGTAGAGTAAGTTCGGTAGGCTCTAAAAGAAATGCACCTTGTATATGTTTTTGAAACACGTCTTACCCATCTCGGTAGACGGCGAGGCCCTGGTGCGAGACGGCCAGCGCCAGCGCCAGCCCGTCGGCGTCGAGCGCGGCGTGCTGCTCCGCGCCGAACTGCGCCAGGCGCGCCGCGCAGCGCAGCAGCTGCAGCTCCGCCTCCGCCGGAGACTGGCCCCTGCGCCACCCCCACCACTCGTTATTGTGTGGGGAACGTGAATTTATGATACGTCTAGCTAATCATAAATGCGAAAGTATATTTGTTTGTATGTTTGTCTTTCTTTCACATCGCAACGGAACGATTTTATATTATCGTTTTTGTCTCTGGAGATAGTTCAGCTTGATAGTGACATAGACTACTTTCAATCATAGTAAAACTACTCATTCCCATGGACAAATTCATTATATTAGTATTTAAATCACTCCAAATTTTATAAATTCCGATAGACTATCTCAAAAACAACCAACTATTACAAAAATAATTAGAAGAAGTTGCTAAAGGAGAGTATGAAATTAAAGTACTAAGGTGCAACAAAATCAACATACTGTTTTCAGCCAACTGCGCCAGAAGCACATTCTGTAGCCTAAATCATTATAATATACAATATAGGAAGGGGGGGCGGGCAAGAATTTGTTAACATTTGAATCCAACATCCCGCACAACATGTTGCGAAAGTTCTTGGAACTAATGCTACTGAAATTTGCTTTCTACAATCTTAACCTATGATTTCAAGAAGATAGAACCACTAGTCACACATTCAATGAGTCTCTACTGGTGGTCACAAACATGTTTCCGGAAAAGCTGATTTCCAGACGAGGCGACATTCTACGGCCACCCAGAAGTCCAGATCTTTCCACAACAGACGTCTTTTTATGGCGTTATTTGAAGAATCGTGTCTAAATGAAAAATCAAATACACTACTAAAAGAAACTACTCTACTAAGTCTACTAAAAGAAAAAATCAGCGGAGAGATGTCGGCGATCTCGTAGTCTTTTTGCAGACGAGTATTCGAAAATTTCGGCACTCGCTTAGAAGAGTGCAAACGTCGAAACGGTGGTCATTTAGACGATGTAATTTTTAAAAAATAAATTTCCAACTACTCGTAATTAGCTTTCTTGTAAATAAACAATTTTTATAATATATCAAATGGTTTTTTTAACGATTTCCTCAAATGTTAACTAATTCCTGGCCCACCCTGCAGTATTTTATACTGCTGGGCACAGGGTACAGAAAAGGTTTTGGTTCTATTATATACCGTGTTGGACAGACGGGTTGGTATAAGGTTTGTGTCAAGTTGTTCCTCTTTTTGGAAAGTAAATAATGTAGGGCAACATCTGTATTGTTTGCCCCCTTAGTCACCTCTTTTTCTAGGTAGTAGAGCCACGTTCAGCACGAACGGGTCGACTCGACCCTCTCACAGGAGTTCTAACCTAAAGAGACAGCATCTGTGCTGTCGTGTTTCGTTGATGAGTGCGAGACCGGAGGTCCATTGATGCAGGGGTGACAATTGTCGTAGTGTGTGAGCCTTATTCTATCATGCCTTGTACGTCCCCAAGGGCGGCGTGATAAAGCATTTCATTAGGTCAGAATAGTGTAGATCACTATACTGTATTGTCTGCATTCGCTATTAGTATGGTGATTACAACTCTTAGATTTTAGTCATGCTTTCCATCAAGCAGCTACTTTGGTAGGTTCTTAATATAAAAATAAATCGCACGCTTCGAGTGTTTGCCCACATAGAGAAGGTGGATGATAGAAGACTCACGAAAGGAATTAATAACTGCCTTGGTGGCGCAGCGGTAGTGAATGTGACTGCTGTGCTTGAGGTCTCGGGTTCGATTTCCGGGTCGGACCAAATGTATGATCAGCAAATATGTTATCATATCACAAGCTCTGCTTAGTTTGAAACTAGATGACGTTGTGTGTCAAATGTCCGAAAAAAATAAAGAGAAGGGATTTGGAAGTGTTGGAAGAGTTCGTCTACGGTGAACATTCACCGAGCAAATTGGTGATGTTCTGAAGAAGTGCCATGTGAAGTTTGAGGAGCCGACGTGCATGCGGCGATTAATGAACGTGGACGAAGCAAAAGAGGTATCAGGACCGTAGTACGTGGAGATCAATTGTCTCTGCCTACCCTTCTGGGCAATAGACGTGACGTGTTATATCGACTCCTTCCTTTCTTCCTTTCTTATTTAGACATTCCTTATTCGTATCGGTATATCTTTTTACACAATCTGAATTACTTGTTGGTTTTATAGTAATTCTTTTTTTGGACATCTGACACACAGTGCCATCTAGTTTCAAACTAAGCAGAGCTTGTACTATGACAGCTAGATTAACTAATAGAAGATTAATATAGTTTTTTTTAACATTCAAACTCTGAAACAAATATTTGCAGATTATACAAACATTTGATCCGATCCGGATCGAACCCAAGGTTTCCAGCACGGCAGTCGCATACGCTGTTACTACGCCACCAACGTCAAACGCAAAACAATAATTTAAACAATATAATATATTTTTAATATAGTTTATTGCTTCTCGTATACATAAGTTTAGTTCTAAAACAGACTTATTGATTTCATTGCAGTTGAAATGGCACTTACGTATTATTTTAACATCCATTAACTTTATCATCTCAGCCAAAAACGTCCACTGCTGGACATAGACCTCCCCCAAGATTGTCCACAACAGCCGGTCGCATACTACCGCTTCTCGCGACCCTCACCAGGTCGCGAGACATAATGTGAGTTCCCCCTGCCTCCTCCCTCCCCCTGGCAGTAGAGGAGGTCCATCACCTTGCTGCGTTCTCCAGCATTTTGCATTTATTTAATATACATTACATATTATTTGCAAAATTGCTTTTTAGATATTTTCTTTCGTTTTAATTTTTAAAAAATAAAATATACATGAGTGTGTTGCCAACTTAAAAACTGGATTTCGAAATATTAATTCTGGTTGAAGAGAAATTATTTTTGACAGTTTTATTTGGATTAAAATTAAAAAAAAGACACACAAATTGATAAGTTTTCAAAATCGATTTTATATTAAAACTAACAATATTTTAGTTGTTATAAATTAATGTCGGTTTATTGTTTGGTACAAAACACAAACTATACAAGTAAGAAAACATTTCATTTAATTGCAACTGTTAGTGCCAAGCGATTAGTGCCAACATTCTATCCTACCTTTCTAAACACTTTATCGCACTAAACCCTATTTTTAACAACGTGTTTTGAACACAGGACAATCTATTTTTTTTTAATTTTAATAACCATAAATAATATACCTACTTAATAGAGATTCCACAATCGATGATTATTACAGCAGTCATAGTGTAACGATATTTGTGGAATGCGGTACTCTTTGAGACCGGAGGCCCATTGATGCAGGGGTGACAGTTATCGTGGTAACTGTGTAAGCCTTACACTGTCACGATGACTGTCATGCCTTTTACGTCCCCAAGCGGGGTGTGAAAAAGCATCTCAGTAGGCCGCCATAGTGTGGGTCACCATACTGCATTGTCTGCATTTGCAAGGAGTATGGTGACCACAACTCTTGGATTCTACTCATGCTTTCCATCAGGCAGAGTAGAGTCACTTTGGCAGGCTGTTAATATAGAAAAAAGGAACGCTTTATTCATGCTACTAAACCATTCACACTTTTAATATATAATATTCTATGAGATTCAAAGACCATGGCATATACTAACACGACATATACAATTTTTATTATTGACACAACGGATAGACGTGCAGACGTAACACTTGATGGAAAGCGACTACCGCCACCCATATACGTCTGCAAGTCAGGAGGCACAAGCGTGTTAAGGGTCGATCCCTTAAGGAAGGAATACGCTCTCAATTTCAGCTACCCCAGAAAAGGTCTTTGTTTTTCGTAATTTTTCTTTGGGTTCTTGTCACGAAATTAAATTCTGTATTTGCTTATCGGTGTTCAGTTTTGGTCATGCCGTGGCGGTATTTGGAGGACAGGTTTCTTGCAGCTGGCGTAAGGTCCTTCGGCATGAAATACGCCTTGAACCCAAGCGCGCAAACCCTGGAATTCGGCTAACTACCACTGGAGCTTCGCGTCTGGAATAAGTACACAATGATATTATGGTCAATAAGCTTTAAAGCCTTCAACAGCCCACAGCTGGACATAGGCCTCCACCACGATAGCCGGACGGGTTGGTATAGGGTTTGTTTCAAGTTTTCCTTCTCTGTAAAGTGATGTCCTACATATTTTGCTTCCTTAGTCGCCTCTTACAACTCCCATGAGATGGTGGGGGTGGTGACACCGTATTCTTAATCCGTCACCACAACGATATTATAGTACACAGAAAAAAACAGTTTTAAATCTTTTGGTCCTGCATGAGTATGCCATCTTTTTTTTTCTATCTTAAGAACCTACCAAAGTGACTCTACTCTGCCTGATGGAAAGCATGAATAGAATCCAAGAATTGTGGTCACCATACTCATTGCAAATGCTGACAACGCAGTATGGTGATCCACACTATTCCGACCTAGTGAGATGCTTTATCACGTCCCACTTGGGGACGTAAAGGCATGACAGTCATCATGACAGTATAAGGCTTACACACCACTACAATCTGTTCAAAAGAACCCAAACTACATAGTAACTGAAGACTCTGAGTGAGTAACAGCACATAGACGAGGAAAACTTCAACAAGCCAGCTCGTCTGGCCAACGTGGTATAGTTGGCCAAAACCTCCTTTCTAAGTCATAAAAACCATTCCAACTGGTCAATCCTTCTCCAAAAATAAAATATAACACAGCCAATGGTTGTGATATACATTAGAGAGTCGAGTGTGAGTTTCTTTTACATCAACTCGACAGTCACGATGACCCTTTTCTACGTTGTGATTGGACCAGCACTGAAATCTTTGCAAGAGCCGCATGAAACTCACACTAGGCCTATATTAACCCGTGCCTTAAAGAGCACATAAGGACATCGGTCCTGGCCTGATCTCTCCGGATCGTGTCAGATAACAGTCCTACACGATTTTAAAAGTGAGCGAACAGAGGGCGCTCCTATGTACATACACTCGCGCACTATAATATCTCCTGCGTAGGTGGCTGGATTCTGTAGAGACTGGCCGCCGTGACCGAAATTGGCTGGGAGTATATCATCATTTACTTGCACATAATGAAGTGTTGATTTGATTTGATGAAGGCCCATTGACGCAGAGGTGACAGTTATCGTGGTAAGTGTGTGAGCCTGTGAACACTACCACAATGACTGTCACGCCTTTTACGTCCCCGTGCTAAAGCGTCACACTAGGCTACCGTAGTATGGGTCACCAAACAGTATTGTCTGCATTCGTGATGGGTATGGTGACTGCAATTCTTGGCTTCTATTCATGTTTTCATTCAAAAGGTGTGTATACCTGAAGAACATATGATGTTCGACGCAGCACTTCCAGAGCTTCTTGCAGGCGCTGGTGGCGTGTGTGCGGAAGCTGAGCGAGGTCTCGCACTCGTCGAACTCGCTCGCGCGCAGGCGCAGCGTGAACAGGCGCTTGTTGTAGCAGATCTTTGTTATCTTCGTCCACGGGAACCGGTTCATTAATATTCTGGAGACAAAACGGTTAACTGCTGAGTAATGTGTGTCAAATAACTTGAAGATACTCCCTACTGTTTGTTATCACGTCTTGGGAAAGGTTTTATAGAATTTTTATCGTGAGTAAGATTATCGACGCCCAGAACCTCCTTCCAGGGGGAGAGGTTAGGGCTTAGATTAGCTTTGAAGGGAGAATATGCTTTATGATATAGGAGTCATCGAGCTGATGGATTAAATGATGACAAGTGTCCCTCAGAATGGTGGGGATGGATGTTTAGTCTTCAATAAACTCAATTACTCGTTGAAAAGCAAACAAAATCCGTATTTTGCTTGACACTTTTTTAAGAGCTACTTTTTTACATTATCAATAACACATTGAACAATCCACTTCTGGTCATAAGTCTCTTTGTACAAGGAAGGTTTTACCCTATGATACCGCTGTATCATAGGGTAAAACCTTCCTTGTACAGCGCTGCTGCTCAGATGAGTTACCACAGCGGTTATTTCAAGTTTTTTACAGTTTGCTCCTTTTGTCGATTGCTGAAAAAACTGTTTAATTTCGGTATAGTGTTATTTTCTAGAAAAAAATAGATGTCAAATATAGTAGGTAGTAAAGGCACACTGATTTAAGCACCAACGGGCCGACTCGACCGATGCAGTACTACCTTCTTACAGAAGAACGACCTGAAGCGGCAGAATTCATGCGGTCGTGTTTCGTTAGGGCCTGTCGGATCAGAGTCTCGGTAAGATCATCGTGGTAAGCGTCTTACACTATCGCGATCACTACTTATTGTATAAATTTACGTTATTATTAAAACATTAAAATTTATATAATATTATATTACATATTACCATATATGATGCAGTTACACTTGAGGCAGAGTAGAGTAAGTTCGGTAGGCTCTAAAAGAAATGCACCTTGTATATGTTTTTGAAACACGTCTTACCCATCTCGGTAGACGGCGAGGCCCTGGTGCGAGACGGCCAGCGCCAGCGCCAGCCCGTCGGCGTCGAGCGCGGCGTGCTGCTCCGCGCCGAACTGCGCCAGGCGCGCCGCGCAGCGCAGCAGCTGCAGCTCCGCCTCCGCCGGAGACTGGCCCCTGCGCCACCCCCACCACTCGTTATTGTGTGGGGAACGTGAATTTATGATACGTCTAGCTAATCATAAATGCGAAAGTATATTTGTTTGTATGTTTGTCTTTCTTTCACATCGCAACGGAACGATTTTATATTATCGTTTTTGTCTCTGGAGATAGTTCAGCTTGATAGTGACATAGACTACTTTCAATCATAGTAAAACTACTCATTCCCATGGACAAATTCATTATATTAGTATTTAAATCACTCCAAATTTTATAAATTCCGATAGACTATCTCAAAAACAACCAACTATTACAAAAATAATTAGAAGAAGTTGCTAAAGGAGAGTATGAAATTAAAGTACTAAGGTGCAACAAAATCAACATTCTGTTTTCAGCCAACTGCGCCAGAAGCACATTCTGTAGCCTAAATCATTATAATATACAATATAGGAAGGGGGGGCGGGCAAGAATTTGTTAACATTTGAATCCAACATCCCGCACAACATGTTGCGAAAGTTCTTGGAACTAATGCTACTGAAATTTGCTTTCTACAATCTTAACCTATGATTTCAAGAAGATAGAACCACTAGTCACACATTCAATGAGTCTCTACTGGTGGTCACAAACATGTTTCCGGAAAAGCTGATTTCCAGACGAGGCGACATTCTACGGCCACCCAGAAGTCCAGATCTTTCCACAACAGACGTCTTTTTATGGCGTTATTTGAAGAATCGTGTCTAAATGAAAAATCAAATACACTACTAAAAGAAACTACTCTACTAAGTCTACTAAAAGAAAAAATCAGCGGAGAGATGTCGGCGATCTCGTAGTCTTTTTGCAGACTAGTATTCGAAAATTTCGGCACTCGCTTAGAAGAGTGCAAACGTCGAAACGGTGGTCATATAGACGATGTAATTTTTAAAAAATAAATTTCCAACTACTCGTAATTAGCTTTCTTGTAAATAAACAATTTTTATAATATATCAAATGGTTTTTTAACGATTTTCTCAAATGTTAACTAATTCCTGGCCCACCCTGCAGTATTTTATACTGCTGGGCACAGGGTACAGAAAAGGTTTTGGTTCTATTATATACCGTATTGGACAGACGGGTTGGTATAAGGTTTGTGTCAAGTTGTTCCTCTCTTTGGAAAGTAAATAATGTAGGGCAACATCGGTATTGTTTGCCCCCTTAGTCACCTCTTTTTCTAGGTAGTAGAGCCACGTTCAGCACGAACGGGTCGACTCGACCGAGGCAGTACTACCCTCTCACAGGAGTTCTAACCTAAAGAGACAGCATCTGTGCTGTCGTGTTTCGTTGATGAGTGTGAGACTGGAGGTCCATTGATGCAGGGGTGACAATTGTCGTAGTGTGTGAGCCTTATTCCATCATGCCTTGTACGTCCCCAAGGGCGGCGTGATAAAGCATTTCATTAGGTCAGAATAGTGTAGATCACTATACTGTAATGTCTGCATTCGCTATTAGTATGGTGATTACAACTCTTAGATTTTAGTCATGCTTTCCATCAAGCAGCTACTTTGGTAGGTTCTTAATATAAAAATAAATCGTACGCTTCGAGTGTTTGCCCACATAGAGAAGGTGGATGATAGAAGAATCACGAAAGGAATTAATAACTGAATCGGTGGCGCAGCGGTAGTGAATGTGACTGTGACTGTGAATAAAGAGAAGGGATTTGGAAGTGTTGGAAGAGTTCGTCCACGGTGAACATTCACCGAGGAAATTGGTGATATTCTGAAGAAGGGCCATGTGAAGTTTCAGGAACTGACGTGCATGCAGCGATTGATGAATGTGGACGAAGCAAAAGAGGTATCAGGACCGTAGTAAGTGGAGATGAATTGTCTCTACCTACCATTCTAGGAAATAGACGTGACTTTATATCGACTCTTTCCTTCCTTCCTTTTTATTTAGAAATTTCTTATTTGTATAGGTATATCTTATTACACAGTCTGAATTACTTGTTGGTTTTACAGTAACTCTTTTTTTGGACATCTGACACACAGCGCCATCTAGTTTCAAACTAAGCATAGCTTGTACTATGACAGCTAGATTAACTAATAGAATATTAATATAGTTTTTTTTTAACATGCAAACTCTGAAACAAATATTTGCAGATTATACAAACATTTGATCCGATCCGGATCGAACCCAAGGTCTCCAGCACGGCAGTCGCATACGCTGTTATTGCGCCACCAATGTCAAAAGCAAGAAATAATTTAAACAATATAATATATTTTTAATATAGTTTATTGCTTCTTAATAAAGTTTAGTTCTAAAACAGACTTATTGATTTCATTGCAGTTGAAATGGCACTTACGTATTATTTTAACATACATTAACTTTATCATCTCAGCCAAAAACGTCCACTGCTGGACATAGACCTCCCCCAAGATTGTCCACAACAGCCGGTCGCATACTACCGCTTCTCGCGACCCTCACCAGGTCGCGAGACATAATGTGAGTTCCCCCTGCCTCCTCCCTCCCCCTGGCAGTAGAGGAGGTCCATCACCTTGCTGCGTTCTCCAGCATTTTGCATTTATTTAATATACATTACATATTATTTGCAAAATTGCTTTTTAGATATTTTCTTTCGTTTTAATTTTTAAAAAATAAAATTTGCATGAGTGTGTTGCGAACTTAAGAACTGGATTTCGAAATATTAATGAGGGCAATAATTTTGGTTGAAGAGAAATTATTTTTGACAGTTTTATTTGGATTAAAATTAAAAAAAAGACACACAAATTGATAAGTTTTCAAAATCGATTTTATATTAAAACTAACAATATTTTAGTTGTTATAAATTAATGTCGGTTTATTGTTTGGTACAGAACACAAACTAAACAAGTAAGAAAACATTTCATTTAGTTGCAACCGTTAGTGCCAAGCGATTAGTGCCAACATTCTATCCTACCTTTCTAAACACTTTATCGCACTAAAACCCCTTTTTGACAACGTGTTTTGAACACAAGACAATCTATTTTTTTTTTAATTTTAAAAACTATAAATGATATACCTACTTAATAGAGATTCCACAATCGATGTTTATTACAGCAGTCATAGTGTAACGATATTTGTGGAATGCGGTACTCTTTGAGACCGGAGGCCCATTGATGCAGGGGTGACAGTTATCGTGGTAACTGTGTAAGCCTTACACTGTCACGATGACTGTCATGCCTTTTACGTCCCCAAGCGGGGTGTGAAAAAGCATCTCAGTAGGCCGCCATAGTGTGGGTCACCATACTGCATTGTCTGCATTTGCAAGGAGTATGGTGACCACAACTCTTGGATTCTACTCATGCTTTCCATCAGGCAGAGTAGAGTCACTTTGGCAGGCTCTTAATATAGAAAAAAGGAACGCTTTATTCATGCTACTAAACCATTCACACTTTTAATATATAATATTCTATGAGATTCAAAGACCATGGTATATACTAACACGACATATACAATTTTTATTAATGACACAACGGGTAGACGTGCAGACGTAACACTTGATGGAAAGCGACTACCGCCACCCATATACGTCTGCAAGTCAGGAGGCACAAGCGTGTTATCGACCCTTAAGGAAGGAATACGCTCTCAATTTCAGCTAACCCAGAAAAGGTCTTTGTTTTTCGTAATTTTTCTTTGGGTTCTTGTCACGAAATTGAATTCTGTATTTGCTTATCGGTGTTCAGTTTTGGTCATGCCGTGGCGGTATTTGGAGGACAGGTTTCTTGCAGCTGGCGTAAGGTCCTTCGGCATGAAATACGCCTTGAACCCAAGCGCGCAAACCCTGGAATCCGGCTAACTACCACTGGAGCTTCGCGTCTGGAATAAGTACACAAAGATATTATGGTTAATGAGCTTTAAAGCCTTCAACAGCCCACAGCTGGACATAGGCCTCCACCACGATAGCCGGACGGGTTGGTATAGGATTTGTTTCAAATTTTCCTTCTCTGTAAAGTGATGTCCTGCATATTTTGCTTCCTTAGTCGCCTCTTACAACTCCCATGGGATGGTGGGGATGGTGACACTGTATTCTTAATCCGTCACCACAACGATATTATAGTACATAGAAAAAAACAGTTTTAAATCTTTTGGTTCTGCATGAGTATGCCATCTTTTTTTTTCTATCTTAAGAACCTACCAAAGTGACTCTACTCTGCCTGATGGAAAGCATGAATAGAATCCAAGAATTGTGGTCACCATACTCATTGCAAATGCTGACAACGCAGTGTGGTGATCCACACTATTCCGACCTAGTGAAATGCTTTATCACGGCCCACTTGGGGACGTAAAGGCATGACAGTCATCATGACATAATAAGGCGTACACACCACTACAATCTGTTCAAAAGAACCCAAACTACATAGTAACTGAAGACTCTGAGTGAGTAACAGCACATAGACGAGGAAAACTTCAACAAGCCAGCTCGTCTGGCCAACGTGGTATAGTTGGCCAAAACCTCCTTTCTAAGTCATAAAAACCATTCCAACTGGTCAATCCTTCTTTAAAAATAAAAAGTAACACAGCCAATGTTTGTGACATACATTAGAGAGTCGAGTGTGAGTTTCTTTTACATCAACTCGACAGTCACGGTGACCTCATTCTACGTTGCGATTTGACCCGCACTGAAATCCTTGCAAGAGCCGCTACAGCCGCACACTAGACCTATATTAACCCGTGCCTTAAAGAGCACATAAAGACATCGGTCCTGGCCTGATCTCTCCGGATCGTGTCAGATAACCGTCCCATCTGATTTTAAAAGTGAAGGAACAGAAGCTGCTCCTGTGTACATATACTTGCGCACTATAATATCTCCGGTGTAGTTTTGCTGGTCTCCGTAGAGACTGACCGCCGTGGTCAAAATTGGCTGGGAGTACATCATCATTTACTTGCACATAATGAAGTGTTGATTTGATTTGATGAAGGCCCATTGACGCAGAGGTGACAGTTATCGTGGTAAGTGTGTGAGCCTGTGAACACTAGCACAATGACTGTCACGCCTTTTACGTCCCCGTGATAACGCATCACACTAGGCTACCATAGTGTGGGTCTCCAAACAGTATGCATTCGTGATGGGTATGGTGACTGCAACTCTTGGCTTCTATTCATGTTTTCATTCAAAAAGTGTGTATACCTGAAGAACATATGATGTTCGACGCAGCACTTCCACAGCTTCTTGCAGGCGCTGGTGGCGTGTGTGCGGAAGCTGAGCGAGGTCTCGCACTCGTCGAACTCGCTCGCGCGCAGGCGCAGCGTGAACAGGCGCTTGTTGTAGCAGATCTTTGTTATCTTCGTCCACGGGAACCGGTTCATTAATATTCTGGAGACAAAAACAAGTAACTGCTGAGTAATGTGTGTCAAATAGCTTGAAGATACTTCCTACTGTTTGTTATCACGTCTTGGGAAAGGTTTTATAGAATTTTTATCGTGAGTAAGATTATCGACGCCCAGAACCTCCTTCCAGGGGGAGAGGTTAGGGCTTAGATTAGCTTTGAAGGGAGAATATGCTTTATGATATAGGAGTCATCGAGCTGATGGATTAAATGATGACAAGTGTCCCTCAGAATGGTGGGGATGGATGTTTAGTCTTCAATAAACTCAATTACTCGTTGAAAAGCAAACAAAATCCGTATTTTGCTTGACACTTTTTTAAGAGCTACTTTTTTACATTATCAATAACACATTGAACAATCCACTTCTGGTCATAAGTCTCTTTGTACAAGGAAGGTTTTACCCTATGATACCGCTGTATCATAGGGTAAAACCTTCCTTGTACAGCGCTGCTGCTCAGATGAGTTACCACAGCGGTTATTTCAAGTTTTTTACAGTTTGCTCCTTTTGTCGATTGCTGAAAAAACTGCTTAATTTCGGTATAGTGTTATTTTCTAGAAAAAAATAGATGTCAAATATAGTAAGTAGTAAAGGCACACTGATTTAAGCACCAACGGGCCGACTCGACCGATGCAGTACTACCTTCTTACAGAAGAACGACCTGAAGCGGCAGAATTCATGCGGTCGTGTTTCGTTAGGGCCTGTCGGATCAGAGTCTCGGTAAGATCATCGTGGTAAGCGTCTTACACTATCGCGATCACTACTTATTGTATAAATTTACGTTATTATTAAAACATTAAAATTTATATAATATTATATTACATATTACCATATATGATGCAGTTACACTTGAGGCAGAGTAGAGTAAGTTCGGTAGGCTCTAAAAGAAATGCACCTTGTATATGTTTTTGAAACACGTCTTACCCATCTCGGTAGACGGCGAGGCCCTGGTGCGAGACGGCCAGCGCCAGCGCCAGCCCGTCGGCGTCGAGCGCGGCGTGCTGCTCCGCGCCGAACTGCGCCAGGCGCGCCGCGCAGCGCAGCAGCTGCAGCTCCGCCTCCGCCGGAGACTGGCCCCTGCGCCACCCCCACCACTCGTTATTGTGTGGGGAACGTGAATTTATGATACGTCTAGCTAATCATAAATGCGAAAGTATATTTGTTTGTATGTTTGTCTTTCTTTCACATCGCAACGGAACGATTTTATATTATCGTTTTTGTCTCTGGAGATAGTTCAGCTTGATAGTGACATAGACTACTTTCAATCATAGTAAAACTACTCATTCCCATGGACAAATTCATTATATTAGTATTTAAATCACTCCAAATTTTATAAATTCCGATAGACTATCTCAAAAACAACCAACTATTACAAAAATAATTAGAAGAAGTTGCTAAAGGAGAGTATGAAATTAAAGTACTAAGGTGCAACAAAATCAACATACTGTTTTCAGCCAACTGCGCCAGAAGCACATTCTGTAGCCTAAATCATTATAATATACAATATAGGAAGGGGGGGCGGGCAAGAATTTGTTAACATTTGAATCCAACATCCCGCACAACATGTTGCGAAAGTTCTTGGAACTAATGCTACTGAAATTTGCTTTCTACAATCTTAACCTATGATTTCAAGAAGATAGAACCACTAGTCACACATTCAATGAGTCTCTACTGGTGGTCACAAACATGTTTCCGGAAAAGCTGATTTCCAGACGAGGCGACATGCTACGGCCACCCAGAAGTCCAGATCTTTCCCCAACAGACGTCTTTTTATGGCGTTATTTGAAGAATCGTGTCTAAATGAAAAATCAAATACACTACTAAAAGAAACTACTCTACTAAGTCTACTAAAAAAAAAAATCAGCGGAGAGATATCGGCGAAATTGTAGCCTTTTTACCGACGAGTATTCGAAAATTTCGGTGCTCGCTTAGAAGAGTGCAAACGTCGAAACGGTGGTCATATAGACAATGTAATTTTTAAAAAATAAATTCCAACTAATTAGCTTTCTTGTAAATAAACAATTTTTATAATATATCAAATGGTTTTTTTAACGATTTTCTCAAATGTTAACTAATTCCTGGCCCACCCTGCAGTATTTTATACTGCTGGGCAGAGGGCATAGAAAAGGTTTTGGTTATATTATATACCGTATTGGACAGACGGGTTGGTATAAGGTTTGTGTCAAGTTGTTCCTCTCTTTGCAAAGCAAATAATGTAGGGCAACATCTGTATTGTTTGCCCCCTTAGTCACCTCTTTTTCTAGGTAGTAGAGCCACGTTCAGCACGAACGGGCCAACTCGACCGAGGCAGTACTACCCTCTCACAGAAGTTCTAACCTAAAGAGACAGCATCTGTGCTGTCGTGTTTCGTTGATGAGTACGAGACCGGAGGCCCATTGATGCAGGGGTGACAATTGTCGTAGTGTGTGAGCCTTATTCTATCATGCCTTGTACGTCCCCAAGGGCGGCGTGATAAAGCATTTCATTAGGTCAGAATAGTGTAGATCACTATACTGTATTGTCTGCATTCGCTATTAGTATGGTGATTACAACTCTTAGATTTTAGTCATGCTTTCCATCAAGCAGCTACTTTGGTAGGTTCTTAATATAAAAATAAATCGCACGCTTCGAGTGTTTGCCCACATAGAGAAGGTGGATGATAGAAGAATCACGAAAGGAATTAACAACTGCCTCGGTGGCGCAGCGGTAGTGAATGTGACTGCTGTGCTTGAGGTCTCGGGTTCGATTTCCGGGTCGGACCAAATGTATGATCAGCAAATATGTTATCATATCACAAGCTCTGCTTAGTTTGAAACTAGATGACGTTGTGTGTCAAATGTCCGAAAAAAATAAAGAGAAGGGATTTGGAAGTGTTGGAAGAGTTCGTCTACGGTGAACATTCACCGAGCAAATTGGTGATGTTCTGAAGAAGTGCCAGTGTGAAGTTTGAGGAGCCGACGTGCATGCGGCGATTAATGAATGTGGACGAAGCAAAAGAGGTATCAGGACCGTAGTACGTGGAGATCAATTGTCTCTGCCTACCCTTCTGGGCAATAGACGTGACGTGTTATATCGACTCCTTCCTTTCTTCCTTTCTTATTTAGACATTCCTTATTCGTATCGGTATATCTTTTTACACAATCTGAATTACTTGTTGGTTTTACAGTAACTCTTTTTTTGGACATCTGATACATAACGCCACCTAGTTTCAAACTAAGCAGAGCTTGTACTATGACAGCTAGATTAACTAATAGAAGATTAATATAGTTTTTTTTAACATCCAAACTCTGAAACAAATATTTGCAGATTATACAAACATTTGATCCGATCCGGATCGAACCCAAGGTTTCCAGCACGGCAGTCGCATACGCTGTTACTACGCCACCAACGTCAAACGCAAAACAATAATTTAAACAATATAATATATTTTTAATATAGTTTATTGCTTCTCGTATACATAAGTTTAGTTCTAAAACAGACTTATTGATTTCATTGCAGTTGAAATGGCACTTACGTATTATTTTAACATACATTAACTTTATCATCTCAGCCAAAAACGTCCACTGCTGGACATAGACCTCCCCCAAGATTGTCCACAACAGCCGGTCGCATACTACCGCTTCTCGCGACCCTCACCAGGTCGCGAGACATAATGTGAGTTCCCCCTGCCTCCTCCCTCCCCCTAGCAGTAGAGGAGGTCCATCACCTTGCTGCGTTCTCCAGCATTTTGCATTTATTTAATATACATTACATATTATTTGCAAAATTGCTTTTTAGATATTTTCTTTCGTTTTAATTTTTAAAAAATAAAATTTGCATGAGTGTGTTGCCAACTTAAAAACTGGATTTCGAAATATTAATGAGGGCAATAATTTTGGTTGAAGAGAAATTATTTTTGACAGTTTTATTTGGATTAAAATTAAAAAAAAGACACACAAATTGATGAGTTTTCAAAATCGATTTTATATTAAAACTAACAATATTTTAGTTGTTATAAATTAATGTCGGTTTATTGTTTGGTACAAAACACAAACTATACAAGTAAGAAAACATTTCATTTAATTGCAACTGTTAGTGCCAAGCGATTAGTGCCAACATTCTATCCTACCTTTCTAAACACTTTATCGCACTAAACCCCCTTTTTGACAACGTGTTTTGAACACAAGACAATCTATTTTTTTTTAATTTTAAAAACCATAAATAATATACCTACTTAATAGAGATTCCACAATCGATGATTATTACAGCAGTCATAGTGTAACGATATTTGTGGAATGCGGTACTCTTTGAGACCGGAGGCCCATTGATGCTGGGGTGACAGTTATCGTGGTAACTGTGTAAGCCTTACACTGTCACGATGACTGTCATGCCGTTTACGTCCCCAAGCGGGGTGTGAAAAAGCATCTCAGTAGGCCGCCATAGTGTGGGTCACCATACTGCGTTGTCAGCATTTGCAACGAGTATGGTGACCACAACTCTTGGATTCTATTCAGGCTTTCCATCAGGCAGAGTAGAGTCACTTTGGCAGGCTCTTAATATAGAAAAAAGGAACTCTTTATTCATGCTACTAAACCATTCACACTTTTAATTAATATTCTATGAGATTCAAAGACCATGGCATATACTAACACGACATATACAATTTTTATTAATGACACAACGGATAGACGTGTAGACGTAACACTTGATGGAAAGCGACTACCGCCACCCATATACGTCTGCAAGTCAGGAGGCACAAGCGTGTTATCGACCCTTAAGGAAGGAATACGCTCTCAATTTCAGCTACCCCAGAAAAGGTCTTTGTTTTTCGTAATTTTTCTTTGGGTTCTTGTCACGAAATTGAATTCTGTATTTGCTTATCGGTGTTCAGTTTTGGTCATGCCGTGGCGGTATTTGGAGGACAGGTTTCTTGCAGCTGGCGTAAGGTCCTTCGGCATGAAATACGCCTTGAACCCAAGCGCGCAAACCCTGGAATCCGGCTAACTACCACTGGAGCTTCGCGTCTGGAATAAGTACACAATGATATTATTATCAAATAGCTTTAAAGCCTTCAACAGCCCACAGCTGGACATAGGCCTCCACCACGAGAGCCGAACGGATTGGTATAGGGTTTGTTTCAAGTTTTCCTTCTCTGTAAAGTGATGTCCTGCATATTTTGCTTCCTTAGTCGCCTCTCACAACTCCCATAGGATGGTGGGGGTGGTGACACCGTATTCTTAATCCGTCACCACAACGATATTATAGTACACAGAAAAAAACAGTTTTAAATCTTTTGGTTCTGCATGAGTATGCCATCTTTTTTTTTCTATCTTAAGAACCTACCAAAGTGACTCTACTCTGCCTGATGGAAAGCATGAATAGAATCCAAGAGTTGTGGTCACCATACTCATTGCAAATGCTGACAACGCAGTGTGGTGATCCACACTATTCCGACCTAGTGAGATGCTTTATCACGTCCCACTTGGGGACGTAAAGGCATGACAGTCATCATGACAGTATAAGGCTTACACACCACTACAATCTGTTCAAAAGAACCCAAACTACATAGTAACTGAAGACTCTGAGTGAGTAACAGCACATAGACGAGGAAAACTTCAACAAGCCAGCTCGTCTGGCCAACGTGGTATAGTTGGCCAAAACCTCCTTTCTAAGTCATAAAAACCATTCCAACTGGTCAATCCTTCTCTAAAAATAAAATGTAACACAGCCAATGTTTGTGATATACATTAGAGAGTCGAGTGTGAGTTTCTTTTACATCAACTCGACAGTCTCGATGACCCCATTCTACGTTGCGATTGGACCCGCACTGAAATCTTTGCAAGAGCCGCATGAAACTCACACTAGGCCTATATTAACCCGTGTCTTAAAGAGCACATAAGGACATCGGTCCTGGGCCTGATCTTTCCCGGTCGTGTCGGATAACCATCCCATCGGATTTTAAAAGTGAGCGAACAGAGGGTGCTCCTGTGTACATATACTTGCGCACTATAATATCTCCGGTGTAGTTTTGCTGGTCTCCGTAGAGACTGACCGCCGTGGTCAAAATTGGCTGGGAGTACATCATCATTTACTTGCACATAATGAAGTGTTGATTTGATTTGATGAAGGCCCATTGACGCAGAGGTGACAGTTATCGTGGTAAGTGTGTGAGCCTGTGAACACTAGCACAATGACTGTCACGCCTTTTACGTCCCCGTGATAACGCATCACACTAGGCTACCATAGTGTGGGTCTCCAAACAGTATGCATTCGTGATGGGTATGGTGACTACAACTCTTGACTTCTATTCATGTTTTCATTCAAAAAGTGTGTATACCTGAAGAACATATGATGTTCGACGCAGCACTTCCAGAGCTTCTTGCAGGCGCTGGTGGCGTGTGTGCGGAAGCTGAGCGAGGTCTCGCACTCGTCGAACTCGCTCGCGCGCAGGCGCAGCGTGAACAGGCGCTTGTTGTAGCAGATCTTTGTTATCTTCGTCCACGGGAACCGGTTCATTAATATTCTGGAGACAAAAACAAGTAACTGCTGAGTAATGTGTGTCAAATAGCTTGAAGATACTCCCTACTGTTTGTTATCACGTCTTGGGAAAGGTTTTATAGAATTTTTATCGTGAGTAAGATTATCGACGCCCAGAACCTCCTTCCAGGGGGAGAGGTTAGGGCTTAGATTAGCTTTGAAGGGAGAATATGCTTTATGATATAGGAGTCATCGAGCTGATGGATTAAATGATGACAAGTGTCCCTCAGAATGGTGGGGATGGATGTTTAGTCTTCAATAAACTCAATTACTCGTTGAAAAGCAAACAAAATCCGTATTTTGCTTGACACTTTTTTAAGAGCTACTTTTTTACATTATTAATAACACATTGAACAATCCACTTCTGGTCATAAGTCTCTTTGTACAAGGAAGGTTTTACCCTATGATACCGCTGTATCATAGGGTAAAACCTTCCTTGTACAGCGCTGCTGCTCAGATGAGTTACCACAGCGGTTATTTCAAGTTTTTTACAGTTTGCTCCTTTTGTCGATTGCTGAAAAAACTGTTTAATTTCGGTATAGTGTTATTTTCTAGAAAAAAATAGATGTCAAATATAGTAGGTAGTAAAGGCACACTGATTTAAGCACCAACGGGCCGACTCGACCGATGCAGTACTACCTTCTTATAGAAGAACGACCTGAAGCGGCAGAATTCATGCGGTCGTGTTTCGTTAGGGCCTGTCGGATCAGAGTCTCGGTAAGATCATCGTGGTAAGCGTCTTACACTATCGCGATCACTACTTATTGTATAAATTTACGTTATTATTAAAACATTAAAATTTATATAATATTATATTACATATTACCATATATGATGCAGTTACACTTGAGGCAGAGTAGAGTAAGTTCGGTAGGCTCTAAAAGAAATGCACCTTGTATATGTTTTTGAAACACGTCTTACCCATCTCGGTAGACGGCGAGGCCCTGGTGCGAGACGGCCAGCGCCAGCGCCAGCCCGTCGGCGTCGAGCGCGGCGTGCTGCTCCGCGCCGAACTGCGCCAGGCGCGCCGCGCAGCGCAGCAGCTGCAGCTCCGCCTCCGCCGGGGACTGGCCCCTGCGCCGCGCCCACCACTCGTTATTGTGTGGGGAACGTGAATTTATGATACGTCTAGCTAATCATAAATGCGAAAGTATATTTGTTTGTATGTTTGTCTTTCTTTCACATCGCAACGGAACGATTTTATATTATCGTTTTTGTCTCTGGAGATAGTTCAGCTTGATAGTGACATAGACTACTTTCAATCATAGTAAAACTACTAATTCCCATGGACAAATTCATTATATTAGTATTTAAATCACTCCAAATTTTATAAATTCCGATAGACTATCTCAAAAACAACCAACTTTTACAAAAATAATTAGAAGAAGTTGCTAAAGGAGAGTATGAAATTAAAGTACTAAGGTGCAACAAAATCAACATACTGTTTTCAGCCAACTGCGCCAGAAGCACATTCTGTAGCCTAAATCATTATAATATACAATATAGGAAGGGGGGGCGGGCAAGAATTTGTTAACATTTAAATCTAACATCCCGCACAACATGTTACGAAAGTTCTTGGAACCAATGCTACTGAAATTTGCTTGCTACAATCTTAACCCATGATTTCAACAAGATGGAGCCACTTGTCACACATCCAATGAGTCTCTACTGGTGGTCACAAACATGTTTCCGGAAAAGCTGATTTCCAGACGAGGCGACATTCTACGGCCAGCCAGAAGTCCAGATCTTTCGCTAACAGACGTCTTTTTATGGCGTTATTTGAAGAATCGTGTCTAAATGAAAAATCAAATACACTACTAAAAGAAACTACTCTACTAAGTCTACTAAAAGAAAAAATCAGCGGAGAGATGTCGGCGATCTCGTAGTCTTTTTGCAGACGAGTATTCGAAAATTTCGGCACTCGCTTAGAAGAGTGCAAACGTCGAAACGGTGGTCATATAGACGATGTAATTTTTAAAAAATAAATTTCCAACTACTCGTAATTAGCTTTCTTGTAAATAAACAATTTTTATAATATATCAAATGGTTTTTTTAACGATTTTCTCAAATGTTAACTAATTCCTGGCCCACCCTGCAGTATTTTATACTGCTGGGCACAGGGTACAGAAAAGGTTTTGGTTCTATTATATACCGTATTGGACAGACGGGTTGGTATAAGGTTTGTGTCAAGTTGTTCCTCTCTTTGGAAAGCAAATAATGTAGGGCAACATCTGTATTGTTTGCCCCCTTAGTCACCTCTTTTTCTAGGTAGTAGAGCCACGTTCAGCACGAACGGGCCAACTCGACCGAGGCAGTACTACCCTCTCACAGAAGTTCTAACCTAAAGAGACAGCATCTGTGCTGTCGTGTTTCGTTGATGAGTACGAGACCGGAGGCCCATTGATGCAGGGGTGACAATTGTCGTAGTGTGTGAGCCTTATTCTATCATGCCTTGTACGTCCCCAAGGGCGGCGTGATAAAGCATTTCATTAGGTCAGAATAGTGTAGATCACTATACTGTATTGTCTGCATTCGCTATTAGTATGGTGATTACAACTCTTAGATTTTAGTCATGCTTTCCATCAAGCAGCTACTTTGGTAGGTTCTTAATATAAAAATAAATCGCACGCTTCGAGTGTTTGCCCACATAGAGAAGGTGGATGATAGAAGAATCACGAAAGGAATTAACAACTGCCTCGGTGGCGCAGCGGTAGTGAATGTGACTGCTGTGCTTGAGGTCTCGGGTTCGATTTCCGGGTCGGACCAAATGTATGATCAGCAAATATGTTATCATATCACAAGCTCTGCTTAGTTTGAAACTAGATGACATTGTGTGTCAAATGTCCGAAAAAAATAAAGAGAAGGGATTTGGAAGTGTTGGAAGAGTTCGTCTACGGTGAACATTCACCGAGCAAATTGGTGATGTTCTGAAGAAGTGCCAGTGTGAAGTTTGAGGAGCCGACGTGCATGCGGCGATTAATGAATGTGGACGAAGCAAAAGAGGTATCAGGACCGTAGTACGTGGAGATCAATTGTCTCTGCCTACCCTTCTGGGCAATAGACGTGACGTGTTATATCGACTCCTTCCTTTCTTCCTTTCTTATTTAGACATTCCTTATTCGTATCGGTATATCTTTTTACACAATCTGAATTACTTGTTGGTTTTACAGTAACTCTTTTTTTGGACATCTGATACATAACGCCACCTAGTTTCAAACTAAGCAGAGCTTGTACTATGACAGCTAGATTAACTAATAGAAGATTAATATAGTTTTTTTTAACATCCAAACTCTGAAACAAATATTTGCAGATTATACAAACATTTGATCCGATCCGGATCGAACCCAAGGTTTCCAGCACGGCAGTCGCATACGCTGTTACTACGCCACCAACGTCAAACGCAAAACAATAATTTAAACAATATAATATATTTTTAATATAGTTTATTGCTTCTCGTATACATAAGTTTAGTTCTAAAACAGACTTATTGATTTCATTGCAGTTGAAATGGCACTTACGTATTATTTTAACATACATTAACTTTATCATCTCAGCCAAAAACGTCCACTGCTGGACATAGACCTCCCCCAAGATTGTCCACAACAGCCGGTCGCATACTACCGCTTCTCGCGACCCTCACCAGGTCGCGAGACATAATGTGAGTTCCCCCTGCCTCCTCCCTCCCCCTAGCAGTAGAGGAGGTCCATCACCTTGCTGCGTTCTCCAGCATTTTGCATTTATTTAATATACATTACATATTATTTGCAAAATTGCTTTTTAGATATTTTCTTTCGTTTTAATTTTTAAAAAATAAAATTTGCATGAGTGTGTTGCCAACTTAAAAACTGGATTTCGAAATATTAATGAGGGCAATAATTTTGGTTGAAGAGAAATTATTTTTGACAGTTTTATTTGGATTAAAATTAAAAAAAAGACACACAAATTGATGAGTTTTCAAAATCGATTTTATATTAAAACTAACAATATTTTAGTTGTTATAAATTAATGTCGGTTTATTGTTTGGTACAAAACACAAACTATACAAGTAAGAAAACATTTCATTTAATTGCAACTGTTAGTGCCAAGCGATTAGTGCCAACATTCTATCCTACCTTTCTAAACACTTTATCGCACTAAACCCCCTTTTTGACAACGTGTTTTGAACACAAGACAATCTATTTTTTTTTAATTTTAAAAACCATAAATAATATACCTACTTAATAGAGATTCCACAATCGATGATTATTACAGCAGTCATAGTGTAACGATATTTGTGGAATGCGGTACTCTTTGAGACCGGAGGCCCATTGATGCTGGGGTGACAGTTATCGTGGTAACTGTGTAAGCCTTACACTGTCACGATGACTGTCATGCCGTTTACGTCCCCAAGCGGGGTGTGAAAAAGCATCTCAGTAGGCCGCCATAGTGTGGGTCACCATACTGCGTTGTCAGCATTTGCAACGAGTATGGTGACCACAACTCTTGGATTCTATTCAGGCTTTCCATCAGGCAGAGTAGAGTCACTTTGGCAGGCTCTTAATATAGAAAAAAGGAACTCTTTATTCATGCTACTAAACCATTCACACTTTTAATTAATATTCTATGAGATTCAAAGACCATGGCATATACTAACACGACATATACAATTTTTATTAATGACACAACGGATAGACGTGTAGACGTAACACTTGATGGAAAGCGACTACCGCCACCCATATACGTCTGCAAGTCAGGAGGCACAAGCGTGTTATCGACCCTTAAGGAAGGAATACGCTCTCAATTTCAGCTACCCCAGAAAAGGTCTTTGTTTTTCGTAATTTTTCTTTGGGTTCTTGTCACGAAATTGAATTCTGTATTTGCTTATCGGTGTTCAGTTTTGGTCATGCCGTGGCGGTATTTGGAGGACAGGTTTCTTGCAGCTGGCGTAAGGTCCTTCGGCATGAAATACGCCTTGAACCCAAGCGCGCAAACCCTGGAATCCGGCTAACTACCACTGGAGCTTCGCGTCTGGAATAAGTACACAATGATATTATTATCAAATAGCTTTAAAGCCTTCAACAGCCCACAGCTGGACATAGGCCTCCACCACGATAGCCGGACGGGTTGGTATAGGATTTGTTTCAAGTTTTCCTTCTCTGTAAAGTGATGTCCTGCATATTTTGCTTCCTTAGTCGCCTCTTACAACTCCCATGAGATGGTGGGGGTGGCGACACCGTATTCTTAATCTGTCACCACAACGATATTATAGTACATAGAAAAAAACAGTTTTAAATCTTTTGGACCTGCACGAGTATATCATCTGTTCAAAAGAACCCAAACTACATAGTAACTAAAGACTCTGAATGAGTAACAGCATTGCATAGACGAGGAAAACTTCAACAAACCAACTCATCTGGTCAACGTGGGCCAAAACCTCCCTCCTAAGTCAGAATAACTAATTTAGCTGGTCAATCTGTCTCTAAAAAAGAAATATAACACAGCCAATGTTTGTGACATACATTAGAGAGTCGAGTGTGAGTTTCTTTTACATCAACTCGACTGTCACGGTGACCCTTTTCTACGTTGCGATTGGACCCGTACTGAAATCTTTGCAAGAGCCGCATGAAACTCACACTAGGCCTATATTAACCCGTGTCTTAAAGAGCACATAAGGACATCGGTCCTGGGCCTGATCTTTCCCGGTCGTGTCGGATAACCATCCCATCGGATTTTAAAAGTGAGCGAACAGAGGGTGCTCCTGTGTACATATACTTGCGCACTATAATATCTCCTGCGTAGGTGGCTGGACTCTGTAGAGACTGGCCGCCGTGACCGAAATTGGCTGGGAGTATATCATCATTTACTTGCACATAATGAAGTGTTGATTTGATTTGATGAAGGCCCATTGATGCAGAGGTGACAGTTATCGTGGTAAGTGTGTCAGCCTGTGAACACTACCACAATGACTGTCACGCCTTTTACGTCCCCGTGCTAAAGCGTCACACTAGGCTACCGTAGTATGGGTCACCAAACAGTATTGTCTGCATTCGTGATGGGTATGGTGACTGCAACTCTTGGCTTCTATTCATGTTTTCATTCAAAAGGTGTGTATACCTGAAGAACATATGATGTTCGACGCAGCACTTCCAGAGCTTCTTGCAGGCGCTGGTGGCGTGTGTGCGGAAGCTGAGCGAGGTCTCGCACTCGTCGAACTCGCTCGCGCGCAGGCGCAGCGTGAACAGGCGCTTGTTGTAGCAGATCTTTGTTATCTTCGTCCACGGGAACCGGTTCATTAATATTCTGGAGACAAAACAAGTAACTGCTGAGTAATGTGTGTCAAATAACTTGAAGATACTCCCTACTGTTTGTTATCACGTCTTGGGAAAGGTTTTATAGAATTTTTATCGTGAGTAAGATTATCGACGCCCAGAACCTCCTTCCAGGGGGAGAGGTTAGGGCTTAGATTAGCTTTGAAGGGAGAATATGCTTTATGATATAGGAGTCATCGAGCTGATGGATTAAATGATGACAAGTGTCCCTCAGAATGGTGGGGATGGATGTTTAGTCTTCAATAAACTCAATTACTCATTGAAAAGCAAACAAAATCCGTATTTTGCTTGACACTTTTTTAAGAACTACTTTTTTACATTATCAATAACACATTGAACAATCCACTTCTGGTCATAAGTCTCTTTGTACAAGGAAGGTTTTACCCTATGATACCGCTGTATCATAGGGTAAAACCTTCCTTGTACAGCGCTGCTGCTCAGATGAGTTACCACAGCGGTTATTTCAAGTTTTTTACAGTTTGCTCCTTTTGTCGATTGCTGAAAAAACTGCTTAATTTCGGTATAGTGTTATTTTCTAGAAAAAAATAGATGTCAAATATAGTAGGTAGTAAAGGCACACTGATTTAAGCACCAACGGGCCGACTCGACCGATGCAGTACTACCTTCTTACAGAAGAACGACCTGAAGCGGCAGAATTCATGCGGTCGTGTTTCGTTAGGGACTGTCGGATCAGAGTCTCGGTAAGATCATCGTGGTAAGCGTCTTACACTATCGCGATCACTACTTATTGTATAAATTTACGTTATTATTAAAACATTAAAATTTATATAATATTATATTACATATTACCATATATGATGCAGTTACACTTGAGGCAGAGTAGAGTAAGTTCGGTAGGCTCTAAAAGAAATGCACCTTGTATATGTTTTTGAAACACGTCTTACCCATCTCGGTAGACGGCGAGGCCCTGGTGCGAGACGGCCAGCGCCAGCGCCAGCCCGTCGGCGTCGAGCGCGGCGTGCTGCTCCGCGCCGAACTGCGCCAGGCGCGCCGCGCAGCGCAGCAGCTGCAGCTCCGCCTCCGCCGGAGACTGGCCCCTGCGCCACCCCCACCACTCGTTATTGTGTGGGGAACGTGAATTTATGATACGTCTAGCTAATCATAAATGCGAAAGTATATTTGTTTGTATGTTTGTCTTTCTTTCACATCGCAACGGAACGATTTTATATTATCGTTTTTGTCTCTGGAGATAGTTCAGCTTGATAGTGACATAGACTACTTTCAATCATAGTAAAACTACTCATTCCCATGGACAAATTCATTATATTAGTATTTAAATCACTCCAAATTTTATAAATTCCGATAGACTATCTCAAAAACAACCAACTATTACAAAAATAATTAGAAGAAGTTGCTAAAGGAGAGTATGAAATTAAAGTACTAAGGTGCAACAAAATCAACATACTGTTTTCAGCCAACTGCGCCAGAAGCACATTCTGTAGCCTAAATCATTATAATATACAATATAGGAAGGGGGGGCGGGCAAGAATTTGTTAACATTTGAATCCAACATCCCGCACAACATGTTGCGAAAGTTCTTGGAACTAATGCTACTGAAATTTGCTTTCTACAATCTTAACCTATGATTTCAAGAAGATAGAACCACTAGTCACACATTCAATGAGTCTCTACTGGTGGTCACAAACATGTTTCCGGAAAAGCTGATTTCCAGACGAGGCGACATTCTACGGCCACCCAGAAGTCCAGATCTTTCCACAACAGACGTCTTTTTATGGCGTTATTTGAAGAATCGTGTCTAAATGAAAAATCAAATACACTACTAAAAGAAACTACTCTACTAAGTCTACTAAAAGAAAAAATCAGCGGAGAGATGTCGGCGATCTCGTAGTCTTTTTGCAGACTAGTATTCGAAAATTTCGGCACTCGCTTAGAAGAGTGCAAACGTCGAAACGGTGGTCATATAGACGATGTAATTTTTAAAAAATAAATTTCCAACTACTCGTAATTAGCTTTCTTGTAAATAAACAATTTTTATAATATATCAAATGGTTTTTTAACGATTTTCTCAAATGTTAACTAATTCCTGGCCCACCCTGCAGTATTTTATACTGCTGGGCACAGGGTACAGAAAAGGTTTTGGTTCTATTATATACCGTATTGGACAGACGGGTTGGTATAAGGTTTGTGTCAAGTTGTTCCTCTCTTTGGAAAGTAAATAATGTAGGGCAACATCGGTATTGTTTGCCCCCTTAGTCACCTCTTTTTCTAGGTAGTAGAGCCACGTTCAGCACGAACGGGTCGACTCGACCGAGGCAGTACTACCCTCTCACAGGAGTTCTAACCTAAAGAGACAGCATCTGTGCTGTCGTGTTTCGTTGATGAGTGTGAGACTGGAGGTCCATTGATGCAGGGGTGACAATTGTCGTAGTGTGTGAGCCTTATTCCATCATGCCTTGTACGTCCCCAAGGGCGGCGTGATAAAGCATTTCATTAGGTCAGAATAGTGTAGATCACTATACTGTAATGTCTGCATTCGCTATTAGTATGGTGATTACAACTCTTAGATTTTAGTCATGCTTTCCATCAAGCAGCTACTTTGGTAGGTTCTTAATATAAAAATAAATCGTACGCTTCGAGTGTTTGCCCACATAGAGAAGGTGGATGATAGAAGAATCACGAAAGGAATTAATAACTGAATCGGTGGCGCAGCGGTAGTGAATGTGACTGTGACTGTGAATAAAGAGAAGGGATTTGGAAGTGTTGGAAGAGTTCGTCCACGGTGAACATTCACCGAGGAAATTGGTGATATTCTGAAGAAGGGCCATGTGAAGTTTCAGGAACTGACGTGCATGCAGCGATTGATGAATGTGGACGAAGCAAAAGAGGTATCAGGACCGTAGTAAGTGGAGATGAATTGTCTCTACCTACCATTCTAGGAAATAGACGTGACTTTATATCGACTCTTTCCTTCCTTCCTTTTTATTTAGAAATTTCTTATTTGTATAGGTATATCTTATTACACAGTCTGAATTACTTGTTGGTTTTACAGTAACTCTTTTTTTGGACATCTGACACACAGCGCCATCTAGTTTCAAACTAAGCATAGCTTGTACTATGACAGCTAGATTAACTAATAGAATATTAATATAGTTTTTTTTTAACATGCAAACTCTGAAACAAATATTTGCAGATTATACAAACATTTGATCCGATCCGGATCGAACCCAAGGTCTCCAGCACGGCAGTCGCATACGCTGTTACTGCGCCACCAATGTCAAAAGCAAGAAATAATTTAAACAATATAATATATTTTTAATATAGTTTATTGCTTCTTAATAAAGTTTAGTTCTAAAACAGACTTATTGATTTCATTGCAGTTGAAATGGCACTTACGTATTATTTTAACATACATTAACTTTATCATCTCAGCCAAAAACGTCCACTGCTGGACATAGACCTCCCCCAAGATTGTCCACAACAGCCGGTCGCATACTACCGCTTCTCGCGACCCTCACCAGGTCGCGAGACATAATGTGAGTTCCCCCTGCCTCCTCCCTCCCCCTGGCAGTAGAGGAGGTCCATCACCTTGCTGCGTTCTCCAGCATTTTGCATTTATTTAATATACATTACATATTATTTGCAAAATTGCTTTTTAGATATTTTCTTTCGTTTTAATTTTTAAAAAATAAAATTTGCATGAGTGTGTTGCGAACTTAAGAACTGGATTTCGAAATATTAATGAGGGCAATAATTTTGGTTGAAGAGAAATTATTTTTGACAGTTTTATTTGGATTAAAATTAAAAAAAAGACACACAAATTGATAAGTTTTCAAAATCGATTTTATATTAAAACTAACAATATTTTAGTTGTTATAAATTAATGTCGGTTTATTGTTTGGTACAGAACACAAACTAAACAAGTAAGAAAACATTTCATTTAGTTGCAACCGTTAGTGCCAAGCGATTAGTGCCAACATTCTATCCTACCTTTCTAAACACTTTATCGCACTAAAACCCCTTTTTGACAACGTGTTTTGAACACAAGACAATCTATTTTTTTTTTAATTTTAAAAACTATAAATGATATACCTACTTAATAGAGATTCCACAATCGATGTTTATTACAGCAGTCATAGTGTAACGATATTTGTGGAATGCGGTACTCTTTGAGACCGGAGGCCCATTGATGCAGGGGTGACAGTTATCGTGGTAACTGTGTAAGCCTTACACTGTCACGATGACTGTCATGCCTTTTACGTCCCCAAGCGGGGTGTGAAAAAGCATCTCAGTAGGCCGCCATAGTGTGGGTCACCATACTGCATTGTCTGCATTTGCAAGGAGTATGGTGACCACAACTCTTGGATTCTACTCATGCTTTCCATCAGGCAGAGTAGAGTCACTTTGGCAGGCTCTTAATATAGAAAAAAGGAACGCTTTATTCATGCTACTAAACCATTCACACTTTTAATATATAATATTCTATGAGATTCAAAGACCATGGTATATACTAACACGACATATACAATTTTTATTAATGACACAACGGGTAGACGTGCAGACGTAACACTTGATGGAAAGCGACTACCGCCACCCATATACGTCTGCAAGTCAGGAGGCACAAGCGTGTTATCGACCCTTAAGGAAGGAATACGCTCTCAATTTCAGCTAACCCAGAAAAGGTCTTTGTTTTTCGTAATTTTTCTTTGGGTTCTTGTCACGAAATTGAATTCTGTATTTGCTTATCGGTGTTCAGTTTTGGTCATGCCGTGGCGGTATTTGGAGGACAGGTTTCTTGCAGCTGGCGTAAGGTCCTTCGGCATGAAATACGCCTTGAACCCAAGCGCGCAAACCCTGGAATCCGGCTAACTACCACTGGAGCTTCGCGTCTGGAATAAGTACACAAAGATATTATGGTTAATGAGCTTTAAAGCCTTCAACAGCCCACAGCTGGACATAGGCCTCCACCACGATAGCCGGACGGGTTGGTATAGGATTTGTTTCAAATTTTCCTTCTCTGTAAAGTGATGTCCTGCATATTTTGCTTCCTTAGTCGCCTCTTACAACTCCCATGGGATGGTGGGGATGGTGACACTGTATTCTTAATCCGTCACCACAACGATATTATAGTACATAGAAAAAAACAGTTTTAAATCTTTTGGTTCTGCATGAGTATGCCATCTTTTTTTTTCTATCTTAAGAACCTACCAAAGTGACTCTACTCTGCCTGATGGAAAGCATGAATAGAATCCAAGAATTGTGGTCACCATACTCATTGCAAATGCTGACAACGCAGTGTGGTGATCCACACTATTCCGACCTAGTGAAATGCTTTATCACGGCCCACTTGGGGACGTAAAGGCATGACAGTCATCATGACATAATAAGGCGTACACACCACTACAATCTGTTCAAAAGAACCCAAACTACATAGTAACTGAAGACTCTGAGTGAGTAACAGCACATAGACGAGGAAAACTTCAACAAGCCAGCTCGTCTGGCCAACGTGGTATAGTTGGCCAAAACCTCCTTTCTAAGTCATAAAAACCATTCCAACTGGTCAATCCTTCTTTAAAAATAAAAAGTAACACAGCCAATGTTTGTGACATACATTAGAGAGTCGAGTGTGAGTTTCTTTTACATCAACTCGACAGTCACGGTGACCTCATTCTACGTTGCGATTTGACCCGCACTGAAATCCTTGCAAGAGCCGCTACAGCCGCACACTAGACCTATATTAACCCGTGCCTTAAAGAGCACATAAAGACATCGGTCCTGGCCTGATCTCTCCGGATCGTGTCAGATAACCGTCCCATCTGATTTTAAAAGTGAAGGAACAGAAGCTGCTCCTGTGTACATATACTTGCGCACTATAATATCTCCGGTGTAGTTTTGCTGGTCTCCGTAGAGACTGACCGCCGTGGTCAAAATTGGCTGGGAGTACATCATCATTTACTTGCACATAATGAAGTGTTGATTTGATTTGATGAAGGCCCATTGACGCAGAGGTGACAGTTATCGTGGTAAGTGTGTGAGCCTGTGAACACTAGCACAATGACTGTCACGCCTTTTACGTCCCCGTGATAACGCATCACACTAGGCTACCATAGTGTGGGTCTCCAAACAGTATGCATTCGTGATGGGTATGGTGACTGCAACTCTTGGCTTCTATTCATGTTTTCATTCAAAAAGTGTGTATACCTGAAGAACATATGATGTTCGACGCAGCACTTCCACAGCTTCTTGCAGGCGCTGGTGGCGTGTGTGCGGAAGCTGAGCGAGGTCTCGCACTCGTCGAACTCGCTCGCGCGCAGGCGCAGCGTGAACAGGCGCTTGTTGTAGCAGATCTTTGTTATCTTCGTCCACGGGAACCGGTTCATTAATATTCTGGAGACAAAAACAAGTAACTGCTGAGTAATGTGTGTCAAATAGCTTGAAGATACTTCCTACTGTTTGTTATCACGTCTTGGGAAAGGTTTTATAGAATTTTTATCGTGAGTAAGATTATCGACGCCCAGAACCTCCTTCCAGGGGGAGAGGTTAGGGCTTAGATTAGCTTTGAAGGGAGAATATGCTTTATGATATAGGAGTCATCGAGCTGATGGATTAAATGATGACAAGTGTCCCTCAGAATGGTGGGGATGGATGTTTAGTCTTCAATAAACTCAATTACTCGTTGAAAAGCAAACAAAATCCGTATTTTGCTTGACACTTTTTTAAGAGCTACTTTTTTACATTATCAATAACACATTGAACAATCCACTTCTGGTCATAAGTCTCTTTGTACAAGGAAGGTTTTACCCTATGATACCGCTGTATCATAGGGTAAAACCTTCCTTGTACAGCGCTGCTGCTCAGATGAGTTACCACAGCGGTTATTTCAAGTTTTTTACAGTTTGCTCCTTTTGTCGATTGCTGAAAAAACTGCTTAATTTCGGTATAGTGTTATTTTCTAGAAAAAAATAGATGTCAAATATAGTAAGTAGTAAAGGCACACTGATTTAAGCACCAACGGGCCGACTCGACCGATGCAGTACTACCTTCTTACAGAAGAACGACCTGAAGCGGCAGAATTCATGCGGTCGTGTTTCGTTAGGGCCTGTCGGATCAGAGTCTCGGTAAGATCATCGTGGTAAGCGTCTTACACTATCGCGATCACTACTTATTGTATAAATTTACGTTATTATTAAAACATTAAAATTTATATAATATTATATTACATATTACCATATATGATGCAGTTACACTTGAGGCAGAGTAGAGTAAGTTCGGTAGGCTCTAAAAGAAATGCACCTTGTATATGTTTTTGAAACACGTCTTACCCATCTCGGTAGACGGCGAGGCCCTGGTGCGAGACGGCCAGCGCCAGCGCCAGCCCGTCGGCGTCGAGCGCGGCGTGCTGCTCCGCGCCGAACTGCGCCAGGCGCGCCGCGCAGCGCAGCAGCTGCAGCTCCGCCTCCGCCGGAGACTGGCCCCTGCGCCACCCCCACCACTCGTTATTGTGTGGGGAACGTGAATTTATGATACGTCTAGCTAATCATAAATGCGAAAGTATATTTGTTTGTATGTTTGTCTTTCTTTCACATCGCAACGGAACGATTTTATATTATCGTTTTTGTCTCTGGAGATAGTTCAGCTTGATAGTGACATAGACTACTTTCAATCATAGTAAAACTACTCATTCCCATGGACAAATTCATTATATTAGTATTTAAATCACTCCAAATTTTATAAATTCCGATAGACTATCTCAAAAACAACCAACTATTACAAAAATAATTAGAAGAAGTTGCTAAAGGAGAGTATGAAATTAAAGTACTAAGGTGCAACAAAATCAACATACTGTTTTCAGCCAACTGCGCCAGAAGCACATTCTGTAGCCTAAATCATTATAATATACAATATAGGAAGGGGGGGCGGGCAAGAATTTGTTAACATTTGAATCCAACATCCCGCACAACATGTTGCGAAAGTTCTTGGAACTAATGCTACTGAAATTTGCTTTCTACAATCTTAACCTATGATTTCAAGAAGATAGAACCACTAGTCACACATTCAATGAGTCTCTACTGGTGGTCACAAACATGTTTCCGGAAAAGCTGATTTCCAGACGAGGCGACATGCTACGGCCACCCAGAAGTCCAGATCTTTCCCCAACAGACGTCTTTTTATGGCGTTATTTGAAGAATCGTGTCTAAATGAAAAATCAAATACACTACTAAAAGAAACTACTCTACTAAGTCTACTAAAAAAAAAAATCAGCGGAGAGATATCGGCGAAATTGTAGCCTTTTTACCGACGAGTATTCGAAAATTTCGGTGCTCGCTTAGAAGAGTGCAAACGTCGAAACGGTGGTCATATAGACAATGTAATTTTTAAAAAATAAATTCCAACTAATTAGCTTTCTTGTAAATAAACAATTTTTATAATATATCAAATGGTTTTTTTAACGATTTTCTCAAATGTTAACTAATTCCTGGCCCACCCTGCAGTATTTTATACTGCTGGGCAGAGGGCATAGAAAAGGTTTTGGTTATATTATATACCGTATTGGACAGACGGGTTGGTATAAGGTTTGTGTCAAGTTGTTCCTCTCTTTGCAAAGCAAATAATGTAGGGCAACATCTGTATTGTTTGCCCCCTTAGTCACCTCTTTTTCTAGGTAGTAGAGCCACGTTCAGCACGAACGGGCCAACTCGACCGAGGCAGTACTACCCTCTCACAGAAGTTCTAACCTAAAGAGACAGCATCTGTGCTGTCGTGTTTCGTTGATGAGTACGAGACCGGAGGCCCATTGATGCAGGGGTGACAATTGTCGTAGTGTGTGAGCCTTATTCTATCATGCCTTGTACGTCCCCAAGGGCGGCGTGATAAAGCATTTCATTAGGTCAGAATTGTGTAGATCACTATACTGTATTGTCTGCATTCGCTATTAGTATGGTGATTACAACTCTTAGATTTTAGTCATGCTTTCCATCAAGCAGCTACTTTGGTAGGTTCTTAATATAAAAATAAATCGCACGCTTCGAGTGTTTGCCCACATAGAGAAGGTGGATGATAGAAGAATCACGAAAGGAATTAACAACTGCCTCGGTGGCGCAGCGGTAGTGAATGTGACTGCTGTGCTTGAGGTCTCGGGTTCGATTTCCGGGTCGGACCAAATGTATGATCAGCAAATATGTTATCATATCACAAGCTCTGCTTAGTTTGAAACTAGATGACGTTGTGTGTCAAATGTCCGAAAAAAATAAAGAGAAGGGATTTGGAAGTGTTGGAAGAGTTCGTCTACGGTGAACATTCACCGAGCAAATTGGTGATGTTCTGAAGAAGTGCCAGTGTGAAGTTTGAGGAGCCGACGTGCATGCGGCGATTAATGAATGTGGACGAAGCAAAAGAGGTATCAGGACCGTAGTACGTGGAGATCAATTGTCTCTGCCTACCCTTCTGGGCAATAGACGTGACGTGTTATATCGACTCCTTCCTTTCTTCCTTTCTTATTTAGACATTCCTTATTCGTATCGGTATATCTTTTTACACAATCTGAATTACTTGTTGGTTTTACAGTAACTCTTTTTTTGGACATCTGATACATAACGCCACCTAGTTTCAAACTAAGCAGAGCTTGTACTATGACAGCTAGATTAACTAATAGAAGATTAATATAGTTTTTTTTAACATCCAAACTCTGAAACAAATATTTGCAGATTATACAAACATTTGATCCGATCCGGATCGAACCCAAGGTTTCCAGCACGGCAGTCGCATACGCTGTTACTACGCCACCAACGTCAAACGCAAAACAATAATTTAAACAATATAATATATTTTTAATATAGTTTATTGCTTCTCGTATACATAAGTTTAGTTCTAAAACAGACTTATTGATTTCATTGCAGTTGAAATGGCACTTACGTATTATTTTAACATACATTAACTTTATCATCTCAGCCAAAAACGTCCACTGCTGGACATAGACCTCCCCCAAGATTGTCCACAACAGCCGGTCGCATACTACCGCTTCTCGCGACCCTCACCAGGTCGCGAGACATAATGTGAGTTCCCCCTGCCTCCTCCCTCCCCCTAGCAGTAGAGGAGGTCCATCACCTTGCTGCGTTCTCCAGCATTTTGCATTTATTTAATATACATTACATATTATTTGCAAAATTGCTTTTTAGATATTTTCTTTCGTTTTAATTTTTAAAAAATAAAATTTGCATGAGTGTGTTGCCAACTTAAAAACTGGATTTCGAAATATTAATGAGGGCAATAATTTTGGTTGAAGAGAAATTATTTTTGACAGTTTTATTTGGATTAAAATTAAAAAAAAGACACACAAATTGATGAGTTTTCAAAATCGATTTTATATTAAAACTAACAATATTTTAGTTGTTATAAATTAATGTCGGTTTATTGTTTGGTACAAAACACAAACTATACAAGTAAGAAAACATTTCATTTAATTGCAACTGTTAGTGCCAAGCGATTAGTGCCAACATTCTATCCTACCTTTCTAAACACTTTATCGCACTAAACCCCCTTTTTGACAACGTGTTTTGAACACAAGACAATCTATTTTTTTTTAATTTTAAAAACCATAAATAATATACCTACTTAATAGAGATTCCACAATCGATGATTATTACAGCAGTCATAGTGTAACGATATTTGTGGAATGCGGTACTCTTTGAGACCGGAGGCCCATTGATGCTGGGGTGACAGTTATCGTGGTAACTGTGTAAGCCTTACACTGTCACGATGACTGTCATGCCGTTTACGTCCCCAAGCGGGGTGTGAAAAAGCATCTCAGTAGGCCGCCATAGTGTGGGTCACCATACTGCGTTGTCAGCATTTGCAACGAGTATGGTGACCACAACTCTTGGATTCTATTCAGGCTTTCCATCAGGCAGAGTAGAGTCACTTTGGCAGGCTCTTAATATAGAAAAAAGGAACTCTTTATTCATGCTACTAAACCATTCACACTTTTAATTAATATTCTATGAGATTCAAAGACCATGGCATATACTAACACGACATATACAATTTTTATTAATGACACAACGGATAGACGTGTAGACGTAACACTTGATGGAAAGCGACTACCGCCACCCATATACGTCTGCAAGTCAGGAGGCACAAGCGTGTTATCGACCCTTAAGGAAGGAATACGCTCTCAATTTCAGCTACCCCAGAAAAGGTCTTTGTTTTTCGTAATTTTTCTTTGGGTTCTTGTCACGAAATTGAATTCTGTATTTGCTTATCGGTGTTCAGTTTTGGTCATGCCGTGGCGGTATTTGGAGGACAGGTTTCTTGCAGCTGGCGTAAGGTCCTTCGGCATGAAATACGCCTTGAACCCAAGCGCGCAAACCCTGGAATCCGGCTAACTACCACTGGAGCTTCGCGTCTGGAATAAGTACACAATGATATTATTATCAAATAGCTTTAAAGCCTTCAACAGCCCACAGCTGGACATAGGCCTCCACCACGAGAGCCGAACGGATTGGTATAGGGTTTGTTTCAAGTTTTCCTTCTCTGTAAAGTGATGTCCTGCATATTTTGCTTCCTTAGTCGCCTCTCACAACTCCCATAGGATGGTGGGGGTGGTGACACCGTATTCTTAATCCGTCACCACAACGATATTATAGTACACAGAAAAAAACAGTTTTAAATCTTTTGGTTCTGCATGAGTATGCCATCTTTTTTTTTCTATCTTAAGAACCTACCAAAGTGACTCTACTCTGCCTGATGGAAAGCATGAATAGAATCCAAGAGTTGTGGTCACCATACTCATTGCAAATGCTGACAACGCAGTGTGGTGATCCACACTATTCCGACCTAGTGAGATGCTTTATCACGTCCCACTTGGGGACGTAAAGGCATGACAGTCATCATGACAGTATAAGGCTTACACACCACTACAATCTGTTCAAAAGAACCCAAACTACATAGTAACTGAAGACTCTGAGTGAGTAACAGCACATAGACGAGGAAAACTTCAACAAGCCAGCTCGTCTGGCCAACGTGGTATAGTTGGCCAAAACCTCCTTTCTAAGTCATAAAAACCATTCCAACTGGTCAATCCTTCTCTAAAAATAAAATGTAACACAGCCAATGTTTGTGATATACATTAGAGAGTCGAGTGTGAGTTTCTTTTACATCAACTCGACAGTCTCGATGACCCCATTCTACGTTGCGATTGGACCCGCACTGAAATCTTTGCAAGAGCCGCATGAAACTCACACTAGGCCTATATTAACCCGTGTCTTAAAGAGCACATAAGGACATCGGTCCTGGGCCTGATCTTTCCCGGTCGTGTCGGATAACCATCCCATCGGATTTTAAAAGTGAGCGAACAGAGGGTGCTCCTGTGTACATATACTTGCGCACTATAATATCTCCGGTGTAGTTTTGCTGGTCTCCGTAGAGACTGACCGCCGTGGTCAAAATTGGCTGGGAGTACATCATCATTTACTTGCACATAATGAAGTGTTGATTTGATTTGATGAAGGCCCATTGACGCAGAGGTGACAGTTATCGTGGTAAGTGTGTGAGCCTGTGAACACTAGCACAATGACTGTCACGCCTTTTACGTCCCCGTGATAACGCATCACACTAGGCTACCATAGTGTGGGTCTCCAAACAGTATGCATTCGTGATGGGTATGGTGACTACAACTCTTGACTTCTATTCATGTTTTCATTCAAAAAGTGTGTATACCTGAAGAACATATGATGTTCGACGCAGCACTTCCAGAGCTTCTTGCAGGCGCTGGTGGCGTGTGTGCGGAAGCTGAGCGAGGTCTCGCACTCGTCGAACTCGCTCGCGCGCAGGCGCAGCGTGAACAGGCGCTTGTTGTAGCAGATCTTTGTTATCTTCGTCCACGGGAACCGGTTCATTAATATTCTGGAGACAAAAACAAGTAACTGCTGAGTAATGTGTGTCAAATAGCTTGAAGATACTCCCTACTGTTTGTTATCACGTCTTGGGAAAGGTTTTATAGAATTTTTATCGTGAGTAAGATTATCGACGCCCAGAACCTCCTTCCAGGGGGAGAGGTTAGGGCTTAGATTAGCTTTGAAGGGAGAATATGCTTTATGATATAGGAGTCATCGAGCTGATGGATTAAATGATGACAAGTGTCCCTCAGAATGGTGGGGATGGATGTTTAGTCTTCAATAAACTCAATTACTCGTTGAAAAGCAAACAAAATCCGTATTTTGCTTGACACTTTTTTAAGAGCTACTTTTTTACATTATTAATAACACATTGAACAATCCACTTCTGGTCATAAGTCTCTTTGTACAAGGAAGGTTTTACCCTATGATACCGCTGTATCATAGGGTAAAACCTTCCTTGTACAGCGCTGCTGCTCAGATGAGTTACCACAGCGGTTATTTCAAGTTTTTTACAGTTTGCTCCTTTTGTCGATTGCTGAAAAAACTGTTTAATTTCGGTATAGTGTTATTTTCTAGAAAAAAATAGATGTCAAATATAGTAGGTAGTAAAGGCACACTGATTTAAGCACCAACGGGCCGACTCGACCGATGCAGTACTACCTTCTTATAGAAGAACGACCTGAAGCGGCAGAATTCATGCGGTCGTGTTTCGTTAGGGCCTGTCGGATCAGAGTCTCGGTAAGATCATCGTGGTAAGCGTCTTACACTATCGCGATCACTACTTATTGTATAAATTTACGTTATTATTAAAACATTAAAATTTATATAATATTATATTACATATTACCATATATGATGCAGTTACACTTGAGGCAGAGTAGAGTAAGTTCGGTAGGCTCTAAAAGAAATGCACCTTGTATATGTTTTTGAAACACGTCTTACCCATCTCGGTAGACGGCGAGGCCCTGGTGCGAGACGGCCAGCGCCAGCGCCAGCCCGTCGGCGTCGAGCGCGGCGTGCTGCTCCGCGCCGAACTGCGCCAGGCGCGCCGCGCAGCGCAGCAGCTGCAGCTCCGCCTCCGCCG
Organism: Hypercompe scribonia; assembly: GCA_949316085.1. Classification (NCBI taxonomy): domain Eukaryota; kingdom Metazoa; phylum Arthropoda; class Insecta; order Lepidoptera; family Erebidae; genus Hypercompe; species Hypercompe scribonia. The sequence continues at coordinate 1,072,036 of OX438986.1, forward strand.
GGGACTGGCCCCTGCGCCGCGCCCACCACTCGTTATTGTGTGGGGAACGTGAATTTATGATACGTCTAGCTAATCATAAATGCGAAAGTATATTTGTTTGTATGTTTGTCTTTCTTTCACATCGCAACGGAACGATTTTATATTATCGTTTTTGTCTCTGGAGATAGTTCAGCTTGATAGTGACATAGACTACTTTCAATCATAGTAAAACTACTAATTCCCATGGACAAATTCATTATATTAGTATTTAAATCACTCCAAATTTTATAAATTCCGATAGACTATCTCAAAAACAACCAACTTTTACAAAAATAATTAGAAGAAGTTGCTAAAGGAGAGTATGAAATTAAAGTACTAAGGTGCAACAAAATCAACATACTGTTTTCAGCCAACTGCGCCAGAAGCACATTCTGTAGCCTAAATCATTATAATATACAATATAGGAAGGGGGGGCGGGCAAGAATTTGTTAACATTTAAATCTAACATCCCGCACAACATGTTACGAAAGTTCTTGGAACCAATGCTACTGAAATTTGCTTGCTACAATCTTAACCCATGATTTCAACAAGATGGAGCCACTTGTCACACATCCAATGAGTCTCTACTGGTGGTCACAAACATGTTTCCGGAAAAGCTGATTTCCAGACGAGGCGACATTCTACGGCCAGCCAGAAGTCCAGATCTTTCGCTAACAGACGTCTTTTTATGGCGTTATTTGAAGAATCGTGTCTAAATGAAAAATCAAATACACTACTAAAAGAAACTACTCTACTAAGTCTACTAAAAGAAAAAATCAGCGGAGAGATGTCGGCGATCTCGTAGTCTTTTTGCAGACGAGTATTCGAAAATTTCGGCACTCGCTTAGAAGAGTGCAAACGTCGAAACGGTGGTCATATAGACGATGTAATTTTTAAAAAATAAATTTCCAACTACTCGTAATTAGCTTTCTTGTAAATAAACAATTTTTATAATATATCAAATGGTTTTTTTAACGATTTTCTCAAATGTTAACTAATTCCTGGCCCACCCTGCAGTATTTTATACTGCTGGGCACAGGGTACAGAAAAGGTTTTGGTTCTATTATATACCGTATTGGACAGACGGGTTGGTATAAGGTTTGTGTCAAGTTGTTCCTCTCTTTGGAAAGCAAATAATGTAGGGCAACATCTGTATTGTTTGCCCCCTTAGTCACCTCTTTTTCTAGGTAGTAGAGCCACGTTCAGCACGAACGGGCCAACTCGACCGAGGCAGTACTACCCTCTCACAGAAGTTCTAACCTAAAGAGACAGCATCTGTGCTGTCGTGTTTCGTTGATGAGTACGAGACCGGAGGCCCATTGATGCAGGGGTGACAATTGTCGTAGTGTGTGAGCCTTATTCTATCATGCCTTGTACGTCCCCAAGGGCGGCGTGATAAAGCATTTCATTAGGTCAGAATAGTGTAGATCACTATACTGTATTGTCTGCATTCGCTATTAGTATGGTGATTACAACTCTTAGATTTTAGTCATGCTTTCCATCAAGCAGCTACTTTGGTAGGTTCTTAATATAAAAATAAATCGCACGCTTCGAGTGTTTGCCCACATAGAGAAGGTGGATGATAGAAGAATCACGAAAGGAATTAACAACTGCCTCGGTGGCGCAGCGGTAGTGAATGTGACTGCTGTGCTTGAGGTCTCGGGTTCGATTTCCGGGTCGGACCAAATGTATGATCAGCAAATATGTTATCATATCACAAGCTCTGCTTAGTTTGAAACTAGATGACATTGTGTGTCAAATGTCCGAAAAAAATAAAGAGAAGGGATTTGGAAGTGTTGGAAGAGTTCGTCTACGGTGAACATTCACCGAGCAAATTGGTGATGTTCTGAAGAAGTGCCAGTGTGAAGTTTGAGGAGCCGACGTGCATGCGGCGATTAATGAATGTGGACGAAGCAAAAGAGGTATCAGGACCGTAGTACGTGGAGATCAATTGTCTCTGCCTACCCTTCTGGGCAATAGACGTGACGTGTTATATCGACTCCTTCCTTTCTTCCTTTCTTATTTAGACATTCCTTATTCGTATCGGTATATCTTTTTACACAATCTGAATTACTTGTTGGTTTTACAGTAACTCTTTTTTTGGACATCTGATACATAACGCCACCTAGTTTCAAACTAAGCAGAGCTTGTACTATGACAGCTAGATTAACTAATAGAAGATTAATATAGTTTTTTTTAACATCCAAACTCTGAAACAAATATTTGCAGATTATACAAACATTTGATCCGATCCGGATCGAACCCAAGGTTTCCAGCACGGCAGTCGCATACGCTGTTACTACGCCACCAACGTCAAACGCAAAACAATAATTTAAACAATATAATATATTTTTAATATAGTTTATTGCTTCTCGTATACATAAGTTTAGTTCTAAAACAGACTTATTGATTTCATTGCAGTTGAAATGGCACTTACGTATTATTTTAACATACATTAACTTTATCATCTCAGCCAAAAACGTCCACTGCTGGACATAGACCTCCCCCAAGATTGTCCACAACAGCCGGTCGCATACTACCGCTTCTCGCGACCCTCACCAGGTCGCGAGACATAATGTGAGTTCCCCCTGCCTCCTCCCTCCCCCTAGCAGTAGAGGAGGTCCATCACCTTGCTGCGTTCTCCAGCATTTTGCATTTATTTAATATACATTACATATTATTTGCAAAATTGCTTTTTAGATATTTTCTTTCGTTTTAATTTTTAAAAAATAAAATTTGCATGAGTGTGTTGCCAACTTAAAAACTGGATTTCGAAATATTAATGAGGGCAATAATTTTGGTTGAAGAGAAATTATTTTTGACAGTTTTATTTGGATTAAAATTAAAAAAAAGACACACAAATTGATGAGTTTTCAAAATCGATTTTATATTAAAACTAACAATATTTTAGTTGTTATAAATTAATGTCGGTTTATTGTTTGGTACAAAACACAAACTATACAAGTAAGAAAACATTTCATTTAATTGCAACTGTTAGTGCCAAGCGATTAGTGCCAACATTCTATCCTACCTTTCTAAACACTTTATCGCACTAAACCCCCTTTTTGACAACGTGTTTTGAACACAAGACAATCTATTTTTTTTTAATTTTAAAAACCATAAATAATATACCTACTTAATAGAGATTCCACAATCGATGATTATTACAGCAGTCATAGTGTAACGATATTTGTGGAATGCGGTACTCTTTGAGACCGGAGGCCCATTGATGCTGGGGTGACAGTTATCGTGGTAACTGTGTAAGCCTTACACTGTCACGATGACTGTCATGCCGTTTACGTCCCCAAGCGGGGTGTGAAAAAGCATCTCAGTAGGCCGCCATAGTGTGGGTCACCATACTGCGTTGTCAGCATTTGCAACGAGTATGGTGACCACAACTCTTGGATTCTATTCAGGCTTTCCATCAGGCAGAGTAGAGTCACTTTGGCAGGCTCTTAATATAGAAAAAAGGAACTCTTTATTCATGCTACTAAACCATTCACACTTTTAATTAATATTCTATGAGATTCAAAGACCATGGCATATACTAACACGACATATACAATTTTTATTAATGACACAACGGATAGACGTGTAGACGTAACACTTGATGGAAAGCGACTACCGCCACCCATATACGTCTGCAAGTCAGGAGGCACAAGCGTGTTATCGACCCTTAAGGAAGGAATACGCTCTCAATTTCAGCTACCCCAGAAAAGGTCTTTGTTTTTCGTAATTTTTCTTTGGGTTCTTGTCACGAAATTGAATTCTGTATTTGCTTATCGGTGTTCAGTTTTGGTCATGCCGTGGCGGTATTTGGAGGACAGGTTTCTTGCAGCTGGCGTAAGGTCCTTCGGCATGAAATACGCCTTGAACCCAAGCGCGCAAACCCTGGAATCCGGCTAACTACCACTGGAGCTTCGCGTCTGGAATAAGTACACAATGATATTATTATCAAATAGCTTTAAAGCCTTCAACAGCCCACAGCTGGACATAGGCCTCCACCACGATAGCCGGACGGGTTGGTATAGGATTTGTTTCAAGTTTTCCTTCTCTGTAAAGTGATGTCCTGCATATTTTGCTTCCTTAGTCGCCTCTTACAACTCCCATGAGATGGTGGGGGTGGCGACACCGTATTCTTAATCTGTCACCACAACGATATTATAGTACATAGAAAAAAACAGTTTTAAATCTTTTGGACCTGCACGAGTATATCATCTGTTCAAAAGAACCCAAACTACATAGTAACTAAAGACTCTGAATGAGTAACAGCATTGCATAGACGAGGAAAACTTCAACAAACCAACTCATCTGGTCAACGTGGGCCAAAACCTCCCTCCTAAGTCAGAATAACTAATTTAGCTGGTCAATCTGTCTCTAAAAAAGAAATATAACACAGCCAATGTTTGTGACATACATTAGAGAGTCGAGTGTGAGTTTCTTTTACATCAACTCGACTGTCACGGTGACCCTTTTCTACGTTGCGATTGGACCCGTACTGAAATCTTTGCAAGAGCCGCATGAAACTCACACTAGGCCTATATTAACCCGTGTCTTAAAGAGCACATAAGGACATCGGTCCTGGGCCTGATCTTTCCCGGTCGTGTCGGATAACCATCCCATCGGATTTTAAAAGTGAGCGAACAGAGGGTGCTCCTGTGTACATATACTTGCGCACTATAATATCTCCTGCGTAGGTGGCTGGACTCTGTAGAGACTGGCCGCCGTGACCGAAATTGGCTGGGAGTATATCATCATTTACTTGCACATAATGAAGTGTTGATTTGATTTGATGAAGGCCCATTGATGCAGAGGTGACAGTTATCGTGGTAAGTGTGTCAGCCTGTGAACACTACCACAATGACTGTCACGCCTTTTACGTCCCCGTGCTAAAGCGTCACACTAGGCTACCGTAGTATGGGTCACCAAACAGTATTGTCTGCATTCGTGATGGGTATGGTGACTGCAACTCTTGGCTTCTATTCATGTTTTCATTCAAAAGGTGTGTATACCTGAAGAACATATGATGTTCGACGCAGCACTTCCAGAGCTTCTTGCAGGCGCTGGTGGCGTGTGTGCGGAAGCTGAGCGAGGTCTCGCACTCGTCGAACTCGCTCGCGCGCAGGCGCAGCGTGAACAGGCGCTTGTTGTAGCAGATCTTTGTTATCTTCGTCCACGGGAACCGGTTCATTAATATTCTGGAGACAAAACAAGTAACTGCTGAGTAATGTGTGTCAAATAACTTGAAGATACTCCCTACTGTTTGTTATCACGTCTTGGGAAAGGTTTTATAGAATTTTTATCGTGAGTAAGATTATCGACGCCCAGAACCTCCTTCCAGGGGGAGAGGTTAGGGCTTAGATTAGCTTTGAAGGGAGAATATGCTTTATGATATAGGAGTCATCGAGCTGATGGATTAAATGATGACAAGTGTCCCTCAGAATGGTGGGGATGGATGTTTAGTCTTCAATAAACTCAATTACTCATTGAAAAGCAAACAAAATCCGTATTTTGCTTGACACTTTTTTAAGAACTACTTTTTTACATTATCAATAACACATTGAACAATCCACTTCTGGTCATAAGTCTCTTTGTACAAGGAAGGTTTTACCCTATGATACCGCTGTATCATAGGGTAAAACCTTCCTTGTACAGCGCTGCTGCTCAGATGAGTTACCACAGCGGTTATTTCAAGTTTTTTACAGTTTGCTCCTTTTGTCGATTGCTGAAAAAACTGCTTAATTTCGGTATAGTGTTATTTTCTAGAAAAAAATAGATGTCAAATATAGTAGGTAGTAAAGGCACACTGATTTAAGCACCAACGGGCCGACTCGACCGATGCAGTACTACCTTCTTACAGAAGAACGACCTGAAGCGGCAGAATTCATGCGGTCGTGTTTCGTTAGGGACTGTCGGATCAGAGTCTCGGTAAGATCATCGTGGTAAGCGTCTTACACTATCGCGATCACTACTTATTGTATAAATTTACGTTATTATTAAAACATTAAAATTTATATAATATTATATTACATATTACCATATATGATGCAGTTACACTTGAGGCAGAGTAGAGTAAGTTCGGTAGGCTCTAAAAGAAATGCACCTTGTATATGTTTTTGAAACACGTCTTACCCATCTCGGTAGACGGCGAGGCCCTGGTGCGAGACGGCCAGCGCCAGCGCCAGCCCGTCGGCGTCGAGCGCGGCGTGCTGCTCCGCGCCGAACTGCGCCAGGCGCGCCGCGCAGCGCAGCAGCTGCAGCTCCGCCTCCGCCGGAGACTGGCCCCTGCGCCACCCCCACCACTCGTTATTGTGTGGGGAACGTGAATTTATGATACGTCTAGCTAATCATAAATGCGAAAGTATATTTGTTTGTATGTTTGTCTTTCTTTCACATCGCAACGGAACGATTTTATATTATCGTTTTTGTCTCTGGAGATAGTTCAGCTTGATAGTGACATAGACTACTTTCAATCATAGTAAAACTACTCATTCCCATGGACAAATTCATTATATTAGTATTTAAATCACTCCAAATTTTATAAATTCCGATAGACTATCTCAAAAACAACCAACTATTACAAAAATAATTAGAAGAAGTTGCTAAAGGAGAGTATGAAATTAAAGTACTAAGGTGCAACAAAATCAACATACTGTTTTCAGCCAACTGCGCCAGAAGCACATTCTGTAGCCTAAATCATTATAATATACAATATAGGAAGGGGGGGCGGGCAAGAATTTGTTAACATTTGAATCCAACATCCCGCACAACATGTTGCGAAAGTTCTTGGAACTAATGCTACTGAAATTTGCTTTCTACAATCTTAACCTATGATTTCAAGAAGATAGAACCACTAGTCACACATTCAATGAGTCTCTACTGGTGGTCACAAACATGTTTCCGGAAAAGCTGATTTCCAGACGAGGCGACATTCTACGGCCACCCAGAAGTCCAGATCTTTCCACAACAGACGTCTTTTTATGGCGTTATTTGAAGAATCGTGTCTAAATGAAAAATCAAATACACTACTAAAAGAAACTACTCTACTAAGTCTACTAAAAGAAAAAATCAGCGGAGAGATGTCGGCGATCTCGTAGTCTTTTTGCAGACTAGTATTCGAAAATTTCGGCACTCGCTTAGAAGAGTGCAAACGTCGAAACGGTGGTCATATAGACGATGTAATTTTTAAAAAATAAATTTCCAACTACTCGTAATTAGCTTTCTTGTAAATAAACAATTTTTATAATATATCAAATGGTTTTTTAACGATTTTCTCAAATGTTAACTAATTCCTGGCCCACCCTGCAGTATTTTATACTGCTGGGCACAGGGTACAGAAAAGGTTTTGGTTCTATTATATACCGTATTGGACAGACGGGTTGGTATAAGGTTTGTGTCAAGTTGTTCCTCTCTTTGGAAAGTAAATAATGTAGGGCAACATCGGTATTGTTTGCCCCCTTAGTCACCTCTTTTTCTAGGTAGTAGAGCCACGTTCAGCACGAACGGGTCGACTCGACCGAGGCAGTACTACCCTCTCACAGGAGTTCTAACCTAAAGAGACAGCATCTGTGCTGTCGTGTTTCGTTGATGAGTGTGAGACTGGAGGTCCATTGATGCAGGGGTGACAATTGTCGTAGTGTGTGAGCCTTATTCCATCATGCCTTGTACGTCCCCAAGGGCGGCGTGATAAAGCATTTCATTAGGTCAGAATAGTGTAGATCACTATACTGTAATGTCTGCATTCGCTATTAGTATGGTGATTACAACTCTTAGATTTTAGTCATGCTTTCCATCAAGCAGCTACTTTGGTAGGTTCTTAATATAAAAATAAATCGTACGCTTCGAGTGTTTGCCCACATAGAGAAGGTGGATGATAGAAGAATCACGAAAGGAATTAATAACTGAATCGGTGGCGCAGCGGTAGTGAATGTGACTGTGACTGTGAATAAAGAGAAGGGATTTGGAAGTGTTGGAAGAGTTCGTCCACGGTGAACATTCACCGAGGAAATTGGTGATATTCTGAAGAAGGGCCATGTGAAGTTTCAGGAACTGACGTGCATGCAGCGATTGATGAATGTGGACGAAGCAAAAGAGGTATCAGGACCGTAGTAAGTGGAGATGAATTGTCTCTACCTACCATTCTAGGAAATAGACGTGACTTTATATCGACTCTTTCCTTCCTTCCTTTTTATTTAGAAATTTCTTATTTGTATAGGTATATCTTATTACACAGTCTGAATTACTTGTTGGTTTTACAGTAACTCTTTTTTTGGACATCTGACACACAGCGCCATCTAGTTTCAAACTAAGCATAGCTTGTACTATGACAGCTAGATTAACTAATAGAATATTAATATAGTTTTTTTTTAACATGCAAACTCTGAAACAAATATTTGCAGATTATACAAACATTTGATCCGATCCGGATCGAACCCAAGGTCTCCAGCACGGCAGTCGCATACGCTGTTACTGCGCCACCAATGTCAAAAGCAAGAAATAATTTAAACAATATAATATATTTTTAATATAGTTTATTGCTTCTTAATAAAGTTTAGTTCTAAAACAGACTTATTGATTTCATTGCAGTTGAAATGGCACTTACGTATTATTTTAACATACATTAACTTTATCATCTCAGCCAAAAACGTCCACTGCTGGACATAGACCTCCCCCAAGATTGTCCACAACAGCCGGTCGCATACTACCGCTTCTCGCGACCCTCACCAGGTCGCGAGACATAATGTGAGTTCCCCCTGCCTCCTCCCTCCCCCTGGCAGTAGAGGAGGTCCATCACCTTGCTGCGTTCTCCAGCATTTTGCATTTATTTAATATACATTACATATTATTTGCAAAATTGCTTTTTAGATATTTTCTTTCGTTTTAATTTTTAAAAAATAAAATTTGCATGAGTGTGTTGCGAACTTAAGAACTGGATTTCGAAATATTAATGAGGGCAATAATTTTGGTTGAAGAGAAATTATTTTTGACAGTTTTATTTGGATTAAAATTAAAAAAAAGACACACAAATTGATAAGTTTTCAAAATCGATTTTATATTAAAACTAACAATATTTTAGTTGTTATAAATTAATGTCGGTTTATTGTTTGGTACAGAACACAAACTAAACAAGTAAGAAAACATTTCATTTAGTTGCAACCGTTAGTGCCAAGCGATTAGTGCCAACATTCTATCCTACCTTTCTAAACACTTTATCGCACTAAAACCCCTTTTTGACAACGTGTTTTGAACACAAGACAATCTATTTTTTTTTTAATTTTAAAAACTATAAATGATATACCTACTTAATAGAGATTCCACAATCGATGTTTATTACAGCAGTCATAGTGTAACGATATTTGTGGAATGCGGTACTCTTTGAGACCGGAGGCCCATTGATGCAGGGGTGACAGTTATCGTGGTAACTGTGTAAGCCTTACACTGTCACGATGACTGTCATGCCTTTTACGTCCCCAAGCGGGGTGTGAAAAAGCATCTCAGTAGGCCGCCATAGTGTGGGTCACCATACTGCATTGTCTGCATTTGCAAGGAGTATGGTGACCACAACTCTTGGATTCTACTCATGCTTTCCATCAGGCAGAGTAGAGTCACTTTGGCAGGCTCTTAATATAGAAAAAAGGAACGCTTTATTCATGCTACTAAACCATTCACACTTTTAATATATAATATTCTATGAGATTCAAAGACCATGGTATATACTAACACGACATATACAATTTTTATTAATGACACAACGGGTAGACGTGCAGACGTAACACTTGATGGAAAGCGACTACCGCCACCCATATACGTCTGCAAGTCAGGAGGCACAAGCGTGTTATCGACCCTTAAGGAAGGAATACGCTCTCAATTTCAGCTAACCCAGAAAAGGTCTTTGTTTTTCGTAATTTTTCTTTGGGTTCTTGTCACGAAATTGAATTCTGTATTTGCTTATCGGTGTTCAGTTTTGGTCATGCCGTGGCGGTATTTGGAGGACAGGTTTCTTGCAGCTGGCGTAAGGTCCTTCGGCATGAAATACGCCTTGAACCCAAGCGCGCAAACCCTGGAATCCGGCTAACTACCACTGGAGCTTCGCGTCTGGAATAAGTACACAAAGATATTATGGTTAATGAGCTTTAAAGCCTTCAACAGCCCACAGCTGGACATAGGCCTCCACCACGATAGCCGGACGGGTTGGTATAGGATTTGTTTCAAATTTTCCTTCTCTGTAAAGTGATGTCCTGCATATTTTGCTTCCTTAGTCGCCTCTTACAACTCCCATGGGATGGTGGGGATGGTGACACTGTATTCTTAATCCGTCACCACAACGATATTATAGTACATAGAAAAAAACAGTTTTAAATCTTTTGGTTCTGCATGAGTATGCCATCTTTTTTTTTCTATCTTAAGAACCTACCAAAGTGACTCTACTCTGCCTGATGGAAAGCATGAATAGAATCCAAGAATTGTGGTCACCATACTCATTGCAAATGCTGACAACGCAGTGTGGTGATCCACACTATTCCGACCTAGTGAAATGCTTTATCACGGCCCACTTGGGGACGTAAAGGCATGACAGTCATCATGACATAATAAGGCGTACACACCACTACAATCTGTTCAAAAGAACCCAAACTACATAGTAACTGAAGACTCTGAGTGAGTAACAGCACATAGACGAGGAAAACTTCAACAAGCCAGCTCGTCTGGCCAACGTGGTATAGTTGGCCAAAACCTCCTTTCTAAGTCATAAAAACCATTCCAACTGGTCAATCCTTCTTTAAAAATAAAAAGTAACACAGCCAATGTTTGTGACATACATTAGAGAGTCGAGTGTGAGTTTCTTTTACATCAACTCGACAGTCACGGTGACCTCATTCTACGTTGCGATTTGACCCGCACTGAAATCCTTGCAAGAGCCGCTACAGCCGCACACTAGACCTATATTAACCCGTGCCTTAAAGAGCACATAAAGACATCGGTCCTGGCCTGATCTCTCCGGATCGTGTCAGATAACCGTCCCATCTGATTTTAAAAGTGAAGGAACAGAAGCTGCTCCTGTGTACATATACTTGCGCACTATAATATCTCCGGTGTAGTTTTGCTGGTCTCCGTAGAGACTGACCGCCGTGGTCAAAATTGGCTGGGAGTACATCATCATTTACTTGCACATAATGAAGTGTTGATTTGATTTGATGAAGGCCCATTGACGCAGAGGTGACAGTTATCGTGGTAAGTGTGTGAGCCTGTGAACACTAGCACAATGACTGTCACGCCTTTTACGTCCCCGTGATAACGCATCACACTAGGCTACCATAGTGTGGGTCTCCAAACAGTATGCATTCGTGATGGGTATGGTGACTGCAACTCTTGGCTTCTATTCATGTTTTCATTCAAAAAGTGTGTATACCTGAAGAACATATGATGTTCGACGCAGCACTTCCACAGCTTCTTGCAGGCGCTGGTGGCGTGTGTGCGGAAGCTGAGCGAGGTCTCGCACTCGTCGAACTCGCTCGCGCGCAGGCGCAGCGTGAACAGGCGCTTGTTGTAGCAGATCTTTGTTATCTTCGTCCACGGGAACCGGTTCATTAATATTCTGGAGACAAAAACAAGTAACTGCTGAGTAATGTGTGTCAAATAGCTTGAAGATACTTCCTACTGTTTGTTATCACGTCTTGGGAAAGGTTTTATAGAATTTTTATCGTGAGTAAGATTATCGACGCCCAGAACCTCCTTCCAGGGGGAGAGGTTAGGGCTTAGATTAGCTTTGAAGGGAGAATATGCTTTATGATATAGGAGTCATCGAGCTGATGGATTAAATGATGACAAGTGTCCCTCAGAATGGTGGGGATGGATGTTTAGTCTTCAATAAACTCAATTACTCGTTGAAAAGCAAACAAAATCCGTATTTTGCTTGACACTTTTTTAAGAGCTACTTTTTTACATTATCAATAACACATTGAACAATCCACTTCTGGTCATAAGTCTCTTTGTACAAGGAAGGTTTTACCCTATGATACCGCTGTATCATAGGGTAAAACCTTCCTTGTACAGCGCTGCTGCTCAGATGAGTTACCACAGCGGTTATTTCAAGTTTTTTACAGTTTGCTCCTTTTGTCGATTGCTGAAAAAACTGCTTAATTTCGGTATAGTGTTATTTTCTAGAAAAAAATAGATGTCAAATATAGTAAGTAGTAAAGGCACACTGATTTAAGCACCAACGGGCCGACTCGACCGATGCAGTACTACCTTCTTACAGAAGAACGACCTGAAGCGGCAGAATTCATGCGGTCGTGTTTCGTTAGGGCCTGTCGGATCAGAGTCTCGGTAAGATCATCGTGGTAAGCGTCTTACACTATCGCGATCACTACTTATTGTATAAATTTACGTTATTATTAAAACATTAAAATTTATATAATATTATATTACATATTACCATATATGATGCAGTTACACTTGAGGCAGAGTAGAGTAAGTTCGGTAGGCTCTAAAAGAAATGCACCTTGTATATGTTTTTGAAACACGTCTTACCCATCTCGGTAGACGGCGAGGCCCTGGTGCGAGACGGCCAGCGCCAGCGCCAGCCCGTCGGCGTCGAGCGCGGCGTGCTGCTCCGCGCCGAACTGCGCCAGGCGCGCCGCGCAGCGCAGCAGCTGCAGCTCCGCCTCCGCCGGAGACTGGCCCCTGCGCCACCCCCACCACTCGTTATTGTGTGGGGAACGTGAATTTATGATACGTCTAGCTAATCATAAATGCGAAAGTATATTTGTTTGTATGTTTGTCTTTCTTTCACATCGCAACGGAACGATTTTATATTATCGTTTTTGTCTCTGGAGATAGTTCAGCTTGATAGTGACATAGACTACTTTCAATCATAGTAAAACTACTCATTCCCATGGACAAATTCATTATATTAGTATTTAAATCACTCCAAATTTTATAAATTCCGATAGACTATCTCAAAAACAACCAACTATTACAAAAATAATTAGAAGAAGTTGCTAAAGGAGAGTATGAAATTAAAGTACTAAGGTGCAACAAAATCAACATACTGTTTTCAGCCAACTGCGCCAGAAGCACATTCTGTAGCCTAAATCATTATAATATACAATATAGGAAGGGGGGGCGGGCAAGAATTTGTTAACATTTGAATCCAACATCCCGCACAACATGTTGCGAAAGTTCTTGGAACTAATGCTACTGAAATTTGCTTTCTACAATCTTAACCTATGATTTCAAGAAGATAGAACCACTAGTCACACATTCAATGAGTCTCTACTGGTGGTCACAAACATGTTTCCGGAAAAGCTGATTTCCAGACGAGGCGACATGCTACGGCCACCCAGAAGTCCAGATCTTTCCCCAACAGACGTCTTTTTATGGCGTTATTTGAAGAATCGTGTCTAAATGAAAAATCAAATACACTACTAAAAGAAACTACTCTACTAAGTCTACTAAAAAAAAAAATCAGCGGAGAGATATCGGCGAAATTGTAGCCTTTTTACCGACGAGTATTCGAAAATTTCGGTGCTCGCTTAGAAGAGTGCAAACGTCGAAACGGTGGTCATATAGACAATGTAATTTTTAAAAAATAAATTCCAACTAATTAGCTTTCTTGTAAATAAACAATTTTTATAATATATCAAATGGTTTTTTTAACGATTTTCTCAAATGTTAACTAATTCCTGGCCCACCCTGCAGTATTTTATACTGCTGGGCAGAGGGCATAGAAAAGGTTTTGGTTATATTATATACCGTATTGGACAGACGGGTTGGTATAAGGTTTGTGTCAAGTTGTTCCTCTCTTTGCAAAGCAAATAATGTAGGGCAACATCTGTATTGTTTGCCCCCTTAGTCACCTCTTTTTCTAGGTAGTAGAGCCACGTTCAGCACGAACGGGCCAACTCGACCGAGGCAGTACTACCCTCTCACAGAAGTTCTAACCTAAAGAGACAGCATCTGTGCTGTCGTGTTTCGTTGATGAGTACGAGACCGGAGGCCCATTGATGCAGGGGTGACAATTGTCGTAGTGTGTGAGCCTTATTCTATCATGCCTTGTACGTCCCCAAGGGCGGCGTGATAAAGCATTTCATTAGGTCAGAATTGTGTAGATCACTATACTGTATTGTCTGCATTCGCTATTAGTATGGTGATTACAACTCTTAGATTTTAGTCATGCTTTCCATCAAGCAGCTACTTTGGTAGGTTCTTAATATAAAAATAAATCGCACGCTTCGAGTGTTTGCCCACATAGAGAAGGTGGATGATAGAAGAATCACGAAAGGAATTAACAACTGCCTCGGTGGCGCAGCGGTAGTGAATGTGACTGCTGTGCTTGAGGTCTCGGGTTCGATTTCCGGGTCGGACCAAATGTATGATCAGCAAATATGTTATCATATCACAAGCTCTGCTTAGTTTGAAACTAGATGACGTTGTGTGTCAAATGTCCGAAAAAAATAAAGAGAAGGGATTTGGAAGTGTTGGAAGAGTTCGTCTACGGTGAACATTCACCGAGCAAATTGGTGATGTTCTGAAGAAGTGCCAGTGTGAAGTTTGAGGAGCCGACGTGCATGCGGCGATTAATGAATGTGGACGAAGCAAAAGAGGTATCAGGACCGTAGTACGTGGAGATCAATTGTCTCTGCCTACCCTTCTGGGCAATAGACGTGACGTGTTATATCGACTCCTTCCTTTCTTCCTTTCTTATTTAGACATTCCTTATTCGTATCGGTATATCTTTTTACACAATCTGAATTACTTGTTGGTTTTACAGTAACTCTTTTTTTGGACATCTGATACATAACGCCACCTAGTTTCAAACTAAGCAGAGCTTGTACTATGACAGCTAGATTAACTAATAGAAGATTAATATAGTTTTTTTTAACATCCAAACTCTGAAACAAATATTTGCAGATTATACAAACATTTGATCCGATCCGGATCGAACCCAAGGTTTCCAGCACGGCAGTCGCATACGCTGTTACTACGCCACCAACGTCAAACGCAAAACAATAATTTAAACAATATAATATATTTTTAATATAGTTTATTGCTTCTCGTATACATAAGTTTAGTTCTAAAACAGACTTATTGATTTCATTGCAGTTGAAATGGCACTTACGTATTATTTTAACATACATTAACTTTATCATCTCAGCCAAAAACGTCCACTGCTGGACATAGACCTCCCCCAAGATTGTCCACAACAGCCGGTCGCATACTACCGCTTCTCGCGACCCTCACCAGGTCGCGAGACATAATGTGAGTTCCCCCTGCCTCCTCCCTCCCCCTAGCAGTAGAGGAGGTCCATCACCTTGCTGCGTTCTCCAGCATTTTGCATTTATTTAATATACATTACATATTATTTGCAAAATTGCTTTTTAGATATTTTCTTTCGTTTTAATTTTTAAAAAATAAAATTTGCATGAGTGTGTTGCCAACTTAAAAACTGGATTTCGAAATATTAATGAGGGCAATAATTTTGGTTGAAGAGAAATTATTTTTGACAGTTTTATTTGGATTAAAATTAAAAAAAAGACACACAAATTGATGAGTTTTCAAAATCGATTTTATATTAAAACTAACAATATTTTAGTTGTTATAAATTAATGTCGGTTTATTGTTTGGTACAAAACACAAACTATACAAGTAAGAAAACATTTCATTTAATTGCAACTGTTAGTGCCAAGCGATTAGTGCCAACATTCTATCCTACCTTTCTAAACACTTTATCGCACTAAACCCCCTTTTTGACAACGTGTTTTGAACACAAGACAATCTATTTTTTTTTAATTTTAAAAACCATAAATAATATACCTACTTAATAGAGATTCCACAATCGATGATTATTACAGCAGTCATAGTGTAACGATATTTGTGGAATGCGGTACTCTTTGAGACCGGAGGCCCATTGATGCTGGGGTGACAGTTATCGTGGTAACTGTGTAAGCCTTACACTGTCACGATGACTGTCATGCCGTTTACGTCCCCAAGCGGGGTGTGAAAAAGCATCTCAGTAGGCCGCCATAGTGTGGGTCACCATACTGCGTTGTCAGCATTTGCAACGAGTATGGTGACCACAACTCTTGGATTCTATTCAGGCTTTCCATCAGGCAGAGTAGAGTCACTTTGGCAGGCTCTTAATATAGAAAAAAGGAACTCTTTATTCATGCTACTAAACCATTCACACTTTTAATTAATATTCTATGAGATTCAAAGACCATGGCATATACTAACACGACATATACAATTTTTATTAATGACACAACGGATAGACGTGTAGACGTAACACTTGATGGAAAGCGACTACCGCCACCCATATACGTCTGCAAGTCAGGAGGCACAAGCGTGTTATCGACCCTTAAGGAAGGAATACGCTCTCAATTTCAGCTACCCCAGAAAAGGTCTTTGTTTTTCGTAATTTTTCTTTGGGTTCTTGTCACGAAATTGAATTCTGTATTTGCTTATCGGTGTTCAGTTTTGGTCATGCCGTGGCGGTATTTGGAGGACAGGTTTCTTGCAGCTGGCGTAAGGTCCTTCGGCATGAAATACGCCTTGAACCCAAGCGCGCAAACCCTGGAATCCGGCTAACTACCACTGGAGCTTCGCGTCTGGAATAAGTACACAATGATATTATTATCAAATAGCTTTAAAGCCTTCAACAGCCCACAGCTGGACATAGGCCTCCACCACGAGAGCCGAACGGATTGGTATAGGGTTTGTTTCAAGTTTTCCTTCTCTGTAAAGTGATGTCCTGCATATTTTGCTTCCTTAGTCGCCTCTCACAACTCCCATAGGATGGTGGGGGTGGTGACACCGTATTCTTAATCCGTCACCACAACGATATTATAGTACACAGAAAAAAACAGTTTTAAATCTTTTGGTTCTGCATGAGTATGCCATCTTTTTTTTTCTATCTTAAGAACCTACCAAAGTGACTCTACTCTGCCTGATGGAAAGCATGAATAGAATCCAAGAGTTGTGGTCACCATACTCATTGCAAATGCTGACAACGCAGTGTGGTGATCCACACTATTCCGACCTAGTGAGATGCTTTATCACGTCCCACTTGGGGACGTAAAGGCATGACAGTCATCATGACAGTATAAGGCTTACACACCACTACAATCTGTTCAAAAGAACCCAAACTACATAGTAACTGAAGACTCTGAGTGAGTAACAGCACATAGACGAGGAAAACTTCAACAAGCCAGCTCGTCTGGCCAACGTGGTATAGTTGGCCAAAACCTCCTTTCTAAGTCATAAAAACCATTCCAACTGGTCAATCCTTCTCTAAAAATAAAATGTAACACAGCCAATGTTTGTGATATACATTAGAGAGTCGAGTGTGAGTTTCTTTTACATCAACTCGACAGTCTCGATGACCCCATTCTACGTTGCGATTGGACCCGCACTGAAATCTTTGCAAGAGCCGCATGAAACTCACACTAGGCCTATATTAACCCGTGTCTTAAAGAGCACATAAGGACATCGGTCCTGGGCCTGATCTTTCCCGGTCGTGTCGGATAACCATCCCATCGGATTTTAAAAGTGAGCGAACAGAGGGTGCTCCTGTGTACATATACTTGCGCACTATAATATCTCCGGTGTAGTTTTGCTGGTCTCCGTAGAGACTGACCGCCGTGGTCAAAATTGGCTGGGAGTACATCATCATTTACTTGCACATAATGAAGTGTTGATTTGATTTGATGAAGGCCCATTGACGCAGAGGTGACAGTTATCGTGGTAAGTGTGTGAGCCTGTGAACACTAGCACAATGACTGTCACGCCTTTTACGTCCCCGTGATAACGCATCACACTAGGCTACCATAGTGTGGGTCTCCAAACAGTATGCATTCGTGATGGGTATGGTGACTACAACTCTTGACTTCTATTCATGTTTTCATTCAAAAAGTGTGTATACCTGAAGAACATATGATGTTCGACGCAGCACTTCCAGAGCTTCTTGCAGGCGCTGGTGGCGTGTGTGCGGAAGCTGAGCGAGGTCTCGCACTCGTCGAACTCGCTCGCGCGCAGGCGCAGCGTGAACAGGCGCTTGTTGTAGCAGATCTTTGTTATCTTCGTCCACGGGAACCGGTTCATTAATATTCTGGAGACAAAAACAAGTAACTGCTGAGTAATGTGTGTCAAATAGCTTGAAGATACTCCCTACTGTTTGTTATCACGTCTTGGGAAAGGTTTTATAGAATTTTTATCGTGAGTAAGATTATCGACGCCCAGAACCTCCTTCCAGGGGGAGAGGTTAGGGCTTAGATTAGCTTTGAAGGGAGAATATGCTTTATGATATAGGAGTCATCGAGCTGATGGATTAAATGATGACAAGTGTCCCTCAGAATGGTGGGGATGGATGTTTAGTCTTCAATAAACTCAATTACTCGTTGAAAAGCAAACAAAATCCGTATTTTGCTTGACACTTTTTTAAGAGCTACTTTTTTACATTATTAATAACACATTGAACAATCCACTTCTGGTCATAAGTCTCTTTGTACAAGGAAGGTTTTACCCTATGATACCGCTGTATCATAGGGTAAAACCTTCCTTGTACAGCGCTGCTGCTCAGATGAGTTACCACAGCGGTTATTTCAAGTTTTTTACAGTTTGCTCCTTTTGTCGATTGCTGAAAAAACTGTTTAATTTCGGTATAGTGTTATTTTCTAGAAAAAAATAGATGTCAAATATAGTAGGTAGTAAAGGCACACTGATTTAAGCACCAACGGGCCGACTCGACCGATGCAGTACTACCTTCTTATAGAAGAACGACCTGAAGCGGCAGAATTCATGCGGTCGTGTTTCGTTAGGGCCTGTCGGATCAGAGTCTCGGTAAGATCATCGTGGTAAGCGTCTTACACTATCGCGATCACTACTTATTGTATAAATTTACGTTATTATTAAAACATTAAAATTTATATAATATTATATTACATATTACCATATATGATGCAGTTACACTTGAGGCAGAGTAGAGTAAGTTCGGTAGGCTCTAAAAGAAATGCACCTTGTATATGTTTTTGAAACACGTCTTACCCATCTCGGTAGACGGCGAGGCCCTGGTGCGAGACGGCCAGCGCCAGCGCCAGCCCGTCGGCGTCGAGCGCGGCGTGCTGCTCCGCGCCGAACTGCGCCAGGCGCGCCGCGCAGCGCAGCAGCTGCAGCTCCGCCTCCGCCGGGGACTGGCCCCTGCGCCGCGCCCACCACTCGTTATTGTGTGGGGAACGTGAATTTATGATACGTCTAGCTAATCATAAATGCGAAAGTATATTTGTTTGTATGTTTGTCTTTCTTTCACATCGCAACGGAACGATTTTATATTATCGTTTTTGTCTCTGGAGATAGTTCAGCTTGATAGTGACATAGACTACTTTCAATCATAGTAAAACTACTAATTCCCATGGACAAATTCATTATATTAGTATTTAAATCACTCCAAATTTTATAAATTCCGATAGACTATCTCAAAAACAACCAACTTTTACAAAAATAATTAGAAGAAGTTGCTAAAGGAGAGTATGAAATTAAAGTACTAAGGTGCAACAAAATCAACATACTGTTTTCAGCCAACTGCGCCAGAAGCACATTCTGTAGCCTAAATCATTATAATATACAATATAGGAAGGGGGGGCGGGCAAGAATTTGTTAACATTTAAATCTAACATCCCGCACAACATGTTACGAAAGTTCTTGGAACCAATGCTACTGAAATTTGCTTGCTACAATCTTAACCCATGATTTCAACAAGATGGAGCCACTTGTCACACATCCAATGAGTCTCTACTGGTGGTCACAAACATGTTTCCGGAAAAGCTGATTTCCAGACGAGGCGACATTCTACGGCCAGCCAGAAGTCCAGATCTTTCGCTAACAGACGTCTTTTTATGGCGTTATTTGAAGAATCGTGTCTAAATGAAAAATCAAATACACTACTAAAAGAAACTACTCTACTAAGTCTACTAAAAGAAAAAATCAGCGGAGAGATGTCGGCGATCTCGTAGTCTTTTTGCAGACGAGTATTCGAAAATTTCGGCACTCGCTTAGAAGAGTGCAAACGTCGAAACGGTGGTCATATAGACGATGTAATTTTTAAAAAATAAATTTCCAACTACTCGTAATTAGCTTTCTTGTAAATAAACAATTTTTATAATATATCAAATGGTTTTTTTAACGATTTTCTCAAATGTTAACTAATTCCTGGCCCACCCTGCAGTATTTTATACTGCTGGGCACAGGGTACAGAAAAGGTTTTGGTTCTATTATATACCGTATTGGACAGACGGGTTGGTATAAGGTTTGTGTCAAGTTGTTCCTCTCTTTGGAAAGCAAATAATGTAGGGCAACATCTGTATTGTTTGCCCCCTTAGTCACCTCTTTTTCTAGGTAGTAGAGCCACGTTCAGCACGAACGGGCCAACTCGACCGAGGCAGTACTACCCTCTCACAGAAGTTCTAACCTAAAGAGACAGCATCTGTGCTGTCGTGTTTCGTTGATGAGTACGAGACCGGAGGCCCATTGATGCAGGGGTGACAATTGTCGTAGTGTGTGAGCCTTATTCTATCATGCCTTGTACGTCCCCAAGGGCGGCGTGATAAAGCATTTCATTAGGTCAGAATAGTGTAGATCACTATACTGTATTGTCTGCATTCGCTATTAGTATGGTGATTACAACTCTTAGATTTTAGTCATGCTTTCCATCAAGCAGCTACTTTGGTAGGTTCTTAATATAAAAATAAATCGCACGCTTCGAGTGTTTGCCCACATAGAGAAGGTGGATGATAGAAGAATCACGAAAGGAATTAACAACTGCCTCGGTGGCGCAGCGGTAGTGAATGTGACTGCTGTGCTTGAGGTCTCGGGTTCGATTTCCGGGTCGGACCAAATGTATGATCAGCAAATATGTTATCATATCACAAGCTCTGCTTAGTTTGAAACTAGATGACATTGTGTGTCAAATGTCCGAAAAAAATAAAGAGAAGGGATTTGGAAGTGTTGGAAGAGTTCGTCTACGGTGAACATTCACCGAGCAAATTGGTGATGTTCTGAAGAAGTGCCAGTGTGAAGTTTGAGGAGCCGACGTGCATGCGGCGATTAATGAATGTGGACGAAGCAAAAGAGGTATCAGGACCGTAGTACGTGGAGATCAATTGTCTCTGCCTACCCTTCTGGGCAATAGACGTGACGTGTTATATCGACTCCTTCCTTTCTTCCTTTCTTATTTAGACATTCCTTATTCGTATCGGTATATCTTTTTACACAATCTGAATTACTTGTTGGTTTTACAGTAACTCTTTTTTTGGACATCTGATACATAACGCCACCTAGTTTCAAACTAAGCAGAGCTTGTACTATGACAGCTAGATTAACTAATAGAAGATTAATATAGTTTTTTTTAACATCCAAACTCTGAAACAAATATTTGCAGATTATACAAACATTTGATCCGATCCGGATCGAACCCAAGGTTTCCAGCACGGCAGTCGCATACGCTGTTACTACGCCACCAACGTCAAACGCAAAACAATAATTTAAACAATATAATATATTTTTAATATAGTTTATTGCTTCTCGTATACATAAGTTTAGTTCTAAAACAGACTTATTGATTTCATTGCAGTTGAAATGGCACTTACGTATTATTTTAACATACATTAACTTTATCATCTCAGCCAAAAACGTCCACTGCTGGACATAGACCTCCCCCAAGATTGTCCACAACAGCCGGTCGCATACTACCGCTTCTCGCGACCCTCACCAGGTCGCGAGACATAATGTGAGTTCCCCCTGCCTCCTCCCTCCCCCTAGCAGTAGAGGAGGTCCATCACCTTGCTGCGTTCTCCAGCATTTTGCATTTATTTAATATACATTACATATTATTTGCAAAATTGCTTTTTAGATATTTTCTTTCGTTTTAATTTTTAAAAAATAAAATTTGCATGAGTGTGTTGCCAACTTAAAAACTGGATTTCGAAATATTAATGAGGGCAATAATTTTGGTTGAAGAGAAATTATTTTTGACAGTTTTATTTGGATTAAAATTAAAAAAAAGACACACAAATTGATGAGTTTTCAAAATCGATTTTATATTAAAACTAACAATATTTTAGTTGTTATAAATTAATGTCGGTTTATTGTTTGGTACAAAACACAAACTATACAAGTAAGAAAACATTTCATTTAATTGCAACTGTTAGTGCCAAGCGATTAGTGCCAACATTCTATCCTACCTTTCTAAACACTTTATCGCACTAAACCCCCTTTTTGACAACGTGTTTTGAACACAAGACAATCTATTTTTTTTTAATTTTAAAAACCATAAATAATATACCTACTTAATAGAGATTCCACAATCGATGATTATTACAGCAGTCATAGTGTAACGATATTTGTGGAATGCGGTACTCTTTGAGACCGGAGGCCCATTGATGCTGGGGTGACAGTTATCGTGGTAACTGTGTAAGCCTTACACTGTCACGATGACTGTCATGCCGTTTACGTCCCCAAGCGGGGTGTGAAAAAGCATCTCAGTAGGCCGCCATAGTGTGGGTCACCATACTGCGTTGTCAGCATTTGCAACGAGTATGGTGACCACAACTCTTGGATTCTATTCAGGCTTTCCATCAGGCAGAGTAGAGTCACTTTGGCAGGCTCTTAATATAGAAAAAAGGAACTCTTTATTCATGCTACTAAACCATTCACACTTTTAATTAATATTCTATGAGATTCAAAGACCATGGCATATACTAACACGACATATACAATTTTTATTAATGACACAACGGATAGACGTGTAGACGTAACACTTGATGGAAAGCGACTACCGCCACCCATATACGTCTGCAAGTCAGGAGGCACAAGCGTGTTATCGACCCTTAAGGAAGGAATACGCTCTCAATTTCAGCTACCCCAGAAAAGGTCTTTGTTTTTCGTAATTTTTCTTTGGGTTCTTGTCACGAAATTGAATTCTGTATTTGCTTATCGGTGTTCAGTTTTGGTCATGCCGTGGCGGTATTTGGAGGACAGGTTTCTTGCAGCTGGCGTAAGGTCCTTCGGCATGAAATACGCCTTGAACCCAAGCGCGCAAACCCTGGAATCCGGCTAACTACCACTGGAGCTTCGCGTCTGGAATAAGTACACAATGATATTATTATCAAATAGCTTTAAAGCCTTCAACAGCCCACAGCTGGACATAGGCCTCCACCACGATAGCCGGACGGGTTGGTATAGGATTTGTTTCAAGTTTTCCTTCTCTGTAAAGTGATGTCCTGCATATTTTGCTTCCTTAGTCGCCTCTTACAACTCCCATGAGATGGTGGGGGTGGCGACACCGTATTCTTAATCTGTCACCACAACGATATTATAGTACATAGAAAAAAACAGTTTTAAATCTTTTGGACCTGCACGAGTATATCATCTGTTCAAAAGAACCCAAACTACATAGTAACTAAAGACTCTGAATGAGTAACAGCATTGCATAGACGAGGAAAACTTCAACAAACCAACTCATCTGGTCAACGTGGGCC
The DNA here is from genome assembly GCA_949316085.1 of Hypercompe scribonia. Classification (NCBI taxonomy): domain Eukaryota; kingdom Metazoa; phylum Arthropoda; class Insecta; order Lepidoptera; family Erebidae; genus Hypercompe; species Hypercompe scribonia. Next base: position 1,095,582 of record OX438986.1, read on the forward strand.
AAAACCTCCCTCCTAAGTCAGAATAACTAATTTAGCTGGTCAATCTGTCTCTAAAAAAGAAATATAACACAGCCAATGTTTGTGACATACATTAGAGAGTCGAGTGTGAGTTTCTTTTACATCAACTCGACTGTCACGGTGACCCTTTTCTACGTTGCGATTGGACCCGTACTGAAATCTTTGCAAGAGCCGCATGAAACTCACACTAGGCCTATATTAACCCGTGTCTTAAAGAGCACATAAGGACATCGGTCCTGGGCCTGATCTTTCCCGGTCGTGTCGGATAACCATCCCATCGGATTTTAAAAGTGAGCGAACAGAGGGTGCTCCTGTGTACATATACTTGCGCACTATAATATCTCCTGCGTAGGTGGCTGGACTCTGTAGAGACTGGCCGCCGTGACCGAAATTGGCTGGGAGTATATCATCATTTACTTGCACATAATGAAGTGTTGATTTGATTTGATGAAGGCCCATTGATGCAGAGGTGACAGTTATCGTGGTAAGTGTGTCAGCCTGTGAACACTACCACAATGACTGTCACGCCTTTTACGTCCCCGTGCTAAAGCGTCACACTAGGCTACCGTAGTATGGGTCACCAAACAGTATTGTCTGCATTCGTGATGGGTATGGTGACTGCAACTCTTGGCTTCTATTCATGTTTTCATTCAAAAGGTGTGTATACCTGAAGAACATATGATGTTCGACGCAGCACTTCCAGAGCTTCTTGCAGGCGCTGGTGGCGTGTGTGCGGAAGCTGAGCGAGGTCTCGCACTCGTCGAACTCGCTCGCGCGCAGGCGCAGCGTGAACAGGCGCTTGTTGTAGCAGATCTTTGTTATCTTCGTCCACGGGAACCGGTTCATTAATATTCTGGAGACAAAAACAAGTAACTGCTGAGTAATGTGTGTCAAATAACTTGAAGATACTCCCTACTGTTTGTTATCACGTCTTGGGAAAGGTTTTATAGAATTTTTATCGTGAGTAAGATTATCGACGCCCAGAACCTCCTTCCAGGGGGAGAGGTTAGGACTTAGATTAGCTTTGAAGGGAGAATATGCTTTATGATATAGGAGTCATCGAGCTGATGGATTAAATGATGACAAGTGTCCCTCAGAATCGTGGGGATGGATGTTTAGTCTTCAATAAACTCATTTACTCGTTGAAAAGCAAACAAAATCCGTATTTTGCTTGACACTTTTTTAAGAGCTACTTTTTTACATTATCAATAACACATTGAACAATCCACTTCTGGTCATAAGTCTCTTTGTACAAGGAAGGTTTTACCCTATGATACCGCTGTATCATAGGGTAAAACCTTCCTTGTACAGCGCTGCTGCTCAGATGAGTTACCACAGCGGTTATTTCAAGTTTTTTACAGTTTGCTCCTTTTGTCGATTGCTGAAAAAACTGCTTAATTTCGGTATAGTGTTATTTTCTAGAAAAAAATAGATGTCAAATATAGTAGGTAGTAAAGGCACACTGATTTAAGCACCAACGGGCCGACTCGACCGATGCAGTACTACCTTCTTACAGAAGAACGACCTGAAGCGGCAGAATTCATGCGGTCGTGTTTCGTTAGGGACTGTCGGATCAGAGTCTCGGTAAGATCATCGTGGTAAGCGTCTTACACTATCGCGATCACTACTTATTGTATAAATTTACGTTATTATTAAAACATTAAAATTTATATAATATTATATTACATATTACCATATATGATGCAGTTACACTTGAGGCAGAGTAGAGTAAGTTCGGTAGGCTCTAAAAGAAATGCACCTTGTATATGTTTTTGAAACACGTCTTACCCATCTCGGTAGACGGCGAGGCCCTGGTGCGAGACGGCCAGCGCCAGCGCCAGCCCGTCGGCGTCGAGCGCGGCGTGCTGCTCCGCGCCGAACTGCGCCAGGCGCGCCGCGCAGCGCAGCAGCTGCAGCTCCGCCTCCGCCGGGGACTGGCCCCTGCGCCGCGCCCACCACTCGTTATTGTGTTATACTCAACTGGCGCGACGACTTAGCTACCGGGAAGGTACGCGCAATGAGCCGTCACACACACCGTCTCGCTCACACACCCGCGGCTTTGTGACGTAGTAGACCTACCGGTCGATGAACGATAGACGCGTCATAGCTACGCCACCCGATGACAACAAATTAACAAAACATACTTGTACATTAAACATAATTTTATTGTAATACATTTTATATATATGTATATATATAACATAAATATGATATACATTTTAATGATTTAAATATAGTAAATAGATAAATAGTCATCGCGGTAGTGTAAGGCTACGTCTAACTCATTATAAATGCTAAAGTGTGTTTGTATGTTTGTCTTTCTTTCACGGCGTAACGGAGCGATTTGGTGGTATGTTTTTTGTGTCTAGAGATAGTTAAAAAGCTGAAGAGTGATTTAAACTACTTTTAATCGTAATGAAATGTCTTGTTCTGAAAAGTCCATTATAATGTATATTTGAATCACTCCAAATTTTATGAATTCCGATAGATGGTGCTGTTAAATTTTTCTACCCAATTTCGACAAAATGTACTGTTAAACTTTATAAAAATATCTACAGTTTCTGATGAATCACGCTATATTGAATAACATACCTAGACTCTTTATCGATTAACTTTTTAATATTTCTAAAATTGAAAATATAAAAGTCATTAGAATGCAGGAATATTTATTTTTCTTTTACGCAGAAACTATTTACTGTACAAATTTAAATAAGATTTTAAAGTGATATACCTTACACATGAGAATAACACAAAATCAAACTACTACTTACTGTGATAACCCACATACACGCAGGCGGAACCACGGACAAAAGCTAGTCTATAATATGGAAATACTTTGGCCTCTTAGGTAGCGCAGTGGTAGTATATGCAACTACTATACTCGAAATCTCAGGTGAGAGTCGAAACTCACACACTCGACCTCACCCCGATCGTGCCAGTTAGCCATCCCATCGGATTGTGAGAGTGAGAGAACAGAGAGTGCACCTGTTTGCGCACACACGTGTGCACTTTAATATCTCTTGCATAATTGACTGGTTTCCGTCGAGAATGGCCGTCGAGGCCACAATCAGGAGTACATCATCATCAACACTTCATAAAAAAACTAAACATAGGTTCCTTAGACTAAGAGAATTACTAGGGTGCACCTGATTCCCCGGTTAAGGTACCCGGTTCGAGTCCGACACAACCACTAGTATACGAAGTCACCACACTCACCTATGTTTTTTATATAAATCCTCAATCTTCTCCTCAAACTCCGGCGTGATTGCACTCAGAGGCACAACCCTGTACTGCGACAGGGTCGAGGGGGTCAGGCTACCTTCCTCGTAGTCACCCAGCTCAGCTTGGAGCACGTATGATGACAGAAGAGCGTATGTAATTTGTGAACAGGTCAGGCGAGCTGAAACATGGTGTGATAGTTCCACTTAAACTAATTTAATTATATTAACTGCCTCGGTGGCGCAGCGGTATCTCGGGTTCGACTCCCGGGTCTGACCAAATGTTTGTATGATTTGCAAATATTTATTTCGAAGTTTCGGTGTTTTCTATGTATAATATGTATATATTTACAAAAAAGAAAGTATATAAGTATTCTATCAGTCAGTCTAGTTATCATAGCACGAGCTCTGCTTAGTTTGAAACTAAATGACGTTCTATGTCCAATGTCCAAAATATTTATTTATTTATTTACAAATTTTATGCACATTTGTACATCGGTGGTCTTATGCCCAGGGTATTCTCTTCTAGTCAACCTTCAGGCGGTATAGAACTTTTATAAGGCAGTAGGTGCACAGAGGTTAAATACATATTGTGTATATAGAACACATCATACATACAAATATAAACGTACATATAGGCATATATACATATACTAATACCGTGTGATGACGGATTAAGAATACATAGTGTTGCCACCCCTATTCATCCCGTGGGTGTCGTAAAAGGCGACTAAGGGAACAAAGTATGCAAGACAACATCATTACAAAGAGAAGGAAAACTTGAAACAAACCTTATTGCAAATCGTCTGGGCAGCGTGGTATAGTAGGCCAAAACCTCCTTGCTAGGAGAGGCCTATATCCAACAGTGGGTTGTGAAAGGCTGTTGATACTAATGTAGCATGTTTGGTCAAATGTTTAGAGTTCAAAGTCGTGTGGCAAATCTTGTGAAGGTCGACTGGTAGATATTGCCATGTGGTATTATTTCTGCTTTGTTTAGTACAAATTTGGAGTTTTAAATAAATAAAAACCAAGTAAAAAGCGACTTAATTGTGAATTCTGATATGAAATGAGTAAAAAATGGTAAAAAATAGTGGACAGTTTTTGAATTTGTCGTTTCGTTAATAACGTGTACTTATGTGTAGGTGCCAGGAGAGGTGTGCAAGAAGGTACACTTGCACCCCCCTTGCAGAAAAAAAAATATATATTTGACTTATTTCATTACAAGCAGAAAAACCCCCCCTCCGTCGCCCCTCAATACGTATGACGCAGCAACGCACTTGTGTTTCTTGGCAAGTCACTTAAGATCAAATAAACTGTCTGCTTGTTTATTGGCTATAACCATAAAAATGCTGGCCATAAAAAAATTGTTTTTTATAGTATACTATCTGTACCCTTAGCGCGTTGCTACGCCATGAACTAAAATAAATTTCAAGGAAAATTATAAAAAAATTATTCATAACATCTCAGAAACCATCGTGGGCTCAAGCACAACAACTTTGCTAAAGATAATCACACGATCAAATGTGTAGTTTACGATTCTATAAAGGACACAGACAGACAGACAGACAAACATTCATTTATATATATATAGATGTTCTTGTCCTTACATTCAATTAAATCTCTTCGAACTGCCAGAGCTATTTGATACCGCGTGACGTCACCTTTCAAATCTGAAGGTTCTGGCGGATAGAACTTGACTGCGAAACGGACATCCCAAGGTTCATCTGAAAAAAACATATTGAAATTAGTGTTTTTTTTTAAAGATTTCATTATAAATATATCTTGTATTATGGGGGACTTTACAAAACACATATGGAATAGACACAGAAAACTCAGACTCGGAACAATATATAATTTGTGAAGTACACAAAATGTTGTCCCGTGTGGGGGTTTGAACCTACAACACTCGGCGCAATACGCCATCTGTGCAGTCAAAATGTGTTGTGTTTAAATAGTGAGTACACACACTAGAGAGTAGCGTGGCGACCACTTAAACTATTTTTTTTATTTTTTTAACCTGTGCACACTCCCTCAAGCCGTCATTACACCGGGGTTTACGGCGGAGTGGTGTGTCGGAATCGGACCGACTAAAACCACACGGTGTGCCATTCTGCGTCTGACATAGGAGGGATCCGGGTACAGCTGTTATTGCGACATCCAGATCCCTCCTAGCGCAGCGGTGCCGCGGGCACCATCTGCGTATAAACCTGAGTCAACCGTCTGGGTGCTTTTTGTGTCCGTTTCTTGTATGTTTGTATTACCGATGTAAGTTTTAATCAAAGGTACAATACTTCGTAATATGACAGAGAAGGTAGTGGAACCACGTTAATTTCAGCACGAACGGGCCGGCTCGACCGGGGCAGTACTACCCTCCCACAGAAGACCAACCTTAAGCAATAGCATCCGTGCTGTCGTGTTTCGTTGATGAGTGCGAGACCGGAGGCCCATTGATGCAGGGGTGACAGTTGTCGTGGTGTGTGAGCCTTATACTATCATGCCTTGTACGTCCCCAAGGGGGGCGTGATAAAGCATTTCATTAGGTCAGAATAGTGTGGATCACTATACTGTATTGTCTGCATTCGCTATTAGTATGGTGATTACAACTCTTAGATTTTAGTCATGCTTTCCATCAAGCAGCTACTTTGGTAGGTTCTTAATATAAAAATAAAACGCACGCTTCGATGGTTTGCCCACATAGAGAAGGTGGATGATAGAAGAATCACGAAAGGAATTAATAACTGAATCGGTGGCGCAGCGGTAGTGAATGTGACTGCTGTGCTTGAGGTCTCGGGTTCGATTTCCGGGTCGGACCAAATGTATGATCAGCAAATATGTTATCATATCACAAGCTCTGCTTAGTTTGAAACTAGATGACGTTGTGTGTCAAATGTCCGAAAAAAATAAAGAGAAGGGATTTGGAAGTGTTGGAAGAGTTCGTCTACGGTGAACATTCACCGAGCAAATTGGTGATGTTCTGAAGAAGTGCCATGTGAAGTTTGAGGAGCCGACGTGCATGCGGCGATTAATGAATGTGGACGAAGCAAAAGAGGTATCAGGACCGTAGTACGTGGAGATCAATTGTCTCTGCCTACCCTTCTGGGCAATAGACGTGACGTGTTATATCGACTCCTTCCTTTCTTCCTTTCTTATTTAGACATTCCTTATTCGTATCGGTATATCTTTTTACACAATCTGAATTACTTGTTGGTTTTACAGTAACTCTTTTTTTGGACATCTGATACATAACGCCACCTAGTTTCAAACTAAGCAGAGCTTGTACTATGACAGCTAGATTAACTAATAGAAGATTAATATAGTTTTTTTTAACATCCAAACTCTGAAACAAATATTTGCAGATTATACAAACATTTGATCCGATCCGGATCGAACCCAAGGTTTCCAGCACGGCAGTCGCATACGCTGTTACTACGCCACCAACGTCAAACGCAAAACAATAATTTAAACAATATAATATATTTTTAATATAGTTTATTGCTTCTCGTATACATAAGTTTAGTTCTAAAACAGACTTATTGATTTCATTGCAGTTGAAATGGCACTTACGTATTATTTTAACATACATTAACTTTATCATCTCAGCCAAAAACGTCCACTGCTGGACATAGACCTCCCCCAAGATTGTCCACAACAGCCGGTCGCATACTACCGCTTCTCGTGACCCTCACCAGGTCGCGAGACATAATGTGAGTTCCCCCTGCCTCCTCCCTCCCCCTGGCAGTAGAGGAGGTCCATCACCTTGCTGCGTTCTCCAGCATTTTGCATTTATTTAATATACATTACATATTATTTGCAAAATTGCTTTTTAGATATTTCGTTTCGTTTTAATTTTTAAAAAATAAAATTTGCATGAGTGTGTTGCCAACTTAAAAACTGGATTTCGAAATATTAATGAGGGCAATAATTTTGGTTGAAGAGAAATTATTTTTGACAGTTTTATTTGGATTAAAATTAAAAAAAAGACACACAAATTGATAAGTTTTCAAAATCGATTTTATATTAAAACTAACAATATTTTAGTTGTTATAAATTAATGTCGGTTTATTGTTTGGTACAAAACACAAACTATACAAGTAAGAAAACATTTCATTTAATTGCAACTGTTAGTGCCAAGCGATTAGTGCCAACATTCTATCCTACCTTTCTAAACACTTTATCGCACTAAACCCCCTTTTTAACAACGTGTTTTGAACACAAGACAATCTATTTTTTTTTAATTTTAAAAACCATAAATAATATACCTACTTAATAGAGATTCCACAATCGATGTTTATTACAGCAGTCATAGTGTAACGATATTTGTGGAATGCGGTACTCTTTGAGACCGGAGGCCCATTGATGCAGGGGTGACAGTTATCGTGGTAGCTGTGTAAGCCTTACACTGTCAAGATGACTGTCATGCCTTTTACGTCTCCAAGCGGGGTGTGAAAAAGCATCTCAGTAGGCCGCCATAGTGTGGGTCACCATACTGCATTGTCTGCATTTGCAATGAGTATGGTGACTACAACTCTTTGATTCTATTCATGCTTTCCATCAGGCAGAGTAGAGTCACTTTGGCAGGCTCTTAATATAGAAAAAAAAACTCTTTATTCATGCTACTAAACCATTTACACTTTTAATATATAATATTCTATGAGATTCAAAGACCATGGTATATACTAACACGACATATACAATTTTTATTAATGACACAACGGGTAGACGTGCAGACGTAACACTTGATGGAAAGCGACTACCGCCACCCATATACGTCTGCAAGTCAGGAGGCACAAGCGTGTTATCGACCCTTAAGGAAGGAATACGTTCTCAATTTCAGTTACCCCAGAAAAAGTCTTTGTTTTTCGTAATTTTTCTTTGGGTTCTTGTCACGAAATTGAATTCTGTATTTGCTTATCGGTGTTCAGTTTTGGTCATGCCGTGGCGGTAGTTGCATGACAGGTTTCTTGCAGCTGGCGTAAGGTCCTTCGGCATGAAATACGCCTTGAACCCAAGCGCGCAAACCCTGGAATCCGGCTAACTACCACTGGAGCTTCGCGTCTGGAATAAGTACACAAAGATATTATGGTTAATGAGCTTTAAAGCCTTCAACAGCCCACAGCTGGACATAGGCCTCCACCACGATAGCCGGACGGATTGGTATAGGATTTGTTTCAAGTTTTCCTTCTCTGTAAAGTGATGTCCTACATATTTTGCTTCCTTAGTCGCCTCTCACAACTCCCATGGGATGGTGGGGGTGGTGACACCGTATTCTTAATCCGTCACCACAACGATATTATAGTACACAGAAAAAAACAGTTTTAAATCTTTTGGTTCTGCATGAGTATACCATCTTTTTTTTTCTATCTTAAGAACCTACCAAAGTGACTCTACTCTGCCTGATGGAAAGCATGAATAGAATCCAAGAGTTGTGGTCACCATACTCATTGCAAATGCTGACAACGCAGTATGGTGATCCACACTATTCCGACCTAGTGAGATGCTTTATCACGTCCCACTTGGGGACGTAAAGGCATGACAGTCGTCATGACAGTATAAAGCGTACACACCACTACAATCTGTTCAAAAGAACCCAAACTACATAGTAACTAAAGACTCTGAGTGAGTAACAGCACATAGACGAGGAAAACTTCAACAAGCCAGCTCGTCTGGCCAACGTGGGCCAAAACCTCCCTCCTAAGTCATAATAACTAATTTAGCTGGTCAATCTTTCTCTAAAAAAGAAATATAACACAGCCAATGTTTGTGACATACATTAGAGAGTCGAGTGTGAGTTTCTTTTACATCAACTCGACGGTCAGGGTGACCTCATTCTACGTTGCGATTTGACCCGCACTGAAATCCTTGCAAGAGCCGCTGTTAAACTCACACTAGACCTATATTAACCCGTGCCTTAAAGAGCACATAAAGACATCGGTCCTGGCCTGATCTCTCCGGATCGTGTCAGATAACCGTCCCATCTGATTTTAAAAGTGAAGGAACAGAGGGTGCTCCTGTGTACATATACTTGCGCACTATAATATCTCCGGTGTAGTTTTGCTGGTCTCCGTGGAGACTGACCGCCGTGGTCAAAATTGGCTGGGAGTACATCATCATTTACTTGCACATAATGAAGTGTTGATTTGATTTGATGAAGGCCCATTGACGCAGAGGTGACAGTTATGGTGGTAAGTGTGTGAGCCTGTGAACACTAGCACAATGACTGTCACGCCTTTTACGTCCCCGTGATAACGCATCACACTAGGCTACCATAGTGTGGGTCTCCAAACAGTATGCATTCGTGATGGGTATGGTGACTACAACTCTTGACTTCTATTCATGTTTTCATTCAAAAAGTGTGTATACCTGAAGAACATATGATGTTCGACGCAGCACTTCCAGAGCTTCTTGCAGGCGCTGGTGGCGTGTGTGCGGAAGCTGAGCGAGGTCTCGCACTCGTCGAACTCGCTCGCGCGCAGGCGCAGCGTGAACAGGCGCTTGTTGTAGCAGATCTTTGTTATCTTCGTCCACGGGAACCGGTTCATTAATATTCTGGAGACAAAACGGTTAACTGCTGAGTAATGTGTGTCAAATAACTTGAAGAAACTTCCTACCGTTTGTTATCTCGTCTTGGGAAAGGTTTTATAGAATTTTTATCGTGAGTAAGATTATCCAAGCTCAGAACCTCCTTCCAGGGGGAGAGGTTAGGACTTAGCTTAGCTTTGAAGGGAGAATATGTTTTATGATATAGGAGTCATCGAGCTGATGGATTAAATGATGACAAGTGTCTATTGCCGCCGTCAAGGTCCCTCAGAATCGTGGGGATGGATGTTTAGTCTTCAATAAACTCATTTACTCGTTGAAAAGCAAACAAGATCAGTATTTTGCTAAACACTTCTTTAAGAGCTACTTTTTTACATTATCAATAACACATTGAGCAGTCCTCTTTCGGACGTAGGCCTCTTTGTACAAGGGAGGTTTTACCCTATGATACAACGCTGCTCAGACGAGTTACCACAGCGGTTGTTTCAGGTTTTCTGCAGTTTGCTCCCTTAGACGATTGCTGAAAAAACTGCTTAATTTCGGTATAGTGTTATTTTATAGAAAAAAATAGATGTCAAATATAGTAGGTAGTAAAGGCACACTGATTTCAGCACGAATGAGCCGACTCGATCGGGACATTACTACCCTCTCACAGAAGAATGACCTGAAGCGGCAGAATTCGTGCTGTCGTGTTTCGTTAGAGAGTGCGTCACCAGAGTCCCATTGATGCAGGGATAGCAGTTATAGTGGTAATCGTCTTACACTATCGTGATGAATGTTATTACAACATTAAAATTTATAAAATATACATACAATATTTACACCAAAATAACATTTTTTACAATTTTTGTCTGTCTGTCTGTTTGTTCCGGCTAATCTCTGGAGCGGATGGACCGCTTTCGATGGGACTTTCATTGATAGATAGCTGATGTTATAGGGAAAAACTTAGACTACTTACATTTAAGAATTTTGGAATTATAAAAAAATCCAAATATGTTTTGTTAATTTGTGACGGCGTACCTATGACGCGTGTATCGTTCGTCAACCGGTAGGCCTGCTAAGTCACACGGCCGTGTGTGAGCGAGACGGTGCTATTATAGTGTTGCGCGTGCGCACTCTCATGCGTACCTTCCCGGTAGTTAACTCGTCGTGCTAATTGAGTATATTATCCGTATGTTATCATTCTCATACTTTTATCACTTAGTGGAATTTTTGTAAACGTGTTATTTTGTGTAATGACGTATCATTCTATCCCTCGTGTACTTTCGACTTTTTTCTTACACCTACATAAATACTTGTGATACTTTTTATTAGGTAGAATAGAGTAACTGTGGCTGGCTCTAAAAACTAAAAATATATTTTACCCATGTCTATAGACGGCGACCCCAGCGTGCGACACGGTTAGCGTCAGCGTTAGGGCTGTGGCGTCGAGCGTGGCGAGCTGCTCCTCTGTCATGCTATATTTCTATCACCTTTATTCCAGTGAAACTTTTGTACACATATAATTCTGTGCAATAAATTGTCGTTCAATCTGCTGTACACTTCGGATTTACTTTTTTTCTTAACTTCCCGTCACCTATATCAATACTTACGCTATATTTCATGAGACAGAGTAGAGCAACTTCGGTAGACTCTATAAGAAATGCATCTTATATATTTTTTAAAACAACAAACTACACGCCTTACCCATCTCGGTAGACGGCGAGGCCCTGGTGCGAGACGGCCAGCGCCAGCGCCAGCCCGTCGGCGTCGAGCGCGGCGTGCTGCTCCGCGCCGAACTGCGCCAGGCGCGCCGCGCAGCGCAGCAGCTGCAGCTCCGCCTCCGCCGGGGACTGGCCCCTGCGCCGTCACCCACCACTTATAGCCGGGTACACATTGGTGCAATGTAACATGTAATGCAACATGCAATGCAAGAATTTGACGTCCACATTGCTGCAATGTATCATGTAAAGTAACAGAATTCCCATAGTGTAGACGCTTTGCGCGCACGAACCGCGTCTACTACGCGCACGAACAGATTGTTGCAACTCTTGCGCGTAGCGACCCGAAATTTGTCGGTTTTTTCCCCGAACACAAAGAGGCGCGCAGTATGCGCGGAGCGTCAGTGTGGACAGGTTGTGTGGTGTGTACGGCTAGACGCGCGCGAACATGGAACAAGACGACGCTACTGCGGCGGAGGAGGCGGTTACATTTACGTGGAGTGAAGAAAAAGTGCTTCAATTAATTGAAGTGTACAGATCAAAGGAAATTTTGTGGAATCCACAACATGAGAATTTTTATAAAAAACATTTTAAAGAGGATGCATGGATGGAAATTGCTAATTTGATGGAAACAACACAAGAAAAATGTTACAGTAAAATGATTAGTATTTTATCATCCTACCGTCGTGAAAAAGCGAAGGAAAAGAAATCGAAAGGAACAGGAAAAGGTAAATAAATAATAATAATTTACTATTTATTATTTATTCATATACTTTATTCTTAGTACAATCGTAGGTTGGAAACCGCAAAAATGTTTGTGTATTGAAATGTAAATTGGCATAGCCGACTAATATTGAAATTGGCTTTTTTCTCTACAAAATGACAACTTTGACAACAACTACAATATTTTAATGGATTGAAATCACAAATTAATTATTAAATATTATTAATTATTATTAGTCAAGTTTACTTAAAAACAACTATGTTTAAAACTGACTGAATTATGTTTTTTATTTAATTTTTTTCATGATTATTATTTTATTTTTTCAGGTGCCTCGGAGACATACAAAAGTCGATGGTTTGCCTTTGATTCTTTGAAGTTCTTGGACAACCGTAACAAACCGAGAAAGAGAACGAACACGGTAAGTAAAACTGGATTGATTCTTTTACGAACATCTGTCTTGCCAATGAACCTTCCCTTCTTTCATAAAATAATCGGAGAGCTCATCTCTTAACGCATTCAAATGTGCAGGCGATCGTCGAGGAATATTTGTCATAGGTAGTAGTGATCTCATATCTTCATTATTTTGCCTACGTGTGTCTTCATTCGTAACTTCATCTTCAGTGTCATTCATATATGTATTTCTAGAGTGACGTCTCAAATAATTATGTAAAAGGACAATTGCCATAACCACTAGCTCAGCTTTATCAGGCTGTAAAAGCATTGGTTTTCTGAGAACTCTAAAGACAGACGATATGATACCAAATGCATTTTCAACAGTTCTTCTGGCTCTGCTTAGCCTGTAGTTGAATACTCTCTTTGAAGTGCCTTTTGGATGTGCCCCAGCATATGGTTTCATCAGATTTTCACTTAAAGCAAAGGCACTATCACCCACAAAGAAATATGGTATTGGAATATGTCTCCGTGGGAGTGAATCAGGTGATGGAAGGTTTATTGTAAGATCTTCTATCATTTCACAGAGTTTTGTATCTTTAAAGATGCCACCATCTGAAATCCTTCCTTGGCATCCCACATCTACAAATAGAAAATTATAATCGGCGTCAACCAAAGCAAAAAGAACGATGCTAAAGAAGTTTTTATAGTTGTAGAATTCAGTTCCACTTTTGATAGGTGCCTCAAGCACAACATGTTTTCCGTCCAGTGCCCCTAAACAGTGTGGAAAATTCCACTTCTCTTCAAACTGTTTGCTTATGTTCAACCAAGTTTCTTCTGTCGTTGGAAGCTAAAACAAAAAACTTTTATTTAATTTATGGCTACGAGACAGTCATTGTACTTAGTAGCCCAACACTCGCTGGTGACAATTTTTGAGGTGCCATTATAGTGAGCATCTCTTGATTTTATTGCTAGCTATATTGAACTAGACTAAAAAACGAACTAAATATTTAGTCGTTTCGACATTTGTCCATCGGTGCCACGATACCTACCTTCCTGGAGAGTTATATCTACTATCTAGTAGTTTATATCAAGAGATGGGACCTACAGTTATAAATTATTTTTATGTTTTTCAGGAGGCGGTTCAACAACCGATTAATGAAGAAAATCTGCAGAACGAATTTGCTACTCCACGTACACGGTATGAACCTACGCGAGCTAAACAAGCAAAAAAAGATGAAAGCAGCAGTGTACTGGCCGATGTAGTGGGCATATTACAAACTACTGCCAATAAGTTGGGAAATTCAGGCGCTCCAGATTTAACTACAACTTTCACTTCCTATATATCAGCTAAAATGAATACTTATTCCCTTCAAACCAGGAATTCGGTCGAACATGGAATTTTTGAAATTTTGATGAAGGCTGACAGAGGTTATTATGAATCATCATATCGACAGCAGGATAACTACCCCAGTTCATACCAAGAATCCTATTATGCATCACAGAAGAAAGGACAAGATTATTTGGATCTGACCGGATATGTTAATCGTCCTGGAACTTCCGGATTTAATCGTCCCTCGCCTTCCGCGCAAACTCCAGATACAAATCAAGCCGGACGCTATGGCTATACCACGGCAAGGAACGAAGAATATATGAACCAACAGCCATCGTCTGTAACGTCACTAGAATCTAACCAATCCTATGACGACTTTAATGATTTGATGTGATAATACTGTTCTTTAATTGACTTATTAAGAATAAAACTTACCTTGATATAATCTTTTAATTCCTCAATTATGGCGGAGCATACTTCTGTAATAATGCCACTTATGGCTTGTTTTGATACTCTGAAGGTATACTGTAAACTTGTGTAAGAGTCACCACTAGCTAAAAAACGAAGTGTTATTGCCAGTCTGTCTTGGATTGAAATTGGAGCCCTTAACTGTGTGCGATTCCGAAAAATTCTTGGTCCGACTAATCTGAGTAGATCTTCAAATGTCGTTGGACTCATCCTTAAGAAATTTTGAAATTGTCCAGTTAATCTCATATCGGCCATTAGTTTTGCACCAGCTCTCTGACTATACAACTCTGTACGCCACCAACGTCGATGTCTTCTGCGTTTTATCACATGATTTACTATTAATAATGAAGCACTGACTATCATCAGAGCCCGCAATTGGTCGTCACGATCCATTCCTTTGCGTGTTCTTTTGCAGACTGAGCGATCCGTTCGCGCGCATCTCGGAAACAGATGTGAGTAGGTACATGCGCGGTTCGTGCGCACGTTGTGCGCGCCCCGCGTCTACACTGATGCAATGCTCGTTTCGTGTTGCATTGCATGTTGCGTTGCAGCAGTCTGTACCCGCCTTATCATTGTGTTATAATGAGCCGTCACACACACCGTCTCGCTCACACACCCGCGGCTTTGTGACGTAGTAGACCTACCGGTCGATGAACGATAGACGCGTCATAGCTACGCCACCCGATGACAACAAATTATCAAAACATATTTGTACATTAAACATAATTTTATTGTAATACATTGTATATATATGTGTCGGAGATCGAGTGTTGTATTAGGTGGGAGTGGTTATAAGAATAAAATATTTCTTGATGAATGTAAGGTATTTTATAAGAAACTGAACATTTGTTAAAAATGTGTTTGGGATTTTCCCAACTGGAGGGTACCCAGATATGAATTATGATTTAGTTATTTTTTTAGGATTGAGTTGGTTGCGTAGTCCTCTCGCCTGTTTGGTGATATTGTTGTACTAATAATTCATTATAATATCATTACTAATTATTGTAATATTGATTCAGTGTGTCACATTTAATAACATTGTGGTGGTTATTATGTGTGTATAATAAATATTGTTTGTGATCGAATTTACTTGCGCGTGTGTGTACTTAATATTTATTTTTCTACCTCCACATTAAAAATGGCTAACCAACCCGAAGACATAAGCGGAACCCGTAATGGTTCTTCGACATATGTATATATATAACATAAATATGATATACATTTTAATGATTTAAATATAGTAAACAGATTGTGCGTCATCGCGGTAGTGTAAGGCTACGTCTAACTCATTATAAATGCTAAAGTGTGTTTGTATGTTTGTCTTTCTTTCACGGCGTAACGGAGCGATTTGATGGTATGTTTTTTGTGTCTAGAGATAGTTAAAAAGCTGAAGAGTGATTTAAACTACTTTTATTCGTAAACAAATTTCTTGTTCTGAAAAATCCATTATAATGTATATTTGAATCACTCCAAATTTTATGAATTTCGATAGATGGTGCTGTTAAATTTTTCTACCCAATTTCGACAAAATGTACTGTTAAACTTTATAAAAATATCTACAGTTTCTGATGAATCACGCTATATTGAATAACATACCTAGACTCTTTATCGATTAACTTTTTAATCTTTCTATAATTAAAAATATAAAAGTTCATTAGAATGCAGGAATATTTATTTTTCTTTTACGCAGAAATTATTTACTGTACAAATTTAAATAAGATTTTAAAGTGATATACCTTACACATGAGAATAACACAAAATCAAACTACTACTTACTGTGATAACCCACATACACGCAGGCGGAACCACGGACAAAGGCTAGTCTATAATATGGAAATACTTTGGCCGCCTAGGTAGAGCAGCGGTAGTGTATGCAACTACTATACTCGAAATCTCGGGTGAGAGTCGAAACTCACCCACTCGATCTCACCCCGATTATGCCAGATAGTCATCCCATCGGATTGTGAGAGTGAGAGAACAGAGAGTGCACCTGCTTGCGCACACACTTGTGCACTTTCATACCTCTTGCATAATTGACTGGTCTCCGTCGAGAATGGTCGCCGAAGCCGCAATCAGGAGTACATCATCATCAACACTTCATAAAAAAACTAAACATAGGTTCCTTAGACTAAGAGAATTACTAGGGTGCACCTGATTCCCCGGTTAAGGTACCCGGTTCGAGTCCGACACAACCACTAGTATACGAAGTCACCACACTCACCTATGTTTTTTATATAAATCCTCAATCTTCTCCTCAAACTCCGGCGTGATTGCACTCAGAGGCACAACCCTGTACTGCGACAGGGTCGAGGGGGTCAGGCTACCTTCCTCGTAGTCACCCAGCTCAGCTTGGAGCACGTATGATGACAGAAGAGCGTATGTGATTTGTGAACAGGTCAGGCGAGCTGAAACATTGTGTGACAGTTCCACTTACATTAATTTAATTCTATTAACTGTCTCGGTGGCGCAACGGTATCTCGGGTTCGACTCCCGGGTCGGACCAAATGTTTGTATGATTTGCAAATATTTATTTCGAAGTTTGGGTGTTTTCTATGTATAATATGTATGTATTTACAAAAAAAAGTATATAAGTATTCTATCAGTCAGTCTAGTTATCATAGTACAAGCTCTGCTTAGTTTGAAATTAAATGACGTTGTGTGTCCAATGTCCAAAATATTTATTAATTTATTTACAAATTTTATGCATATTTGTACATCGGTGGTCTTATGCCCAGGGTATTCTCTTCCAGTCAACCTTCAGGTGGTATAGAATTTTTATAAGGCAGTAGGTGCACAGAGGTTAAATACATATTGTGTATATAGAACACATCATACATACAAATATAAACGTACATATAGGCATATATACATGTACTAATACCGTGTGATGACGGGTTAAGAATACATAGTGTTGCCACCCCTATTCATCCCGTGGGTGTCGTAAAAGGCGACTAAGGGAACAAAGTATGCAAGACAACATCATTACAAAGAGAAGGAAAACTTGAAACAAACCTTATTGCAAACCGTCTGGCCAGCGTGGTATGGTAGGCCAAAACCTCCTTGCTAGGAGAGGCCTATGTCCAACAGTGGGTTGTGAAAGACTGTTGATACTAATGTAGCATGTTTGGTCAAGTGTTTAGAGTTCAAAGTCGTGTGGCAAATCTTGTGAAGGTTGACTAGTAGATATTGCCATGTGGGAATAATTCTGCTTCATGTAGTACAAATGTGGAGTTTTAAATAAATAAAAATCAAGTAAAAAGTGACTTAGTTGCGAATTCTGATATGACATAAGTAAAAAAAGGTTAAACAATTGGACAGTTTGTGAATTTGTCGTTTCGTTATTAAAGTGTACTTATGTGTAGGTGCCAGGAGAGGTGTGGAAGTGTACTTGCACCCCTCTTGTAGAAAAAAAAATATATATTTGACTTATTTCATTACAAGCAGAAGAACCCCCCCACCGTCGCCCCTCAATACGTATGACGCAGCAACGCACTTGTGTTTCTTGGCAAGTCACTTAAGATCAAATAAACTGTCTGCTTGTTTATTGGCTATAACCATAAAAATGCTGGCCATAAAAAAATAGTTTTTATAGTATACTAGCTGTACCCTTCGCGGGTTGCTACGCCATGAACTAAAATAAATTTCAAGGAAAATTATAAAAAAAGTATTCATAACATCTCAGAAACCATCGTGGCCTCTAGCACACACCACTTTGCTAAAGATAATCACACATCATTTTATAAAGGACACAGACAGACAGACAGACAGACAGACATTCGTTTATATATATATAAATATAGATATTTTTGTCCTTACATTCAATTAAATCTCTTCGAACTGCCAGAGCTATTTGATACCGTGTGGCGTCATCTTTCAAATCTGAAGGTTCTGGCGGATAGAACTTGACTGCGAAACGGACATCCCAAGGTTCATCTGAAAAAATATATTGAAATTAGTGTTTTTTTTAAAGATTCTATTATGAATATATCTTGTGTTACGGGGGACTTTACAAATATACATGAAATAGACACAAAGAACATTCAGACTCGGAACAACAATTTATGGAGCACACAAAATGTTGTCCTGTATGGAGTTTGAACCTACAATACTCAGCGGGTGTGGCGATCGCTTAAACCACTACGCCATCTGTAGATTAGGTTGCCATATTTTATTGAATATTACTCTTAACAGATGGGTATACACATATAATGTATTATATTTAAAGACAATAAATATAATAACATGCAATTATCAATAACTAGCTGACCCGCGCAACTTCGTCTGCGTCGCAAAATAATAATTTTTGCCCGTTTTCACAACATTTTTCTTTGATGCTCAGCTTCTATTAGTCGCGCCGTGATGTTATATAGGTTTCCACGACAAGTGCGCTATCCAACACTAAAAAAATATTTCAATTCGAATCAGTCGTAAGTAATCGCTAAAAGCGATTAGTCAATTAGCGCGTTCAACCACACTATTGATGTTGTAATCACCGCAAAACCATAGTTTTTTTTTTATTTAAGAGTCTACCAAAGTGACTCTATTATGCCTGGTGGCAAGCATAAATAGAATCCAAAAGTTGTGGTCACCATACTCATTGCGAATGCAGACAATGCAGTACGGTGATCCACACTAAGGCGGCCTAGTAAGATGCTTCTTCACGCCCTGTTTGGAGACGTGGCAGCCATACCACGATAACCATCACCGTCTCAGGTACCAGTAGCCAGAAAACCAGGTGTACTCTAGAAAAGAAATCCCTGGAATCCCGACGTACCTCGGGCCATCTATCTACGGCTTGCAGATGACCCCTTTTCTGCCCCAAAAGAGCGTGTGCTCCGTAGCACGTCCCACTGCCATACTGGCCTGCTTCTGCTAGGGTGAGATAACCGTCACCCCTGCATCAATAGGCCTCCGGTCTCACACTCACCAACGAAACGCGACAGTACGAATGCTGTCACTTTAGGTTGGTCCTCTGGTGGTCTTGCATCTTCTTTATTTTGTAAATCTATCTCAACAGGTATCTCACTGCAATATACGTGTGATTTGATTACGTGGACTAATTAGTACTTCGTGCAGAGAATTAAATAAGGATTTAAAGGCAAGGAGCACCTGCACAGCTAGGGAAAGACTGAGTTAACATATTTGTTTACACTCTAAATTATAATTTCACACAAACATTGCTTCATTATCATCATCATCATCATCTCAACCAAAATACGTCCACTGCTGGACATAGCCCTCCCCCAAGGTTCTCCACAACAGCCGGTCCCGTGCCGCCCGCATCCAACAACTGCCGGCGACCTTAACCAGGTCGTCGGACCACCTTGTGGGGGGCACTGCGTTTCCCAGTACGCGGACTCCACTCCAGATCTTTACGGCCCCATCGGCCATCGTTTTGCGTGTAATGAGGCCCGCCCACTGCCTAAGTGGCACTGCCTAAGCTTAGCAATTTTACTGGCAATATCGGTGATCTTGGTTCGTCTGCGGATCTCCTCGTTCTTGATTCGATTACACAAAGAAATTTCGAGCATTGCCCTCTCCAAGATTGCTTATGGAACGATAATAAGTAGATTAAGTACACTGTATCACTACAAAATTAACAAATAAATACTTTAGCTTAATAATTTGTCTTTACTTTTAGTATCGTAGAAGTGGTACCGCTTTATAACCCCGTCTGTTTCTGTCGTAACGTAGACTTTAAAAAGTTTATAAGCTTTATCAAATTTTTAGCTGCACGGTTGACCTAGGTTTATCCGCAGATGGCGCCTGCGGCAGCGGGCAGGCGCTAGGAGGGATCTGGATGTCGTAATAACAGCTGTTCCTGGATCCCTCCTATGTCAGGCGCAGAGTAGCACATTGTGTGGTTTTAGTCGTTCTGATTCCGACATACCACTCCGCCATAAACCCGGCGGCGTGACCGCCCGAGGGAGGTTCGTTTCACTCACCGTTAAAAAAAAAGTAGTGTAAGTGGTCGCCACGCTAGTCTCTACTGTGCTGAGTGTTGTGGGTTCAAACTCCAGATGGGACAATACTTTGCATGATTCACAAATTTTGGGTGTTTTATGGGTCCGTTTCTTGTATGTTTGTAAAGTTTCCCGCAACACAGGTTTTTTCGTAGAGCGAGCGTTGTCTTTTAAAAGAAAAAAAACACCAATATAACTGCCTGTAGAGCCTTCGACAGAATATGGTATAATATTATCGTAATGATCAAACAATTATAGCACCACACGTGTTAACATCGGCAGTGGCAACAATATGGTGACCTCTTGCAGGCCTTGCTATTGAAGTTAACGTTAAATGATAATTACATAATAATGTTTTTTAACCTGATGAAAGATGATTAGACACCTACGTCTGATCATCTTTAATACTTACTCTTAAAAGTCTTGGACAGTCTTCGGTTTAGGTCAACCCAAACTCTCGGATCCCCTCGTTGCAAGTGCAGCATTCCAAAATAATCCTTCTCAAATAAATCCAAGGTATCACAGATTTTGTCAAGAAGATCCCCACCACGAGCTTTGCGCTGTAAAATGTTAACCACAATTTGTTTTAACGATTTTTTATAATCTAGAACAGGATGATATAATGGATCGACGTTTAGAAGAAGGTGGCTGACAGCGGATGATGTGAACTGCCCAGGATCGGGATAGTTGGCGCTCCTGAGGAGAGGTCTTCGTTTAGCAGTGAATGACTGACGTTATAAGAGAACAAAACATATTGTAACGGTGGCCACACACTTGTAATTATTGACTTGCAGGTGGTAGTCGCCACTTCTGTTCGTTTGAAGTGAGTTATAATGACATATGTCCATGTATAGACAGATTAAGAATGACAGAGTGTCACCACATCTATTCATTCCATAAGTGTCGTAAAAGACGACTGAAGGAGCAAGCTACGCTGGACAAACACTGCAAAGAGAAGGCAAATTTTAAACAAACTCCATACCAACCCGTCCGGGCAGTGTTAAAACTACTATTCTAAGGCGAGGACCACATGTCAAACAGTGGACTATTAAAATGATGATATGATGTGATGTGATGGATGTGTAAGCCTTACACTGTCACGATGACTGTCATGCCTTTTACGTCCCAAGCGGGGTGTGAAAAAGCATCTCACTAGGTCGCCACAGTGTGGGTCGCCATACTGCATTGTCTGCATTTGCAATTAGTATGGTGACCGCAACTCTTGGATTCTATTCATGCTTTCCTTCAGGCAGAGTAGTCACTTTGGCAGGTTCTTAATATAGAAATATACTAGAAAACAATGCATCTAATAGTCATCAGTACCCTTTTTAAAGAGTGCGTAATAATTATTTTATGTCGTTGGTATATATTCGCTCAACTGGGTTTAATGAATCATGTGGCGAACAGTCTTGGAGTGGGAAGATTTATAGTCACTTTTATTGAGGTTTTAATAGTGTTAGTTCTGATAATCGTCAGCTCTATTATGCTTCTATCTATTACAAAAGAAGTTTCACATGCCTTTCGACTAGACTGTTAGTCTAGTAGTTAGTGACTCTGACTGCCAAATCGTAGTTTTAATTGCCACCAAAGACAATTGATTGTGCAATAAGTTTTACTTTTTTGTTTATTTAAAAAGATAACGCCCCTATTAGCAATATATCCTGTGTCGAGGGGACTTTGCAAACATATAAGAAACAGACACAAAGAACACCCAGACTCAGAATAACAATTTGTGGATCACACAGTGTTATCCCGTGTGTGGTTTGAATCCACAACACTCGGCGCAATACGCCATCTGTGCAGTCAAAATGTGCTATGTTTACATACAGATAATATGTGAGTATTAATGTGAGTATAAATGTGTCTACAATATGTGAGTATTAACAAATACATATATAATCTATCAACAGCCTGGTTACTACAGTACAGGGTCTGCTATGTTTGGAATCGAACTGCCGTGTAAGAGATCTATAAAGATCCTTTCATCTATATATTACTTCGTGAAGCAAAACTTTGGACCTCTTTTTACGAAAATTGTGCAGACGGAGGAGTATAAAATTTGCCATAATTATATTTTGTATGTAGGAGAAGTGCAGAACGCTAATATTTTTCAATAATAATGCTTTTAACGTACATTAAATCAATAAATTATTACACTCATTACACACACTACCATGTATTTGACACACACAAACAAGTATTTGTCACACGTAGAGATACTCTGTGGTCAAATTGTTTCTTTTGTTGATCATTTTGTCTATGGATATAGACTACTGACATAGACAAAGATTACTGTTTTATATATTTACTGTGGTCTTACTGAATGTCCAACAAAAAAGTTTTATTTGCCCCATTTAATATAAAAATACCAAGAGAAATAACGTTCGCTTATACAAAATTAGTTAATAAAAGTTGTGTTTTTTATGGTCGAATTTCGACCACTAGGCGACCACTGGTTAAATTAAATACGTATTTCGTGTCTTCTACTGTTGTTTTGGTATTATATAGGATTGGACGGATGTCAGAGTAGTTAAGCTATCACTGAATGTTGTGGGTTCGATCTTCACATGGGACTTAGTAGAAATCACAATGTCCGTTTTACGAATGTTTGTAAAGTCCCTCGTAACACAAAAAATGTTTCTAGAGTGGCAGTTGTCTTTGAAAAAAGCCACTTAGGAAAGAAAGAGATAACATATATGCTACTTACATCTATATCAACAGTGATATGATCCGAATCTAGTAACTCGACTCGAACTCGTCGCGTTCCAGTCCTGCGCCCGTGACGCTCCATACCGTCGTCTGATGAGTGAGCGAGACGGCGAAGGCTTTCGCGCATCGTTCACACACTGAAACAAATATTATCTTATATATAAAATTCCCGTGTCACAATGCTAATTACCTTACTCATCTGAAACGGCTTTACCGATTTTTACCAAATTTTATATGCATATTCAGTAGGTCTGAGAATCGGCTACTATCTATTTTTTATCCCCTTAATTGATAAGGGTTGTTCACCCTTAACATTTTTTTTTTTTTTGGACAATTTTTTCAAGTGTCACTACCCTTATTCATTCCATAGGTTAGGGAGTGATTACACAGGACAATATCTTACCGCAAATAGAAGGAAAACTTGCCACACCCTATATCAATCCATTTGGGTTAGTAGGCCAAAACTTCCTTACTAAGGAGAGGTCTGTTAAAGACAGCAGTGGACTGTTATTCAGGGTTGAAACCTCCCGCCCCCTTCCCCACCATTAATTAAAAAGACTAAGAGGCATTCCAAAAGCGGTAACACACTTTTGTCTTCAGCTATACGTGTAGCGATAATCACTTACCAACACGTGACGTCAGCATGTTTACATCCTACTTCATAATGAAATACACGCTACAAAGTTCATAGAAATTTGTTGTTACGAAGAAATAACTGATTGTAACGCAATTAATTCTTGTCCAGTCCTTACTCGGTGTATTCTGTCTACCTCCTATTGTGTGTAAATATTAGGAGATAATATCAGTTATTATATACACTAAACTAATACATGGAAGAGCTATATTTAATAATAATAGGTTTATTATATACCAAATACTTACAAAAAGGACTTAAAACTAGGTATGTAGGTACAAGAGGTGGGTTATCGCTCGGAGGCAATCTGTTGCCGGCAACCATAGGATAGAGAAAGAAATGTGATTTGTAAACAGTACAGGGTATTGTCTGGTTTTCACCATAGCTGAAGTCGGCTGGGGTGGCAATGCGAGGGCTACGGACTGCGCGCATCCTTTCGGAGAGGGCAGTAAAGAAACCATGAGGTTTCCACACAGGAGGGGGCCACCTACAGCTGTAGGTGGCCCGAGGTACGTCGGGGTTCCAAGGATTTTCCTACTAGGGTGCACCAGGTCTCCTGGCTACTAGTACTTGAGAGGGTGCGCGGTTTTTGGTTGGTTCGAGTCCGACATAACCACCCTTCGGTGGTATCCGTGGGGATTTCCGCACAGTACAAAAAAAAAGGGTATTGTCTGGTGTATTAAAAGTACATAAGAAAAGGAAATTAAAGTAGTATTATACATGTATATATAATAAAATGATAGTGTGTATTAAAAAATAAATACACGCAACATATACACAAATACATATATGCACTTATACAAGTATCGTTTACATACTTATATGAAATAATGTGACCTAATTGACTAGAAAAAAGAAAAATTCTTCCAGGTAATGTTCCTTTCATGATGATAATGTATTCCTAGCCGATTTCGGCCACGGCTGTCAGTTTCAACGGAGACCAGTGAACTACGCAGTAAAACTTACTGCAGAGAGAAAGTAAAACTTGAAACGAACCCTCTCCCAACCTGTTTCGCCAACGTACAGAAGCGGGCCAAAACCTCCTTTTGAGAAGAGGTCTACGTCCAGCAGTGTCTGCTCAAGGCTGTGGATAGATGTGATGTGTTGATGCGATAGACGCCGGTCTGAAACCGATGGAGGGAGATACAATCCCGATGCTGGCCATGATTTTCAAACACGAATGACTGACGAGAGAGTGAGAAATAAAATCTTTAGTGTAAAAACTAGAAGAATATGTTATACAGCCATTTTTGCATTACGTGAGTGACAATTGGTGGTCTTTTTATTCACCTCGATAATATACTAAACTGATTTCAACTCAATTTAGAATGAAGCTTATTTAATGAGGAGGGACGAACATAACCTCGATAACAGCTAGTTGATTATAAATCTAAATATTTTAATGATCAATTGGTTTGCTATATAATGTAATATAACTACGATTCTTGTCCTACGATGGATGATAGCCGTTGTACTTGAGTCTTCTTATAATTGACCCTCGGTTCCACTTCATCAGACACGAGCGGCTTCGTCTCGCTCCAGTGGTATGATGAACTTTCTCTGGTATACACTTTGAGAGAGGAAATGAATTCAAAGGTTTGATTACAAATACAGTGTATCTTTCTCATTATTTTCCTACGACTTTTGAGACTCCCAGGGCGTGAATAAAAATGTATTTTAAATCTGTCACCATACGGATATTACGGTATTTAAACAAGGAAAATAAATAAGTAGAACGAAGACCTTTGAACTAAAAGGAATGTCACAAAAGCTAAGAATTCAATAAGTAACTGTAACATCAACTAGTAATTCGGGTGTAGTATAATATTTACACAACGCAGTGTGCACCCAGGTGTAAGGCGTAATGTATGTGTCCTACGAGCAGCGAAATGCCGAGCCGATAAAGGTGAGCAACATGCAATAAATAGCTTCCTGTTTCTCATTAATCTTTCTGTTAGACTTCCAAGGTTAAACTGCTAAATCTATTTTAATGAAATTTTATAAAGACACTTTGAATTTTGAGACAAAAAATATTAAAAGATAAATAAAAAAACATAACAGTATTAAAATTTTAAAATATTTCTTTAAAATATGACAAAATATGTGATTCAAACGTTTCTCTAATAAGACGCGTTTTGTTTTTGGCACTCCTATGTGTAGTTAAAGTCTTTTAGCATTTTAGTTTACATTTTTAGAGCGCTTTTCACAGTAATCCGGACTAGTGATTATTTATTCCTTAGGGCAATAAAGTTCATATAAGTCGGAAAAATTTTTTTGCTTATAAATAGCCACACGATTTTAAGTCACGAGTCTAGGTCAATGACTAGAGAGACTCGGGAACGTCGGCTAATCTTTACACACTAAATGAATAAACATGAAGAGGTTATATAAAAATCTATTTATTGACGTATCTTTTAGTAGTTATTGATAATTAATAAATAAAACGTGAGACTATTGCTTAATATACCTAGTGTAAAGCAGGGGTGTATAATACGAGTGTATCCCAACCTATCTCTTGCGACGTCTGACGTCCGTCCGTGTGGTGACGGATTAAGAATACATAGTGTTACCACCCCTATTCATTTCGTGGGCGTCGTATGCAGGCAAATATCACTACGAAGAGAAGAACTTGAAACAAACCCTATTTTAATCGGTCTGGTCAGCGTGGTATGGCCAAAACCTCCTTGCTAAGGAAAGGCCTATGTCCAGTAGTGGACTGTAAAAGACTGTTGATATCTCATGGGAATATAAGGTCCGCATGAATGTCATTACACAAAAGTTCAACAAAAGATGACCATTGCGAGTATGGTAACCCATACTTTGGCAGTCTAGTTAGACGGTTTTTCACGCCCCGCTTAAGGGACCCAGGATCATAGTGGGAGAGCTTATGTATGTTTGCCACTCTAAAACAGCTTTCGAGGTCAGCACGTATTTCAGGTAAAAGAAGGAAAAGTATATAGTTAAAAAAAGATGAGCATAAATACATAGACTGTCAAAATAACCTTCCTTTTCGTTTTGCCGTAATCGAGTGAAAAGATGACAATCAGAAGGTCTAATAAATATATGCCATATTTAAAAAAATAATCTTCGTATATTTGTGTTCGTAAAATTCGACAAAGCGATAGATTCCATTGACATTTTGAATAGAACTTACATTTCAATAAGCTTAAATGTTACCACTTCTATTCAACCCGTGGGTGTCGTAAAAGGCGACTAAGGAAACAAAGTATGCAAGACAACACCATTACATAGAGAAGGAAAACTTGAAACAAATCCTATTCCAAACCGTCTGGCCAGCGTGGTATAGTAGGCCAAAACCTCCTTGCTAAGGAGAGGCCTATTTCCAGCAGTGGAAAGTAAAAGGCTGTTGATATATTACAATCACTTTAAAAAAAGAACAAATTTTAAAACTTGTGTATATGTTATACGTGCGTATATGAACACACACATACGTTTTTAAGTTCATTATATTAACTGTAACATGTGTGTGTACGTATGTACACGTAAGAATTTATGCTTCTGTGGCGTAACAAAAGAAAAATCTTTCTAAATCTTATTTCTTCTTCTATGTTTGTAGAGAAAACGACATTAATAATAGAAAAAAAGGTATTTAATACATCGAAAGAAAGTTTTATTATAACCCTTTATCTAGTAAAGTAAAACAACAAAATGTCGGTTAGCTCATTTCATGGTGTCGATTATTCGTGACGGTGTGCACGCGTATTGTAAAAATTTCCTCTCATCATTTTTTCCTAACGTGGCAAAAAATGTATAATTTAAAAAAAAAAAAAAAAGACATTAAGATTCTTACGATTATATATATTACTTTGAGTTCACGTAAATATTTTTCAATATAATGTAGATACTTACTTTATATATGAACTTAATTTTTATAAACATTTTGTAGCAACCAAAACATCAGCCGGTAAAAAATAGTACTCACTCATCGAACCATAATTCTAAGAAAACTGAACTAAGGAAACTTCCCCCCGGATACCACCTACTGGTGGTTATGCCGGACTCGAACCGACCAAAAACCGCACGCCGTCACAGGTACCAGTAGCCGGAGAACCAAGTGTACCCTAGAAAGGAGATCCCTCAAAAAGGAGACTTCCCCTACGTTCAAATATACGTGGTACGTATTCTGAAATACACCATAAAATACTCCAATACGCTAACGGTAAGACTAATGCCTAACAAATCGTGTACTTCATAGTTATATACAATGATCACTTTAACTGGGCATTAAGCCAATCCACTGAGATTGTACAAAATAAGACGAAAAGTACATTTGTGTTTATAGCACAATAACACGTATAAACGCCATCTGACGAAGGCATAACGAACTACGGAGTAACTATTAATTCTGCATCGCACAATGGAAGTTCTCACGTCGGTTGGTTCGTATGTATGTATACATTGAACGTCTCAGCATTAACCATTGTTGAGTGACAGTGGAATTTCCACATTAGCCGCAGTACTGACAACCGTTGGGTAAAGGAGTTCTAGAGTGGAGACCGCGTTTCGCTAATTATAGTGTAAGCTACAGGCCAGGTGGAGTGACGATTTGCACAAGATTGTTGTCAGGACTTGGATGCAAAAAGCCCAAAATTTATCAGAGTGGCATGCAAGGGGAGAGGCCGATATCCAGAAGTGGACTGTGATAGGCTGATGATGATGATGATAATAAGGGTTGAATCCGTGACCTCGCCCAAACAATGGTTAATCACGAGACGTGATCACCTCGGTTCTTCTTTTTGTGTAAGACAGAAATGGTATATCTAATCAAAGACTTGCTTAAAGTTTTCATGACACTAAATCAGAAGTGCAAAAATGTGAGTCTTTCATATGTCTCTGTACACCCTTTCGAGGATAAAAGATGTAAGGGTATGTATTTTACTATCATTGATTTGTTTTGTACAGCTAAATTAATTCAACCATATACAAGCTTACATTATCTATGGAATTTGTAGTTTCATGGCCAGTTATCCCAAGTACACATTATTACGTAGGAAATAGAAATAGCATATAGCAAATATTTATGTTGCGCTAAATTCATCCACTCAGCTTTGGCGAACAACAAATGTGTACCTCGCTATCAAAATGTTAATCAACAGCAACGCGTAAAATAATATTAGAACACTGTTTTTCTCGAATAAAAAGTGGAGTATAACGATAAAAACAAACTTAACCTTTCACAGTCCACTGCTGGACAAAGATTAGATTATTTGAAAGAGAAAGAGAGATTAGAAAGAAGAATTTAAGCTACTATACCACCTCTTGTTTTTTGTTGTCGTGGTGGAAAATCCCTTCGGATCTGCAACTCCCCGGGGACGCAGGAGTCAAGAGTATGTGGTGTTTCCACTAAAAACCACCCCGGCGGCCGGTCTCAGGCGTCCTTCTCTGAAGGGGACCCGGACCATGTTATTTCAGATCTTCTCTAGAATCAACGCCGCGCCTAGTCAGACCCTATCCTGGTGACGCCACAAAGGCTTCCCCACTACTATACCATCCTCAGACGGGTTGTTATACTAACTCGTAATAATATTTGTGTGTATTCATCCAACAATTGAATTTAATTTCACGAAAAAACTGACTCGATAAATAAAATGTATGCATCAGAGTCAAAGCATTAGTAATAATACTAGAATAATAATTAGTATGTAAAAAAGTCAGTTTTACGTACATCAATATTCAATGAGTACAATGACCTATATAGATTCAAATTTAGGAACAGAATAAATTTAAATTTAAAATTAGAATGTACTCAGTCTTTTTTATATCCTGTTGTCATATAGACAGGTGATATTGGTTCTTTAACTTTTGATGGTAAAAAAAGCATAGACTAGGAGAGTTATAAAACCTCTTTTTAAAATGTTTCTGTCTGAATAGTAGAATATTGTTAGAGTTCTTTTAATTTGATAAATAAACCTTATGACGACTAAAGTATCCTTAATTACAAACAATCTTTAACTCAAATAACACAAAACAATCGTCTTTAATGAACGCCAAAGTCTTTGAGTTAATCGCTTAAATTTTGTCGATATTTATCACACTGTAGGTCAAACTTAACTGTCTTGTGGTCGTGGAGGAACCTGCCTGTATTACTGGACCATAGATTGGTTCATTCCCAAATGTTACTAATTCTAACAGAACATTCGAAGACGACCATTTCCGAGAAACGATTTCGTATGTAAACAGAACAAAAACGCCACAACCTGTCTATATTCGACTTTATGTTTATTTCAGTAAAGGTTATGCCAAAATGCACTATTATCAGAACTTAATCTAGAATCGTACGGACGAATCGATTGTCACTTCCTTTCTCGAATCTTCATGTTATTTCGTAAAAATATACAGAAATATCAATTTACGTAGGTAGGTTTAGGTACGTCAGAGAAATATTAGACATACAGACATACAATAAATATTAGTAAAGAAGTATTTGGAAATTTATTTGGAACGCGCAACTGACTTAATTATAACAAATCTTACAAAACCAATCAAATAAAACGGCTCACTGTTAGTGGAATAAGTGCTACTGCACACGAGTGACTTCTGTCAACATGACACGAAAACTGTCACTGTCATTTACTGTCATAAGTTAAAGGACCCAACAAAGGGTGACAATCGTTACATTTTTGTTTTGTAACATAATCGTTTAATCTAAGCCCCCCGAGAATTCATGACAGGGGCGTCCGTCATGGCACTTGTGATACTTCAGCTGTAAATGCATCTGAATTTTAGACAAAAAAAACCAATTAAATGCGTACAATGATCCAAAAATTGTTGTGCCCAGTCTGGGTGTTCTTTGCGTGCATTTCTTGTATGTTTGTAAAGTGCCTTGCGACACAGCATATAAAAAAACTATATTCGACACTGTCTCCTGAAACATAGGTAGGTACCTACCACAGGGAGCCATTACTCATACAGAACATAGAAGTGTTTTCTTGAGAAAACAGACTAGTGCACTACAGCTCTAAGAGTCAACATACAATTGCGTTATAGAGCTTACATTGTATTTCCATGATTTATGTGAAACTATTAAAGATAATCCTACAATTTGGAACGTGATTGTAAGCGAAATAGCACAAAGAGCTTGTACGCTCATTCATTGCAAGTGGATATTGACAGATAGTTGTCTGTGAAGGATTAAAAATAGGTAGTGTCACCGAAGTGGCACTCATCGCATGGGTAGCGTAACAGCTAACTAAGAGGACAAATAACGCAGGACAACACCTCTACAAAGAGAGCATAAACTCCATACCAAACAATCATCAACAGCGTATATTAGTCTACTGCTCAACATAGTCTTCGTAGAAAGGTAGAAAGTAGGTTTTGATACACTATGCCACGTTGGTCAGACGGATTGGTATAAGGTTTATTTCAAGTTTTCTTTTTTTTAGAGCACTGTTGTCTTAGGGAGTTTAAAAAAAGTTTAGTCAATTTATTACGAATTTTTTCAGAAGTTTTTTTTTCTATATGAAGAGCCTACCGAAGTACTCTGCTCCGCTTGATAGAAAGCATGAATAGAATTCAAAGAGTTGTGGTGACTATACTCATTGCAAACGCAGACAATGCAGTGTGGTGACCCATACTATGGTGGCCTAGTGAGATGCTTTTTCACGCCACGCTTGGGGACGTAAAAGGCATGACAGTCATCGTGGCAGTGTAAGCCTCATATAGTTAACACGATAACTGTCACCCCTGCTTCAATGGGCCCCGGTCTCGCACTCACCAACGAAACACGACAGCACGAATGCTGGCGCTTTAGGTTGGTCTTCTGTAGGAGGGTGATACTGCCCCGGTCGAGTCGGCTCGTTCGTGCTGAAATTAGTATGGCTCTACTGCCTTTAAAATTACGAACTTAGTTACGAACTATCCATTTCCATGATACAAACTCAGTACGTACTCAGGTGAGGTCGACTTAGGACCCAAGTTTTGGTGGGAACCCTATGCACGTAAACTCAGTCTATATGCATAATATGTGAGAGTCGTGACCTGGTGTAGAAATTATTCTAGTTCTGCGGTTCGGCGTATAAGAGTGCCAAGAATAGCAAACAGTAAACGAATGTCATTGACAGTTGTTTTTAATTGTGATTTATTGTAGGTAATTATCGCTACCGAACATCACCTCGTAACAAATCTAAATCTATCTAAAAAAACAATTCTCGCACTCAGAATATACAAGCATGTTGTGTCGTTTGGAACTTTTTAAATATCCATACACACGTAAACTAGAAAGAACACTTAAGAGATACATATATTTTCTTCTATATAAAGGGCCCTGCCAAAGTGTCTCTACTCTGCCTGATAGAAAACATGAATAGAATCCAAGAGTTATGGTCACCATACTCAATAGAACTACAAACAATGCAGTATAGTGGCCTAGTGAGATGCTTTTTTACGCCCCGCTTGGGGACGTGACAGTCATCTTGGCAGTGTAAGACCCACGCACTTACCACGATAACTGTCACCCCTGCATCAATGGGCCTCCGGTCTACTATCTCTAGCGTGGCTCTACTACCTCTATTATTATGATTACTCTTATTGAAGGGGTTGGTGACCAAGTTAGCACGTTTCTGGTAGCTGGAGTCCGAAAAAGGTCCGACGGCAGTTTTTTTTTTACAGAACTTCAACATAGCCTAGTACTTGGGTTGTGATCTGATGGCAGTCACTCGATCGAAATTCAGCCGTCAGAACTTAAGGCCAACTCAACTTAAGAAGCAAGCCTCGGCGAAAAGTAAACTCCTCATTCAATCGATCAACCTGTCGCCGTCCACGGTCTTCTTCAAGGAACGCCAACCATCCCAGTCTTGGGCAATTCGTAGCCATCCGCTGCCAGCCACCTTCTTCAAGTCGTCGGTCAATAATTCTCGACACTGCGGTCACCGACCCGCCTGCCAAGCGTGGTGACTATGGCAAATTCCCCCCATAGACCACAACTTCTTATTAATTTGAAGAAAATACAGTAATCAAACAGAGAACATTTAATATGTGTCTCATGACATCTCAGACAAATGAAGCAATTAAGACTTCCCGTTCTTAATATCCAATTAAGACAACTATCTAGTTTAATTTGGTCAACGATACTTCACGATACTGCGGTCACAAGTCGGGTCATTTTCGTCGTCGATTCGTCACGCTAGCAAGGACCGGCCGCCATTTTGGTTATATCACAGCATATTAACAACAGTAGCTTATCTAAGGTCGCTCGGCGGGTTATTAGCCTACTCTTGACTTGACGTTCAGGGTTGTCACTTTTATTTTCAGTTTAATATCATTAACAGTACTAGGGTTTAATTATAATTAAAAAAATAATTTAAAAAATACAAAATATCACGGTAGAGCTATTGTTTGTTTATTCCACTTTAAGGTTAAAATGACTGGACTGATTTCGATGTAACTTTCGTTTGTTAGCTTATCGTCATAATTTAAATTTTTATATTCTTTCCACCCTACTAGACAAAGAGGGTAGTACTATTTTTAAAAACGTAAACCAGTGCCAAGAACACACCAGTATATTAAAAAAAAAGCCTTTATATGTACAAAACATATCACATAATAACTCTGAAGAATAGTCATTATTCAATAATCATAATTTATAATGTTGTGGTAGACACATACAGCGCAAACAAAAATATACACTACAGCGCCATCAAGCGAAGACACATCTAACTACGGTAAATGAATTACGTAACAATTACTAATATTGAATCGCAATGTAGAAATTTTCACGACAATTAACATTTGGCACACGCAAGATAGTCGCTACAGTCCAGGACGAGATTATAGTTATATCCAACATCTGTCACGTAGAACGAGTAGAAAGTTAAATAAAACTCAATATGTATAAAATATGTATCATTCATCTTCAATAATTGAGATTAAATCAGTCAAAAGACACATTACATAAATTTCTCGACGAGTTAATCAGTTAATTAGCTATTCAAAACTACTGTTTTAATATTTATATACTTTCTAACAAAAAAAATGTTAACATTCTGGATTTGTTCGCTTAAAAGGATGAAGAGGTACTTGCAGGTTGAGATGCGCGCGTGCAAGGTTATCAATTTCATCAACTGCTAATACAGTTAATTTATCAACAATGATTCTCATTTGTAAATTTGAAAAGAAATAACTGTGAATAATTAAACGATTCCAGCTAGGTTAGCCTATGGATGGATAACTGTCCTTAAGATATTATCCTTAGCATCTTTCCGTGTCTCGTACAGCACGTTAATTCTTTGGATTCTTTTACTCGATATGGATCTTTTGTTATTTTATTTCCATCGACTTTACTGGTATATCTTCATCTAACACATCATCAATCTATCGCAGTCTACTGCTGGACATAGGTCTCTCCAATTGCGCGCCACTTGGTTCAATTCTCGGCTTCTCGCATGGGTCTCCTGCCAGCCGTATTAAGATTACACTCCACCTGGTCTGTGGACGTCCTACACTACGTTTTCTGACATGCGTCCGCTTATTTAGTATGCTTGATAAGAAAATCCAGTTGTATATGCATTGATTCCAAAACTTTTGTTCCATAACTTCAACAATATCAATTTTTGCATTGCGTAATGTAGTAAAGAGGTCACATATTGATTGCGGTTTTGACCGCCACATGTATCTGAAAATAAGTTTATTTATTTAAGGAACACAATTATAACGATAATGCAGCACTAGTCTGCCAATTTCAGAGATTCACTTCCGTCTAATACTTCCTGTGGATGTCCTACACTACTTTTATAGAGACGTGGTCTTCACTCAAGAACTCGTATACGGTTGGCGTTCCTGGGGCTTATATGACCAGACGACTTCCACTTCATAATCCGATAGGCGATGTCGATAACCTGGGGCATCTACCGGGTCCCTTCATTTCTAATACGATCTGTTAGGGAAACGCCGAATATAATAACCGATCGATTATGGTGATGTATGCTATTTTGACCTTAATGCAGACCTCCTCAACAAACTAGATCGCCTTCTCAATAACTGCATTCAATTCGTTAACAATCTTCGCAAGTATGATCATGTGTCTGCTTTACGTTCCCAGCTACAATGGCTCCCAATTCGACAGCGCCGTAGTTTGCGTGCACTCACTTTTCTTTTTTCGTTCCTCAACTCTCCATCGCTACCTGAATACCTTGTTCCCCACTTCTGTCTCTTATGTTCCACCCATAATCGAAACCTTCGGTCAAAAAACAACATCCTTCTTCTATGCACCCCTCACACCTCCAACTTTATCAATTCCTCCTTCTTTGTGCAGTCAGTTCTTCTGTGGAATGCACTACCCGCCGATATCAGGATGTCCACAAATCGCCACATATTTAAGGCGAAAGTACGTGATCTACTTAGAGATAATTTGGTGGAATCATCTTAACGAGTACCCGAGTTAGTTTTCATATTTATATAGAATATTGTATTAATTTTATATACATATATGTTTATGTATTGTTTATGTACTGTTTATATGTACTTTATTATTTTACCTTTGCACCTACCGTTCATGTTTCTACATCACCTAAAGGTTGACTGGGAGAGAATGCCCCATGGCATTAAGTCCGTCTTTGTACAACATGTGCATCAAGTATAAATAAATAAATAAATAACCTTTTTCATTGTACGCTGAGCGCACACTTTGAGCTTATTTCCAAGCCTTGTCGTAGCCTTCCGTACTGTTTCAATTTTGTGAGTCAAGACATGTAGGATGAACTAATTGAAGACTTTGATCTTCAGACACTGTGGAATCCATAATGAGAAGACTTGTGTCGTAGTGTGTGTTCATCGAACATAAGCTTAATTTTATCCAAGTTCATCCCCTAACGCAGGTAGATAGTTATCGTGGTGTGTGAGCCTGTGAATACTATAGAGCAAGAGCCCGTGAGTGCCAGACCTTCGTCATTTTATAAAAGCTGAAAGTTCTTCTATGTGTGTCCCTAGTACAGGTAAGAATGATCCCCAAACATGAAGCTGAGGCAGCGGTGGCTTTGGCAGATAACAGGCAACAAAAGTGTGTAAAATTCCATCTCAAATTCGTCTTGATATAAAACTTGATTTTTTTATATTTGATTCATAATAATATCAAAACTCGCGTTGCTCATTGCCAGACAGTTAGTATGGTTCCAACCCTCTGCCGGACACCCCTAAACTATTATAATTTATAATTATACTTACGTTATATTATAAAACCTAAGTTTTATATATAATTTTTTGGGAGCCTATTAAACTATGTTTACATAGTAGCCGGACAGTTTCGAAGGTTCTATCATCTTGCCAGACGCATTCAAAGGCTGCGGTCCGAATTGTGCTCATAGCACTTACGACGTTTAAACTGCTAACGTGTGGACCGATTTAGTGAGCGCGCGATGACGGTGAAAATGATGAAAATATTTAGATTTAATTAAAATAAATTAATTTCTCTGTAAATTTCTTATCTTAAAAAAAATGTGTCCTTTGGTATAATAAACACTAAAATTTGATTTACTTTGTTTCATTGGCTTTATAATTTTAATAACATTGACAATAATAAACTTCTTAAAAATGAAAAATAATATCAATTAAATTATTAGATTTTCGACATGATTGACATTGTATGAGAAAAATTTTACTCAGTATTATTTTAAATATTTGTTACTGAAATTGTAAAAATTAATCAATGAAATTTCTGGGTTAAGAAAAAAATAAACTGCACAATTTGAAATTAATAACAATGGATGCGCAGTGAAATCCCGCAATAGACCAAGCGCTCTGTTTCATTCGCACTAGTTACTGTATACGCTCCTTGCTCTCCTGATTACTGCTGACTTTGAATGCGTCTGACAAGATGATAGAACCTTCGAAACTGTCCGGCTACTATATAAACATAGTTTAATAGGCTCCCAAAAAATTATATATAAAACTTAGGTTTTATAATATAACGTTTAGTTACTGTATTCGCTTCTTGCTCTCCCGATTACTGCTCATTTTGAATGCGTCTGGCAAGATGATAGAACCTTCGAAACTGTCCGGCTACTATATAAACATAGTTTAATAGGCTCCCAAAAAATTATATTTAAAACTTAGGTTTTATAATATAACGTTTAGTTACTGTATTCGCTCCTTGCTCTCCCGATTACTGCTCACTTTGAATGCGTCTGGCAAGATGATAGAACCTTCGAAACTGTCCGGCTACTGTGTAAACATAGTTTAATAGGCTCCCAAAAAATTATATATGAAACTTAGGTTTTATAATATAACCTTTAGTTACTATATACGCTCCTTGCTCTTCCGATTATTGCTCACTTTGAATGCGTCTGGCAAGATGATAGAACCTTCGAAACTGTCCGGCTACTATATAAACATAGTTTAATAGGCTCCCAAAAAATTATATATAAAACTTAGATTTTATAATATAACGTTTAGTTACTGTATTCGCTCCTTGCTCTCCCGATTACTGCTCACTTTGAATGCGTCTGGCAAGATGATAGAACCTTCGAAACTGTCCGGCTACTATGTAAACATAGTTTAATAGGCTCCCAAAAAATTATATATAAAACTTAGGTTTTATAATATAACGTAAGTATAATTATAAATTATAATAGTTTAAGGGTGTCCGGCAGAGGGTTGGAACCATACTAACTGTCTGGCAATGAGCAACGCGAGTTTTGATATTATTATGAATCAAATATAAAAAAATCAAGTTTTATATCATGACGAATTTGAGATGGAATTTTACACACTTTTGTTGCCTGTTATCTGCCAAAGCCACCGCTGCCTCAGCTTCATGTTTGGGGATCATTCTTACCTGTACTAGGGACACACATAGAAGAACTTTCAGCTTTTATAAAATGACGAAGGTCTGGCACTCACGGGCTCTTGGACTATACCACGATGACTGTCATGCCTTTACGTCCAAAATCGGGGCGTGAAAAAGCATCTCACTAGGCCGCCATAGCAATGACTATAATGACCTCTTGGATTCTATTCATGCTTTCATCGTGCAGAGTAGAATCACTTTGGTAAGTTCTTAATAGAAAAAAAAAGAATCAAATTTTTGTAAAAAGAGCGTTTGATGTGTTATGAGTTGTCAATGTTGACCTAGAAAAAGGGGTTTTGAGCGCATATTTACTTATGCATTTAGTTCGCTATTAATACATATCGCTGAGACTAGCTAGTCATTTATTGGGTTTTGCAAATCAATGATATCACAGAATTGCAATAATTTGGAACATTTAAATATTCATTATCGGTATTTATCATAATTTTGCTGTATAATTATAAGAGTTATGTATACAGACTTCTTTTGTAACATACTCTTTCGTGCCTTTAGAGTTTATTTACTGGCGATGTTTAATAACATCTGTTGATCTTTTGAGACGGAAAACAGAAGTCGGGATACCTTTTTTTACCTGTAACGTTAGCTGGGGAAATGTTATTAATATCACTATATTATATATAACTGAGAAGGTAGCACTTACCCAATTTTACCAGTATATAGAGCTCAAAAACTTAAAATTTTGATGTATTTAACTCATTTTTGTCAAAAATCTAGTTTAGCAGCTTCTCGCAGAAAACCCTCAATATCTTATTCGGTACGTAAAGCAGTAATTTCTTGTGGCCTTGACTAGTAATATGCTCCGATAAAGTATCGCACTATAACAGAACAAAAAGAAATGAGAGTTCTTTTCGATATTAGTGTGTGTGATAGCTATATCTATATATTCTGTATTTACACAAACCTCACACCATCGCGTCTTTTTGATTTGATAGTGTGTATGCAACAATGATACCAGTAGTTGAAAATTTTCTTCAAAATTTATGGTGTTGAAACTATTTTTAATCAGGTAAAATATACTCTATGACAAATCAATATATTATTTTAGCTTGAAAATTAGCTGAACACGTGCCATAAGTTTTTTCTTTCACACACGTTACCATTTGACCTCAAAGCAAGACTTGTACTAAAAAAGCTAGATTGACTGAATGAATAATTATATACTCTTTTGTAAGGCCGTAGGCCTTTAACCTCCACTGCTAGACATAAGCCTCTCCTTAAAAAGGCTTTGGTCTACTATACCACACCGCCAGACGGGTTGGTATAGATTTCTGCTTAAGTTTTATTTTTCTGATGTTGTCCTCCGAAGTTTGCTCCTTAGTCACCTCTTACGACACCCATGAGATGAATATGGGCCCATTAAAATTAAAATCCATTAAATGACTTCCATATTCATTTTATCACTTTCAGAATATCACTAATGCACAATGCAATACTACAGCATAAGAACAAGTATACATATAATACAAAGTAAGCCACATTTTTGAGGGAGTCTGAATTGAATTCATAAACTAGCAACACATACAAAATGGCGATACAATAATTGCTTATTACGCTGAAACAGCCACAAAACAATGATACTTATCGATGTTAGGCGATTTTTTAATTTTATCTAACTCGTCCTTTGTAATTTCTATACACTATTATCACACAAATCATCATAATTAACATTACAAAATTTGAAAAAAAAAACGTGCGTATCGAGTGACAGTACTTCTGATACCAAACGCGGGAAAAGCGTTTAACCGCCAACGACTGGCATCTTTTTTTTTCTGTATGTAGCATTGACTATGAGACTTGCGGTTCGATTCATCACGCTCTCCAGTATTCGCAAAAACGAGTTGCTTTTAAAACCATTGGACACATCACCAAAATTTAGGCGTACATAATTGCTCACGTAAGCGATTTTATAATAATGGCGTAGCAGAAATATTCACGGTGTTTCTATTTTATGCGATAACTAGCCACCCGCCCCGGCTTCGCATGGATATGTTTCAAATTCTTTTTGCATGTCTATGCATATAAATCTTGTACTTAATTTTTTTTTTATTGTTGAAAATCGCATTAAAAGACGGGAAGTAGGCAGCGTACAAGAATAAAAAGTTACTTCATTATACACTACGTTATGATTATCAATCACGACCGATAATATCAAGACACATTCATTAATTGAGAGTTTATTTCCAAGGACAATACTCCTCACTCTCAGAATCAGGTGAGCCTAAACCTCCCACTTCTCCGTGTAGTGACGGATTGAGAATACAGAGTCACCAGCCCAATTGTCGGGTCGGTATTTTTTGCCACTTTCGTAAAAATACGTTAATAAAATGCTATAGAACATTTTATATATAGATTTTAAAATTTTAGATTTTAGTTTATTGGTCGACGGTTAGTTTCGTTCATCAATTCATGGTGGAACTTCTATTAACTCTGTGGATAAACCATAAATTCCAAAATACTTTTTGTTTAATGCACATCGTGGTAATCAAAGTTCGAGATTCATATTTCGAGTTAAAAAGTAATTTGTTGTTTCATAGTAACGATTTATTTTTTACTGAAGGTCTAGTACAGGAGCCGACTAAGAGCAATTTGAACATGACAACAGAAGGAACACTTGACATGCCAAAACCTCCTTGCTACGGCCTATGTCCAGCAGTGAACTATGAAAGGCTGTTGATGATGATATAATAATTATGATCAATAGTTTTAACTTTATGATAGCCACACTATTATATAGCAAACTGAAGGTGTATTTAACATGTCGTATTTTTAAGTGGATAACTATATATTATCGATTAGTTCGTTATTGGTATTAGTTTCAGATATTAGCTTACCATAGAGTCAGCACCAAAGGTTTCGTAATTAATATGAAGCCATACGTTGTTCCGTTTTACGTGAGAATTTATAAGAAGTTTCATTACTAAATAGGTACTTTATTTTTGGAATGAGTTTCCTTATTGTGCGTTGCGAAGAAGGCTAGATGGAAAAAATGCAGACGAAAAATTGTCACGACACTTTTTGCTATAGTGTAGTGAGCCGTGCGGTGTGCGCATAATTCTCTGTCTGTCTCTCTCTCTTTCATAGAAGCAAGTCAATTATTTTCGTTTCGTCAAAGAGCCTACGGATTAAGTTTATATTATATTTATTTGCTAATAATAAAAAAATATTATTTTATAACTTAAAAGAAATAAAACAAATATTACAATTCATTCACTTATTAATCGAAAGGAACTTCGTTCCATCCGGGTGTCCCCTGACATCTTTTTTTTTTTTTTTTATCTTAATTTGACTATAACAATTAACTGTAATGAAAAGAGACTTCGTATATGCACACAGCAAATGAAATATCATCTTATTTTTTTTTGTTATTAAATACTTTTTAATTTTAAATTGATATTATTTTGAGTTTCAATTTGCTGTGATCTCTTTGTGCTGGATCTATTTTTGGACTATTTTATAGCTGCATATTCAAGTATTTGTAAAAAGCTGATCCGAGGTACGTCGTTTCCAATTTCAAGAGAAATAAATTTACCCGTTTTCATAATAGCTTTCAATAACGCTTGGCTTCTAATGTTCGTAATGTGATGTCATATAGTCTATAGCCTCGATAAATGGGTTATCCAATACTAAAATATATTTTCAACTCGAACCAGTAGTTCTTGAGGTTAACATGTTCAATCGAACAAACTCTTTAGATTTAAATAAGTATAGATGTCAATGTCAAAACTAAAGTGGGTATGTAATGTCTGAAATGCACACTTCTATAATGCTATTATATTTTTAAATATGGCAAACAATAGGTGATGTGATAACAGTATGCAAAATGCGCTATGGTCACCATATTTTGTAACGAATAATGACGTGACACCTCACACACAGCCGTCTGATTCTAAATTAGGAAGAGTCTGTACTAAAGTAAAACTAGACTGGACCTAAGGAGAGACCTCTATCCAGCACTGCACAGAAGTCTCTCCTTAGAAAGGAGGTTGTGGTCTATTATACCGCAAAGGCCCGATAGGTTTATGTCAAAAATTTATTCACTTTGCAATATTGCAGCCCTGTGCAGCTTGCTCCCTTAGACGACTCTCACGTCATCCACGGGATAAGTTAGAAATCGTGAGACTTTGTATTCTTTATCCGTCATAGCATGAACGGACTTTAATCTGTCACACGGACGTACACATTTCTAATTTTTATTTTTATTTGTATATATATTAGACCATGTTTTTTTCTTAATATTTTATTCATTAAAATTTGTAAAAGTTTTTTAACCATTTTTTAATCTCCTTTCTAAGGAGAGTCTATGTCCAGTAATTAACTGTTAGAGGCTCTTGTTTTTGATGATGATGTACACAGAAAATACGGTGAACTATTTTTTAAAAAAAAGCTATTTATATTTTAAAGCCTCTTCGCAATAGCCTGAACAAAAATAATCTTATAATGATTTACAAAATAGTTACACAATCTTTACTTTTCTACTGCATTCTGGCATGGGTTGGTGCTGCTAAAACGAAAATGATGCAAGTCGAAAGAGCCCAACGGGCAGTTTTAAAAGTGATGCTGCGAAAACCATTCAGATTTCCAACAAACGACCTCTACAAAGAAAGTAAGGTACTAAGAGTACGTCAAATTTTTATACTAAGAATAACAACATGGATGCACAAGGAAATTTTAAATATAATTTCAATGATTCCACCATCGAATCAGCGTCGTGTATTCCGAATCCCACTTCCTACCATAAATACCACCTTCGTAAAAAGACAGACCATCTATCTCCGCCCTAAAGTGTACAACAAAATTTGTCAAATACATTCGGATATTATTAAGTTAACTACCAGAGAAGTAAACGACTGATAATTAAATGGCTTTTGAATCTTTCAGACGATGAAACTGAATTGATTCTTTCATACCACGGGTAATAGTGGCAAAGGATAATACTCACGTACTCACACATACACATACACACACATACACATACACACAAAAGACTCACTCTCAGCTACAAACCAACTTTTATACCAATTTTTCTGTTTTGTTTTTGTTTGTTTTTAACCTTGTTTTAATTTTATCTTATATTCTATTTCAACTAAACTTTATAAAATATTTAAATATTGTGAAATCTCATATTGGTTGCCGCGATACAAGCCACGAGCTTAGTGCGGAAACCGTCGTTAAATTTAACTTGTATTTTCTTTTTAAGTATAAGTATAAATAAATAAATAAGGGTGTGTGGAAATTAATTCAACTATAGTTTTCTTAAGCCGAAAACATTTCTTGCAAGGGTCTAATGAGAGCAGATTTCATTACTATCTTCAACATCTATAGAGAATTCGTGGTCATTGAGTCAAATATGTCTTGGGGAGGCTTATGTCCAGCAGTGGACGTCTTTGGGCTGAGATGATGATGAGTCAAATATTAATCGTCCTGTCAAATGTTTTAATTTTAAAGACACCTCGATATTATTTTTTTATATGATAGATATTTTGCAAATTAAAGAAGTAAGTGTACTTATGATTAGTTTGATAAATATTATTAAAAGTGTCGTGTAAAACTAAGTCTATTTATATTATAAATACTTACGCATCCACGTACTACATAAGTACCAAGATACTTATGTAGCACGCTGTAAGCAACTGTGATTACGTCCAGACAAGGCTAAAAATGGAATACATTTGCATGCGTTTCTTGTGTTCGCGCATGTTGATTGTAATTTGCAAGTTATTCTGACTAGTCATCGGCAGAAAGGTTCAATAATGTGTTAAGTTTACCTCTATTTTATTATAAACCATAAGCTAAGAGCATTAAGTGTAAATTAACTTGATAAAAAGTTGCACAGGTAAAATAAAGGCTCAACATTCCAAGAATTGGCGGGAAATCGAGTTAAAATATGCAGACTTTTTTTTTTATTTTATGGTCGAAGTTTATAGTCTATACACACGTACCGTGTCGCGTTAAACTAATATTACTAGATTATAACACAATGTCATGTGGCTATTAAAATGAAATTATTTGTTGAGTAGATAAATGCCATTCCTAATAAAATGAATATTTTTTTGGAGGCACTCATTTTATTTTCTTATAGAAAATAATCAATTTATCTATAATTGTATTTAGATATCATTAAGGAATATGATAACATATTCTTTTTTTATGAACATATTGTATTACTTATGAAGTAAATCTATAAAATAGTACCTAAATAAACAAAATTTCTTATAAGAATCCAACAAGAAAACAAATAGGTTCATCTCCGTGCAAGTGCATTAATCGCAGCAGCAAGAATGTTTTCAAGTAACCAAACAACTTAGTATCGCGCTCACGATGCATTGTGAGGTTTGCGGTAAACGCGGCAACGCCTTCTCATGCAGTCACACAACTTAAAATACTAAAATGTTGCCTACCTTATAATAACAATAACAGCCAGCAACGAAACAGAAAATTAGAATCCCAAAACTTTATATCCTAGACTTCAAATGTCGATGTAGCCTTAAAAAAGTTTAAGTAAATATTGACAAATTCCACAGACTATAAAGTTTTCGTTGTAATTTTTTTATTTACTGTTCAATAAGTTTATTATAAAAAGAGTTTTCATTTAAGAATTATTATAATGTGTTCGACGATCGCGCAAGCGTGTATCGAACGCTATCT
Source organism: Hypercompe scribonia (assembly GCA_949316085.1). Taxonomy (NCBI): domain Eukaryota; kingdom Metazoa; phylum Arthropoda; class Insecta; order Lepidoptera; family Erebidae; genus Hypercompe; species Hypercompe scribonia. Next base: position 1,139,743 of record OX438986.1, read on the forward strand.
TGGCCGGCGCGCGGCGGCAAACTAGTTTTGTTCGTTGCTTGGATTCCCACCGCTGCACTCTCATTTCTCTGATGCCAGAAAGAAACAATATTTACCTGTCCCTCTCTAGAGTTTTACGTCACCATGAAGTTCAGCTTATCAATTAGATTTTTATTCTATCTGATTCGTGGTAATCTTTGCGCCTGTCGCGTATTCTAATAGCGTACAGAGAACAATAGATAGAGGTTGGTTGTCTGTATTTTAAGTATTTTTTTGAAAAATGTAATTGATTAATAGGTAGTGTCATTATACATGATTACTATAGCAACAATAGTGAACTAATTTTAAGTCTGTAGACCAATTGGTTTACCAATGATTAATTATCTTGAAAAATGTAACAAACTTTAGTGCGCTACATCACAACGAATTTAACTTTAGCTTTTGATTGATGGTTTTGTGGTATAGTGTAACTACAACTTCATCAATAACATGTGTTTGAAAGACAAATTGTTAAAGGATTGAATATAGGGCTGTGGTAAAGTCAGAAAACAGGTACCTGTAAACAACTTACCAGGTAGTAGAGCCACGCTGATTTCAGCATGAACGGACCAGCTCGTCCGGGTCAGTACTCCCTCCCACAGAAGACCAACCTAGCGACAGCATCCGTGCTATCGTGTTTCGTTGGTGGGTGCGAGACCAGAGGCCCATTAATGCAAGGGTGACAGTTGTCGTGACAAGTGTGTGCAATACAATGCTACGATGACTGTCATGTCTTTTACGTCCCCAAGTGAGGGGTAAAGGTAAAAAATCGTAATAGGCCGCCAGCAATGAGTATGGTGACTACGACTTTTAGATTCTATTCATGCCTTCCATCAAGCAGAGTAGAGTCACTTTGGCAGGCTATTAAAATTAAAAAAAAGTTGTTTTTGAAAATGGCTTTTATAAGCATAATAAAACATGAATAAACTAACAAAATATCTATAATAAAATTATACATTTAAACGACGGTAAAAATCAGAGAAACATGAATTGAAATACACAATAATACTGTCTGTACACTACTAAGGAAATGGCTTCTAAAATAACAATGTACTCACCTGTAAAGGCAGAAGAAGTTGCGGGACATTTTTAACTTGAAATTATGCTAGTAGATCCAAACAGATAACGAATTTAACAATAATATAATTATAATAACTTGACATATCTCACAAACGGCCGTCACAAACTAGGCAGATGTTGGTACTATATGCTGAACAAAATACTGATAAACATACTTATATATAAATACATATATAGTATAGTTAAATAACAAACAGACACTAATGATCATGCTTATCACACAATTATCTGATGTGTGCGTGGATTGAGCCCATAAACTCCGGTTAACGTTCAGGGTCACAAACCAATAAACAAGGCAGTCAATATTTGCCTTCTAGTCAATTGTAATAAAACCTTTTCCTCATTTCTTAATTTTCCAGTCTTAGAATACAACTAATTCTTTAATTAAATGTAAATAAAAATGAATAGAAGTCTAATTCACCAATTGAAACATATTTGCCAAATCGGTTCGTGTGACGGAGTAAGAATACAGTGTCACCGTCATTACGCCATGGGTGTTGTAAGAGGCGACTAAATAAACGCAGCACAACATCACAGCAAGAAGAAGGAAAACTGGAACAAACCCTATACCCACCTGTCTGGCTAGAGTGATATAGTAGGCTAAAACCTCCCTGCGAAGGAGAAGCTTATCTCCAATAACGGAGTGTTAAAAGCCGTAGATGATGATAATAATAAAAAAAAATACTGAATTGTCAATATAATCTATTTATAAAGTCGGTTAAGAGACACTCACAGCTCTAAAACTTCCAAAGCTGTGAGCAATGGTGGAGTGGAGGCAGTAAAAATTCAGTCAATCATTAATCAATTCGTTAACGTCTCTATGAAGAATAAATATATAAATCTGACATTATTCTACTTTAATTAAATGTCTCTGTGAAATAATTAAAAAGAAGTAATAACAAAAAGGTTAATTGCTAAAAATAAAAGAAAATAATTTTTTTTCAAAACGCTATAACTGAGAGTTCAGTATTTGCTGCTTTATTCACTAGGGTCAGACTCATAGTTGAATGTCAATGATTATAGGTTCTTTTACTTTTTTTTTAAATACATATACATATGACATATAATATAAGTATTTTATCATACTAATATTTAAATATAACATAATAACCGTTATCATAAATGCCATACTTTAAGAGAAAATTGATTATCAATTTTATATAAGAGAATACTTGGTAAGGTAGACGTGACTGCTATTTTTTAGAACTGATCAGGATGTGTTCTCATAGAATCTGTTAAAGTGATTAAATTATTATTGATTATTTTATTGTATAAAGCGATCATTTTGTGTGCTGCAATAATGTAATAGTAAAGTAAATATTATTACTGCCAACTTCACAAATAGGTTCTTCTTGAAATGGTTGTCACAGCATCGGTAGTCCTATCTAAGATATAGGTTTTGAGGTACATATTCCAGCAAATCAACTCAAAGTTTTCTAATTCTTAACTAAAGTGGTACTTAGTCCATAGATGGTGCTGGTAATAAGAACTCTGAATTTCATTTCAAATGATCTCGTGAAAGAAGTCCCGCAGACGCGGCGCTGCAGGCATGAGACGGAATGTTACTAGCCTTTATTAGTTTAAACCATTAGTTAGCAGGTGGATTGTAGTAAATTATATTGAATAGTTAGTTCGTTCTTTTGGGGTTACTTAAAAGATGAAACAAATTGTAAAGAGAAAGAGATTAATTAAAACAAATTTTATTTTCTTTAGTTTTATATATAATACATGTATAATCGTAATCAAAGATTGGGTTTATTCCAGACATACAACTGTCACTGCCGTATGACTATCGTCATCGGACTCGGATAATGCGATTCATTTCTTTATCATTCAGCCCGTCCTTTCTGAAATCATGGTTGTAAACGCTTTTTTGGGTCAATTTTTTTAATTGGCTTCGGGTCTTTATTTTGTGTAATCAGTTCAAACAATATGGCTTTTGTCCAGGTCAGTTTAAAATAAAGACGTTTTCATGTTATTGCTTAATTTTTCAAGAAAATGTCGACATTTAAGAATTTTCAATAATGTCGATAGACTTTAGTTATGTCTTAATATTAAACAATAATAAAATACTTTCACGTAGGTGCAGAGACCTCTCATTTCGGTTACTCTTTTACGAATACTATCGGTATTAAAACGCTTCAATTCTACTGTTCTGTTTCGCAAAACTAATTTATCTTCATTATTATTTCTCGACCAACATTTTTTTAAGCTTATGGCATCATTAATAACAGCATAATTACGGAAAATGACTAAAAATATAATGGCAACGAACAAAGCAACAGCATTTGACTACAATAAACGATCATATCACATTAGTTCATTTATCGCCATGGGACCTCTTTCGTGAGACAGAATATACTAAGCAATATTTAATTTTATTACTGTTAAGTAAGGCTGTAATAGTAAACTTCTTTATATGTTTTACTGAATAATAAGAATTCTAATGCGATTAATAAAATTTTCTATCAAATTTCTAAACGAACTAAAAACTATTCGATTCCTAAATCTCACACGAGTTTGACTTTGACATAATTCTAACCTCAAACGCCACCTTGTGACTTGTACTGTGTCAGTCGTTTGCATGTTGTATTTATTTACATTCTGTAATTGTAATTGTAGTGTTTAAAATGAGTGAAGATCAAGGTAATAGTGATGTTAATAAGAAAAGATCACGAAAGAAACGTAAAAACTTTCTTGCAAATGCCAAGAAATATGCCAAAAAAGGACAAATGGGACGAGGGACTAAGATTCCAGAGGAATTATACCAATATTTCGTGGGAATCTTAGACGTGATGAAACAAGGCGTTGAGAATGAAGAAGAGAGACGTAAGCTTTACACTATTACTTTAATAATTCTGTTAATCCTCTGTAAAGAGAAGGAAAACTTGAAAGAAACCCTTTACCAACCCTAGTCAAACTAGTATAGTAGTCTTAAACCCCCTTTCTATGAAGAATCTTATGTCCAGCAGAGATTGTTAAAAAAATGTTGACAAATTGTTCAAAAAGTCCTTTCTAAAGAGAAATTTATGTCCAGCTGTGGACTATTGAAGGCTAATGTTGATGACAATGTTCAGAGACTAAGCTACTGTACAAGAATGAAATATTAATTTATTTTTTATATTATAATATATTGAGTTAAAACTCCATGGTAATTTTTTCTTGATAAGTTATTATTAACAGCCAACATGTTTATTAAACAAGGTAGATATCTCAATTCAATTTATTGCATTCCGTAATATACATTCATAGGTCTTGGGCTTTAAAAACGGGAACAATTATAAGCTCTTTCGGTCACAGCACTATTGTTGGAGATAGGAGGAGCTATTAATTTATGGTAATCTAGTTTTCATGTAATCTTAATAATCTATGGACATGTCATCTGGATTTTGGATATGGTTAACTTTTTTTTTTTTATTTGTAATGGAATAGGCATTTGTCTTCCATCTCACCTGATGGAAAGTGTAGATGAAGACGAAGGTTGTGCATAATGAGTATTAAATGGAATCTAGACCTTCATTATATAACATTGACAGCCTTTAACAGTCCACTGCTAGATAGAAACCTCTCTTTAGTGAGTAGGTTTATTCTAAATACATAAAATTAAGCTAAATCTTATATTTTAATTAAAATTACACATTTATTGATAGTTTAGAGAAATTGATTTATTATTGCACCATGTTATGTTTCAATTGCCGTGCCCATAATAACTAATCATATATATTGAACATTAACTAACTGGTATGTCTTGCCTTCATTATTCCCAAGATTATTTGGGATTGGTTATGTGTTCAACCGATTTTAGGGTGGACTAATATATCAACCGGTTTTACTTGAATATCAGGTTTTCCACAAACCGACTTTCTGGTAATTTAAATATAAACCCTTTTTCTGTCTATTGATAATACGCTTTGATATTTAATTAGGACATAAGAACAAACGGGCATACAGGCTACTTATATAGATCTTATACTGGTTAGGTTGTCTATGCTAGTGGAGCAATACTTGTTAGGTAACATGATGGCTGAGACTCATATGCCTCTGACCTTATGCTATACTCATCCTTCCATGCCTTATAATCAATGTTCTTGGGCTTAAAGAAATACCTCTGTGGTTTGTTTTGTCATTCTTTACCAGACTGAGTCTTATTGTGCGTTCTAATAGTAAAGTCTGACATGTGAAACACATCTTCAAAAGATTTAGATTTATTTATTTATATTATTCTAAGAAAGTCAGAAGGCAGATGACACACTCTAAAACAGACTTCTAGACTCCTGAACACACACATCATGTCACTGGATGCTAGTTTGCTTAATGCAATAATACTAAAACACATATTTGATAGCTTTTATACAAATTTCAGATGCCTTGGTTAACAATGTACTAGAACGGACAAAAGGTGAAGAGTTGAATGTTATCGGTAACCAGCTAGGTTGCCGTGTGGTGGAACTACTGTTCCCATTCGCTTCAGCTGATGACTTAGAACGTTATATAGATGTATTATCACCGGAGTTACGTAAGCTTTGTTCTGATAACTTTACAAGCCATGTGGTAGAGACACTGCTTAGAGTAGCATGTGATAGAGCTACTTTACATTTACAACCTCGAGAAAGCAGCCCATCAGATTCTGAAGAAGTTCCGAAGAAGAAAGTTAAAAAAGAAGTAATAAAAGAAGAATCAGGATATGAAGAAGAACATATTAAAAAATGTCACGAATTCACAATAAAAATATCAAAATACGCTTTAAATAACCTGGAAGATTTTGTGTGGGATCAATACGCAACCCATATACTCCGTAGTGTACTAAAATGTCTGAGTGGAATCACATTATTACCGGGAGAAAAGCCAAAAGTTAATATATTTAAGACAACAGTTGATGATGGCAAAGGGATTCCTCCACATCTAACTGTAATGACTTACAAAGTAATTCCAGACGAATTTAAAGTAATTGTCAAAGAGTTTGTAAACCGATTGTCATCATGGCCTCAGTTTAAGGACTTGCCATACCAAAATATTACATCTGGACTTCTTCAAGTGTTGCTATATGCTATAAAAAATGTGGATAAAAATGCAACAAAAGAAATTGTCCGGAAACTTTTAGATGAAAGCTTTGCTCCTGAAGATTGGGTATCAAATGGTGATGATGATAAGAAGGATGTAAAGAATCCTGATGATACGATGGATGTTGAGAATGCTGATGAAGCAAATGAGGTTCAAACTACAAATCTGCCGCCTGTGTTTGAGTCTGAGTCTGCAGTTAGGTAAGAATTTTAACATTATAGATCATCAACACCCTTTAACAGTCCACTGCTGGACATAAGCCTCTCCTTAACAAGATTTTGGCCATACCTCGCTGGCCAGACAAGTTGGTATAGAGTTTGTTTCAAGTTTTCCTTCTTCTTGCAGTGACGTGGTCCTGCATAATTAGACGTTGACTCTCCTCTTACGACACCCACAGAATGAGTAGGGTTGGTGACAGTAGTGGTGTTATCTTTAATATTTACTTTCACACAAATAGAACAAAAAGAAAAGATGAGTTACAAAGTATGTAAATGTAACAATTGGCGGTCTTATCGCTTGCGGCGATTTCTTCCAGGCAAACTTAACGTGGACATCAGTTCTTTTAAATATCTTATCAATCTTAAATATTTAATATATAGATGGTACAAGGCGCTTAACTCAAAACTGAGTTTTCTGCCAGCAAATCTAAAATAGAGGATAGCAGAGACGGTAACAAACATAAATATCTAGATAAATACATACAGACATACATATTATAATTATGTACTACAAATATTATTTACTAGGGGTCTGGTTGTTGGTCAGAATGTAATATAACAGCTGTGCTCGGATCCGTCCTATCCTAGGCGCAGAGTGGCACACCGTGTGGTTCTACTCGGTCCGATTCCGGCACACCTTGTGTTTTTAGTCGGTCCGATTCCGACACACCGTGTGTTTTTAGTCGGTCTGATTCCGATACACCACCCCTAAACCCCAGTAGGCTGAAGGTCCGAGGGGTTTCTACACGTTAAAAAAAGGGGTCAGATTTTTGTAAAGACATATAATAATGTCTAATATGTCACGATTAAGTCATTCTTGAGGTGGTTTTAGAATCAGTAATCTGTAATTTATTGATTCTTGATGAGAAGTTGAGGGTTTGATACCTTCATAATAATTTTGTTTCATATCTAATATATAAAATTCTCGTGTCACAGTTTTCGTTGCCATACTCCTCCGAAACGGCTTGACCGATTTTGATGAAATTTTTTGTGCTTATCCGGTATCTATGAGAATCGGCCAACATCTATTTTTCATCCCCCTAAATGTTAGGGGTAGTACAAACCTAAATTTTTTTTTTATTTTTTAGACAAAATTTTTAATTTCTATTTTTTATGATACAACATACAAAAATACATACAATCCTCAATTTTCACCCTTATACGATCAACCCTTATTTTTTAATAGCCATTTTAGTAAAAATGGCAAAACAACGTTTGCCGGGTCAGCTAGTATATGTATATATGTGTTGGCTGCCACGTTAGTCTAGTGGTCAGGGTATGCAACTACTGATCAAGAAGCCCCCGATCAATTTTACTGATGATAGAAATGCTTATTATTGTATTTACAATCTACAGGCTATTGGAGGCAGCTCTTTTTGTTTCGAAGAAGAAGACATACACCCAGATATATGCCCGGTGTTTTATCAACCGATTGGGACAGCTCGCTACAATGCCCATGTTGAATTACACTGTGCAGAGGCTAGTGGATAATGCTGAGGTCAAAGAAGAGGTGTGTATGCTTATTATTAATTTACGTAATATATTTTATAGAATTTGCAAATGAGCATGAGTTTTCTCTATTCAAACCAGTTTTTTCATATCGAAGGCGCACCAAAGTGACTCTACTCTGCTCTATGGAAAGCATGAATAGAATCGAAGAGTGATAGTCACCGTACTCATTCCTAATGCATACAGGGGTGACAGTTATCGTGGTAACTGTGTAAGCCTCATACTGTCACGATGACTGTCATACTTTTTACGTCCCCAAGCGGGGTGTGAAAAAGCATCTCATTAGGCCACCATAGTGTGGGTCACCATACTGCATTGTCAGCATTTGCAATGAGTATGGTGACCACAACTCTTGGATTCTATTCATGCTTTCCATCAGGCAGAGTAGGGTCTCTTTGGTATGCTCTTAATATAGAAAAAAAAAACAATGCAGTATGCTGAGCTACACTATGGCGGCCTAAGTGCCTAGGCCTGGGGTTACGTAACAACCTCGATGCCGATATTTATGCCTTTCTCTCTTTTATAATTTTATTTTTTATTTATTTATATATTGCACAATTTTTGCAACTTGTAGAACAGTTTATTACGTATACTAAATGGTTATAACAATGTTTTTATGCAGCTGGTACCTAAAATAGGCAGACCTGAGCTATAAGTATCATAAATGATCTGGTTCTATCGTGGGAGAGGCATGCTTTGGCTTGTACAGGCTGGCTCTACTAGAGTCTCTCAGAGAACCGATGTTAAGCAATTCTTTTTTGATTGTCACCGAATGACTGTGGTTTCCTTCTGTTGAACTCTGACTGAACCCCTTCTGTTTCTGGCACCCAAAACCCTCCGGTTTCGGGTGCCGGAAACAGAAGGGGTTCTGTAATTCAAAGAGCAATAAAAGATATTTATTTTTGAAAGTAAATCTTTTACGGATATTTTTACAAGTCGGTCTTCACAGCTTTAAGGCACCCGAATTTCCTAAGACTTACTCAAGGAAGAAATGCCGAAACGAACCACAGAGGTGTCTTTTAATCCGGTGAAAATTGGTTAAATTAAAACTGAACGAGTTCAGTATAGGGTCTGGGTTGGCCTTTTGAAGAAAGGACCATAATTTGAAGTCGACCTGTCCATACAGAAGGCATACGAGCCCCAGCCATAATGTTATCTAACCAGTATTAGACAAGATTGCCACTGCCGCTAGCAGAACATTTGGGTAGACCATGAAAACACGTCCGTGTGGTAACAGATTAAGAATACATAGTGTTACCACCCCTATTCACCGCGTGGGTGTCGTAAAAGGCGACTAAGGGAACGAAATATGCAAGACAACATCATTACAAAGAGAAGGAAAACTAGAAACAAACGCTATTTCAACCCGTCTGGCCAGCGTGGTATAGTAGGACAAGACCTCCTTACTAAGGAGAGGCCTATGTCCAATAGTGGATTGTAAAAGGCTGTTGATGATACTGGTTAGGTTGTCGATAGTGGTAGTGCAATACTGGTTAGGTAACATGATGGCTGAGGCTCACATGCCTCAGACCTTATGTTATACTCATCCTTTCATGCCTTATAATCAATGTGTCAAGACCTCCTTGCTAAGGAGAGGCCTATGTCCAGTAGTGGACTGTAAAAGGCTGTTTATGATGAAAACAAGAATGTTACAAACCTGACCATACTCACATATACATAGATATACAAAAAATTACTACACAGTAACTACCATTGGCTACTTCTGGTCTACTCTTTGCTATTGGCGATTAAATTACCATTTTATTAATTACAGTTCGAACCGATGTTTGAGGAGCTGAGCGACAAGTTACCAGCTTTACTGGCGTGTGGCAACACCGGGGTTCTGGTAGCTCTGGCCAAGGCTTGTCTAAGACTTAAGGCCAAACAGACGCATTACATCAATGTAAGTGTCCAGGAGTCTATTTTTGTAAAAACAGGCAAACCCCTTCAATATCTTAAACTAAAGTTTTATTTTATCAAAAATGAATCAGTCATTTTGGAGTTAAAAAAAACAGACAAACCCATAGAGTTCTTTTTTTACATGAAACAATTATTATGGCATACTCTAGTTATGGTTACTTACGAACTCTTCAAATCTTCCAGAACTTAGAATCAGCCCTGAAATGCAGTGAGCAAGAGAAACAGAAGTACTTCTCGGTGGCCTGCCTGCGGCTCTTACCACTGGACCGAGTGGACCTCACCAGCCTGGACAAGGAGTACTTCATCAACGTGCATGGTTCTGTCATACTGCAATGTATATTGGATTTTCAGGTATGATTAATGGATATTTAAAGGCCTGCCAAAGTGATAACTCTGCCTGATGGAAAGCATGAATAGAATCCAAGAGTTGTGGTAACCATACTCATTGTGAATGCAGACAATGCAGTATGGTGACCCACACTATGGTGGTATGTTGTTGAAAATTCTAATGTTGCAGAAGTCCATGTTTTTAGTTAGATATTTAAGAAACTAGTTTGACTAATTGACTTATTGGGACCCTCATTGCTAAGTTAAAGGTAGCGGGTTCGACTCCCATCATCGACCAAGACAAATAGTTGTGTGGTGATTGATCATTTATTCTATATCTGGGTGTTATTTATCTGTACATTTGAAAAGCTTTTCATTAAATGCAAATAAAAGAAAACCGTCTGTTTGCATACCTATTTGTTCCTGCTAATCTCTAAATCAGCTGTACCAATTTTGACGTGACTTTCACTTGTAGATAATTAGCGTTATAAGGAGTAACTTAGGTAACATTTATTTTGGAAAAAAACCTATTAAATTAGCTGCTTTGTATTATATATATATTAAAAATTATGTACTAGTATGTGTTTGTTGGTCTATTTGTAGAAACTTATCATTATAGTTTCCTAACAGTTAATGTATCTTTCCAGCGTCCAGCGAAAGCAGTGAACGGTCTACTAGAGCTGAACCCAGAACAGCTGATGGTAATCCTGTGTGATGCCAAAGGGTGCCACGTAGCAGATGCTCTGTGTAAGGGCCAGTGTGTAGGGGTGAAGGCCAGGGACAAACTGATTTGGAGGCTTAAGGTATGACATTTATTTTTATTTATAAAAAGTTGTGAAATGATAAAAATTGAGTTTGAGTAACAAACAGGCAGACAGATCTCTGGTGGTAAGTGACTATCGCCATAGACAATGATTATTTAAGAGATACATTGCCATCTTAAGTTCATTAGACTTTATGCACAAATGTGGTAAAGACGTACTTAATGCCTGAGCTTTCAAAGTACAAACTGCTTAGTTTGGGACTAAATAGCGTTGGTGTGCTAAATGTCTGAGATATTTTTTTATTTAAATATTAATATTAGACTTAAATCATTTACTTAAATAGCTTTTCTTATACTTGTTTCAAAGTTAATAATAATAATAAAATATTATTATTAAAATGTTTCAGGGTTATTACCAAAAGTTAGCGCTCTCGCAGTATGGGTCCCGTGCCTTGGAGCAAGTGTTCACAGTCGCCACTCTGGAGCAGAAATTGAAAATAATGGCAGAATTGTCGGACAAGAGCAATCTCCTAAACAGCACGACCTTCGGCAGGCTCATAGCAACTAAACTAGACGTCGATACCTTCAAGCTCTCGCAGAAGAAGTGGGAGGAGAGTTGGAAGAAGAAAGCTAATAAATAATTTGATATATATTTTGATTCTACTTTTATATTAAGAGCCTGCCAAAGTGACTCTACTCTGCTTGATGGAAAGTATGAATAAAGTGCAGACAACGTAGTATTGTGATCCACACTATGACGGCCTAGTGAGATGCTTTTTCACGTCTACTTGGGAATTTCACGATAACTGCCTCCCTGCATCAATGGGCCTCCGGTCTCACTCACTAACGAAACACGACAATAGGAATGCTGTCGCTTTAAATTGGTCTTCTAAGAGAGGGTAGCACTGCTCCGGTCGAGCCGACTCATTCCTACTGAAATTAGCATGCCTCTATTACCTACAAAAGTTTATTTTGGCATCTGTGTGATAACTGTCAAGCAGTGGACTGTGATAGGTTGATGATAATAAGCACTTCATACCCTAAGCTGAATAGCTATAAGGTTTCATAAGTTAATTTGTATCGAGGAGTCGAGGACGTTCAAAAGCCCATTGTTGGACATGGACCTTACTACCATACTAGCCGAACAAGTCGATATAGGATTTGTATCAGATTTGCCTTGTCGGTCTTACAACACCCATGGCAAGAGTTGGGGTGGAGACACTGTTTTCTTAATCCGTCACCATATGGAGATGTGTTAATTTGCTATTTAATTCGAAGGGTTCGGAGTTAATCGTCGAACATTACAGGACAAACTCACAATTTTTTTCATATTCTGTCATTATTTCCCACTTCCCTGGCCTCCCATAAACACTTCAAGACCAAAACGAACTTTATTAGGATTAACGAACAACAACTTATTTTATATACATGTATATACCATGTAACTACATTTCGCAATAAAAAGTTATACAGATTGTGACATTTCTGGAATCTTATTATTTTAATCACACCACACTTCCGTAATTTAACCGGTATATCGTGACGTCTTTGCGTTTAATTAATGCACAAATGCGTTTCTATAAATGTCATTAAAGAAACATCATTACTTATGTAACAAGAACTTGTTTATGATATAATTCTTACTAATATTATAAATGCAAAAATGGGTGTGTTTGTTTGAATGTTTATCTTTCTTTTACGTTGCAACGGAGTGATTTATGGTGTCTATTTGTGTCTGAAGATAATTAGGAAGCTGGAGAGTAATGTAGGCTACTTTTTACCGCGACAAAATATCTTATTTCCATAGGAAGATCCAATACGCTACGTATTTGAATTACTTGAAATGTCGATAGATGACGCTATTAAGTTTTTTCATCCGCTTGTATACGGTACGTAATTTGTCATTAGATTATTTTATACACCAGTCTAACGAATAGGTTAATAAGTACCACGATAACCGACACACGTGGAGCCGTGGGTAAAAACCAGTATTTTATAATTCTATCTATTAGTTTTCAGGTCTTGACTACTTAAGCACAATGAAGTGAATATTGTACAGGCATTGTCCGTGTAGTGACAGATTGAGGTTACAGAATGTCACCGCTCTTATTTATCCTGAGAGTGTCGTAAGAGAAGACTAAGGAAGCCAGGACAACTTCACTGCACAGAAAAGGTAAACTTGATACTCTATATCCACTCGTCTGGCCAGCGTGGTATAGTACGCCAAAACCTCCTTACAAAACATACGTCCAGCGGTAGATACTACAGGCAGTTGCTTTAAAGAAATTTTCAGTAGAGGCGTATTTCAAAGTTCTTTTCTCTCTTCACCATATAAAGTTTTCCCCCAGAAGATACGTATGCCTGGAAATTAGATATCTATATCTAGTTAGTTACGCTATTAGTTAAGTAGAATAATGATGACTTACGGCACAGAGATGTTGTCGCTATGGGCTTAATAAGGAGGCTCAAAGTCACCCAAAGAGCAATGGAGAGGGCAATGGTCGGAGTTTCTTTGCGTGATCGAATCAGGAATGAGGAGATCCACATACGAACCAAGGTCACCGATATTGCTAGTAAAATTGCTAAACTTAAGTGGCAGTAGGCGGGGCATGTTACACGCAGAAACGATGGCCGATGAGGCCATAAAGTTCTGGAGTGGTGACCGCGTACTGGGAAACGCAGCGTTGGTAGGCTCCCCCCAAGGTGATCTGACGACCTGTTGAAGGTCGCGGGAAGCTGCTGGATGCGGGCGGCATGGTACCGGCTGTTGTGGGGAACCTTGTGGGAGGCTTATGTCCAGCAGTGGATATCTTTTGGCTGAGATGATGAGATGATGTAGAATAATGATACAGATATGTACAAGTTTAAACTCTTTAGAAAGGTTAAATCCAAATGTAACTATAAAAATTGTTAGGGCACAACTTAGAATTGAAGTTAACTGCCATTCTTTGTGACTTTAGCGAAAGTATAACAAACAAACTCAGATTCATCTATACTTATAAATAAAGTGTGTCTGTTTGTAATATTAAAATAACCGCTTTTTACTACATGCATATGAATATACATACGTACGATACATACATGAAAATAACATTTTTTACAATTTTTGTCTGTCTGTCGGTTTGTTCTGGTTCATCTCTGAAATGGCTGGACCGATTTTGACGGGACTTTTATTAGCAGGTAGCTGATGTAATAAAGAGTAACTTAGGCTACTTTAATTTTAGAAAAAATATTTTATTTTAGACAAAAAAAGTAATGTTGCAATGTCCAGGCACTGTCCAGTACCGGGCGCAGTTCATGTGCATGCCACCACTGTGCCGTCACGTCGGGCGCCTCTTACCACTATATCTGACAGTTGTGTCTCAATGGCTTCATTTTTAAATTCCAGGCGGACGGAATCACGGGTACAGTTAGTTATATTAATATAGTTGCGATGTTTATCCATTGTCTGCCTAGTTCAGGATCATATTGCCGCGTGTGAGACCCGTTAAATTCCTATTACATATTTGGTTATCACCACGAAATAAAACAAAATAAATTCTATGACTTAGTTTTTAATTATCTTTAAGATTGGGCAGTATCGGATACTGGCAAATTCCGTTACAGTTTTTCGGAACTACTCCAGGCTCTAACTTGCAGACTTTATTACCGCAAACATATTCTCCCTTCCTTAGGCTTAAATCTTGCTTCTTCCTTGGGAATTCAAATAGGGGATGAACTGCAAGAGAAGAGGTCGGAGATTAATGGATGGATAAATCTTGACATCTTAATGCAAATGGCGCAGAAATTAACGGTAGACGTAGTGGTTTTAGCAGTCATTTCGCCGCGTCGCTTTCTATTTCGCTGAATGTTGATTTACATGTAAAACAACACGATGTGTGTGGTCTAAAAATTATTGTTTTTAGTGTGAGTATTCGTGCGTCCGTTTCATGAAAAAATTGTAAAGTCTCCCGCGATACAGGATATATTACAAGTTCGGGAGTTGTCGTTGTAAAATAAAATAAAAATACCTCTGATTCCTCCTTTAACACCTTCAACTGCGGATCTCCTCTGCCGAGGTCCATATATGTCAAATTTGGGCCGATTCACTAGCCTTTTTCCCGTGTTATTCTCTATACCAGAAGCTAGGCATAGGACCATACAGATGGCAACGAACAATAACTGTAATAGATTGTAGAAGCAAAATAAAATTAAGAAAAAACATAGGCGTAAGCAAGCAAGTGGATTGATCTGACTGATATGAAAAATTAATATGTACCATGCTGTGGTAGGTACTGATGAAGAATGAGAAATAAAATTGGTGTGACCAATCGACAAAAAATATTTTTGAATCGTATCAAATTTGAGTTCAATCCTTGCAGCACTTTTGAAGTTATTGGAGCATAAACAAATCGACTTAACACTTTTATGTACTTCGAGTACGTATTTACATTATATTTAGTATGTTGATCTGATGGTCTAGGCTCGATCAAGCGACCACAAAAAAAAAAATATTATGGAAATATTATCGTGACCATTAAATAGTCCGGTCAATTT
The DNA here is from genome assembly GCA_949316085.1 of Hypercompe scribonia. NCBI lineage: Eukaryota > Metazoa > Arthropoda > Insecta > Lepidoptera > Erebidae > Hypercompe > Hypercompe scribonia. Next base: position 1,155,175 of record OX438986.1, read on the forward strand.
AGACCAAAAAATGAGGGTGAAGTTACATAAAGTCCCAACAAGCTGAATTTCTGTGAAGTTGTTCAAAACATAATTATAAACAATGTCTCCAAGTTCCCCATCATTCCCGTTTAAAGAAAAAATTTTATTCAAGGTCAAAGGTCAAAAAAATGAGTTTTACGCGATTTTCAGCAAAACGGTAAGTTTTATCATAAAAGTACATCAGACAAAAATTGTAGATCATAAAATTATCTATAAAAATGTATCAATACTTTTTTTCTTACGAGCCACCGTTTCTGAGATATAACGATTCAAAAAGTTATAAAAGTTGTTATCGTCATAATATGCATGAGTACGCCACGTATATACATCTAGAGTTGTTATATTATATATATATATATATATATATATATATATATATATATATATATAATATTACATACATAATATATTTTATATATATATATATATATATATATATATATAATATTACATACATAATATATTTTATATATATATATATATATATATATATTACTCACTGCTCGAACGCCAGCTGAAAAAACTATTTTTTTCTTAAAACCAGGAAAAGCTCAGCATCAATCAGATATATATTCATCAAAAAGTTTATTAACTTTTGTAAAGTTTCAAGATCATGTACTATTTTTACACGCAATATCTGGCTGTGATACGACATCTGCATTTTACAGGAGGGGTAAAACAGCAATTTTCAAAATGTTTGAAAAACAAGATTTAATTCAATGTGCTGAAGTTTTTAAAAAGACTAATTCAACTCAACAAGAAGTTATTACCAACGGCATCCGCTTTCTTCTTTCTATGTATGGAGCTCCTAAAAAAACTACCTGTTTAGATAAGCATCGATATGCATGTTTTGTTAAAAATACTAAAAATAAAAAACAAGTTCAATTAGCTTGTCTTCCTCCAACCTCAGTTGCTGCTCACCAACATCTTTTTCGAGTATATTACCAAGTTCAAGTGTGGCTTGGTAATCAGCTAGACCCTACAGACTGGGGTTGGAAGTTGGTCAACAATATATTAGAGCCAGTTCAAACTTTACTTCCACCTGCGCCGGAAAAACTGCTGAACACTATTTTTTGCAACTGCAAAAAGGGATGCAGTGCTAAATGTGGTTGCAAAAAAGTCGGACTGTTTTGTTCTTTGGCATGCACAAATTGTCAAGGCCGGTCGTGCTCTAATATTGAAACACAAACAATGGAAGATTCGTTTGACTCCGACGAAGTATCATGCGATACATCGCTATTGGCGCAATTTACTTGCATCCAAAATGAAGATGAAGAAGAAGCAGGAGGAGAAGAACAAGAAGAAGAAGATCAAGAAGAAGAACATCAAGAAGAAGAACAAGAATTTGAAACTTACGAATAAGACAAATAAACTTCAACACTTTTTTTTAATTTACATCGCTTTTATCTTTCACAATTTTTGAAAATTTCCGTTATTTTGCAATAGTTTTACATTAAACAGGATCACAACTGACCGGTGGAGTAGGCCTACTGGGGAAACCACGTTAAAAAAAACGCGCTAAGTACACTACCTCATAGGTGGCGTGGAAACGTGTGCATATTATGACGATAACAACTTTTATAACTTTTTGAATCGTTATATCTCAGAAACGGTGGCTCGTAAGAAAAAAAGTATTGATACATTTTTATAGATAATTTTATGATCTACAATTTTTGTCTGATGTACTTTTATGATAAAACTTACCGTTTTGCCGAAAATCGCGTAAAACTCATTTTTTTGACCTTTGACCTTGAATAAAATTTTTTCCTTAAACGGGAATGATGGGGAACTTGGAGACATTGTTTATAATTATGTTTTAAACAACTTCACAGAAATTCAGCTTGTTGGGACTTTATGTAACTTCGAATGTCTAAATTGACCGAACTAAAAGTTGCAGGCTTCCTATTATCTTCCTATTATGATTGATTATGGTAAGATTTTATAAACTTCTGTCGTAGTAGAGTTATGCTTTGTAATATATGGAACGGTTCTGCCGGATACCATGACCTAACAGAAAGCTAGTGTTAAGCAGTTTTATATTGCTGCAAAATGTTTTATATTGTTTTTCATGGAGTGAGGTTTCTGGAAGCTTTCCAGAAAGCGAAGGCACTCAAGCGCCACTCTTTGAATGCCTCTTGAGATAGTCAAGCGTTTTTTTTGCTGCTTTCTACCGCGTAGGTAAAATTAAACCTCACCTGATCTAATTCTAAGGGGGTAAGCAAGCACTAGAGCGAAACTGCTCTTGTGTATTTGGAGTTGCAGTTTTAGCATATCATAAATTAGTCTGCCTTAGGTGCAGCGCATAAATTGTAACGTTGACGGTATGAAGAACACGAGGAATTTCTGGACATGCATAAACAAACTATCAAAATATATGTTTTGCGTACGTAACAGCATTTATATAATATAGGTAGTTATAATGGCAGGGTTTACATTGAGATCAAGTGAATTTCCTTGACTTAAACGCAAGGTTGAATGGCTTTTATTTAGATTGGTTGATATTTGAATTCGTGTCTCAGTACAAGATAAGAATATTTAGTGTCCTTTATGATATAGACTGATACATGAACTGACAGGTCACCTAACGGTAAGTGACCGCCATCACACACGGTCACAATTGCATCTCCCGTCTCATTCAAGCATTAAAGAGAGGGCAGGAAGTTTGCAGCCCTGCTTATCTTGATAACTCGTGAAAAACTGTGGTTGAGACCGCCCATATGTGCAGGAATATGACTCCCCAGGGTAACTTTTACTTCTGGGAGGGGTCCGGATGGCTTAATAACAGTAGTTCTCAGATCCTTCCCATTTCAAGCCCAGAGTGGCACACCGTGTGGTTTTAGTCGGTCCGATTCCGACACACCGACACGCTGCAACCCCTGTGGGTGACGGCCTGAGGGGCTTTCCACACGTTAAAAAAGAAAAAAAAGGGTAATTTTTACTTACATATTTAACTAGCTTTTACCCTTGACTTCATCGTCGTCATATTTACCGTGGGTTTGAAAATGTTACTACCAAAAATAACGAAGTTTTCTATAATTTTTCAACCTACATTCTGCATCTTTAGGAGTGTTATTTTGAAAACTCTTTCTTAGTTCATACCTACGTCACCTAAGGAATATTTGTGCAAGATTTCGTGCTTCCAGACCCAGTGTCTTCAGCTGTGCGTTAATTAACCAGTCAATCAAATAAATATTTCGGACATTCGACACACAACGCCATCTAGTTTCAAACTAAGCAGAGCTTGTACTATGATAAATAGACTAACTGATAGAATACTTACATACTTTTTTTTGTAAATACATACATATTATATATAGAAAATACCCAAACTCTGAGACAACTATTTGCAGATCATAGAAACATTTGGTCTAACTCGGAATCGAACCCGAGACCTCAAGCACAGAAGTCGCATTCGCTACAGCTGAGTCACCGATGCAGTCAAAGTCAAAGAATCATTCTGTTTTTTCTAATATCGATATAGACTTTCCCTTGTATGTATAATCTTACATTATTTGTATTTCATTATACTTTACAATTACGAACGCTCGCTACTAAAAACTGCTCTGAAATCGATTTCATCGTTGTCACAATATGACAAGGCCACCATTGAATACCTCGGTGGCGCAGCGGTAGCCCATGCGAGGTCTTGGGTTCGATTCCTGGGTCGGACCAAATGCTTGTTAGATCTACAAATATTTATTTCGAAGTTTGAGTGTTTTCTATGTATGATATGTATGTATTAAAAAAAGGATATAAGTATTTTATCAGTCAGTCTAGTTATCATATTCTCTCTGCTTAGTTTGAAACTAGATGGCGTTGTGTGTCAAATGTCCGAAATATTTATTTATTTATATATACGACCTAATTATGCGGTTCTTTTGATTTTTTAAATGTTGTGGTATAGTCATTGGAGATATTATTATATCTGGCTCTTTCTCCCGGGTGCTGATGGATGAAGAATACGGAATATTACCACCCCTATTCCATGTGTGCCATAAGTGACTAAGGGAGCAAAGTATGCAGGACAAAATCACTGCAAAGAATCTCTATTCAGTTCCGACCAACTCTCGATCTCAAAAATTGCCATAAAAAATATTTGCAGTGTAAATTTTTAAACATGTAACGTTTTCTGTAATGTGATTATATCGTAGTGCCTAAAAATTGCTAGTCTTAGTAATAATTTACTATCTATATTAATATTATCATCTATACTAATATTATAAAGTTGAAGAGTTTGTTTGTTTGAACGCGCTAATCTCAGGAACTACAGGTCGGTTGTGAACATTTTTTTTGTATCGAATAGCCTATTTATCGAGGAAGGCTATAGGCTATATATCATCACGCTACGATCAATAGGAACGGAGCACCAATGAAGAATGTTTCAAAATCGGGAGACTTTGTTCCTAATGAGAGCTTCCGCTGTTTGCGCTGCGTAAATAGTTTAAGTTTCGCATAAATCATGTATGACAGAATTGTTCCCTTACTCACCTATATAAACGAAGTCGTGGGTTAAAGTAAGCGTCAGCCCAAAGTAACTATTCCACGCGGACGAAGTCGCGGGCGGAAGCTAGTTTTACCATAAAAATATTATTAAGGTCTAATGAGAGATCGATAGTTTATCAGAACAGAATTGAGATCGAAGTTTTATTACGAGAATTGGGTTCCTGAGATTTCCTTTACACTACACTTACAATATCGAAACCATTACCAATATTTACGGTAAGTGAACAGTATAATTTTGTATTGCATATTTTAAAAGCATATGTCTGAATTTAGTTCTTAACGAATATTAAATGAAGTTACTAAGAAATAGATACGGGTAACTATTAGTCATTTAAAATAACCTAAATTATAAACTCATAAGTATTATTTACCTGTATTTTTTATGTTTTACTTACTTATTTGAATGAAAAAACGTTTTTTTTTTTAAATTGAACCAATTAAACGAATTTACAAAATGGAAGGAGTCAGTGGTGCAGCTAATTACTTATTCCACTGCGTAGATAGCATAGAGAAGACAAGAAATCTCCTAGATTTTTTAATATATTTTTACTCAGTTCCTTGTCAATATGTTTATAAACGCAAATGAAATGTGAAGGCAATTTAAACAATATGTTGTTGTAAAGTATAAACCGTTTTGCATGTCATTACACTACTTAAGTATTAAAACATACATATCCACGCGTATTACTTTATCAAACTACATAAATGTTAATAAAACATGTATAAATATTAATAAAAAATTCTTACCGCGAACTTCATATTGCTTGGAACGGAACGCACGTTTCACCTTCAGAAGATACAACAACAAACTGAGTTTATGACCTTAGCTTACTGATCGGTACCGTATTTTAAAAATATATTCGAGACCACAGACTAAAAATTTATGGCAGTTAAGACGCATAATCATTGTGGTTTTGAGGTTTATGTTACTTTGTGGATACGTTGAACTTAATAGTGTCGGTGATTACTCATTTCGAAGAATTGAAAGAAATTTTATTTTTTACTGTTAATTAATAATCCAAGGTCAATAACAAGGCTGGTATTTGATCATCTTCGTAATGTCTTTTTTTCTATAACTGTTGATATTGTAATATAGTACTTCCTCGTAAAGGCATTAGATAGAAGTTAGTTAGATATGAATACAATCTTAGTGAGTCTACGAATACAGTTAATAATGATAAGTTAATAATACAATATTAATACAATAATGTCCGTGTGGTGACGGATTAAGAATAGATAGTGTTACCACCCCTATTAATCCCGTGGGTGTCGTAAAAGGCGACTAAGGCACCAAATATACAAGACAACATCATTACAAAGAGAGGAAAAACTTGAAACAAACTCTATTCCAACCCGTCTGGCAATCGTGGTTCAGTAGGCCAAAACCTCCTTGCTAAGGAGAGGCCTATGTCTAGCAGTGGACTGTAAAAGGCTGTTGATGATGATGATGATGATGAAGTGTCACAATCTATTTATAATAATAGTATTTGGCAAAGAACAACAATAATTGTAATTTTATTCAATTGAATTCTAGTTTAAATCCGTAATCTGTTGATTCTAAACGCTGTGATCTAGCAACATAAAGTTAATATTGAATTATTGTTTATCCATTTGAAAGATACTTCTTAACAAATTTTATAATTTAATTTGAAACAAATTTCACATCTCACAGGTGAGTTGGATTTCAAATTAGGCAGAGCCTGTACTAAGGTAATTAGACAGCTGATAAATATACTCTCACATACGTCTACACCTACACCATGACAATCAAGACAAATCAATTGATCGTGCTCATCAAACAACTGCTTTGTGTGGAATCGAACCCACAACCTTTGGGTTGGCAACCAGAACTCTGTAGCTACCAGACTACCAAATACAACTAATCATTTTCACCTTTTTGACTATAACATACGAATTCAAGTAATTGTGTTTTAACTGCCATTCTCCTAGAACAGGCATATTATCTGTATACACGTAAAACTTGCAGCGTCACTCACATTTCGTCACCTTTTTGTTTCTGTTTTTGTCCATTATTCCGGCTATCACTGTATTACGAATACCCATAAAAAATAGCTGTGACGTCATGTATATCGTTCCGTTAGTCACAGTAAACAATTTCACTATCTAAGCGTACATACGAGTATTTGCGTCAAGATAAAGTTTACATTAGTATAACTGCGAATGTAAATTGAGCATAAAAATTGTTCATAAGAAGTCGTGTCCTATACGCTATAACAATATATTACTCATAAGTATTGAATTTTTTTATATTTGAAATTCGATGAATGGAAAATGCGTCACTATAAAGACACAAATACAAATGTATAGGATTAGGTCAGTGAGAGAATGAGATAAAATACATTATACTGTGGTGACTTCCACATTATAGCACAAACAAAAATATACAACAGCGCCATCTAGCGACAATACATCCAACTACGTAGTATGAACAAAACGTATGAATGTAATGAATTACGAAGCAACTATTAATCCTGTATCGCGAAATAGAGATTCGCGTGGTAATTAACATATATACAACATCCCAACATTAACCATTAGGCCGTGGCCCGCCAGGCATGACCACCTCGCCTGGTCGGAGTAACCTCCCTTTATATCTCTTTATATCTCTCTTTATACCTCTATATATGACACTCGTCCCCTCCACAATATAATATTTTATATTCTGGGTGTCTTCGTTGTGCGATGCTTCGTAGCGTCTTTACTCTCGTCTACTTAGCATTGTCCATATGTATGCGCACTGCGAAGTGGGATAGTGCGTAGATCTATTTTGTACTAAACCTTCTCTTTCTCCTGGTCTGAGTGTTCTACGTGTATACCTTATGTAAAGCTACTTTTCAGAAGTTTCACTCCTGCCATGTGTGCATTGCACTACCTCCAAAAGAAACTACATACTTACACCGATTTAGAAGTTTTTCTTTACAGATCTCGCTCATGTTTGTTGCTGGTTAGAGGTAATGTCAATGTAATAGTAATAGCAATCGATGATATTTGCCTCTTGTATCTATTCTTTTAATTTGATGATGTTCACCGATAGCTTTACTTACATCTTTTGTTCCTTGCCCGAAAAAGTTTTATCCTTTACGTAACAAGTTAACTTTTACATGTTACATTTAAAAATTATAACAGTGGACAGATTAATAAATGATATTTATGGTGTTTAAAATAAAGGAAATCTTATAGTAATAATTTATTTAAAACTTTTATGCTTTGCAGTTTTGTAAATGTGGTAGTCTATGACCAATGTGCCAATTACTATTATTGCGACGTGCTTGATTTGTGATTCATTAAAATACAGATCATGCACTTATTACTGCCAATGCGTTTCTGGTCTGTGAGAATTAATACTTATTATAATTATTTTAGTAATTGATTTCGTATATAAAATGAATAATCTGCATTAAATTGTCTAGGTTTTTGCCTTTTTTTCTTACTTGTCTCTGTCTTAACTCTTCTTTGACCAATGTTCGAAATTCAAATTTGTTTTTTACTGTATTTATTTATTATTATACAGTTTAAACACTTGAATTACTAAAATATATTTGTCTCTTTCTTTCATAATGTTTATGATAATAGAATTATGATAGAATAAAGATAAGAATGTATGTCACCGCTATTTTGGAATGTCACTTTTCGTGCATGACGTGCATTCGGTATTCTAGCTTCGCGGCGCAAGTCTTCTGGTTTATAGAATAGATTAAATGAAATCTTTCCTGTAGATATCTTTACATTTTAAAGCGTAAGGAACTTAATTTAACCATTCGCGTTTAGTTTTCTTTAAACACAATAATATCTCCGTAGGATGATTCTGCTACAGAGACTGCCGTCCAGGTTAAAGTTGAAATACATAATTAAGTTGTTGACAGTATTCATCAATCAAGACATCGCTTTTTACATGACCATGAGTCATGACTGAGAAAACCCTTTGTTCAGTTTTTTTATGTTTATTTTTCCTTTATTTGAGATATATCAAGAATATTAATTATAATAATAATTGCTAGAAAAACTAACAACGCACTGTGCAGACCTAAACTCGATAGTTCGGTTTGCCTACACTAGATGGCGTTGAAATGCCTTTTTTCATTTAACTTGCATAGAACAAAGAAATACATAGGTTGCCTAATATCTTTGACATTTTCCCGGTTTATATTTTGAGTCAGCTAACGATAATCACGGGAAGAGGGACTTTACATACATTGAGCTCCTTAATTTTCTTGATTTCTCTTGCGTTGAAATAATAACTTCAAAGTTACTTTGAGAACAGTATTTATAAGTAGTGTAAGAAGTTATAATTCTTAATGCAATGCAAATTTACATGATTATCAGTTGTGTAGTTTAAGCAAAGAAGCGTTATAAGCAAACAAAATTACAATCTTATTAATAAGTACTTGTTCAAATCGATATCACTCACAGTGAGTCATGTAACTCACGTATGATATGTGACTCAGAGTGTTCCGTTTCGCCACGCATTTACGAGAATTAAAGCACATGTACAAACATATACATGTATGTATATACATTGCTTCACAGATGTACTGTAGTGACTGCTTCTGACTCTAGTCAAGTGTTAGGTGCTATTTTGCTGAGTGTGAGCTCACCAGTGACTGGCGTAGCCAATGTTTTGAAAAAACGTTCACCGTCATTAAGCACACCTCAGCGCACCATTTGTATAATTTTAGGAAATGGATGCAAGTGGCCGGGATTTGTTAGCCCATTCAAACTGCAAGGACAACTTCACCACGCTCTGCTCGCTGAGAAGCAATTTCCTCGCAAAACCTCAACCTCACATCTTTTTAAATATCTTTTATCTTATCAGAGTATCTTTATACCTTAGGTACTGGCCACCATGTTTCCGTTTATCGTACTGGGGTTCTGAAAAGAAGATATCATTCGTGACACATGCCACCCAAACTGTCGACACATGAGATAAGCCTCGATGCTACCAACATTGGCTCTTCACAGAGTTTCAACCACTTCAGTGTTTCTTATACGGTCTGGCAGAGTTTGGCAGAATTATCCCCATGTATACGGAGATCTTTGTGCTAAGTTTTAAATCATGAGAGCAGAAGACTTTCTGGCTAAGCTTTCCAAAAGCCATAGCAGTGGTACTCATTCTGTTGTTGATCTTTACATCCAAACAGTCTTTAAATAGGAGTCATAAGTGCATTGCTACTTCCTGAATCTTTTGCCCTAGATTATTTTATATTAGCTGCCAAATTTTGCATGAATCCAATAGTGCTGGTCACTATACTTATTATGGACAATGTAACATGGTGACCCACTCTTGGAGAGAATAGGTTTGGACTCCAGGAATCTCATTTACTCAATGAAAGGCAATATAAAAACAACGTAACGCCGGTTTTCTGTGAGGCCGTATTGTAACTCCGTTCCAGCTCATCTATCTGTGACGGTATATAGCCCTTCCAAGTTTCCAGTCATAACAAAACAAACTCTAAAAACATCTATATATATAAAAGAAAGTGGTGTTAGTTACACCACTTATAACTCAAGAACAGCTGAAAGGATTTAGCTTAAAATTGGTGGAAAGCTTAGAACCAGAAGACGGACATAGGACACTTTTTATCCTTTTCGACCGCGTTTCAGTCCAAAATCAAAAATCTGCTTATTTATTGCCTGTAAGGCGGAACAGAGTTCGCGGGGTAAGCTAGTTTGAAATAAATAACAAGTGACTAAATATGACTTGATCTCTGTGACAGATGTCACTAGTGTCATTTTAGAACGTATACATTTTAATATTTGTAATGATTTGCACTTCACTTGTGACACAACAGATTCGTAAAGAATGAAAATATATGTGATATGAAATAAAGTCGCTTATTCAAAGGTTTAAGAGCCATTTCTAACAAAGATTAGGCTATATTTAGTGTCTCATTGACTTTGTTATTTACAAGTCAAAATAGAAAACGGCAAAAAAAAAGCCGGATATCCGACAACGTTATACCATCTAGTTTAAATTTATGCCAGGCTATCCGGCATTCCGGAAGCCACAACAATCTTTGATACTACAGGTCCTCGTACTAATCATCTGCGTCTGACGTGAACTGACAACTGTGTGATTTTTCCATGCGACAAGTCGGGTAGACATGTCGTTGGCGGAGTGACGGCCGATGATTAAATCCGACCGTGAGTGGACCGCTTTGCGTCAAGCACTTTTGTCGGACGGTGTATGGACGGGACATCAGTGTAGGGTGACTATAGAGTCTGTTGTAAATATCGGGGTATTTTTTATTATTTAATAGGAACCACAAAAACTTGTTCATAAATTAAACGCCCTAATAACTAACTAGCCGTTCCACGAGTATATGAATTTTATTTTATAGGATTTTTTTACTGCCTTTCTTTAAATACCAGAACATTAAGACCTTCTGTCCATGATTCTGAGGAAGGGAGATTCAAACGGCATCAAAATGCTTCTTGTTTTATTTATTATATACTTTATGTAAATAGGCCGACTTAATGCCTAAGGCATTCTCTACCAGTCAACCTTTGGGTGATGTAGAGAATATAGGAAGTAGGTGCGTTCCAGGTGATGTTGTTTTGTAATAAATGAAGTACACATATACAAGCTTATCATGCACTAAACTATGTATAATAATACATAAATACATACATATAGTTAAGTGGATGTAAATGTATAAGAACACATACATACATACACTTCTTGTGTCGCAAGTTGACCTTCGAATCATCATCAGCATTAACAATATTCATTGATCCACTGACTATACATACATTACAATATATAAATAAAAACAAGCACATAAATATACCAGTCATTTAACACACAACGCCATCTATTTTCAAACTAAGGAGAGCTTGTATTATGACAACTAGATTCACTGTAATAATCCGTACATACTTTCTCTTTGTAAATACGTGTCATACTTAAAAAATATCCAAACTATGAAACATATATTTGTAGATTATACAAACATTTGGTGCGACTCGGGAATCGAACCCGAGACCTGTGGCACAGCAGTTGCATACGCTATTATGACACCGAGGCAGTCACATATAGCTTTTTGGTGGTAGGATCACTTTTTATATAATAATAATATATTTGCACTTGGAGTAATAGCCAAGAGCCTCGACCAACACCTCAAGAGGCTCACGTTGGAAGGATGGATTAAGAGTTTGATGCAGAAGGTAGTCCTCCTTGACGCGGCACGTATAGTGAGGAGGTTCCTATCTTCGGAACCAGTGTCCTGGTCCCTGTACTCGATATCAGTGGTCTACTATTTTTATTTTTTTTATTTTATTATACAAGAAATGAACACAAAGAACACCCAGACTCAAAACAACAATTTATATACCACACAAAGTGTTGTCCCATGTGGGATTTGAACCCACAACACTCGTTCCCTCCATAGTAGAGTAGCGGCGTGGCGACCGCGTGAATCACTAAGCCAACCGTGCAGTCAATATATATATATAAATGTATTTAAAAATGTAATTTATAGGAATTTTAATGAAGAAAAAAGAAAATAATATGAATAAATACACATCGATAAATATTACAATTAATACTTTTCCAAAAATCATGGTGGTCGTAATACAGAAACGAAATCTCATCAAGTGGTGGCGAGTGTCGGGCCGCGTCGGGCCGGGCGTGACAGACGGTCGCTCTATCACGCCACCGTTTAATTACGTGGCTTTCACCATGAGAGCGGTGTCTGACACAGTGATGTGGAGAGTTAGAAAGCCTAAATGGGTCTAGATTTCTCCAATTTCTGGGTAAAAATTGAGAATTGACATGGCAAAAACCAATACATATATTTTGGGAAGGTATTTAGATTATATTAGTATTGAGTTAAAATATATGATATTAAGATGTTTGCGTGCGACATTGTTAGCGACTTTTTTTTTTATATTTGTAATGGTATAGGCGTTTGTCCTCCATCTCACCTGATGGAAAGTGTAGATGAAGACGAAGGTGGTTCACGCCCATCCAGAAGAAACCTGTTCACTCTACTCTTAAAGGCTCTAGGCTTTCTCACTTGTTGTGTGTGTGTGTGTCGTATGTTGTACTACTAGGGTAGTATTTATCTGCTTATTCTTCTGACTAATCTATTTCTATGATGCTGTCTCGTTGGTCTAACGGTTGGAGTGTGTGACTGTCGGTCAAGAAGTCTTGGTTTCGTTATTCAAATCAAGTCAAAAATAGTGTAATTGAACTTTTCTGATTATACAAATGCTTAAAAACAGTCTAGAGTTTAAAAGTTGGGATTTTACCCCCGTTTCTTGGAGAGTAGGTAAAGTGGTTGGCACTGCGCCTGATCTCTACCCGGTCCTGTCGGATAGCCGTCCAATTGGATTGTGAGAGTGAGAGAACAGAGAGTGCACCTGTGTTTACGCACACACTTGAACACTATAATATTGCCTGCTTAGTTGACTGGCCTTTGCTACAAAATGGCAGATTATATATTTTCCACAACTACCTTAATATGGATATCAAATAAAAAGTATTAACTTGTAGAATATAGATCACTACGAAAAATAAAAATTCAATATGGCCGCCAATGAAATCGCGGCTTAAGTACATGTTTTTTTACAACCCCTTCAGTGTGAGCATCAATTGAAAGGGTTTTATTAGTACTGTATACTATTGTAAATTTTTATAAATAATCTTAAAACTGAAAATGTGAAAATATATTTAGTTAAAATGTTTTCATGTTAAACGATTTTATGGAAATTAAGATAGTAATAATGTAGGTACTTAATGTACCAAAAACTTTAAAAAATCAGTTGGTCTTAGGTATAATACCCTCACACCATTTTTCGCATAATCTTGCGATTCGCATTTTTCGCTGTCTTGTTTATTTTGAACACCATTTAACTGTCTGTATGTATATCCAAATAAATGTGTAAAAATACGCTACATTTCAGTATAAAACATAATTTTTTATATGTTTGAGTAATTTGCAGATTCGGCCGAAACTGAGAGCAAGGCCATTTTCGACCGAAAAACCATTCTCGATCGGACACTAATTCTACATAAAAAGGAACGCAAAACCATTCAAACCGTTTATTCTACGTCAAGTATTTGGCCGCGGGCGAGATCACGAATTTCAAATTCAGAACAAAACTGCCACAACGATGTCAGCGGCCGACAGCGGCGCACGTGTCTAACCCTTTAGTATAAATCGCTTCTGGCCATTGCTTTGTTACAAAGACGCATCAAGTGTCACAGACTTGAAAACCTTTGTAATGTTGTAACAAAGAGTTGTCAGTTTAGGGAATATTTTAAGATGTGACGTTTCTTTGCTGCATCAGCTGTCTCACATTTAAAGTTAACTTTACCTTTATAAATTTGAGGGTATTTCTAGATATTTTTTTTTGTATTACGTCTTTGTTTTTAAAGGAGATTTACTTAACACAGTTACACTCCTAGTGCTGTGGATACTGATAAGGTAACAAATTCTTACCAACAGAGTAACCTTGTTCCTTGTAACCTTTTTTTTTGTTGACGGGGTGGAAAATCTCTTCGGATTTCCGGCTCCTCAGAGACGCTTGAGCCAGGAGTATGTGGTGTTTCCACTAAAAACCACCCCGGCGGCCGGTCTCAGGCGTCCTACTCTGAAGGGGACCCGGGCCATGTCATTTCATTTCCTCTCCAGGATCAACGCCGTGCCTGGTCAGACCCTCTCCTGGGGGACGCTACAAGGTACCCTCGCTGATTTATAGTTGCGGCCCGATCGCGTTTTTGCGACCAGGCTGCATTGCTGTCGCCGACCGCAGCGAATTATTCACCACCAGAGGTCCCTATTCTCGGGCAGCTTGCGGTTATTCCTTGTAACCTAATGGTAGCCTAACATCCAAAGTCAAAGTCAAAGTTAATTAATAAATAGGTATCCTTATTTATAAATGGAGCGACATCTGCTTACAAATAATAAGAAAATTAAGAAAACTTCTATTGAAGAGTCAGCCATTTTAAGTCGAATCATCAAGTAGGTGGTTATATCGATTGCTAGAACTACTGTACCACTACCTTTATGAAGCGTACCATCCATGGCAAACAAGGTCGTACAGCCGCGTTGATTTCAGCACGAACGGGCCAGCTCAACCGGGGTAGTACCACCCTCTCATAGAAGATCAATCTAAAGCGACAGCATCCGTGCTGTCGTGTTTCGTTGATGCGATACCGCAAGATCATTGATGCAGGAGTGACAGTTCTCGTGGTAACTGTATGAGGTTTATATTGCCACAATGACTGTCATGCCTTTTATGATCCAGAGCGACACGTGAAAAAGAATTCCACTAGGTAGGAATAGTGTGGGTTACCATATTGCATTGTCTACATCCGTAATAAGTATGGCGACCACAACTCTTGGATTCTATTCATACTTTCCAATAGCCAGGGAAGCGGCACTTTGACAACCTCAAAAAAATGCGTCTACATTTTTTTGTCTACATTAAGAGACTGCTAAAGTGACTCTACTTTGCCTGATGGAAAGCATGAATAGAATCAAAGAGTTGAGGTCACCATACTCATTGTAAAAGCAGACAATGCAGGTGATGACCTAGACTATGGTGTCCTAGTGAGATTCTTTTTCACGCTCCGGTTGGGGACGTAAAAGGCATGGCAGTCATCATAGCAGTGTAAGGCGCACAGTTACCACGATAAGTGTGATCCCTGCATCAATGGGCCTCCGAACCCGCACTCACCAACGAAACACGACAGCACAGATGCTACTGCTTTAAGTTGGTCTTCGGTCCGAGGGTAGTACTGCCTCGGTCGAGCCGGTCCATTCGTGCAGAAACCAGAGTGGCAATACAACCTACTACATCATGATGTAACTCTATTCTTCACTCTTTAATTTTCCATTTTTAGCATTTTTCTTTCAATTTGAATTGGACCATGCAGAAAGTACATCCTGCCAAATAAAGAATTAATTTGCCAAATGGCACAAAAAATATTTACTTAAAAGTCTTATATTTACTTGTAGTTTTTAAAGTTCCAGTGTGCGATGGCCCTAATAGTTTATCTTTTAATAATTGAATAAGATTGTGTATTATTATAGGTTACATTTTCAGATCACTTGCAATGCGCCTCAATCACGCTTAATAGTGAACAATTACTGTTAAAACTATAGTTAGAATAACATCGTGACTTACATACATACATCCACGTGTTTTCCCCGAAGTGGTAGATAAACACATATTAAACATTCAATTTCAATATCAACACCATAGTCATCATCAAAGGCCAGTCTACTGCTGGACATAGGCCTCTCGTTAAAAGGGAGGATTTGGACAAGTATACTACGCTGGTCAGAGAGATTGGTTTAGAGTTTGTTTCAAGTTTGAATTCTCTTTGCAATGATGTTGCCTTGCATATTTTGTTCCCTTAGCCGCCTCTTACGAATGGGTTGGTGACACTCATTAGTGACCAGAGCGTCAGAGCGTCAAAAGCGGGCGTCATAGCGGTCTTAGTTGTAGCTATCCATCGTGGGCAGTGTAACAGGAATTCGTGACACCTGTCCATCACCAAAAGAACTCACGGCTGCCATTACTAGTGGCGACACCTACTACTCTATTCAAGGTTACCGCTCTTATTTCAATAACATTGTTTAAATATTATCGCTTACAGAATCAACTTACTAAAACCAAATTAACTAATCAAGTAATGATTAAAAATTCATAATTTAATAACATAGAAATAAAATTAATCAATTATCAGCGTGCCGTCGTATAAATATTTGTATTTTGTACATTTTTGAAGTGAAACTTCTTTATCGGGGTTGGAATAAAATTTAGTGTAACATTTTTTCGTTACGCGTCACATTTCTCCGTTACGCGCCATCTTTTTCTTATCCCTACCACGCGTGATTCGAAGTATACTTTCTCCAGCGGAGTAGGGATTGGTAAATGTCTCCAATGTATTTTGCGGCCCGTTTTGAGTAGTTATTGAAATCCAGGTGGCGATTGCATCGACTTCGGACGGGTTTAAATTATTTTTTTGAAAAATAACGTCATAAAGAAGTTTCACTTCTTACGAGTGTACGCTAGTACACGCACATATTTTTTGTTTTGGTTTAGTTTTGATCTGATAAACATAGCGTTGGTAGGCCCCCTACAAAGGGGTACGATGAAAAATTAAATAATAAAATCATCTTTAAAGGGAATTGTGTACCGGTGAGCTCAATCGGTGCCGAAGGCCTTTGCTCACGAATTAGGGGGCACGGTGTCACTTACATACATTCATATTGTATATTATTTCTATTCTTTATAGAATAATTTTGTCATCATCAATTAATCATTAATAGTCTTAAACAGTCCACTGCTGGACGTAGACCTCTCTTTAGAAAGGAGGTTTCGTTTAATAATCTGCTCACCCTTTCGTGGAATAGACGTGACTGTTTGTACATACATATTACCGTTCTTGGATGAATCGTTTCATTAATCAATCAATGACATCCTTTTACAGTCCATTGCTAGATAGAAACTTCTCCTTAGAAACGAGTTTTGGTTTCTTGGTTTACTATATCACGCTAGCCAGAAGGGTGGTATGGATTTGGTTAGACCCAGATGTCGTTAAAACAGTTGTTCCCGGTTCCCTCCTGTCCCAGGCGCAGAGTGGCATACCGTGTGGTTTTAGTTGGTCCGATTCCGACACACCACCCCGTCGTAAACCCCGCAGGGGTGACGGCCAGAGGGGGTTTCCACACATTAAAAAAAAAGTTGAGAGGTGTCAAGGGACACCCGGATGGAACGAAGTTCCTTGCGATTAATTACTAAAGGAATTAAATTCATTATTGTTATTATAATATTTTCCATTATTTTATTATTTATTATGTACAAAAACCTGTATAAACTTGACAAAACAAAAATAATCGTCGCGACACACTGTTCAAAGCAAAATAGAAAGACGAAACGAAACTAATTGGCTTACTTTCTATGAGAGAAACAGAAAGACAGACAGAGAAACATGATCACGCCACACGGCTTACTACACTATAGCAAAAAGTGTCGTGACAACTTTTCGTCTGAATTTTTTTCGTCTAACCTCCTTCGCAACATGCGATAAGGAACTTCGTTCCAAAAAAACTTCGTTTAAATTTTCCTTCTCTTTACAGTGTTGTTGTCCTGCATGATTTGCTCCCTTAGCTGATCTTATGACACCCATGTGAGGACTAGAAGTGGTGACACTCTATTCTTCGTCCGTCACAATGTCAAACAATCATTTCTTGGGTGACTAACAGTAAACACTGTCATAATAATTGTAGATTTATTCGTAAAATTCTGTGTGTCATGTGCACACCATTTTTTTTCCTTTGTTAATATCTATTAAGAGACTATTGACTCAATTGTAAGGTCATTTTCCATGCGGTCATTTCAGACTTTGACCAGCTAATTGTTGAAACGACTAACTCCCGGTGACGACATGTCTAGGCTTGTAACTTTCCTTTAAGTCATACTAGCTTTTGAGTATATCTATTTTTTGGAACGAAGTTACTTATCGCGCGTTGCGAAGGAGGCTAGACGGAAAAAAATCAGACGAAAAGTTGTCACGACACTTTTTGCTATAGTGTAGTAAGCCGTGCGGCATATGCATGTTTCTCTGTCTGTCTCTCTCGCTCATAGAAAGCAAGCCAATTATTTTCGTTTCGTCTTTCTATTTTGCTTTGAACAGTGTAGTGTCGCGACGATTATTTTTGTTTTGTTAAGTTTATACAGGTTTTTTGTACATAATAAATAATAAAATAATAGAAAATAATAACAATAATGAATCCAATTCCTTCACTAATTATTCGAAAGGAACTTCTTTCCATCCGGGTGTCCCTTGACACCTCTTCAGTGTTTTTCTATTATTTATACAACTTCATTGCACATCACCCAATATAAATTTTGCACAAACACAGATGGTGATCTACGTTCGGTTTTATTAAAGGCGGCCTTATCGCTCGCTTAGGAGTGAATGGTTTCTTAATGGGTTCTGTTTAATGAGTTCTAGTTAGAACTGTCGGACAAGAGCAATCTTCTAAACAGCACAACCTTCGGCAGGCTCATAGCAACTAAACTAGACGTCGATACCTTCAAGCTCTAGCAAGCACAGAAGAAGTGGGAGGAGAGTTGGAAGAAGAAAGGTAATAAATAATTTGATATATATTTTGTTTCTATTTTTATATTAAGAGCCTGCCAAAGTGACTCTACTCTGCTTGATGGAAAGTATGAATACAATGCAGACAACGTAGTATTGTGATCCACACTATGACGGCCTAGGGAGATGCTTTTTCACATCTACTTGGGCATTTCAAAGACATGACAGTCATTGTGGCAATATCAGTCTCACACAGTTACCACGATAACTGCCTCCCTGCATCAATGGGCCTCTGGTTTCACTCACTAACGAAATACAACAACACGGATGCTGTCGCTTTAAATTGGTCTTCTGAGAGAGGGTAGCACTGCTCCGGTCGAGCCCTCGCTCAGAAGCATCACCTACCAACATTTCAAGTTTGTAAACCCAAAGGTTTATCGGTCATTCAGAGCAAGATTTTTTTTTTTAAAGACTGTGTCCGCGCTAGAAATAAATCCCGTGTCATGGGGGACTTTACAAACATAAAAGAAATAGACATAATGAACACCCAGACTCGGCAGAACAATTTATGGATCACAGAAAGTGTTGTCCCACGTGGAATTAGCACCCACAACGCTCAGCGCAGTAGAGAGCGGTGTGGTGACCATTTCGATGGTGGCCCACCGTGCAGTAATTTGATACGTGTGAAATTAAAACAACAGTTTATTTCTAACATTTGTTTTATTTAATTACGACGCAAATACGCAATTATTTATAAAGAAAACATTATTACGCTAAATCTTAACATTATTAAATTCGAAATTTTATACAAATAATAATTTATTAATAATATTGCACATTATTATAAGAGGAAACATGTAATTAAAATTAATATTTAAAACACTACGATGAAGAGCGTTCAATTTAAGATTAATTTCTAAACTATTACAGGTATTTGTGTATTCCCTCGGTGATTTTACTGTTAGTGTATGCGACTGATCAAGAAGTCTTGGTTTCAACACCGGATCAAGTCAAAAAAAGGGTAAGATTTTCTGATTATAGCAGTATTTAATAACAGCCTGGAGCTGGGAAGTTGGTGTCTTACCCTCGTGTCTTGAAGCAAGTAAACCTGTAAGCCTTGCGCCTGAACTCTTCCTGGTCGTGTCGGTTAGCCAGATTATGAGAGTGAGAGAACAGAGTGCATCTCTGATTATCCTCCTAGCTGCTCGGCTTGGAGTACATCATCATTGGATTGGAACTTTTCATTCTTCTATTTAAAATACACTGGAGAACAATGTCTAGATAGTTCAAAATTTTATATTAACTGTTACTCTAAATAGCCAGTACACAGATTGGTTCTGAATCCAGCCCGCACTGTATACGTACAAAACCATTCCTCAATATTGTTTTGATAGAGGCATAGAAAATTACTTTCTTGTTGGCTATTGAACACAATTTATTTCACTAAGCTAGTATTTTCAACTTCTCAGGTGGTCTAGTATCTTAACCCGGCATTTGGCTCTTCAATATAAATCGGTATTATATACAAAATTATTGCGACTCTGTTCTAAGCATACAGCAAAGGTAGACAAAAATTTTTGAAGAAGATTAAAGAACAAAAATAATATGAGCCTAGTGTTGTGAGATAATAGTGGGTATATTATTATTATTAAATAGAATCATCATCATCAACAGTCCACTGCTGAACATAAGCTTGTCCTTAGCAAGGAGGTTTTGGCCTACTATATCACGCTGCTGCCAGCGTAATTGGTAAAGGGTTCCATCTCTTTGTAGTGATGTCGTGCATATTTTGTTCCCTTACTCGCCTCTTACGACTCCCATGCGAAGAAAAGGCGTGGTGACACACTGTATTCTTAACCTGTCACCACACGGAACAATTAATTCACATAGAACTCAAACATATATGTATTTTAATATAAATAATGTGACAGTTATAAATACAGGTACATATTTATAATTATATCGTATACATAAAGAAATAACTATCCTATTTAATTTATTTTGTCCCGTATTTATAAATGTCACGGCACGATTAATTAACATTTAAAAGTTATCGAGTCTCACTGAATTAACTTAACATGCAAAAAATAAATAAAATTATAATTAATGTTTAAAATTGCATCTCGTTTCCGAGAATTTGTAAAATGATTTTATTAAAACGGATAATTATAAAGGAACGTAATTTGAAATATACATTAATTTCACTTTATTGTAAATATTAAATACAAAACAAAAATATTGTATTACACATAAAATGTACGATAAGTTGTCTATGTACAACACACATTGTTTCATTGATATTTCGTGTTATGGCACTAAATATTTACAATATATAACATTATACATTATTATACAAATACTAAATTAAAGATTTCTTTAAATTGTGTATTAAATCGTGCCTTTTATAAATTGTCCAAATAAATTGTGCCAGATTAATATTGATTATTATATAAAATCGTATATACACTATCTTATCTTAACTTATTTTATTTTTTCTTTGGTATGAGAAAAGCAAATGTATATTAAATAAAAATGTTACTACTTAGGGATACGCATATACGGCACAGACATTGTCTAAAGTAAAATTTTTGTTAAAAATAAAACTGTTTTGAATTAACTAAATAACGCTAAAGTCTATTTACATATTCTCAATTTGTTGTATACACCGTGTACTTTACTAAATTAATATAACTCGAACTCGTTTAAATATAATCCTTTCAGACATGACGTCCACCATAAAGACACAAAAATCAGAAAAACTAATTGAAATTTGTAATTTAAAATGGTTCCACTCAATTGTCCACATAAGGTATTTCTTAAGTATTTTTTTCATGTTGTATTTGATCTAACTGGAAAATTCTAATAGGCTAGATGACACCTTAGTCAAATTAGTTACTTTTTATCATCTGTCAAAACGACTTTGTATGAAAAATGTACTAAATACAAAATTGTGACGTCACTATTTTAGACTACTCAATTGAACAATATATTTCACTGTATATCTGATTGAAATTCGTAATAATAATAAAAAGCTATGTTAATTGTATTTGCCGAGATGTTCCGCGATATTAGTTTTAATGAAGTGGACATTGGTATTTATTTACGATACAGTCATCTACCCAATTATATCTTTACAAAAGATAAAAATAGATCTGAAAGGGTTAAGAGCTGGTGAGGGTGGTTTAAGAAGTATCCTATGCAACGCTTATGGATAGTTACAACATTTTTTGAAGACAAAGATTGTGTTTTAATATTTCTGTTATTATATCATTGTGTGTTAATAAATGGTGAAATAGAATATGCACGCGAATAATTCTGGAATAGATAAAACGATGTTGAAAAAGAAACGTCTGCTGAATATAGACAAGACAATCCAATTGTAACGTTGATGCCAAAGATATAAAGCACAAAGTCGTGTACTCATGCTATTCAGTGTATTACTATTCGTATCTACCTATATGATGCTCTTATGTTCCTACACGAGTCCACAGATTAAGTTACGATCAGAGAAAGTTACTTTTTTAATATTTTACAAAATTACGTCACCTGTTTAATTATCTACCTCCTAACTTTCCTGGGGAACCTGGCGGAGGTGACGAAGGTCTCCTTGCTGAGCCGTCATTTCTTCCCTATACCGATGAGTCCTTGCGCAGTTGAGAGGTTCGCCAGCGTCAGGCGATCAGTTCTCTCCCTCTCCTGGGTGGTGAGCAGTCGCTCCGCAGAGTTCAAGGTCGTTAGTGACAGCCTGGTGTCCGGTAGCGTGGTCGGTGTTGGGTTGCTGGTGGTGGCGGTGATGGGTGTCGTTGAACGGGTCAGTGGTTTTGGTAAAGATGCTTGAGTGGTCGTCGGGGAGGTGCGGAGGGTGGTCGGTTTCTGGTCACGGCCGCTGCATACCTGGACGGGAAGTTGTAAGTAAATTGCTTATCGATAAACTGCGGTTTTTAAATGCTGTCTCTCGACCCCGAGTTATGTGGGCATTGGTGCACGCTAAGAGAGGCTTATGGTGTGCATTGGACCGGAATAGGTAGATTTATTGTTTTTTTTTAATGATTTAAGTTAAAATCAAGAGATATGGGTTTCGCCACCTTTTGAGTACCTCTTCTCATTGAATTTAGAGGATCGCTTTACGGTTTCGGTAACCTCACTCACTCCAGGAACAGCAAGATAGGTATTTCTTAATACCTGCTTTGATGACATCATTCGGGTCCGTATAAATGCCTAAATGTCTAAAATGGCTTCAAAATGAGTTGGTAAAAGCCAAGAGTTTACCTGGTGGTGGTTCTCCCAGTCCTTGTGCTGGCAGAAGGCTCCGCAGTAGCGCGCCGCGTTGCAGCCGGAGCAAGTCTCCTGAGCCTTGCGTCCACAGTTCCAGCAGCACTGGCCAACAATATATTGCAACATTTTTAAATAATTGAAGATATATAATTGACTTACAAACCTCTTGTAGACATAACAATGTTAAGTTGGTGTGTGTGGGCTTCAAAATCTCAAAAAAGCTGTACTAATTGAGATATTAAGCATTAATTGTTTTATAATTTTTTTAAAGTCAGTCTCAATGCAACCACAATATGCCACAGTGTAGCCTGGCAGGGTATAGATAGTATAATTGATTAACAGGCCTGTTGGCCTAGCGGTTAGTGACCCTGACTGCTAAGCCGAAGGTCGTGGGTTCGATTCCAACGCAGGAAAAAATTTTTATTTATTTATTTATTTATACATCATGCACTTTATGTACGTGGACGGACTTAATGCCTAAGACATTCTCTACCAGTCAACCTTTGGGTGATGCGGAGAAAATAGGAAGTAGGTGCGTTTCAGGTGATGTTGATTTGTAATAAAAGAAGTACACATATACAATCTTATCATATACTAAAATTTGTACAAATTGTACATAAATACACACATATAATAATAAATAATATAAATAAATACACAAACAAATATCATAACAAGTATAAGATGATAATCATGTATTGGTTGATTCTGCCAGCTGTTTCAGTAGATACTGCTTCACATTTTTTTTAATAAATGTTGTATGTTGAGCACAATTGTTTGCTTTATGTCTGGGTGTAATTTATCTATAATATATATGTATTTAGAAATATATAAGTATGTTTATCAGCAGTCTGGTTACTATAGCACAGGTTCTGCCTAATTTGGGATAAGACGGCAGTGTGTGAGATGTTTGAGGTAATTTTAAATACAAGAAAAATCGCGACCTATAGATTACATTGTATTAGTTTTGATTGACATTACCCAGAAAATATTAATTATATTTGACAAGACTAAGTCTAAAAAGTAAACTTTTTTGACGACCGGCATTTTTCTTTTGAAGTAACTCACATTTTGCTGGTTGCTAGCATTAGGGCTGAGTTCCCTGCCTGGAGGGGGAGAGTGTCGCCTCTCTATCATCCTCTCTACTTTCCCTCTCTCTGCTGCTACCAGTTCCAGAGCTTTGGACTCTGCTGCTCCAATTGCACGTTGAAGCTCCAAAAGGGCTTGGCGTTTGACCTGCGTATAATTTATTATATATTAGAATAATAACAAAGATGACAGTTCTTGTTCAGCATTACTTATTTTGCATCGGACTTAGCACCGACTTCAAACAGATTAGAAGGTATTTGTTGCCATCATAATTTCAATTGTTTCATTGAGGGTCAGGGTTTGATATTTTTTTGCGTTCAACTTTAAAAAGCGATTATTCAGTTTTTAATTTCTTATCAAATATTTTGTCATCATGTTTTTCCGTGGTGACAGATTAAGAGTATAGAATGTCACCACCCCCATTCATCCCGTGGGTGTCGTAAGAGACGACCAAGGAAACAAAATATGTAAGATAACATCACTATAAAGAGAAGGAAAACTTGAGACAAGCCCTATATCAACCCGTCCTATGTCCAGCAGTAGACTGTTAAAGACTGTTGATTGATTTATTTGAAAGTGGGTGGAAGAAATGTGTAGGTACACTTTAACTTCCAATATCCTAAGAGACGGATTCTATTTTGTATAAGTTAATTACTCTGCATCTCATGTTATAATTCCTGGAATCCAGGGAATAGGCCCTGAGCTTCTTGGTCGACAGTTAAGAATCTAGGCACCTATTCCCCGTTTTGGCCAAAACCGTTACTAAGTTTTTCTAATAGCCCAGAGTATGCGAGGTGTCGGTGTTTCTGGTCTCGGTTGAAATGAACATTATTGAGTAGTCAGTGCCCCCTTAAATATACTGACAGTTCTACCTTCGAACTAAGCGAACCCTCAAGAATGCTGAGGTCTGATGCTAGTCGCTCATTCAGGTAATACTGGTTAAACTAGTAACGGACCCTAAATAATACCTTCTAGGAAGCGTACCTTCTAATAAAGAAGACCTTCCAGAAGCTCAGGACGTAAGAAGTACTATTGCAGAGCCCTTTTTTGTAGGTTTTCTTTTCTTATAACGGCTAAATTCACATGTTCATACCTGGTTAACAGCATCCTCAGCTCGTCTTCGTACCTCAGCAACTCTTTCTTCCGTTTGTCTGACAGCCGTCGCCATAATCTCGCTAGCCGCCCTTTTTATGTCGTTACTCTCTGTTGGTTCCACACCTGAAACAAAGAGATTAAAAATATTTTGTTTTCTAAGAGTCACTTGATGGTGTTCATGACACCTGAAACGGGGGTTACTTAGTCCTCTAGGTTGGAGTTTTCTGAGCCTTCAATTGAAGAGGCCTTACATGTCTTCACATTCAACACCCCTAATAGTCTACTGTAGGACATAGCCCTTTAGTTAGACAGGAAGTTTTGGCCCACTAACTATATGTGGCAGGATTTGCCACAAATATCAAAGACCGTTAAAACTATTCCATTTTTAAAAGGTGCTTACCCCTTTGTTGCAATATTGCCAACGCCCTTTTGGTCTTCTCCACCATGCTGAGGATGCAGTTAAGCATGGTGTTGATATTCTTCCATTCGTCATCAGTTTTGAGGAGTCCTGATGTACTGGCGCCCAGCCGGGGCTCTGAGAAGGACGCATTCATTGATGATACATCTCTAACTGTTATGCCTCCTGGGAACAATGGTGGGATTCTTAATTTTCTTTTAATACAGGATGTTACAGAAACGTATAAACTACAGATTTG
This sequence comes from Hypercompe scribonia, assembly GCA_949316085.1. Taxonomy (NCBI): domain Eukaryota; kingdom Metazoa; phylum Arthropoda; class Insecta; order Lepidoptera; family Erebidae; genus Hypercompe; species Hypercompe scribonia. Next base: position 1,180,894 of record OX438986.1, read on the forward strand.
GCATCTCTGTTTAGTGGACCGTCCTATTTATTTAATCTTTAAACTTTTAACTTCGTCAGATGACAATTATTTACACAAATTGTAAGAAACCGAGAAGAAATATATTACATATACATAAAAAGACGTTCAGAATGTTACAATGACATTCAGTCTCACCATCTCTCCTTTCAAAACCCCCTTCTTGATTACCATGGTAGCCATGGTACGGATGTGAATAGTCGAAGAGTGTAGCATTACTTGGCAGCGGGTAGAGGAACGGCGAGGGGTTCAGGAACAAGCTGGAGGCTGCGCGTTTGGCTTGTGGGGGGTACTCTTCGTGAGACCCGTTCGTTTGAGGGGTATCATAGAAGCTGTGAACAAAGACAACAGTTAAAGATAAGTGGTATAGAAGATGTAGTTTTAATTTTAAGCTGATGCGGTCAGGGTCACAATAAGTTTATAGTTTATATATAATTATATTGCAAATATACTTTTTTATGGTATTTTACGGTTAGCGTGTGCGACTGCCGATCTCAAAGTCGAAGATGTCTCGGTTTCTATTGCCGGCTAGGGTCAAAATATATTCATGGGTTTTTTTTCTAAGAAATTCTTAATAACAGCCCGGAGTATGGAAGTTTGATGATAGTTCACTACCATGCCTAGGAGAGCATGTTATGCCATTGGTCCCACTTGTCATAGTCGGTAGTCGTTATTGGGAAGTCAGCGCCCTCAAGTAATTTGAGAACTAGTTTAATCATTCGAGTTCAGTTATCCTGCTCTTGATGTCCCACGTCAGTGGCTCTACGGAAAATCTGATATTCAGGTAAAATTTGTTGAACTAGTATCCGACCCTAAATGATCTTGGGAGTAGTAAAAGTTAAAAAGATGATTATAGTGACTTTCACAACAACAAAACATAGCACAACGCCATCTATCGAAGATACACTGAACTACAGGGTAACTACTAATCCTATATGGCGATATAGAAATTCTCCCACTAATTAACATAAATACGTCTTTCCAACATCAACTGATGAGATGTTGACGCTTTGATCGTCTCATCTGGTCAGAGGATTTTGCCTTTGTTTTGGAGGGGCATGACACCCGTTCCTCTACAATGATGAAGGCATACGGGCAGACTTGGCATCAGATGGGTAAGTAAATAAGTATTGCTATCATCTGCATACCTTATAACAACATAATTATAAATTTCTAAATACATATGTTGCAGATAATAACATTTAGGCAGAACAAATGAACGAGATCATTGCACAATATTTGTCCGGGTATCAAATCCAAGACTTTTGGCTTACCATTCAGGGTTACTAACCATTAAGCCAACAGGCCTGCAACACCTGAAATATATATATATATATATATATTCATATTTAATCTACCAAAGTGACTCTATTCTGCCTGATGGAAAGCATGATGAATAGAATCCAAGAGCGGTGGTCGCCGTACTCACTACGAATAACGACAGTGCAATATGGCGACCCCCCTCTATGGCGGCCTAGTGAGATGCTTTTTCACGCCCCGCTTAAAGGACCCGGGATCGTAGTGGGAGGGAAACACGTGCGCTATTAATGAATTCCAGGCTTTAACCGATCTGCACAGGAAGGAAGAACCGAACCGTTTAGTTCGGGAGCGTATGTCTACCATTCTGAAACGGTGACTTCCAATATGTGTGTGAACTGCATATAGAAAAAAATAGATTTTAAAAATCTTCAAGTGAACCACCTCTAGCGCACAATTAGATATACGACGTTAACCTCCAAACTCCTGCTAAACTTTTGTAAAATAAAGGTGTTTCTACAACCTGTTTAGCTATTAATTAATTATAAAACCAATCAGAAACCTCTGCCCTCCACAAAGGTATTACTAGTGGAAGTCGATGAGGTGGAATATCAAGACAATGGTAAAGTTTGTTCAAACAAACCACCAAATGGCTCATAAATTAATGACTTTAGATTAAGTTAGGAGCGGGTAGCGTTTTTGTGTTGAATTGACCTCTTTATATTGTAAGGCTGGTGCACAGATGTTACATTGACAATAAAAATATACCATACATGAGTACATATACATACATGAACACATACAATACATACATCATAAATACACGTATATACACATATATACATAAATATACACATACACACATTTAGATTATATTCGTACACTATGACAACTTGAGCTGAGCCAATTATCGATAAGACGATTTTCTTCAATCTCGTTAAGAAGGAGATTATGTACATTCTTTTTGAATGTAAAACGGTTTGTGGACATCCTGACTTCGAGCGGGAGCGCATTCCAGACTAGTACTGTCTGTGAACAAAGAACGAAGAGTTCACGAGTGAAGGTTTCTGTCGTGATTAGAGGATAGATAATGGAGGCACGGAGTAAGATATGGTGGTGAAAATGGTGAGTTGAGAAATGAAAATAGGGCAGTTAGTGCTCGCAGATTGCGGCGCTGGCGAATAGGTAAACATTTTAATTGGGAACGTTAAGCAGACACATGGTCATACTTTTGATATGACATATATATTACTTATAGTCTATACTATATATATAAATGTATATATCTTGATCTAGCTTGATCTTTGTGGCAGTTGTCATTAGTGTCATTTTAGAACTTACGAGACACATTTTAGGTATGAATTTTTATAATTATAATGCATTGTACTTCATTTGCGATATAAATCGCTTGTGTAAAGTTACTTCATCGGTTTCGAAACCATTTGTCACAGAGATTAAGTTACATTTTAAGGATTGTAGCTGTTGTTGATAATATATGAACCATTTGTTTTTACATTCTCCTTACTGTGGGATAGTCATGTCTACTCACATATGGCTCGACCGACCTAATGATGTTGCTTTACACCGAGTGAGTGAGGTCACCATAACTGAACAAAGCTCTCAAAGGATGGACAATATGGGTACGCCACATTTACACGACTTGCTGCAAACGCACTAGTCTCAGTCCTGATATCTCTAGACTTGTGTTATGATACACGAATCTTAACGAGAGTTGGTATTAAGTATTACATACCTACACGTATGAATTACCAGATTGTACTTGCTGGCTGCCTTCACGAGTACAATACGTAATAGGTATTTCAATCAAACTACATTTAAATCAGTCGGTTTCACCTTAAAAGGTGGAATATTTAAATTAAATAAGTAGAAACAGTATTGTGTAGAATTTGACGGATCACCATCTCACTGAAATTGAGGGTGCAGTGGACTGAATTGAATCGACTAAAACGATTCGATGTTCAGTCACCAGTGAATGTGCGGCAGGGGACCCGGGTACTCTAAGAAAGAACCTTCCTACAGATACCTACAGACCTTGAACTACTGGTTAAAAGTCATCTTTATTGTTTTATCTTTATCTTGAAAGCATAGATCTAAAGCTTATCATAAAATATTTCTAATTTCAATTTGGGGAAATTTATACTTGTAAAGAAAAAATAGAATGTATACGAATATTAATTAGATAGAGTAGAATATCAATTAAATTGTCACAAAATACGTAATAAATTGTAAACTGTATCTTAATAATAAATTTTATATCATATCTCATAACTTGGACCGTACGACTGTAAGTGCAAACACAGATAAACTAAGCGCTGAATGCAATCGATGCGATAAATAATAACCTGTACAAGAGACACCACGCCCGCACATGGAACGACTGAGACGCAATCGATAAGCGGCAGCGGGAGCGAGTATATAGATTCTGTTTTCTTAAACTATTTTACCTATTATTTAGGATTAGTGTTATTTTATTGCTATCCGTGGTGACGGATGTAGAATAAGAAGTGTCACCATCTACTCATCCTATTGTTGTCGTAAGAGCTGACACAGAGAGCAAACCACACAGGACAACATCACTGCAAACAGAACGAAAGTTTAAAACAAATTCTATATCAACCACAGCCAGCGTGGCGTAGGAGGCCAAAACTACCTTTCTAAAGAGAGGCCTATGTCCAGCAGTGAACTGTTAAAGGCTGTTGATGTGAATATAAGCGAAGTTAAGATTCTTATACAAAGAAGTAACCCTTAAACTTAACCCTTGAGTCGCAAATGTGTATGGACGTTTGCAACAGCCTATTGCAGTCTTGCAATTGCTCTATAGTATGTTTAATAGAGCAATTGCAGTATTAATCTAGGTATTAGGCTTCATGTATCCCATTCCTGCCAGATATCTTGCGCAAATCGTCACTGCCCTGCGCTACCATAGAAATGTGACAAGATATAGCGGCATAAACCGATGGTCGCAGGAGCCAAAGTGTACTAGAGTGGATACCACGATTGGGCAAACGTAGTGTAGGACGCCCTGCGGCGCGATGGACCGACGACTTGAAGAAGGTGGCTGGCAGCGGATGGATGCGAATTGCGCAAGACCGGGATGGTTGGCGTTCCTTGGGGGAGACCTTCGTTCAGCAGTGGATAGCGATAGGTTGAATATATCGGCAATATAGATGTTTTAAAGTAATGCTTAAGAAAACTAACAATTAAGTTAAAATAAAACCAGTCAAAATTAAATTCTGTGTATTCATTTATCCATGCATAAAATCTCCACAATAAGATTTTCGGATCACAATTTTGAGCGTCCCGGGTATGTTTAGTACCTTTGTTATTTTAAAACCTCGACATTGTAATTTTGTGAATAACATACATATAAGTACCTCGGTGGCCAGTAGTAAATTCAACTGCTCTGCTTGAGGTCTCGAATCCGATACCCGGGTCGGACAAAATGTTTATATGATCTGAATATTTGATGATGTAAATATTTGTTTCAAAGTTTGGGTGTTTTCTATGTATAATATGTATGTTTTACAAAAAAAAAATATATAAGTATTCTATCAGTCAGTCTAGTTATCATAGCACAAGCTCTGCTTAGTTTGAAACTAGATGACGTTGTTTGTCAAATGTCCGAAATATTTATTTATTTATTTATATGTATTTGTAATGTTAGATTTATATTTATTTACAGTTTTTGTGATAGTAACTGTTTCCGGTGATTCTCGAGACTAGACATCGCAACCGTTTTTGGTTTTCCTGTTAGACAATATGACTGGTAAATGGTAATTTGCAATAACTAGACACATTCTGTGGCGTTCAGCTATTATATACGTTGTTACTATCGCTCCTTGTCTTATCCGATTATACACTGCATGCATACGTCCTATAATGACGTACGGTAGTGTAGTATTCGCACATGTAAGGCCACACAGGATCCATAGGCTTCAAACACTACAGAAGCACCGTGGTATGTACGCAACGTCGATCTTCACATCGACCTCAGATTGCCGACCATCAAGCAATTCATTAAACAGTGCTCCCTTAGCTACTTTGACTCTGCTCCGACTCACCCCAACCCTCTAGTGGTTGCGGCAGTAAACTACATACCGAGTAAAATCTCAAAAATACGTCGACCCAAACACGCGTTAGGGGAGTTAGACGACGACATTACACGCGCTCAACGCAGAGCGGACACACTAATCACGAACCGTCCGCGTTTTCGTCCCCGCCGGCGGGGGCGGAACACGCGCCGCGTAAACCGTCAACAAAACATGGGAGTAGGCCGCCCCAGTGTTTCAGCAACACCCCAAGCCGAGGTTCGTACCCCGCAGGGGGTGCCCTTGGGCAATGTTGTTTAATAAAGGCCGGTTGAGAGCCCTCTGCGCTCACCGTAACTAAACCGGGTAAAGTTGTAGAGGCCGTCTGAGGCCAACAGCTAAAAATCATCACAAAAAAAAAAAAAAAAAAAAAAAAAAAAGCTCCTTGTCTTAGAGTTTTTCCTTCCCAGCTAAGCACTAAGAAGTGGTGACGGGTTTGGTGTTTCTGAGAGTAGACTGTAAATAATGACAATGACAGTCAAAAAATGCAAGTACTCAGTCTAATATAATTAAATGACTTTTAATGTTTATCTAATATATAAAATTCTCGTGTCACAGTTTTCGTTGCCATACTCCTCCGAAACGGCTTGACCGATTTTGATGAATTTTTTTGTACTTATTCGGTATCTATGGGAATCGGCCAACATCTATTTTTCATCCCCCTAAATGTTAGGGGTAGTACAACCCTACATTTTTTTTTTTAGTTTTTAGACAAAATTTTTAATTTCTATTTTTTTATGATACAACATACAAAAATATATACAATCCTTAATTTTCACCCTTCGACGATCAACCCTTATTTTGTAATAGCCATTTTAGTAAAAATGGCAAAACAACGTTTGCCGGGTCAGCTAGTATATATATACATATTGAACACTAAAAATAGAACTGCATTTAAAGAATAGATACCCCACAAAAAAAAGCTATGAACGCTGTGAAATACATTTTATATGATTTTTTTAAACGTTGTAGGTAGTCGAATGAGAGCGTCACTTAGGTTCTTAGGCATGGAGTTATCGCCACCCATAAATACTACCAATTTAAGAGTAATTAGTAAGACAGAATTAAGAATTTTTTTTATTTATTTATTAAGCTTTAAATTATCTACACAACAGATGAAATATTTTTATTTTTTTTTAGTGTACATTAAATTTGATTTGTTGTTGCATGTAGTCCCTCTTGGGTAAAAGCCTCCCCCAACTTGTACCATTTTTCACGGTTTGTGGTGGTTTCCATCCACTCCTCTCCTGCCACTCTCTTAATATCATCGACCCATCTCTTTCTTGGTCGGCCTATACTCCTTTTGCCCCTTGGGCCCTTCCACTTTGTGACTTGGTGTGGCCATCTTTTATCCTGGTATCTAGCTACGTGTCCTGCCCATTTCCATGTCTGTGATAAACTTTGCTGGAGTGTGTCGGTTAAATTGGTTTTCTTGCGAATATCTATATTTCTTATTTTTTGTATTCTCCTTATTCTTAGAATACTTTTCTCCATTGCGTGTTTGGCAGGACAGAATTTTTTGTCTCACTCTTTCTGTATAAACCCAAGTTTGACTTGCATATGTTAGACTTGGGAGGATACATGAATCCATTATAACCTTTTTCATCTGTAAGCTATATTTACCCTTAAGAATTTCTTTTTGAGACCAGTATTTATTCCATGTTATGTTAATTCTTCTATCTATTTCGTTTTCGTTACTGTTTTCCTGTAAAGACACTAGTTTACCCAAGAATATGTAATCATTCACATATTCTATTCTGAATTAAGAAATAGCAGAAGATAATTTTTTCCACATATTGATTGAATCAAATTCGTCATAATAACTGTAACGACACGACTTTAGCAGCAAAGTGTACTAATTCCTACGTCAGAATTGATTTCACATCGGCACGTCTACTACCTTTCAAAGGATATTAGAATTGGCAAGAAATCGTCAAGAGTGAGTATGTTATTCGTATTTTTAAAACGCTCCCGCTAAAGTTTCTAAATTATAGCACTCTAGATATAGGGTTCTGATTGCCGATGTTTGATTCGGGTGTAAGGACTCCTCTGTAGTCTGTCAAGAGCATACGTCTGTGATGTATGCCCAAATATATGTCAAACTGCCGTACCACTGCTTTTAGACCTAAAGTCGATAACTTTATGTTCTATTATAGACTGCAATAGGTAAGAATCCTAGAAGATTTGTGGAGGAACGGGGTTCATGTCTCTCCGACACAGAGGGAGGATCCTCCGACCAGACGAGGTAATCATGTCTGGCGGGCCACGACTGGTTGATGCTGGGATGTTGTGTTTATGCTAATCGAATTTCTATATCGTGATTCAGGATTACTAGTTGCTTGTCTTCGCTAGATGGCGCTGTAGTATATATATTTTTATTTACGCTGTATGTGGAAGTCGTCGCAGATTTTTAATGCACGACACTCAAATGTTGAAAAAACAGACACAGCTGTGCTTCGGCGTATTTTGGTCTGATTCGATTGGTCTAATATTACGGCTGACAAAAATTGATGTTAAGTCATTGTTACGTTGCTTTTCAACGATTGATTGTAAATTTTTCACAGCTCCAAGGGACAGTAGACCCTGAGTATTTGATATAAATTTCAGCTTGACACCTCCACACGTTCTTGAGAAAAAGGGTCTTGACAGACGGACGACCGGACAATAAAGTGTAGGATCCTCTTTCGTTTTTTCCTTTCGAGGGTACGAAGCCGTAGAAATAGCTACCTCTTTGACATAAATTATCCATATTCTTAAACCGTATGTACTGTTCGTGTGATGACGGATTAAGAATACATAGTGTTACCACCCCTATTCATTCCGTGGGTATTGTAAAAGGCGTTTAAGGTAACAAAGTATACTAGACAACATCATTACGAAGAGAAGGAAAACTTGGAACAAACCCTATTACAACCCGGCTGGCCAGCGTGAAATAGTAGGCCAAAACCTCCTTGCTAAGGAGAGACCTATGTCCAGCAGTGGACTGTAAAAGGCTGTTGATAATTAAACCATATATACCTTTAAATTTGGCCTTAGATCACATTCATTAGTCAGTACAATTAACGTCCAGCTATATATCAAAAGCGAACAAACAGTAATTTTATACGCAACATATGTTCACGCGGCTAGCAACTAGCGCCTGACTATTTACTCATAGCAATTAGTCGACGATCAAACTTATGGCAGCTGCTACAAATGCCAGGCGCCAGCTTGAACTTGAAAACTTTCTGTTTGTACAATATTATAATGAATACAGGATAGATTTATACTCTTTATTATTATACTTATTTTAAATTAAAGTTTAAAAATATGTATTTTTTTAGTAAGGAAACCGAGAGTTATAGAGTAGTTTTTTTTCACATAATGATTTTGCCAAAAACATATTTTTTATATACGAACACAAATTTTAAATTAAAATATACTATGTGGTGAGTCGTGTTTCGACACAAAAGCACAGGCTCTGACACAGGATACGATCTCACAGGAAACAGGCCCTTAACAGGTTTTTACATAATTTTAACATTTACAGAATATTGTATTTCAAATTTTTGACTTCTCTTTTACATATAAATATTAAACATTTGTTTAAAACTTTGCAGATTTTGCCGTAATTGTTTAGAGTTATCTTTACATATTAATACTAAAATAATAACTTGGAAGAGAAAGGATGTCACTTAAGCCTTTCAATATATAGCTGATTTAGATTCAATTGACACAATCTGGTCCCCAATATATTTGAAAAATATAGCCCAAAGGTCCAAACCGCCCTAACCAGTGCGTTAAATTATTATTATTGGACAATTTGGCAGGGAGCGCTGCGGCCGCGCCAGCTTAAACACTGCTCACACCAATTCGTTAGGTGGTGTGAGCTTATTTATTACAACAAGCGCGCAAAGCTTTGCCAAGTGTTTCGTGAACATTTTTAGTCGGGAACACTAATTTGTTACCGGATTTTTTTTAATATATTAGGTTTGTACCTACAATGTGTTACGCGGTTACTAATATTGATTTAAGTGGCCCTTAGGCTATGCATGTAACTGTGAAACCAATGGGTCATGTATTATCTGTGTGATGACTGATTAAGAATACGGAGTGTTAACACCCTATTCATCCCGTGGATGTCATAAGAACCCACTAAAGAATATGTCCAGAAGTGTTAAAGACTTGTGTTAAGTGATGTATCATAAACTTGCACGTACATAAATAATAATAATGGAATTATTAGAAAATTTGTAAATGGTAAGCATTAATATCATAATTTATATTCCATTTTACTTATAGAATCCATAAAAATATACATTTGACGAAGGTACGCAACTAAAATAATTAAGGTAACGACTTTAAACGCCTGCCAGATTAGTGTTCGCAATTAGTGTGATTAGGAGTTTGCTATAACGTTACCAGCAGGCGCTGGTTAATAGCGTTGAGCAGATGGCGCTGATCGGTTGTTTCATTATCACAGGTTGTGTGTGTGTTATGGGAGGGTTTTAACGACCGTTACGTAATCTTTAAGGAGGTACGCAGACTTGTAAATTTCTATGGAAAAATAAATTTCTAAGGTTTGACACAAGAATTCTGATCCGTTTCGATCGTTGTTTTTAATAATCGAAGCCATTGCTGTTATTGATAAGTTAAATGTAAATGTTTGATCTAATTCCAGTAGAAAAGTATTTGTTATTTCAGCTATAGACTGTTGAATGCTCGAATACTGTCAATAATAATATAAAAGAATGATTACGCAACACCATATAGTCCCAAATTAAGCAAAGCTGGTACTATGGGTACTAGATTGCTTACAAAATACATTTATTTATTTTTTTTAGAAGAGAACACCCACATTCCTCAAGAGAGACCTTAAACTCAACAGTTGCATACGCTACCACCGCGCCACTGAGGCAGGGGAATTCTATTTCAGATTCGTGTTTCAGAAACTCGATCTGTGATAACACCTGATCCCTTCAGAAACCTGTCGTTGATTCTGTAATCTACAATTGCTAGAAATCAAAATAGCTTACACGTCCAATAACATATAGCTATGTGTGAACTGCACGTGTAAACGTATAAGGCGAAAGTACAAATTGCCTGTCGGTAACACTCACCTGCCGCCGATTGCTTGTAAAGATATATGCACTAATTTCGATTGTTGTTATATCGTGACTGGAATTTGATCTCTGACCTCGAGAAAAAATTGATTTCTTGTACAATAAGATAAAAAAAAACACGGTCTACGTAATGACGAACTGTTTTTTTTGTTCTAAAGGTCTACCTCTAGTTTATGAGTAGAATCCAAGACTTGTAATCACCATATTCATTGCGATTGCAGACAATACAGTATGGTAACCCACACTATGGCGGCCAAACAGAGACAAAATACTTTTACACGCCCCACTTGGTGACGTAAAAGGCATGACAGTCATCGTACTCATAGATTTACAACTGCCATTTCTGTGTCAATGAGCCTCCGGTCTCGCACTCACCGACGAAACACGACAGCACGGATGCTGTCGGTTTAGGTTAGCCTTTAGTGAGAGGGTAGTACTGCCCCGGTCGAGCCCGTTTGTGCTGAAATCAGTGTGGCTCTACTACTCTGCCACTATACCCTTTTCATGACAGTTTTTGCTTCACACTATCATTTTGTTAAATCAATTAATCTCTGTCGTGTTTTCAGATTTTCAAATTTTCAAGTGAAGATCGTATTCCGTCCTCAAAGCCATGCGATGCGCTTGTTGCTCCTGAGCTGCAGGTTGCTTAGGGATATTGGTAGTCTTACTACCTTGTGATAAACTTATACACTAAACTTACACTTAAACTAAAAATAAATATAGAAATCTTGAACCACAATCTAACACGATGTTTAAATCAAAGTATTAATCTATAAATGCCAATGGTCTTTGGTTTTTTATGGAAATACTTTCTTCAATTTAACAGAAAATCAAACTCTTAGTAAAATATATTAAATTAAATATAAGGTAATTAAAAGAAAACGTAACGAATGTAAAATTTCCAAATCATAATTTGTGAAATTTCCAAATACCTAGTGCTACTCATAATTGGGTAGATGACTGTATCGTAAATAAATACCAATGTCCACTTCATTAAAACTAATATCGCGAAACATCTCGGCAAATACAATTAACATAGCTTTTTATTATTTTTACGAATTTTAATCAAGTGTACAGTGAAATATATTGTTCAATTGAGTAGTCTAAATCAGTGACGTCACAGTTTTGTATTTAGTACATTTTTCATAAAAATTGTCGTTTTGACAGATGATAAAAAGTAACTAATTTGACTAAGGTGTCATCTAGCCTGTTAAGAAGAATCTTGAGACATGTCAAACGTTAAATTCCATTAAGCCGTTGGGATTATAGAGCACATATGTCAAAGAAATATACGCACACACATACACACAAAAAATAACCCCTTCATCGCAATCGGTTAAAAAGACTTATTGAAATCGGTTTCATGGTTTCTCTTTCTATTTGTAGATTGTACTTACGGGTCACTAGCTCGTCTCTTGATCCCAGTTTCCGAAGTACCAGGTGGGTGAGCGAAGATGTCGCTGCTGTCTCCCCCTGACTCCAGGATCAGGTGTTCGTGACTCCTGATATATTGGAGTGGCGTCTGATGCGGAATGAAAAATATATTAAAGTTAAAGTGATATTTATTGACATTTATGTACGTTGTTAAAAGTCGACCACTAATAAATCAAAGTTGCCACATTGAAAATACATTAGAACCTTTAATTTTTGATTTAATTCAATATCAATGACTGCACGAATGGCGTACAGGATTAAACGATCCCCTTACCATTCAACTGCGGTGAATGTTATGTGTTTAAACCCCACATGGGACAGCAGTTTGTGAGATCTACAAATTCTTGTTCTTAGTCTGGTTGTTTTTTGTGTTCGTTTCAATGTTAGTTTGTAAAGTTTTTTCCAACATAAAAATATCTATAGCGCGGCAGTTGTCTTCATGCAAGAAAAATAAACTATTGACAGCACAAAATGCGAACTAGATCCTCCAGAGTTGCTGGTGATTCCAATTTAGTTTAATCAACCTCTCGAGAAGAAAATAACTTAAGGTACAAGTATTTAGTAACTACTTAAGCACACAAAAACCGCTAACTCTTATAATATAGGCAAAGAAGACAGCTAAAAATATGCACTCCATTTTCAAAGAAGAATAGAATGGTTAACCTCTGACAGCCGTTCTATCCATACCTGCTTAGCTCTTCTGGCCCTCGTGTGAAGATCTCTCTGAGCTAACGGCAGGAGTGCTCTCAAAAATCCTGGAACTGATGCTCTTAATGGGTAGTTGGTACACTCCTGGACGCCAGTCTGGAACTCTTCGATATTCAAAGTGCCGGACTGGTGGAAAATAGAATAATATCTTAGTTTAACGTCGAAAAATCTACTAACTGATAATTTATATAAATAGCATTAGTACAGAAAACTTTTATGAGATTAAATAAATTAATTACAAATAAATCAGTAAAGTAAAATATATTTTTCCATATTTTTTTTTATATTAAGAGCTTGCCAAAGTGACTCTACTCTGCCTGATGGAAAGTATGAATAGAATCCCAGAGTTGTGGTCACCGTACTTATTGCAAATGCAGATAATGCAGTATGGTGACCCACGCTATAGCGGCCTTGTGAGATGCTTTTTACACCCCGCTTGGAGACGTAAAAGGCATGACAGTCATTGTGACAGTATAAAACTTACACAGTTACCACGATAACTGTCACCCCTGCTTCAATGGGCCTCCGGTCTCACACTCACCAACGAAACACGACAGCACGGATGCTGGCGCTTTAGGTTGGTCTTCTGTGGGAGGGTAGTACTGCCCCGGTCGAGCCGGCCCGCTCGTGCTGAAACCAGCATGGCTCTACTACCTAGCAAAGTTGTGGTCACCATACTTACTGCAAATGCAGACAATGCAGTATGGTGACCCACACTATGGCGGCCTTGTGAAATGCTTTTTCACTGATAGTATTCGGAGTTTTCCAAAATTTATAATAGAAATATAACCGAATAAGTAAACCTTTTCTACCTTTACTGATGTGGAAAAAATATTTATTATAAATATGGGCAAACTTGAAATAAACCTTACACCAAACCGTCTGGCCAGGGTGGTATAGTAGGCCAAAACCTCCTTGCTAAGGAGAGGCCTATGTCCAGCAGTGGACAGTTAGAGGCTGTTGAAGATGATGATAATCATGATGATAAATATTTTTAAATATTCCTGTAAAATATTACGAAAGTTTTTGAATAAAAATAGACATATAATTTGTAAGTTGCTTTCTTATTCTAAATACTCGCATAAGTATATGTTTAAATTAGAAAAGTTAAGAAGATTATCGTAACATTATCATTGTCCCTGAAATAACCCTACACACAAAATATTTACTAAGTAAAGTATAAATGGAATACACTAAAACTCTTCAGAAGAAGAAACACTCGACACTCACCACAAGGTTGTATATAAGCTGCCGCACCCTCTCCCCTGTATCCGCTCCAACATCTGTGGCAAACTGCTGCAGTGCAGACAGGAACCGCTTGAGCCTCTGAAGAGCTGGCGCTGACCGTGATGCTTCTGCCAACGGTGGAGAAAGGGACTCCGTTGAGGACAGCGCTGCTGCATAACCAGAAAGAAAGTAAGTGTAAGAAGTGTAATTTAAAATAAGTTATCAACACTCTTTGGTAGTCCACTACTGGATATAGATCTCTCCTTGTAAATGTGAGTATAGATAGATAGAAAACTCTTTACTTGTACACCGTATCACAGAGTTTCAAGAGAGTACATGCGATGTCAGATATATAGAGTACAAAGGGTGGCCTTATTGCCAAAAGCAATCTATTCCAGGCAACTTTAGGATGGATCAAAATGTTTTGGAGAGACAGTAGTAGTTGGCGATGTAATGAGTTTTGACTACGTATTTGCTAATAAATTTAAATATATCCATACACACATATAAATAAATGAAAGATATATACATATCTATATGCACCGGTAAATATACACAAGTACATACATAACTACAATTACTAGAATCACTTAAAAAGGTGAGTTTATTCTAGTCTTGTAATATTAGTTCTTATTTAGTATCTTTCTGTTGGTTTTGGGTGTTTCCACGGCCTACACTTATGTCCTGTGGCGGTAGGGTCGCGCTTTGAGTCGTTGATCTTCACTAATACCGGTTAGTAATACGATGGCTGAGGTTCGTTTGTTGTCTGGCTGACCGACTGCAAAGTATGGACAACCCAGACTCTATACTGCAGCTTTAATTTAATCAATGTTAATGGACTTGGAAAAAAGAAACCTCTGCGGATTGTTTCGGCATTCCTTCCCAGAGTGAATCTTAGGAAGTGCCAGCACATTTTAGCTGTAAAGTCGGACGTGTAAAAATTTCTGTAAAAGATTTATTTGCAGAAATCAACATCATTTATAAAGGAAGTTTTGGCCTACTACACCACGCTGGCCAGACGGGTTGGTATAGTTTGTTACAAGTTCGCGTGTGGACGGGACGAGTTTTCCCCTCCATCCGCTACAATGGCCAGCCGCGAGGAGGCGACGTCCGCGTGTGCCGTACGTCGCCTAAAATAGAGAGTTTACCCATAGATGGTGCCTGCATTAGCGGGCAGGCGCTAGGAGGGATCTGGATTTCGTAATAGCAGCGGTTCCCGGATCCCTCCTATCTCAAGCGCAGAGTGGCACACCGTGCGGTTTTAGTCGATCCGATTCCGACACACCACCACGCCGTAAATGGGACGAATAGGGGTGGTAGCCATATTCTAAATCACACGTATGTTCAGAAAGTGATCAGTAAACTTAGTGGCATTTGAGGAACCAGGTAATAGACAATGCAGATAAGATATGTTTACCTGTAGTACCGTTATTCTGTGGACTAGGTGGTCCAGGAGTTGGAGACGATCTCTGTTCCTCCTGCTCTGGAGATCTGTGTTCCTTGGTTGCTGTGGTTGCTGTAACAATGAAAGTCCCGCTGTTAACATTGTGTAATAAGGTGATGGAACGAACTTATAAAAGTCGAAAATGAGTTTGTTTTCAGCCGGTTTTTCGGCCAGTAAGAAAAACCTATGCCTATTTACAGTCCTATTGCTGTAATGATGACGACAATTCGGTATTAACGTGTTCGCTTATTACGTGTAAGTGGCCAGAGGCTATTCTGATTAAGAATAAACAAACAAATCAAATCTCTATACGATGAAGAAAAATATCTAACCGTTACAAAGTTAGTTCTGAATTGGAATTGACGCCATTTTGTATAAACTATGGTAATGAAATGCGTGACCACGTCCATTGTAGCATAATTTTTGACATGTTTCACGATACTTCACGATTGAACTCCGAGGGGCTAGAGACTTAGGAAGTCCCTAGTGCCTTGCACTAAGTATTATTTATATACATACATGTTTATACATATATTTATTTGTATTAAATACCACATTGTGTCGACTATAATTTGAACTTTGCTTAAACAAAGCAATGGCTTGAATGACTTTGGCCTGAGGTGTCGTAGAAAATTATTAATTTTAAAATCTGTGGTTTATGACAAAGAACACACACATACATTTTTGTTTTTTGAAATTTCACTTCTTTTACCGCGTTAGGGAAAAATGATGAGAGTAAATTATTACGATGCATGCGCACACCGTCCCGAGAAACTGACATGCAATTTAATTAATTAGCAATTAAATTAGCTAGTCAATATTTAATTGTAATTATGTACACATAATTATTTTATTACATTCAAATAAAATTTACTTAATTAGATAATGCGTTATATTAAAATTATCTTTCAATGCATTAAATATATTTTTTCCTATTATTAGTGTAGTCTTCTTTACAAACAAAGGATAACGTGAAGGATAAATTTTTTAGAAAGATTTTTATCTTTTTGCTCCAAAAAAGCATAACATCTTATGTCCGTAGGTATATAAGTACACATACACACGTTTTTTTTACTTTATTGCCCTTAAAATATTGCCTTTCCAGTCGTGATATTAAGCGATTTTAAGAAAAGAAGTTTACACACTTATGGCACTTTCCCTCCACATTTACTTGTATACCACTCTTAAACGTCCTTAAATCGATCCAAAAACATTAAATTAAAAAAACAAAGCAGGTGTCACTGCGTTTAGTAACCTTAATTCAATGTTACACCCGATATCACAATAAACAGGTTGGTCTATGCGCTCGCACGTAACTCATCATGGAGTTTACACAGCCCCCAATACTCCACGTTAAGTGAGCGGCCATCATGGCACCACCTACACATAAACATGAGAAATTACCATAAAATTATATTTTGTTTTAAAAGATTATATAAAATAAATGTTCAATTTACAGTTTATAATTACAAATCTAAGTGTCGAAAAGAGATAAAAAAGCGATCATTTGAATAGATTTTAAAATTGGAAACTTAGACATTTTTTTTTAATTATGGAGCATACAGATTATGTTATGGCCGCCAATGTTGAAAAATGGAGAAAAAGGTGCGAAATATGACAGTACTAATTCTTATTACGATTGTAAGTATGCGTCATATATTAGTTATTGTTTGTAATCTTTCTCATTAAAAGCTATGCTACATTTGGTTAGGTATTTAACTTTATGCATAGAAAAAAAATGACCGCGTCTTTTTTCTCTTTTTTGTTTCTATCTTATGAGCCTGCCAAAGTGACTCTACTCTGCCTGATGGCAAGCATGAATAGAATCCAAGAGTTGTGGTCACCATATTCATTGCAAATGCCGACAATGCAGTATGGTGACCAACACTATGGCGGCCTTGTGAGATGGTTTTTCACACCCCGCTTGGGGACGTAAAAGGCATGACAGTCATTGTGACAGTGTAAGGCTTTCACAGTTACCACGATAACTGTCACCCCTGCATCAATGGGCCTCTGGTCTCACACTCACCAACGAAACACGACAGCACGGATGCTGGCGCTTTAGGTTGATCTTCTGTGGGAGGGTAGTACTGCCCCAGTAGCCGGCCCGCTCGTGCTGAAATCACCTTGGCTCTACTACCTAGAGGATAGGATAGGGGCGTCTAGGGATTTACAACTTTTTGACGTTATACTTCTTTAGGCGCGATTGGGAAAAATGATTAGAGTAAATTTTTATGATGCGCGCGCACACCGACAGAATAAAGCAACAGTCTGAAGTTAGTTGCACAGTCTGAAGTTAGTTGCACAGTCTGAAGTTAGTTGCACAGTCTGAAGTTAGTTGCGCCAAAGAAGTATGTATAAATTCTTACGTGCGTACATGAGTACACACACTCTTTTTTTATCACTATCGGCAAGGAGATGTTTCCAGACGAGGCGACATTCCACCCAGAAATCTAAATCTATCCCCAGCAGACTTCTTTTTATGAGGTTATCTGAAGAATCGTCTCTACATCAATAAACCAAATATATTACGTCAACTAAAAGAAAAAATCGACGAAGATATATCGGCGACCTCGCGGTCTCTTTGCCGACGAGTATTCGAAAATTTCGACGCTCGCTTAAAAGAGTGCAAACGTCAAAACGGTGGTTATGTAGACGATGTAATTTTTAAAAAATAAATGCCAATTAATTAGCTTTCTTGTATGTTCTCTTAATGCGCATAATGGCGTTCCTTGTGTGGTGATATTTTGTAAGTCAATAGTTTAAAGTCACGAGAACCTAGTACGGAATCACTCAACATGTAATCTCGCAGTCAAAACCGTAGACAAAATCTAGATATCTAACGAATATCTGAGGGCTTCAATAGCCTTTCTCACTGGGTGAAAAGCAACGACAGAATTTATTAACACCGGATCTCACTCAAGTCGTGATACCACTCCGGTATCATTGCCGAGTCCTGGTTCTCCCACGTGATACGACGAATCCCTATGTAGATCTTCCATTATCACGTATGTTAAGGATAACATTGCCAAGCGCGTAAGCCACGTGCAAAGTCTCGCTTACCATTGGTGAGCGTCAGGCAGCCGCAGGAGCAGATCGGTCTGACCAAATTAAGCTTAGGTTTAACATTGAGACTTAGTATCGAGGTCAAAACAAGTATAGTCTTGGTCATCTCTTTAGATCTAGCGTTTTTTTTAAAAAAGAAATATCAAAATACAAAAAAAAATGATTTTCACAGCTGTCATTCAGACTAGAAGGATTATTTAAACAAAAATAGATGTAAATATAAAATCTAATATATAATAAAGGCGACTAGGTGTGCGGGTGACAGAATAAATAAAAGTTTAGTGAAAAGCTAGTGGTGTGCCAAGTACGGCCCGCGTGCCACCGACACGCGCCCTCCATTGCACGAACTAGTGTTGGAATGCGCATTTGTCAATATATCGATAGATTTTTGCCTAATGACAACAAATAACTAAGTTTCATGCTTATAGAAATAATTTTATGCGTCATAATCTATGATAATTTATGATAGCTAATCATATTTTTTCAATAATTTAAATTTCACATTTTTATACATAAGTGTAGCTTAAATATAAATCTTTGAAATGTGATATTACGATACTTAGTATTTTCCTATCCTTTGTGACGCTTCATGGCTGTTTTCAAACTGTTGTCTCAGTTAAGGGGTGGAGCGATCTACCACCTCTTTTTAAGCTATTGCATAGCTTTTATCACGGGCTTTGAGCGCGACGACCGAATCAAGAAATTCCGTAACGAAAATAAACCTAACACCCCACTCCGATCGGCACAATGGTGCGGTGTTGAAAGCCGTGCATCGTCTAACGTCGTTTCAGTTCGGCAGACTTCAGCACGGTGTTTGTGTGCGTGCGACTAGACGTATGCGTGTAGACTGTACGAAGCTTGCAAGGATCGAGACGTGACGAAATATTATAATTGCATAAGTTGATAAAAATACTTTGCAATAGCTTTAGCGCGGCAATCCCCGAGTGCCACACGTATTTTTTCTCTTTACAGAAATCCCCACGGGCACGACTCGAATCGACTAAAAACTGCACGCCTTCTCAGGTACCAGTAGCCTCAACTTTTGACAAAATTCGTGAATAGTCTCATAATAAGACTTGTATATTTTAAACTCTATTTAAAATCTAAATACATGTATAAATAATGTATATACAGTTACATATTTTGATTACGCTGCAATACCGTAATGCACTACTCTTTGACTCATAATTTTGGTTCAATAAAAATCTGTTACGCGTTAAATAAAGGCATAAGATACCTTGATTTGGGGTAGGTCATTTTTTATTTTTTTTATTTTTAGAGCCTACCAAAGTGACTCTACTCTACCTGATGGAAGATGGAAGGATCCAAAGGTGGTGGTCACCACACTCATTGCGAATACAGACAATGTAATATAGTGACCCACACTATGGCGGCCTAGCAAGATGCTTTGGAACTTAAAAGGCGTGACAGTCATCGTGGCAGTGTAAGGTTCACACACTTACTACGATAACTATCAACCCTGCAGCAATGGGCCTCCGGTCTCACACTTACCAACGAAACACGACAGCACGAATGCTGTCGCTTTAGGATGATTTTCTGAGAGGGTAGTACTGCCCCGGTTGAGCCGGCCCGTTCGTGCTGAAAATCAGCGTGGCTCGACTACCTTAGATATAACATGGTCGAAAACCGACCGAAGGACATAAATTAGTAACATTATATTAAAACATAACATTTTTATCGTAATTTAGATCGACAACATCCCCGTCCTGCTCGTTAGGGGTAGGTTGCGCGTGGCAGCCGACACCTCGCCCCGGGCGACGCTTTCATCTCGCCGCCACTATACAATTACTGCAAAATATTGTTGACTCGCTCTAATATCTAATGCGACAACGTTTGCTTACCGATTGTATTAGAAATGCGATCCTATACAACAAATATATATACATATACTGTAAATAGCATATTAGGATTTGCCTGCGGCTTTGCTTAGGATATGTTGATTTTAAATTACTTGAAAACTGTTAATGTTTACGAGAATGAAAGTGTTAGTTAATTTGTGACGGATCTGTTCATCTAGTGGTTAATTAGACTGATAAGTCAAAGGTCTGGGGTCGATTCCCATCCAGGACACATCTTTGTGTGATGAACATCTTTGTGTACTTTTTTTTTATTTTAATAGCCTGTGAAAGTGACTCTACTCTCTTGAAGGAAAGCATGAATAGAATCCAAAAGTTGTAGTCACTATACTCATTGCAAATGCTGACAATGCAGTATGGTGATGCACACTATGGCGGCCTAGTAAGATGCTTTTTCACGTCCCGCTTGGGGACATAAAAGGCGTGACAGTCATCTTGGTAGTGTAGGCTCAGACCCTTACCACGATAACTGTCATCCGTGCATCAATCGGCCTGCGGTCTCTTACTCACCAACGAAACACGACAACACAGATGCTGTCGCTTTAGGTTGGTCTTCTGTGGGAGGGTAGTACTGCCCCGGACGAGTCGGCCCGTTCATGCTGAAATCAGCATGGCTCTACGACCTGGTAATGTGTTATGGTTTTGTGTCTGGGTGTAACTAATCTATAATATATATGTATTTAGAAATATGTAAGTATGTTTATCAGTACAATGATTATCGTCGGCTTTGCCTATTTTTTGTGAAATATAATTATTTGAAATAAGCAGCTTTATTTCCTTAAATATTACATTGAAGGGTACATAGAGTTCCCATCAAGAACGTAGGACCCCTAGTCAACCTCACCTGTAAGTGGTGTACCTGGACGTGGCTCTGACAGGCAAAATATCCCGATTAGCGGCAATAAGCTCGCCACTTATTATGTGGGACCAAAATACCCCCGAAAATTGGGCGTTTAATATGCCTCTGCCTACACCTCCAGAGAAACAGACGTGATGTTATACATGTATGTATTTAACTAAACATAGTTCGTTATTAAGTCGTTACACCACGTCTCAGGACCGATTATAACACCTTCAGTATTAAGCAAGTTTAAATGTCGTTAGAAAACAAATATTTTGCCTCTTTAGTGGTATAAATATTTTAATGTACAAATAAGTTATATGTCTTGCTAACGTAATAAACTAATTTTCTTTCTAACAGTTATACACACAAATAATAATACAAAAACCATTCCTTGACACATCTCCCACACGACTGTCTAATCCCAAATTATTCTGAGCCTGTACTATGATAATCAGACTGCTGAAAACACTTATATAGTTCTAAATACATACATATTATAGATAAATACACCAGCCCTTCTTAACCGCAACATGTTTCAGTTCGATTCCCGTTTTAATCGCTGTAATAATGGCCTCTCTTCAGAAGCGCACCTGAGGCGCCTGATAACTCCTAGCTAAAACACCTGCGTTCATTTAGGCATTCCCCGTTCAATATTCTGTGAATGAAGCTCTTAGCAGTCAGTGTCGTCTTTTTTATGGTATAGATATAGATGGGGCACGTGATGTTAAGTGATTACCATCGCTCACGAACACATGTTACTCAAAAGACACAAGGTTATAGTCAACATATGTGTGTCAATTTAAGAAGGAGGGGTAGGTATTACTGCTATATACAATAATAATAATAACAGGAGACATCTTACCTACTCATGGAAATTTGATTTCGGATAAGGTAGTGCCCATTTCAATATCTCAATATCTATAGAAATAAATAAAATTATAGTGTTTCTTTCATTAATTCTATATAAAAGTATACGCGGTACATACATCAAAAATTCAATTTTTAAAATTTTTGTCTGTCTGTCAGTCTACCTGTTTGTTCCAGAAAATCTCTGAAACGGCTGCATCGATTTTAATGTTACTTTCACTGGCAGATATCTGATAATATAAGGAGTAACTTTGACTAGTCTTAATTTAGAAAAAGGAAACCATTTTTTGATAAATTCCATGCGGACAAAGTCGTAGGTAACAGCTAGTCAATAAAGTTGAAGATTATACGTTGCTGAACGCGTGTACCTCAAGGGCTACAAGTTTGAATAAAAAAAAAATTAGCGTTGAATAGCCTATTGCTAAGGAGACATCTATGTCTAACTGTGGACTCTTAGAAGCTGTTCATGTGTATAGCTCATTAGACCAACGGGAGCCGAGCATCAATAAAAATAATAATTTACTGGTAAATATAATTATATACATTTTTAAACCATCAATATTAAAGATAAAGTACACCCAGACATAGAACAAATGATTGTACTTATCACACAATGAAATCGAACTCAAAACCTTAGCTTAGCAGTCAGGGTCACCAATCACGGTCAAATGAAATAATTACACAATAAACCAGAACGGTATCTTCAAAGCAACAGAGCAACACGTTGATATTACAATATTTATGAGATGGAGTGACTACCCGGCTCTGGAGCGTGCAGCGTGAAGAGCTTCGCGTCACGTCGAGGGCTGTCTACGGGAGTGACAGGCGTGTCAAGTGATTTGTGGTGGGAATAGCTCACGGTGCGTGTATTATGTGGCTTCATGTTTTATCATGTTAGAGGGTTTAGTCCAATGGGAAATAGAAGTATGGTTTTTCTAGTTTCGTTTTTAGTCGTTTAATAATTTTAAATAAATAAATATTTCGTGCATTTGACACACAACGTAATCTAGTTTCAAACTAAGCAGAGCTTGTGCTATGATAACTAGACTGACTGATAGAATACTTACATACTTTATTTTTGTAAATACATACATATACATAGAAAACACCCAAACTTCGAAACAAATCTTTGTAGATCATACAAACATTTGGGAAACCCGGGCATCGAACCTACTGAGCCATCGAGGCAGTTAAATTTATTACACCATACAGTATTTATCCTTAGTAAAATCAAACCCACGTCTTCTGGTATTGCAATTGGTCGCTAACCACTAGATAACTAAACCCTATAATTCCAACCCTGTAAATATACCCCACTTATACATATTTCACTACCCCCCATTAGTTCTAAGTGGCTGTAGAAATCGTTTTTGACGAGAAAACAAACAAAAAAATTGTATATCTATTAAAAATGTAAGTAAATTATGGGTTGGGGCCGCACTGGACGCGATAATAATGGAGGCGCCGTGGTCAATGCGCATTATTTATGATTTTTACAATTTGTCGTTGAGAACGGACTTAGCTGTTGTATAGGTAAAGAAATACTACGAAACTTATTGAAACATAACTGTTTTGTATTTTCAACCTGTATTTTTATTTTTTATCAATTTTTTGTTTGGTTTTCTAGATTTTATCGCAAATATGTTGCTTTGTTAATAAAAATATACAAAGAAATATTAACAAAAATATTAAAAAATGTTGAGTAATTTTTTTGTAGTATTTTTAAATTGCAAGTTGTTACCGTGTACGTGGAATTCCACTATTTTATTGGTTTTAATTTTCTTTTAGCGCAAATCTATTTTTCTAAAATAAAAGGAGCCTAAGTTACTCTATATAAAGCCAGCTATCTGCTAGTGATAGACCCGTCACAATCGGTCATGCCGATTTCGAGATTAGCCAAATCAAACAGACGGACAGAGAGACAAAAATTCGTTTACAAAACAGATTTTTTTATATAGGTACCGTATTTACTTTTGTGAGCATTTAGTGAAGAGTTGTTACTTTGAAATTACAAACAGACACTTCAATTTCATTTATTAGTATAGATAAAGTGACTACCCCGTTTGTTCACCCTCTACAGCTTCAAAAACTCAACAATTTCTCTTAATAATCATTATTTCGCGTAAAATGAACGTCGCTTACATATTCGTAACTTTGAAATCATTAAAACTTTTATCTAAACAAACAAAAATGCAGATAAAATAGATGAAATGTTACGGCAACGTACGATTAGAAATTTTCTACCCCGCGATGACTAATAAAAAAATAATTAATAATTTTCCAATGAAATACCTCCCTGTACCCTGTAATATCAGGGCGAACAGTTTAAACCTACCCTTGCGCAGTGGGTGGTTTCAGTAAACACCATGAATAAAATATAACTTGAACCACACGCCTTGACTTGGTGATGAAGTAGCAATAGGGTTTGATTTCACCTTGCCCGACTTTTAAACTACCTTCAAGATGTTGGGATTAAGGGGGGTTGCTCTGTGATTTAGTTTGGAATAAGGAATTTAAGAGCCTGCCAAACTGACTACTCTGTCTGATGGAAAGTATAAATAGAATCCAAGAATTGTGGTCACCATATTCATTGTGAATTTATTTATTTTATTTTATTTTTAATAGCCTGCCAAAGTGACTCTACTCTGCTTGATGGAAGGCATGAATAGAACCCAAAAGTTGTAATCACCATACTCATCGCAAATGCAGACAATGCAGAATGGTGACCGACATTATGGCGGCCTATTACGATTTTTTACGCCTTACTTGGTGACGTAAAAGACATGACAGTCATCGTAGCATTGTATTGCACACATTTACCACGACAATTGTCACCCCTGAATGCAGACAATGCTCTACGCTCTGCTTGAGGACGTAAAAGTCATCGTGACAGTGTAAGGTTCACACAGTTACCACTATAACTGTCACCCCTGCATCAATGGGCCTCCGGTCTCGCATTCACCAACGAAACGTGGCAGCATGAATTCTGTTGCTTTAGGTTGGTCTTCTGTAAGAGGGTAGGGCTATCCTGGACAAATCAGCCCGTACGTGCTGAAATCAGTGAGGCCCTGCTATCTGAGACACCTTATAAACAAAATGTTATCGATTTTATTTACTTCAGCTCTCAATTCTACTCTTATGGGTAATGTCTTTCGTTCCAATTGAATCAACAGCCTTTAACAGTCCACTGCTGGACAAAGATTTCTCCTTAAGGAAGGTCTACTACACCACGCTGGCCAGACGGGTTGCCATAAGTTTGTATCAAGTTGGTCTGGATGTCGTAATAACAGCTGTTCCCGGATCCCTCCTATCTCAGGCGCAGAGAACACGCCGTGTGGTTTTAGTCGTTCCGATTCTGACACACCACCCTACCGTAAACTCCGGGGGTGTGACGAGGTGCTGTCGTTTTGTACAATTTGCCATCTTAGTCGTCTCTTACGACACTCATGGGATGAATAGGGGGTGGTGACAATGTTTTCTTAATCCGTCACCAACTTATCAAATTTAAAAACATTTTTTATATCGATTCATAAGGTATGATAATAACTTCACACATATCACACACGGCCGTTTGGTTCCAAATTAGGCAGAGACTATACTATGATAACCAGACTGACAGACTGCTAATATATTTACTTATATATTTCTAAATAAATATATATTTTATTTAACTGCCTCGGTGTCGCAGCGGTAGTGAATGCAACTGCTGTGCTTGAGGTCTCGGGTTCGATTCCCGGATCAAATGTTTGTATGATCTGCAATTAGTTGTTTCGAAGTTTGGGTGTTTTTTATGTATAATATGTATGTATTTACAAAAAAGAAAGTATATAAGTATTCTATCAGTCAGTCTAGTTATCACAGCACAAGCTCTGCTTAGTTTGAAACTAGATGACATTGTTAGTCAAATGTCCAAAATATTTATTTATTTATTTGTTTGTTATAATAATATTATAGATAAATTACACTCATCTCATCACACAATTATTTGTTGTGGGTGGGAATTGAACTCACCACCTCCGGCTTAGCAGTTAGGATCACTAACCGCTAAAGTAAGGTTAGAAACGATTAATATTTGCGTTAAAAAAAACACACACACACACAATATACAACTAAATTGATGACCTCAATTTTTAAGAAATCTTAAGTACTAAGAAAAAATACAAAAAAACCTCGAAAACTCAAAAACCTCTCCATCAATTGAGTTCAAACTTTGAAACGGTAAAAACACGCTTCAGTGATAGTTCTAATTAATTTTTGGCAACCATAATGAGCCACAGCAAAATGTAGCAAAGAACTGCTAGTATATTGATGCAGGGGTGACAGTTATCGTGGTAACTGTGTGAACCTTACACTGCCACGATGACTATCATGCTTTTCTCGTCCCCAAGCGGGGCGTGAAAAAGCATCTCACTAGGCCGCCATAGTATAGGTCATCATTCTGCATTATCCGCATTGGCAATGAGTATGGTGACCACAACTTTTGGATTCTATTAATGCTTTCCATCAGGCAGAGTAGAGTGACTTTGGCAGGCTTACAAATAAAAAAAAAATATCCATGTTAGATATATGTAGCTCTGTATCTTAAAGCCCATTGTCGTTAAACTCCAATACTGTTTATTTCCCGGCTTTACTATCATAACAAAGTCTGAGAAGCATTGAATATGTATCGGTGTGCACTTTCCATATAATCTGTCTCTCCGTTCAGTCCGTGCCTCGGCCCGGGATCGCCAGATTATGATCGACAGTTGCGTTCGCTCTCACACAACCGAAGCGGTGTCTACCCCACTAATTGTATTTATGTACGTCCTGTTAAATATCTATGGGTTCGTGCTTTTAAAAGAAAAAGAGAAAATGTATTTTGTGACATTTTCAAATAGTTGTTATTGATGGACTTAAAATTACTTTTTTAAAAACACGTTTAAAACCGTTCTAAAACACAAAACAGTCGTTTTGATGAGCGTCGTGGTCTCTGGGTTAATCATTGAAATCCCTTCGATATTTATCGTGCTGTAGCTCAAATTGAATTGTCTTGCAGTCGACGCGGCGCCTGCTTGTATTAATTGCCAGAGACTACTGGTTCATTCTTGAAAGTTTCAATTGCTAACAGAACATGCGGACACGATCGCTTCCGAGAAACGCTTTCGAATGTAAACAAAACAATCGCGTGACTATCTATATTTAACCTTATGTTTATTCAATTAAAACTCATTATTCAGAAGTTAATCGAGAATCGCCGACTATTACTTCATTTCTAGAGACTCCGTGACATTTCGTAACAATTTAATCGTGGCAGAATGTGGTTTTGGCAATAACTGGTCGAATAGTTTAGAGTGCCACAGTCTTACGAATTACTGTGTAAAACAATTTATTTCGTGCTTTTCAATGAACTAGAGTCGAATTTCCTCCCCCCCTCTATTTAAGAGAGGGGAGGGTAAAATTCTCAAGTGGTTGTCCAAAAGCG
Organism: Hypercompe scribonia; assembly: GCA_949316085.1. Classification (NCBI taxonomy): domain Eukaryota; kingdom Metazoa; phylum Arthropoda; class Insecta; order Lepidoptera; family Erebidae; genus Hypercompe; species Hypercompe scribonia. The sequence continues at coordinate 1,208,308 of OX438986.1, forward strand.
GTGGTAGTTACATATCACCAGGCAACCTTTTTGGAGTTGCAAATGCGATATTGGTCTTAGAGGTGAGAGTACACTAATTCTTGAAGATTTGCATGATATTACCAGTTATATATTCCGTGTGGTGACAGATTAAGAATACAGAGGATCACAAACGCTATTTATGCCGTGGGTGTCATAAGAGGCGGCTTAGGCAGCAAAATTCGTAGGAACAGCACTACAAAGTGAAAGAAAACTTGATGCAAACCTTATACCAACCCGCACCGATAACCAAGCGTGGCATAGTAGGCCAAAACCTCCTTTCTATGTCTTTGTTGAACAATAGACTATCAAAGGTAGTAGAGCCACGCTGATTTCAACATGAACGGGCCCGCTCGACCGGGGCAGTACTACCCTCCCACAAAAGATCAACCTAAAGCGGCAACATCCGTGCTGTCGTGTTTCGTTGGTGAGTGTGAAACCGGAGGCCCATTGATGCAGGGATGACAGTTGTCGTAGTAAGTGTGTGAAATACAATACTACGATGACTGTCATGGCTTTTACGTCGCCAAGTGAGGCGTAAAAAAGCATCTTAATAAGCCGCCATTGTGTGGGTCACCATACTACATTGTCAGCATTCGCAATGACTACGGTGACTACAACTTTTGGATTCTATTCATGCTTTCCATCAGGTAGAGTAGAATCACTTTGGCAGGCTATCAAATAAAAAACAAAGGCAAGGATCAACAATCAAGGATAATGATGATGTATAGTCTAGACGACAGTGGACGTACGAGTGTATATAGTCGTATAGTTACACTGCCTTCACAGTGGTACCGCCGTCTCTCGAAAGCCGAACAGTTGTGAATCTTCCCACATGCGAGTTATGTTATAAAAGCCCATTATCAACACGTTTCTGAGTAAAACTTGTTTGTATTTCTAGTTATTTTGTATGTAAGGCTGTTATTAACTTTTATTGCACATTGTAATCCCGTTTAATAAATGAAAACGTGAGAATATTAAGCAACGTTCACATGTTAACTACTCTGCCTGTATTTTTAATTTTGAAAAAGTCCGATGTTATACTAAATGTTTTGAAGATGTGGAGGGACGGGTATCATGTCCATCCGACACAAAGAGAAGATCCTCCGACTAGGCGAGGTGATCATGCCTGGCGGGCCACGGCCCAACGGTTGATGTTGGGATGTTGTATATATGCTAATTGCCACGCGAATCTCTATATCGCGATACAGGACTAGTAGTTGTATTGTTCATTACATTCATACGTTTCGTTCATACTTCGTCGTAGTTCAATGTATCTTCGCTAGATGGAGCTGTTGTATATTTTTCTTTGTGCTGTAATGTAGAAGCCGCCACAGAAGATATAAGGTAAGAATAGGGTAGACGATTCACTTAACGGCGAGTACCATTTTTGATACCTTTGACTCCCCACAACAGAACAGAGCATAATGGTAGAAATAAGCGCGCCAGAACTTTGAACGCGATCGTTCATATTGGCCCACACTTCTGTACACCTTTGAAAACAGTCGTAATCGAACTGTTATGATCTTATTTATAAAAACAATTATACAATGCGTAATAAGTTTGAGTACTAACTATGTCCTTACCACAAAAACACGCAACGAACTACATTCTACGGGAATATTCGAAATATTTTGCAGGCAAATATTTAACAGTAAAACACAAATATGCAATCGAAATGCTACCTTACTTAAAATGCTTAAGGTCCTATTTAGTAACATTATAAATGACTTTTAGGATTTATAGTAATTAAATACTTTGTACGAATTAGCGTAGATTTCTTTAAGTGTGTATAGCATTATTCGGTTAAACTGCTTCATTGATCTAGTGGTCATCGTATGCGACTGCCGATCAAGAAGTCTCGATTTCGATTCCCGGGTCGAGTTATAAGGTTTTTAACAGCAGCCCGGAGTTTGAAAGTTGGAAGTCTTAACCCTTCCGTGCCTCGGAGAGCCGTCGGTCCAGCACCTGATCTCTCGGAACGTGTTGCATTACCGTCCCATCGGCTTGTGTGGGTGAGAGAACAAACAGTGCACCTGTGTTTATGTACACACTTGTACATAAACACAGGTGCACTGTCGGTTGAGTGTCTGGGTGCTCTGAGTGTTTGTTTGGGATTTATCGTAGATCACAGTTCTAATGTTTATTTCTCTGTTCTGTGAGCTCCACTTATTTTCAGAAGCAAGAAGAAAAGAGTTGAGCTCTGGTAGCCTCACCCACTCAGAAAAAAGTGACAAAATACGTACAAAAACAATTTTCAAAGGACGTTTTATCCTGAAAGAATTGAGCTTAATCACTGCAGAATTACATAGACAAATATGTATTAATAATATAATATTTCAGACATCTAACATACAAACTAAGCAGAGTTTGTACTGATGCTTGACAACTAATATAAATGTATATATACTTTTTTATAAATTAATACATATTATGCATAGAAAACACCCAAAGTCCGAAACAAATATTTGCAGGTCGTACAAACATTTGGCCCCAATCCGAGATCTCAAGCATAGCAGTCGCAAAAGCTACTACTGCGCCACCGAGGCAGTCAGTACGTAGTTATATGTAACACAGGTTGTTACCTGTGTTACATATAACTGGCTGGCTGGCAACTACAGGCTTCTACATTACAGCACAAAGAAAAATATACAACAGCGCCATCTAGCGAAGATACATCGAACTACGACGAAGTATGAACGCAACGTATAAATGTAATGAACTACGATGCAACTACTAATCCAGTATCGCGATATAGAGATTCGCGTGGCAATTAGCATATATACAACATCCCAAACGCATGATCATCTCGCCTGCTCGGAGGATCCTCCCTTTGTGTCGGAGGGATATGATACCCGTTGCTCCATACTTATACCAAATAAAGAAATTATTATTACGATACGATTATTATTAAGACTGTCATACGTAAGATCTGATAAGTTCTTGTAATAACAGAGTACAAATGTTTAATTACGCGTCTATATTCGTCTGTTCTATCGTTTGTACATCCCTGTGGCTCGTGCGGGTCCGTGCTCCGCGCGGGCGTCGTTAGATTATGATCGCAAACAGTTGCTAGTTCTCACACAACACGAAGTTTAATGCGTTTTTGTCGTATACACGCGTATACATATATGTTATGTACTTTGTATAGTAAGTACTGTTATAAATTGTTCGCTATGTTTTTTTTTTCTATATTAAGAGCCTGCCAAAGTGACTCTACGCTGCGTGATGGAAAGCATGAAAAGAATCCAAGAGTTGTGGTCACTATAATCATTGCAAATGCAGACAATGCAGTATGGTGACCCACACTAAGGCGGGCTAGTGAGATACTGTTTCACAACCCGCTTGGGGACGTAAAAGGCATGACAGTCATCGTGACAGTGTAAGGCTTACACAGTTACCACGGTAACTGTCACCCCTGCATCAATGGGCCTCCGGTCTCACACTCACCAACGAAACACGACAACACGGATGCTGACGCTTTAGGTTGGTCTTCTGTGGGAGAGTAGTACTGCCCCGGTCGAGCCGGCCCGCTTGTGCTGATATACAAATTATACTATATTAGTAAGTTGTTATAAGAAGCTCGTGGCTGAGTGGTAAGTTAATACATTGCAAAGTTAAGCAATCTTAGCCAGGTTAGTCTATAGATGAGTGACCATTCTTAACACTTTTGCGTACGTCGGAGAGCATGTTAAACGGCCACCTTTCTAGGTACTGTGAGCCCTTAAAAGTGTGACAACAGTGTTTTACTTGAACCTGGGTTGTGCAGGTCTGATAATAGTGAGAGGGTGTATCCGCAGATGGTGCTCACGTCAGCGGGCAGGCGCTAGGAGGGATCTGGATGTCGTAATAACAGCTGTTCCCGGATCCTTCCTATGTCAGGCGCAGAGTGGCACACCGTGTGGATTTAGTCGGTCCGATTCCGACACACCACTCTGCCGTAAACCCCGGCGGGGTGACGTCTCGAGAGGTTTCCACACGTTCAAAAAAAAAAGTGGTTGAAGCAGTCACCACGCCGCTCTCTACTGCGTTGAGTGTTGTGAGTTCAAACCCCACACGGGACACTTTGTGTGATCCATAAATGTTGTTCTGAGTCTGGGTGTTCTTTGTGTTCGTTTCTTGTTTGTTTGTAAAATTCACCGTGACACAGGATTTTTTCTAGTACTAGGCCTATGTCTAGCAGTGGACTATTACAGGCTAATGAAGATGAGGCTTCCTTCAGCCTATTGCCGTCCTCTGCTGAGCGAAGGCTTCACCCTAAAAGTGCCAACTATTCCGGTCTTGGGTAATCTGCATCCATCTGTTGCTAGTCACTTTTCTCAAGTCGTTGGTCGATCGTTACTGCTACGTTTGCCTAGTCGTGGTCTCCACTATAATGTAAGTTATTATAAGCAATAGTAATTTAGGAGATAGACGCAAAGCTATGCATCTAAGTATGTTTACCTATAGACTGGATGCTAGAGAAAGGTTATAGTTTATTTGTGTCTCGGGAGTACTCTTTAGCAAGTTAATTATTGAAAAAAAAAACATTTGACCGCGTGAAAGTGTTTAATGAAGACTTATAAACTGGTATTTTAATATATACTAACTGCACCTGCAACTTTGTTCGCGTAGGATTTTAATTTTGAATTTTCACCTTAGAGCCGTGGTTTTTACTGTGCAAAAACCGGTCCCGCGGGCAATGCGGCATAGAGTCACCTGTATGTTGCCCAGTAACTTCCTCTATTTCTTATTGAAAGAAATTTTAACAGGAAAAATTGGTTCAGTTGTTCCAGAGATTAGCCCGGACAAACAAACAAAGACAGACAAAAATTTAAAAATGCCAGTTTTTTTAAAACAGACTGAAACTTTAATCTTAAGTATATGTATTGATAATTATAATATTTTCATAGATCCAATGTCACTCTCACAATTAACATGAATCAAACAACATATTAAAGGAAAACGGCAGTAAACTATTGCAAAACAACTTTATACACTATTAATTTCGAATTCAATAAGTACCTAAGTATAATGTTTGTATATCTGTCTGTAGAATCAAAGGTTCTAAAAGGATGAACTGATTTTGATTTAGTCCCATTCTAAGTACCAACCACCGCTCATGGACAGCTGCTACTCAAGAGATATAATTACGTTGCCATGTCTTGAGTGCTTCTTCTCCAGGAAGGACTCAAAAGGAGATAATGGTAGAAAGATTTACTCACATTTGCGTCTCTCAGTTGTAGTAGATTGGCTGTAGTCTTTGTCTGGCAATTCTTCCTTCACTTTCGCCTCCATCTGAAACAATATAGCAGTATTCTGAGTGGGGAATTTGTCATAGAATTTAGTTAAAAAAAAATCATTTCGATTTGGAAACTGTCTTTCGTTTTAGATAGATTAAAACCATTTGTTAATTTATTTAACTATTTTTGGAAAAGTAAAGTGTGTGTCACATCTGGTAAAGAGCATTTTTTTTTACAACTTTAATAACAACATCTAATGGTACGCTGCTGGACATAGACCCCTCCTTAAAAAGGAGGCTGACATAAAACATAAATATAATGTTACATATTAGATTATTCAAATCGACTGCACGGTTGGCCTAGTGGTTTACGCGGTTGCCACGCCGCTCTCTACTGACCTGAGTGTTGTGGGTTCAAATCCCACATGGGACAACACTTTGTGTGATCCATAAATTGTTGTTCTGAGTCTGGGTGTTCTTTGTGTCCGTTTCTAGTATGTTTCTAAGTCCCCCGCGACACAGGATTTATTCCTAGTGCGGGCGTAGTCTTTTTTAGAAAAAAAAAATACGTACAAATATGTTTACATAAATAAATTTAAGACTACATGTATCTACACACTTAGGTGTGATATTTATATTTAACAGTATTACATACATACAGTAAAAAGTGAAAATTTAGTTGATATAAAATAAAATGGCTTGTTTTGTAGCCATTTGTCACGGAGATCAAGTTATATCTTAAGAACTGCAATTGGGTAGATGACTGTATCGTAAATAAATACCAATGTCTGCTTCATTAAAACTTATATCGTGAAACATCTCGGAAAATACAATTAACATAGCTTTTTATTATTATTATGAATTTCAATCAAATATACAGTGAAATATATTGTTCAATTGAGTAGTCTAAAACAGTGACGTCACAATTTGATATTTAGTACACTTTTCATACAAAATTGTCGTTTTGACAGATGATAAAAAGGAACTAATTTGACTAAGGTGTCATCTAGCCTATTGTAAACAAAAAGAGAGTGTCGCAACCCGAGCACCTCCTGCAACGCAAGAGACACAATTGTGTGTTGCATTTTGAGTCCCAGAATTAGAAGGAAGGGAAGTGGAGAGGCAAGTTAAGGTTCCAATGAATCTCACTGACGACCGATTCTCTTATTGTCGGGGTGGTGCATCTAAAATATAGAATTATACTAAGTCTTTCCTATGAAATAGAGTTTTTTATGAAATAAATTAATGTGTTTTTCTCTGTATTTCTGCCAGGGGGGCAAGGATTTCCTTAGTAGGGTGTACCTGGTTTCCCACCTACAGGTACTTGAGACGGCATACGGTTTTGGTCCGTTCGTGTCCGCCATAACCACCGAAAGTTGGTATCCGTGGGGATTGCCGCAAAGAAAAAAAGGGGACCCGCAAGTGCACCCCCCTGCATCCCTCTTCCGGTGCCCATGAAAGAGGCATGCAATATAAGAGGCCATGGCAGTCTTCTACTGCTCCATATTGTTAACAATTCACAATCAATTTTTATAGCACACTAATATGAACTACTATCTTTTGCTCGCGGCTCCACCCGCGTGTCAGTCGGCTACCGCGGTAAATAGTAGCCTATATGTTATTCTGATGTATAAGCTATATTACTGTAAAGTTTTATCTAAATCCGTTCAGTAATTTTTGCGTAAAAGAGTAACAAACGTATTCATCTATCCTCAATACTATTATTCAAGCAAATATAATTTGCAGAGTGAAAGTAGTGCGTAATCTCAACAATACGGTAGTTATAAACTAATGTTAATGGAGTCTGGACAACATCTGATTGCACTATTCGAGACGGGTGCACAGCATCCGTAGCTCAAAACATTTCAGATTCCTTGGCGCACCTGCCCACATAGCCGTGGGGTGTTTACACTGCTACTTATACTTGATTTATTAACTAGCTTGTTGTTCTGGCGGTTAGAGATTCTAACTGCTGAGCTAGAGATTGTAGGATCCGTTCCCAGACAGTATGAATGATTCTGCTGTGTCTGGGTGTCTACATATCGTTATTCAGATATATATAAGTATGTTTATCAGTAATCTGGTTACCAGAATGCACTTTTTTTAGTACATTTTTCTTCAAACAGTTTCATTTTTAGTTTATTATAATAGATTTGACCATTAAGCACCTTTCTAGTGAGGTAAGTTTTTCTTAATTTTCTTAATATTCTTCAAGCCCAAAAATATCTGCTTCCTGCTTCAGTCTATGCTGTCTTTACTGCTGTACGAAGGCCTCAAAAGAACAAATGAAAATTCTTATCAAATGCAATAAAAGAAAGAAATATCTTTATTCTGACACTCACAGAACAGTACATGGTTATTAATATGAGGTAATAATATAAAGTGGGCCAAGAGTTCGTTAACATTTGAATCTAACATCTCACGCAAACATGCTACGCGAGTCCTTGGCTTGGCTACAATCGTAACACATGGTTTCAACAAGATGGAGCCACTTATTACACATCCAATGAGTCCCTGCCGGTGGTCAAAGACATATGTATGGAAAATCTGATTTCCAGACGAGGCGACATTACATGGTCGCTCAGAAGTCCAGATCTATCCCCCAGCAGACTTCTTTTTATGGGGTCATTTGAAGAATCGTGTCTGCATCTATAAATCAAATACACTACGTCAACTAAAAGAACAAAATTAGCGAAGTGATGTCGGCGATTTCGCGGTCTCTTTGTCGACGAGTAGTCGAAAATTTCGATGCTCGCTTAGAAGAGTACAAGTGTCGAAACGGTGGTCATTGAGACTATGTAATTTTAAAAAAAATAATTTCAACTGATTAGCTTTCTTTTAAATTAACAATTTTATAATGGTTTTAATAAGATTTATTCAAATATTAACTAGTTCGTGGCCCACCCTATAGAAGAAAATGATCAAAAGCAATTATAATTCCCTGTGCACTGCCAGAAGATCCACCTTTCTATGCACATTGTTGCAGACTGCAGTCAATGTCCATATTCAAAATTACTATAATTTGAAATATATGTTATTTTTATTATTTGCAACAATATTTAAAACTAGCAAAGTTGGTCAGTCTAAACGCAGCACAATACTGGCATCTGGAGGGCTGTTTAGTATCGCACGCGTCACTCGTGCTCAGTTTCATATCCGTAACACAGTTTTATACAGCGCCATCTAGTGCTCCAATAGGTGTACTATTTTAGCGGTGCTAAATTCGAAAAAAAACACACATAATAACAATTTTTTTTAAATTATAGCTGATTTAAGTACATCTTCATCATGATGAATTGTAGTAATAACAAGCTGGATATGTTTATTGTTTCTTAAATTTAATCTCTTAATTTTAGACTGTCTATTGTACTCCTAACCGATTTCGGCAACGGCAGCCAGTCTCAATGAAGACCAGCCCGCTACGCCGGAGATATTATACTTCACAAGTTTGTGACCAAATACAGGTACACTATCGCTGTTTCCTCGTTCTAACAATCCGACATGACCGGGGAGAAATCAGGCGGTTTAGTCAGAAATATTTTGGTCCCACGTAATAGGTGGTGAGCCAATTGCTACTAATTACGATGTTTTGTTTACCAGACCGTCGTCTGACGATCAGCAAGTACATCACGTGCAGGTGAGATCGGCTTCGGGCCCTGAGTTGTTGTTGGGAACCCTAAGCACCGTCAATGATTGTATTCATCACACAAGGATTTGTAAAGGGAGGGAATTGAAGTCACGACATCTGATTTAGCAGTTAAAATCACTGGCCACTAGCCTAACAGGCCCGTCAGACAGGCTACCTGATGGTAAGGGCCTACCGCTGTCCATGGATTCGTGTGACTCAAGTGTGTCATTAGTACAGAATCAGGTCCCTCAATCAGTTAGTAAATAGCAATAAAGAAATAGCTTCACACCAGTTTTCTTTAATACCTGGGCCATATGATGTCAAAAATTGGCTCACATGATAAACTGTCTGACTCTACATGGCAACAATTCAGACACCTTAATATTATCATCCACTGCTGGACATAAGAAGAGTCTTAAATTCTGTCATTTATTACTTATTCTTAAGTGCATGTTTTTTTTTAACGTTTGGAAACCTCCTCGGGCCGTCACGCCACCGGGGTTTACGGCGGGGTGGTGTGTCGAAATCGGACCGACTAAAACCACACGGTTTGCCACTCTATGCCCGACATAGGAAGGCTCCGGGAACAACTATTATTACGACATTCAGATTCTTAAGTGCACCTACTTCATCCTTTTTCTGCATCACCCAATCGGTTAACTGGCAGAAAATGTCTTAGGAATTAAGTCCGCGGATGCATGTATTTGTGTATAAAGTTAAAAATAAAAAGGAAATTTTTGCTTACTATACCACGCTAACAGTTTTCCTTCTTGTTGAAGTGTAGAATACTTCCTTTGTCAGCTCTTACGACTTGCAAAATCTACAGAATGGGTAGGGTGACACATACACCTGGATGTCGTAATAGCAGCGGTTCCCGGATCCCTCCTATCTCAGGCGCAGAGTGGCACACCGTGTGGTTTTAGTCGGTCCTATTCCGACATACCACCCCGCCGTAAACTCCGGTGGGGTGACGGCCCGAGGGGGTTTCCAAACGTTAAAAAAAAAAAAAAAAGGGTGACACATACACATATGACGCATAGGGGTAGTGACACTTCATATCGTTCACCACACGGATATCTCTCAGTTAGAATTTTAGGTACGATATTACGTATGTGTAGATGAAATGTAGCAATCATTCCTTTTCATCCCATGGGTGACTTAAGAAGCGACTAAGGGACCTCTACACAGAACGACATCACTGTGAAGAGAAGGAAAATTTGAAACAAATACTATAGCCGACCCGTTTGGTCAGCGAAGTATAGTAGGCAAAAAACTCTTTTCTAAGAAGAGGTCTATGTCCAACAGTGGACTGTAAAGGCTGTCGATGTGATAGATGAAATACTGGTCCTAAATAAAAGCTTATTTTCAATTTCAAACAAAAGCTTTCTACTTCTACATAGTTACAAGTAGTTCAATTACGTGCAAAAGTAAAAATTGTATTGGATCCCGACACCTGGGCGCACACCTGTGCCGGGGGCGGAATGGCAAAGGGTGGCAGCCCCTACCAATGGTATAGGGGTTGTATTAATATAAGCAATTGCTCATATTTGGAATTCGTTTTTTGGTGCAGGTTCGTTTCGTAATATGTATAAGTCTGCAGGTATTGGTTTTAATGCTCTAGTTGTATTGGATTTGATTTCGGTTCAAAAGCTAGCTGTAATAAACACATGCGATTACAATGAACGTTTTTCTGTAATAATCTAATACATCTCACATACAACTGTAGATCAAACCCGCCCACACCAGGCAGGGTTTATGCTATGATAACCCGACTGCTAGTAAACAATAACAAACTTACATTTTTGTCTCAATAATAAATAAATAATCTCACACATCTCACACACGCGTCTCTGATTGGACTGCTGATAAACTTGTTTTAAATATTTCTAAATACACATGTAATATAGATAAATAATCCTGAGCGTGAATCTAACTCACGTCGTTAGATTTAGCAGATAGGGCCACAAATTACTAGACTAATTCTTTTCTTTATTCATTTATCTTTCATTTTATAATAAATTTTAGCATTTGATTAAAATTTCTCCGTAAAGCGTCTAGACACACTCACACAGATAATTTTCATATCCACACTTGAAACTTAGTACAAAATTTTGGTTTAAAATCTCACACGTTTCTCACTCCAACATGCCAATATGTGACGAGTTGTTGATCGGTAAGGGATCGTCATCAGGTGCGCCTTCCCGATGTTGAAAAATGTCATATTTTATAGCCCTATTTACTTTCTTTATATACTTATACACATACATTCAAACCATTTATATAGAAGGCTATGTTGCTAACAAGAAACTTTGGAAAATTATCTCAACTAGTAACGGGAGTCGATTTATTGCGGTACCAGCTATTGTCGCTTCGTTCGATTATATCTTATTTCTATCTTTGAAATAATGAACTTCAGAACAACCCTTATTTTATTCTTTTAGGGGTGTAATTTCCAGAAATCCTTTCTTATTGTGTAGCTGCCAAAATTTCAAGTTTGTAGCCACAGTGACTACCTTGTGTTGAAAACGCTGTCGGGCAGGGCAGATGATTTTATGTACAGTTAAGTAAATTAAAATAATGTTTACTTATCTTCAAGATAAATTGAAATTCTATAACATAAATGGTAAATAAGTCCCCTGATTTGTGACTGCCATAGTAGGGATCCGGGAACAGCTGTTATTACGACATCCAGATCCCTCCTAGCGCCTGCCCGCTCACACGAGCACCATCTGCGGATAGACTCTCTGCAATCCATGCATGCATCCAACTCAAGCGTCATAAAAACGTGACCACTTATTAAAAAGTATGCAAGGAAACAGAAATATAGGCCTAGAATTCATTACCAGCGCACCTGTTTCTCTCCCACTACGATCCTGAGTCCTTTAAGCGGGGCGTGAAAAAGCATCTCACTAGGCCGCCATAGCGTAGGTCGCCATACTGCACTGTTTTCATTCGCAGTGAGTACGGCGACCACCGCTCTTGGATTCTATTCATGCTTTCCATCAGGCAGAATAGGGTCACTTTGGTAGGTTGCCTAAAAAAAAAAGTTACCAAACAGGGTACTTCTATTAATAATCTACAAGATTCTTCACAAAGTTCAAAGATCCCCTTATTCGGATTCTTAATGATTCTTTATATCAGGCAGCTCAAGACCTCAAGTCAATATCCTAAGTTTTTCAACCAGACAGATAAATAGATTGGTCCTCTTTATAATACATATACTTTTTTACAAACTTTAGGCCCATTGAAGCAAGGTGACAGTTATCGTGGTAACTGTGTAAGCCTTAGTCTGTCACGACTGTCATGCCTTTTACGTCCCCAAGCGGGGTGTGAAAAAGCATTTCACAAGGCCGCCATAGTGTGGGTCACCATACAATATTGTCTGCATGTGCAATGAGTATGGTGACCACAACTCTTGGATTCTATTCATGCTTTCCATCAAGCAGAGTAGAGTCACTTTGGCAGGCTCTTAATATAGAATAAAAAACTACATTTGTACTTTGATGGACTTAATGCCCAGGGCATTTTCTTCCAGTCAACCTTCGGGTGGCTTAGAAATTTTTATAAGGTAGTAAGTGCACAGAGGTTAGATACATATATACCTTTTTTCTAGAACAGATCTAAACCTCGCGTTGGCCTCGGCAGTCGGGAGGAGCTCCAGGAACGCATCAGCGGCTTCTGGAGTCCTCCCTGCCGTATCTCAATGCGTATGTACGATTGAGGTAATATATACATATGTTGAAATTGCTAAAATTGTTAACAAAAAAATTGCTAAACTTATGGCCGATGGGACCGTAAGGTTCTGGAGTGGTGACCGCGTACTAGGAAACGCAGCGTTGGTAGGCCCCCCACCAGGTGGTCCAACGACCTGGTGAAGGTCGCGGGAAGCTGCTAGATGCGGGCGGCACGAGACTGGTTTGTTGTGGAGAACTTTGGGGGAGGCCTATATCCAGCAGTGGACGTCTGAGATGATGATGATGATGAAATACCTATGTTACATGCAGTTATCACAGACCATGCAATTTAAAAATTCAACTTCCAAACTGCAGATCATTTCTATAATCAACACTTTTCTAGCCCGATCCGTAAATCGAACCCTAACATCGAGACTTCTTGATCGGCAGCTAACCGCTAGACCTCTCCCCGATCTTGTCGGATAGCCGTCACATCGCATTATGAGGGTGAGGGAACAAACAGTGCACCTGTCTTTGTGCACATACTTGTACACTATAATATCTCCTGGGAGAACATCACTATCTGTAAAAATTATGGATGACCATGTAACATACGATCAAGATCACGTCAAAACGGAAAAGAGAAGATTTTGCGAATAGTTTTTCCACCACGTGTTAAATAGAGCTGAAGAGTATTCGAAGAATCGTCTAGGTACATGATCTGTTAGTTTATAGTCTGTTGTGTCTGGCTCGGCATATTTACAAATACCAGGGCTGAGATGGTGAATGAAATTAAACGCATGAAACGGGTGTTCAAACATTATTGATAACACATTACACAAGTATATGTTTATATGTACCTAAGGCGTATTTATTACAAGAACTTCTCAAAAACTTCGATCAAAATGAGCTTCCACCTTTTTGTTAGCCCGCGCTAAGAAAAAGATGGAAGGTAGCAAGTTGGATGTTTTTTTCGTTTGTTTCCTCATAAATTTGTCACAAGCCAAAATCTCCTTTCTAAGGAGACGTCTATGTCCAGCAGTGGACTATTAAAGGTCCTGGCTAGCTATGTCTAGTTTTTTTTGAATTTTTTCCCTGGAGATGTTTTTTTTTTGATGCGTAAGCACCGATCTCGTAGAAATCTGGAGATAAGAAGTAATCTATGTGTGTGTGTCTATGTCTATCTCCTCTATCTCCTAGTGAAATTCCTACTAAAGTCGGTTAAGCAGTTCTAGAGATTATATAGACAGATAGATTTACAAATATTAATAACAAGTATTTTATGTTTCAGTATTCATGTAAAGAGCTATACATACTTGAGAAAACACAGTTTATTTGTCACAATATATTTTACTTCCATGTAGTAATGATGAAATCCGTCATTTGACTGCCTCGTTGGCACAGCGGTAATGAATGCGACTGCTGCGCTAGAGGTCTCGGGTTCGATGCTCGGGTCGGACCAAATGTTTGTATGATCTGCAAATATTTGTTTCGAAGTTTGGGTGTTTTCTATGTATAATATATATGTATTTACAAAACAAGAAAGTATATAAGTATTCTATCAGTCAGTCTAGTTATCATAGCACAAGCTCTGCTTAGTTTGAAACTAGATGACATTGTGTGTCAAACGTCCGAAATATTTATTTATTTAAATACTAGTTTGGAAAATATATCTAAATTTATTTATTTAATCATGGAAAATTAATACAATATACATTGATTTAACACAAACTATTCGCTTCAACCGTAGGGATTTTATGCAAGGAGGGGTTCGTTTTGCTCGTCAACAACACGAATCATCTATTCCAGTGTGTGCTTACATTTCAGTTGTGTTAAAAAGTAATTCGCTAAACACCAGGCAAGCGCAAACACTAAACAGCTTCAAAAAAATGGTTCAGGAATATTATGCAACATAATAGGCTAGATGACACCTTAGTCAAATTAGTTACTTTTTATCATCTGTCAAAACGACAATTTTGTATGAAAAATGTGCTAAATACAAAATTGTGACGTCACTATTTTAGACTACTCAATTGAACAATATATTTCACTGTATATTTGATTGAAATTCGTAATAATGTAAAAAGCTATGTTAATTGTTGTTTCCGAGATGTTTCGCGATATTAGTTTTAATGAAGTGGACATTGGTATTTATTTACGATGGAGTCATCTACCCAATTATCAGTTACGAGTTAGGATATGATGGGCATGTCTTCTTTTTTTTTAGTTATGTATGTGTGTATATTTACTGGTATATATTGATATCGGTTTATTTCTTTCTTTCATTTATATGTATTATCATGAATAATTCCAATTCTCAGCTCAGCACTTACTTTTATTCCACTTCTAACACTTTCATCGGCCAACTAGCATAGTTTCCACTATACAACTTACCACCTCGATGGTTATCCAACGACTGACCCAACTCCTGACTCAATAATAGAAACGGTTTAATCTTTTCACCGGCAGTTGTCATAAAAGAGTGACAGGTCGAGTAGTGTTGCCATTTAAGAAAAATAAAACTACCCTCCATTAAAACATTACAGCATGTAAAAGCAATATTAAGCAGTCTTAAAGCAGTATTGTTAGTCTTGAGCGCAACTTCCGACCTACATGTAGCAGAGTGGCGTTTTTTTTAATCGCTTAAAGCAGTATTGGAATTAGATTTGCATAATAGGCCCAGCAAGTGTGGGTATGTAAGTATTCCTTCATTATATCAGAACACACTGAAGCCATGACTACCTGTTAAAATAATTGAATCAATGAGTGAATTGAAAGCTACTAAACAATATTTCCTACATCTGACACACAACGCCATCTAGTCCTAAACTAAACAGGGCTTGTACTATGGGTACCAGCTAAGCGATATTTTTTTTTCTATATTAAGAGCCTGCCAAAGTGACTCTACTCTGCCCGATGCAAAGCATGAATAGAATCCAAGAGCTATGGTCATCATACTCATTGTAAAAATACCCAAATTACGATACGTATGGGGATATACATATATATAGGCTACTAATTATATATATCAGCAAATACTTCGCCAAAACTCATTACACCGTCAACTACTACTGGCTCTTCGAAACATTTTGATCCATCCTAAGGTTGCTTGGAAGAGATTGCTTTTGGCAATAAGGTCACACTTTGCACACTATATATCTTTTTCTTTGTTTTGATGTAAGGAATGCTTCTCGCACCATACCCTCCGGAGGGACGACGGGCGTGTGTTGGACTCCCGGAGAACCGGTCTACCCACTAAACTCCGCGGCGGTCGGGAGGAACTCCAAGAACGCACTAGCGGCTTTGGTTGTACACTGACTTTGTATGTGCTCTCTTGAAATTCTGTAATACAGTGTGGAAATGAGAAAAAGAGTGTATCTAATTCTTGTCTGGTACATCGTTGAGAATTTTTAGTTGGATTCTATTACCATAGAAGTTGTTGAAATGATACATAACATACGTCTCTTCATGTTTGACAGTTTTCTTAGTTCACTTTCTCGTTGTAAAGAAAGTTAGTCAATCTTTTCATATTTTGTTTGTATAATGGCTATTTGGATGTTACTTTGAAGGGGTAATGCTTTATGTTATTATAATTAAATAATTCGTCATAGTTTTCGTTACATCTAAATCTTATCTTTTTAGGTACAGTAGTTTTTAACAATCTGATTTATAAGTTGTATGTCTTTTCTATGTTAGTTTATTGGGTGCGATCATAACTGATGATGATGTACTCCTAGCCTGTTTCGGACGAAGGGGCCAGGGTCAAGGGAGACCGATCAACTACGCAAGAGATATTATAGATTACTCTCTCAACCCAATGGGACGGCTATCCGACACGAGAGAGATCAGACGCAGAACCGACGGCTTCACGTGTTCTCCGAGGCACGAGGATCAAGACCTCAACTTTCAAACTCCGGATTATTATTAAATATGGCGACTTCCACATTACAGCACTAGGAAAAACATACAACAGCGCCATCTAGCGAAGATACATCGAACTACGAAGTATAAACGACACGTATGAATGTAATGAACTACGAAGCAACTACTAATCCTGTATCGCGAAATAGAGATTCGCGTGGCAATTAGCACCGTTGGGCCGTGACCCGCCATGCATGATCACCGCGCCTGCTCGGAGGATCCTCCCTTTGTGTGAGAGGGATATGAAACCCGTTCCCTCTACATTAAGTATTGCTGTAAGTAAAAAAACCTCAATAATACTTTTGATATCTCTTGATCGGCAGTTGCATACTCAAACCGCTAGATCAACGAGACATTATACACAAACCATTTCTAGGCCGTAATCTGTAACAGAATCGGTTAGTGTCAAATATAGTAAAAGTAATGCTTTATAAGTCATTTTATATTGTAATGTATATAATTTATTAAGCTCTTAGCTTTTTACAAACATGTTCTCCAATTTTGCAGTTAAATTGATGGTCTGTTATAAGACCTGGGTACATTTGATCCTTTACTAAATCTAGGTTTCATTTACGATTAGATCCGCATGTAAATACGTACATTCATCAACAGCCTTTTACAGTCCACTACTGGACATAAGCCTCTCCTTAGTAAGGAGGTTTTGACCTACTATACCACGCTGGCCAGACGGGTTGGAATAGGATTTGTTTCAAGTTTTCCTTCTCCTTGTAATGATGTTGTCTTGCATACTTTGTTCTCTTTCGCCTTTTAAGACATCCACGTGATGAATAGGGGTGGTAACACTATGTATTCTTAATCTGTTACCACACGGACAGTATATCCAGACTGACTGGTGAGATACCTTCAATATTTGAGGACGTGATAGTATGCGAACATATATCATGAAATAAAATAACATAAAAACGAAATATTAAATAACTTCTTAGTAAACTTCGTACACAGTACACCGAGAGCCCAGTATTTAACTGCGGAATACTTGGACGCCGCACGGACTTATTTTTTAGAGACATTTCGATAAAAAATAAGCACCTATTTTTTTTATATCAAGTTAACGAGAATCGAGTACCGAGTACTCTCCATAAGTATTGAAGGTATCTCACCAGTCACAGTGTATATACGTACGTACGTATATTAACAGCTTTTAACAGTCCACAGCTGGACATAAGAATCTCCTTTGAAAAATTTTGGTCTACTATAACACGTTGGTCAAACGAGTTGGTATATTGTGCCAGTTTTCCAACTTTTGCAGTGATTTTGTTTTGCGTATTTTGTTCCTTTAGGCGTCTCTTACGACACCCATGAAATGGGTAGGGGTGGGGGGTGACACTCCGCATTCTTAATCTGTCACCACGCAGATATACATACGTACGGATAAATATGTACATATAAATGAATTACACTCAGACACAAATTTATTACTGTTTGATATATAGATATGGGAGTATAGGAAAGGAGAAAGTGTGAAATAGCACAATGGGTGGTCTTATCACAGTCTGCGTACTACCTAAGTAGTTGTATCTACTTAGGCAACAGTCAGTTCCTAAAAATTACTTCAATTCTTACTACGTCAATCGAACCGACGACCTCACACTCATCACTCAGGATGACTAACCACTAAACCAACGGGCAAATAAGTTGTTTATCCCCATATACAGTGAGTGCGAACGTCGGCTGAGTGTTTCGGAAGGCCAGACTCGGCGCATGCTCACACAGACGCGCTCCAGACCAGATGTGGCGCACGTGGCTGCTGTTTACAGCTACCGACGTCATGTACACATGGGTAACGGACCGCGGATATATGTCGCGATAGACGCGGCATTTTTGCTGTCGGAAATTATTTGCGTGTATTTCGTAAGGTGTGACGGAAAAAAACGATTTTTTTTTATTGTTTATAAGCTATAAACGTATTATGATTTTTCGAGGAAATTTTGATGTTTTACTTGCAGATATTTACTTTTACATTTATTTATTTTTAGACAGTATGATTTCAAAATATGGCTTTATATTTTTTCTTAATAAAATTCGACCAAGTGTGATTCGGCTTCACCCACAGTGGGTACCGCATAATCGTAATGTGAGTTTAGTACACATTATATGTGTCTTTTCTGATTAATATGTAGTTTGACCCCTAGAAGTACACACCTTGTTCATTATTCCTCTATTTATAATGCAGGTCTTTAGGATGGAAATTTGGATTACGGTTTGAGTTCAAAAACTTTAATTTAATTGATCAAATTGATGAAACGTAAAGTTACGTTTGGGACGTATATAAACCCAAAATGTAATATTTTACTCTTTTTACTATTACAGTTTAATAATGGTATGTTATTTTCATCGTAATTAGTAGAATAACACGAAACATTTGAAAAACTTTCTTTTTTATGAGTCTGTCACACTGATTCTACCTTGCTTAATGGAAAGCATGAATAGAATCCAAGAGTTGTGGTCACCCTATTCAGTACGGTGCAGTATGGTGACTCACACTACGGTGACTTAATGAGATGCTTTTCACGCTCCGCTTGGGGACGTCAAAGCCATGACTGTCATCGTGACAGTGTAAGGCTTACACAGTTATCACGATAACTGTCACCCCTGCATCGATGGACCTCCAGTCTCACACTCACCAACGAAACACGACAACACGGATGCTGGCGCTTTAGGTTGGTCTTCTGTGGGAGGGTAGTACTGCCCCGGTCGAGCCGACCCGCTTGTGCTGAAATCAGCGTGGCTCTACTGCCTAGCATTTACAAATACATATAGGCCGTAATAGAAACAGTTCTGTACTAATGTTCTAATTCTGTGCTCTATTTTCTTCATATTTTTGTACAGTAACTGTTTGTATTAACAAAACCATAATCTGTTGGATTGCTGTATGAGTTCTTTAGTAATTGGAAACAGGGGCTAGTGTTGTGACGTCACACACATCTGTGAATACCGCCGCACTACGTCACGGAGCTACTAAACAAACCCGTTCGCAGAATACGGTATTTTTACACGTTAAAATAAAACTCGAATCGAACGATATCGTATGACGCAGACAGGACGGATTGGAATTAAATAATGTAACTTAAATACTAAATAGAGTAAAATTGAGATGAATCTTATTAGAACTTGAAGACTGGTGTGTGTAGAGGGTAAACCAGTAGACCTGATGGTGGCAAATCCAGTGTTGCTAGTGTACTGTTGCCCTTTGGCTGATAAAATCTGTCGGTAAATTGTAAACTGGTTGCACAGATGGCGTTGTGGTTTAAGCGATCACCGCACTGCCGCTCTTTACTGCGCTGAGTGTTGTGGGTTCAAACCCCACATGGGACAACAATGTGTTTCACAAATTATTGTGCTGAGTCTGGATAAAACTGGCTTTCGTTAAATTGGAGTATATTTGGTGATATTCAATGTATCTCTTTCTTAATTAAAGAAGGATAAAGAATACAAGTCAAGGTCCAAGGACCCTAAAAAACAATTTGACGGTCCTTCGAGCCGGCCTGTCTTTACAGTCAGTTTTAGATGAATCATAAGAGCGTGGACACAGTACGTTCAGTGTACAAGCACCTTAAATCCTAGCTAGCTCAGTACACAGATGTTACGGAAACGCGGTGCGGTTTTACCGTAACTGTTTATTGTTTACACTGGATAAAAGCGATGTGAAGCTAATAATGTAGCGTCTGTAACATCCACACGTAGATAGTGAGCAATAGATGTCTAATATGTGTCGTGATATTTAGAATATTACATCAAGATATTATGAATATTGAATCAATCTATCGCCGTCCACTGCAAAACGAAGATCTCCCCCCAAGGACTGTCAACTATCCCGCTCTTGGGCAATCTGCGTCCATCCGCTGCCGGCCACATTCTTGAAGTCGTTGGTACGTCGTACCGTAGCGTGTCCTTTTTTTTTTTTTTTTAGCTTGTGGAAACCCCCTCGGGCCGTCACCCCACCGGGGTTTACGGCGGGGTGGTGTGTCGGAATCAGACCGACTAAAACCACACGGTGTGCCACTCTGCGCCTAACATAGGAGGGATCCGGGAACCGCTGCTATTACGACATCCAGATCCCTCCTAGCGCCTGCCCGCTAAAGCGGGCACCATCTGCGGATAAACTCTCTATTTAGGCGACGTACGGCACACGCGCACGTCACCTCCTTGCGGCTGGCCACTATAGCGGATGGAGGGGAAAACCCGTCCCGTCCACAACCGTAGCGTGTCCTACACTAAGGTTACCTGATCGTGTTCTCCTATCTAGCTCCAGTGGCTCCAAAGACTATTGGTTCGTCTGGGGAAACGATCGGCTCACCTCCACACTACAGCGATTCTCCGTGCGACGTCAGTTACTCCAGTTTTCTGTCGAATAACTTCGTTACGAATTTTATCGTACAGAGAAACACCCAATATCGTACTGAGCTACTTTAAACTAGTGGAAGAGTCCAATGATGAGTGTTCACGTCTTGGGTCCGTATATCATTACAGTATCGGTGACTCGAAGATGTGACAAATATACTACCAATAATAACTAATCATAATAATATTCTTGGACAGGGTACTCGCTGTGAGTAGTAGGTAGTAGAGCCACGCTGATTTCAGCGTGAACGGGCCTGACTCGACCGAAGCAAGACTGCCCTCTTACAGAAGACCAACATAAAGCGACAGCATACATGCCATCGTGTTTCGTTGGTGAGTGTGAGACCGGAGGCCCATTGATGCAGGGGTGACAGTTGTCGTAGTAAGTGTGTGCAATACAATGCGACGATGACTGACATGCTTTTTACACCCCCAAGCGAGGCGTGAAAGAGCATTTTATTAAGCCGCCATAGTATGGGTCACCATACTGCATTGTCTGCATTCGCAACGAGTATAGTTACCACGACGTTTCCATCAGGCAGAGTAGGCAGGTTTCCATCACGTTGGCAGGCTTTAAAATTAAAATAAAACAACAAAAATGAAGAAATTTTCGACTGTATTTGTTCCAAGTAACTAAATCCTATCAAATTGACGATAGTGTAAAATTTTCTTAAATCAATTTACGCATTTCCTTCCTATTTATTAGATAAAGAAAGGTTCAATAATAGATATTGGTACATCCCGACAAAAATGTAATTTTGTCCCAATTTGACCCTCACATGTATATTACTACTGGGATAACACGATTTACTTTCCAAATATACAGAGAATTTATCTACATACTACTACGGCTCTGATAAATACAATACTGTCCTCGAAAATAATGCATTTTCGCGAAAGAAGATCTAAGTAATTTGTGAAACACGTTGATTAATGAAAGAAACAAAAACCCCGACTGGATGAAAACTTATAAGTATTAAGAAAAACGACACTTGAGATACCAAAATCCATCAAGACAGGTAAGTTGTGAAATAGGGACAATCAAATATAATTAATTCTTGTTTATTATCTGCCTATGTGGCGCAGTGGCAGCGTGTACGACTGTTGTGCTCAGGTCTTAGATTCGATTCTCAGGTCGGACTAAATGTTTGAACGATTTGTAAACATTTGTTTCTGTTGTCATATGTCTGCTTGTCAAGTACTCATAGTACAAGCTCTGCTTAGTTTGGGACTAGATGGCGCTGTGACAGATGTCCGAAATATTATATCATTATTATTATTTACTTAGTATAACTACTATATTATTGTCATTGAAATCATGTATTTTTATGATATAGGAACAGACGGATAGTCTGTATATAGTAAGTATATTTATTTTTATTTTTTTGCTTTCAAAAAAGACAACGCCCGCATTAGGAATAGATCCTGTGTCGTAAGGGACTTTACAAACATACAAGAAACGGACACAAAGAACGCCCAGACTCAGAACAACAATTTGTGAATCACACAAAGTGTTGTACCATGTAGGATTTGAATCCACAACACTCAGCGAAGTGGAGAGCGGCGTGGTGACCGCTTAAACCACTAGGCCAATCGTGCAGTTAGTAAGTATATAATAAGTAACTAGCATCTCCCCTGGTTCAGATAACATGAGAGACATAAACGCATTACCGCCCTTTAGGATCGTATAAGAAATGCTTAATACCGATTTTTTGTGAGGTACCACCCGTACGGAGACAGATTAAGAATATGGAGTGCCACCACCCCCATTCACCCGATGGGAGTCGTAAAAGACGATTAAGGGAATAAACCACTCAAGAAAACATCTCTCATCTTAATCTTACATCAATCTGTCTGGCCAACGTGGTTTAGTAGGCCAAGATCTCCTTTCTAAAGAAAGGTTGATGTCCAGCAGTGGACTGTAAAGCCTCTTGATGTGAGTCTCACTCCGGTCAAGTCGTGTGCCAAATCATCTCTCCTATAATAAGCAAGGATTTCAAAAAGTCGATAACAACCACAATTGTACTTAATTTTTGATGTCGAATTGGGTAGATGACTGTATCGTAAATAAATACCAATGTCCACTTCATTAAAACTGATATCGTGAAACATCTCGGAAAATATAATTAACATAGCTTTTTATTATTATTACGAATTTAAATCAAATATACAATGAAATATATTGTTCAATTGAGTAGTCTAAAGCAGTGACGTCACAATTTTGTATTTAGTACATTTTTCATACAAAATTGTCGTTTTGACAGATGATAAAAAGTAACTAATTTGACTAAGGTGTCATCTAGCCTATTATAAATGTGATAACTTTTATGCGTCATATTTGTTTAAATAGTAACGAAAGTAAATTCACAGTGAACTTAGGCCCAAGTCTATCCAAGATCCTACTCTATAAAACAATATTGTCCGGTTGTTGGCATGGAGGGGAGGGGGATAGGGGGTGGCTCCGTGGCAGCTGTCGACGCATTAATATAGAAAAGATTCACAGTCCGCTACCAGATGGCGTGCACACACAACCCCCAATTTAAGCGGTAATACCGCATGCTGGAGTGAAAATTTTTTTTTTTTTTTTTTTTTTTTTGTTTACTTATTTTTATTTAGACTTTGTTATACTAGAGTATTATAATCGTTCATATAATCCTTTCCATTTATGTTGGGTGGGTCACGAATTAGTTAACATTTGAAATAATCGTATCAGAACTATTTGATATATTATAAAAATTGTTTATTAACAAGAATGCTAATGAGTAGTGCTGTTAGGCCATGGAGTCCGCTGATTTCAGCACGAGCGGGCCGGCTCAACCGGAGCAGTACTACCCTCCCACAGAAAACCAACCTAAAGCGCCAGCATCCGTGTTGTCGTGTTTCGTTGGTGAGTGTGAGACCGGAGGCCCATTGATGCAGGGGTGACAATTATCGTGGTAACTGTGTAAGCCGTATATTGTCACGACGACTGTCATGTCTTTTACGTCCCCAAGCGGGGTGTGAAGAAGCATCTCACAAGGCCACCATAGTGTGGGTCACCATACTGCAGTTTGCATTTGCGATGAGTATAGTGATCACAACTCTTGGATTCTATTCATGCTTTCCATCAGGCAGAGTAGAGTCACTTTGGCAGGCTTTTAATATAAAAAAAAGAGTTGGAACTTATTTTTTAAAATTACATCGTCTAAATGATCACCGTTTCATATAGATCTGGACTTCTGGGTGGCAATCAGTGGTGGAATCAGTTTTTCCGGAAACACGTCTATGACCACCAGCAGAGACTCATTGGATGTGTGACAAGTGGCACCATTTTGTTGAAACCATATGTTACGTTTGTAGCCAGCAAATTCCAGTAGTATCGGTCCTAAGAATTCTCGTAACATGCTTGCGCGGGAGGTTAGATACAAATGTTAACAAATTCTTGGCCCACCTTAACTGCAGTTAATATTTTAATCGAATGTTAGGGCTAGTATTTTTCTTCCAAAACAAAACACATACTCTCCGTAGTATAATGACGGAGATAAGAGGTCATAAACAAAGAAAAACGTAATGATATACGGAAATATAATATTTCACGGTTTCCCAATGACTTTCCATACCTACTTAATAATTCTTATGTGTTATAAATTAAAGACGTATACAAAATTTCAGAATAGTTGCTTTAAAATGCAGTTGCAAGATATAACCAATATACTAAGTTAATAGCTTGTAAATCATGTGCTAACAATACATCTATAAGCGACCGATTATTATTTTATATTATTTTTTACACAAAATGAACGATATCCCCTAAAATCGTCAAACAATCTCTAATTAAGCGTTACCATGGCTGGGGATTTAAATCGGCAAACATATAAATTGTTCGCACCATCTGCGCGCTTGTTCAAATAACGGACACACAAACAAACATTGTATATATCAGGATAACTGAGATTTTCATTGCAACAGACGCTTTTATCAGATCTGTGAGCCATTAGTATATTACTGCGGAGAATTCGGATCGTTTTACGAGAAAATTGATTAATTTTTGAACTCATTTGTGTTTAAATATTACTAACTAGCTGGCCCGTGTAATCTTGGCTGCGTCTCCTATTGCGCGGTGCATGATGTTATAAGAAGTGAATAAATGAGCGTAAAATAAAGGTTATAATGAACCAAATATTGAAACAACAAATTGAAACAACTTTAATCGCTTACGCAGCGCACGTAACAGAAGAAATAATGTTTCAAATCGGACTCATACTTCTTGAGATTAGCGCGTTCAAAACAAACAAACTTTTCAGCTTCATAATATCTTTGTTTTTTACTATCAGTAGAGAAAAAGATGTAAGGCATATATATGTATAGGAAAAGATTTTAAGATACATTAATTAAGAAAAACGGTTCGGCTATTCCTTCCTATGTAAATCGGTAAAAGACTGGAATTCATTACCAGCGCACGTGTTTCCCTCCCACTACGATCCCGGGTCCTTTAAGCGGGGCGTGAAAAAGCATCTCACTAGGCCCCCATAGCGTGGGTCGCCATACTGCACTGTCTTCGTTCGCAGTGAGTGCGGCGACCACAACTCTTGGATTCTATTCATGCTTTCCTTCAGGCAAAATGGAGTCACTTTGGTGGGACTCTTATTTAAAAAAAAAAATGAAAATAGGTTTTTTATAAATGGGTACTAACAGATAAAGATCTATTTCATGGTATTGGGGCAAACGGTCAAATTAGCTTAGTGGTTTGTGTGTCGGACTGCTTCGCCAAAGGCCGCGAGTTCGATCTCCGTGTGTATGAACAATGTTTGATTTGGCCTGGGTGTATCTATGTATAATGTGCATGTATTTATAAAAAAGTGTATATATGTATTTATATCAGTTGACCAGTACACATAGAACAAGCTCTGCTTAGTTTGGGACTAGACGGGGTTGGGTAGCGGTAAAAAAACCAAGCAGGTGTGTAAGTCACCAATGAAGCGGAGAAATAAACACCTAAAACTCAACCCTTAAGTGTCTCCCCTGCACCCCCGTAAAAGTCTTATTAATGTTTGAACGTGAAAAAATCAGTTAAAACAATCAATATATTCATTTAAATATCACATTATGTAAATCTATTTAATACATAGCACACATTAGTAACTGAAAATCTCGGACACTTAGTGAGTACACTCACATACACACGCAAACATATACAAACACAAACACACATACACACACACATATGCTTTAAATGTACATCCAAAACTCACCCAAATAATGTACCTCATCAGACATTTCACTTGAACTAATAATGCATCTGCTCTTTAATGATGTTGAGGGCCTGGTGACCCGTAACACAGGTATTCCCATACCTATCTCAGGCACCGGTCTCTCACAAATGTAAATTATGTTGTAATTTAGATTAAGCATCTTTACTGTACTGCATACATTTGTAATGAGAGAAAAAATAAATTATTATTAATCCTCTATAAAGGATTAATGTGACCTGAATCACTGCTCTTCAGTGTATAATTGCTGATCACACACGTTCTCTAAGCTCAAACACGTACATGCAGAAATCTCGTTTGCCAAGCATAAACCGAATGTGAAATGCGAATTAGTTACACGGGAAACTAGGGTTGGCATAATTTACAAAAACAAAAATGGATTTTACAAAAATAAAAATGGATTCGCAAACGTTATTAGAAAAGTAAGAAATGTATGAGAATGATGTCTCCCAACGCTAAAGCACGTGGTTAAATAAAATATTAGCCATACAAAAGAGTAGAGATATTAGCGGTCGTAGATAGAGACTTGATGTGAAACACTTGCGTCTTGGCTAAGGCGGCCAAAAGAGATGTCGTGCTTTTATCTCCACCTAGGACAAATTATCAATGGCCTTTAACAGTACTGGACTTACTGGACTCCTTAACAAGGAGGCTTTGGCCTACTATACCACGCTGGCTACCAAGTTTACCTAGCCTTTGTGCCTATGACAGGTAGTAGAGCCACGCTGATTTCAGCATCAACGGGCCGGCTCGACCGGGTCAGTACTACCCTCCCACAGAAGATCAACCTAAGGCGACAACATCTATGCTGTCGTGTTTCGTTGGTGAGTGCGAGACCGGAGGCCCATTGATGCAGGGGTGACAGTTGTCGTAGTAAGTGTGTGCAATACAATGCTACGATGACTGTCATGCCTTTTACGTCCCCAAGAGAGGCGTAAAAAAGCATCTTAATAGACCGCCATGGTGTGGGTCACCATACTACATTGTCAGCATTCGCAATGAGATGGTGACTACAACTTTTGGATTTTATTCATGCTTTCCATCAGGCAGAGTAGAGTCACTTTGGCAGGCTACCAAATAAAAAAAAAGTGATATTTTCCTGAATAGTTTGTTCCCTTAGTCACTTCTTACGACACCCACAGGATGAACAATGAGGGTAACACTACGTATTCGTAATCCGTCACCACATCGTTATTTTTTTATCCTCGATGGCGTAGCGGTAACGAAAGCTACTGTTGTGCTTGAGATCTCGTGTTCGATTCCCGGGTCGGACCAAATGTTTGTGTTATCTGCAGATATTTGATACGGAGTTTGGGTGTTTTCTGTGTATAATATGTATGTATTTACAAAAAGAAAAAGAATACAGTCTAGTTATCATAGTACAAGCTCTGCTCAGTTTGAAACTAGATGACGTTGTGTGTTAAATGTCTGAAATATTTTTGGAGTTTACTCCTTAAGAATCGGTTTTTTGATATAAGGCGCCCGGTATGAGAAAAATGTGAGGAGTAAAATCTACTGAACGAATGACCTCGTTACGTTTTTGGTGCGGTTGCACTGGTTTTGGTGCGGCTGTACTGGTTGTGAGGGTTTTAAGACGTGTATAGAGTATGCTGCAAAGCGACTATATCTATATGTTATTTTCATTAATTTGTTAATTTACCCTTTCATACGGTATCAATCTTCTTTCAGTTAATTTCAGATAAATAAGGTTTTTCTGCACTACTACTACTACTACTACTGCAACTATAGACACATATCTAGATAAATACGTAGATAAATGGATAGGTCTGTCTGTATGAGTTTGCGTAACCTATTTATTGTTTTTAGACTTTTGCGATTTATACGTATATTCATAATGTTCGAGACCGATAACAGCATAGTGTGATCAAGGTCAGAAATCCAAAAGGTTAGTTACCTTTTTGTTCTCTAGATGGAGCTGTTACAAAACTTAGATCGCGCTATCGTTGTGTTACACGAGTTAGTGTTAGTGTATAAGTTCTACAAACAATTTATATCATAGAACAAGACTGGAGTTTATTTATTTATTTATTTATTTACACTTTCTGCAAATAACTTACAATGCATAAGGCGGACTTAATGCCGTAGGCATTTTCTTCCAGTCGACCTTTGGGTAATGCAGAGATGCGTGTAGCAGGTGTAACATCAGAGCTAATGGTGTAGATTTTTTAATTTGCGAATAAATAATTAATATAATATAATATAAATATAATAAATAATTTGTATTTTGTAATACATAATGATATATATATGATATGATATATATATATTTATATAAATAAAAGGAAACACATATCTACATACATATACATAAATATTCGTACAATGATGAATAGGCCAGCAATTATTCTGATGACTCCGTCAACAAGTCTCCGTAAAGCTTGCGTACTCTAACCTTAAAGGTTAATGAGTTAACACACCTTCTTATCTCTAAGGGGAGGGCGTTCCAGAGATTTACAGCTTGGACAGTAAAGGACGAATGGACAATATGGGAATTATGTGATGGGCAGAGAAGGAGGAGATTATCGGAGGACCGAAGATTTCTGTCATGATTAGAGCAGAGATATTGTATATGAGTGGTTAGGTAAGTGGGTGGGTTAGGAGAGTGGATGAGGGAGTGTAACATAGTCAACGCTCGCAAGCGGCGGCGCTGTCTAATAGGTAACCATGACAGTTGCCTCCGATAAGTGGATACATGATCATACTTACGTAGGTTGAATATGAACCGAATGCAATTGTTGAGAAGTCGGTCTAATTTGTTGAGCAGATCTGCATTCAGGTCGAGGTAACACACATCACCATAGTCGATGATTGGCAAAATTAAGGCATGCACTAGCATAATCTTAATCTTTATGGGGAGAAAGTTTTTTAGACTATAAAGGCCACGTAAAATATTCGTGACCTTTTGACTAACATTGGTTACCTGAACATGCCAATTCAGAGTTCTGTCTATATGTAAGCCGAGGTCCTTAACCGATAGATTGATGGGCAATACTGTACCGTCATATATGATACCAGTGACGGCGTCAGGATCAATTCTACCCGTCATTCTGGGACTCCCTAAGAAGATTGCTTGACATTTACTCGGATTCACGTTTAAACCGAAACTGCTGGACCAGTTTTTTATGGTGACTAGGTCGTGGTTAATGTTGATTATAGCTTCGTTTAAGTTTTCAACTCTCGCATGTGAGTAGATCTGCAGGTCGTCTGCATACAGATGATACGAACACCGAAGTTGGTGAGTTATGAAGTCGATAAATAACGAAAAGAGAAGAGGGGAAAGAATACCGCCTTGTGGTACACCAGAGTCTAGTTCGGCCCACAGTGATGACGAATTATCGGTTCGGACAGACTGCTGGCGTCCACGAAGATAGGATGAAAACCATTCCAGTGCATCATCGGAAATCATGAAGTAGGCAAGTATTGCGAGTAAAATCTCATGGTTCACAGCATTGAAGGCGTTTGAGAAGTCAATTAAAGCTAGCACAGTTATTTTGCCTTCCTCCATTGCTGCCTTAATATCAAGTGTTACCTTGAGCAAAGCTGTCCCTGTACTATGTCCGGGTCGGAATCCCGATTGATACTTATTGAGTAAGTTGTTTTGATGAATGAAGTGAGACAGTTGCTTATGTACACAGGCTTCCAGTATCTTGGACAGGAAAGGAAGAATGGATATTGGACGGAAATGGGAAGGGAGGGAGGGATTAGGTACTTTAGCCAATGGACGTACATAAGCCTTGCGCCATAAGGAGGAAAAGGCGTTGGAATCAAGGGAATAGTTAATTATGTGGGTGATGGCGGGTAACAGTTGGTCCAGGATAGTGGTCACCATAAAACGGCTAATGTTGTCATTACCGGTGGCTTTGGATTTGATAGAGATAAGAAACCGCCGGACATCCTCTGATGCAACTGGAGAAAAGTCAAAGGAGTTTATAGTAGGTCTAGGCAGGCGGGCCACGGATTGGATAGTTTGGATTTTGCTTTGATGATCCAAGGTAATAGAAGTGGTGAAATGACGATTGATATCATCTAAAGCAACGCCCATTGGAAGATCCACGTGGCGCTTGCTACCGATGCCAAGAGTCCTCAAGAACTTCCAGATGTCGGCAGAAGAAGATGTAGAAATGTTATCGAGA
Source organism: Hypercompe scribonia (assembly GCA_949316085.1). Lineage (NCBI taxonomy): Eukaryota > Metazoa > Arthropoda > Insecta > Lepidoptera > Erebidae > Hypercompe > Hypercompe scribonia. The sequence continues at coordinate 1,238,535 of OX438986.1, forward strand.
ATATAACGGCGTTTGGCATTACGTATCATCTGATTGCACTTGTTTCTAGCAGTTTTGTAGGCAAGCCAGGTATCATCACTTCTAGTTCTTTTGAAACGCCGAAAAGCTCGGTCCCGGCTCCCCATTGCGTTGCGTATGCTATCTGTTAACCAAGGTGCGGGAGGATATTTTAGTTTGATATTCCTCAATGGCGCATGAATATCGTATAGGCGTAATATGTTTTCGTTAAATATTTGAACTTTTTCGTCGATAGTGACAGCTCTCGTTAAGGGTTCCCAGTTTATGTGGGAGGCATCTTCCCGGAGTTTGTCCACATTCATACGTCCAAAACAGCGCCTGGACATCATTTTCGGTTTAGGCTTTGGCGTTTTAATCTTGTACGAAAGATATACTAGATCATGATGTGAGAAACCAGGTGCTGGATGCTGGCCATGCGATGAAACTTTTTCAGGGGACGAAGTAATTATAAGATCAAGCAAGGTGTCTTCTCCATTTAGGTTGTGATGTGTGGCATGAAGCGGTAAGCTATGTAAGCATGTAGATTCGAGTAAGTCCAGCAGTTTACGGCAGCGGGGGGAACTGTGACACAGCAGATCAGTATTGAGATCGCCCATGATGACGTGATGTTCATACTCGGACCCCAAAGATTCTAAAACCGGTTCGAATACGGTGAAGTAATCAGTAGCCGGGGGACAATATACGACACCTAGAACAAGTTTGGTTCCTCCGACAGAAACCTCAAGGAAGAGATACTCAGCGGGTGAGTCAGGAGGTGATTTCAAAGCAAGATTATAAGAAAAGTCAGGACGTAGATATATGGCAACACCACCGCCCCTTTTGTTTACCCTGTCGTTCCTGATGAGAACATAACCTGGTAGGGAGTAAGAAGTGGAAAGAAGTTGGGGCTTGAGCCATGTCTCGGAAATCAATATGGCGTCCACGTTTGAACCATTGAAGGTTTCCCATAAGTCGCTATAGTGACTCGGTATGCTTTGAGCATTTATGTGGCAAACGTTAAACAAACGTGGACACTTTTGGTTAAAAATACTGCGCAATATATCCCCGAGGGTATCAGTTACCGAAGTAAAACTTTCATTTGCTGATGAATTTTCAGAGCCGCTGGCGGAGTAGTAGGGGTCAATATCAGTCATAATGCAGAATATAAATTAAAATAAATATTAAAAAATAAATATAAGTAATATTATTGATAACGTATATTACGAGCAATCAAAGTTGTTAAATCAAATGAAGGAATTCAATACTCACGTCAATGCACCACCCGCCGGCTTACACTAGCATTTTTGGAGTATAATAGCAAGAAAATAATATTGAAAAAGTGAGAAAACATATAATATAACATTCGACAAAGTAGGTCAGTTTTAAAGTAAAAGTGAAAAGTAATAGTTTTAAAGACGTTGATGATCGATACGAGAATATGCGTGAATATGGAACGCATCGATTAAAGAACTGTAGTCTTAAACGTCAACTGACAAACATTGACACTTTAATTACCTAGTTTTGTTGTTGTTACTATAACATTGTAAAATAATGAAGGTAGAAAATAGTAATAGAAATTTACATAAAACGACCTTGAAAAATAGATTTAAGAAGCATTGAATACTATAGAAACCTGGAAGTTAGTTTTTCTTTGTAGTATTTTTGGTGATATTCGGCAAACTACTGGCACCCAATGGACTGCTGCCCTTCGCTGTACATGCATTTGGATGTTTCTGAATCAACGGTTCCAGTTCGGCCAAAGAGGTTATCTTAACCCGGCCCCCATCCGGCACCTTGACGACTATGACACCTTCTTGAGTCCAACAACCCCTGACACCAAAGTGGAGTCGAGCCCGGGCAAATGCAGACTGTCTGGTCCTGGTTAAATATTCCTTGACAGTGACGTTCGTGCCCTTGAGCTTAGTCTTCAGTTTCCAAACAGCAGATTTGAAGTCTAAGGTTGAAAACCTCACCAGTATAGGCCTCCTGTGATCCTTCTTAGGACTGCCAAGCCTGTGACAACTTTTGATGGACGACGCAGTATAGTGCAGATCCAGCCTACCACGAAGAAGACCGAGGACCGATTCAACACAATTCTCGCTGTCAACTTCGGGAACTCCGGTGAAGATGATGGCTTTCCGTCGATGTCTGGTTTCAATAATGTCGACAGTCTTAGAGCACTCATCTATCTGTTTTCGTATCAAGCCCAGCATGCTGAACATAAGCTCACGGAAGGTTCTAAATTCTTCCGCAAGTCTACCAACAGTGTCTTTAGCTGGTGCATTGCACTGTATCTGTGCCTCAAGCTCACCCATTCGTTTTGTGAATACTTCCTCCAGACTCTTCTGTGCAGATTCAATGACAGCTAGTTGGGACATTCTTATATCAGTGTTCTTGTCTTTCGTGTTGTAAATTACTAGCGAGCGGCTGACAGGTGGATAAACTTAAAGATGTTGTTGTCACATCTATAGCTCTGCCAACGTGAGTGTGAGCAAATTACTGTAATTAACACTGATTTCACTTATATAGATTGCAAATAAAGTATTAATTTAATTTATATCGATTTTTCATTCAGGAGCACAAGTGTTGGGGTTTTATACACCTACCCGAAAAAGTTTAGTAGAAGATATCTGCCAATTAAACCGTGGAGTCTTACTTACTCATAGTACAGTGCACAGTGGTTTTATTTAAATCCCTACTAGTGTCACACACCCGTCTAATGATACTACACTTGGTACAAAATACATATTTTTTTGAATGGCGGGACTTTTTTTTTATATTAATAGCCTACCAAAATGACTCCACTCTGCCTAATGGAAAGCATGAATAGAATCCGAGAGTTGTGGTCACCATACCCATTACAAACGCAGACAACGCAGCATGGCGACCCACACTATGGCGGCCAGTGAGATGCTTTTTCACGCTGCGCTTGGGGACGTAAAAGGCATGACGGTCATTGTGGCAGTGTAAGGTTCACACTATTACTACGATAACTGTCAACCCTGCATCAATGGGTCTCCGGTCTCGCACTCACCAACGAAACACGACAGCACGGATACTGTCGCTTTAGGTTGGTCTTCTGTGGGAGGGTAGTACTGCCCCAGTCGAGCCGGACCATTCGTGCTGAAATCAGCGTGACTCTACTACCAAATAAAACTCTCGATAAAATTATTTAAAAAAAAGTTAAGACATTTTAAGTTATTTTGATTTCTTTTTTTAATTTACAACAAAAATTAATTCTAGTTTGTTAATGCTACAAACTATATATTAAAGTAAGTGTGGCAACCCTAAACGTAACTGTCAAGTTGCCAATATATAACAGACATTTAATTAATGAACGGGAAATGATGACTGAATTAATTATTTACCAAAACGTGTTACGAACTTATTTGACGAAGTAATTTAACAATACATACAATAAACTCACGCTGCTGTCCCCCAAAGAGGCAGAGATTGTATTAAAGGGTATTAACACAACCAGTCAAACACAAACAAATTATCCTCTGCGGTGTTTCCAGACAGATATGACCTTCAAACCTTAAAAAAAGAGCATACTCTTGCCTCAAAAATACATAACATGGTTGTGACTTCTGAGTTCCATCAGGCAGAGTAGAGTCACTTTGGTTGGCTTCTAAAAATACTAGGAGGCCATAGTGTGGGTCACCGTATTTCATTGTCTGCATTCGCAATGAGTATGATGACAACAACTCTTGGATTCTATTCATGCTTTCCATCAGGCAGAGTACAGTCACTTTGGCAGGCTCTTAATATTTAGGTTAATTATCAATATGGAGGAAGCCTGAAAGTAGCACCAGTGGAAGAAAAATTGAGGATTAATAAGTTTTTTTTCTGTATTAAAAGCCATTATTATCCAGACTTGAGCATGGGATAAAGACATAGAGGAGAAAGTTTTAAAGTTTCCGGATATAATAGTAAAAGATGACCAAAGAAATGCTGAATAGAGTGCTTTGGAGAAGAGTTGGCTTGAAAAGAAGTAAGCAGTGAACTGAGGAGTAACACAAGAGAATGGAAGAAGATAACTCATTGCACCGACTGAAGTTCAAAAAAAAGGTTAAGCATATAATGACAAAAAACAATGAACAATTTTTTAGGGTCTGCTTACGAAAAATATAAAAAATATAAAAATTAAACGATAAACCTGAACAATAATGTCTTTGTCTATTCATAACAGTTTAGAATAAAAGAATGAGATATTTCAGGTTAAAATTGGAGAGGTTATGTATATATCGAAACATACCAATGATTTTTTAAAATGGTAAGGTTGGCTTGCTCGTAGTTAATTCGGTATTCAATTCATCGGTCCGATTCCGATACACCCCGCCGTAAACCCGGGTGATGGCTCGAAGGGCTTTCCACACGTAAAAAAAGAAGGCTCTTAGCTCTTGGTGGGAACCCTATGCACTCTATATAGTAGAAATTTGTTCATGACTGTACTTACCTGTATGAGAAATAAAACTGAGTTTTAAATCGGCTTTGTATATTTATTTATTTAATTATAATGGATCTCCGACAAGGAATACACTTTACATGCTATCAGATAAAATACAATTAAGATTGCGTGTCATATGCTTCCTCAATTATGGGAGACCATAATTGAGGTATTACATATTATACCATATTATTACAAAAAGAATTAAAAACAGTATACAAACAGTGATAATAAAGGTTTATGTAGGTTAAAGGAAAACATTAACTAATAACAATTAATTAAACAAACGTAGGCCAGTGGCAGTCACATACACATACATACACACCGACACACACACAAGCACATACAGACATATACATATACAACAAATATTACATCATAATATCTCGTAGAGCCTCGTAGGCAGATGCTACAACCTACAGCGCTACGAAATATGCTACGTAGATGAAAATATTTATTTATATCTGTCCTTCTTACTCATGAGTAGAATATTAAAGAAACAGAACAGTATAAAAATATAAATTAACATAATTGTTTTAACTTTTCTGTACTTTAAACACAGAAAATTAGCAATTTCCTAATAGTTAACCTCAAAATCAAAATGTCATCGATGTCACATGAACAATTATGGGCCTATTAATATAGATAGTGGTATGTGGTTTTAACTGCAGAATCAGAGATTGTAGGTTTGAATCTCTAACCGGATCAAATTATAGTGCGAAAGACACGATGATTTACTATGTGTGTGTGTGTGTGTGTGTGTTTTTAATGGTTCTTTTATTGAATTAATCGTACTCAAGTCTTATTTTATTTGATTTGCAAGCTTAAATTCTATCTCAAAGGAGCAATACTAAAAAATAAATGATTATTATTTATTGAATAATTTATCACGCATAAAATAAAAGTCGGTGACACTTTTTTCTACCTTTTTTTAACCACCCTACACAGTTTTGTTCAATGCCAGAGGTTAATAAAAACCCAACACGAGGATATGCTAATGTGAACTTAAAAGCACTCAGCAATACGTGTTTATCGACAGAGGCTCGGACCTCCGTCCTAAGACAATACCCTCCGGCACCTCACATAGAAATACATCGAAACTGAACAGACGCTGGCAATTTTGTTGCGGACTTTTCAAATCGCGACTATGTTGAAGAGAAGAGAGAGAGAGAGAAGACTTTTGTTTCATTTTTGTAAATTTTATCGTAAAATTATAAACATTGTTAGAATATAATATGTCTCGCGAGTTTCTTTTATTATTTTTTTAAGTACAAGCCGATTTTTTCGTATAATATTGATTTTAAATTTCAGAAATGACTATTAATATTAAAAAAAATAATCACAATTTATCAGTTTCTCTGCGATAGGTGTAACCTACCTAAAAATAATGCGTTTGTAAAGAGTTCCCAATAATTGACTGCATGTTTAGCGTATTGTTATAAGCGGCCGCCATGCCGCTTTCTACTGAGCCGAGTGTTGTAAGTTCAAACCCGACATGGGACAACAACTTCGTATGATTCACAAATTGCTGTTCTGCGTCTGGGTGTTCTTTATGTCCGTTTCTTGTATGTTTATAAAGTCCCCCGCGACACAGGATATATTCTTAATGTGGACTTATCTTACACAAACTAAATATGTTTATAATATAATGGTATATGTATAGGCATATTTCTTCTTTAGTGTGAATATATGGTTTAGCGTCCAAAATGACAGAAAGAAAAAGCATTTATTTCATAAGTAAACTCTATTTCTATTCAAAAAAGATAGCACCCGCACTAGGAATAAATTTTGTGCCGCGGGGTTTTTACAAACATACAAGAAACGGACACAAGAACACCCAGACTCAGAACAACAGTTTGTGGATCACACAAAGTGTTGTCTCAAGTGGGGTTTAAACCTAGCACACTCAGCAGAGCAGAGATCGGTGTGGCGACCGCTTAAACCATTAGGCTAACCGTGCAGTCTGTGACGTGATTAAGTGACGCTAACATACAGGTTTCTAAAGTAAACCAAAGTAAAAAAAAATTACACCAGTAAAAATTACAATAACATCAGTTTAAGCCTGGAATTCATTACCAGCGCACATGTTTCCCTCCCACTATGATCCCGGGTCCTTTAAGCGGCACGTGAAGAGGCATCTCTCGAGGCCGCCATACTGCATTGTCTTCATTCGCAGTGAATATGGCGACCACCGCTCTTGGATTCATGCTTTCCATCAGGCAGAACGGAGTCACTTTGGTTGGCTTCTAAAAAAAAAAGACTAGGACGCCATAGTGTGGGTCACCATACTGCATTGTCTGCATTCGCAATGAAAAATTTCGTATGGTGAATATAACTCTTGAATGCTATTCATTCTTTCCGTCAGGTGGAGTAGAGTCACTTTTGCAGGCTCTTAAAATATAAAAAAAAATCTTCTTACAACTAAATAGTCCGTGTGGTGACGGATTAAGAATACATAGTGCTACCACCCCTATTCATCTCGTGGGTGTCGTAAAAGGCGACTAAGGGAAAGTACACAAGACAACACCATTACAAAGAGAAGGAAAACTTGGAACAAACCCTATTCCAACCCGTCTGGCCAGCGTGATACAGTAGGCCAAAACCTCCTTGCTAAGGAGAGGCCTATGTCCAGCACTGGATTGTAAAAGGCTGTTGATGATTGATGACAATTAAATAAAGCCAAGGCAACTCGTTTCCATAAACCATTTTAAGTGACTTATGCCAAGATATGATACTTTCTAGATCTTATCCATTAATGCCGACTCACTCCCCATTCTGTATCGCTATATATCTCTGGTCGGTCGCACTCAGTCCACGGCGCCATTAGCATACCACATGGGAACATACACCTGCTCGAAGACCCTTGTTTTCATTGTTTGATTACATCTTCATCGGTTATTTCATTGTGTAAGACAGTGTTAGTAATTACAGGGACTCGTGACTCAGTGATAACACATTGCACAGTTAAGCAATGCTAGATGGGACAGTCTTTGGATGGGTAACCATTCTTAGCATATTGAGATCCGTCCTTGATTCGGAGGACCATCAATCCCGGTTGCCATACTAAAGTCGGTGGTAATTATTGTCGGTTTTTGTTTCTTTTTTTAGACAAAGCTGTCTAGTCCCAAACTAAGTGGAATTTGCACTATAGATACTAGAAAACTGATATATATACGTATATATTTTTCTGTTTTATAATTACGAGTACATAGATAAACAAATATTTGCAGATCATACAGACACAGGACAATACTATGTGTGAACCACAAATAGTTGAGTTCAATCTGGGTGTTCTTTGTGTCCGTTTCTTGTGTGTTTGTAAAGTACCCGCGACACAGGATTTATTTCTAATGCGGGCATTGATAACCTGTCTGCTCGTTTAATCGAAAAATTGACGATATACTGCAAAAAAAAAACAGAAAAAGAAATTCTTATAAAATATCTTTTTCTGGTTATAACAGCCTTTGATGTAACTCTCCCTTTTTACACAAAAACACATGATGCATTATAAATAAATAAGTATGTGACGTATGTAGGAAGCGTGTGACGAAAGCAGCTGGGCGGTATTTTTCATCCCCTCGCACTACCCCTATCTTGTGGTCTCATCCCCTTTGTAAATATATATATACGTATCTCATGATACAGATATATATTTAGGTTGGTAGGCCCCAAACAAGGTGGTCTGATGACCGAGTGAGGGTCGTGGGAAGTCGTTGGATGTGGACAGCACGGGACCGGCTGTTGTGGAGAACCTTGGGGAAGGCCTATGTCCAGAACTTGGACCCAATTCGCCGCCGGCGTACCGGGCGGTGGAGGCGCGCGTACCAGCGCCTCATGCCGCCTTGAGTGTGGCCGCGGGCGGACGGAACGGGTTTTCCCCTCCATCTGCTATAGTGGCCAGCCGCGAGGAGGCGACGTCCGCGTGTGCCGTACATCGCCTAAAAGGAGAGTTTATCTGCAGATGGTACCCGCGTTAGCGGACAAGCGCTAGGAGGGATCTGCATGTCGTAATAATAGCCCAGCTCTCTCCTATCTCAGGCGCAGAGTGGCATACCGTGTAGTTTTAGTCGGTCCGATTCCGTCACACCACCCCGCCGTAAACCCCAGTGGGGTGACTGCCCGAGGGGATTCCACATGTTAAAAAAAAAAAAGACCTATGTCCAGAAGTGGAGCTGATATTTATTTTAAAATCCACGATTTAAGAGGTTGATTGTAGTGGTAGATTATTAATTTGTATAAATAGATAATGTTACCTATTATCAGTTTTATAGTTATGGAATATACAAGGACACACACACATTCTTTGGCGTAACAACATAAAAATCTTCCTAACATTTTATGCTTCGCGTTATTCCATGTTTGTAGAGAAAACTACATAGAAAAAAAGCTATTTAAAACATTGAAAGAAAATTTCATTGCAATACATTATTTAGTTAAATAAATTTTATTTAAACATCATTAAATAATATTTGTACATAATAAAAAATTAAAATGTTGACTAGCTAATTTCATGGTGTCGGTTTTTCGTGACGTCATCATTCGTCTCTTATGCACCAAAAGAAGTACACGTTCAAAAAGTTTATTTTTAAGCCATATTCTCGTTTTTATGTCGATATCTTAAGAGTCGACATCGGTAGCTTAACGCTTTATTAATAATAATGTAATGTATGTATAACATTATTAACTACCTCGGGGCGCAGCGGTAGTGAATGTGACTGCTGTGCTTGAGGTCGCGGTTCAATTCCTGGGTCGGACCAAATATTTTTATGATCTGCAAATATTTGTTTCGGTGTTTAGGTGCTTAGGTGTTTAGGTGTTTCCTATTTATACGTATGTAATTACAAAAAAAAGTATATTAGTATTCTATCAGTTAGTCTAGTTATCATACCACAAGCTCGGCTTAGTTTGAAGCTAGATGACGTTGTGTGTCAAATGTCCATGTCAAGTGTCAATTTTAATGTTTACATGACGTTAAAAGTGTTATAAAAACGATTTCAAATACAGTAAATTCGCTTACCAACCTTTATTACACAGCCTGTATTTTGGAGTAAACTCTTCGTAGGCTTCTAACATTTCTTAAGATTAGCGACCTACACAAACTATTCTTATAGATCTACTTATCCGCTATGTACACAGCTGTCGACGTTCCCTAGGGGTGTTAGGTGACGATTTATCCAAAACTACTTCAGATACGCTTGAAATAAACTGGTAAGTAATTGCTTTTGAAAACAACAAGTAAACTATTCATTTATTTTAGTAATCAGAATCAGTGATATTCAATTAAACAATCGGTTTTAAATGATGTTATCGTATTACTAAATCTACTAATACCTGCCTGCCAAAGTGACTTTACTCTGCGCGATGGAAAACATGGATAGCATCTTTGAGTATAGGTACCATACTCATTACGAATGCAGACAATGTAGTATGGTGACCCACACTATGGCGGCCTAGTGAGATACTTTTTTACACCCCACTTCATGACAGTCATCGAGGCAGCGTTAGGCTCACATACTCACCACGATAACTGTCACCCCTGTATCAATAGACGTTCGGACTTGCACTCACCAATGAAACACGACAGCACGGATGCAGTCACTTTACGTTGGTCTTCTGTGAGAGGGTAGTACTGCCGCGACCGAGCCGGACCATTCGTGCTGAATTCAGCGTGGTTCTAAGACTTACAAATAATTGGATTGGATAAGTGTTAGCTTGAGTAACATGCCAAAATGATCAAACGAATTAACAAATTCACAAATTTTCTTAACTATTTCGTCTTTAAACAGTACTAAGATTTAAATAGCTAGTTTTTCAATTTTCTTTTGAATACTAACAAAAAAAATGTATCGAGAATTCCTCCTTTCCTTCTAGAACCTTATACTACTAATAAGTAACGATACAAATATGACAGTGGGCTCTACATTGCTTTCTGGTATTGTAAAGCGTTAAGAGTCGTCAGAACTTAAGCATCAATGCATATGGCACGAAACAAAAGCGAGGAATGAGGCCGGCGTCAGGTGCGACCGACGGGGCGCGGGTTTGGCAAATTTTAATGAATGTTTTCAATGATGTTGAATCGCTAGATGTGGTTGGAATAGCGAAGTACACCAGTACCACTTGTTATAAGAAATTCGACCTTACTGTACTAGTAAAAAGACTTGTTTTTATTTATCTCCAATAAAGTCCATGTGGATAACAGTGAGTCGTTAGTTAGTCCATGATAAATAATATACCTAGTCTTGCCATAAATATTGTAATAAAGAAAAAAGAAAATTGTTAACTGCAAATAACATTTATTACTTTTACAGTGTGTCAGTTTAATACATAAATATAAAACAATTAAAAATATAAAAAGCTTATTCGAAGTGGTCTCCATTGGCTGCAATACAGTCCTTTAAACGATGAGGCCAGTTATCAATAGAAGCACGCACTCTTTCCATGGGAAAATTCTTCACTGCCAATCGTATAGATTGTTTTAGGGACTCCAAATTATCATGGCGTTTAGAGCAAGCTGTACTCTCTAAAACTGACCACAAATCATAATCCAGCGGATTAAGATCGGGACTAGACGACGGCCAGTCTTCAGCTCTGATGAAGTCCGAAACGTTCGATTCCAACCAAGACTGCGTGGACCGAGCTTTATGACCCGGCGCCGAGTCTTGCTGGAAGGACCATACTTGGTTATTGAACATGGTGATGTTAAGGGGCTTAACTACCTTCTCAAGAATGGTATCTTGATACACTTGTGCCGATGTTTTGATACCTTTTTCACAAAAATATGGCTCAGTCACTCCTTCATAGCTAACACCCCACCAAACCATCACTGAAGTCGGATAATGTCCACGTTGCACTCTGTCGACTAATTGGGAAGCTTCCTTAGAGCTTTGAGCATAAATACGGTCATTTTGTTTGTTAAAATGTTGCTCAATTGTAAAAATTTTCTCATCCGTAAACAAAATTTTTCTGTGACCTCCCTTTGCGTACCGCTTCAGTAGTTGTTTCGATTTTACCACCCTATTCTTCTTTAAATTATCAGTTAAGAAATGGCCAGTGCGTCTCTTATAGGCTGCAAGTCCTAAGTCATCTTTTAAAATACGCGACATGGTTCTAGGTGCTATCTTCATTTCCCGAGATAAAATCTTTTGCTTTCGGACAGGATTTCTTCGAATTCTTTCCCTTACTGCTTTGACCACCTTTTTCGTACGAACACTACGTGGACGGCCAGATCTTTTTCTGTCACAAACAGAGGAGGTCTCATTGTACCTATTAATAGCCCGGTACACAAACATTTTACTAATACCAAGTGTATGGAGAGTTTTAAAAATTGCATTTGGCTCCATACCTACTTTGTGTAATGCTATCACAGCGATTCGGTTCTCTTTATCACCCCACACCATTTTAATATCGCAAAATATTTTACAATGTATTGGCGCCAAAATGAGAAAACACAATGAACAATCGTATAAAAATGACAGATTCGAAATTCAAATGTAATATTTTTTTATAATTAAGTGTAACAGTATTTATGGCCAGACTAAGTATTATATTATGTATACCATGCATTGTTTATGTTTGACAGATAGTGATTTTTCAACTTACATTTGAAACCATTGTGTTTTTTATACAATGTCTATATCCGTGAGTACATGCATGGTGGGAACATTATTTTTTTTTGTAGAGGGTTAACGTCTCTATTCACTAGCAGAATTAATAAGTCACTAGCAGAATTAATAATCTTTAAATTATTTAAGTCAGAAAAAAGACTATTACAAAAATTCGTGTGGCACTCGAAGACTGCCGCGGTAAAGCTATTACATAGCATTTTTTATCAACTTATGCAATTATAATATTTCGGAGCAGTTCGTCTCAATCCGTGCGAGCTTCGTACAGTCGACACGTATACGTCTAATCGCCCACACACAAGCAACGTGCCGAAGTCTGCCGAACTAAAACGACGTTAGACGATGCACGGCTTTTAACACCACACCACTGTGGCGGTTGGAGGGGGGGGGGGGGGGTGTTAGGTTTATTTTCGTTACGGAATTTCTTGATTCAGTCTTCGCGCTGTAAAGCTCATAGTGACAAGTTGTCCTATAAATGAATAAACACCTATACATATACAAAACCCACATTGCCTCATTTGCTGCCGGTATGTACTTCTCTTCTTCCCTCCTCTACTTTGGGTACAATTATCAGTATTCTACTTAAATCATTTTTAACATACAATAGAAACAAAACATAAAAATATTATTATCTATCTGTCTATACTATATTTATAAAATATTTTTAGTAATATTAAAAACATAGTTCAATATACCAGTTACACTTAAGATGACGATTTCTTTCTTACGAATCTAAATGTTTATTGAATTTACTTTGGCTAGCAATCTACAATGTCCTGACCTCTCGATTCCGCTCACCGTTCGCACTAAACCGAACTCTTACTCCATCCAGCAGCACTTTAGATCTCGTGAGGTCGCCATGTGCCACCGAGCGCCATGTTATATGGATTTTCATTTAGGCAAACGTATAACATCGTCAGGCTTAGCTGGCTAATGCCACTTTTTATGAGAGTCTTAAAAAAAGCAACTCACACTTTACTCTTTATTATTAAATAGCTGAGCGTTGAGGGTTCACTCTCCTCGTGAGACATGTATCATCATCAACAGCTAACAGTGTAACGCTGAACATAGGTCTCTCCTTAGCAAGGAGGTTTTGGCTTACTATACCACACTGCCCAGACGTTTCGGTATAAGGTTTGTTTAATTTTTCCTTCTCTGTGATGTTGTCTTGCATATTTTGTTCTCTTAGTCGCCTTTTACGACACCCATGGAAAGTGTGGAGGGAACGGGTGTTATATCCCTCTGAAACAAAGGGAGTATCCTCCAACGCGAATCTCTATATCGCGATACAGGATTAGTAGTTGCTCCGTTGTTCATTATACTCCGTAGTTCGATGTGTCTTCTCTAGATGGCGATGTAGTATGTTTTTCTGTTTTGTACTTGTGTGGAAGTCGCTACAGAAGAATTGGGTTGGTGACATTCTGTATTCCTAATACGTCACCACACGCACGATAGGACGAGTGTGTGGTCTAGAAATTATTGTTATGTTACGAGTTTGGATGTTCATTGAATCCATTTGAATGAATGAAATAAATGAATGTTTCTAAAGTCCCTCACGAGACAATATGTATGACATAGGCTACACAAAGAAAACGAATTAAAAAAAAAAAGAAACTCAATTGACCGCCGTTATAATAACTATGTTCCACATATCAAACAAATCAATTTAGACTCCTCAAATAAATAAACGGTTTGGGGCGGCTGCGGCTGACAGCCTCCTGTAAGGGATGGCTAGCACAGATGTTGCCTCCCACCCCCTTCAACCCTCCGTGCCCGGGGTAAAGGATTACAATTATCGATGTTACAGAAAAAAAAATGGCGATTTTTTCTTTTTAATAGGGATATCGTTTTTGTTGTGAATGTGGACTTTGTTGTTATATTACGTATTGTATATAACTGTAGAGATTAAATCATAAAAATGATGGTTTTTCTTTAATCTGACTGAACGGTTGGCCTAGTAGTTTAAGCGGTCGCCACGCTGCTCTCTACTGCGCTGAGTGTTGTGGATTCAAATCTCACATGGGACAATACTTTGTGTGATCCATACATTATTGTTCTGAGTCTGGGTGTTTCTTGTATATCTGTAAAGTCCCCCGCGACACGGGATTTATTCCTAGTTCGGGCGTTCTTTAAAAAAAGAAAACCTTTTCCTAAAGTTGCCTTTGAAAAATAATTATTCCTTCAAGGTCTTCGCTAATAAGAATCAGAAAATAAAAATATATGTATTTCATGAAAGTTTTCAAGGATGTTTAGAAATATAAGCATATTTGTCAGCTGTCTGCTCATCACAGGCCCTATCTAGTTTATGAAGGTGGTTAGTGATGTGTTTTTTTTTTATTTATCTTCATTGCCATATATCAAAGGGAACAAAAGCAAAATGGGCTACGAATTATACAAACGTAACAGTCCGCGGTTTTACCGCTCATGGCGATGTCTTACAGAACTTAAACTTTGTACAGATCAAAAGCATTAAATAATTTGGATATTTTTGGCACTTAAATACAAAATCTACTTTTTACTTAAAGGAATCACAAAAAAAAAAACAAAGAAAAAGTAATATGTATATTATACATAGACATATATTCATCTGAAACATACAAAAGTATTACTATCAGTAAATACATGATGACATTATCAATAGCGTGTTTAAACTTAAGATGGTTTTAAATAACACTGTCATTTAGTAGTTTGCCAGAAGTTTTTTAAATTGGTAGGTTTATAACATTTATAGATTTTGGGGTCGAGTGATTGCTGAGCGTCTCGAGCGTGTTGAATCCACATTGTGGTAGAGCAAGAGCCCGTGAGTGCCAGACCTTCGTCATTTTATAAAAGCTGAAAGTTCTTCTATGTGTGTCCCTAGTACAGGTAAGAATGATCCCCAAACATGAAGCTGAGGCAGCGGTGGCTTTGGCAGATAACAGGCAACAAAGGTGTGTAAAATTCCATCTCAAATTCGTCATTTTATAAAACTTGATTTTTTTATATTTGATTCATAATAATATCAAAACTCGCGTTGCTCATTGCCAGACAGTTAGTATGGTTCCAACCCTCTGCCGGACACCCCTAAACTATTATAATTTATAATTATACTTACGTTATATTATAAAACCTAAATTTAATATATAATTTTTTGGGAGCCTATTAAACTATGTTTACATAGTAGCCGGACAGTTTCGAAGGTTCTATCATCTTGCCAGACGCATTCAAAGTAAGCAGTAATCGGGAGAGCAAGGAGCGAATACAGTAACTAAACGTTATATTATAAAACCTAAGTTTCATATATAATTTTTTGGGAGCCTATTAAACTATGTTTACATAGTAGCCGGACAGTTTCGAAGGTTCTATCATCTTGCCAGACGCATTCAAAGTGAGCAGTAATCGGGAGAGCAAGGAGCGAATACAGTAACTAAACGTTATATTATAAAACCTAAATTTTATATATAATTTTTTGGGAGCCTATTAAACTATGTTTATATAGTAGCCGGACAGTTTCGAAGGTTCTATCATCTTGCCAGACGCATTCAAAGTGAGCAATAATCGGGAGAGCAAGGAGCGAATACAGTAACTAAACGTTATATTATAAAACCTAAATTTTATATATAATTTTTTGGGAGTCTATTAAACTATGTTTACATAGTAGCCGGACAGTTTCGAAGGTTCTATCATCTTGCCAGACGCATTCAAAGGCGGTCCGAATTGTACTCGCAGCACTTACGACGTTTAAACTGCTAACGTGTGGACCGATTTAGTGAGCGCGCGATAACGATGAAAATGATGAAAATATTTAGATTTAATTAAAATAAATTAATTTCTCTGTAAATTTCTTATCTTAAAAAAATGTGTCCTTTGGTATAATAAACACTAATATTTGATTTACTTTGTTTCATTGGCTTTATAATTTTAATAGCATTGACAATAATAAACTTCTTAAAAATGAAAAATAATATCAATTAAATTATTAGATTTTCGACATGATTGACATTGTATGAGAAAAATTTTACTCAGTATTATTTTAAATATTTGTTATTGAAATTGTAAAAATTAATTAATGAAATTTCTGGATTAAGAAAAAAATAAACTGCAAAATTTGAAATTAATAACAATGGGTGCGCAGTGAAATCCCGCAATAGACTAAGCGCTCTGTTTCATTCGCACTAGTTACTGTATTCGCTCCTGGCTCTCCCGATTACTGCTCACTTTGAATGCGTCTGGCAAGATGATAGAACCTTCGAAACTGTCCGGCTACTATGTAAACATAGTTTAATAGGCTCCCAAAAAATTATATATGAAACTTAGGTTTTATAATATAATGTTTAGTTACTGTATTCGCTCCTTGCTCTCCCGATTACTGCTCACTTTGAATGCGTCTGGCAAGATGATAGAACCTTCGAAACTGTCCGGCTACTATGTAAACATAGTTTAATAGGCTCCCAAAAAATTATATATGAAACTTAGGTTTTATAATATAACGTTTAGTTACTGTATTCGCTCCTTGCTCTCCCGATTACTGCTCACTTTGAATGCGTCTGGCAAGATGATAGAACCTTCGAAACTGTCCGGCTACTATGTAAACATAGTTTAATAGGCTCCCAAAAAATTATATATGAAACTTAGGTTTTATAATATAACGTTTAGTTACTGTATTCGCTCCTTGCTCTCCCGATTATTGCTCACTTTGAATGCGTCTGGCAAGATGATAGAACCTTCGAAACTGTCCGGCTACTATATAAACATAGTTTAATAGGCTCCCAAAAAATTATATATTAAATTTAGGTTTTATAATATAACGTAAGTATAATTATAAATTATAATAGTTTAGGGGTGTCCGGCAGAGGGTTGGAACCATACTAACTGTCTGGCAATGAGCAACGCGAGTTTTGATATTATTATGAATCAAATATAAAAAAATCAAGTTTTATAAAATGACGAATTTGAGATGGAATTTTACACACCTTTGTTGCCTGTTATCTGCCAAAGCCACCGCTGCCTCAGCTTCATGTTTGGGGATCATTCTTACCTGTACTAGGGACACACATAGAAGAACTTTCAGCTTTTATAAAATGACGAAGGTCTGGCACTCACGGGCTCTTGGACCATGGCGTTTGTACTCCGTAACTATTAGTTTTACGAAAAACTTGTAGGGATATAAATGGTAGGCAATTTTCTCTAGTTTAATTTTGTATATGAATGTTTTGTTTTAAAATAAGTAAGAAAGGAGATAACGCCAGAAAAGTGCTTTAAGCCGCCATTTTTTCAATATGGCGGCGCGAACGGTATAATGTGTTGAAATTCATAAAAAGCACATCAAAATGTATGAAATTACCAATTTTTAAAACTACCGGCAAAAGTTCTAAGTAATACTCTTTTTTGCACCAAATGCCTGTGCTGAAAAGATTGAAATAGAACTAATGCTAACACTAACAAAATAAAATGACATCCCCGATCTTACATTTTTCACAGAACGTGGATCCTATTAGACGTAGTGTGATATTATAAAACCTTTCATATATAAACAGATACACTAATAAGTAATTGTTTCGGGTTTATAATGATATGATCTGCATCTGAACTGAAATAATCAAACACAGATGCACTCTCTGCTCCCTACTATCATGGTTACCCTGCCGAACTTTGCAATAGAAGAACGCTTTTTCGTATCGGTAGGGAAATGCGAAAAGCGTAAAATAAATAAATACTCACTCAGAATCGTGTAACACACGAAGTTCTTAATGAAAATCGGAGTGAGGAAGTTGGCGGTGTTTCAGAGAGCACGCTAAACCATTGGTTGTCAAAGAATCTACAAAAATTGACATTGGGAAGTCAGTTCTTTATATACAGACTGACTGGTGAGATACCTTCAATATTTGAGGACGTGGTAGTATGTGAACATATATCATGAAATAAAATAACATAAAAACGAAATATAACTATAACTTCTAGTATCTATAACTTCTTAGTAAACTTCGTACACAGTACACCGAGAGCCCAGTATTTAACTGCGGAATACTTGGACACCGCGCGGATTAATTTTTTAGAGACATTTCGATAAAAAATAAGCACCTATTTTTTTTATATCAAGTAAACGAGAATCGAGTACCGAGTACTCTCCATAAGTATTGAAGGTATCTCACCAGTCATAGTGTATATTGCAACTAGTTAGTTTGAATACACACAGTTCCCTCTTTAAATTCATTTCATCTTCAGGGTTACGGAGGTCCGATGCCAGTCGTTCAGGTATAACTACTTGAACTACAAGCCTACCCAAATAATCGTGGGATTAGTAAAGGCTAGGAAGAAGAAGCGAATTGCATAATTTAATAACTAAAAAACAATACCGTAATTGGCTGTCAAGTCAAGACATTACCCCTTTATTAAACGTCAAACGTCAAAACAGTACTTTCTAATATATAAATGTCTGTCATACTCGATTTAGCAATCAGTAATAATAAAAAAATCTTATAACAATATCTTCCAAATTAAAAAAAAAACTGTTGAAAAATGATTTGTTTGCATTTTACCCGTAGACAACTGCTCTTTAAATTTGACAAACATTTTTTTATTAAGGTGACAGCTCACGGCTTTCCTGTCATAGATATAATAATAAACCACACCTGTCAAATGTGACGTATCTTAAGCAAACGACCGCTCCTGATACAATTAGAAGTATCCGGTATTAAGTCAAGGGGGGCTGGTGTCATCTGATGTTGACAGATCACGATGAACTGATATAGAATCGATAGATGAAGGGTCCTGTCTAAAGTGAGTGTCAACGAAAACGGTGCTATTAGCTGAAGTGTTTAAGGTATTTTATGCTATTTTTGTTAATTTATACTGATATTTGTTTATATTATGAAATTCTCGGCTTTATCTTCGTCAACAGCCATTACCGTCCACTGCTGAAAATGGACTTTTTCATAAAAAGGATTTAAGCTTCTCTCACGCTCTAAATTCAGTCAAATCTCATCTTCTACTTCACACCTTCTTCTCTGCTGATGGTAATAATTCTCTTTCGTTCTGTTAACCTGCTTTATTATTCGCTAATTAGAGTGTAGCTTAATGGTCTCTTCAGCTGTTCAGAGGCTTCTTTATTTTTAAAGAGAAAAATAGCAACCACAGCTTAACAATGACACAATTTAAAGCAAAAAGAATTGTGAAGAGATTTCTGACTCTAAAGTCGTAACCACCGGGGTCTTGGTCCCAGTACCCGAAGTAAGTGGTCAACTATAGGGTGGCCTAAGAATTCGTTAACATTTAAATAGGTAACATCCCCCGCAAACATGTTAAGAGAGTTCTTGGGACCGATACCACTGGAATTTGCGTGCTACTATCGTAACACATGGTTTCAATAAGATGGAGCCACTTGTTACACATTGAATGAGTCCCTGCCAGTGGTCACAGATATGTTTCCGGAAAAGCTGATTTCCAGACAAAACGACATGCCATGGCCACCCAGAAGTCCAGATCTATCCCTAGCAGACTTCTTTTCATGGGGTTATTTGAAGAATTGTGTCTAAGCCAATCAACCAAATACACTACGTTAAATGACAGAAAAAAATCAGCGAAATTATGTCGACGACCTCACGGTTTCTTTGCCGATGAATATTCAAAAATTTCGGTGCTCGCTTAGAAGAGTCTAAACATCGAGACGATGATCATTTAGAAGATGTAATATTTAAAAAATAAATTCCAACTAACTAGCTTTCTTGTAAATAAACAGTTTTTGTAATAAATCAAATGATTTATTTATAGGAATTTTTGCAAATGTTAACTAATTCGTCGCCTACCCTACATTTTTAGTGAATAAATGAAACACTGAGAATAATCATTTTATGTGGGTGTGTGTACATCCTATCTGGTCCTATTCCAAAATATATTTACACTGTGATGGTATCAATCAAGAAATGAAGAGTATTATGGTAACAAAATGTCATGACTTTACGGCTAAAGACATGACATTTTTGTGTGTGGTAAAAAAGATCACAAGTTTCTTGTCACACACAATAACGCTTATAACACGAGGACCGAATGGCTTAGAGGTTTGTGTAACGGGTGATTACATCAAAGGTTACGAGTTCGAATTCCACTCAAGTCAAACATTTGTATTGTAACATTTAATATTTGATATGGTTTGGGTGTTTTTATGTGTAATATTTACAAAAAATTATAGTTTTATCAGTTGTCTAAAGCTCTTAGTACAAACTCTGCTTAGTTTGAAACTAGATGGCGTTGTGTGAATGTAGCAGAATTATAATAGGTACTAATAACAATATTTTACCTAGGTTCATTGACAAATTGTCGTAACTCAACGCGAACAAAACCACGGGCCAAACTGGTAGTTCCTAATAATAAAAAAAGCATATAGTAATCCAAATATGAAGTACTAACACATATATGTAAAAGTTTATAAGAAAAGAGCGCTGAGGGCGACAGCTGATACCTCCCGTTTTCCTCCCACACCCTCCCCGAGGGCTGCTAGCCTCTAATTTACTTTCCTCCAAAACATGTTGATAAAATTATCAGAAACATATTTGTACTAAATTGCCGATACACAAATAATAAATAATGTACAGTTTAAAACTTAAGATTAACTTTTAATATTTATATAATACTAGCTTTTGCCCGCGGCTTCGCTCACATGGAATTCGGTCTGCAACATTAACTTGCGTAACAGATCATTTTAAAGAAATATATATTTTTTAACATACAAACAATCCCTCTCCCCCATCTCCCTCATCTTTGTGTAACTTCAATGGTTTAGGCAGCGTACGCCAAGATAACTCATAGAGGCCGGTTTTTTTTCGACCTAAATTACATAAAATCATAACAAATTGTAGCCTATATGTTATTCTGATGTATAACCTATATTACTGTAAAGTTTCATCTAAATCCGTCCAGTAGTTTTTTCTTGAAAGAGTAACAAACATCCATACTCACACACTTTCACAATTTTAATATTAGTAGGATCACCTTTTAATTACTCGTTGTAATAAATAGAAGTCTAAGTATATCCAATTCACACTATAATTAATCTCTGTATCGAATTTTGTCAGTCCGGCAGTCGCATACGGTAACCGCTTGACCAACGAGGCAGATTCTCGACACTGTAAGTACCGTAACACAGGCTCAGCGTATTTCAGAATCAGACTGCCTTGTGTCAAATCATTAATTATTTATCTAAGTTAAAAATACTAACTTTATTAAACAGATGACGTCATCTATCGCGATCTAACCATATTATGATACTATAATTGAACAAGAGATGGCGTTGCAAAATTGTGACCCTAACTGAATCACGATATTAAGGTTGTCAATCGAGTAGTATATAAGATTTCTATTGGCTGATTAATTTAGACGATATATTGTAGATTCTGTATCTAAGTACCTTTGGGATGTCTAATGTTCGCCTTAACACTTGTTTATTATTGCGCTCTTACTGACATTAAGTCTTTTAACATAAGCCTTTGATGATGTAGGTCCAGGCACTGGGCTATCAATCCGTGAATAGATACCACTATCTGAACAATGATCAACTAATCCACCTATTGACAATCTCGTGAGGTACATCGAAATATTTTATTTCAAATATTTTATTTCATTTGTTTTTCTTTTTCAACTTTCACGAAATCCTCGTCGTGAGGAACGACGATATCGACAATTATTGCGCGGCGCTCTAATCGATCTATCACCACAATATCCCGCTTATTAGGATCAATAGCCCTGTCTGTAATAATAGATCGATTCCAATACAGCGTAACACGACTATTCTCAAGAACTGTGTAGGGCACATACCTACAATACGACACTTCTAAATTGACAAGTTGAAGTTGCTAGTATGCGTTACTTGCTTATGCCTGTGTAAATACTCACCGTTAGCAAGGTGAGAACAATCAGAAATAATATGCCTCATGATTCCTCATAGTTGTGGCATGGCCGGGAGAGATCAACCGTAGTATCTTGCAGGATATATTCCCTATAGTTACCTGATATTTTCACGGAGGTTAATCAGCGCACAGAAGATGTAAATAAAATGGGTATAGCGATATAAACCTTAAAATAATTATTACTTAACGATGTCTTTTAACAATCACTCGTAATAAATTCCATAATATCACACCCGGATGTCCTGCACAGCACATAATGCATTTTTGTTTTATAACTTCTTACATCACAACATATTAGTGCTCATCGTTACAAAGCGCCTTACCATTTTAAGACACTGCTTCGCATAGCCATTCTGTCAAATAAATTATCCTTTGAGGTGTTTCCGGGTCGATACGACCTTCAAACCTTCAAGAAAAGAGCGTATGCCTTCCTCAAACGCCAACGATGTACTTGGGACTCCTAAGTTGCAGGTGGTCATAGATACTGGCAGTCAATTTTCATCAGTATCTAGAGCATGAACAACTTGCCAAAAAGCATTCGTATCGTATTTTTTTATTATTTTACACTCTAACATTTCTAATTGCACAATGACTTTGAACTTTTAAATTAATTATATTTTATAAACAACATTTTGCATGACTAGCAAAATATAGAATACAATATTTCAGAGATCTGTCACATAACGTCATCTAGTCCCAAGTTAAGCAGAGCTTGTCCTGTGGGTACTAAACTGATATAAATACACAGATACTTATTTTTCAGTAAATAAATACATATTATACATAGAAAACACCCAAACTCCGAAATAAATATTTGCAGATCACATTAAACTTTGGTCCGCGAAACAAATCCTAGACCTCGAGCACAGTAGTCGCATACGCTACCACTGCGCATCTTATATGACAATAATTTTTGCATACCTAAAGATTGTCCGTGTGGTGACGGATTAAGAATACCACCCCTATTCATCCCGTGGGTGTCGTAAAAGGCGACTAAGGGAACAAAGTATACAAAACAACATCAGTACAAAGAGAAGGACAACTTGAAACAAACTATTCCAACTCGTCTGGTCAGCGTGGATAGTAGGCCAAAACCTCCTTGCTAAGGAGAGGCCTATGTCCAGATGTGAACTGTAAAAGGCTGTAAAAGGTAGATAGATAGATATTCGTTGTGAATAAATGATTTGATTTCATTTGAATGATAAAAATTTATGAGGTTCGTGCAGCGCCCCTGCACTAATTTTGATGGCATAAACGTCTTGAATCGACTTTGGTATCGCAAAAGTATCGTCAAATACTTCATACGTGGTACTTTATACACAAAGTTGAGAGCACGAAGGTAGTGTTGACGTACGTTAATGGTAATTTACTATCGAGTTTGTCGAATGTTGCCCTAAAATGAGAAAAGTTTTGAATTTTTTTTAACCAAATATTCAACAATTTTTTTTGAAAAGACCTCTCGCTCCTTAGAATTATTTCTTGTATCGCTGGTAACTTTACAAACATACGTGAAACGAGCACAAAGAACAGTCAGACTCAAAACAACAATTTGTGGTCGATACAAATTTTTGTTGCGTGTATGGATCGAATTCAATTCACTTGGAGTAATAGGAAGCGGCTAGGTTGCCGCTTAAACCACTACGACATCCGTGAAGACATGTCCATAATAACATTCTGTTAATGTAAAATGCGTTCACAAAACCCATAAATAACATTTTAAAAACACTAATTGAAATCGATCGAACCAGAGACAATCCTAAACAGTCATTGTCCGTCAGTCATTTGAATAGTTAATGATACACGTCAAGCGATTCTCATTGCATAAACAGTATTCAATATTTGTCTGTTCAGTATCAAGTTGAGTTGATTGTCAATGTACTTAATGTAATAATAATAATCTCATACATCTCACACACGGTCGTCTGACCCCGAACTAGGCAGAGCTTGTAATATGGTAACCGGAATGCTAGTGTGTTTGTTTGTTTGTATGTTTGTCTTTCTTTCACCTCGCAACGGAGTGATGTTACGGTATGATTTTAATGTTTGAAGATAGCTATAAGGCTGGAGAGTGATATAGTCTATTTTTTACTACAATAAAATGTCTTATTTTCATGTAAATGTTCATTATTATGCGTATTTGAATCATGAAATTTTATAAATGCCGATTTAAGAAGTTTTTTCGCCCAATTGTATTCTAAAGTTTTATTATTAGGACTTATAAAAGTACCCCTCACTTTCAGATAGATGGTGATAGGTATATTGAATAAGGTACCTAGACTCTTTATCGATAAAGTTTTTAAAATATTTTTAACTTTAAATGTTATAAATAAATAAATAATAAATAGACTTCGGACATGTTACACACAACGTCATCTAGTTTCAAACTAAACAGAGCTTGTATTATGCAACGTAGACCGACTAATAGAATATTTATATACTTTATTTTTGTAAATACATATATAATATACATAGAAAACATCTAAACTCCGACACAAATATTTGCAGATTATACTATCTGGCCCAACCAGGGATTCGAACCGGAGACCTCAAGCACGCAGTTGTATTCGTTAACGCTGCGCCACCGAGGAAGTCGATTTCAGTCAAGTTTATAAGGATGTATGGATGTTTGTTACCTGTTCCCCCACAAAAATTACTGTATCGATTTAGATATAATTTAACAGTAATATAGTTTATACGTCAGTATATACTATGTACTACGATAATCAACATGATGGCGAAGGGAGACGCTGGTAAAAGGAAGTACATATTACAGATAAATTACACCTAGACGCAACAATTGATCATTCTCCTTACACAAACATTTACCCTGGGTGGGAATCAAACACACGACCACTAGCACAGCAGTCACTAAGCTAATGAAATGTTATACGATATGTACAATCACAGTGGGACTGCACTAATGACCGTCGACTGTGTTATGTATATATTTAGAAATGTAAGTTCGTCTATCACCAGTACCGTAATGCAGGTTCAACCTTTTTTTTAGCGTGTGGAGCCTCCTCGAGCCGTCACCCCACTGAGGTTTATGTCGGAATTGAACCAACTAAAACCACACGCTGTACCACTCTGCGCCTGAGATAGAAGGGATCCGGAAACAGCTGCTATTACGACGTATTTCAGAATCGGAATATCTATTGTCAAATATGTCAAATTACTATTTATTTATCTGAGTTAAAAACACTAACATTATTGAAAAGATTACGTCACCTATCGCGATCTAACCAATATATTATGGTAACATTATTGAACAAGAGATGGCGTTGTAAGATATTCATCTTAACTGAATCACGATATTAAGATTGTCAATCGAGTAGTATATAAGCTTTCTGTTGTCTTATTGACTTTGGCATTGGATATATTAATGGTAAGTATCTAAGTACCTTTAACATATCCAATGTACGCTTTACTCTTATTACTATTATCACATTATATTACGCTTCTTCACCGTATATTTTTGCGATAATTACTCAGTGCCTAGAAAATATACATAAAGTGTGTATAGTGATAGACCGGAGGCCCATTGATGCAGGGGTGACAGTTATTGTGTTAACTGTGTAAGCCTTACACTGTCACGATGACTGTCATGCCTTTTACACCCCCAAGCAGGGTGTGAAACAGCATCTCACTAGGCCACCATAGTGTGGGTCTCCATACTGCATTGTCTGCATTTGCAATGAGTATGGTGACCACAACTCTTGGATTCTATTCATGTTTTCCATCACGCAGAGTAGAATCACTTTGGCAGGCCCTTAATTTTAAAAAAAAAATTACAAATAATTATTTTTTAAATATTTTTATATTACAACCAATCATAATAAATACCGCTCACTGACGTCCTGCGCAGCACATTGTTTTTTTGTTTTATAACTTCTCATATCTCACACATACTGGGCGCGTGGCACAGTGGTAGTATATACAACTGCTGTTCTTGAGATCTCTGCTTCGAATCCCGGGCCGGACTAAATGTTTATATGATCTTCAAGCATTTGTTTGGATGTTTTCTGTGTATAATATGTATGTATTTACAAAAAAAAAGTATATACGTGTTTATATTTGAGACTAGTTGGCGTTGTGTGAGATGTCTGAAACATTATATTATATATATATATACTTGTAATCTTATATAACTTAAATTTGTCAAATCAACCACGATGTTAAATTTTCATCTTCATCCCTTGGATAATTGAACTCTGACACTATACCCTTTTCATAACACTTTTTGTCTCACACAATAATTTTAGTGAAATAAATTAATCTCTATCGTATTTCCAGATCGGTACGGCTTTCAAACCTTCAAGTGAAGATGGTATTCCTTCCTCAAAGGCAAGCGATGCGCTTGTTACTCCTGAGCTGTAGGTCGTTTAGGGGTATTGGTAGTCACTACCCATCACGTGACCCTTCTTCTCGTTTTCCCCATCTGTCATAAAAACACTGACTTCTTCGTCTGTTTAATTGAACGCAATAATCTCGATAACTGAATAATCAAATGTTTGTATGAACTGCAAATTTTTGTTTCGGAGTTAGGCTGTTTTCTATATATGATACTAGCTTACTACGCGAACTCTGTTCCGCCTTAGAGGCAATAAATAAGCAGATTTTGGCTTTTGAACTGAAACGCGGTCGAACGGGATAAAAAGTCCTATGTCCGTCTCCTGGTTCTAAGCTATCTCCCCACCAATTTTCAGCTAAGTCCGTTCAGCCGTTTTTGAGCTATAAGTGGTGTAACTAACACCACTTTCTTTTATATGTATAGATATAAAAAATAGTATATAAGTATTCTATCAGTCAGTCAAGTTACAGCCCAAGCTCTGCTTAGTTTGAAACTATATGGCGTTGTGTGTCAAATGTCTGAAATATTTATTTATTTGTAATTTAATTAACGGTTTGTATTAAAAATCTTTTTTAGTGTTCGGTAGCCCATTAATAAGGTTATAGGTTATATATAAAATATCCCGCTACTACTAATAAGAGCCAGACAGATATGAAAATGTTGTGTAAAAGTGGGGAAAATTGATTTCTTTTGAGAGACGAAAACAACTCGCGACTACAGGCGCGCGTACTCGCGCGTATATTACTACTGTGGGTGTAGTCTTTTCAAAAAGAAACGACAATTTTTTATACAATTCTTTACTTATTCATCTAAAATTAATATTTTTATTCGTTCATTAAGACAACGTATCTCTATTAGCATAATGTTGATCGTGGCTGCAAGAATAACAGTGTCAGTTGGTGAAATTCTCACGATCAGCTCACGTAGGCTCCGTGCACACGGAACGATATCGTGACGCAAACAGGATTGTAAGAATTAATACACGAACATAGAAAAGAATATTCGAATTTAAAAACGTAAACCAAATAAAATAACGTTTAAACAAGACTATAAAGAAACTTACTTTAATAGTTAAACGAAGTAAAAAATAGAAAATACATTTTTACAGTAGGTATCTTTTTAATATATATTATATGTAATACGTAAAAATGAGTACGTGGGAAATCGTTGGTGATAGTAATTGTGGTGAGTCTATGAGCCTTTATGTCCCCAAGCGGGATGTGAAACAGTATCTCACTAGGCCGCCATAGTGTGGGTCGCCATATTGCATTGTCTGCATTCGCAATAAGTTTGATGATCACAACTCTTCAATTCTATTCATGATTTCCATCAGGCAGAGCACAGACGCTATGGCAAGTTCTTAACAAAAAAGTACAGGATTGGTCGGCGAAGGTGAACCTTGAAGCTTGTCTTTGTCCAGCAGTGAACATAATATTACGAAGTTTACGTTAAATATCTCGAATATATCCTCAGTGTGATAACGAGTTAAGAATACAGCGTGTTACCACCGCTATTCTTCCCAAGGGGCCGAAAAAGGCGACTAAGGAAACAAAATATGTAACAAACCCTACACGAACCCGTCTGGCCTGTGTAGTATAGTAGGCCAAAACCTCCATTTTAAGGAGAGCCTTATGTCCAGCAGTGGACTGTTAAAGGTAATATACGGATGTAAAATGTCATCGATGTCGGTTTTTCTTAATTCTTCTATTATTGTGCATACTTTCGTATTTATTCTTGCATTCACGGCCGTCTTTCACGTATTACAGGCCCTAGGCACATTAGGATAATAAGGCCATCGTGACCATAATTTAGCACTATCTCGTCAGAATGGACAAAGAATAGTGGTCCCAATCGATCGCGGGGCCCTGGGCACGTGCCCATTGTGGCCAATGGGAAAGATGGGTCTGCTTACATTATTTAAATTATAAATTAGATTCTCTCACAAAACAATGTCTCGAAAAGGCCACTAAGTTAAAACAAATTGCAAAGGAGTACCCGGACACTGATCCCGGACAATCAGTCATGTAACTCGTATTTAACGCGAAATAAGCGTCTCAAAGTAATAAGCGAATCGTTTTTTAAGTCTTCACACTGTAACCGCGCTGTGGCTCCGTGAAGCGATCCATTGCGACAAAACTTCCGAGAAACGAGCTAGTGGTCAGACCTCTCCACGCGCCCCGTACAGTATTTGTTTGCGCAGGATGTTAGATTAGTTAACGAATTCTTCACCGACTCTGTGCTTAAGCAGATTTCTTTCACCATATTACACTAGACTCTTGGTTTCACTTCCACTATCTTTGTACCTGGCGTGGTAAACTTCTGACGGCTAATATAAGAACGTTACGAAGGGTTTAAGTTTTGCGACACAGTGTACGTGGAGCCTTATAGCTAGCGACAGAACGCTTCTACAATAATCTAACATGTTGTTGAAGAATTAATGGGTTGTAGCTATGTTTGTTTCCTTGTCATAGTTTATAACGAGTTTGTTTTTAACTTGCAGACTTACACATAATATAAATAATAAAACTGTAAGAGGTCAATGTCTGTTCAAGATATTGAAGAAATTATAAAGAAATGGGTCTTTTTAAAGTAGCAGACCTCAAAACAACTGTTTTCAAAATTTTTGTCGGTTTATCTGTGTGTTTGTGTTTCTGACGTAGTGTAGTCGAACTTTGGATAAGCATATTTATAAATAAAAATAAATAAATAAATAAATATTTCGGGCATTTGATACACAACGTCGTCTAGTTTCAAACTAAGCAGAGCTTGTGCTACGATAACTAGACTGACTGATAGAATACTTATATACTTTTTTTTTGTAAATACATTCATATTATACAAAGAAATCACCCAAACTTAAATATATAACATAAATCTCATATTTAAATAAATAACACCAGGACAAATAGAAATACAAGATTTGTCCTGGATAGTAATTGAACCCACGACCTTTTGCTTCACAATCGAAAACGCTAACCTAAATAGTTATAAACGATTCTCTTAGTTACCTTAGTTAGGGCCTTATAGTTTCCTATTATTAATATCATTATTTACCGAAAATGTTCACCTACGTTCGCTTTTTTTTATAATTCCTCTTGATAACATTACTATTAACAAACAGCTGACCCGTATCCTAGTCTCGTCTCTTATTACCCGTAATCGTACCCGTTTAATCTTAATCTTTTTTAGAGCTTAAAGGTAAATTCTTAAACGCATTATTTTCACGCAATTTTAACCATTTACGCAGTGCACGCAATCGAAGCTCTCAACAGGCATAACTTGCCTCCGTTATTCTAAAAGTTTTCATTGATACTTCACTTCTTTTGGTAGTAACGTGCCTTTCTCGATAACTGGGCTGTCTAACACTGAAAGAATTTTCCAAATCGGCCCAGTAATTCCTGAGTGCCACCAAACCAACTTTTCAGCTATGTGATATTAGTATAGACTGTTACTGTGTAGCTATTAATCTTGACTGTTATCTATTGATACCACAAAACGAAAAGTATATAATTTTTAAATAAAAGAGTACATACGAATCTTACCTTTGCGTAGAAATAAATAATTTCTATGTATGTCAAAATAATATTTGCCGGGTGAGTCCTGTGTATTACTGAATAGTCTCCAAACATGAAAATATGAAATTGGCATATCCAAAAACACCTGTATTTCCCTATTATATTATCTGCTCGTTGGTCCTGAACAGTTGATTGGTTCGCCTTTAATCAAAGTTTGGCGAGCGTGCGGTCGACAGCTCGATTATGGCGCGATCGCACTTAACATACTCGATTATAAGTAAAAACTGTGTTGGCGCCATTGTCAACAACATAGCCCGCTTTGTTTCAATGCTGGAGTTTTTTAATCTGTTTTAAAAAAGTGATTTCATTTTTAATCTGTTCTATATTTTTGTAATGTATGACGTTTGGTGGTTTTTTACGTTATACATTAGAATAATAATATAATTTTAGAAGTATTCTTGCCAGTTGTTTTTTTTGTAATTTTGACAAGATCTTTGAAAGTTTTAGTTTTCTTGTGTATGTTATCGAGTATTAGATGTAATAACTACTATTTATATTATTTTTAGATATTAAACAATAAATATTGAACATACTACATAATTATATACAAAAATTGAATTTAAAACGAAATAATTTTTCAAATTTTCTTGAACATCCAATTATATGTAAATGTGAATATAGTCTAACCTTACTCACAAGCAGAAAGATATTAATTATAAGTTATATTAAGTATTTATCTGGTGGTTGTAAGCGTTGCCACAGCCTACCTACATGTCCAGCTGGCAGTAGTGTCGTGCTTTGGGTCGATCTTAACTAACTTTTGAGACCGGAGGCCCATTGATGCAGGGGTGACAGTTATCGTGGTAACTATGTAAGCCTTACACTGTCACAATGACTGTCATGCCTTTTACGTCCCCAAGTGGGGTGTGAAAAAGCATCTCACAAGGCCGCCATAGAGTGGGTCACCATACTGCATTGTCTGCATTTGTAATAAGTATGGTGACCACAACCCTTGGATTCTATTCATGCAGGCAGATAGAGTCACTTTGGCAGGCTCTTAATATCGAAAAAAAAAACACTGGTTAGGTTACACCGTGGCTGGGGCTCGTATGTCGTCTATATGGACAAGCTGACTTAAAATTGCGGTGCTTTCTTCCAAAAAGGAACCTGGACTTTGTACTTTTATTTTTATTTAACATTGTTAACGGGCTTAAAAAAAAAGACATCTCTGTGGTTTGTTTCGCCATTTCTTCCCAGAGTCTTAAGAAATACCGGCGCCTTCTAGTATACTGTAAAGACTTACAAATATACATTCATTATTTCGTTATTTGAATGTCTGTCGATTTGTGAGTTTAATAATTTATATTTAAAAAAATAATTGTATTGCTAGCAAAAAAAAACAAAACATTTTCAAATGGTAAAGGTATAAATCTGTAAACTGGCACAAACTTTGCCCAAAGAATAATAAACAAAGTGTTTAATACGTAAATTCTTGTATTTACAATAATTTGAATTATTGTACGTATGTTATAAATTAATACTTTCGCTAGGAATAACTAAACATACAATGCAGGAACAGTTGAACACAGAGCTGGCTTCGCAAAATTATTACATACATTTTAATTTTATCAATAGCTTTTAAACGTCCACTGCTGGACATAAGCCTTTGCTTCGAAAGGAGGTTTTGGCCTACTTCATCACGCTTACGCATTTGAATTTACTTTTTTAAATAATTCTATTAATTTATGAGAGGTTGCAAAAGTTTAGATGGTTTTAATCTTTAGAGCTAACGTGATGGATTCTTCGTAATTCTTGTAAAATTAAGAAGCCAATTTATTAAAATTCATCGTAATGCATACGCATTGAAATCATTTCTTTTAATTTATATTATTGTACTGGCAACATTCAGACTCTATGAATGCATAACTAAAATCAATATCTAACTAAAAACCAGCTGTTTTTTAACTGTGACTCGGAATGGCAAACATCGTTCGAACTCGCGACGTGGCGTGTGGTTCTGGGGAGCGGGGAACAGGGCCGGCTGCGGGCTGGGGGTTGGGGGCTTTAGGGGGGGCGTAATCGAGCTGTCACCGACAGACCATCGGCTCAACACTTGTGCCGGCCTAAGCGAAGGATTATGGCTTATACACTACCTGCTGGCGAAAAACTGATATGAAGCAATATCATATTGTTTGTTTATATTGCCACTGAATAGTTTCTAATGTTATACTTATTTTTTTAATTAATACTCAACTTATATGAGGCAACATTTTAGTTGTTTTCCATTCTTGTTTTAAAGCAGAAACAGAAAGTTAAGTTGACGTCTTGGAACTTTACTTTCTTAGATTATAGATATTTTTATTTTGTTTTTCTCTTTGGCTAGTATAATTTGTTTTTATATAGATTTATATACCAGGACAATACAATATTTATATTTCATTTGTATACTTTGTTAAGCAGTTTTAACTTTCTACACTTCTTTCCATCCTAAGGTCGAGTGGTAAGTACAAATTCCTGACTGCTAAGCTTGAGATGTGTTCGATTTCCATTTGGGACCAAAAATTGCGTAATAAGCACGATAATTGTTCTGTTTCAATTTCAAATATCCTCCGTTCGTAATTTTTACCTGAAATAGGTACAAAGAGTTCTCTTTAAACATTAATATGTAGGTATAACATACTATGATGTAACTCAAATCTATCCAGCCCCAAACTTATCAATATTTATACTAAATATTCTCGATTTATTTCTATTTATTTTGATTTTTTTATTCAGGCATTGTTATTTTATAAAAAGCGTATCTTTTTCGTATCTGTATGATGTTGAATTCTTAATCCCCGTACTCGGAGAACGCGTAAAACCGTCGGATCTCTCTTCGGTCGCGAGGGACAGAGGGCCTTTTGGATTAAGAAAGTGAAGGATCAGAGTACAACTGTGTTTGCGCACACACATGTATACTGTAATCTTTTCTGCGTAGTAGCTGGTCTCCTTTAAGACTGGCGGCCATTGCCAAATCTGATAGGTGTACATCATCATCTTTTTGTTATGTTATAAAGGGAACTAACAGACGACTCACCAGAGGAGTGACTACTGTAGTCTGTGGACACATGAAACCAAAGTCTCAATTGCATTGCTAGCCTTTAGAGTAGGAGTATATTGTAAGGCAAAAATCATTAAAAAATCTTAGAAACCTTCAGTAAAAAAATATTTCAATATTACACACATCAATCAATCAACCTATCGCCGTCCACTGCTGAACGAAGGACTCCGCCAAGGAACGCCAACCATCCCAGTCTTGGGCAATTCGTATTCATCCGCTGCCAGCCATCTTCTTCAAGTCGTCAGTCCATCGCGCCGCAGGGCGCCCTACACTACGTTTGCCCAATCGTGGTATCCACTCTAGTACACTTCGCCTCCAGCGACCATCGCTTCGTCTGGAGACATGACCGGCCCACTTCCACTTCGGCATACTAATTCTCCGCTTACAAACATGCTTACTAGTAAAACCTTATATTAAAAATAACCTAATGCGCTCTGTTTGGTCCCAAACTCAACAAATCCCGTACTATGCTAACCAAACTACTCATAATACATGTATATTTCTAAATACATACACAACATATATAAACTACACTTAGACAGTACAAATTGTTGTGTTTATCACATAAACACTTATCCTGCATAGGACTTGAACCTTCTGGCTTAGCAATTAGACTCACAACCAACTAATCCGGCCAGTCAAACTTTTAATTTGTAAATAAACAGAACAACATCAAACTCCAATTGTAACAGTGGTAGATATTAATTAGACCAATCGGTTAAAATTACTTTACAATCGTACCAAACCTTTATTAATATTCGATCAGTCGCTCAATCGATTATTATCTACCGAAAACAATTCACAATAGCTTTATTTCAATTAAAATGTAATTAAACGACTGTGGTGTAATTACTAGGGCGTAGATCGATCAAATCGGAGTGCGGGTTTGAAACACACCCAGTTCAATTCAGAACGATGTCGAGCCCATTAATGCAGGGGTGACAGTTATCGTGGTAACTGTGTAACCCTTACACTGTCACGAAGGCTGTCATGCCTTTTACGTCCCCAAGCGGGCCGTGAAAAAGCATCTCACAAAGCCGCCATAGTGTGGGTCACTGCATTGTCTGCATTTGCAATGAGTATGGTGACCACAACTCTTGGATTCTACTCATGCTTTCCATCAGCAGAGTAGAGTCACTTTGGCAGGCTCTTAATATAAAAAAAAGAACCTTAAATTTTCTTTCTGATATCATTTAGCCCAGATCATTGTGCACATTCTTCAAGACAACTATTAACCTGTGGTGGAAGAATTCAATTGCGATGCTCGCTGCCCCGGTCATTAGCAGAGGAACCCCGGAGTGGTTTGTAGGCAGTAAGAGTCTGACAGATTCCCCTCGAATAGCAAAGGAGAATGTCATTTTTTCCTATTTTGTCCTATGAACCTTGAATGACCTATGAATTCTTTTTAAAAAGACAACGCCCGTACTAGGAATAAATCCTGTATCGCGGGAGACTTTACAAACATACAAGAAACGGACACAAAGAACACCCAGATTCAGTTTGTGGATCGCACAAAGTGTTGTCCCATATGGGGTTTGAACCCACAACACTCGGCGCAGTATAGAGCGGCTGGCGACCGCTTAAATCACTAGGCCAACCGTGCAGTCACCAATCTTTGTCACAACTAGATTGATGTCGGCCTTAAGTCTACTACGATACGGTTGAATTTCAATGTTTTACGCTGACCAACTGCCATAGAATCCAAAAGTTGTAGTCACCACAGTCATTGCGAATGCTGACAATGTAGTATGGTGACCCACTCTATGGCGGCCTATTAAGATGCTTTTTTACGCCTCACTTGGGGACGTAAAAGGCATGACAGTCATCGTAGCACTGTATTGGACACACTTACTACGACAACTGTCACCCCTGCATCAATGGGCCTCCGGTCTCGCACTCACCAACGAAACACGACAGCACGGATATTGTCGCTTTAGGTTGATCTTCTGTGGTAGGGTGGTACTGCTCGGGTCGAACCGGCCCGTTCATGCTGAAATCAGCGTGGCTATACTACCATTTAATATCTAATATAATATATGATACACGGTAATCTGATCTCAAATTCGACAGAACACGTCATAAGCTAATGAGTAAATTTGTCTTAACACGCTAATCTCAGAAAATACTGGTTCAAATTGAAAATTATTTTAGTACTGGCAAATCCATAAATCGAGAAACGTTGGATAGCCCATATAACATTGCATTACGACCAATAGAAGTCGAGCATCAATGAAAAATGTTATAAAAACGATAACAATTTATTGATTTTGAGAGACTCGAACGAAATGACACAGGCTAGCAAGTATTTTAAATTTACACTAACATTATAAAACTGAAAAGTTTGTTTGTTTGTTTGAACGCGCTAATATCAGGAACCACGGGCCTAATTTGAAATATTATTTTAGTGTTAGATAGCTCAGTTATCGAGGAAGGCTATAGGTTATATATCATCACGCTACGACTAAAAATAGCGGAGTATCAAAGAAAAATGTTGTAAAAACGGGGAATTATTGTATTCCTCTTGAGAGCTTTCATTGCGTGCGCTGCGTATGGTTAAAGTATCGCAAAAATAATGTATTGTTACATTTAAAAATTCTATGATAGCATATACCTACCTATTAAACTTGGTTCACTAAGGAGGCCTTCACGAGACCGGAGGCCCATTGATGCAGGGACAGTTGTCATAGTAAGTGTGTGCAATACAATGCTACGATGACTGTCATGCCTTTTACGGCCCCAAGTGAGGCGTAAAAAAGCATCTTAATAGGCTGCCATAGTGTGGGTCACCATACTACATTGTCAGCATTCGTAATGACTATGGTGACTACAACTTTTGGATTCTATTCATGTTTTCCATCAGGCAGAGTAGAGTCACTTTGGCAGGCTGTCAAATAAAAAAAAAAAAACTTTATGGTAAACAAATTAGTTCACGCTGTATAATATCACACTACTCAATAGAAGACGCAGACGGGGTCGCGAGGATTAGTTAGTACATAATATTCAAACATATCCTATCTAATATTATAAATTCGAATGTGAGTTTGTTTGTCTGTTAAGTTAGTTTTGCATGAGAAACTTGGGTCTTGGTGGCACAGGTTACTTTCTCTACGATAACCGTATGTCGGTTATCGTAGAAAAAAGTAGCGCTAGCTAATAGTAGATAAATAACACCCATAAGGAATAAATTATTTATTTATTTAAAAATTTATACACTTTTTGTACAGAGGACTAAAAGCCATGAGGCATTCTCTCTCAGTCGACCTTCAGGTGGTGTAGAGATAACATGTGGTAGGTGCAAGGTATTGAGTTTTTTCGTAGTTCATAATGATTTGATAAGTAAGTTAAATCAATATTTAAGCAAGTTAAATCCATATTAAATCTAATCAATAAACATAATTTTACTGCTACTTAAATTACATTATAAATACAAAATACATACTATACAAATTTATAGTAATCACGCTCACTACACAATAATTTTATTTGTCTTGGAGGAGAAAGCCACGACTTCTGGTTTGGCAGTCAAGACCACTAACTAGTGAACCAATAGAACCATCAAAGTTTTTTAAAAGAAATCCTGCTTGCGAAGAAAAGGCCTATGTCCAGCAGTGGACTTCTAAGGGCTGTTAATGATAATGTAGCGCATTATTGTTATCTAAGGTACTGTTGACAAGACCTTAGACCCTCGTGACGGTGGAGTCACAGTTTAATGTAGATAATTTGTAAACACGGCCGTCGCGAGATAAAATTGCCCCCATGATCGAGAGCCGTGGCTGGGCTATCATTGCTATGCGGGTCTGCGCTACGGATAGCAAAACAAACGAAATTTTATTTAGTATTATTTACAAAAGATTGGACATGGTGTAGTTTTATCCGTTTGGTGATGGGTTAAGAACATGAATTGTCACAGAACTACGCGAGACAACATCACTGCAAAAACAAGGAAAACTTGAAACTAACCCAAAGAGCACAGAGTGTTTCCATGGGCGTTATAAATGGCATCTAAGGGAACTAAATACGAAAGACAACATCACTGCAAGGAAAAGGAAAACTTGAAGCAAATCCTATTCCAACCCGTCTGGCAAGCGTGGTATAGTAGGCCAAAACCTCCTTGATATGTCCAGTAGTGAATTGTTAACGGCCGTTGATGATGATAATGGACGTAGTTTGATAGATGAAATCGTTATAGTGTTTCAAATGATAAATCTGCCTCCGATAGAATGCTATTTGTCACTATTCTGACGTACCACTTCTGCCAGGCCTTTCATATACGACTATCGGTTACGGATGCTTCGAATGATGACTTTCTTCAGAACACTGTAGATCTGATTAGTCTCAGTTACTTAATAATATGATTCTTTTGCTTTAACAAAAGATTTTGCGAAAAGTTGAAATCTATGAAATTATAGAAATAAAAATAATTAATTAAAAAGAAAATTTTAACGCCAAATACAGCTTGTGGACTGGATTAGGTAAAAGGGTTTTTCTGTTTTTAGTTTATAAAAATGACACAAATACAAAAAAAGTAACATTGTGAAAGTAATATTAATTTTGTGAAATAATCTCATGGACTTACACCAGCAAAATTATTTTTACAAATACTTCATTGTAATACTAAAATAAAAAAGGCCGAAAACAAAAAGATAAAATTATTCTGATACTCTTACAAATCCTTATTTTTTTAAAGTAATTATGTGTGTAAAAATATCCGATGATAGAAAAATTCTCTTGCTACATGTGTTTGCTGTCGGTACAGCCCCAATGCGGGCGCGTTTGAGTATATTTGCGAGCCTGCATCTCCCTCCCAGTGCCGTCGATACTGATAAATTGTCGCACACCGACATTACAACCTCACTAACTAATATTGGCCGAACGGGCAACTTTATGGTCTACCGAAACATTGAACCCTTAAGAAAATGTTACTTTTATCTTACGTGTTATCTTGGTATATTAAATATTCTTCGTAGTCTATGATACAAAATTATGTACATACATCAAATGAAGTAAGTATACCTCTTACTTTAAAAACTGATAACGCAGAATTGTGTTAACAACAAACAAAAGTATTAATATTTCTAAATCTAATGAAGAAACAAGTCATTTAGAACTCATACACATGCGAACGTAATACACACATATATAATACTTATCGAAATTACACACTAATAGCGTGTTAACCCTAAGGTAAAGTAAGCACATGTCTAGGGGCGCGAGGTTACAAAGAGGCGCACGCGCAGAATTTTTAACCAAGGAAAAAGTATACGTATGAACAACGTCTGAAGAAATGTGTCCGCAAGTACGCAGATACATTATTTAAACGATTCTTTAAATGTAGATAGATGTTTGAGAGTGATTTAGAAATAATATAATGTAATTACCACCATTTCTTTGCTTTACTTCCTTTATACCTTCGAAGACTGTGGTGACCTACTTCGTCGCCAGAAACTAGGCGGTACAGGTGCATCTTCCAACGTCTGCCACTCTAAGTGTAATCGCCGGTGGAAAAGTTTTCCCCTCCATCTGTCACAAAGGTGACATCCACGTGTACATGACTTACATAAAAATTTTTACCTGAAGGTGATGCCAGTGCTTTTGTAAATAAGCACTAGAAAAGTCTGGATTTCTTGACTAATCCCTCCCACATTCTCCTAATACTCTAACTCCTGTAAACCAGAATCAGCAGCGACCCAAAAATAAAAATATCAGTTTAGCCGCGTAAAAAGGTAAGCACCACGAACATACAACAGTATTTGTTGTAGTCCAGAATCGTCTATACGAACAAAAATTTACGCACAACCCCCATAGCATTCAGACCCAAATGCTACTTGTAGGTTTTTCAGTATTATGTTATGTTATTTGTACCGAAGACCAGATTTACAGAAGATATAATGAGCAGGCTCTTCACAATTAGGACAACGTGTTGAACATTGACACTATGGTGACCTAACTATTTTAAATGAATGCCATTTGCTCTAAAAGTCACCATGTCCTGTAAGAAATTGAGTTACATGTGGTCCACCTTTAGTTACGTTACAAACTGCTCCCTTTTTTTTATCAGATCCTCTCTATATAAGAGCAGTATGCTCACCGTGTGGCTCAAGCGGTTCGATTCCTATACACCTTCCCTTCGTTAGTCCTGGTGGGGGGTAGTCCGACGGGTTTTCAATTCGTAAAAATAATAAAAGAAATTGTAGTAAGTCCACTAACATTTGTCATAAACACACACATTCAGTAAAGTTTACTATAGTCAATTAGTCATTGGAAAGGGGAGGGAGGAGAAAGCGTTGAGGCGCTTGCCTTAATCCGTCTCTGTAACACACACACGTAAACCTGATCGAATATTTCGAATATCATGTGTGCATGAAAATTGGCTTGATCAAACAATAAGTATTATATACCTTTGAATTATCTGACGTTTTCAGAAGGTTTTCCCGGCCGAGGTCAAAGTCTGCTCGGTTTAGTCATAAATACATAATACATTCATACATAAAATCACACCCATTTTCCCGGAGAAGTAGCATATTAAACGCCCACTTTTTGCCTAAGAGGTGGTAAGTCAATTGCCGGCGGTTTCGTTTGCCAAAGCCTCATCTGTCGATCAGCAAGAGCACCACGTGCAAGTGAGCTTGGTGCCTTAAATTCTTAGCGGGAACGCGTACTACCTACGCATTTTTGCGACATATAAATAATTTACACATAATCGTCTCCGTATGGTGACGAATACAGAGTGTCACCATTTCTACTCTTCCCATGAGTGTTGTAAGAGGTGACTAAGAGAACAAAGTATGCAAGACAACATCATTACAAAGAGAAGGAAAACTTGAAACAAACCCTATTCCAATCTGGTCAGCGTGGTATAGTAGGCCAAAACCTCCTTGCTAAGGAGAGGCCTATGTCCAGTAGTAGACTGTTAAAGGCAGTTGATGATTGACGATTGATCGTTGACGATTGAAGATCAGGTAAAGATGTACCCCTTAAGTATGTATGTAATGTCTATAAGTTTCAGCTGTTTTTCTTGTATATATTTATTTATAAATTCACACTGCGTGTTATTGTCACTTAATATAATTTATATGTACTACTTCCATTTCCTTTTCCTGTATACTTCTAATACACCAGGCACTACCTTATACTATCCATCTCATACTTTCTTTCCATCCCATGGTTGCCTGTAAGAGAATGCCAATAGGCGATAAGGCCGCCACTTGTACTTCTTTAGCTTTAAATCACTTATAAATTTAATCTGGTGTACAATCAAGAGATATATTATTATTATTATTGATAGTATATATATATATATATACGTATATAAATATTTAGTTTGTATGTGTCCACTTCAAAAATTTAAAAAGTTCTTATTGATCAATCGAGCCTAAATTTTGAGACCATATATATAAATTACTTCGAAGAAGGTTTTCATCTATATATTTATAATTCAGTTTTATTAGCCTATATATCTGTTTGTTTTTTTTTAACTACAGTTATTCGTGTCAGTTATATTCCTCATTTTTCGTTAATTCAACTACAGTATGTGCTAGCAAGGCGTAAGACGGTATGGCTAGTTCTAACGATAGTCAAATATGACACCTCTAACTCATTATGTCACACAATTTTCTAGAAAATTCTAAATTTCTAAGTTTACTGTCGAGAAATTAATTTGCCTTGTTTACCAGTATACTTGAAATTTTTTAATATAATATTATAAATTATGCTGTCGCTACCGTGGTCCCGCATGCGGGCCATATTTGAGGGCCAGCGTTAGTACTCCTTGCCCGCACCATACATAAATTACAGTCACATAGAATCTGTTTGATAGAGCCAATGGTGACAATGGGGAAATTATGGTCGAACTTGGATCAGAAGACAAAGAGATTAACTTGTTTCGTTCGAAATGTAAAAGAAATGTCTATACTACCTTACAAACGCAAACATTAATCGTCAAACTCATATTGAAGGTAACAAGTTCACCTTAGGCTGATGAGTTGTGCCTCATATTGCAAGCAGAAACACTCCCGAAGTGGTGTCATGTGATATTTAACAAGTAGCTATCATTAGCACAGCCATAAATCCTCCTACTTTTCGGACACGAGTTTCTTACGTACGCTATGTGCTATGAAAACTGTTGAAATTAAATAAAAAAATCTAAGTGTGTGTGATACACACTTCCGTAAATCCGAACAGGTTGAACTATATGTAAAAATATTTCCAAAAAAATCAGTTGTATTGCGTAACCAAGGCCTCATGTCAGCAACCTTCCAATCTGCAGTTATCTAATCTATAATCTTGACATTGCATTATAAATGTTCAGCTTCCATCTGGACCAGTAGATTAGCACGACGTCACATTTCCACATTGTGTGTTGTTAGTATAAATAACACGTAACAGTAACTCCGCCAGCTGTGCACAGCCGCTGAGTGGC
This sequence comes from Hypercompe scribonia, assembly GCA_949316085.1. Classification (NCBI taxonomy): domain Eukaryota; kingdom Metazoa; phylum Arthropoda; class Insecta; order Lepidoptera; family Erebidae; genus Hypercompe; species Hypercompe scribonia. The sequence continues at coordinate 1,279,870 of OX438986.1, forward strand.
GCGTGCGCACCATGAAAGATAAATTCATCTCTTTCGCACACACATCACTTTAACACAAACATTTTAAATAGACAGGTGTATGTCAAAATCTATGGGGAAATTACTAATATTTAAACATCTATCATAAAACATATCATTCAATTATTATTGCTACTAGCAAATTTGTCTGTTTCTCAAAAAAGGCATGCAGTTGCCCCGTTTTCGCAATATATTTCGTTTATGCTCGGCTCTTCTTGGGCGTAGCGTGATGTAATATAGCCTGTGTTCTCATCTTCATCATCAACAGCCTTTTACAGTCCACTGTTGGGCATAGACCTCTCCTTAACGAGGAGGTTGTGGCCTACTATACATCACTGACCAGACGGGTTGGAATAGGGTTTGTTTCAAGTTTTCCTTCTCTTTGTAGTGATATTTTCCTGAATAGTTTGGTCCCTTAGTCGCCTCTTACGACATCCACGGGATAAATAGGGGTGGTAACATTATTTATATTCTTAATCCGTCAGCACACGGACGTTTTATGATCTAGCCTTTGATAAAATTTTCGTCATTATTACACCCGTGTTAACAGTGGGAGCTTACCTATTCAAATACACTAATCTCTAGTAAACCTAGAAATCTAATTTGCTGCGTTATTTTCGAATTTGGTAACTCAATTCTCCAGAGAACATGAAGAGCTATTAGAAATATTTGTAAAGTTATTGAGAAAAGACTGAAGTAAATAAACCCTTGAGTACATATAATAAATTACTATATAATAAAAACAACTAATTACATCAATAGTACACACAGAGCCTACTTCGAGCTTAACAAGATGATACCAGCTGATGCAGCATCGTTTCTACAACAAGATCGTAATGGCGTGCTTAGGGTGCGATCACAGATGTGTCTGCAACTGGTCTTATTATTCATTGTAACATTATTTAGCTAGGAGCTTATTACCCCATTCCATTGAGGCAGAGGGAAAGAATTATTAGAAATTAAGAGTTATACGAGAAATAATAAAAAATGGACACATGGGGCAGTACTACCCTCCCACAGAAGACCAACCTAAAGCGTCAGCATTCGTGTTGTCGTGTTTCGTTGGTGTGTGTGAGACCGGAGGCCCATTGATGCAGGGGTGACAGTTATCGAGGTAACTCTGTAAGTTTTACACTGTCACGATGACTGTCATGCCTTTTACGTCCCCAAGCGGGGTGTGAAAAAGCATATCACTAGGCCGCCATAGCGTGAATCACCATACTGCATTGTCTGTATTTGCAATGAGTATGGTGACCACAGCTCTTGGATTCTATTCATGTTTTCCATCAGGCAGAGTAGAGTCACTTTGGTAGACTGTTAATATAGAAAAAAAATGTAGAAACATCTCATACACGGCTGCACCGAAGACTTAAGCTGACCTTGTTGCTTCGAGCGTTTTGCTTCGCTGAGTGTTGTGAGTTCGATCTCCACATGAGACAACACGTTGCGCGATCCACAAATCGTTAATCTATTTGTCCTTTTGTAAAATCCCCGCGATACAATATATGTTACTAGTGCGGGTAGAAGTGTGGTAAAAACAGAACAAAACGCGGCCACTGATAATCGTGTGATCTACCCACATCGAATGGTATCGAATTAGATTTGTTGGAATTGAAAAATTACTATTTTTTTACTTTTATACATATCACACATCTAAGTGGTCCAAAACTGGACAGAGTTTGTACTGTTCATAAACATACATATATATATATATTACACAAAAATAATGATCGGGGTCAACCGAAACCACGACCTCTGACCTAAAAGTCAAGGTTAGTAATCATTAGAACAACATACTCTATTAGAACTTCACTGAAGTTATATATTTTTAAGACAGATTTTGAACTCGGATAAAACACAAAAAACAAACAGTTGATGTTCTCGAGTATGCGCAGGCGCCACACATTGACACAGGTGTCTAAACAATGAGCACTTCCGACAGCTTTCTCCAAAGCTGGTCGGCGCTGCTTCTGCCCTTGGGCGACTTTTGCCCAATCTGGGTGGAGCTAGCGTGGCGACGAGACGGCTATACACGGGGGTTGTCCGGTCAATGGCGCTGTATGGTGCACCGGTGTGGGCGGTGGCTCTGACCGCCCAGAATAGGGCTCGCCTCTGGCGCCCTCAGAGGATATTGGCGGTTAGAGCCATACGCGGTTACCGCACCGTATCGACGGAGGCGGCGTGCGCCTTGGCCGGAACTCCCCCGTGGGATTTGGAGGCGGAAGTGCTCGCCGAAGTTTATCGGCGGACAGCTGACTTCCGGGCGGGTAGCGGCATACGGCCCCCGCCCGAAGAGATACGCGAGTGGCGAGAGGCCGCTCGTCGAGCCACGATGGCTCGTTGGTCGTCCCGGCTGGAGGCTCCACGTGCTGGCTTTGCCGCCGTGGAGGCTCTCCAGCCGGTCATCGCCGAGTGGGCGGGGCGGCAGCACGGGACCCTTTCCTTCCGACTGACGCAGGTCCTTTCCGGGCACGGTTGCTTCGGGAAGTATCTGCACTCGGTCGCCAGGAGGGAATTGAGTCCCGCCTGTCACCACTGCGACTGCAGTGAGGACTCGGCTCAACACACGCTAGCGGTTTGTTCCGCCTGGGCGGCGCAGCGTGGGGTCCTCACTGCAGTTATTGGAGGAGACCTCTCGCTACCGGCCGTCATACGCTCCATGACCGGTAGCGACAGTTGTTTTACCGCGGTCGCAACCTTCTGCGAAGACGTAATTTCGCGGAAGGAGGCGGCGGAGAAGGCCCGGGAGGACGATATCTACTCGGACCCAATTCGCCGCCGGCGAGCCGGGCGGCGGAGGCGCGCATACCAGCGCCTCATGCCGCCTTGAGTGTGGCCGCGGGTGGACGGGATGGGTTTTCCCCTCCATCCGCTAAAATGGCCAGCCGCGAGGAGGCGACGTCCGCGTGTGCCGTACGTCGCCTAAAATAGAGAGTTTATCCGCAGATGGTGCCCGAGGTAGCGGGCAGGCGCTAGGAGGGATCTGGATGTCGTAATAGCAGCGGTTCCTGGATCCCTCCTATCTCAGGCGCAGAGTGGCACACCGTGTGGTTTTAGTCGGTCCGATTCCGACACACCACCCCGCCGTAAACCCCGGTGGGGTGACGGCCCGAGGGGGTTTCCACACGTTAAAAAAAAAAAAAAAAAAAGGTGTCTAAACAATGTAACCGAATCTCTCCGTGACGTCACAGTGACAAATAAACTAAATGATATTGCGTTTTTTAACCCTCGGGTTTTTTTATTGTATTTCAAAGTAAAGTAAAAATAACAATGGTACCTAATGAATTTATGAGTCGCCTTGCGTATTTCGTGGAAGGGATTATTTTTTGTATTTATTCGGCTGGCAATATTATCGACAATAACTAATACTAATTTTTAGAACTTTGCGTTAGAAAGGTATTTCGATTTGTAGTTTACAATATAATACATAGGCTGTACAAGTTGTCAGACGTGACAGCTTGCTGTCATGACTCATACAAATGAATTGTCATTGTTGTGAACAAGATGGAGTAGTACCATATTTTTAAAATCAAAATCATTTGTTTATGATTTTTTTGATTCGTTAACAAAATGTTGCTCAACTGTTTAGTATACTAGTAAGTTCATTCATAAAACGTATTTCATCTTATCGTTTTTTATGTAATTTATATTTTAATTGCCTCGGTGCGGGTTAATGCGACTGCTGTGCTTGAGATCTCGGGCTCGATTCTCAAGTCGAACCAAATGTTTGTATGATCTGCAAATATTGGTTTCGAAGTTTGGATGTTTTCTAAGTATAATATGTATGTATTTACAAAAACAAGTATATAAATATTCTATCAGTCAGTCTAATTATCATAGCACAAGCTCTGCTTAGTTTGAAACGTTGTGTGGCAAATGTCCGAAATATTTATTTATTTTATGATAACTTGAAAATGTTTTCGGACATCTGACACACAACGCCATCTAGTCTCCATCTAGGCAGATTTAAGCCTAGCATGTTTAGAAAACTCATATATATCCATTACATATTACTAGCGGTACAGGATCCGCCATTCTACTTTACAAAAAAATATTGTTCACCGTAAGGGTATATGAACCAGTTTTTTAGTAAGTAAATTTGAACGTTAGCCTATGTGAAATACTGTTCAATGTCGCTTGCTCACAAACGTTCTACTTAGCTAGTACTGACATACAAAATGTATATATGTTTAACTAATCATTGATGGACAAACTATTGCTTTTGTATTTATAAGCGACTAGTAATTTATCAAAAAACTTATGCTATGACACTGTGAGGTAAAGAAGTAATTTTGGTTCCCTAATATTAAAGGAACATCTTCGTATCAGACCAGATATCCACTATTAATGGACCCTAATATATTTGACATCAGGAAGGGAGTGTATTTAAGTATTTTTATTCACGACACCTTGATTTGCGCGATGTAGAAGTAGTACTTGCAGCATAGTGCGGCATGCCTTCGTTAGATGGCGTTAAAATTTATTTCTGTTATGTGTAAAAATGTTGTTTAAAACTTTTTTTTTCAAAGTTTGTTATCTGCTGTGTACGAAATTGGAATTGTATTTCCAAATCTCATCATCATCATCTCAACGAAAAGACGTTCACTGCTGGACAAAGATTTCCCCTAAGTTTCTCCACAACAGCCAGTCCCATGTCACCCACATCCAACAGCTTCCCGCGACCCTAACCAGGTCGTCGGAGCACCTTCTACTTAATCTTATACTTATTAAAGACATTTATATAAATGACAAAGTAATTTAGTTTAATATTTATAAATTTTAATTTAATACATTAATCATTAATAAACGTATTGTATATCAAGTTGTGCTCCACACCTCCAGCACAAATGTTTCCGTCTCTTGGAAGTCTAATGTTCTGCGCACGCGCCGCTCGTTGACACAGGTGTTTCCAACACAATATAACAAGTGCCAAGTGACGTCATGATACCTACCGCTATTGCTATCCGTCGCTGGTTCTTCTTGCATACGAAAATAGATTTTTTATTTAATTGGGTATATTTGTCACTTGATGACAAGCGACTACCGCCTTCCATAGACACGTGCAACTCAAGAGGCACAAGTGAGTTACTGCACCCTGACTGCTCCACCACCGGACCACTACTAATACAGGAGTGCGGATTTTTATCTTAAGAGCCTGTCAAAGTGACTCTACTCTGCCTGATGGAAAGCATGAATAGAATCCAAGAGTTTGTGGTCACCGTACTCATTGCAAATGCTGACAACGCAGTATGGTGACCACTATGGCGGCCATGTGAGATGCTTTTTACACCCCTCTTGGGGACGTAAAAGACATGACAGTGTAAGGCTTACACAGTTACCACGACAACTGTCACCCCTGCATCAATGGGCCTCCGGTCTCACACTCGCTAACGAAACACGACAACACGGATGCTGGCGCTTTAGGTTGGTCTTCTGTGGGAGAGTAGTACTGCCTCAGTCGAGCCGGCCCGCTCGTGCTGAAATCAGCGTGGCTCTACTTCCTAGAAAATGCGAGTTGCGAGTTTAATTACAATTGAAAAGAATCAAAAGAAAATATGAACATCATTTTCTCATAGAATAAGTTGGTAACATTTCGTGCATGTGTCTAACAATCAATTCAGTTTTTATTTTATTAAGGATGCGTTCATTTGAGCTGGCCTGTTGGTCTGATGGCTAGTGATCTTGCTTGTGAAACTAAACCAGCCATTTGCCAGCCATTTTGTTTCTGTCTTGGGTAGAAATTAGACTTACGACCTTTAGATTAGCAGTCACAATAAAAACATTTATCATACATAATATTTATTATTTACATTTCATGTATAAACTATTCATTATTATTAATTATTAAGTATAAACTAACAGGGCCGTCCCAAGGCAAGATGGAGTGACGATATCCGCTTAACCCTAGGACCATACTGGACTAGAGCTGCAGAAAACCGAGGTTATTGGAGAGAGCTGGAGGAGGCCTATGCCAAGAGGCACACCGAAGTGCGAGATATAATTTAATGCATTCAATCTAAATGAAAAACCAGTAATTCGGAATAAAAGGGCTTTATTTTTATTATTCTCTTTATTACATTTAAATATACAATTGATTACATTTTTAAATATATAAAAAATAAAAAATATTTAAAAATATAAATAATAGTAGACCACCGACATCGGGTACAGGGATCAAGATACCGGTGGTTAGGGCTCCAGAGACAGGAACCTCCTTACAATACGGGCCGTGTCAAGGAGGAATGCCTTCTGCATCAGACCCTTGATCCAACCTTCTAACGTGAGCCTCTTAAGGTGTTGGTCGAGGCTCTTGGCTATCAATCCGTGAACAGATATGATTATCGGAACAATGATCACCGAATCCACATTCCACATATCGGCAATCTCGTGAGACAGATCCAAATACTTCAATTGTTTTTCTTTTTCAACTTTCACGAGATTCTCGTCATGAGGAACGGCGATATCGACAATCATTGCGCGGCGCTCTAATCGATCTATCACCACAATATCAGGCTTATTGGCAACAATAGTCCTATCTGTGATAATAGATCGATCCCAATATAACGTAGCACGACCGTTCTCGAGAACTGGGTCGGGCACATACCTGTAGTAAGGCACTTCAAAATTGACAAGTTGGTATTTAAGGGCAAGTTGTTGGTGTACAATCCTAGCTACTTGATTGTGCCTGTGCAAATACTTACCATTAGCAAGACGAGAACAACCAGAAATAATATGCCTAATAGATTCTCCAGGACGGTGGCACGCCCGACAAATGTCAACCGTACTATCTTTCAGGATATATTTCCGGTAGTTATTCGTCATGATAACTTCGTCCATTATTATAAGTATAAACTACTACTGCCTCGTTATTCTAGCGGTTCGCGTATGCGACTGCCTCAAGAGGTCTCAGGTTCGATTCCCGCGACAGGTCAAAAAGTGATACTGAGTTTTTCTGATTACAGAAATAGTTAATAACAACCCGGAGTTTGGAAGTTGGATTCTTAGCTCCCGTGCCTTGGAGAGCACATAAAGCCGTCCCGCGCCTGAATATATAAATTCATTATCAAACGAAGACGCGAGGCAAATTAATAAAGAAAAATCATTATACAGCCGTAGTCGCTACAGAGCCACGGTGGACGGTAGCAAATTTTAATATAATTGAACTGACTGAAAAATACGATCGCCATAACTGTGAAGAAAAGTTTAATATATTTGACTGTCTGTCTATTCACGGAATCAAACCCTTTATGTGACAGTACTTAGACGGCAAGAGACGACAACGAGACGAGATGGAATATAAAATTATTAAAACTTGACTTAACCTCGCACATGGTAATCTGACTGCTCATAAACTTATTGTATATTGCCAAATCTATACATATAATTATACATATACTCGTTCGCGTGGTGGCCGACATTAGACACCGTAGAAGAGTGTTTACAGTAAGTTTAAAAATACGTCTACATTTCCTTTTTGCACTCTAAGGGCGAAAAGTTTTAAAAATCCTTTTCAGTGCAAATTTACGACCTGAGGAATATTTGTGCCAAATTGCATGTTTCCAGACGTAACGGTCAGTAAATTAGCTTGTCAATTTTTTCTTTAATAGAAGTATTAGGATAATTTACACTCAAACACCATCACCGCCTTACATCCCTCACTTCACAGAAGTGTCCTCAGTGCAAACTCCATCATTCCACAACTTTACAAACTGCTCAAAGGTTGCAGCTCCCTGGTCTGTATACACACTGACTCGCTTACGAAATCGCAATAACGTACTAAATATTAAATAAAAGTATTTAATTTGCTTTCGCCAAAACCTGTATTGTATTTTTAGCATAAGCACACACTGATTGTTATTTACAGTGCATGTGGTGCTTACCTATAATGAATTGTAACACTATGCCATTTCACACTCTTGTAAAATGTCTTTTAACTATGAAACAGTGTATACAATTGTTGGTGAGCCAAATAAATAAATAAACACAAAACACAATTCATATAAACACAAATTATATTATTTTTTTCAAATCGATTTATATATCACGGAGTTCTGCAAATTTTTTCGTTTTAAAGTTGATTAAAAAACAAAACACATCAATAAAAATACAAATAACACTCAACAGAACACAACTTATCTTATAAACGTTCGTTTATCGCAAATATTTCATCATCCAACAGCGGCCAACATAAGGCCCAACAATATACCGTCCCGATCCATCACGGCTAGTCGTGAACACTAAATCTCACAACTACCTTATTGGAATTTCCCTGTTACAATTTATACGTAAAGCCGGAGACACACCTGCGGCACAGATGGCGCACAGTTATTGTTGACGCAGATGTGGAACGCTCCATGTACCACAGCCTTTACGACGGGGGGTATTTAATTGAGTTTTGGAACGGGAAAATGGCGTTCCATATTGGAGTGGTTTCTTTAAAGTTTTTCTTTCAGTAACGTAGCTGAGTGTAAGTCGAATATTTTTTATTGAGTACACTTTCATACTTCAGTGGTAAACCAATAATATATTGACGGACTACCAAGCCAGAGGCCGTGGGTGTAACTTTTACACAATATGTATGTATTTAGAAATTTATAAGAACTTTTATACAGTTAACAGTGCTAAGTTCATTCATTCAATTCATTCGTTCATACATTCAATCAAGTCATTATTATTATTACAATCATATTAAAAAAATTAGACGCTATAAAACAAAAATGTAATGACCCCAATGACCTGATGAATTGAAAGTCTCTGCGGTGATGAATCGGTCTGCTATTCAGAGCAAATAATATAATTTTATATATATGAGCATACATAAAAGATATTCAAACTTTCAAGAAAAGAGTGTATTCCTTTCTTAAAGGCCAGTGTTTCGAAACAAAGATGTACTACAGCGCCATCTACCGAAGACATACTGAAGTACTGAGTAACTAATGCTGTATCGCGATATAGAAGTTCTCACGTCGACCTAACATCAATTATTGCACCTCACCCTGCCAAGTATAATCACCTCATGGTCGTAAGATCCTTTCTTCGTGTTGGAGGGACATGACACTCAATCCTCCACAGACAGTATTCATAAAAATATATATGGAATTATTATTTTATGTACAACGTTTACCAATCACCTAGTTTGAACAAGAGAACCCAATGCGGGTTTAAGGTGACCTCGATGTGGGCAGAACGTCGAGCGTGTTTTGTAATGCGGGCGTTACATTGTCATTGGAGAGGTATCTACTAATGTAGTTAATATATTATATATTAGTTCATGTACATGTGTATATTTTTTGTTAGTATAACTGCCTCGTTGGTCTAGCGGTTAGTGTATGCGAATACCGATCTAGAGCTCTCGGGTTCCATTTTCGGGTCGGGTTAAAAAGTGCTATTGAGGCTTTCTTGTTCGAGAAACACTTAATAACAACCCAGACTTTGGGTCTTAACCCCCATGCCTCGGAGAACACGTAATCTATCCGTCCTACGGCTGATATTACCTCGGTCGTGCCGGATAACTCCTCATCGGGTTATGAGAGAGAAGGGACAGAGGGTGCACCTGCGTTTGCACACACGCTTGGGCATTATAATATCTCCTGCAAGAGGCTGATGACGATAATGTGTATGTCCGTGTAGTGACAGATTAAGAACACAGAGTGCCACCACTTCTATTCGTCCTCATTACGTGAAACCAAAATACTGTTGATAAATGGGCGTTTAATGTCTCTGCCTACCCCTCCGGGAAACAGGCGTGTTTTTATGTATTTATGTATGTATATAAAACAGTCATTAAAGATATACATAATTAACAAAAGACAAGGAGTGCTCAAGAATCAATTTAAACAAATGAAGTATTCATACAGTGTTCAGCTTCAAATGACTTGTGAACAGAAGAAAAGAAATTGAATAGTTCAAGAGAAATGCACAAATGAAAATATGTCATATACTAACTTAGTGTCAATAATTTAAGTTTACCCAAAGAGTTATTAAAGTGATCTATCGAAGTCTTTATTAAACATATCAAGTGAATATATGAAATTATTGTAAGTGTAATTGGGTAGATGACTGTATCGTAAATAAATACCAGTGTCCACTTCATTAAAACTAATATCGCGAAACATCTCGGTAAATACTATTAACATAGCTGTTTATTATTATTACGAATTTCAATCAAATATACAGTGAAATATATTGTTCAATTGAGTAGTCTAAAACAGTGACGTCGCATTTAGTACATTTTTCATACAAAATTGTCGTTTTGACAGATGATAAAAAGTAACTAATTTGACTAAGGTGTCATCTATCGTATTTTAGGTGACGCGAAGATGTTTGGTACGGGACGTACGAACTGGAAGTGAAGCTTTGGTGAAAAAGTAAATTTTGGAGAGAAGAGACGACGAAGTAATATTATTACTTTAAATTATATATAAACAGTTTATGTCAAGTTCTTTACGGCGATTGAAACTAAAATAAGATAATTCTGATTAAGTGACGTAGTGTATGACAGACCGTGGAAGTGGTGATTTAGATTTTAATCAATTTTCTTTGAATTTTTTCTACCCGATCAATATGACACTTGTAATAAGGATTCCACATGGTGCAACTAAAATTAAGAATTGATTGAACATAACTAAAAGACTTTTAGTTTGTGTTTAAAAATTCTATTTATGAATCCCAAACTTCTGAACGCTTTAAGTACAATAAATAAATATTTCGGACATTTGACACACAACGTCACCTAGTTTCAAACAAAGCAAAGCTCGTGCTATGTTAACTAGACTGGCTGATAGAATACTTAAAACTTTTTTTTGTAAATACATACATATTATACATAGAAAACACCCAAACTTTAACAAATATTTGCAGATCATACAAACATATGGTCCGGCTCGGCAATCCAATCCAAGACCTCAAGCACAGCAGTCGCATTCACTACGGCTGCGCTACAATGCGCTCTATATGTAGTTTTATACGAAATATTTTAATAGCCAAGTCGTGAATTGCATGTACGCGTTTTAGGGAACCATCGTTGATGTGATAATCAAATAATATATTCGTTTATTTGCGGGTAGAAGTCACTACGACACATTTGTCTGAGTGGAGAAACAACTGCTCTTTAAACTTCAGTAGTCAACACATATTTTTAGAACTTTTGTCTGTGTGTTTATGGGCGTTAATCTCAAAAGCGACTCAACCAATATGGATGCAATTTTCTTTACTGTATTGCAGTAAAATTCACCTAATATATAATGTTCATTTTATTTCAATCGGTTGACAAATAAAAAAGATATTTCAGTTTAAAGAATCACCGCTATAACTAGCAACGCGAGCGGACCCTAATGGAAAATGACGTAGATGCATATTTCTTTAGATAGATGGCTTCAGATATTTAAACAATTGATTTAAAATAAATAAGTATACTTCTTATTGTAAAATATGTTTATAAAATATTTGTTTTCCACCAATTTTGCGAGAAAATACTTCAAAGAAACATTAATTAAGAAAACATCGTAATAACCGCTGTTAAGTCTTTCTTACGTCTAACACACTCGTAAATGGAAAATGAGAATTAGTCCTAAAGTGTGTTATTTTAAGAAAATTATATTCGTATTCTTAAGTATACAATAAAGTATTTAGAAAATTTAACAGAATTAATTTTAAACATATATCACAGGCTTTCAAATTGGACTTTCACTCTTAAGGATGTGTGATTTTCTGTCTTTAAATAGAACCAAACGGGCAACTTACTCTCTATAAAAAAAAATGCAAATGGCGGCGTTGTGCGGTCATTTTTTCAGGTTACCTTACATAAAAAACAATTACCTTCTTTCTCCTTCTTTCTGTGGTATTCCGAGTTAACGCATCAAATTAAAAAAAAAATCAGATCAGACTCTGTTCCAGAGACTCTCAAAGAAAAATCCTCTTAAATTTTATTACATTAATATAGACAAATGAATGTTCCCCAAATGTATGTTCTCTGGGTTGCCATAACCGTTCAGTAAATGCACGCGGTGAGGCAAGCCAGTTAGTACATAATGACCTCCGTATCGGCACTCACAGCTGGTACCTGGCGCTCTTTGTGGAAACTAATAATATTTTATTTATTCCCATACATTATGCTTCGGTAATACTTCGGTGTTTTTCCTACGTTTGTGAAGGGCGTAAAGAGACGGGAATTTAGCAAGATAAAATCAATCGATTATTCGTAGTTACTAATTATCAAATTTGTATGGTTGTAAAGAAAAAATTATAAAAAATCAAGTCATGGGACGTCTGGCAGACGTGACACATGGCAATTATTTTGCTAAAACAGATAAAAAAATACATATGCCATATATAACATTGCAACACTATACTAGATGTTAGGTTACGTGACGTGGTGACGCATCATCACGCCCATACCCGGTCTGTCATAGACAGTGATCGGTCTTTGTAACCCATAGAGGTGTTGGACATCAACTAAATAGTAAATCACTTTATAAGGCATAGTAAGGTTTCATTTCCACCGAGTGACAACACTTTTTATTGGCACGGGTAACTTCAAGATAGGCCGCACAATTTTTGGGGTTTTTCGCTGTCATTAAAAAGTATAACTGTCAAAGTAGTGAGGTTTAAAAATAAATTATTAAATTATTTAGTGCCGACGTTTTTCAACCGTAGTTATGGTTTAAATTATATTTTCCGGTTGCTTGTGTTTTAATAACATCCGTTTGTTACAATGTATCTTGAATTATTTAATGTAACGTACATAAATCATCATAATGTACGGATAAATAATTGGACATTACATGTTTGACTTCGTCAGTAATCTTTATAAGATTTTGTGTCATGTCTAGGAAAATATTTTATTTAACAAAGAAACTACACAGGACAACGTCATTGCAAAAAAGAAGGAAAACTTTAAACAAACCCTCCTTTCTAAAGAGATTCTTATGTCCAGCAGTGGTCTGTTAAAAACTGTTTATGAGTTTCTTTGGAAATATTGTATACTCTATTTGATTGTACCCATTGCTTATTTCATAATCAAGTTTCTTTTGAACCGCTTTAACCAAATTCTAGTTATTTTGTGAGTACCTATGTTATCCGTCTGGCCAGCTTAACATAGTAGGCCAAAACCTCCCTTCTAAGGAGAAGCCTACGTCCAGTAGTGGACTTGCAAAGGTTGTTGATGACCTAGCTTCTTCTCCTAATAGGTAAGTTAACTTTTCTAAGTTTAGTTCGTATCGTTAGTGTATCGGCTTTAAGTCCGTAACTCTTCAATTGGAAGTCGGATCCTGCATCCACAGTGTTCAAAGCTGTTTTTTCTGCCTTCATCAAGAATCCATGTTAAACAGTGAAAAGAGTATATCTCTTGTAAATTGAAAATAAATTAATTAATAATCGGACATCTGTCATCGCCATCTTAGCTTCAACTACTGTACTATATAACAAGTAGATTTAACTGATGAAATACAACTCCGAAACAAACATTTGCAGATCACAAAAACACTTAGTTTGGACCCGGGAATTGAAACCGAGACTTCATGCACAGAAGTCGCATTCGCTCCCACTGTGCCATCAATGTGGTTAAAATTCTGATGGAAATAGGTGTCTTTATTAGTCTTAGTTTATAGTTTTAATTTATTCTAATTCTAAAAAGATATTGTCACTCGTTAAACATTTCGTTTATTATAGCTATCCGTCTTTTTACGTCTGCTATTAATTTTACGTCTTTTATCAAACATAATCTGATAATAGAAGACATTTTGAACGAGTATTACGCAATGGTCCATTCTGGTTGTCTGTAAGAGATTGAAAACTTCCATAACGCGATTCTATTATATTATTTTTTAAATCAACAATAACATTTCAGCCTACGTCATCTACTGCTGGACATAGGCCTCAAGACTCTCCACAATAAACAGTCCTGTGCTGCTCGCCTTCAATGGCTTCCCATAGCTTTCTCTAGGTGGACATAGGCCTCTCTTTAGCAAGGAGACTTTGACCTACTGTACCACGCCCGACAGACGGGTTGATTTAGAGTTTGTTTTAAATTTGCCTTTTTTTGTTGTAATGTTTTGCACCCTTAGTCGCCTCTTACAACACCCATGGAAGAATAGTGGTGGTGACGCTCTGTATTCTTAATCCGTCACCAGATGAAATTATTGTGTGAAAGTTTTTAATAAATTTCTAAGTTATTTGATACTTTTTACTGTTTCAATTCTACTTTATTAATTCAGTTCTGAATAACAGACTTTCCAAAACTAGTTTTAAAACTTATCTTTTTGATTCTACGGATGATTAAAAAAAAAACAAAAAAAGAAAGAAAAAATCAAAATTCTACGGGAATTCAAATCAGATCTTTTAGTTTAACACTAAAAGATACTTTTTTATAATAATTACGGAGATAGGTAAAACCTAGGAAACGAAATAGAACTTACACGATTAAAAAAAACAGTAGCAGTCGTGGGACTGCCGATAGAAGTGAAAACGGAACTATTAAGTTGAGAGTAATTAAAACTATATGCAAAAATTATATGAAATTTTTTATGTTTCATATATAGCTATATATAATATATAATATCATATATAATATATAATAATAATAAATTTCATATATAATATATAATATCATATTCTCCATAGCTATAGATATACTATTATCATTAGCATGTCGGTGACGCGAACCGAGGATTTTACCCTCTACCAAAACGCTCAACGCGCCTAAAGAAGTTTTCACTTCAAAAATATTTTCGTCATTTATGGTCAAGACTAAAATACTCTATGATCAAAGACGAAATTGTCGATGCTGATGTTTAAAATTTGGGAATTTGATTGCTTCTAGTGTCAATTACTTTAAAAGAGAATATACATATCTGTCGAAACTGTTCAAAAACATAATTTACATCAAAAATGGTCACCATACTCTTCACAAATGCAGACAATGCAGTATAGTGATCCACACTATGGAGGCCTAGTAAGACGCGTTTGGGCGTAAAAGGCATGACATGACAGTCATCGTGTCATTGTATTGCACACACCACGACAACTGTCACACCGCATCAACGGGTCAACGGTCTCAAATTGCCGAAATTAGGAAGAAATTCCCTGAAATAAGTGTTACTCTAAAGTCATAAGCTTAAATGATAGTAAACAAAGCGAAAGTTTGTGTGTTTGTTACTTCACAATCGAACGGCTTGACTAACTTTGATATTCAGGGGCCCTCTGTTTGTATGTACATAACCTCTAGGCTTACAACAACCTGAAATAACAAGAGCCTGAGACTGGCCGCCGGCGTTGTTTTTAGTGGAAAGACCACATACTCCTGGTTCCTGCGTCCCGAGATCCGAAGTCAGAGTCGGAGATCCGAAGGGATTTTCCGCCCCGACAAACAAAAACAAAAAAAGCTTACAACAAAGGTTTTTTATTTCAAATAAATATAGTTAGATGAGTAAGGAATTAAAGTATATTAGATATTACGTAGGTTATAACGTGGGGCGCACACACATATACATAAGACCTCAAAGGGTAAATTTTCGCAATTTTGTCAGTGAGAAACATATGTACATATAGGTATCAATACACAGGTAGAGTTTTAAACACACTCCCCGTCTTCAAACTCAAACGAACCAATATAAAACGAAAGAGTTTCTTCCAACTCGTGTTCTAGGACCATTTTTTACGTGTGGCAATCCTCTAAGTCATCGCGGTTAGCGGTATGCCGGAATCGAACCGATTAAAACCACACAGTGTGCTAGTTTACGACTGAAGTAGAAGGGATCCGAGAACAGCTGTTCAGACAGACATCCGGATTGTGTTCTTAGATCAAAATCAACCGCGTAGTTGAATTAAACTGTAGATAATAAAATATAGAGCCAGAACGCTATAGAATCATAACAAATGTGGGCGTTGACTTGAGAAAGGTAAAAGTTAGTTGATTTCAAATGCTTAATGACACCGCCTATAATGTCTACATTAAAAACAATTAGGAAAAAAATTAATTTGATGGAACATCCAAAATGACTCATCGACTTTGTAATTTTTTTTTCATATGTGACATATTATAAATATTATCACAGAATACTTTTCACTATTTTTTTAAAAAAGCTTCCATTTTCCTAATATTGTCCAAGTTATATTTTTGGTTTTTAATTGTTGAATCAGTATCGCACTTACAAAAACACGATATTAATTTACAGGAACCCAAAAACCAAAGATAATTTCAATATAGAGTTAAGTATATTAAAAATGCATGACATAAACAGGCAATGGTAACATGGATAGAGGTCCAAAATGAATACTCGTATGAAATCATATAAAACTTAATAAATTTAGATATATGTTTTTTTTCATATATTTCTAATACCAGTATCTAACAATAAATATCGTAAGGTATTACTGTAATTTACAATCTGTGTAATAAATTATATTTCATCGCTCACCTCAACGTTTTTGACAGCTGACAGCCAACAGCTTTCCCCGACTTTTTATTGCAGTCTTCCACAGTAACACGCACTATTGTAATAAATCACTTTACATTGAAACCAAATGTTCACGAAATAAACAAATCCAGCCAATGAAAAAAATATATACGCGTTAAATAACTGGTATTTAAACTTGGATTGTTTTTTTTCTCGTCGCGATCTGTCAGCGTGACTATGAACGCTATGATATTACGTACGTTCCATTCCGCGGTCGGTCGGGCACTGAGGGCGGGAACGCCTGCGTCTAAGCGCCATTTGGTAGGAAATCGCTTTTTTTTTCAACGAATATTGTTGAGCTGCTGGGCGGCAATCATTCGACCTGTGTATTTCACATTAGCGCCAGTTTGGGCTAATAAATTTGACAGGTTCTAACACATACTAATATTTAACAGATAATGTTTTTCTTTATTGCAAATATTTATTGAACAGTTTAATATCTATACGTCTAATGAGTATTTATTAACGAGAACGTTTTTGCAGTTTATTAAAAGTAATTGCTATTAATCTAATCTTACAAAATAAATATATTTTCATTTATCATACCTTTATGATTTTTGTAAGTTGCCGAGTTAGATCGTTTGAATAAAGGATGCATAAAATAAAATGATATTGAGGGAGTGGCTCTAACTAACAGTGACAGGTTTTCCATGGAAGCTTATCATACTGAACAAGGAGAAATGAAAATGAATTGCCTTTTTTTTTTCATCTTTATATATCGTACTAATATTATAAATGCGAATGTAAGTTCGTTTGTTACGGTTTCACGTGAAAACTACTCAACCGACCATCATGAAATTGTACACATTTTCTTAGAGGTATTAGAATGAAAGGATGATAGAATGGAACACTTTTATTTAAAAAAAAAAAGAAATATTTATTTAAAATGATCTGTTACGAAGTTTTATGTGGCAGAATTTCCACGCAAATGTAATAATATAAAATGAAGTCACTTTTAGTGCTTGTATGCTTAGATCTTCTAAAGTACGCTACGGATTTTAACTTGGTTTTCAACAATAAAAAGATTGATTAAAGGGGAAGGTTTATATGTATAATACATGCATATTATAGAAGAGAAAAATTGAGAATTTTAACGATTACCGTCTGAAGCCGGAACAAGTCGCTAGTATTTTCAAAGAAATAAATAGAAGTGTTTGTTTGGAATTTCAAAGGAGGAGCTTTTCACTAATTATATTTGAAAGTATATGCAGTACTTATACCTTTACAATTTTTGTGTCAGTCTGTTTGTGCCGGCTAATCTTTGTAACGGCTTAACAGGTTTTGACGGGACTTTCACTGGCAGATAGCTGATGTTATAAGGAGTAACTTAAGCTACTTTTTTGGAAAAAAACAAACTATATCCAATTGAAAAGTAACAAAAATCACAGGGCGTATACCACATAAATGTCAGAATCTAACAAGAATCTAACTATATTACTTCTACCCTATCTTTTGCCTCGGCGTCATTTTCACATCTCAACTTTCCATCAACATATCTTACTCCAGGTTATCTATTTCTTCACCAAAATCCATCTAATTCTTATATTTTACAGTCGCTTCAATAGGCTAGATGACACCTTAGTCAAATTAGTTACTTTTTATCATCTGTCAAAACGACAATTCTGTGTGAAAAATGTACTAAATACTAAATTGCGACGTCACTGTTTTAGACTACTCAATTGAACAATATATTTCACTGTATATTTGATTGAAATTCGTAATAATAATAAAAAACTATGTTAATTGTATTTGCCGAGATGTTTCGCGATATTAGTTTTAATGAAGTGGATATTGGTATTTATTTACGATACAGTCATCTACCCAATTGTCACAAAAGATGGAATGGTATAGCTCTATTGTTACAATTAATTACCTGTGGTAGGCATTATATTTGTGAGTTCTATAGCTCAAATGTTTCTGCTATCCTGATAGGCGTGTTTCTACTTGTTCCCCTATGATTAACTCGTAGGGTAATCCTGCCTGCCATACTACAACTAGAGCCGACGCAGGTGCACTTTTTGCGGTATAAGCAACACTTGCAAAGAGACCTGATCAATTTGTGTGCATCGATTTATGTCGATTACATTCGGGAATAATGAATTCGGATCAGGTCCGTATTAATTGTAAATCCAATGTTTGAGATAACGAGACAAGACAGAGGGCCTGCCAGGAAATTAATATATGTAAAATATTTATATGGTGTTGTCATAAATTCATTTGTACACACAATTATATATATATATATATATATATATATATATATAATTGTGTTTCTACTATTTGCAGCGATAAGTATTTTACTCACATGCTACTTTTTCTACTTTTTAATTAAAAAAACACTAGACAAAGGCAACACTGGCCTAGCGACTGTCCAGCTGTCGCAAAACGAACGTTATTCCAAATTCAAATAATACTTATTTGCTCAGTTGTGCACCGGGTTGTGTGCGCGACGCACGTGCCTGCAGCTTAGCGACTATTGGCACAGATGGTAACAAGCCTTCTATTTGTTATATAATATTGTATTTATTACAGAACATTAATGTTTGTATTGTTTTTATTTATTGTGTACCAACTGTAATATACATTGTGTCAAAAGAAGTCATGTATCAATTATATTTCCTTAACAAACACTATGAGATATAGTCATGGCAAAAACAAATTATCATCTTAGCTGATAG
This sequence comes from Hypercompe scribonia, assembly GCA_949316085.1. Lineage (NCBI taxonomy): Eukaryota > Metazoa > Arthropoda > Insecta > Lepidoptera > Erebidae > Hypercompe > Hypercompe scribonia. Next base: position 1,299,020 of record OX438986.1, read on the forward strand.
ACAACTGTCAAACATTGTGACGTCATCGAGTAAAGAACATTGTCCCATGTAATATGTACTAAACCTGTGTCGCACAATGAAATTTCTCGCTATAATTTGTATAAATATGTTTCGATATCAGATCTTTTGAAAGTGATTGGTAAATTTTACATACATTTGAAATTATAAGCATTAGTATTTTATTGTATTTTGACTGGCTCGGTTGCACAACGGTAGTGAATGCGAATGCCGTACTTGAGGTCGCGGGTTCGATTCCCGGGCCGGACCAAACATTTGTATGATCTGCAAATATTTTTTTGGCGTTTGGGTGTTTTCTTTGTATAATATGTATGTATTTACAAAAGAAAAAGTATATAAGTATTCTATCAGTCAGTCTAGTTATAGTACAACCTCTGCTTAGTTTTAAACTAGATGGTGCTGTGTGTCAAGTGTTTGAAATATTTATCAATTCATTTATTATTTATTACCTCAGTGGTGCAGTGGTAATACAGTGCTTGAGATCAATGGGTTCAATATCCGAGTTGGACTAGATGCTTATATAATCTGAAAATACTTGTTTCATACTTTGGGTGTTTTCTATGTACACATCAGAAATATCAGTTATCTAGTACTCAAATTGTGCACTAGATGGCGTTGTGTGTCTGATGAAGAAAAAATATTATCTCTTCGTGGGAAAACGATGCTCCAGCAAAAAAAGAGGACCTGATATCACTCTGGTCAAGAGGACCTATATGAGTGGCAACATGGCTCTGTCTACCCTAGTGGCTTCTTCCACCATAAGACGGATATGTGAGTGTGTGACTACTTTCTCTTGAAGCTACGTAAGTCGTAGTCTTCTTGCCGTTGTGGCTTTTTGAGGCATATCTAATAGCACGAGAATCGTCAGATTTGGCATCTGTTGTTCTTAATTTACTGAAAGAAATATTTATACGAGTAACGAATATTAGAATGTACGAAATCAAACTATTCTTGTTGTGCTCGGCATATGTAATATTACATAAGAGACTAAAGTGTATTTAAAAAATTCATAATTCATAAATTTTTAAACTTAAAAAAAATAAGAAAAACTAGGGAGACTCTGTGCCTTCCTATGATGTAAACAAAATAATGAACCATATTAATTTATTCGTCATATTAAAATAAGATATATACCATTCAACAATTTTCTTTTCAGATTAATTACGCACACCAAAATTTCATTTTTAGGCGAATCTAAGAACTACGAGATTTCTGCATTTAACAGTGAATACTTCCGAGCATCAATTTGTGCCTAAAATTAATAAAATTTAAAAGAAAATTTACAAGGTTCCCATCAAGAACTCAGGGTCCCAAACCAACCTCACCTACAAGTGGTGCACCTACCTACCGACGGATGAGACTCTGGCAAACAAAACATCCTCAGCAATAGTCTCGCCACCTGTTACTGAAACCAAAAACTGACGAAAAGTGGGCGTTTAATATGTCTCCGCCTACCCTTCCGGCGAAACAGATATTTATAAACGTATGTATTTATAAGGTAGTAGAGCCACGCTGATTTCAGCACGAACGGGCTGGCTTGACCGGGCAGTACTACCCTCTCGCAGAAGATCAACCTAAAGCGTCGTGTTTCGTTGGTGAGTACGAGACTAGAGGCCCATTAGTGCAGGGGTGCAGTTATCGTGATAAATGTGTGAGCCTTACACTGCCACGATGACTATCATGCCTTTTACGTTCTCAAGCGATGCGTGAAAAAGCATCTTGCTAGGCCGCCATAGTGTGGGTCACCATACTGCATTGTCTGCATTCGCAATGAGTATGGTGACCACAGCTTTTGAATACTATTCATGCTTTCCATCAGGTAGAGTAGAGTCACTTTGGCAAGTTCTTAAAAAAAAAAGCGTCAAGATCACAAACAAATATCAGCTGTCTAATAACAGTAATTAGTAAAATAAACATTATTCAAAGAAATCATTGATACGATGCCGCTACAAGTTAAACATTAGGGTGATTTAGAGAAACCTGACACTGAAAGGGCGTTACTAGTCGATTAGAATCACGTCAATAATTAAATATTCATTTTAAAGCAATAACAGTCTACGATTGTCTATGGTTCGAATGTTTTCCGTTGTTAATGATGTGATAAAACTATTAATTCATGAGAGTTTTCAACAAAACGGTTTTTTATCGAATAGTGTAAATTCCTACTAATATTGTGTAGGAATGTAAGTTTGTTTGTTACGGTTTCACGCAAACACTACTCAACCGATCATCATGAAGTTTTATACACATGTTCTTGGAGGTATTAGAAGTAACATAGGATACTTTTAAATAAAAAAATAAAATTATCTGTTACGAAACTTAGTATGGCAGACCAAATTCCACGCTAGGGAAGCCGCGGACAAAAATTATTAATAAATAGAATATTAAAGTGTAAGCTTATTCGGTTCTGGAGCTTATAAAAAATCAAATCAATCAATCAAAGAACACATACGCTATATTTATATACACTTTTTTTTTCTATATTAAGAGCCTGCCAAAGTGACTCTACTTTGCCTAATGGAAAGCATGAACAGAATCCAAGAGTTGTGGTCACCATACTCATTGCAAATGCAGACAATGCAGTATGGTGACCTACACTATGGCGGCCTTGTGAGATGCTTTTTCACACCCCGCTTGGGGACGTAAAAGGCATGACAGTCATCGTGACAGTGTAAGGCTTACATAGTTACCACGATAACTGTCACCCCTGCATCAATGGGCCTCCGGTCTCACACTCACCAATGAAACACGACAACACGGATGCTGGCGCTGTCTTCTGTGGGAGGGTAGTACTGCCCCGATCGAGCCGTCCCGGTCATGCTGAAATCAGCGTGCTCTACTACCTAGTGAAAAACACTTAGACCCACACTGTGACCAAATAAGTGTATTACGACCACAGTTTGATCTCTTTCTAGGTGTTATTTCATAGTAATTCGGATGTATGAGTATATTGTGATTAGAGTGTAGTACTTATTGAATAGGCTAGATGACACCTTAGTCAAATGAGTTACTTTAGTTCATCTGTCAAAAGGACAATTTTGTATAAAAAATGTAGTTAATACAAAATTGTGACGTCACTGTTTTAGACCACTCAATTGAACAATACATTTCACTGTATATTTGATTGAAATTCGTAATAATAGTAAAAAGCTATGTTAATTGTATTTGCCGAGATGTTTCGAGACATTGGTATTTATTTACGATACAGTCATCTACCCCATTTTGGAAAAGTATACAAACCAATTTAATACTTTTATTTATATATTTGTTAGTAGTTTGCCTACCATTGTACAGGCCTAACGTGGAATCAATTGTTATTGTCATAACCAAGGACATGGTTCAACTCTTAGCATTCGTTTTAAGCCTCTGTAGAGGTAACGTAGCTTGTCTACGCCGTAGCCAAGAAAACAAAATGACACAGCTTACGATTTGAAGACAAATATATTTTTATTTTTATAAGATTTATATAGTCAAATATGAACACTTGTTGTTCACAAAAAAGATACTTTATTTAAGAATACAAGTTTTTAGCAGGACAGTATGTCACTGGCAAGATGGTACTAACAGAATGAACAGAATGACCAGAATGAATCATCTAATTCTTAAACTTAGCTTACATACTGGATTACAGTGTGTGTGTGTGCTGTCCGTGTGATGGGACCCACGGGTAGCTTCTTGGTACATGGTAATTAATTTAATGTGTTTGGTCTACATTAGTTTTATGATGATTATACTAAATCGGTGTAGGTGTCAAATTGCTTATCGGCAGCGTTGGTGGCGTGATGCGCCCTTAGTGTACTAACACAGTTCTGAGTATGGGGTCGGAATGCATAACTCCTCCCTCCGTAAGTTCAAAATCATCATCTGATTTATGAGGCTGTTGATTTTGTCCTTTGCATAACAATACAATTTTATATTTATACAGAATTACAAATAGTACAAAGGTAAGTATTAAGTAAATGATTAGAGTCCATAAACTAACACTATGCACTTTCACAAAATGACTTTCAGTATGTAGCACTTCACTTTTCCTGCTTAAAACGTGTGATAAGAACTGTAGATTTTCCAAGTCGATGTTATCTAAGTTGATTGGTTTCTTCAAGACATCCAGTGGAGTGACAATTTTAGGCCAATGTATATTAGGTGTGCTTGTATATATGATTTCGCCTGCTTGTACACGACGCTTGCGTAGAGTAAGTTTTTCGATCTTGATTTCACATTTATTATTTATGGTTACTATGTATGTACCCATAATATCATGTTGGCTCATGTCGTTCTCGCAGATCTCGGTGAGAATAGTTTGACGACCCGTAAATAGTATCCACGAGTCTGGCTGTATGGATTTCAACTTAATGTCTTCTGCTTCGACTGATAACGGGGAACATGATGTTATCCTAGTTGAAAACTTCATTAAGTCTTTGATGCACTGACTTTCGTCTTCAAACGAGATGTGGTTTTCATAGCACAAGAATTTTCCTTCGTCGACTTCTTTGCACGGCTGAGAAAGTGGTAAAGTTTTCGACCCTTTTGTAAGGATATAGGGATGTTTCGGGATAATTAGGAATGTACGGTTTGGACCAGAGTTGTACATTGGGAAAGGGTGTAGTCTGTAATATCCAAACACATCTAATTGGACTGTTGGAACTGACATGATAAATGTTATCTGTTTGCTCTTTACATAGGCTTTTATATTTATGCAATTTTCTATATTAATCAAGTTGTCCTTAGTGACAGGAAAAACTAATCTGTCGGTTTCCTCGATTTCTTTAAGGATGTTAAACAGTTCATCTGAGTCCAATATAGATTGGTGTAATACATTTAATCTACTAAATGCTACAGCAGTTTCCACTTCATCCAATCGTGTTAATATTATTTGAAAATTATGAATTATTAAATTAAACGTCTGCAAGACAAGCTCCTTGCTTCTTTGATACTGGGTCTTATTTAAAATTTCTTCTATTTCCCTGATAGTTTTATCTAGTACAATAAAGTTATTTCTTGTGGAATTCGTTAAGTTAACAAAAGTATCAACTATTTCGGAAATTAAAGTAATCTTATTGACAATTGCGCTTTGTTATGATTCTATTTTGTTAATCAAATTGTCATATCTCAAGGCATCTTCATTATCTAGGTTGCCTGTGATTGCTTTTATTATAGATCCAAGGGGATCAATGATACCTCTCTTTATTCTAACGTTAGGAACTAATTGATTATATCTTTCTATAGTTAAATTCATTAAATATTGGGTTTGTAGTTCAGCGTCTACTATATTATCGTCTAAAATGTATATGTTTAACTTATCTTTTATATAGCTAATGATTTGATTATATTTTTCTATATTATAGTTTAAAGTATTACTAACTAATGATGATCTAGTAGGTACTATAGGTATAGGCAGTACTATCGCAAGGCCCTATAGGCCTTGCGATAGTACTGCACCGATCGCAATGTTTGATGCGTCAGTGGTTAGAAGGAATGGTTTACTAAAGTCTGGAAACTGTAATAATGGGGCATTAGTTAATAGTTCTTTACATTTTTCGAATGAATTTATGTATTCCTCAGTTAGATTAACTTTATTCTTTTTCTTTAAACAATTCGTAAGTGGTTGAGTTACTTTAGAGAAATCTTTAATAAACTTACGATAATAACCTACTAGTCCTAAGAAACTTTTTATTTCCGTAGGGGTTTTCGGTAATGGGAAATCTAATACTGCCTTTATTTTATCATTATTTGGCTTTAATCCGTCTTTGGATATTGTATGGCCTAAGTATAGGACTTCTTTTCTTAAAAATTCGCATTTGTCTAACGTAACTTTTAAATTAGTTTCTCTTAATCTATCAAATATCTTTCTAAGTTTATTAATGTGGTCTTGTAAATTAGTTGAATATACTATTATATCATCTAAGTACACGAGGCAATGTATTCCTTGCAATCCTCTGAGTACGTTGTCCATAGCCCTTTGAAATGTAGCAGGGGCTGTTTTTAACCCAAAGGGCATTCGAGTAAACTCGTAATGACCTGATTGAGTAGTAAACGCGGTTTTAGGTTGATCGGCTTTATCTACTTCTAACTGATGGTAACCACTAGCTAAATCTATCGTAGAAACATAGGAAGCATTCCCTAATCTATCAAATAAATCTGAAATATTTGGTAATGGGTACTTATCGTCTATCGTTATTTCGTTAAGCCTTCTGTAGTCAATGACCATACGAAACTTTCGTTCGCCGGAGGCATCAATTTTTTTTGGTACAAGATGTACAGGGGCGCTCCATGGGGAGTGAGACTCTGTAATAACATTGTTTTCTAATAATTTATTTACTTGTTTCTGAATTTCCTCGTTTTGAGCTATAGGATGTCTATATGGACGGATATATATAGGATCTTCATTCTTAGTCCTAATCTTATGTTTAACTTGATTTGTAAAAGAAAGAGGGATCTCCTCACAGTGAAATATATCTTTATATTCCTCACATAGATTTGTTATGTAGGATTTTTCTTCATTATTTAAATGATCTAACCTTAACTTAGATAGATTACTTTGTAATATTTCTTCTATATTTAAATCTAAACTATCAGTATTATTAGTGTAATTAATATAACAAGATTCGTTTTTTTAATTTAATAGCATCCATAGGCCTATCAAACGTGATGGTTATATATTTTTGTGTTGTGTTTTGTATGACTGTTTGAGCAAACGAGTCTACACAATTTACAAAAGCGTCAGGCATGCGTACGCCTGGATAGAATTCGATTTTATTTAAAATAGCACTACCGTTTTTTAAAATTGTTGGGATTTTTACTCTTGATTCTGAACGTGGTGGTATTTTTATTTGATAAAATGGAGTATAACATATAGGAATGTCTACATATTTAGTTTTTAACACTTGACTCTTCATGTCAACACTAGCTTCTAACTCTTTCAATAGATCAGTACCTATAAGACCATCATATACTGAGTCTACGTCGTAAATAAAAAAGGTATGTTGAATACTAGTATTAAAAGTTTTAGTTAACGGTATGTGTATCGCTTCATTATGCTTGCTACGACCATGAGTACTAATTACTTCGAATAGTTTACTTATTTTATATTTAGAGAAAAACTGATTTGCCTTCGCGGGGCTTATAAACGAAAGAGTGCTACCTGTATCAATAAGAAATATAGAGTCTATCTCTGGTAGTTTAATATGAGGTAGTCTTAAGGAATTATTATAATTTAAATTAATTATTTCGGTGGATTTTCCTCGGAGGCTTCTATGTGAAAATTTGGGGAAACATTATGATGATCTAGTTCATCTTGTTCTAGCATATATAAATCATTTTGATCGTGGATCATATTATTTCTTACGGTTCTCATTGAGACATCTGCATCGTGTTTAGGTGGCGGTCGATTAATGCCAAATTTAAACTGCTGATTCGGGTTTGGTCGGAAAAATCCTGACTGTTTATAGTTGTTCAACGCTCTCGGAGACTGAGGTTGACTACTACCTATCTGCCTATTATTGAAAGTATTAAAATTAGGTCTATAGCCTTGAGGCTGTTGTGTAGTGAACCTATTATTATTCGGTACAAAGTTCGGCCTAAACTGTGGCGTTATTTGCGGTTTATTTTGTGGTATGTTAAATTTAAATGGTGTTGAAGGGACGTTAGGTTTAAAATTATTATTAATACCTCCTTGTGAATTGGGAGTTATTTGTTTAGGTTTATAATTCTTTAAATTGTATCGTGTTTGGAAGTTTACTTCCTTAGTTACGACGCTCAAAGCTGCTTCTAAATTAGTGCATTTATTTAACCTTACAAAACGCAGTAATTCTTCGGGTAAATTGTATAGGAAAACATTTAACGCGGTATTATTATAGATTATATATTTAGCTGCTTTGATACCCTCGTCGGTTAAAAGGTTTACCTTAGAAATTAAGGAACTTCTTGTATTCTGTATCCTATGACATAAGTCAATGTAAGATTCGCCGTTTTTTATTTTAATATTTTCTAATTCTATGGCTATGCAAGCCTCGGATCTAGGATCACCGAAATGTTGGACGAACAAATCTTTCAATTGTTCCCAGCTTGTGACGTTTTCTCTTTCGCTGACTAAAATTGCGGCTTTACCTATTAATCTACTCGTAATGCAATGGTACAGATATGTTAGTTGAGCGGGATTATTATCCCCCCTAAAACTATTTATAACATATTCACATTTATTAAATTAAGTAATTTTTCATCTCCGTCGAATCGCGGGATGATATTTTGGATCTCTTTAGGAATCAACTGGATCTGATTCATAATGAATTATTTAACAATTACACAATAATTAAAATTTAGGGCAAATAAATAACTAATACGTAACTAGCTATGTTTGTCTAGAATACGCGGCTTAATATTATCTTGTAATTCGGCGATTTTGACCAACTTTACAAGAACGTTTATTTGACGAGATTTAGTCCAATTAAACGTAAATAATTATGGGTGGTAAGACATAGAAAGGAGTAGGGTAAGGGTTTACTCACATTACGCTTCTCAGTTCCATGCTGATTCTGTCTTCTTGTCGTGTGCTCGTTGACGAATTTATTTGGTAGGTTCTTGCGGTTATGTCGTCTAGGCGTTAAGTACTAAGTTACGACCGATTTTTGTGTACGAAAACGAAGACTTTTCGCGACTTTAAATATCCGACCCCGCTGCGCCAGTCAAATATGAACACTTGTTGTTCACAAAAAAGATACTTTATTTAAGAATACAAGTTTTTAGCAGGACAGTATGTCACTGGCAAGATGGTACTAACAGAATGAACAGAATGACCAGAATGAATCATCTAATTCTTAAACTTAGCTTACATACTGGATTACAGTGTGTGTGTGTGCTGTCCGTGTGATGGGACCCACGGGTAGCTTCTTGGTACATGGTAATTAATTTAATGTGTTTGGTCTACATTAGTTTTATGATGATTATACTAAATCGGTGTAGGTGTCAAATTGCTAATCGACAGCGTTGGTGGCGTGATGCGCCCTTAGTGTACTAACACAGTTCTGAGTATGGGGTTGGAATGCATAACTATATACCATTTGACAACGTTTGACTATACAGGGGTTTAGGTGGTCACCACACCGTCTCTTACTGCACTGAGTGTTGTGGATTCAATCCAATTCAAATTTGTAATATATGATCGATAAAGTTGTTGTTCATAATTGTGTTTGTTCTTTGTGTAGATTCCCCCTCCCCCACTTACACACACAAGGAGTTATGATCAGCTTATCAGTTCCCAATTCACCAGCTTTACAAAAAACAGGATATATTCCTAGTTCTTGTCTTTAAAAAAATTGATTTTTATAGCAGATAAAATAGTAAATTGCCCCACTTTTCTGTTACTCACTTCCGTCCTTCTTTGAAGTGACTTCAATTGTACAAAGATGTTACCGATTAAAAAATATATGTGTATATATATAAGTTTATACTTGAAAATTACCTATATATACCTATATATATAATATTAGATTATTGTAATAATTATTTCAGCCACACAAACCCACTAGATTCATTCAACCATTACATTTTTCTCGACCAGATCGCAATGGAAATCAGCAAGGCTGGGCAATAAAACACCAGTGTTGTGTAATTAAAACGCCATCAGGCGGGCACGCGCGCGCCACCCGGCACGGACGTGACGTCACGGAGCGACGCCATTTGCATTTTTTTCGTCAACCGCGAGCGCGTGGTATCGTAGTGTTAAGTTTTGTCATATATGTAACATTTTATTCTACGTTAAATACTGACAACGTTTTAAAATGAATGAAAAATATTAGTGTGGATTAAGACCTTAAATAAACGACCAAGAAGATGTAACAGCTGATTGAAAGGAAAACCTACAACCCATCCGTTTTTACAGTGTAAATAGTTAAACTCTCCGTGTGGTGACGGATTAAGAATACAGTGTCACTACCCCTAGTCTTTCCATGGGCGTTGTAAGAGGTGACTAAGGGGACAAAGTATGCAAGACAACATCATTGCAAAGAGAAGGCAAACTTGAAACAAACCAGTCTGGTAGAGTAAGCTAAAACTTCCTTGCCAAGGAGAGACCTATGCCTAGAAGTGGACTATTGAAGGCTGTTGATATTTTTTTATACCGCGACGGTGGCAAACAAGCATACGGCCCGCCTGATGGTAAGCGGTTACCGCAGCCTAAGGACGCCTGCGGCACCAGGGGCATCACGTGCGCGTTGCCGACCCTTCAAAAACCTATTTACCCCCTTCTTGAAGAACCTCATACAGTAGTTCCCAGGGAAAGCCTCGGCAGGGAGCTCATTCCATAACGGGATTGTTCGCGGGAGAAAATTTCTCTGAAACCGCACTGTGCGCGACCATTTAGATTCTAATATATGTGGATGAGCTCCCTGACGATGGCGAGCGGTGCGATGGTAGAAAGTGGCTGTAAAGAAAGTGGAAAGAAAGTAGATAGAGCTGATAGACGAACAAACAGTTCACCTAACAGTAAATGACTACCGGTGCTCATACATGCGAGAATCTCAATAGTCACAAGCGTTTTAACAGCCCATGACGTGAGAGTAGGCTCAGTCCTGGAAGGTCGTAACAAATAAATAAATAACAAATATGTTTATTTCCACCACAAAGAACACATTGCACAATGATTGCTGTTATTTATAGACATTAGTACAGACGTGAAAGTTGTAGTTTGGGGTGGACTGGAGCCTAAACTAGGTTAAATTCAGGACTTCAGGATTCAGACTAGTATCATCATGATCCCGGGTCCTTTAAACGGGGTGTGAAAAAGCACTAGGCCTCCATAGTGTAGGTCACCATTGAATACATTCATAATTAAAATGGTGAAGACTGCTCTTGGATTCTACTCATGCTTGCCATCTGGCAGAATAGTCATTTTGGCAGCTATAGTTAATGAAAAAAGTCTGGAAATACCGCAGGTAACAATTTGTTCTAGAGATGGGTCGTGCGAGAGAAATCCTGTAATGTATAATTTGTGATTTCTCCAATTATAAAAATAATAAATATTTCGGACATTTGACACACAACGCCATCTAGTTTCTAACTAAGCAGAGCTTGTGAAAACTAGACTGACTGACAGAATACTTATATACTTTTTTTTTGTAAATACATACATATTATACATAGAAAACACCCAAACTTCAAAACAAATATTTGTAGATCATACAAACATTTGGTCGGACCCGAGAATCGAAGGCCTCAAGCACAGCAGTCGCATCCACTGCCACCGAGGCAGTTAAAACAAGTTAAATTGGATTATTGTTATAAGAAATTACCGCTTTCAAACACACAAATAAGTCAAAGATATTACAGTATAAACAATGACTTACTTTATGTTGTATGCAGCAACTGACCAAGTTATTTAATTCCATTTCCTCGCGCTTCACTCGAGTAATGTTTCTCTAGAAACTTATTTCGAAGTTAATTAAAAGTATGAGCATAAAATTGAAATCGTAATAACTGCATTTTTCAAGATGGCGCTGTTTCTTTTTAACAAAATGAGTCACAATCGAGGACACGAACGAAAATGGTAAGCATTGTAGTTTTAGCCATGACCATCTCTCCGTCTGTCTGCTTAGTTTTACTATTAGTACAAAATAACAGCCCTCTTGGTCTAGTGGTTAGCGATCCCGACTGCTAAACCGGAGATCGTAGGTTCGATTCTCACTCTGGACTAATAGTTCTGTGATCAACACGACTGTTTATTTGGTTATTGGTGTAATTTATCTATAATTTGTATATATTTAGATTTATTTAAACATATTTCTCAGCAGTCTGTTTACCATAGCACATAGCCATGCGTGAGATGTGTGAGGTTCTTTATAACTATATTTTTGAGTGTACAATAAATTGCAAGACTTAAATCACATGCGTGGCGTGATAAGTGTAGCGACTTCCACATACAGCGCAACAAAATACTTACTACAGCGCTATCTAGCGAAAATAGCGAACTACGGATTAAGGAACTACGGATCAACTATTAATCCTGAATCTCGATATAGAAATTCTCGCAATGATTAGTACACATAACATCCCAACATCAACCGTTGGGTCGCGGCCCGCCAGGTATGATTACCTCGCTTGGTTGGATGATTCTCCCTTTGTGTCGAAGGAATGTTTCCGGTTTTTCTAATCATGATATCATGTTTATAGTTTTCATTTGTCTCCTTCATGAAAAGACTAAATAATACTAATATAATCAAACCCTTAACATTTTCAGACAGCAAAATTAATCGCCTTTATCCTCCTATTCACATCAGCTTCAATACTCACCGAATTCTCCGGAGACTCCATCCGGCCAGATGTAACTTTTGACGACTATAATGACAGATTCGACCTCACATCCATGATACACGAGTCAAATAAAATGGACTATCAAGAACAAGAGCCTCTAGAAAAAGAAGAAAGCAGAAGAAGTTTGAAGAGTAATGAACAAGGGAACGGTGTTCTGGAAATGCTGACTGCTGATAGATCACGGAAATCAGCTCGGAGGTACGATAATAATTTTGCTTACCACGACAGAATGGATAGCACCGAAGGTGGAACAGCATTGGAGTATGAGCAGAATCTTAAGAATTTCATGAGTGATGGCAATTTAAAAAGCTACATAAGAAGTAGGCGAATGAATAGAGATAGATCGCAGAACCTTGTACATAATAATAAACTAAATGCATATCTTAAATATCTTCACAATGGAAGAGAACCAGGAAGAAGAGATGGTTCTGGTAACGAGAAGGATTTGTTAATGCATTATGGTGTACCTTTTAGGATGGATGTGGATGGTTATCTAAGAATGCCCTTAAATTAATTGTAAATAATTAAAATAAAGTAAAAAAGGTTTCTAATAACTATTTGTATTTAAAGCCTTGTCCTGATTGATTGGTTGACAGTTTAATCAGCTCAGAGCCATTTTTTTTTGTTGACTGGGTGGAAAATCCCTTCAGATCCGGGAGTTTCCCTGTTTCCTCTAAAATCCACCTAGGCAGCTGGTCTCAAGCCCAGAGCCTAAGCTGGAGCTGCAAACTTGACATTTTAAACTTTTTGTTTTAATGCTGATATTATGTAGTAAGTACTCGTTAAGAAAGGTTTTATGAAAATTTCAGCCTTAAGGGGTAAACTCTAACATGAACGATCATAAGGACGTTCGTCTTCTGACAAACTCTTATTATCTTCACCTATATGTTTGTTTGCTTGTAAGCAATTTTGTAAGCGTTTTTTCTATTTCTTTAACATTGAAGTTAAAGACTTTTTGATTTGTAGGTTTCATATGAGTTCTAGGTGTTGATTTAGAGATGCTTCGTATTTTGGTAAGCATCTATACACATAATGAATTGAAGGACCAGTTGATGGAGTAATGACTTCTTTACGAACACATGGGGTGCAATCTAAAGTAGGAGTAGACTGTAATCTTATGGCAAGTAGTTAACCATCGATCTAAATGTCCTGCTGGTGGAAATGTGGTGGTTCGAGTCGTTATTTTTCACTAATATCGGTTTGATTTCGTGATGACTGAGGCTCGTATGCTATCTGTACAGACAGGTCTACTCAAAACTATGGTGCTTTCTTCAAAAGGTCAACCCGAACTCTATATTGTACTCGCATAGTTTTAACATTGTTCACGGACCTTAAAAAAGTAACCTCTATGGTTTGTTCAGATGTTGCTTCCCAGAGTGAGTCTTAGGAAATGCCAGCGCCCTCTAGCTATAAAGTCTGACTGATAAAGACTTAGTTACAAAAATAAATTCATTGATCATTTACACAGTAAATAGTTGTCCATGAGCAACGGTAATTGGATATACCTTTTTATCTCTACTAAACCATCCTTGATATAATCAAATTTGTTACACCACACATCAAAACTGATGAACGAATATAATCGATTATAAATTCATATTGGATCTCATCCGAAAATGATCACCGGTGCCTATATTGTATATGAAAACAATATTTAACTGCGTTTTAAACCAAAGACCTATTTCCAATAGTGAACTATTATGGACTGTTGATGTTAATTGACAATCTTTAAACAAAAAATAATACAAGTAAACTTAAATACTCTTTTCTAGTCCTATAACCTATTTACACATACTATCAACTAATAAAAAATATAGAATTATACCTATGAAATCGACTTTTATTATGAAATAAGTTAAATATGTGTATTTCTCTATATATTTATCTCCACCAGAGGGTGCATTTGCAACCACTAGCAGTAAAAAAATTACACACCCCTCCCGGCGACCATGTCTGTCTAATTTTTTTACCAAACTTGTTGTATTTTCATAAAAGTAATCTCCTTTAGATCGTTTAATAAATGAAACGCCCTTTTGTTTTTGTGTCAAAAAGTCTTTTTCTTAATTTATTAAGTACATCTATATTTTAACACAAAGTGTCAAAACAATCATTTTTGTGGACCACAAGGCAAACAAGTTGACAGGTGATAAATAAAAAAAATAAAAATAAAAATAGTTGCAGTCATTTGACACAAAACGTCATCTAGTTTGAAACTAAGCAGTTTATACTATGAAAGTTAAATTCAATGATATATACTCAAGCTTTACAAGGGGATAAAATATATGATTATCATCTTATACCTGTTATGATATTTATTTGTGTATGTATATAGATTTATATCAACTTAAGTATGTATATGTATGTATTTATGTATTTATGTAAATTTTAGTATATGATAAGTTTGTACATATATGTTTACTTCTGTTATTCAACATCATCTGAAACGCACCTACTTCCTATATTCTCTGCATCACCCAAAGGTCGACTAGTAGAGAATGCCTTAGGCATTAAGTCCGCCTATGTACATAAAGTGCATGATGTATAAATAAATAAAAAGATTTTATTAATAGAATATATTTATTCAGTAAAAAAACTTTCTTTCTTTCTTTTGATAAAACAGAAGATTTGATATCACAGAGGCAAACAGCCGAAAATTGACAGTTATTTCTGCAAATTTCGAGTATTTCCTCTTCAATTCCAAAGTCTTGTAGCCTTTAAGTGGTCATCGTGATGAAATCGACGATAAAAATATAATTAATGTAGATGAAATGAAATGAGGACCGTTATTAGAAAATATAAAAGGCAATAGCCATTATTTATTAAATCTTTTGATCTTATTTTTTTAAGAACTTTTGCCTGATGGAACGTATGAATAGAATCCAAGAGTTGTGGTCACTATACTCATGGCGAATGTAGACAATTCAGTACGGTGACCCACACTATTGCGGTCTAGTTACATGCTGTTACACGCTCCGCTTTACTTAATTACCTACTTTTTACAGTTGTGGTTAATACTGCAAATATTTTGATGGATAACGTTGAGGCTTAAGTCAGAATTGTCTATTAATTTTAAGTAATTGGGTAGATGACTGCATCGTAAATAAATACAAATGTCCACTTCATTAAAACTAATATCGCTAAACATTTCGGAAAATGCAATTGACATATTTTTTTTTATTTTTACGAATTTCAATCAAATATACAGTGTACAGTACAGTATACAGTTATATTGTTCAATTGAGTAGTCTAAAACAGTGACGTCACAATTTGGTATTTAGTACATTTTTCATACAAAATTGTCGTTTTGAAAGATGATAAAAAGTAACTAATTTGACTAAGGTGTCATCTAGTCTATTATCTATTTAGTAAGTTATTTACTGTGCTATTTGAGAGTTGTCGAGATCATTTATATGATTAATATTATCGAATGTTTAGAAGCCCTGTGAAATATGTGGACGCAATGGTATGACTTCTCTTTCCATAGGTTAAAGTCGCAGTAGTGTGGGGCAGAACGCAAAGAATCAGTGGAATATTTATAAATGTGAAGCGAGTTTATGTGAAGGATCCTCTGACCAGGTGAGGTGTTCATGCCTGGCGAGCCGCGGCCAACAGTTGATATTGGACAGTAATCAATCAATAAACAATCAATAGACACGAGAATTTCTATATCGTGATACAGGATTAGTAGTTACCTAGTTCATTACAGCACAGTTCGGTGTATCTTCGGTAGATGGCGTTGTAGTATGTTTTTTTGCTTGTACTGTATGTGAAATTCGTCACAGTATGTTTATATTTTTATGGGTCCAACTACAATAAAAGTAATATATTTTTAATTGATTGTAGTGATATATGTTAGGTAATTTAAACGAGTTAATGTGAGTGTGTAAGGGTAACAGTGTGTGAGTTATGTGACGTATATTGTTGTAGTTGTGTGTTAGTATTTTTTGTTGCTATTAGCTACGTAATATGAATAAAAGTGTAGATAAAAAACGATTGTGTTTATTAAGATATCATGTTTTTGTTGCTAAGAAAATTGATGAGAGCTAATAATATTTAATTTGGTGATAAGGTTTTGAAATTTTACTCGCAGTCTACGCGCATCGTTATTGAGTCCTGTGCTTTCTTAATATCAATTTCACCGTACAAGGTCCTGGTGCTATGATAATGATTTTCTTTTATGGATTGTCTACCGATATAAGTAAGTCGTCAGCGTTTCGTTGATAAAACAAATTTAGGAATGCCAAATAAATCCTATTTAATGTTAAATGAATGACAGAAACATGTATTTTAAGAATTGATTTGCCATGATAAAGATTACAGAAGTATAATTATCGTAAAACTTGTTACACACACCAAGAAGCAACGGCACCTCTTATGAATTTTCCAATGTCACGCCAATTACAAAGCGATAGTATTCCGTGAAACTAGTTTTTGAATCAATTATTATATTTCATTGCAAAAAGAAACATAATGAAGCCTTTGCATTTATTCCAGTGAGCACTTTATCTAGGTTCTTGGAGAAACATGGACTCCAAAATCTGTACTATTCTATTCGGAATAATTTCGTTTGTTGTCGCCAAACCAAAATCAGACGAATCACCTCTAATTATCACGAATGAAAGTGACTTACAACAATTGCTGAAGACATTGTACAATGACGGTAAATTTGACATAGCATTCAGCCATCATGAAGATGGCCCAAAAAGTCATCATCAAGATATAACTCGCATCTCCCATCACAATGAACACTCACATCATCGTCACAGAGAAGACACACACTATCGTGAACATAAGAAACACCATGAATCACGCACGCATAGTGACAATAATGGACTTCCACGTTTTACGAATATAGGAAACCTTAATCTATTCCTCAGGAAGAAACTTAAAAATGCTGATGGTACCTACGATTACGAAGAAACTGAAGATTTGCCGCGTTTAAAATCTGAAGAAGATGCTAAAAATGTGGATCAAGTTGTTAACTTATTAAATGCGCTGGAAAATAAACTGGATTCTGAGAATCAGTGTGTAGGAGATACGTGCGCTAGTGGCCGAAGTGTTGATGGTTACGATGATAATATTGAAAGAAGTAATAATAATAATGACAACTTACTCTGCTTTGGAGATGAATGTGGTAGGGATGATGTATATATAGAAGAAAGAGCAGATTGCGCAGGTGAACTATGTGGACTACGTAATGATGATGATAATGGTGGTTATAATCGAGACGATGATAATGACAATGATGATAAAAATATTGCAAGATGCTTTGGCAACTCATGTGGTATTGATCAGACATCACTTCGCGAAAGACGTCTACCTAACGGTGATCCAGAAACTGCTAGTCTATTTCAATCCCAAGCCAGAAAAATTAAAATTAGTGATGATTTAGATGCATTAGTTCTAAATTTATCTGATGTTGAAAAATATCTAGAAAACTCACGAGCTAAAGAACGAAATGAAAATGAGCGAAGTAAATTACAATTGTTTAGAGACGTTGACATATCTAATATTATTGTAGTTAACAACGATGATGACGAAGAATCGATAAGAGATCAAAATGCTTTAGAATCTAAGCCTATTAAAGCTGTTGTTGTTGATCTGAGTAAAACACAGAATGACCTGACAAATCAAATTAATCAATTAATGAGGAATATACAAACACCTTTGAAACAATATAAGTCTAATAAAGTATCAAACATAAGAGATAACATACTATCTCGTGGTGAACCAAAGATATTACCTCACGATGAACCCAATAACAATGTTTACGTACCAAAATGGCTGCTACATGAAATAGTGACTAAAAATAATTTGAGAGATTCTGATGCGAAGACAAAAAAACTGTTTCCTTTAACGTTAAAGCAAAAAGCGAAACTAGCAAAGGCCAAAGCCAAAGTGGAAAAGCAAAAACAAAAATCGCAAAGAATTTTTCGTCGGAGTATAAATGACGACATCGGCGTTCCATTCCACCTTCAGATTGAAGGGTTGAGTCAACTCGAGTCTTAGTGGTTTCTTAATCATTAAAACTGTATTTATCTTGATTTATTTTTTCATTTTACAGAGTAATATTTTTTCAGAATACAATTTCAGTCTTAGCTAGTCTAATACTTCAAATGTCATAGCAAATTGACAAATAATTTAATAGAATAATTTTTTATACAAACCTCCCTATTCCTCTGTCCTTGACACAGTTAGTCACATTTGTGACAATTACCTACCCTTATATGAGTCAAGTCGAGTAATTGTTCTTTTATTGCTAACATAACGATATTATCATTAAATTTAATTTATTATTGACCCATCATATTGACATCTAAACTGTTTTTTTTGGGTAAAGACATTGACCAATTTGTAGTGGCTCCTGGCCTCTTGGACAATTTATTACATTGACAACTTATTATTGATATAAGACCTCTAATAATATATAATAAGGCCTTTTCGGTAACTGCAGTCGATTCGTTTTTAATCTTTACAAGTATGACCATGTGTATGCTTTACATCCCCAGCTGCAATAGCTCCCAATTCGACAGCGCCGCAGTTTGCGTGAACTCACTTCACTTTTTTCTTTTCTCAGCTCTCCATCGTTACCTGAATACCTCGTAAATCGCGATCAAGAAATACCATACTTCTTCTATGCCTCCCTCACACCTCCAACTTTATCAATCCCCCCTTCTTTAGGCAGTCAATTCTTCTGTGGAATGCGTTCTTTCCCGAAATCAGGGTATCCACAAATGGCTACACATTTAAGACGAAAGTACGTGATCTACTTCGAAATGAATTGGTATAATCATCATCGATAGTATCCAACTAAATATTTATATATTATAGTAAATTTATGTACATGTATGTTTATGCATTGTATGTGTATTTCGATTTCTATTCAAATATGATTTTTGACAGTGAGTTTTTGTTTATTAGTAATATCTAATGTTATCGTTTATCCAAAAAATTTTGTTATTTTATCTTCCATATCAACTTCTAAACTTCACTTAAAAGTTGACTGCGAGAGAAAGCCCCATGGGATAAATCCGCCTTTATACAATATGTGCATTAAGTTTAAATAAATAAATTTCCCTACTGCAATTGATAATTTATGTACATACATGGCTACACGAAGCATTGGCAATTCTGAAAATCGTATTAAAATAATTTTTCATAAATGTTATTTTGATACTATTGATTCGACACACTAGCACTTAGTACTGTGTTTCTTGGATTAAGATTTTCGATTGCGTCCAATGGGACTGTAGCTGGAATTGAACGAAATGGACGTACCACAATACCTCACAGCTCTATTTCAGTTGCTCTATAATAACAGCAAGTAATATATTCGGGGTGGTAATGTAGCCGTAATTAACTAATATAGTCGGACTGCACAGAACCCTTTCAAAGTTATTTTCTTTCGAAAAAGGGCGCCAGGGCTATATAATGTTTCTAGCTCTGTGTAACACTCAATGGCGAGTATATGTTTGGACGAGCACTCAAAAACTACGAGGCGTATCTATTGGTGGCGTTAAATTCAAGAATTTCCGTCTCGTACCTTAGACGACACCAGTCTTCTTACTGCGACTGAGGCCGAGATACAGGCTCCTTTAAGAATGAAGGGAACGAGTGAAGAGAAGAGAACCAGGACAACGCGATAAAACAGGAAAGATTTATTTATTTATTATACTCAATACTTATGATACTCAATACTTTATTGCGAACCATATTCTTACAGACATGTTACAAATATTTTACCAGTACGTAGCTCTCTAGTTAATAAATCGTAAAATATATTCTCATGTAAATATCCTACGTGAAAAGAATACGAATCCTACTAATAATGGAACGTAAAGACAGTTGTCATTACTGTCAGTTATTGTGTTGATTGGTTGACGTTTCCAAAAATATAAATCGATTTACGAGTATTTTAATAAATAAAATACCTTATAATGGCAAATGACACACCCGAGAGTGATTTTTCAATAGAATGCTTTCAAAATTATTCAGCACCAGAAGTGTTTGTACAAGGTTTAGCTGGAATGGTGAATCAAAATGATGTTGAAACTGTTATCAGAGCACAAAAGAATATGTAAGAAGTTTTTTAAATAATTAAACATTAAATAGTCAATAATGGTTTCTTGTCGTACAGATTTAAAACACACGACTGTTATCGCTACTCATACAAAGTTAGGCAATCAAATATAAAAATGTCTTGTATGTAATAAATTAAAGATAATAAAACTTCATAGTTGAAAGAAAGAAAAAAAAATTGTTTTGGGAACAGAAAAAGTATTAAAAAAAAATTAATAACACTAAACAGTTTGCTTATTATATAATAAATTAACATTCAAGGCCCACTTAGAAAACACTAATAAAATAGATTCTAAAATGATGGGTTGTGTTTTGAAAGAATACAAATTCCTTCGTAAAAATAAAAGGAAGACTACAACAGCTTGATTCGTAATATTTTAGATTACTATAGCCTAGTCTTGAGACCCCATAGTGAACTTGACTCACTCGGTAGTATCCACAAACAATTTTTCTTCTATCTTGCTTTATCAGATTGCATATCAAAAACTAAGCAAGCCCACAAAAATAGATTATCACACTTTGGCATGATTTTATTTGCAAAACCTAGAAACCTAAATGACATTGTTAGCTTGTAATATTCTCAACCAGAAAATTGACAATCCCTAATTATTGGCTATTCATGAATTTTGTGAACCTGCTGGACTTCCACATGTATGTATTACATCTCTTTGTCTGCCTCTTAGGAGAATGGTTCTTGGCTCAAACTCTAAGCAAGAATATCTAAGATGATGAACAGTTTTGGACATACAATCTCGTTCAATTTCTAAAATGAAGACACTCATCTGTGTAACAGATAAAATGCCACAATACAACGGATTCAGTTTAATGTATACTGCATGGTCTAGATTACAATTTAAGTAAATAATTTTCAATGTATATAATTGGGCACTGGGAGAATGCAAGTGGGTGCACTTGCATCTGCTTCTCTCATGTCCCTCTCACAACTGACTTCATAAACTGTTCATTTTTTATTCAAATGGAACTCTGGAATGCGCTTCTGGTCTCCTGGTCGTAATCAGGATGTCTATAAATGAAATAAAAAAAAATTACACAAGGCTATTATTTTCAGACATTGTAGTAGAAAGTGGAAAATTCTGACACTGTTTTCTCACTTAAGAAATGGTCTTTTATGTGCCCATTGACTGCCTCGGTTGTGCTGAGGTTTCTCATTCAATGCCGAGGTATAAATATACAAGTATGCGGATCAAATGTTTGTATGATCTGCAGTTATTTATTTCAGAGTTTGAGTGCTTATTAGGTGAAAATTATATAAATATTCTATCAGTCAATCTAGCTTTCATAGTATAAGCTCTGGTTTGAAACAAGATGGTGTTGTGATGGCCATTTGTAAAATCTTAAAATGACATAGGCCTGTCCTAAGAAAGGAGATTTTGGTCTACTATACCATGCGTAGTTTCCTCCCTTAGTCTCCTCTTACAACACCCATGGAATGAATAAGGGTGATGATATTATGTATTCTTAATCCATCACCATATGGAATTCACTCTCTTTTTTTTTGAAAACTTTTTGATCTTTACAGAAGTTTCTTCTAAGAGTGCTTCCAGCTATTTTTTGCTTCAATGGACATAATCTGCCGAAAGATGAATATCTTTGTATTTTGTAAAGAATTTTGTTAAAATGATGACTGTTTAAATTACAGGTTGCAACGTTTCGAAAAAACAACAGAAATGCTAACTAACTGCAACCAATTGTCAGCGAGCAGACTGCGTGCAGCATCAGCCGAGTTCAAGAAACACACGCAACTGCTATTTGAGATGAGGAAAGATCTGGAGTTTATATTTAAGAAAATAAGAGCAATTAAGACAAAATTAAGGTAATCATTTATGCATATTAACCTGCGTAGACCGCTGATATTTAACAGCTAGGAAGTGTGTTGAGATCTCTACCTAGCAGTTGCTGCAACAAACCTTATTAGCCGGCTCTGAAATATTCATCAATTGCAACACCTTACATACTCACCGTCCAGAATTAGTTAATGAGAAAGAAGCACACTAGGCGCTCAGTTATTAACACTTGCAACGCTTTTCTCCAATGGATTACCAAGCCCTACTATGGGACGTTGGTACACAGCCCCCAAGCAGCTTTTCGCACCGTACCCACTCTGGTGCCAATCTGAGTAAAACTTAGCTGTATCTACCTTTTAAAGATCTAACAACCATATTCCATGAGTTATACTCGTCATCTCAATCAAAAGACGTCCACTGCTGGATATAGGCCTCCCCCAAAGTTCTCCTCAACAGCTGGTCCCGTGCCGCCCGCATCTAGCGGCTTCCCGCAACCTTCGCCAGGTCGTCGGACCACCTTGAGATATACTCATTTGATATATGAAACTAGATATATACTGAGATATACTATGAAATGATATTTCGACCATCTTACATTGGCCTTGATGACATTTAGATAGTAGTTATTGATAGGAATTTAAGTAAAAATGATTGCCCGAAAAATAATTTGTGATACGTTACTTACGAAATATAAATTATTAGCTTTATTATTGTTTTTTATTAAACATTTCAGTACACAATATCCAGAAGCTTACAAAACAGCTGTAGCCGCATCAATAATGAACAGAAGACCAATAGATGATGAAGATGATGAAGAAGATTTCAAACCTTCAGAAACAAGAATAGAATCCAAAATGGTGGCTACCGTCTCCACAGAAACTCTTAAACCTACAACAAGTGAAACTAGCAAAAAGTCCAAGAAAAAAGAGGCTAATAGTGATGAAAGTAATAATAATAAAGATCCTAATGTTGCTAGTGCAGATAATTCAAATGAGGTTGGTAGAAAAGTTAAAAGGAATAGTAGTTCTTCCGAAACTGAGAGTGCAAGCTCTGGTGATGATAGTAGTACAGATACTGGTTGAGATTTTGTACCTGTATAAGGTAGTAAATAGTATGTTTTTCTAACTTTGCTTAATGGACTTACTTTAAGCAATATCAGTCAAATGTATAAGAAATGAATGAGTGAACAGTATCATTAATAGAATAATTTATAGTCATTTAAGTAAATATATTGTTATGTTCGTTAACCAATAAATGGTTATGAAAATCTAATGTAGTTTGTAGTTGTAGCTGACAATTACCATGCAAATATTGGTTTAATTAATACAATAGTTATAGAATACAAAAGGCTATACACAACATACATAAATGTACGAATAGTACACTGTAGTATATGTACAAACGACCATATGGTTACAGCTCAATTTGCGTATTATAATCACTTGTTCGATTATATAACTAAGGGTTGTATTTGTTATAAAATCGTTATACGTTATTCTTATAACTAACATTTAAAAAGTTATTGTGTATTCTAACATATTTTGCTATATATACATTACTATACTCTAGGTCCCAATATAGTCCCCTGTGAAACGCCAGTCACAACAATTTAATCTGCAGTATTAAAAGTTATCTACCCTTTATAATGTGTATATAATAATAATGAATACATAGAATTTCAATAGTAAAGAGAACAATAGTTTATAATAATTAATGTGCAAAGTAGAACTTCATCCTAAAACCGCGTCTGTTGAGTGGAACGCCTATCTAAAATGTATTTGCTCTTGTTGCCAGACCGCAATTGCAAAAAAAAGGCCATTTGCCTGCAGGTAGCACAGAAGACCATGCTCTCTCCAGCCAATCCACTATGATAGCCAAGTCCCTCTTTCCAATCCAGTATAAAATTCTGACGTGTAGGAGACCATTGTACCTCTATTTTCTTGGAGAAAATTCTATAAGTATTGCGTGACAAAGAATTTTGAATGTAAATATCGATTTAGTTAGCAGATAGTGCATTGTGCCTTAATATAACCAATATTTTTGACGTAATGATGATTAGATTAAAAATTGCTTGGCGGTCGAAGTCGACACCTATAAATGCCTTTTTCACTATCCAATATTTAACAAATTCTCCACCTTGTTAATGTATGAATAGATTATAACGCTATGAGTCTTATTTGTTTCACCTTAAGGTCGAAATTCGCGCACAAACGAATTTAAACTTTGAAATACCTACCAAAGGAGAACGACAGATCCTATTCTGCTAGCAATATATACTGGAAGATTTGTACTGTAAATAAAGTGTATCATCCTACCAATATTTACGTAAATATCATACTTTTAGAACTGCTGAAATAAATTCAGTTCATTTGTGATAGCTGTTGACATTAGTAGCTTATGATAACTTTTTAACGCGAAGTTCCAAAAATCTGGAATTTTAAAATGGTATTGACGCTGAAATAATTCGTACCATGAGATGCGAGACTCGGTAAAAAACTCATATATTCTTATCATTGTACTTTAAACACGTGATTTTAAAATGTAACAAGAGGTGCAGTATTATATTCAGAGGCGGTCTTGGCTGTTGCGAAGTCCCGCACGGGTAATTATTGCAAGGCCCCGTGCGGGTAATCATTGCTAGGCCCCGCGCGACTAATCATTGCAAGGCCCCGTGCGGGTAATCATTGCGAGGCCCCGCGCGGCTAATTATTGTAAGGCCACACGCGGGTAATCATTGCAAGGCCCCGTGCGGGTAATCATTGGGAGGCCCCGATCGGGTAGTGCATCGTCAAGCCCCGATCAAGTAATTCATTACGAAGCCCTTGCCTTTGTGGAATTAATTTAAATTATGATACTTAAAATAAATAATGCAACGCAGCACGTACTACTGCTGGAACATACGAGTATAAGCCGAGGATAGTCGAAACTGGAAGCCTGTCAAAAGGACAGGTGAAATGAAACATGGGCAATCTCCGTTGTTGTTTGAGTGCATGCCAGTGACATGAGCGAGGTCTCCGGCGGTTGTTCTGTCCGCCACCCAAAAAGACCGGCCCTGATTATATTGACCTACAGTGATACGGTAAGTTTATGCAACAACAGTTCAAGTTATAGTAGTCAAAATACGAAACAAAACATTTAATCGAAAAAATAGAATCGTTAATTGTTTTATGAGGTTACCTTATTAGAAACAGTATAGTAATACATTGTATTCATTTATCTATATTTTTATGAGATTTAAATCTATGCCGCTAAAATGGTTGTATACAATCATCATCATCTCAGCCAAAAGACGTCCACTGCTGGAGATAGGTTTCCCCAAGGTTCTCCACAACAGCCGGTCCCGTGCCGCTCGCATGCAGCAGCTTCCCGCGACCTTCACCAGGTCGTCGGACCACATTGTAGGGGACCTACCAACGCTGTGTTTCCTAGTACGCGTTTGTAAACAATATGGTAATAATATCTATCGTATCTGATTTTAAAACACTATCTCGGTGAAATAAATACCCTGGAATTGGTTGACCGTCTCTAAGCCGAAATCAAGGAGACCTATTACAGATCCAAGAAGGGTAATAAAAATACATACAACTGGCTCCACGGAAACTACGTTAGCTGCAATCGAAGGCTCGAAAAAAAAACCGAAATCTATTTTATTAATTACATTACAAAATTGAATCTAATGAACGATGATTCTACTTCTAAGTAGGAGTATAGAATAATCGCTCTTACAGAATGTTGAAATAAATATTACTCGCGACATCGATTGACGTCATTGATGCATCAGCGACTTGGTGTACTCAATAGGTGTGGGTACATGTGTAACATCCGCGATCTTCATATATTCATTAGCATCAATCATCAACAGCCTTTTACGGTCCACCGCTGGACATAAGCCTCTCCTTAGCAAGGAAGTTTTGGCCTATTATACCACGCTTCGTATACTAGCACGATGTAATTCGCATGATGTAAATAAATACACATATGTTTTTTTTTTGCTGCACAGATGATGTGATTTAAGCGGTGGCCACGTTGTTGTCCTAGTGTTGTGGGTTCCAACCCTACATGGGACGACACTGTCTGATCTACAAATCGTTGTTCTGAGTGTGAGTGTTCTTTGTGTCCGTTTCTGGTATATTTGTAGTCTATAGCGACACAGGATAACAAGTGTGCGCGTTCTATTAAAAAACATGGAGTTTGTGTAATTAATAACAAAAAAAACAACATTTGTAATAAAAATTTATTAATAAATCCTTGTTGCACTTATCAAATAAGAGTTACTAAATATAAATTCACATAAAATATAACGATTGAACTATTTACGAGTAAAGCCTTCTCTACACTACTCGCGAAGTTGGGCGAAGTTCCTCGGCGAAGTGCTCCAGAAAGGCGCCCGAGGAGAGGTAAAGTTTGACGAAGTTCCTCGGCGAAGTGCTCTAGAAAGGCGCCCGAGGCGAGGTAAAGTTTGACGAGGTAAGCCGAAGTGCCTCTCTACGCTATTGTATTCGTCTAACATCGTCCAACTTCGCGAGTAGTGTGGAGGAGACGTAAGAAATAGAGTTTTAACATATATACAGAGAAAAATATATATTTAACATTACAATATGGTAATAATTTATTTGTGATGATCTGTATCTAGAACGGAAAGGAAAGTTATGGTGTGAAAGAAAATAGATTATAATGCAGTCAATGGTTTATGAGTAAGTTGATAGGATAGACAACACAGCAACACAGCCTTACAGAAAAGTACCTGAAACTCAATTAATTTATTATTCTTAAACTTGTTTATGGACAAATAGTATTCAATTTGATTTTAAAATCTGTTTTAGTGATAATAATCTACAGAGACCAGCTAATTACACAGGAGATATTTATAGTGTACAAGTGTGTGCACAAACACAGGTGCACACTCTGTTCCGTCACACTCACATCTGGTGAGACGGTTATCCGGCACGACTGGTGTGATCAGGCAGAGGACCGAAAGCTTTACATGTTGTGTTTATATACGTTTTTATGTACGTATGATGAACGCGTTTTATGAACGTACGTACACGTTTTTATGTATTTTTATGTACGTATTTATATACGTTTTTGTTGTACAGCAAGACTTATTCGAGATAAAATTATCTATTAAGTTACGATACCTTCTATTTCAAGACGTTTCGAACGAGTTATACTGTTCGTGTAATAATTGTGACTGTTTAAAAGCAGATATATGCAGTGCAGTTTTGTTAGTGGCGCATATAAGCAGAGGGATAAACCGATTAAAGACATGCAATACTAGAATCAAGTGTGTGCTTCTTCTAGTATCTGCCACCCCTAATTAGAATCAGACGGTTTGTGACCTCTCACTCGGTAAAAAACAAGGAAAATATTCTTTGACAGTTTTCTGAGCATGTGGCACCATTATCACCCCTGTCAAACCCTAACCTGTGGAAACCCCCTCGTGCATGGGTCTATAGAGGACGTTTCGTTCGCTACCCCTGCCATCGCCGCTCGAGTAAGGAACTGGCGTGTCTTGGAAGAATTATAGAACTCTCGTTTCACCTCTACATCCATTTGAGCTCTCGTGGACTCAGGACCCCAGTAGCGGTATTATTTTTGTTTTCTGCGGTGGGCTGTTTCCAAACTGAATAGGGACCTACTAGAGGAGGCGGCAATTATTAACTCTTAGCTGACTCCTGTCAAGCCTAGCCAATGTTTCAGTAAAATTGTATTTAAAAATTAAGGTATAACACACATCTTTATCTACGGAACGATACACGAAGTAAATGTACCAACTACTATAGGCGTTAGGACAGATATATTTATTTTAGCTATTAAAGATAACATTGATATTGAAATAACATAATTAATCCATAAAATGTTAAAAAAAAATGTTATTATTGAGGTCCATTCTCATACATTTGTGTTTTATACATTGAATTTAGAGCGAATTTTCATTATTAAAATAAATTGACCTTTAGATCCCTCTAGAATATATATCTTAAAATAAAATATCAAATGTTTACAGTAATCAGACTTGTACAGAACCTTAAAGTTAGGAAAAGATAGACTTTCATGCTAGCAGGGAAACCTATTTACACCACAATCCATAGACAATCATATGGCCAGTTATAAACTTAAAAATAATTTCCAGATTCCCTATATTTCAGACATAGAATACTGTACTAAATAAAGGGGATAGTGAGATTGTGATTCCAGTTCATACAAACAAAAAGTAGTGCCACAGTACCCTGTGGTTTTGGTCTACTTTCTCTCTGACAGCCGTACTGAAAATCCTAGCGAGATGGACTGTCAATTGAAGTCTACACAGATATAATAAAAGAATCTATAGGCAATGTCTATATCGTTAGAATTTAAAAAAAAATTATATATATTTAATCCCCCACATTTTGAACGAAGGCCAGTAAGGTGAACTAAACTGGACAGACAAAACTTTTACATTATCACCATTTATTTGTTTTTAACTGTGCGTGCCAACATGGCATACTTCTCTGTGTGTTTCTTTGCATTTTCACGAAATTTATCAATACTATACTTGTTTTCATATGCAATGTCCATCATGAGAGGATCGTCTGGGTTTGGGTTAGCGAGTAGTGTCTGTAAAGATACTAACAGCGATTCTAACGTGATAGTCGGCAACCAGGAGCCTTTTGGAGGCATTTTGAGCATGTCCATGCATATCCGGCCGCCTGAAATTTAAAGAAATCAAAATTACGTTGTAGCATTATCTTTTTTAGGTTTGGACAAGCGAACATTGTCGCACATTATCAATACAAATCCTTATTCTATTTGAAATAAGGTAGACTATTTGTCGCACTAGAATAGTCAATTTCCTAAAGTAATTATTTTTTTAATGGCCTCCCTCACCATTTAACACTTTCTAACATTTATTTCTAGGATCTCATCAATCATTATTTTATAGAAGTGAATGTAAACCTCAGCTGCCACTAGTTATCTGATGAAGCCATTTGAAAGATTAGAGAATGTGATGAATGATGATATATGGAAGTCTGACCTATGATAAACTGGACAGAGTCTATACTATGGTAACCAGACTGATAGATATATTGCTAAATATATACATGTTATAAATAAATTAGACTCAGACACACACAAAATAATTGTGTTTATTGTAGAATTATTTATTCAGGATAATCTAAATCATAACCAAGCCTACAACAAAAAACCAATAGGCCCAAATATAAATTATTATTTAATGTTACAACAACTCTTCATAACACATACTATTATACAAATATACTTTTATTTATTTATTTATTTAAATTTATTACACTTGTTGTACAAAGATGGACTTAATGCCATATGGCATTCTCGCCCAGTCGACCTTCAAGTGATGTAGATAGAAGATGCGATGGGTGTAAATTTATTGAGCTTATATTATATCCAAAAATCTTAATGACTGGTAATGAAAGCGTATTTGTAGGTAGATTTTTGTTTCTGAATATGCTAGTCCTATTTTTTATTTCAATAGACTAGAAACTGGCTGAACTAATTTTTTTTATTCATTAAATTGACGTAACTTATTTGGGTCATTCCTCTCAAAAATCACAAGGTAGAATTCATACATATTAGAAGCTAACTTGACACAGCACAATATTGTATTGTTGTTTTCTTTATACTACGGAATGACGAAAATATGAATGTCGGGGTAGGTACGTACCTTTATCGATATTAGGATGATACACAGGCGTAACGAATTTCAAAAGAGGTGGTTCGAAGGGGTACTTCTCAGGTATGGTTACTGCAAGTTTGAAAGATCCATTCTCATACGGACTATCTTTAGGTCCTTGCAAAGAGAAGTTTAACACTTTATAAGTTTCATCTTCACAAGGATAGCAGACAATCCCCCATGGTGGCCTCGTTTCGAAATTCTTTATTTCTTTGACGATACGGGTCATCCGCGCAATTTCTGACATTTTATCAAATTTATAAGTAACCGCAAGTGCAGTAACTTTAATGAAATGCTTTTGTTGCAGTTACGCGCGAATATTTTAATGAAACATTCAAAATCACGTTACATTGCACGTAACAGCAACATTGGTACTTTAAAAACAGTTCATAAGAATATAATTAATTATTTTGAAAATACGTTTAAATTATGTAATTAAACATTGTTAATGGAAGTATTGTGTACATAAAAAATATTTAATTTTATTTGTGATTTTTTATTAAATTTTGCTTTTTACCAAATAACTTTCTTTAAAATTCTGCGTGTAATTAAGAATGTTTTGCGAGCACAGCTGCAACTGAAATGTCACTATGTAGCAGCGCACAGCGCGCTCTACCGTCTACCAAAGAGACTATTCTCAAGAAAGATCAAAGACCGTCTCAGATATATCTACCTACTTTTGCAAAGGTTTTAAACGTTTTATTTAGTTTTTCGTATAAATTACGCTACTATTACTGTCTATAATTAAAATAGTTGAGTATAAGTGTATAATCTATCACCTTTAATTAAATAATTCGCGTTTAAATCATCGCATAGTGTGCAATTATTAAATTATTCAGTGCTACATTCGTAGACTCCATTGCAGCTCCTCAAAATTCGGTAAGTAATTTAGTTTTCTGAATCGCAGGTGCTACTTTTTAGATTTAATATTAAAATTAACGTATATTTACGCTTTATTTTAAGATTATAGACAGTATAAATTAATGATTATGTACCTATATGAGAGTAATCAATACGAGACAGTAGGTGTTTTAATGGTTTATTTACGTTTTCAGTGAGCCGTTTTATCGATCTGCGAGTTGTAGTTAGGTCTTATATCGACTGGCAGAAAGGCTAATAGTAATGTTTTATGTAATATGATCACTATGCGTGCCAATGGCCTTTGTTTTGATTGATTCCACCGGCTGTAACTGGCGTGTTGTGACTTCAAGTTGTGTTAATGTTTAGCAATTATATACCTATCAAGGATAACTAATTATTCCTGCTACTAAAATTATTAAAGTTATTTATACATAAATTTTTGCAGATGATCCAAATACTTAGTAATTCTTTACCCTTAGGAGGGGTTGCTAATGTTGCCATCCGCACTTTTATAAAATGCGTATGTATCGTACACAATTTTGTAACCTATTTTTGTAGAAAAAAAATTAAGTTTAAAAATATCGCATCTGGATCATAGGAAGTACATAACGGATCACACGGCTCTTAAAATTATCATTCTTGTAAGGGTATACTGAAAGACTTCTTATTTTCTTGCTAACCATTCTTTTTTACGGTTCCGTATTAGGAATGCTAATAGTTTTATATTTTGCCGTTTATCTGTCCGTCCATCCGTTTTTACACAGTGTATCTTTGAGGTATGTTAGCAGCAAGTACTAATCGTGGCGACGTGTACTTCGACGCATATAAACCGACTCCATCGATCATAATCATACCACGTCTTTACACAAAACTGAAGTAATTTTCTCCTTGTTTTTCACCGAGCAAATGCGGTTACATGAACCCAAATCCCCGGGGTGATTTCTAACACACCTAATTATGGGGGACTAGGACTCTAAGGGCGGCACCGTCTTTCTACCTATTTATTTGAATCTATAGGCGATGGTTGTCCACTCATCACTTGCCCTTTACACTTCAAAAAAATATTAGGAGATTTATTTTACAGGGACATGTCTATAACCAAGTAAAGAATGTTCGACAGAGTAATAAAATTCATCCATAATATTTTCGATTTCCAATAGTATCCTAATGACTTTTTAAACATATCCTTTCAAATACTACTACAAGTCGAATTATTAAAAGACAGTACACAGTAATTACGCAGCTATTCTTGCGTTCCTAAAGACTCCACAGCTAGTCGTTATATGTACATATTAGTAAGTAAGCCCTGTGAATTAAAACCAGGTCAATAAAAAACCCATGGAGCCTTGTTTCCTACCGCTTAAGGCACAAGTAACTGCGTTCGGATTCGAGATCGATTGAAGCTAGTTTCTAGTATTACGGTTGCGATGTGTTCTGCCCCACATACCACGAACATACCTCGACCATGATGATTGTTTTACATGAGGGGTTGATAATTGTGACGACTTCCATATATAGCATAAACAAAAATATACAACAGTGCCATCTAGCGAACATACATTGAACCACGAACAGCGAAGATACATTGAACTACGAAGCGACTACTAATACTATATCGCGAAATAGAGATTAGCGTGGCAATTAGCATATATACAACATCCCAACATCGACCGTTGGGTTACAGCCCACCAGGCATGATCACCTCACCTGGTCGGAGGATCCTCCCTTTGTGTCGGAGGTATATGACACTCGGCCCGGCCGTCTACAATTATAATATAGGCGATAAATTTACGGGAAAGGAGTAAGATATGATATTTCGCTCAGGGCAAAAGAGTTTATGTGTGAAGAGGGCGTCTATTTCTTTAAAAAAAAATTAAATATATCCACGGAGACAAGATTAATAGTGATTAGAGGTAGAATATGGCGTGGGAGAGCCATCCTTTGTTACAAGTGAGTCAGCTCGACCAACAAAACAGAGAAATAAACGTTAGGAGTGTGATCAACGGCAAATCCTAAGAGATCTTTTGACACACAGACAAACGATTCGTAATATTATACGCACGAAGTCTGTGCTAATTCGTCCAAAAGGTTTAATGAATGTAAATATTAAACGCCGTTACAATGTCTAAATACAACCATATGTTTTGAGGAAGTGTACACAGTGTGATGAAATATTCCGTAGAAATGCGGTACATTGCCGGAACTATGAGCGATCGTGCTCAAGTTTTGACACTATCACACACAATCTGACGCAATCCTGGCACGCTTACATTGCATTTCAACTTCGCTCTCTGTCCAATAACTCGACGACTTCAGAGTAAACCGGTGTTAAGGTTACCCTCTCTGATGCTGTGGGAGGAAAGGCTCAAAGGTCGGCAACTCTAAATTCCAGATGTCTATGGGAGGTAAAATCTAGTGACTTGTCTGCACTCTGGCTAATGTAAAAAAAAATTTTCGTTACTTTTACTTAGCAGCATCGTTAACCTTACATGACGAACATCGGATTCGAAGACGGTGTCCAAAATTAGAGTGTTAAATGTTTACACTTTGGCCCGGTAGAAGACGCTGTGCTTATACGCTGAATCGCGGTATCGTTTATTTACTAGCAAAGGTATATTAATAGTACTAAAACCTTTTTGCTGAACTTTTTTTTTGTATTAGTGGAAATATATTCAGTAGTACCGTGTAGTTTGTATTTCACTTGAGAACTCAGAAGCAGCATTAACACAAATGGTACAGCAAAATTTAAATCAATATCTTCTGTTACGAGAACTGAAACGAACGAACTAAAATTGTATTATATATTGAGCGAAATGTACATATTTAATAGATACGTTTGACATGTGTTCTTAACAAGTAACTATTTCCTTTCGGTATATTATAAATAAATAACAGTTTAAAAAAAACTAAAAAAACACTCTTTTATTGCTAATCGAACT
The DNA here is from genome assembly GCA_949316085.1 of Hypercompe scribonia. Classification (NCBI taxonomy): domain Eukaryota; kingdom Metazoa; phylum Arthropoda; class Insecta; order Lepidoptera; family Erebidae; genus Hypercompe; species Hypercompe scribonia. The sequence continues at coordinate 1,332,715 of OX438986.1, forward strand.
AAAAACTAGAAAATAATCTTTAATGACAAAGAGTCTAATATTACCGTAGTAGAAGATCGAACAATCAATCATAGTGAATCGCCTCAAAATAAAATTATAATAAAATTTAAATTATTAACAGAATAATTCAATTCAGAGTAAAAAGCGTGGGGTGCTCGATATTTTAAATATTACAATCATTCTATTGGCAACTATCTATGAGAGGATAGTTATGAATCGCAGTTATGAATTCAAAATACGGAAAACGGAACTATACGACTAATAAATAATATTGTTGCCATGCAGTAAATTTTGGGATATATCTGCATACCAACGAACAAATAAGTTTTTAATTCATTTTCTTTTTCATATCAACAGTTTTTAACAGTTCACTGCTGGTCCTAAACTCCGAAAGGGGTTTTGGTCTACTATACCTCGGTGGCCATACGGCTTGCTATAGGCTTTGTTCAAGTGTTCCTTCTTTTTGCTGTGATGGTGTCCTGTGTAGTTTCTTCCTTTAGTCGCCTCTTATGGGATGAAGAGGCGCAGTGGCACTCTATATTCTTAATCTGACACCACACGGACATTTTTTTCACTTTAAAATTGAGAATGTTGAAGTGCAGCAGAAGATCTCTTAATCTCCAGCTTTAATAACATAGTAAAATGACGGCATAAGAGTACCTAGTATCTTCTATTCGTCTCTTAATGTCGTAAGAGCAAACTACGGAAGAAAACAGCATTGCAAGGTGAAGGAAAACTAGACACAATCTCTATATCTCCTACGTAGTTAACTGGTCTCCGTTGAGATGGGACACCGTAACTGAAATTGGCTAGGAATACTTCATCATCATTACCTTCCTCGGGAAATAAGCTTTTATTTTTATCCTGTGGTAACCCCCTCGGGCCGTCACCCCACCAGGGTTTACGGCGGGGTGGTGTGTCGAACTCGGACCGACTAAAACCACACGGTGTGCCACTCTGCGCCTGACATAGGAGGGATCCGGGAACAGCTGTTATTATATTCAGACTCGGGAAATAAGCTGTAACAGCCTTTAATGAAGCAACACTAGACGAAGCTTCTTCTTAGAAAGGAGGTATAGCCCTACTATACCACGGCCAGACACTGTTTCTTCTTTTTGCAGTGCTGTTTGTCCTCTGTAGTTTGTTGCTTGCTTAGTCGATTCTTACGACACAGCCTGTTACTTACTTCGTATAAACCCGTATGAATGACCCCAGTAATCTTTATGCCTATTCATTTAGGTTTTATTTAAAATAAATATAGTGTCACCTATTGTTTTAACATTAACAATATTCTATATATACAGTTTACTCATTATATTTTGAGAATCGTTAGCGACAATATCATTGTACATATTTACAATACGTGGGTAGGCTGTACTTCCTTTACAAGGAACAATAGCCTGAAAAATAATGTTTTTATAAACTAAAATTTTTGATACACGAACTTTTGGATTTAGGAGTCCAAAATTCAATTCTGATCTTCTCGGGATTTAACAGATGTCATGAATAGTATTTTCTTTGTAAAGTTTAATGATACCAGGGCCTCACACCAGAAGCAATTCTTTCGTTGGTTTCGACTAAGGTTATCGGAGGCCAAAAACCTCATTCTGGGGGAGAGGACACAAAGGGTGGCAATACTCTTGGGTCACTTAATATCAGATCCAACTGACCTATATCATAAAAACTTAAATTCTCCGATTCTGATTTTAACAAGATAACTTCCGCTGTAGGATTTTTACTGCGTCGTGGAAAACTTTACAAACGAATCCCATTTTTGTCATTTTAGCTATGGAACACTAAAAACTAGACTCTAGAGCAGGTATGGGCAACCTTTCACATGTCGTGGGCCAAACTTTAATGTGCAAATACGTTCGCAGGCCGCGTTTAAAAGTAGTAGGTACATTTTAAAGTAGTGTTGTTGTGTTCATAGTTTTTTGCGATAGATTGCACGGCTTGGCTCGCTCACTTGAGTCCGTGAATGTCTCGGCGAGCCGCATCACATCATATCGCGGGCCGCATCCACCCGCGGGCCGGCGGTTGCCCACCGTTGCTCTAGAGACTAAATTACTATTATTGCAAGCTGGAACGTTTGGTTAAGCGAGGTCATGTGGCTTGCGTTTATCGTGGTATGGTGGATTTGTTGCTAAGTTATTTAAAGATTTTGAATTTGAGATGTAGTTATATGAGATCACATGACTACGGCTTTATACGTATATTTTTCGTGGTAGCCAGTTTCAGCAATAAATAATAGTAAATAAATATTTCGGACATCTGACACACAACGCCATCTAGTCCCAAACTACGCAGAGTTTGTACTATGGGACAACTGATATAAATATATAAATACTTTTTTTTTTGTAAATACATACATATTATATATAGAAAACATCCAACCTCCGAAAAAAACATTTGCAGACCATGCAAACATTTGGTTCGACCCGGATCGAACTCGAGATCTCAAGCACAGTTGCATACGCTACCACTGCATCACCGAGGCACATAAATGGCGCCGAGGCAATATGTGTGACACATGAAAATGTCACCTGTCAACACAATTTTTAAACGTACCCATATAAGACCGTTAAATGACATTTGAAGATGTCACATACTTAACATAATAATTACTAGATAGGTAATAAAGCACTTGATTATTTTTTATTTCTTACTAGCTGACCCGGCAAACGTTGTTTTGCCATATAAAAATAACGATTGATCAGTTTTCGACCGGAGAGGAAAAATGATTAAATTACTAAAATGGCTATTAAAAAATAAGGGTCGATCGTAGAAGGGTGAAAATTGAGGATTGTATGTATTTTTGTATGTTGTATCTTAAAAAAATAGAAAATAAAAAAAAAATTAAGGTTGTACTACCCCTAACATTTAGGGGGATGAAAAATAGATGTTGGCCGATTCTCATAGATAGCGGATAAGCACAAAAAATTTCATCAAAATCGGTTAAGCCGTTTCGGAGGAGTATGGCAACGAAAACTGTGACACCAGAATTTTATATATTAGATTTTGAAAAGACCCACTTGCACACGACCGTGCGCCCCTTATTTTGCCGTAATAAATAAATTGTGATAAACATCATAAAATAACCCTGAACTGTTAACCTGTATTTGTGGACAAAAAAAGCCAAACCCTTTGTTTTGACATGAGGTTATTTTTTATGGAAATTTTTCCTGTGGTGTGTAAACAATAGCTATCACCTTGTCACACTTCAACGTGACCTCAATGCGGTAGGGTTTTTCCGTGGAACAAAATAAATAGCGGTGACTGGTCTGTTTTATTCTTGTTTTAGGACCATTAACCCCTTTAATATTATAAAACTCAGGAGTTTGTTTATGTCTTTATTTGATTTAACATGCTTATCTCAGGAATGACTGGTTCTTATTGAGAAATTATTCTAGTATTGCATAACCTATTTATCGACAAAGAAATTGGTAATACTCGTATACACAGACGAGGTTGCAGGGGTCAGCCGAAGTGTAAAAATATAATCTGTACTATGACTATATATCCTGTGTGGCAGGGGACTTTACAAACATACGCAAAACGAACACAAAGAAACCTCGGACTCAGAACAACAAAGTGTTGTCCTATGGCCAACCCACAATACTCGATCCTTTTGAAGCAAATATGGCGCTTAAAAACATATACTTTGAATAGTTAATGTTTATATGTAGTAGAAATGCAGAGAGCTAGTATATTGAAACAGGCGTCGGTCTTTGAATAAATTCACACATTTTTTTTTCTAGATCTTACTATTCCCAAGATTATTTGGTGTCAGCTACTGGTTCAACCGGTTGAACTTGAATATCCGTTTATCCACGGAGTGACTGGCATCGACCCTGGAGGCGAACTGAATTCGAAGGTTGAACTAGTTGTCAGTATATTTGCCGCGAGGAGGCGACGTCCGCGTGTGCCGTACGTCGCCTAAATGGAGAGTTTATCCGCAGATGGTGCTCGCGTTAGCGGGCAGGCGCTAAGATGGATCTGGATGTCGTAATAACAATTATTCCCGGATCCCTCCTATATCAGGCGCAGAGTGGCACGCCGTGTGGTTTTAATCGGTCCGATACCGACACACCACCCCGCCGTAAACCCCGGTGGGGTGACGGCCCAAGGGGGTTTCCACACGTTAAAAAAAAAGAAAAAAGTTGTCAGTATATTTGACAGCACTGACTTCCCAATAACGATTGCCATGGATCATGACAACCCGGACCAACGGCTTAACGTGTTCTTCAAGGCAAGGCACGGACATAAAACAATGTCAAACTTCAACACTCTGGAGTTAGAGACCTGTTGATTAGCAGTCGTAAACACTGTTAGACCAACGAGGCAGATTTAAGGAACTATATTAGTATAATATTATACTATGCTATCTAGTACTTCCGATAAACATAGCAATATCGACTAAATGCATATATTATCTACAAGCTGACCCGCGCAACTGTCATCTGCATCTCCTATCGATCGTAGCGTGATGTTTTACTGTGTGAACAAATTCGTTTATCGTAAAAAGGTTAACTTTACTTAAAAAAATAGACATATGCTGTCCCAGACTTTTAAACTTAAAAAAAAAGCAATTCTGTTATGTATTATTTTTACGTGAAAGATTAATTACGCAGGGCACGCAATGGCAACTCTCAAAAGGATTTTGCCGATTTTTGCTACATTTTTATGTGTATTTCGCTCCTACTGGTCTCCGTAATAATATATAGCCTTCCTCGCTAAATGGGCTTTGTAACACCGAAAGAATTTTATAAATTGGAGCAGTAGTTTCTGAGATTAGCGCGTTAAACTAAACAAACTCTTCAACATTATAATTTTAACTTCAACTTCAACAGATAATTGAGTGCTTCAATTGCGTGTGCTGCGTATACGGTTCAAGTTTAGCAAAAAAAATGTAACAAATTGTTTTTTTTTAAATTGTAAAAAAATCAACGACAGCATATGTCTATCACGTAAGATTGGTTTACTGTAACCTTTTTTTAGTAAACTTTGTTCACACTGTATAACAGCACACGATGACCAGGCATGACCGCCTCGCCTGGTTGTAGGATCCTCCCTTGGTGTTAGAGGGACATCACATCAATAACAGACGGGATATCTGACTGAGACAGTCCTGCGTTTGATCTCTCCCCAGTCTTTTAGATAACCATCCCATCGGATTGTGAGAGTGAGAGAACAGAGTGCACCCCTGTTTGCGCACACACTTGTAAAGGATATCCTCCATCCATATCTCCTGTGAAGGAGGCGGCTGAAGGAATTCAGGAGCTCTAGGAGTACATCATCATCATCATCATCATGACCAATAGGAGACGCAGACAACATTGTGCAGGTCAGCTAGTAAATAAATAAATCGATTGAGCCATCGAATTCAGATGGGGTTCGAGTGTCCGATTAACCGATAACAAACCTCCCACGTTCTTACGAACAAAATGAATATGATATTATCTTATTGCACAATGTTTTGTAATTTCTTATCACATTTAGCACGTGAGAGGCGTCTACAGAAATGTAACTATCAACTATGATTTGCAGAATCGACTGTGAAGTCTGATACCGATTTGTTTTTCTCGTGTTGTATGTTTGTTTATGTGGTGACGAATTGAGAACACGAAGTGTCATTAACTCTTTTCTTTCCTGTGCACACTCACTCTTTAAGCACGCCGTCTCGGGTACCAGTAACCGGGGAACCAGGTGCACCTTAGTAAAGAAATCCTTAGAGCCTTAAAATACCTTGGACCAGTTACAGCTTGTAGATAATTTCGCGGGAGGAGGCGGCGGAGAAGGCCCGGGAGGACGATATCCACTCGGACCCAATTCGCCGCCGGCGAACCGGGCGGCGGAGGCGCACATACCAGCACCTCATGCCGGCTTGAGTGTGGCCGCGGGTGGACGGGACGGGTTTTCCACTCCACCCGCTATAATGACCAGCCGCGAGGAGGCGCGTGCGTGAGGTGCGTGAGGAGTCCGCGTGTGCCGTACGTCGCCTAAAATAGCGAGTTTACCCATAGATGGTCCCGCATTAGCGGGCAGGCGCTAGAAGGGATCTGGATGTCGTAATAGCAACGGTTCCCGGATTCTTTCATCTCAGGCGCAGAGTGGCACACCGTGTGGTTTTAGTCGGTCCGATTCCGACACACCACCCCGCCGTAAACCCTGGTGGGGTGACGGCCCGAGGGGGTTTCCACACGTTAAAAAAAAAATCAGTTACAGCTTGTAGATGGCCCTCTCTCGTGTGGGAACCCTGATGTTCAGTTTTCTGCCATTAATCCTGCGAATGTCATATGAACTGACTTAGGAAGCAAAGCGCACGGGACAACAGAATTGGAAAGAGAAGGAATACTTGAAACAAAGTCGCCAGGCCAGCGTGGTATAGTAGGATAAAACCTCCTTCTTAAGGAGAGGATTAAAGCCGATAGTGAAGTATTAAAGGCTGTTGATGATGATCAATCCATCTGACCAGCGTGGTATGGTAGGTTAAAACCTTTCTAAAAACCCTGTGTCCAGCAGTGGACAGTTAAGGGGTGTTACCACTGGCAGCCATCTATAGAAGTTTAACTGTAAATAATGATTTGCAAAAATCATCGACTGTGAAGTCTGGTATAATTTATCTATTGGGTATTTTCGCATAGTATAATTACTAAATACTTGCTAATTGAGGGATGATACAGCATAGTGTGTCATCATGATCTTAGCGTTTTTTAAACTGTCTACACAAGAAGGAAGACTTAATTCAGCCATGTCTTAATAGACTGAAATCCGAACTCAACCTAGGTTGGGAATTGGCACGGCAGATGATGTAATATGTGTGTTTATTTCGTTGTCACGTTCTATAGTCAAAACGTCTTAATAGATTCTGGTATTTTGGTGTCGCTAGATTAGTCTTAATTGTGACAGTGACACCGGGTCAAATCAGTTGCCAGTCATTTGTCTAATTTTACAACAACCCCCTATCTTTTCCTGGTAATAAGCAGTATAATTGATCTTTAATTGTAAACCAAAACTAAACTCTCCAAAATGTGTATCATGTTGAACTATGATATTCATACTCATCATTCAATGGATTAATCATTTTGTTATTAAAACAATATCCATCTTCTCCTTGCCAAAACATCAGCGGGTACCGCAACGTGTCATATCAACGATGTGTTTCAGATATTTGTTGCAGTTGCCCAGTATCGCGACGTGTAAGTGCAATATCGCGTGTTGCCAAGTTTTTACCAACAATCGGGGTGGTAACTTCATCTATTGTTGGAGTGTTAAATGTACGTTTGTGTGTTCCAGATGGTCGTTTCTCTGCTCTGATCACGACTTTGTAGTCATCATTTGGCATGCGTTCCAAAGCATTCTTAAACAGCCTGACCAACGCATGATGTTCATGAAGCAGTTTCATTGCTGCATTTATCACTTGACATCGATCAAGTTACTTTTCCATGTTGCCCATGGAGTATATTTCTAAAAATTCATGGTGAATCTGTCGTTGTATCTACAAAATCAAAAGTAAAATCAGTATTTCTGATTTATAAACATTTTTTTTGTATAATCAGCAAACATAATAAGTGGAAATAAATATAGTAAGTTATTCATTTACAATATTGAATTGAAATTTTTGAATTTCGGATTAAATCTTCGTTCTTCGATAATCGTTGTCCCAAATGACGTCATTCAGGAACAACCATTGTATTTTTGACTGTTCACAAGAAAATAACGTGATTCTGGTGTACGCCACAAAGCAATGAATGCAATGGCTCAGGTGGCTTCTTCAGTCATTTCATTCACAATGTTTCGTATCCCACTTGAGTTACGGTTTTGTCGGGAAAAATTCGATCGTCTTGGTCGCGGCATTGTTAATAATAATTCAAAGAGAATACTAATTAATGAAGATTATATATTTCTTACAAAATTTATATTATCAATTACGTTTAGCTATCATTTTTATAATTGTCAAATTTTTTACCATATTTAGCCATAGACAAAATTACTTTTAGCTGTCATTTTTGTTATTACACTGTCATTTGCGTTTTGTTATTCCATGTCAGATGCGTTTTTGTTATACCACGTTTAATAGTGATTTCACGGCAACGCGTTCGAATGGAATAAAAAGTATCTTATGTCCGTTTCCTGGTTTTATGCTACCTCTCCACCGATTTTCATCCAAATCAGTTCATCCGTTCTTGAGTTATAAATAGTGTAACTAACACCACTTTCTTTTACATGTATGAATTTACTTATTTTAAATATAAAACTATCCTCATGAAACTTAAAAGGAAGGCAAAAAAGTGTAGAAAATTATTTTGTTGTACGTATTTTAAAGTAAAATCTGACGAACAATGATAGTCCAAATTATACTGGTCAATAAAGCAAAACATTCAAAACTGAATACATGAATGAATTACGCGTTTCCTGCGTAAGTCTCGTGCTGTTTCGTAGTCTCACGTTTGAGACCAACCCCACATACATAAACACCCACGGCTATATCCCCGAAAGCGGTGAGCAGTGCCGTATTTTTTGTCAGCTATAATTTTGATTCCACTGATTTTATAGAGAGAAAGTCATTCACCAGGAACTTAAAGAATAAAATGAAAAAATTATGAGACCAATATGAACGAAAAAGAGTCAGATGGAAAAACAACAGTAGGATAGGTAAAAGAACGTAGAATTACGGTCTCGATTCACAGTGAAAATATTTGTTTGCAACTGCATGTATATAGCGTAGTTTTTGTAAATAATATATAGTTTAAAAAATTATATAAAAATGCATCGTTAAAATAAAAGGATTTACGGTTGCAACAGATAAGTATTTCCTGCAAACATTCACGCATCAAAAATGTATCTAGACGCTATCCAGCGATTGGACCCTTGCCAAGCCAATTTCAACTTCATTGCTGCGGCGCCGGAAAATAATCCATCCGAATAAATTACTAACCCTGAGAGACGCGTTGTCTGTGTGGTGACGTATTAAGAGTACGGAGTGCCACTACCCCTGCTCATCCCATGGGGTCGTAAGAGGCGACTAGGGAAGCAAACTACACAGGACAAAATCACTGTGAAGAAATGGAAAACTTCAAATAAATCGTATGCCAACCCATCTGGCCAGCGGGGTATAACAGGCCAAAACTTCCTTGCTCAGGAGAAACCTATGTCCAGCAGTGGACTGTAAAAGACTCATGGTGATGAGAGTCGGATTCATCAACACAGCCATAATCGCTGAAGCTACAATTATGCTGATGCTATTTCTATAATAAGCACCCCTTTTTTTCCTGTGCGGCAATCCCGACGGATACCAGGTGGTTATGTCGGACTCGAACTGATCAAAAACTACACGCCGTCTCAAACACCAGTAGACAGGGAAAAAAGTACACCCTAGGAAATCTTTGGAAACCTGACGTATATTATAGGCACCCCTAAGAAACCACTTTTGGCAACTTTACCCTCTTTGTTCTGTGCGCAAATCTCCTCAAAAATAACTATTGTCCAATGAGGTGTTTATGTCGGACTCGTACCGACAAAAACCACACCGCGCCCTCGTGGTTACCAATAGACGGGCAAACAAATGTACCCTAGAAAATACCTGATACACCTCTCAGAGATGAAAGTAAGTAATGAAAGGTTGTAGGAAGTTCATCATTGTCAAAGTCAAACACAAATTAAAAGTAAAAAATATGCGAGCGCAGACGCGGGAACCTAGTAGTACTAGCTGATAACTAAAACTTCACTGAACTGAAATTCAGTCGGTCATCATGAGACGTTACGTCATCACAAAGTCAATAAGGGTGATGATAAAGCACACTTTTCAAGCACACACACATACTCAAACATTTGTCATACATATATTGAGATATGTCAAGCTAGTAAAGCCTGTGCCACACTTACGTCAAACACACTTTGAATAAGACTATTTGGTGTAGGTATTGCGTAAAGAAATGAACGATTATTCTGATTTTGTTGGGAGTACGGTTTGGGTTTTACTCAATTTGAAATACACGCTCTAACTATTTGTAAGAATGTGATTTATGTCCCTAAAACAGAAAGAGTGGTTTCAACCTGGTGAGGGTAGCTGCTACCACCACAATCCTCCAACAGTAGGCTTAGAAATGAGGTTATGACTTACTATGTTACGTTGGCCAAACGGGTCGGTGGGGTTTTTGCCAAGTTTTCCCTTTCTTATGTCTAGCAGACCGTGACCTAGAAACCTGACCTAATAGTTAATGGCGTCAAATTGCGAACTAATGTGGGTAGCCTCCCACAGAAGATCAACTTACAGCGACAGTATCCGTGCTGTCGTGTTTCGTTAGTGAGTGCGAGACCGGACGCCCATTGATACAGGAGTGACAGTTGTGGTTAGTGTGTGCAATACAATGCCACGATGACTGTCATGCCTTTTGCGTCCCCAAGCGAGGCGTGAAAAAGCATTTTGCTAGGCCGCCATAGTGTAGGTCACCATACTGCATTGTCTGCATTCGCAATGAGTATGGTGACCACAACTCTTGGATTCTATTCATGATTTCCATCAGGCAGAGCAGAGTCACATTGGCAGGCTCTTAAAAAAAAATATATAAGTTGCTCTGTAAGGGTACCTTCGTTAGTAATTAAGTATCATTTACGTAGTATCTAGATTTTCTGTCTGAGTCACTAGATTCGTCGTTAAATTATCTACTCACTTCACGATATGCCCGTACTTGATAGTCAAAAAGGGAAAATATATAGACAACAACACAAAAAAAGGACCAAGAAGTTCCCTCACCAGTTATCAATAGAACACTTCTTAAACACTCGTGTACAATTGAGTAAAAATCAACATTTATGTGTAATATATATTTAACAGTTACTGTATCATGATGATGTTAATCAACCATTAAGGTTCGCCTTGTAACGAACATTCACAAAAACGTACCAACACTCGCACCATTTCACATATGTCTGCCGCCACCCTTACAAACACATACATTTGTTTACGACTTAGAGGCGTGGTTTGTATGACGCACGCACATACATACGACACATTACGACAAGTACGACATACGCTTCATAGATGTTCATAGATACAAAGTCTACCTCATTAGTTTCTTTGTATGTTCTAATTTTGTTAGAAAATGTTTTCTTTTATCATTTTTCAGCGGTATTTTTTTTTGGTGGAGCTGCAGTTTTTGATAACCTGCGGCTTCTGAATGAGGCCTGCCCCTTAGCCAAGACACAAGTGTCTCGCGTTGTTCCTCTTTCTACAACAGCTAGTTGAGATGACGTCATTCCCATACATTTGTTGTTTTTTTGAAGTGAAAACTTCTTTAGGCGCGTTGAGCGTTTTGGTAGAGGGTAAAATCCTCGGTTCGCGTCACCGACATGCTAATGATAATAGTATATCTATAGCTATGGAGAATATGATATTATATATTATATATGAAATTTATTATTATTATATATTATATATGATATTATATTATATATAGCTATATATGAAACATAAAAATTTCATATAATTTTTGCATATAGTTTTAATTACTCTCAACTTAATAGTTCCGTTTTCACTTCTATCGGCAGTCCCACGACTGCTACTGTTTTTTTTTTATAGTTTGAATGGAATAGGCGTTTGTCTTCCATCAGATGGAAAGTGCAGATGAAGACGAAGGTGTACACGCCATCCAAAAGAAACCTGTTCACTCCACTCTTAAGTTTTCTATTGAAGTTTACGTTTGTAGAATATCAACTTGGCTAGAGGAGCTGATAAGATAAGTTATTGGACCTTCAACTTCTTCCAGAATAAACTTGGTTACCATTCTGGTACCATAATAATTATTCCGAGTCCCACTCAATGCAAAGCGTCTTTGATCGATCGTCTATCTACCAATTAGAATTATAATTGTATAATGAATACGATCTCGTGTCTGGATGTATATGCATGTAAATGGATACTGATGACAGCAGTAAGCTTGCTCTATTACGTAAGTGGACCTAAAACAATAACTGGTAAAATAAAGGTGTTTTATACAGTTCTATCTACACCTTTTGAGATAAAGACCTTTTGAGATAAAGAAATAAAAACTTATCATAAAATGATCTATTGACACCTTGAAGTTTATGCGCCGCAGTAAAAACGTACATAGACTGCCAAAACCTCGCCGTAGTCAGATAAAAATAATACCTAATCTATAAGAGATTATCATGTCTTATAATAATTATATACAATCTTATTAAAAACATAATCTGTGTAATTATTATACATAAAAATGTTAAGTCGGTTTGCGTTCTGTGTCAATTAAACTCATATTTTG